>OY754470.1:21042500-23542500 GCA_963575645.1 Xanthostigma xanthostigma
AAACAATTAACTATTTAATTCGCATACCCCGTTATCGTTCACCCCGGAATTGTTTTTTTAAAAACTTCACATTTACCCCTTCTCGTTTCACTGCGAGACAATTCGCATACCCCTTTATCGTTCACCCCGGAACTACAATTCGCATACCCGTTTATCGTTCACCCCGGAATTATTTTTTTAAAAATCCCACCTTTGCCCCATCGCGTTTCACTGCGAGGCAATTCGCATACCCCTTTATCAAAAAAAGCGGTGGTTTTCAATCTTCATGAAAATGTGAGTTTTAAGTTGTAATCTCAAAGTGAAAAAAAAATAAAATGTAAAAACAAAAGAAGATATCTGCTTCAAAATTACCGAAGGCATTCTAGTCGCTCACTTAGTAATTTAGTCACCCAACTATTATTTTAATATCTCAAGTTATTAAAACAGTATCTCATCATCAGTCACCAAATTATTTTTTTTATTCGACCGTTTTATAAATCCCCATTGTTTTGTATCATTAGTTACCATGGAGATAAGGAACTTTTCCCTCTCTGAATAGCAGACACTTTCATGGCTCACTCGCATACTCTAGTATAATATCTCTATGCTCGTCACTGCAGAGGGATCCTGTCGAACCGCAAAGTGAGATATGAAACAGAGGAATTGATGGAAGCGAGAGTTGGGTGGACATACGTATACGTGGTCCGCGAATTCGATGTTGACTGTGAAGTTGTAGGTCAGAAGATTTATTGCATTGTTATTGACTGCTAGAGAATCGATATATGTACGCATGCAATAACGCCGTCAACGCGCTGCTGACAGGATGCGCTCGACAGACAGTCGATAGAAACAAAGGACAAGCTCTGATGCATTCTTCCGGTTGGTAAGCCTGCAGCTATTATAACACTCTGTTTCAACTGCTCAAAGATGCGTTTCATATTAGACGTGTCACAGTACATAAGAGGAGGGACTTTGGCATTATTCTCTGTCATATTATGAAGAGTACAGAGGATAAAAAACCCTGGTCCAAAACATCTTAAAATTAATGATTACTTAAGGCATTGTAGAAACCCCGATAACCAGCGCGAATCTGGGTTTCAGCAGTGCCATTTAAACATACTTTTCTCGACTTTATGTCGTAACAGACGCCATTCGTACCATTACTATTTTCCATCTATCACACTTCCCGTTATTTTCTACATTTTTAAACTTCCACTTAATTAATAGCAATGGGCGATGAAGGAATTTTAGGACATTAGGATAAGGTAGGCAAATTTTGTGCATAGGGGTTTGACAGATAATCAGCTATGGCCTTGAATAATTAACCATCTCGATATGTATCTGAAATTATTGAGGGAAACCATGGAAATCAAGATGGCCGGTACAGGAATTACCGTTTCTCGGCTCGAGGCAGCAGAAAAAAGTCCCTGGCGCATCTTCCCTCGCCGGGATTCGAACCCGATACCTCCCGAATGCGAGTCTAGTGCTGTCTACACTACGCCACGCTTGGTATAAACATTTACTATATCTAGGTATAATAAACTAACAATTTTTCTACTACCTATTCCCTCAAGAATGACAACTGAGGATTGATCGTCGTGTTTGTCAAAGACCTACTAACTGTGTTGACAAACGCTTGGCTGTCTACACAAAGTTGAAAAATTAAAACATAATAGTCACAAGAGAGAGGTTCGCTGCTGTTTGCTTCTATCGTTACATTGCAATAATTGATGCGATGCTACAAAAACAGTTTTGAGCGATACGCAGTTTACTGTGAATGTTGTAACGTATTAATTACACAAGTCGTGAATTTAGAACACGATACCCTTGTGTCCCAAACTCAGACAGCTCTTGTAAATCTGAAACTTCTCCTCAGTGCCGAATTAATATTTGTTTGTAACTCATGAATGAAAGCCCGATGAATTCTAAACGCTCTATGACGATGTAGCTTACATACACTGAAGCACTCGCCATGAATATACTGTTGCGTGCCCCTTGATGGGACGCCTATGGAATCGGTAGAAACTACTAGAACCAACAACAATGGAAACCTTGGAGACACACATACATGTAAAGGAAGGGATCTCGGTGCGGGAAGCAAGTAGCGAAGTTAGACCCGATTTCTTAGAATCGCTTGGAGAGAACAATAGATGTAAAGGAAGAAATCTCGATTCGTCCAGAACATTCGATAGAAGCGTTGGCTGAAACTATATAAGGCGAGCAGAGTGAGCAAGGGGGTCAGCCAGTTATTGGAACTGTCCGTGAGTTGTGTTGATACAGTGCTCTGGCATTACGACATAAATTAAATCATAATACTGCGAAGATAAATAATCTTAGTGAGTGGTTTTACATAAATGATTTATAGTTAATAGACAAGTGTGCTGATAAACTTTGTGCTGTGTTCCTGTGTTGTAAACATTTTGTGTAAATAATTTAGTGACTCTATATTCTCTGTTACTTAGTCTTTTATTTTATAACTTAGAACTATTAGTTTTGTTTCTGTTAAAGTTATTATTTCTGTTAAGTTAAAGAAGTACGCTTTCGTTTGTGTGTTTTACTGTTTTGTTAAACATTTATTATTGTGAATAAATAATTTCCGCCACGGACTACAGCAGTTTTGTTACAATACTGTTTTAGTGATGTGACTTTACAGCGCGTATAATCCAGTATTTCGCAAAATGAAACAAATTATTGAATCGTTATTGCAAAATAAAATTTAAAAACAAACCAACATAACAATTTTTAAAAGAAAAAAATAATCAAAAGTGGGTGAGTGGATTCGTATCTTCTTCCTCAGCTGGTACAAGACATTTTAAAAAATGCAATAATATTTTTAACAAATTATTGTGAAAGTATAGTTCTTAGATTATCAAAGAATATTATTTTAGAACCTGCGGTAACAACGGAAGCTTCATACAGTGTGTAATCTTAGTCAGGAACAATCCATATAAAAAATATCCCGGATCATTTGCTACCAAAATCCTTGGAGAGATCTACTTTATTTTTTTAACCTCTCCTTTTAGTACTTGTCTGGTACTGGATTATTTATTGTAGGGTTCTGTACCTAAATCCGCTGAAAAAACAGATCCGGAATAGAATTACATACAATCGAGTCTGTCTGTCTGCCCATCTGTCACAACTTATTTTTCTGAATATACTGGACGAAAAAAGTTGCAACTTGGTACATATATAGTCAGATGACCGAATCACGGAGGTATAGCGTAAATAAACGATTTCCAATTTTGGGATGCAAATTAGAAAATTAAATAAAACATTTTTTTCAAGTGCATCATATCAAATAAAAGGACTCGCTATGAGAAATAAAAATATATCGTATGTCTTTTACAATTTTAAATTGCATATTGTAAAAGATAAAAAATATTGAATATAGATTACGATGAAACTTTGTCGAATTGTTGTTCTCACGCCTGCAAAAGCTCGTGGCCAGAAATGAGTAAAAATATTGTTTTTTAAAGTGGCATTGCTATACGGTAGAGCCGAAGGCTGTCGAGCAGAGCGCAGCCCCGTGAGACTAGCCTGTAATACGGTGGACTATGTTTCATCACAATCGCGTGCGAAGCCGCGGGTAACGTTTAATAATATTGATTATAATACAATCAATAAGTATTCTAGATGTAGCTAAATTAACGTGAAGGAAGCTGCGGCTAAATATCAGTGTTTTTGTATAAGTAAAAGAAGGGTTTGTGAGCAATGCCTTGTGCAATCAAAATGTGAGATGGTTACCAATGGGTTAAACGTCAAGCGAATATTTTTTAATGAAAAGGTCGCACCCTCCAGTATTTTCTTAGTTAATATAACGGTCGAAGTCAATTATAAAATTATTATATAACAGTCTATAGTTTACTGTTGTTTTTGACAGGGGCTGTAGTTTAGTGTGTAGAATAGAGGTTTAGAGTTGTAGGGGTAATTCCCTGCGGTAGTTAAGTTACTGTTAGAGGTTCAGTCGATTCCCCGTCCCGCAAAGTTATATTCGCCACGTAGATTTACGCGATATCCGCCCAGGTATCACTTCGATCCTTCCGTGACCATATATCTACATTTCTGCTATTCAGATACCTCGCAGCTTTATATAAACTTGCTTCACGTTGTATTTACATAGTATAACATCCTGCATACTAGAACATAACGTAAACACTATAAAGACGAAGCTGTTTTATATTTAAATATACTGGAAATATCTATCGTTCGTTGCATTTTTGCTTTTACGTGAATAATGTTGCAACAGTTTTAAAATATCTAAGCTTATAACCAGTGATGGATTTACGCCTAGGCCCGTCAGACCCTGGCCTAGGGTGGCATGATTTTAGGAGGGACAAAATTTTAGGGAATTAATCAATTCAAAGATTCATTAGAAAATACTGCTCTCTGCACAAAATATATGCAAATTTCACGGAATATTCGCGATGTTTACCTTAAAGTAGACATTGGTCTACGCATTTTTTAAGCAGCCCGGCTACAAATTGTTCGGGAGAAGGACCTTTTTCTATACAATCTGATTAGAACTCTTCAATAAATAAAATTATCGACCAATTATTCAGACAATATATTAACAAAATATATAATTAATACGCATTAATGTTTCGATCCGGATTTGGACCTTCTTCAGAACTGATCTAAAAAAATTAAAAAATAATTAATATTTAATTTCTAATTCGATTTTTATAAAATTCCTTTAAAATGAATAATTTGGTTGATAATTTTATTTATTGAAAACCTTTTTCTATACCCTGAAAACGGTAAAAAGCTATTTATATGTTAATATAGGCCAATGCATTCTTAAATGTCCTTGCAATATTAAAATATAATCAACGTTTTCGCGCGAACCAAAGCCAGGAAGAAGAAATTAATGTCATAAGTGAAAAATTATATTAAATTAATAAAATGCAATACATTTATTTAATACTATATATTAGATTTATTTGGCCTTACTTAAGAAAAAGAAGAGAAGTTGCGGTGACAAATTTACGTTTTTGCGGGAAAAATCGTCACGTTGACACTAGCGCAAATAAATATCTATATATTGTGTTTTCAGTGTTGGTTCTGGATTAACCTATAAGCAAAATAAGCAATTGCATAGGGGATCAGGTCTCAGGGGGCACCAAAAATCACAACTCAGAAATGAAAAGTACCTCACCAGACCGTTTCAACAAAAAAATGTTTTTTTGTCAGGTTCTCAAAAATGTGATTACTGATATAAAATTGTCTTCAGAAGTGCAGACATTAAAAATAAATAATAATTTATTTTTGAAAATGAAAACGTAATGTTTTTTTTAACTTTTTTTTCAATTAACTGTATAAAAATGCCTAAGGACCGATTTTATAGACAGTCAAATTTTCAATGAGAGCATTAATTGTAAAATTCATTTTTTCCCCTAAAATCAGTGCTTTCTAAATTTCTTCTATCAATTTTAAACTTATGACAATCACAATTTGAATTTTTTTTTATAAACTTAACACGACAGAGACAGATAACATTATTTGAATTTTTTTAGACTACTGTTAGAAATGAGTGCCCATAGGCAAGAAATGTTTAGGTCATCAAGGAGTCTTAATCCGGCACTGTGTGTATTGTCGACGGTCGACAGCTCAGAAAGCTATTAGAATAATAAATAGCGCTTTTTTACACTTTGTTTTCAAAAACGGCACGAAAAAAATAAATAATTAAAAACATTTATTTACATCAGCATTATGGTTGAACTAGTTCTTTGTCCTCCAGGGAACATTTGTAAAAGAAAAAAACCCATTATGGAGAAAAACGTTGACAGAACGGACAAAGCCTTTTATTAATCGAGTTTTTTTATGTTGTTCTGTACTTATAATAATAATATATGTATGCTTTATCCGTATATAATATCCACTTTCTTATTCATTGTTCATGCTTTCAGTCGGCCCTGTTTAGTGTATGTACATACAGATGTCACTGTTGACGTTTAAATATATTGCGCACGCGCAACAATTTATGAATCCCAAAGCACAATACACAGCTCAACATAACTAATAATGGTAGGTGTTATTAATTAATTATCAAGTTTGCGTAGTCTCCTTTGTAAGGTACAATTTACAATTTCAAACATAGATATAACTGTATACCTACATATTATAACTGTGAAATGAACACCCCGATGGACCCGTGTAAGGATGTGTATACATTCAAGGCCATTTTAAGATGTCCGACGCCATTGTAGATTAATAGGCGATCAACAGATAATACCATCAGCGTCTATACGTTTGGGATAATTATATTAATCTAATTTTAGACTGCTCCTCTATATATAATATAAACTGTAGTAATATGATCACAATCTAAGGTGATTGTCAAATACATTTTTTTAATAATGTTTTCTTCATACCTCGGTCGTAAGTACGTAGTTCTGGCATCAATTTTAAGGCAGAAAGTCTAACATTGCTCGGCTACTGCCGCCAGCCAATAGTCGCGAACGGCTGTCATTCGGGTTTTTACGTATAACCTCAAAACTGCTTGCTGGGAATTTATCTGTGTTTTATGTAATTAATTAATTAATGTAATTAATAAACGTACTTTCGACTGAATTATGAATAAAAATAGTATACACTACATGGGCAGAAGGTTTGAGAGTCTCAAACTTTTTGCCCTTGTGGTGTAATATGTTATTTCTGCCACCCAACATCAGTAAAACAACAATTAATTCTACACCCTGTGTGTAGTTCTCACCACAACAATGAAGGTTCGGCTCAATAGACCGAAACAATTTTTCTCGTAGCATGTCTCTGTGGCCGCATGTTGCATCGGCAATGTAGAACGTGATGGGAATATCCCTGTCGTCCCGAGGGATCCTTGATTTTACGAGCCTTTCAACATTTTAACGCGTCTAACGGTTACACGTAGTGAAACTGAACAAGTTTTATAAAACTGATCAATGAAAGCTTAATATTTATGCTAGCTTAGCCAGAGAAGACATGCGTGCCTTCTTTTAGTACCGCTTCCAAAAGGTGTTGCTCCAACAGAATCGACTGGGATATGTATTTTTCAAATATTCGAGTATAAAGAAAAATTTACTCTTTTATTATACTTACTCTTAATATCATAAAATAAGATTTACAAAGCACTTTGATGCGGAAGATTAGGATGGATGACAGTAGGAGGATATTTATGAACAATCTAGCCCCGGGTCTAAGATTTTTTCGAATCTTACAAATAAATTTGATAATGGCGCCTCCTCTCTCCAGCGTTTGAGATAAATTACTTAAAAAAACTCACAAATATATAATGGTTGGCATTTTTCATGAACGGGAAACCGTCAGAAAACAAGCAGATTGAGTAAATCGAAAAAAGGACAGATATAAACCATATTAGATGTATTATGATTTTAGTGCCCTCTGAAACTCCACCCGGGGTGCGTGTCCCGGTTTGCCCCCCCCTTAAAGATCCGGGGCGGGAACAATCTATAAAATACAGTAATCGTAAATAATGTGATAGAAGAATTCTTCTGGACCACACCATTTTCAACCAGTATTATTGCGTGGCGATGTTGGTTTGATATTCTCCTGTCTGTTCGAATGACTCGTAAATAAAGTAATGAAGGTAAAACTCAAGTATCGATTCTTATTGTAAGACAATGTGTTTCCCAGAACTTGGCATGTGAAAACAGAACTTGTTCTACCGGAACGTTGCGTGGATTAGTCATTGCTTTTGCGGTCGGAACCTAAATTATGGTCACAAAACGTTTGCCTAAGAGTCTTTTTTAATAAAGGCTTAGAGAGGGCGAAGGTACTCTTCTAGCTTAGAAAAGGAAGAATTACAATACAATACAATTTATTGTAGTCTATCATTTTAGATCTTCTTTGGAATCAAATTATATTATACACTAATGTTGGCATTAGCTTATATTTAATTTTGACATGTAGTCTAGTTCACATGTCCCTTTCTGATGAATTCCAGTCCCCCTTCACCGAAAATTATGATCATGGTGTCATTCGGTTCGGAATGACGTCTGGAAAATTTTTGAAAAAAATGAAGTGGGGAACGAAAAAATTGCAAAAGTTATAAACATTTAGTATAAAAAAGAGTTTGTTTCTTTTTGCGAATATCTCAAAACTACTGCAGATATCTTAACTCACAAAAAAGATTCTGAAAGAGCAGGAAATTTCCTACAAAAAAGTCCCATCTCCGGAAACTCTACCACCAATATTACTAATTTTAATTTAGAGGCGAAAATAGGACTAAACAAATTTTTTATTTCTATTTTTTATACGACAAGCTAAAAAACACGAATTGGAAGTTATATAAAAAATAGAAAATTATTTTTTAGCCCTATTTTCTCCTCTAAATTTAAATTAGAAATATTGTTGGTAGAGTTCTCGAATGCGGGACTTATTTGTAGGAAATTTCCTGCTCTTTCAGAATCTTTTTTGTGATTTCAGATATCTGCAATACTTTTTGAGATATTCGCAAAAACCCAAACTCCTCTTTTTTTTACTAAAATGTTTATAACTTTTGCAATTTTTTTGTTCCCTACTTCAATTTTTTTCAAAACGTTTCTAGATGTCATTCCGAATCGAATGACATCATGATCATAATTTTCGGTGAAGGAAGACTGGAATTTATCAGAAAGGGACATGTGAACTAGACTGATGTTCTCCGGTGAATAAATCGGTATTTACTTTCTATTTATCGGTCGATTGGTACCCAAACTTAAAGTACAGGATATGTTTAATCCAGCTACGCTCGGATTAAGACATGGTTCCCGTCAGAACAAGTGAAGCCGCGGCCAATAACTAGTAGGTACTATCATATAATCGCGAGGCTCAATACCGTACGGAGTTCTGCCAGCGCTTATGTGTGTATCACGTTTACCAGTAGCTATAATGAAAGAACGGATCACGTTATGTAACGCGTGTGTTTTAGAGGCGCGATGTTTTAATTACGTCACACGGGCGTTAGACAACAACGGTAATTGTTAGTTATTGCTCTCTAATTACATATTATGTGCATACACAGGCACACAGATGGGTGGATGGGTAAACATTACACATAGATGCAAAATTCAGTGTCTTTAATCACTCGTCAATGATCTCAGGTTCGTGCCTTAAAAAATATATTCAGCCAATGGATGGTGCAACTGATCATTTTATTAACTATCTAGAACAGAGATAGTAAGTTTTTCTGGCTTATGATCCACATTTGACTTTTAATTTTGATTAAATGGTCGCAACTGTTAAAGAGACGGCAAAGAATCTAAAAACTTTACTTTGCAATTTTTATTCTTTCAATCGTAACTAATGTCAAATAATTTAGAACACAAGATCTATATTTTGTATCCATTTTTCTTTTGGTAATGCAAATAAATATGTATTATTATTATATACAGGATGAATGGTAATTGCTCGTATTCCTCTCGGAAGAAGAAACACTGACTAATTTGGAATGATTTAACCTCTATGATTTGAGGGTCGAAAATGCGTCATTTTCGAGAAAATCTACTCTGGTTTTTACAAAAATCCGAATTTTTGGAGTACCTATAAGGTAATAGGTAAAATAAAAAAAAAATATTCTCGCGTTTAAGCCTGAATTTTTCAATGATATAATTAGCTTACTAATTCGCCAACCTTCTAAAGCTAAAACCACCAAATTTACTGTTAGATTTTATGTTGTGTGTTAAAACTTACAATAAACTAAAAAAATATAAAATAAAAATTCTTCCCAGAAATGTCATCATAAAATATGACACATTTCTGACCCCCTAGTATACAGGTTAAATCATTCTGAATTAGTCCTAGTTTCTTCTCTCGAGAGGAATACGAGCAATTACCGGCCACTTGTATAAATAATAATGTAATGTTCGTTTGTTCAAAATCATAAATCTCCTAAAGTTCTTCACCGATTGCTTTGAAATTTTGACGCAACGTCGTATTCGAATACGCGCGTATTTTTATATACCTATTATATAGATGTCATGCCTGTGACAGCCGACAGGTGAAAACATGCTTTTTTTTCAAAAAATATCGCCATACAATGTCATTTGTTGAACGTTAAAGCATCACAAGTTGTTCTAAATATTTTACGGCGATAGGTTGCCATCTGTTGGACGTTAAAGCAACACACGCTGTGCTAAATATTTTTTGGTAACGAGAGCGCCATCTGTTGAACGTAACAGCAACACACGAAAATCAGATATCCACAGCACCGGATGGCCAAGTACAGTGAGTATACAGTATGTAAACACGTAAGGTGCACATAGGGAAATTAACATTGGAAAAAAATGACTGGATCAGAGTGAGCCTTGAAATCTTGTTTTTCAATTTGACAGATAATATTCTTTTGCAAAATAAATGTGTATATTACCGAAGAAAATATTCAAATGATTACAACATAATCGGACTCTTTTTATTAATGGGACATTAAATTCCCAAAAATACTTAAATATGGTGCGAGATCAAATATCTCCGCCTATTCGTGTTGAACCTAAAGACATTGGGTCACTGTTTTACCAACGCGCATACGTCATACCAGTCAGACAATTTTTGAATGAAATGTTTCCAAACAGATGGAGTTGTTTTTTTGTTTTATTTTTGTACAAAAAAATTAAAATAATGATTTATAAGAGTTTTTTTATTATTAAAAAAGCCAAGTAAAATAAAAATAAATCAAAATAAAATAGAAATCCTCAAGATTACCACGATAATTCAATAGAAATAACAATTAATGCAGTCATGGCTAACTCTGATCCAAGTATTTTTTCCTAATGCTAATTTCCCTATGTGCACCTTACGCGTTTACATACTGTATAATAAAAATATTGCATGCCTTGTAATAAAATGTTAACAGCTGATCAAGAAGCTTTGTGTAACGTTTGCGATACGTTTCCGTAACACACCGATTGTGATATTTCACCGAGTGAAATATTTGGAGGGACCTAAACAAAAATATATTTACACGTAAAAAACAGTTTTCCCCATCACTAGGTCGAATAGAGACGGTGTTAAAAGTTTTTTTTTGTGATTGCATTAAACAGTTTGGTTATTAAGTCGAGTTTCGAATAACAGCTTGCATAAATATGAGTTCACTGAATTTCGTTTCTATTCATAAGCTTCTGGCGATATAGACGGGATCAAATAATCTAATTACATACCAATTAGCATTGAACATTATAGCTGCGTGATAATCCGTGCTCAGAAAGTCGGCCATGTTGAAATGTCATTGCAGATGCTATTGACTTACCTAAAACAAAAGAGAGTCAAGTCATCATTGCAGAAGTGAAATAAAGCTTCGCTTATTATCTAACATCTATATACTATATATATACAGTGTGTTCATTTCAAAAGTATCCACCCTTAATAACTCCTGACCTGATGTGATTATTGTTTTCAGTGAAAACACGTCGATTTAGATATTGAGGGGGAAGTTCAAAAATGGAACCTAGAGAATTTTAGGTTTCATCTCCTAGCCCCCAGCCACCCCCACTTTGAAATTTCAAATGGCACCCCCTACCTTGTGATGCATCATTTGAAAGGGCATAAAATTCTCTATTCAACCATGATAAAAAAAAATGAAATCGATCGATTGGTTCTTAAGATAGACTACACAGAAGATGGAAGATATGAAATCAATTATTATTAGCAAAACATTGCGGATTGGATACACTGTTGAATTCAACAAACATTTTGAAACACTTATTATTATTCAAATCTTTATTATTATTTATTTTAAATTACAGTCATAAGAAATTATTTTATGACATGTTCGAAATGGCCACCATTATTTGGTAGACAAAAATACTTTCTGTTTTGGAACTCTTCACGAACTTTGACGAATGTTGCTTACGTCGCAGCATGGAAAAAACACAGTCTCGAGCCATGGGATGTGATTTTTGTCGTTTTCGAAGGCGGCTATGGAAAAACAAATGCAACAATTTCTGTCAAACATCAGTACGGTTTTCTTTACTTCTTTTGTCGAGTGTTATCTTGTTAAAAGTAGTATTTGTTGCGGAAAAGTGTCAAATAAGAAAGAAGAACGTTTTTATCTTCTGTGTAGTCTATCTTAAGAACCAATCGATCGATTTCATTTTTTTTATCATGGTTGAATAGAGAATTTTATGCCCTTTCAAATGATGCATCACAAGGTAGGGGGTGCCATTTGAAATTTCAAAGTGGGGGTGGCTGGGGGCTAGGGGATGAAACCTATAATTCTCTAGGTTCCATTTTTGAACTTCTCCCTCGATATCTAAATCGACGTGTTTTCACTCAAAACAATAATCACATCAGGAGTTATTAAGGGTGGATACTTTTGAAATGAACACACTGTATATATAGGTCAGTGAATTTCTATACAGAGTTACATACAAATATAACACCACTAGCGGTCCCGCCCGGTTTCACCCGGGTGCAAAAGAACGAATGAGGAAGGAAGGGACATGAGTACACACATTCATATTAGTTTACTGAGATGAATGTTGTGTCCAAACTTCATAATGATCGGGGTTACCGTTCAAAAGTTTTTGTCGTTAAAAAGCAGTATTTATACTTTTTTTAAGTAATAAAATTCTCATAATATAATAAATACCTATTTAATTGAAAACACTGTAAGAAATTTTTTTTATATAGGTGCTTATAGTTGTAACAGTTTTCAAATGAGCTATTAATTAGATTTATTTAATTTTAATTAGACGTAATAAAATTTTAAAAAGTTGCAATGTAAGCCTTAGAAGAAATCAATGTAGAAAATAAAAAAAAAACATTAAAAGCATATTCGACCATTGTGGGGCTCGAACCCACGACCCTGAGATTAAGAGTCGCGCACTCTATCGACTGAGCTAACCGAGCTGGTACGTGCGGCGCTAATATTGGGATATTCAGTTAAGGCATTTCACCTGAATATAAGTATATGGTGAAAAATGTTGACTGACATTCTGCAACATTTATCATTGATTTTCCGCTCCTATTAGTCGTAGCGTGATATTATATAGCCTATAGCCTTTCTCAATAAATGGGCTATCCAAAAAAAAAAATTTTTTTCAATTCGAACCAGTAGTTCCTGAGATTAGCGCGTTCAAACAAACAAACAAACTCTTCTGCTTTATATATTAGTATAGATAGAGGCCGCTGCACACGAGGCTGGAAACACTGCTTGGACTGCCGGCAGGCTGGGTACGTAGCTAGAAATGACGTCACTGCGGGCTCGTCCGCTAGCTCACAAGATAGATTTTAAAATTAGAACAGGGGCTATTTTTCTTGCTGGGTCCTCTGCTTGCTCTGAACAGAACCAATCAGGAAACAGTACCTTGTCACGTGGGCGACATGAACAAGCACGCACAAACCAAAATGGCGTCATTCTGCTCAGAATCAAACAGCAAACGCGTTTTGCTCAGTGTTTATATTTGAACTATCACTGCGCGCGCACCGAACCTACCTACAAAGCAAGCTTGAAAAGACGTCTCGTGTGAATCAAGCACATAAAAGTGATCAAGAAAACCAGCGTTAGAAAACTAGTAGTCAAATCTTTCAAGGAATCTAGCGGCAAATCCTCGTGTGCAGCAGCCTTAAGTTCAGGAACGGCCAGCGCGTTGGTTAGAGTTGGGAATGATCGATGATTTTAATAATCGAACTGTTCCTTTTCGAATGATTCATTCGAAATGAATCATTTGTAAGATATGTTTGATAATAATAGGTGTGAATGAATGAATGTTTTTAGAAAAAAAAGTTCTTTAGTTTGTAAATTATCTAAGAAAGTAAAATTAAAAGTAAAAACATTGCAATTCTAATCACATTCCAGTGTGGATATGTCTACAGGATATACTTTTATTATATACTAGCGGTCTCGCCCCGTTTCACCCGGGTGCAAAAGAACGAATGGGGGGAGGTATATGAGTACGCATATTCATTTTAGTTTACCGAGATCAATGTTTTGTCCAAATTTCATGATGATCGGAGTGTCCGTTCAAAAGTTTTTGTCGGACGGACAAATTTTAAGTTATATTTTGCAATATTTTTCATTGATGGTCTCCTCCTATTGGTCGTAGCGTGATTATATATAAAAAAATGTTTCAACTCGAACCAGTAGTTCCTGAGATTAGCGCGTTCAAACAAACAAACTCTTCAGCTTTATATAAATTATAGATAATAAAAGTATATATATACCGAGCATAGGAATAAAACCGCAGTCGAACCATTAGGGTGCAAATATAATATATTTCTGTCTTTTTTTAAGTCGTAAGAGCTCGTTGGTTCTGTTCGGCTAATGCCATAGATAAAGACACAAAACTTTTGATAAAGAGAGATATACTCCAAGCTAATACCTACATATAATATATATTGTCGGAATAACAAGGGAATTTTATATCGAAGAAAGAGACGTATAGATATATTTTCGATATGCTTTGTTGCCTACACTCACCACACATTGAGTAGGTAGACAATATATGATTAATATAGTCTGCAGTGATAATTAGGACAGTCTGTATACCCAATCGAAAGCAATAACTTCGAACAGAACAGAATCGATGATCTGGCTTTATCGACGCGATGAAGGAGAGTTAATAAACTTCAGTTTAACTGCTGTCTACTCGTTCAGAATCCATAATGCAGCGATGAGCATGTTAGTACCGTTTTAACAAATAAATGTGTTTTATACACTGTATCTCAAATTGACGAAAAGACTTGAAAACAATACCGAACTAAAAACATTTAAAAAAGAATTATTATAAAACATGCCTGTTAAAAAACCGATTTATATACTGAAGAGATATATTTTTACTGTGTTTTAATCTATATATAGGATGTTCCGGACCACCCGTATCACCCTAATGTTCATGAACGATAAAAAGAAAAACAGTTAAATGAGAACCCTTATATTTTAGTACAAATTTGGATTTCTTGCATCAAAATACGTAAGTTTTGTCCGAAACAGTTTGTCAAACGTCGAAAAAAAGTTGCAAGTTTCCAATTAAAAATTCAAAATTGCCCTCTCCCCATTCAACATCTCCCAGGGTGGTGTTTAGTGCCATTGGATAGCTTTTCCAATAACAAAAGGAAACGTATTTTTTGTGATTTAATGTGAGTTTCTGTAGATTTTCGGGTGGTTCCAACTCTATTTTTAAAATTTCATAATATCTATATATATAAAAATCAATGCCACTTTTCGTTGTAATTTTATAACTCAAGAACGGGCTCACCTATCCAAACCAAATTTTTAGGCTTTGTTCGGACTATTTAGTAGATAGTTTATGTGAAGTTTGCACAAAATCGGTCGAGCGGTTCTTCATTTATCACATTTTTTGTAACAAATATCTATAAAAATCAATGCCAAGATATATAAAAAATGTGATAAATGAAGAACCGCTCGACCGATTTTGTGCAAACTTCACATAAACCATCTACTAAATAGTCCGAACAAAGCCTAAAAATTTGGTTTGGGTAGGTGAGCCCGTTCTTGAGTTATAAAATTACAACGAAAGTGGCATTTTTTAAAAATCAATTTTTTGACGTATGAAAATACTTAAATATTGTAAGTAGGTTTTGGAATTTTATACAAACAATGAAACAATTGTTTTCAAAATATTATGACAGTTAATCTTTAATTACTATCCAAGTGAGACTTAAAATAAATACATATTTGAAAGAAAGTTAAAAACAATTATTATTATAGGTGAGTAATTTTAATAAATAAATTTAATAAATAAATTTGAAGCGAAAGATGCAATATCATAGATCAAGATGACGGCGAATCAGTTTTACAAGTACTGGCAAGTGTTTTAAAGACCAGTTATCCACGAATACTTTACGTTATTTTTTTCCGAGCACGACGGTGCAGCCGGAATGCTCGAAATAGAGCAAGTGTTTTAAAGACCAGTTATCCACGAATACTTACGCTATTTTTTTATTGACGTATGCAGTCATATATATTTCCATACACACATAATATACGCACATGTATATTTTAAAATCGCTAGCAATTAATAAAATAGATAGATAGATAGATGTTCCAATAAATTTTTTTTATTATTTAACTTTATACGTAGCGAAGCACGTACAGGGCCTCTAGTTAGATCATAAATTTGAAAAACTGTTTCGAACAAAACTTACGTATTTTGATGCAAAGAATCCAAATCTGTAATAAAATATAAGGGTTCCCGTTTCACTTTTTAAGTAGCCCCCCTCCCTCCAGGTGTGTTGTCAACTTTGGTACCATTCAAAAGATTTTCAAAAATTATTAGACACGTATTTTTTCTTTTCCTCTTTATCGATGAATTTGCATAGATACGGGTGGTCTAGAACATTCTATATTATATAAAATAAAAACTCAAAATTTGTCTGTCCGACAAAAACTTTTGAACGGTAACTCCGATCATCATGAAATTTGGACACAACATTCATCTCGATAAACTAAGATGAATGTGCGTACCTACTCATATTCCCACCTTCACATTCGCTCTTTTGTACCCGGGTGAAACCGGGACGGTCCGCTGGTTATTTATACTAATTTATGTATTTTTTATCTATTTTAATTCACGTCATGTAAGCAGATGGTGTGTATCTATTAATTTTATAGTTTCACAAATTAACTATCTATCTACACCCACGCAAATGCTCACTGAATAGACATTACGTCGAATATAAACCATGGTTACAGGCGTATCACATCGCGTGCAGTTGAAAAATACTCTTCCCAAAATAAGTAATCCGTTAGAATTTAATTAATTAATTTTCTATTTGACCTATCAGGCAACGAAAAATATAAATTCATGGAGGAAGAGTCCTCCATATATCAGTTAACTTCAAAAAGTATTTTTTTGAGATTAAACACTATTTTACAATAAATAAAATTTTCCACTAATTTTTCAGACAATTTATTAAAAAAATTAATCAATTAAACAATTGACGCTTCAACCCGCATTTGGATTTTCCTCAAATAAATAATAAAATATTATAAGTAATAATCAATAAAAAGTTAAAATTGTCTGAAAAATTAGTCGAAAATTTTATTTATTTATAGTCTATACAGATAAATAAAATTGTAATGTCAAACAACAGCTTTTTACTATAAATGCAATTATGAAAGTGTATACGGTACTTATAACAAAAAACAATTTTTAAAGTTTTTGTACGTCTGTCTGTCGGTCTGTTTGTTCCGGCTAAGCTCCTAAACGAGTGGACCGATTTTAACGGGATTTTTACTGCATATAGCTAATATTATAAGGAGTATAACTTATATAGGCTATTAAAAACTATAGTTTTCAAAATACATTTGCTTTGAAAAAAAAATTGATGACAATAATTAGATTTCACGTTGTTACATTTACAACACAATATTAAAAAAATTTACTTTCCAGCAATGTCACTGTCGGGACTTTAACCCGAAACTTCCACTCACCGCTTCCAACGCTTCAACGACTTAATATCACAAAGGTTGCCTGTCTCGCGGGCTCAGAACCCTTTAAAAATTGTTTTCTAGTAGTTAGATCATACTTTTTTGTTTGCTTAGGTACCGAGCGGGGTGGCGTAGCACTAGACTCGCATTCGGGAGGTACCGGATTCGAATCCCGGCGCAGGCAGATGTGGCTGGGAGTTTTTCCCACTGCCTCTCGCCGAGAAACGGTAATTCCTGTACCGGCCATCTTGTTAAGGTTTTCCATGGTTTCCCTCAACAATTCCAGATAAATATCGAGATGGTTCCTTATTCAAGGCCATGGCCAATTACCTGTCAAATTCCTATGCTCAGAATTTGCCTACCTTATCCTAATTTCCTAAAAATTCCTTCATTTGCCCATTACTATTAATAAAGTTGAAGTTTAAAAATTGCAGAAAATAACGGGAAGTGCAGTAGAAAAAAATAGTAATGGTGCGAATGACGTCTGTTATGACATAAAGTCGAGAAACGGACGCTAAACGCATTTTTATTATTGTTTGCTTAGGTATTATTTATGTTATTCTTGTAAAAATGGAGCTTTTGCTATTTGGATACATTTTTCAGCAGCGTTCTAAAGAAATGCTTTTGATTATTGAATTATCGTTTGTTGAATCAATATTATACTTATCATGACTCGAATAGGGCCGACGTTTGTTGTATGTTGATAATTTTAATGCAAATCAATTTGATTGATTAAAAGTGTGTAACATTCGATCATTCATTACATACACTTCATGCAGCACCTGTGACCTTCTTTGTCACCCCTCAGTCACATCGGCATTGGCAATCGGAAGTGTTCGGTAATAAACGAGGGATGTTATACAAGGTGGATAAATTAATTTTGTTCAAGTATTTTATGAAAATTTTTAGTGAGTCTTTTTCACGATGTTTGAAAAATTTCTCACTAGCAGCGCTAGTGGTACGTTAGGGACAAATATTTTCCAATCCCCATTAAAACACATGTAAAAACGAACGCAAAAAAATGGTTTTAACAGAAGATAACGTACCTAATGCCACATTAAAATTTATAAACATCAAAGACAATAATGTAGCAGCGTTAAAACGCTGGCTATCTCGCATAAAAATTTCAGGAAGAAAAAATAAATTGACTATGGCAAGTCAATAAATCAGAAATCAATATTTTTGACGACATATTCAAATGTAATATACCCAAAATAATTTTAAGTTTAAAATTTATTTCTAATCAAAAATAAAATCAAATATATATTTGGTAATTAAAAAAAAGTCAGGTATTTAACCTATAAAAAATACAGATCAGATTTTTCAGCTAGTATGCATTTATCAAATTAGGTTACTACTAAAATAAATTATCACCTATAATTGATAATTTCAAACAAAAATACTGGTATTTATACTTTTGTTAAGTCAATTTTTCTCTATTATTCCATTTAACCTTATCAATGTGATGTTTCATAAATGGTATATATGTTACGGTTAATACAAGAAAGTAGTTTATTCGCGAATTAACCGGCTAATACCCGAATTAACCAACGTCAAGAATTGGTTAATTCGGGTAATTAGCCGATTAATTCGCGAATTAACTACTTTCTTGTATTAACCGTAACATATACACAATATGTTTTCTTGTGGATATCGAATAACCAACGTGCAGCTAGCAAAACAATAACGTTTTTTGGCAATGTCACTATTTTTTTTTTAATTTACTACTCAATAGTTCATTTATAATAATACATTTTGATCATTGAAATAATACGTTGCTAAATGAGAAATAAATGTTTGTCCCTACCACAAGTGCTGCCTCTCGTGGCTAAGCGGAGGCACTGCTCTCAGGAAAAAGGCTTATTGATTCGACTTTGTCTCTAAAAAGAATAAAATGATTTACAAACACCTTCCGTGCTTACAGTCAATTAAAAGTCGGCGCATAAATTTCCCAGAAGTCAATAGTTTACTTCCACAGACGTCGGTAGTGAAGGTTTTTTCTAGAATTATTGTTATTTTATACGGTTTAGTGCCATTGTATTTTATGGTGGCCCGGTCCAACTTCGCCCGAATTTATAGTTTGCCACCGTTTTTTCGTCGACTTACGTTGCAAAATCGGTCTCCATGAAAAGCTCTTTTATTAACGCAAAAATATATAGCCATGTCCATTCTGAAGGTTCATTCTAAATAGCGGTGAAATTTTTTTCGAATAGGTGCAGTGGTTCCGGAGCTTACCCTCCGCATATTCAAAAACTTAAAAAATTCGCACTCTCTCTTTATAATATTAGTAGGTATAGATTAATTTCCATAGAAATCAAATGCCTTAATATTGAAAAATATGGTGGTGGCGCAGTTATTAATCACGGCGCCTTCACCATATACTTTTAAATATATTCAAAGTGACTGGGTTACCAGAATAAAATCAGATAAAGGGATTAGTCTAAGGTTCATCCTCATGAAATCCTTAACATTATAGATTTTTTAAAATTAGAATCGATAAAGTAGCCCTTGAAACCATGCATACAAACCGTACACGAAAAATTAACTTTTTTTGTAATTTATCGAGGTCGGTTAAAATAATCGGAGGTGGACAAAATGGAGGTTGCACTCCAAAAAAGGAGTAGTGAATGATGAAACTTCATCTTTGTGATTTTTTTGTAATTTTTTTATTATATTATTGTTAATTTATATTTTTATAACCAAATTTATTTCGAATTTGAATAAATTTTCCTGCATACCTACGTATTTTTTTCATTATTCATATGAGTTTTCGGAAAGAGTTTTAAAGTATTTCCAGGAAGAGGTATTGTTTTAAAGTATCTCTGGGGAAAAGAAAGGCACAGATATTGCTAACTTAAAAAGTTTGCGCTCCCTTGCATTGGCTATTGTTCTTCATCTGCAAGGCTATTCTTAAATAAAGTTTTAGATTACTTTCTGAATACAGTACAACAGTAATGCAGTGAAACTTCCACCATTTTTTAGGTCGTTATACATACATCAATGCTATTACAAATATTTCTACAACTGAGTAGGTAAGTAGTAAAAATTGAATACAATAATTATACACTAAAATATTGTTCAAAACATCTAAAGTAAAAAAATCCCTAATCTACAAATTCCTTATATTTTAAATTCTGCTTAGCAACAGCAAAACACGCAAACCATGCTGAACCACAGCAACAGCAACACACGCAAAGCACACTGAATAGGGCTTCACACGAGACGAGAGTAGACGAGACTATCAAAAATCTCGTCTCGGTCTCGTCAATCCCTAGAAAATTCAGTCTCGTTCAAGTCTCGGTCTCGTCTCGTTACCAGATGTCTCGTCTCGTCTCGCTTAATTTTAAATAATGATAATATATATTATATAAACTAAATAATAAATAATAATAAGTAGGTAGTTTTTTAAAGCTATATTTATTACGTTATTATATAGAAATATTTGAACATATACATAAATTCTTTTATTTTACACACTCAGATTTTATATTTTGTAAAATATATTGTTTTTTATTTCGACCTTTTCTAATTTTTCCAATAAAAACTTTATAAAAAAAAATTTAACGAGACCATAAACGAGACTCGGGTTGCACTGTATGTGGTCTCGGTATCGTCCAAAATATTTACCAAAACGTATCGTCTCGCTTTTCCGAGACGAGAACGAGACGAGACGAGAAAAATCTCGCTCTCGTGTGAAGCCCTAACACTGAACCAAAGCAATGCGTGGCCGGATACAGCTGGTATTTATGTTCTAAAAATAAATGAAGCCATTTTGCGAACATATCTAAAGAGATGACAGATTAAATGTGGTCATTTATGAAAAAAAATACTATGATAAAATGATAACTGTCAACAAAAAGGAGAAGAAATATAAGAAAGATTAATTTATTCGAACCATCTCTCGTATGACGGCCTCTCACCTGTCATCGCGTTGAAACACGTGCCGCGGCGATGTGAATGTGACCATTTTTCCAAATGCGCCGCGTAAATAGAACCATTCTAACCAAACGCACTTGTCATTGTAATGCGCTCATGTCTGTCTATCTCTTTCTGTCTATGGTATAACTATAGCCTCTACCCACTCTCTGTGCAGGGTTGAACAGGTTGGATTCTGGAGGAAAACTGAAAGAATACGCACCGAACCAAAATTTCGAGAGCATATAATTTATTTTAAAATCGGTCAAGTCATTTTTAACTGACATAAAAAAATTGTTTTATTTTTATGTTACCCATATCTTCTGCATTTGTGAACCGATTTTGATGATTATTTTTCTGTTTAACCGTTAGAATGCTACGCGGCGCAAAAGCGCTGCGATCATTTGTATCGAAAATTGCGGCGCAGCGCAAAAGCGCTGCGAGTTTCAGTGTGTTTTTAATAAAATTGATTGATATTAATTGTCTAAATTAGAGTGGTTTATTTGACACCATTATTTTTTCCTCTAACTAAATTAATCAATATGTTTATAGCAATTTTCATTTATTTTTGCCAAAATTGCTTAGCACTAAAACGGTTATTAGGATATACCTTCAGGGTGATCTTATATAAATTTTACTTAAATCGGTTCAGCAGTTTTTTGTTCTAATTTAGGATTAAAATATTAATAATGAGCAAACTACCTATGTATTAAAAAAATAAAGAATAGTTACTTCTTATCACAACAGTTTTATTAGCAGATGTACATTTCGGGAGCTATGCTCTCATCTTCAGCAAACACTAAAGTTTAGTGTTTGCTGAAGATGAGAGCATAGCTCCCGAAATGTACATCCGCTAATAAAACTGTTGTGGTAAGAAGTAGCTATTCTTATTTTAAACTGTAATTATATGTACACACCTAAGCTCATTTTGAGTAAATTTTAAATTTTGAATGGCTTATTCAAAAAATTACATTATATCGAGTTGGGGGGCATCCTATCGCTATATTTGAAAATTATTTTTTTTATGTACATTGCTATAAAAGTATGTTTCTTTTAGTTTTTTTAAACTATAATTTCTTTGCGTGTAACTCTATCTGCTCTTCACAAAAAGTTTCCTGGAGACGGTCCTGCCTTCTCTCTCCAAACAAACAATCCTATCACGTGGACTCATTTCAAAGTGTGACATCATATATGTAGTCTAGTCAAAATAAACATTTCAATTTACTATAATTCGCATAGAGCTGAAAATTGGTACAGGTCTTAAGTACACTATTACAAATAAAATATCAAAAGTCCCCACCGATCCTACGTCTGCTAAGAAAATATTTAAGCTCAAAGGTTAAAAGTATCGGTTTTTGCACTTTTCTCGTAAACGGTAATTAATGTTATCTAAAAATAGGTCAGACAAAAGTTGCAGATCATGCAATTGTCTACAGAAACTGTTCTTATATTTTTTTTCTACGAATCACTATTCCTGAGATAGGAGACCAAAATATCTATGTACGCACTGAACGTATTTATCAAAAATAACGTTAAATAGTATTTTCGATGTATGAAATCACCATTTTAAAAGAATGGCGATCTGTAAGAAAAAAAGTATAAGAACAATTCTTGTAGACAAGTGCAGGATCTACAACTTTTGTTTGACTTTTTTTAGATAATATTCACCATTTACGAGAGAAATGCAAAAAACCAATACTTTTAACCTTTGACCTTGAATACATTTTTTGGCAGATGAAGGATCGATGAGGATTTTTGATATTTCATTTGTTATAATGTAGACCTGTATCAATTTTCAGCTCTATGCGAATTATTGTAAGCCTACCACTATTTTTTTGTCTTTTTTGACCGGACTCTATGGTTTTCCAATGCTTTTAGCTGTCAGGTCAGATTGCAGCTTTTTATATTAAGGCCGGTCATTACTTTTTCAAATTTCATAACTTCTTATATTATTTAAGCATTGCATATTAAAGTAAAAAAAACAATTTAAATTTTATTATGAGTTTTATCATTTTTAAAGTTTTGACAGTTAGGCTGGTCAAATAATTATTCTTAGTCATTTCAATTATGCGTTCGAAGTGAGGCGCAGGTGTTCGAACTCATAACGCTAACTACAGTACACCGTGTTTAAAAAAACTTTTTTTTACCCCAATATTGTGTTTTTTTCGGCACACAAGATCTTCATCTAATCGCGGTATCGGATTTAAAGAAAGCTAAAGTTACTTTGGGTCCCCGCTAAACGATTCACATTGTCAATATCAGTAATTAACCTGCAACTGACCGACTAATAACATTATGTTTCTCAGACCAAAAAATTCAGATATTTATTCGTTTAAAGCAAACTTGGTAAAAATCCGAAACTTTATGTTATCTGATTCATTATGAATGATGGTGTTCTGTTACAATATAAACAAAGAATATTGTTTATTTTTCTTCATTTTATTTTTTGTATAAGCATTTTACTTTCAAAGTAGTACCAGAAATCAAACTGAGATTTATATTAAGGAACCATAAGGTCTACCGGATCTTATATAGATAACAACCGATAGAACAATTAGTGGGGGTTATTGTATAACATATAATTGCATATTCATTCGTACCGAGTTATTCGAAATAATATGCTTATTTTGTTCTGATAATTGTTTATGAGCTGCATTTGTTTATTCTGGCTGAATCTAAATTTGGTTCAGTCAACAAACAGCAATGCGACTATACTTTAAATTTGAATACCAATAGACAGTGTAATAAGTTTAATTGAAATCAATCCAGCCGTTCTCGAGTAATTCTGATACAACCAGACAAAACTTTTAAAAACACGCTTTCCCAGCTATACGTGTCATATAAATATTGTTGCACGCTCCCTGTTGGGACGACTATGCTTTCTGTGGAATATTCTCGCTACAACAACAATAGAAAGCAGGTAGTCAAAACCCGACCTATATAAAATTGCCTGAAGAAGCTAATACATGTAAAGGAAGGATCTCGGTGCTTCTAGAACATTTTACAGGTGGGGGATGAAGCTATAAAATGCGAGCGAAGTGGTTGGCAAGTCAGTCAGTTGGTTAGTTGCAGCGCGTATGTAGGAGAGGGAGGGGGAATGGCGCTCACTGGGTAATGGCGCTCACCTCTGTAACTCTGTCAAAAAGAAACGTAACTTTGCGTGAAGCGCGAGGGGAGGGGGTTTCTAATAGACAGCGATACAAACGGACAGTCAGCTCGCGTCATGCGACCGTGAAGAGCGTTTCTTTGTTTGCGGCCGCGCTGATCTAATTTTTAATTAGGTGCTGAACAAGTTAATCTGCTGGGCTCGCTATACTATGGACTCAGTGTTGCAGATTTGCGTAAACTTGTTTATAAATTTGCTGAGCGCAACAATATCAAAAACAATCATGATCAAAGCAGCAAAACAGCCGGATTGTATTGGGTACACTTCTTTATGAGACCCTGAGCGGCATTACCCAAAGTCAGGGGCAATGCCGCTCAAACATGTTTTTTTAATAATGTTTTCCTACTACTAGTGGGTGAAAGATATATGCTTTTGTAGTTAAATTGTTGATTACTCGATAATTAAAGACTTTGTTACTCTTCTTAATTTTGATTTATAATAAATAATTTAAAAAATACACCATGTTTTCCTTAAGTGAACGCCATTCCCCCGTCCTACCCTACAGTGGATTACAAACAACTGTGAAATAAATTGTTCAGTGTCGGTACAGCAAAACCGATATAGCTGCTGAGATAGAAAATAAACGAACAGTGTGAACCATTGAGTGTAATTATATAAATCTGGTTTTACATACATATCTTCTGTGTTGTAAATAATCGTATGAATATAGTTAATAAACAAGTGCGAATAAGTGTCCTAGATAAACTTTGGTGTGTTCCTATATTGTAAATATTTTGTGTACATAATTAGTGACTTTATATTCTTCTGTTACTTAGTTTTCTATTTTATTATTTAGAACTATTAGTTTTGTTTCTGTTAACGTTATTATTACTGTTTCGTTTGAAAGGTCGCGCTTTCATTGTGTGTTTAACTGTTTTGTTTAAACGTTTATTATTGTAAATAAATAATTTCCACCACGGACTAGAACAGTTTTGTTACAATATGGTTACCACCTACCGGATAAATCCGGTTTTGACGAGCTTTTAAAAGGACTATGGTCTCACTCTGACCGGATTTCATTCAAAGGCGGATTTTTACTCGCATCACTTAAAGTCAAGAAGCGTTCTACATTCCTATTTTTGTTTTGGCGGGAAATTTGAGAGAAGTAACTTTTCTTCGAACTCTTTAATGCTTTAACAACTTTCAAATATGACATGTAGGCACTTTTATAGAGCAACTTCCGACAAAAAGAAATTTTTAAGCTATTTCAAGTGGATAAAAATATAAGTTTTTTAATTCATTGGAAAAATAATAATGGATTATTAAATTTTATTTGAGTTTTATTTTAAACCAGCGGCTCGTCCCGGTTTCACTCGGGTAGAAAACTGTAAGATTTATTAATACATAGTCTCTCACTCTCTCTCTCTCCCCTGTTTCTCTCTCTCTTTCTCTCTGGAAACATTATATTGACCTTTCCATCTACACAGCAGAACTATCAAACTGATCGTCACATTTTTTTATTGAGATTTTTATGTAAAAATACCATCCAAATTTCTGACGTTGCTGGTGGATTTTCCAAAAATTTTCTTTCATAGAAACCTTGTCATGACAATTGCGAACACAACAAAAAAATATCAGCCAAATCTAGCCGTTTTCAAGTGATATAGCCTTTCATGCATGTGGCAATAGATTTTTAATTATATAGATGTTAAAGATATATATAGATTGTTAAAGTTAATATAAATAGTACAGGTGAAACAACTTTCACATAAATTACTTATCAAGAGTCTACATTTTTTCAGAATGAAAGTATTCAGAAAGACAGTAAAACACTGAAAGTTTTTATCCTCTTATAACGAATGGAATATTAATATCGAGCAGCATTACTGCTAAGCGGTCCAAATAATATATCTTAACACCCTGTACTCCATTGAAATGGAACAATCCGCTTCTCGACTCCTGCCTTCCAAATGTTACGTACAAAACTTATTATCATTTTTCATATTAAACGTCGAAACTTCTGCTCGGAAGATTATAAGAACTTGATAATGATTAATGAATTCTCAGACATTTATAAATGAGGAAGGTAGTTAATAAAAGGCTTCCCATTATGGAGATTACTTCGATACTGCAGCTTTAAATAATTATACGTATATTAGCTACGCATTAAAATGTTAAATACATAGATGCAATCAACTTATAAATCTCCGTATGCCACACCTTTGCAGGCAAGTATTTAGAATTTGGTTTCTGCAGGGATCGAACGACGTCCAACTGTATAACATTGTCCGGTTAGAGTACGATAACTTGATTTGCAAAATATTCACTGGAAAAACGCAATTATTTTTTTTAATTGTAATATACAACATACTTATTAGCCGTTGTAAGTGTGGAATATTGATTTTTATAAATTATTTTTTGCGCACTGAAAAGGGGAAGGCGTTTGGGGAAAGTTCTTTAGAAAACAATTACGGGGTCTTGTTAATGCGATGGCGTTTTTTTGCGCAGTGAAAAGGGGAGGGCATTTGAGGGAAGTTCTTTAAAAAACAATTACGAGGTCGTGTCGAAGCGATGGTGTTTTTTTGCGCAGTGAAAAGGGGAAGGCATTTGGGGGGAGCTCTTTAAAAATCAATTAAAAAATCAATCAAAAAATAGTAAAATCTAATGAGCCCCAGTATCTACTTAGAAAACTGTCTGCCAGTCAAAATCCTTATAGTCCCCGTTATGATTTATTTACATTACCATTACCTCACTCCTCTCAATTTCAAAAATCCTTTTCATATGTAGCCCCAAAACTTTTAAATGACCTGACTTGGCAGATATAACAAACAAAATTTTGAATCTGAAACCAGCCAAACTAAAAATACTAATAAAACAATTTGTTTATAAAAGGCAACTCAATACCAACAATTTTCGTGCCTGTGTGTTAACCAACTAGATTTAATTTTTCTTCTTTTTGTAAATATGATTTTATAAAGTTTTATGTACAGGGGCAGGAGGAAGATCAAACTCTAGTTTGATCCTGTCCCTATTGCCTAAATTTGTACATTTAGAGCAATAAACATTTATTATTATTATTATTATTATTAATTACGGGGTCGTGTATACAAAATGAGATAGTAATACAGTAATTCTACACCAGTTGCTATGACGTAGGCATATGTGATTTCTGAATGGTTAGATTTAGTGAAAGACGAAAAGGAATTCCGTTTTTTTACGTATTTTTGAGAAAATTCGTGAATAATCTGCAAAGTTTTTTTTTTAGAACGTCAAAATTTAGCGTTTTCTATGACTTAAAAAAAGTCAAAATTTGGACACATCGAGTTATCGTACTGAATCTACATTGTCCATTTACAAAATAGAGCTCCAGAGCATTAACTAGAATTACCGTTGGCCGCACGTATGAACATTTCGCGTAAGTTTCACTTCTGTAGTGCTTATAGTGTAAATTAAATTTTACGCTTTAAGTATCGCATAAAAAGCTCCGTGTTGCACAGTCTTTGATGTAAAACTTCTTTCGGCACGTAGGAATAAAAATTGATTCTTGAGATTCAATATGTAACGGAATAGATCGCAATGTACGTATATCGTGGGTATACTATAAAAAATCGGCCGACTTTAGGATTCAAGTGACGCCGGGACGAATTTTAAAATTGGTTAAGACGTTTGGGCTGTAAACTGGATACAAAAAAGCGTGACACAGATTCACAAACAAAGCGAGTCTATACAGGCTCTTCAAGCTATTGTTTGGGTCGCGCCTAAAAAAAGGCTGTAGAATATTAAGTTAAGTTGGCGGCGAGGTAGAATACTAGTCTCGTAGGTTCGATCTTGGCGATCGGTATCATTTTTTTACGATACAATATTCACTTTCGTAGTGTGTAGTGTAAAATATACAGTCTCTTTTGTTTATTGAGACTATTTTCCAACAAAAACGTGGTTTCATCTAGGGCGTAAGGTGTAACTATTTATATATATAAAATTATTGACCAATTTTTTTCAGACTATATACCTATTGACAAAAATAATAAAATTATAAATCAATATTTCACTAGATGACGTTTCGATCCGGATTTGGATGTTCTTCAGAAATAATCTAAAAAATATAAAAAATAATTAGTATATCTCCTTATTTATCAATAAAATGGAGTTTGAATTATCGAAAATAAGTAGATATACTAATTAATTTTTATATTTTTTAGATTATTTCTGAAGAAAATCAAAATCCGGTTCGAAACGTCATCTAGTGAAATATTGATTTGTAATTTTATTATTTTTGTCAATATATAGTCTGAAAAAAATTGGTCGATGATTTTATTTATTTGAAGAGTTTTATTCAGACGTTAATCAAATATTTGAAACTATTTCTGTAGAAAACTAAAAAGCAGTATCTTTAATATTAAATTATGTTTTTGTTTGTTTCAGCTCAAAAAGGAGGGGAAACTTATATCAAACTAATCGTCGATTACTTAAACACAATCAAATCAATAAGGTAATGTAACCAAAGTACTATTTATTTAATAACTGTATATTAGAAGATTCGATCATTATAATGGCGTCTATTACCGGTTCTTCGGATAATATAAAGCAAAATTACGGAATGTTTATTACTAATTACCCAAATATTTAACATTTAATCATTGAATGCTATAGACTGAACAAAAAAAAGATGAATAATTTAGGTTCATGAATATAAAATTAAGAATCGTGATTATTGAACTAGCATATAGCTAACCTCATGCTTTTATTATTATTAAAATTATGAAAAATTGTTTTTCTCTTTTTAGTACACCGTATAATGAAAGCTTGTGTTTAAAAAGTTTTTTTCTCTAATATTTTTTATGTCTCGCATACAGTGTGTTCACGGATAGTGGTAACAGTGAATAATTCTTGTATCCTATACAAGATACAAAATAAAGTTGAATAGTTTTGTATTCAACTCCAAATTTGCTATCAGAAACCGCTGAGGTATATTTTTATGTCTGCAAACTCATTGGAACTGTACATGTGCTTTTTTTCAAATGGCAACATATATTTTTTACATTTTCGAAATCTCCATTTTTTTTCTCTATAAATTCATATAAACTTGTCTTAGGGTTTGTTTTTTTTTTAACTTTTAATATCACTGGTTCATCTGTGATCAGCTATTCACAGTGTAGATAATAGAAATCAGTATCTAGTAATTATGTAACTATCTAAAAAAAAATTTTACATAACAAAATTTTCGAGAAAGCAGCGGACCTAACAAGATAAATAGAGCCCCTGTTCTAATTTTAAAACCTATCTTGTGAGCTAGCAGGCGAGCCCGCACTGACGTCATTTCCAGCTTCGTACCCAGCCTACCGGACAGCAGAAGTCCAAGCAGCGGCCTTAATATTCGTGAAATGTATCGACCAGTATAGTAACCTGCGATCAGTGTTTCTCAAACTTTTTTGACAGTGATCCTAAATTAAATATTTTTGAATTTGCTTTAATGTACAATAAATTATAGTACAATTCTAGAAAATGTTCATGATTTTTCATCATTTCGAACATATCTTCCTTTGTGACATTCAATACAAATTTACAATCCAAAAATATGAAAAATAAAATAATTTGCCATCAGGCCCGAATGAGATCAACTGGAAACCGAACAATTTCCTGAAACACCGGTGCCTTACAAGAACGCAAAATAACGATTTAGATCATTGATAAATAATCTATAGTACAGTTCCTATCTCATCTTTCACATACGCCCCGAAGCTCTACGATAAAATTTCATTGAGATTTTGACGAATAAAATTGGAAATGTTTAACATTTTCTGCTCTTGCGGCCGAATCGAGCGCCCACGATGGTATACGATCCTACCAAAGCGTTCCCAAAATAATGCTCGACCTCTGTATAACCGTGAAAATTGAATTGAAATAGGTTCAGCAGTTCGTAAGTTCATCGCGATCACGCACACAGGAATACAGAAGCGAAAAATATTTATTTGTAACTAACGTTTTAACGAAACGTAAACAATTTATATACACCCTGATAAACATAAAACTTTCTTTTTTTCGACAAATAAAACAATTCTGCTGAATAAGAGTATTATAATTCTATTAAATTAGTTTTTTTTCTGCATATTCTTTAGCACACAAACAGAAGGGCGACATTACACAAGAGGGAAAAAATGTTTTATTTTTATAATCTTAAATCCAGCTGTTGCTGTCACAAATACGTATGTATATTATTATATTATCCGGTGTTGCCAAATGTGAAGATAAATATTTTTCTCCTCAAATTTCAAAATCAACTTTAACTGTAATGGTAGACAGTATATCTAGTTACGTTATAGTAAAAATTACAATGAACTGGGATATTATGTTTAAAACGAACGTCAGCGACTTTCAACAGTCACACAAGTCGTAATATCATTACGCACGAGATATAATATATTATATTTTTTACACGTACACGTTATAAAATATTTGCTTATCGCTTCAGTTGTAGGTACATATAAAATTCCGGTGTGCGTGTGTTCGTAATTCTTCTCCTCCTAAACGGTTTGACCGATTTTCATGAAATTTTTTTATACTTTATTTAAAATGTCGACATCCATTGGTATAAATCTGTAAAGGTGCCATAACATGGGACGTAAAACCGTCAGAGAACTGTCAAATAACAACCAAATTGAGTAAATCGAAAAAAGGACAGATTGAGTGTGGTTTTCATATTAGATTATGATTTTGGCGCTCTTTGAAACTGCCACCTGGTACGGGTGCCCCGGTTTACCCCACCTAGATCTGTGGCAATTCGGATCGTCAATACTACAGTTAATTCTAGTTAGTAGGTACAGGTACAAAGTAGGCATAGTTGGCAACACTGGATGTAGTCGTGGGTACCTTCCGGCCGAGTTGTTTGTAATGACTGTACACTAAAGCTCAACGCAAAAACTGGATTATTGTGTAAGCTCCATTTCCTGTAAAAAGCTTTGTTGAGCTCTGAAATGAAACAGCTGATGCGCCACTAAAACACAGATGTAAGACAATAAAATGAAAGGGGCTGAACATTCACGTTAGTGCTGCACGGTACAAAGGGCATTAAACTCTACAGCGAACACATTTTACACAAACAAAAAATGACAAACATTTTTAAAAATATATGCAAGTTACTTTTTTTTGGAAACAACATAAAATTGAATTTGTGTAAAAAGTGTCCTCCCTTATTATTTTAAATCAAAGTAATAAATATTAAAAATTCCACCTGGCTAGCTAAGTAGTGTTTTTTGTTGGCCAACCTTTTCAGTAAATTCAATATATTTTTTTAACTTATTTTCTTGACTTGTACACCTAAACACAATTGGAAAGAAAATTCACGCGTGTCGTTAATTTGTTACAGCGTTGTTTTAACACATTTATTTTTCTTTTGCAAAAATAATTATTATAAAGAGGTTGGGTAGGCATTTTTGCGGGGTACGCGGCATGGCGAAAAGTCGATGCTAATTTTATAATATACCTATACCTATTTAGGCTAATGCCTATACTTTTTTGAAAAAAAAAAATAGCAGGCAAGGACCAGGTGGAAAATGTTGTTGAGGCTCCAACTTTAAGGGAAAAAACAATTTAAACACGAAAACATTCAAAATGGTGAAATGGGGGTGCAATTTAGGGGTTGAAGACGGTTTTCTGCGATTTACGACAAAACGTGACCTCTTAGCGGAAATTGTTCTACACAAAAGTTGTAGATGGTAAAACAATCTAAAACTTTTGTACCAAACACTTTTCGACATAACCTCAAATGAACCGTCAAAATGGCGAAAAACCGATTTTTCAGTATTTAATTTTTTTCTCGCGTAAAAATAATTTAATTTGCATGAAAATTTGTGAAAGTATGTCTTTTTTTATCTTAAATAAGCATGATTTTTTTGCAGTTCAGAATACGACTATTTTCGGAGTTATGTACATTTTTCGAAAAAAACACCCTTATTTTCCACGAACAATTGTCTTGATGTTTTTTTGTATTTCGAAGTTCTATAAGTGGCCATTTTAATCTTTGAAATGTCTACTTTAAAATGGTCTATGTAAGTTGGTGGTTTATTTATCGTTAAACTACTTAAAATTGCGAAAAACCGAAAAAACGTCTTTCTGTTGTGTATATGCTGTGATAAGGTAAATATTTTAGAGTAGTACTGTAACTATAGATACTTAACAAATCATGTGTATTTGTTGTCAAATCTCAGTTTGCTAGACTGAACCAAACGATTAAATTTGTTAAGTATCTATAGTTACAATACTACTGTAAAATATTTACCTTATCACAGCATATACACGACAGAAAGACTTTTCGGTTTTTCGCAATTTTAAGTAGTTTAACGATAAATAAACCACCAACTTACATAGACCATTTTAAAGTAGACATTTCAAAGATTAAAATGACCACTTATAGAACTTCGAAATACAAAAAAACATCAAGACAATTGTTCGTGGAAAATAAGGGTGTTTTTTTCGAAAAATGTACATAACTCCGAAAATAGTCGTATTCTGAACTGCAAAAAAATCATGCTTATTTAAGATAAAAAAAGACATACTTTCACAAATTTTCATGCAAATTAAATTATTTTTACGCGAGAAAAAAATTAAATACTGAAAAATCGGTTTTTCGCCATTTTGACGGTTCATTTGAGGTTATGTCGAAAAGTGTTTGGTACAAAAGTTTTAGATTGTTTTACCATCTACAACTTTTGTGTAGAACAATTTCCGCTAAGAGGTCACGTTTTGTCGTAAATCGCAGAAAACCGTCTTCAACCCCTAAATTGCACCCCCATTTCACCATTTTGAATGTTTTCGTGTTTAAATTGTTTTTTCCCTTAAAGTTGGAGCCTCAACAACATTTTCCACCTGGTCCTTGCCTGCTATTTTTTTTTTTTTTTAGCATTAAAAATTCGTTTTGGCACCAGCCTAATTCGTTAGATTTTGTCAGAGACGATACATTTCAACTTGGACATAGATATTGGCAACAATGCATTTTCTTTCTCACTTACACATGGATCGCTCTTGCTTTTACTATTGGACAGTGAGAAAAACACTCCCACCTACAGACTTTTATTCCTGCCCTCAAGAGAACACGAGCGGAGAAGAGCAAGCGCGGTTGCCATTTTCTTATTAAGAATTTATGTAAAACTCACTAAGTCGGGATCTTTGTGTTTTATTTAAATTAGTTTCACTTTATTAGTACAGGAAAAAGTTCAAATTCTTTTTCTATTAAACTTGAAAATGTAATATATTTCATAGCATAGTTATTTTTGAAATTAATACTATCATGACTTATATTGGATTTTAAGAAATTTCTGTTGTTTTATGTCACTATTTCATTGACTGCCATTTGATTGCATGTATTAAAAATATATATGGAATTTCACTTATTCAACAATGAGACTGTTCACAATGTTCAAAATATGAGATATGATGTATATTGCTGAGAACATTTCTGTGAAATTTGTACAAATTTTAATCAATGTGAATTGTTTGACCCAACTCCGTAATTCAGTTTTATTTTACTTAGGTATATATATTTATGTGGTGGGCGTGCAAGTGCAGATGGCGGAGGCACTGGTTACGGGTATGGGGGAAAAACTGCTATTCATTCGTTTATTGTTACTAGAAATTATTTTAACTTTAGTTCTCGCATGACGTGAGAAAACAGTTATAAATCGCTATAAATATCAGAATGTCACTGTGGAGTGTGGAGTATGGAAATTCAGTATACTGAGAGAGTGAAAAGATTCGGGGTTCGTATCCCGACGGTGACAGAGTTTGTAAAGTATTTTTTCTAATAATTTAACAATGAGTGTTTTCTCACAATTGTAGCAAACAATACCTATACTTCTAATGTTATTAATTTAGTAAACCAACATGTAAATTGAATAATAATACTTATGTTTAATAAAGCGTTTTCAACAAACTCTAAGCTAACACAAGTTAAAGAAACACTATAGCTTTTTAATCAATCTGACGATACTGTGTAAACTTCCACTTAAATGATTTTTATATTTTTTGAAACTTTTAAAAGGAGAATCGAATTATAAACACACCTTTTGTTGTTAAATAAAAGTTGAAATACGTATCGAAAGTATAAGCTTTTTAAATGAATTTAAGAAGAAAAAAGTTGTTTACTTCAAAACCTATTGTTCATTGTTTTTCACAGTTTAAAATTAAAATACTTTTACACAGTGTTTTTAATTCAAGGGTAAAATAAAAGAAACGCCTTCGGTTCTTAGCATGAGATGGTCTGATCATATTTATTTTAAAAATATATTCTAAGTAAATTATAATTTTCTTGTTATTTTTAAAGAAAATATTTGATATAAATACATATTAAATATCTTACAGCATTTTTATTTACCGTGAGGACGAGATATAGTGTATATTTAGAGAGGAAAAAATTGGTTGTCTGTAAAGTCGGTTTACGGACGATAGTTTTACGTGATAAGGTATTCCGCTCGAATATCATTTTTTATAATATACATAACCTAAATTTTAGTAGATGTCAAACTATATTTTTACCGACTCTCTATCGCTTATACTGCGCTCTCGCTTGCACGCACAGGGTCAGGCGGAACGTTACACAGGCGGAACGTTACACTTTTTCGTGCGTGCAGCTGGTGTTACATCAATTTATAAGACGTTATCACGTCAAAAGGGACTGTTGCAACATATACAAAATTATCGTAGGTATTATGTTGTCATATATAATATTTACAATATAAAACTTATTTTTGTCAAAATGTATTAAAATCGAGTATTTTCGTTGCAGATTATTTAATATTCAGTAACTATTATTTAACTAATTTCATTTGCGACCTTACCAAGGTCATAGCAAATTTCAAATTCTTTCTTGTACTGAAATACTTTTTTACTTCTTTCTCATATTTCAAATTAAAAACATCTTGTACCATCATTGGGATATCAGACAATTTTTTCAATTACTTAATTTATTCTGATATATTTCCAATATAAATGGCTTTACAAGATACGTTACTACAATAAAATATTTCTGGCACCTGGAAAACCATCATTTTAAAATTCAAATAATTTAATAATATTACTTACCTCGCATTTTAAATAAAATCAAATAACTTATTTCTTCACAAATCAACATTATACCCATACAATACGTTACACTGTAGGTATATGTTTCAATGTTACATTGTTACACTGAACACAACAGAAGTAAAAGTGGTATAATTGTAAAGAAAGTAAAAACAACATCGATCGCTGGGATCGAACCTACGACATTTAGATTAGTATTATTCCTAGCCACCAGCTTAGCTTAATATTCTACAGCTGGTTTTGATAGTATACGGTATACGTACATTGCGACACGTTCGTTACATTTTCAATTTTAAGAATCATTTTTACACTACCGTGCCAAAAGATTGAAAGTTTGAATGATTCTAAAAATACTGAAATTTTCATTATTTTTTTAATCATTTAAACTTTCAATCTTTCGTACAATTTATTAGATAATAAATAGCTAATACTAATTACTTTTTATATTTTTTAGATATTTCTGAAGAAGATCCAAATCCGGAACGAAACGTCATCTTATGTTATATTGATTTGTATTTTTATTATTATTTGTCAATATAATGAAAAATTGGTCGACAATTTTATTTATTGAAGAGTTCTATTCAGACGTTAATCAAAGATTTGAATTTTGTTTATGATGTTATCAAAAATTTTATAAGGCCAATTAGCTCTGCTTTATAAAAAAAAAACCTCAGAACGTAAATTTGATTTATTTTAATGGCAAGAACTTTTTTTGGTAGAATATATTTCGGTAAAAACTACCACGAAACAAATTGTTACGATTAATCAATGTTTTAATCAGAAAATCAAATACGGAAACGGTTTGCTTCAAATTCACCGCAACCCAACTGAAATCCACTTTTATTTCTTTGCGGTCGTTAAAGTCTCGCCTGTCTTTCATTACTCTCTGACTAAAGGCTGGAGTCTTTGATGTCGGCAATGTCGTTCACTGTACTGCATCCTACTAGCTAGATCAGATAAGGTCTTGTCACAGAAGAGGATTACAGAAGCGATACTCGCTGCCGGTTAAGTTTAACTTGCTAATTCTGGGTTGTTCTAAAAGACCATCTGATGTCATTAAAAATGGCAGACTGTGATTTGTCGATCTTATACCATAAATAACATGAACCATTTAAAATGTCTGACACCTCGAATGTGTCGACATATTCGAGGTGTCAGACATTTTAAATGGTTTATGTTATTTGTCATAGAAAATTATTTTAGCGTTTTGGTTGAAGTTTTTAAGCTATCCAATTAAAAAACAAACAGTATATATAAATTTTTTACATGTCAAAACGACATCTTTCGGAAAATTTAGAGGGAAAACGCCCCAAAATCAAAAAAAGTCATAGAGGAAATAGGTGTCAGACTAGGCCTAATGACGCCATATACAAAGTTTGTGGAGAGTATTTGTCAGTAAAATTTTTGCCGACGGGCACTCTGACTATAGTATTAACGCATTTTTAAAAAAAAACGTCGGATATTTATGTTCAGTTTTGTAATTTTTGAAACGTTTTTACGGCGTTCCCCACAGTCAAGCTTCGAAGAGGAACAGGAGGCGCTAGTGTATCCACAATTTATTAAATATATATATTTATGACTTACATAGTAGCAACAATAATTTACTATAATAAACATGGCGGACTTAGTCATGCGCATTAAAATAAGTTTTGGCCAATGACGCTTCTGGGAGTCATCTTCTGTTCTATGGTTTCACCCAAAACACAAAAGGTTCAGTTCTACAACTCTTCGTTTAAAACACGGCTTTCAACTCGTGCAGCTGTGTTTTTTACTCGGCCTACCTAGAATATATGTCCATTATTTGATCTCCGTCTTTTTATTTATTGTTATTACTTTCGAAATATCTCGTTACTTTTCTCTCATTTATAGCACCTCTAATTCTGTAAGGACCGGGCTCGAATCTCGGCGGAGACACATATGACGCACGATTTTTCTTACCCCGCAAGAAATCGGAAATCTTTTCCAACTACCTTGTTGAGTTTTTTCATGACTTTCCTCAATTAATTCAAACAACTGTCGAAAATATTTCTTATAACATTAGTCTAGTTCACATGTCTCATTTTGATGAATTCCAGTCCTCCTGCACCAAAAATTATGATCGTGGTGTTATTCGATTCCAAATGACATCTAGAAGCGTTTTGAAAAAATTGAAGTGGAAGACGAAAAAATTGTAAAAGTTATGAACATATTAGTAAAAGAAAAAAGATGGGTTTGGTTTTTTGCGAATATCTCAAAAACTATTGCAGATATCTGAAATCACAAAAAAAGATTCTGAAAGGGCAGGAAAGTTCCTACAAATAAGTCCCATCTCCAGAAACTCTACCACCAATTTTTCTAATTTTAATTTAGAGGAGAAATTAGGGCTAAAAATTATTTTCTATTTTTTATATAATTGTAAACATATTTTCGTGTCTTTTAGCTTGTCGTATAAAAAATAGAAAAACATGTTTGCCCTATTTTCATCTTTAAATTAAAATTAGAAATATTGGTGGTAGAGTTCCAGGAGATGAGACTTATTTGTAAGAAATTTTCTGCTCTTTCAGAATCTTCTTTGTGATTTCAGATATCTGCAATAGTTTTTGAGTTATTCGGAAAAAAAACAAACCCTTCTTTTTTCTTTTACTAAAATGTTTATACCTTTTATAATTTTTTCGTCCCCCACTTCAATTTTTTCAAAAAGTCTCTAGATATAATTTCAAATTGAATGACACCATGATCATAATTTTCGGTAAAGGAGGATTGGAATTCATCAAAAGGGGACCTGTGAATTAGACGATATAACACCTATCTTACCCTTAAGTCGCGCCTAAAGAAGTTTTACTTCAAAAACGAATATTACATTAGCTCGAACGCTTTATATCTTTTTAAAATTGCTGGAAGATCACTTGAAAAACAGTTCTGTCATTCATAAGGTCGTGGTACAAAAGAATGACAGAATATTGTTTGTCTGTTAAGAGCATAAAGGAAATACAAGCCACATAAATTTAAATTAAAGTGGTAAATTACTTTGAGGATTCTTTTCTTTTAATTCAAAGCTAATGCTTTCTTATGTTGGTATGCATTATTGCTAACGACAACAGTAAATAAATAAATACACTGTTGCTAACATCATTTATAACGCCTTGTACGTAAATTTAATTTTCAAACACTTTGATGTTTTTAATTAAACTTGTTATTAATAATATTAATAAAATAATTAATATAAGAAAGTTTTAATTGTAAATCAATTAAGGTGTCACAAGATACGCCTGTTGAACAAGAAGAAAACGGAGAAAACAAAAGACGACCGGAAAGTACCTGTATTAAATTTTATTGATCTTTGTTATTTTTATAGTCATCGTAGAACAAAGGTTTATACAAAATAAAAAAAACTCGGGTCGCAATGCAGAACTCTGCCGACAAAATAGTATATTTTCAAATACATGCATTGTGGTATGTAACATGTCTTGAAATTTGTTTTTGATCAAATTAAAAAAAAAATGAACCCTTTAATACAGGTATGCAGTGCCAACAGACAGCCTGATAAGATTTGTATTTAAACGTGATTCGCAGTGATTTCAATACGTTATACGAAACCGATTTTGTAGGATTTTGTTATCTTCATGTTTAATAAATTTGACTTTATGTGTTATAACTTTACATACATTAGTAAAATTATACACAATTTGGCAACACCGTCAATGATTGCCAGATATAGTTTACAGTCAACGCGTACATTAACTTTCTTTCGATCCGACTGAGCGTTAACATTTTTTTATCAAACGGCTAGCCGTTTTGTAAAACGGCTAAGTTTTCAACTCGGCTGCGACATCTATACTAGTGATGTAACGAATATCAGTACAAATATCAATTCGCGAATGTGGGTGCGAATATCTATTGCCAATATTCGCGAATATTCCATTTTCAAATCTGGCGCCGTTTGTCCAAAATTAAAACTTGACAACTGATTGGCCACGCAAGTCGCACGCACACATTTAGACTTTAGAGAGATTTAGTGAATGCAAGACATAAGGCCACTTGTGTAAAGATAATTTGTTTCAGTTCAGTTGGCAGCGAAACGTTTTTTTCTTTACCTGCTTAAGATTAAAGTGCTTACGTGCTGTTAATCGTGAATTTTCACGTAAATTGCTTTTTAAAAAGGCTTCTTTCTTTAACGTTTTTTATATCAGTTATGTACATAAGAGGGCCGTAGCTTGAACGCATTTACTTAAAAGGTAACAAATTACTACGTCATAAGAAAACAGCTATGTGGATATTTTTTAGGAGGAGAGAATTTTCATCTAAGTTGACGAATACCGTATTGAAACTTCTGTGAACATAATATATTAAAAAATTATGTATCTATTTTATTTAATGCTCGATAAAGTTAATTTTAATTCTTACATGATTTCCTGTTCCCTGTACGCTTACGTTTTCTTTGCGTAGTTTTCTTTATATTTTCTTTTTATAATAAAAAAAATTAGTATTTTGTATTTAATACAGGTTAATCATAATAGGTATGTTTCTAACAAATAAAAGGTGATAGCAGATTAGTATAAATATTTTTTTATATTTTTTGTTTCGGTCTTATTGGCTAATGTTTTAGCATTAGACCTAAAAAAATTCTCCCAAAATTTTAGCTTTCTATAGATCAAACCGAGTTTGTTTTCAATTTGATTATCATGGAAAAAACGACGTTTTTATTCAAACATGGATGGCTGCTACATTTTTTAAATTTTTTATAGCACCATTTTGTAGAGAATTAAATTTCCCACAAAAAAGATTCTTAGTACTAAATTCGTGAATTCATTATTTTCACAAATATGTTCGTTTAAACATTAATTAATTAAATGAGAAATTGAGAATGTTTAAACGAAGAAATCTTTGAAAATAATGAATTCACGGATTTAGTACTAAGAACCTTTTTCGTGGGAAATTTAATTCTCTACAAAATACTGCTATCAAGAATTAAAAAAAAAATTCTACCAGCTATCCATGTTTGAGTAAAAACATCGTTTTTCCCATGTTAATTAAATGGGAAACAAACTCGGTTTGCGCCGTCCTCAGGTTTAATCTAGGAAGCTGAAATTTTGGGAGATTTTTTAGGTCCAATGCTAAAACTTGGTCAATAACACCGAAAATAAAAAAACGCCCTAATAAGCATAGCGTATCTTCTTAAAACATTTATTACACGCGTCCGATTTTATTTTTTATGTGTGGATAGATTTTTTGTGTCAAATTAAAGCTGATTGTTCCCTCTTGGAGTCCTTTTCCGTTTTTCACTTTTTTTATGCTACACAGGCACACTTAAACCCCATAGGGTATTTCACAAGCGTTATTTCGTGTTAATCAAATGGATGTATTTGGTATATTCAGTGAGAGCCCTTTTAAAATTGTGTTTATATTAAAAAGTTGACATCAAAAATGCATGACTCAGCAAAAAATAAATAATAAAAACAGGTGTTAGATGTTTTCGAAAGCATTTTTCAATATCACACAGTTTTCCGCGTACACCTGGCGGCAGCTCTTGTGACTTTCATATATCATTTTTATAAAAAAAAGATTAATCAAATTCAAATTTAGATCGAACCATTTTTCATGCTAAAACATAATGTGTTAGAGCTACATACATTTATATAGCTATCGACAGCAGATCGTATGTGTAGACATGTTATCATCTATTATGTATAGTCAATCCAATCATTGCAGACGATTAGCTAACACGAGGCGTGACTATACAAAACATTAAAAAGTGTTAAGGCCGTTGCACACGAGACTAGTTTTGCCACTATAGATTTTAGTCCGCTGCACACGAGGCAAGATTTGCCGCAGGTTCTTTGCTAGATTTCACTACTAGTTTTCTAGCGTTGGTTTTCTTAATTGCTATTATGTGTTCGCTTCTCACGAGACGTCTTTACAAGCTTGTTTTGCAGGTAACAAAAGTGCATGTTTATTGTCTCTGAACAGAACACACACCAAGGCATAGTGGTTGTTTGTGGGTGTTTGTTCAAGTCGCCCACGTGACAAAATACTGCTTCCTTATTGGTTCTTGCTTATACCTAGCAGCGAACCTAGCAAGAAAAATAGTCCCTGTTCTAATTTAAAAAAACTCTTGTGAGCTAGCAGACGAGCTCGAAGTGACGTCATTTCCAGCCTCGTACCCAGCCTACCGGCCAGCAGTGTTTCTAATAGCGTTTCTAGCTTCGTGTGCAGCGGCCTTTAACTGCTAATTTTCAAGCGCTGGTTTTTTGTGATGGACTTTTATGTGTTCGCTTCATATGATGCTGGCTTTGTAGATGGGTTTGGTGCGCGCGTAGTGACAGTTCGAACGTTTATCGTCTCTGAACAGATCACACACTATGGCGCAACGTTTTTTTGAGTGCGTTTGTCTATATCGCCCACGTGACAAGATACTGTTTCCTGATTTGTTTCTTACTCAAAACAAGCAGACGAACAAGCAAGAAAAATAGCCCCGGTTCTAATTTCGAAATCCATCTTGTGACCTCGCACGCAAGCTCGCAGTGACATGATAAGTAACCGAGTCTATTAAAAAATTTGGAGGAGGGAGAATAACGATTTTTATACTTACAAAAATTATCTGCGTAAACGAAACTTGATGTTGTGTGGATGTGTTTTAAATCACAAACGATTTCTTATAACAGAAAAATCAAGAAATAGCAACTCTATCGAAATAAACCCGCCGAGAGTGTAATTTACCGTAAAATACCTATATAGTTTGAAAAAAAAAACTCGGGTCGCAGTGCCAAACCCTGCCGACAATATAGTGTATTTGCTATTATAGACAGTGTGGCTTTATTATGAGAACCTGAAATGTTTTCGGTTAAAAAAAATGTAAGACCTTAATACATCCCTTAAAATAATAATTATTTTTTTAATTGCGATATTATTCTCTATTCAACATCTGCATCAAATTACAAATACACCTTTCAGTAAGTAAATTCCATAAGCTAATGATTTCTTAAAATTTGCAAGTCCGTTCCTGTCGGACCGATTTAATTTTAGCAGCATATTTTAATCTTTAGTGAAGGGTTAAATTTCAAATATGTAACGATTTTGAGAATTTTTTTGGTACTTTTGAACTCAAAAACCCTTTTCAACCCTTAAATACCACCCTTAAAATGATCAGATTGGGCCCATTTTAAATAGGTTTCGTGCGATAATGGATTTCAACATGTGGACTAAATTTGGTTAAAATCAGTTAAGTATATATAAATAAACATCTTTGGGACGCCTGGTAGAAGTGAAACAAATTTAAGCGAAATTCTAATAACTAAATTTCGCTTTGTCATCTAATGAAATTCTAGTATATTTTTGCCCTGTAACTAAATTTCGCCCCGTAACTGAACTAACAAACAGCAAGCGCAAATGAAACGTTACACGTTCCATGAACAGCGTCGCGCCAATTGCACGGTTTTACTCCCAGCGAAACGCGTCATTAGATGTTTCACATAAAAAATGATACCAAAATTTTAGGAGGGTATGAAGCGTCGACAAATTATGGTCCGACCCGTAGGATCCGCCATCCGACCGACCCCAATAGTGTATGTGTCATACGGCAAATACACTAAAAAGCAGGTAACTTGAAAAAGAAGTCGGGAGCAAAACGGCTAGGCTATTTAAAACTGAGTGCGAAGTTTGTTTATCTACGATATTAAGGCTGCATTTCCATAATGCCAATAGAGTTTTGAGCCTGTGCTGTCGTGAACTTTTTCTTCCAGTTCTTGTTTCGTGATATAGTCGTTCAAAAAATTCTTTTTTAGTTTATAACTAAATAAAAATTTATTGTCAAATCTTAAGGTAGTACGAGCGCCAAGGTAACTTTAAACAAAAGGCTTGATTTTTTTATATTTCGGTAGATGGATGATATGTTTTCATTGATTTCTCCAAAACTAGTCGGTGTAAATTAAAAAAAAAACTATTTAAATTAATGTTAAAACCTTAATAAATTATTGAAAACAAAAAAAAAAACCGTTGTGCCCGACTAATTAGAAAGATATTTAATCTTTTTAATTAAATATCTTTTTAGTTAGTCAAGCACAACGGGTTTTTTTGTTTTCAATAATTTATTAAGGTTTTAACTTTAATTTAAATAGTTTTTTTTAATTTCCACCGACTAGTTTTGGAGAAATTAATGAAAACATATCATCCATACTTTACCATAAAGCCAATGCTAAATATGCCTACTTTTGAAGTCATTTATTTATTTAAATAGTCGGGCAAACCCCCCAAAAATTTTCAGAAATGGTTTAGATTTAGTTCAACTTCATATAAAAAAATCAAGCCTTTTATTTAAAATTGCCTTGGTGCTCGTACTACCTTAAACTTATTACAATTAAAAATTATACTAGTGTACCCGTGCAAAAAATTTTGCATGTATTTTCATATTGTTTTCAAAAACGATATTTTGATACAGACCTACGACAATAATTTTATTCCTCATTAGTTTCCATTTACAGTTATTTTTCTTTTGATTTAGCTTGTTCCATCAAGTTGTCTCTATATATTTTAATTGGTTATAAATTCAAAAAAAATATGTATGAGATCTGTTCATCGTTGTGTGGTTACCCCGCAAGAGCTGTCACAATTGATTTTTAGAAAATCTAACCTCATTTGATATATTTACGATTTTCACTATTTTTTTCTGATCTGAGACCAAATTTTAGACTTGGTACAGTCCATGTAATATTTAAAAACTCTGTTTTGGCATTAAATTAACATAAACTTACACGTTCTTAAATTATTTGGAAAATACAATAAAATTTATTGTGTATTAATATTTGGAATATTTGCGCTAAAAAACGAACTAAAAATATACACTTCAATTGTCAAAGTCGACTTGTCAAACTGTTTGTAAAATCTCCGACATACGTACATATTTGCATTTCTCTCACACTCATGTCTCGTGAACATCGAAGGATTTTCTCTCTTTACGTTCCTCTTCACCCCGCTACCCCCTCGTCATTTTTACTATTATCGCTTGAAATCACCCCTTTTAAAGAAATTTCACCAAAAAAAATAGCGATAACATATCTGTGGACTAAAGGCTTCAGTTTAAAAAAAAATTGTGTCAATCGGTTTAGTAGGGATGGCTGGCGGATTGTCTAGAGATTTAGGGCTTGTGTTTTAAATATATTGATAATTAAAACAATATTTGTTTAATCTTTAATCTTCGAAGTAAAACTTCTTTAGATGCGACTTGAGAGTACCTAACCCATACATTTTTTTTGGACGAAAGTATTCGGACGGATGTAACGTGTTTCCGCAGTTTCCGCTATTTAAAGATGCCTTTAAATAGCCTGACAGATGGCGGCATCAAAACGCACGAACGAAAGCTGAAACATAGCTACGGACGCAAACCAGTTTTGTGATCGGTTTCCGCTATTTAAAGGCATCCACTGACAGATGGTGGCTTCAAAACGAATTTACCTTCTTACTAATTAACATTATATGTATTTATATAGGTACCTATATGTTTAGTGCTAATAATCCTAGAGATTGAAGCACATATTGTTTTGTTTTTTTCTTTCTCTTTAAAATAAAAAAAGGGAATTTGTAGAAACCAGCTTGAACGAAAGATGAAACATAGCTACTAACGCAAACGTAATTTAATTTACGAGTGAATCAATTTGTGAGTAAATATTTTCCAAAGAATAGAGTGGTAAAAACAAATTATGCGCAAAGCTTTAATGGAGCCCGTACTGTAGGCGGCATGTGATAAACAGTAACTTTTAAATCATGTATGAAGTCAAGTACATAACTTTTTCTAGTCGGCCTTATGTTCCATCGTTTGGTTGCAACTTCAAAGTCAAAAATAATCATAACTTTTTAATGATCGCTGAAACTTTTGCAAAAGTTAAACGATGCATAACTTGAAAAAGTATCAAATTGTCGAAGGTTGCTTTTAATAATATTGAAATGAATTTAAATATTAACATTGTTATAAAGTTTTGCTTTTAGAAACATAATAAAAATTTTTTATAAGAAATAAATGTAGATTCTTTATTAAAAGTTACTGGCCCTGTTGCTCTCAGATAAGCTTAATAGTGGCGTGTCTTTTAGAAAAAAGTACGCTGATTCGATTAGGCCTAAGCGAAAATTCGTATCTCGAATAGTTAAAAAGTTATGAAGGTTTAAAACGAAACAGAGCAAATTTATTTTTCAAAAATTTTTCAATTTTGTAGGAAGGGTACCCCCTCCATACTTTTTCCGTTAAAAAAAAACAGAAATCTGTGACATTGTTTACATGTAACTCACAGCAGAGGTTGAAAAAATCGCGCTGAATCGATTCCGACTACCTACATCCACCTCTGTATCATTAGTCGTTTTTCAGTTTTTCTCAAAACATATTTATAAATAAATGCTCATATATCTCAGAAACCAAAAGTGATACAGGGTTGCGAATGGTCGGAATCGATTCAGCTTGACTTTTTCTCTAAGTTCGGTTAATATAAAACGGGCCAAAAATCACTTAGTGCCTTAAAAATTTGCAGATTTGCAAAACACATGAAAACATGACAAGCGATATTTGGAAAAATATATAAATATGTCAGATATGCTTACTATTGACTTGTCTTATAGAAAAAAGTACGCTGAATCGATTAGGCCTAATCACAAATTCATATCTGGATTAGTTTAGAAGTTATGACGGTTTAGAATGTAGACAAATTTAAACATTTAAAATTGGCTATATCTCCGAAATTAAAAGAGGTACATGTTTGCGGATAGTCGGAATTGATTCAGAATGACTTTTTCTATAAGTATGCAATATGCATAATACCAAACGAAACAGAGCGAATTTCTTTTACAAAAATTTTTAAATTTTGTAAGTAGGGTAGCCCCTTCTTACTTTTTTTGTTTTTAAAAAACCCAGAAATGTTTGACACATTGTTGACATACGACTCACAACTGAGGTTATTCTTATTTAAAATCACTGAAGTCTAGCTTACAAAGCATATAAATTTCAAAGTAAAGCTGATTTTCGAAAAATACTCAATTTCAACAAAACAATAACCAAAGTAATCAGATCTGGTGTCTCACACTAAAAAAAATCCGTTCATGGTCATAAATTACACCTGTAACCAAAAAGAACCATTTGAAAATTAAGCTCCGAACTTTCAACTTACAATGTTATTTATGTTTATGTTTATTATTCAAAATAAATCTTTGAATTAAGGTAGTACGAGCACCAAGGAAACTTTAAATAAAAGGCGTGATTTTTTTTATATTTCGGTAGATGGATGATATGTTTTCATTGATTTCTCCAAAACTAGTCGGTGGAAATAAAAAAAAAACTATTTAAATTAAAGTTAAAACCTTAATAAATTATTGAAAACAAAAAAAAAACCGTTGTGCCCGACTAATTAAAAAGATATTTAATCTTTTTAATTAAATATCTTTTTAATTAAAAAGATTATTAATCTTTTTAATCAAATATCTTTTTAATTAGACGGGCACAACGAGTTTATTTTGTTTTCAATAATTTATTAAGGTTCTAACTTCAAGTTAAATAGTTTTTTTTTAATTTCCACCGACTAGTTTTGGAGAAATCAATGAAAACATATAATCCATCTACCGTTTCACCATAAAGCCAATGTTAAATATGCCTATTTTTGAAGTCATTTATTTATTTAAATAATCGGGCAACCCCCCCCCCCTAAAATTTTCAGAATTGGTTTAGACTTAGTCCAACTTCATATTAAAAAAAATCAAGCCTTTTATTTAAAATTGCCTTGGCGCTCGTACTACCTTAAGTTGGTAACAACTGGAAACAACACCACCTGTAAACTATTGTTTAATATGCCAGTTTTGGTTAATTCTAAAATTCAGTTTATTATTGTTTATCTTTAATTATCATGTTTCACGATAAACTCTGTACATCTCTAGCTTATTATTTATTATCTCATGTAAACAATACCTACAACCAGAGACGTATTTGAAAGAGGCGGTCTACCCCAATCCTAAACATCAATTGTAAAGAATTATAAAAAGGAGATTTTTTAGTTTAAATTTTGTTTTATATCATACAATAAGCAGTACAACCTCAAAAAAATAATGTTGGATAACGCCTCAAAATGATTGAGAAACCCGTTAAAGTAATTTAAAACTAAATTTTCAATTACTCTACAGCAGCGGTTTCCTAACTTTTTGCACTAACGCCCCCCTTATAAAAAAACTTACCTCAAACGTCCCTCCCACACCTTTGAAAAAATTTATAAATAATTTGTAAATAATTTCTTTATTGTAAAAATAATTAAAAAGGTGGTAAAAAGTGGTAAAATATTGTACAATACTTATTAATATTTTAAAGCTGGTATTAGACAATAATTTATGTGTTAAAATAGATATAATAATCATTTGACAATAATTTATTTAAACCAAATTATTTTCTTTGTTTTACACGAGATTGTCAAATATTTTTTTCAGAACAACGACGATATTTGCAATTAATCTGCGCCCCCCTGGTAAATCTTACGCGTCCCCAGGGGGCACGCCCCCGACTTTGGAAACCGCTGCTCTGCAGCGTAGACTCTGCATTGCAGAATAGTATAGTATAGTAGTATAGTATATTTTATTTGTCAATGGAAACGTGAAATACATTTATTTGACATGTCATAGTGACCCTTCCCAATGACCCTTCCCAAATTTTTGACAAGCATTTTAGGGGGTGAGGGAAGCTTCGAATAAAAAAAATGTTCGAATAAAATTTTGATAATTCTCTTCGAAAAATCATAATCCATAAGAAAAAATGAGGGTTGCCATTTAAAATTTTAGATTCAACCCCACCTTCTTCGAGAGGGTGAGGGTGTGGGGATGACCTTTGTGTGCAAACAGCCTTCCAAGCTGAGCAACTTTTGTTCGATACTTCTTTCACGAAAACCTACCGTTCAGGAAATTTCGGTCCGCTGCTGAACTTTTGCCGGACCTGTATACAAATTGTTAGTTATTCATCGTACCAACAAATTCATACAGACGTTTTAGTTTTATTAAAAAAAAAACGACGCTTTGAAGTTTGAGTTAAAAAACAGATTTTTCAATAAAGCTACTAGTTTGGAATTAATTTTAAACACGTTGAAAACATTGCGCACAAACAGTTTATGCCATCTTTTTCAAGTTGAGTAGCATCCTTGTTTCTACATCTTCGTGTTTCGTGTATACCTTTGAGATTCCCGAACGCTTCCTTAGGGAGCCATTTCTACTTATTACTTAGTTACTTGAAAATGACCACTCGTTTGTATTCGTATCACTAACGGCATATTTTTACGGTTCTCATTGTATTTTCATGGACAATTTTTCTTTGTTCGTCGAAGCGCAATTTTTTCTGTCACAGAATTAGTGAAGGAGTGACGTCACGCGTTTGCTTATCTGAAAATCTGTTGACGTGTGAAAACGAACACGTAACTGTGCAGCTCTACCTAAACTAAAGTCATCCAAAGACACAAATCTCCAATAAGTTACACTCGTTCCGTTCGCATACCTAAATAGTTACTTGCGCCGAAAAATCTACACCACGCGGACGTTCGTTTACTAAAACCGGGGGTACTTTTAAGACGGCTCATTATATTTAAAAACCATTTCTACAATTTAACAGAGTAATAATTTAACTATTACAATATGTGAAATTTAATATTTCGAAATGCAGACGTACTGCTGTAAAAAATAAGTGTTATTGAAGTAAAACTTCTTTAAGCGCGTTTTGTGAATTTCGAGAGTGGACAACTCACGTCACATAGTATATCATACTACCGTATTTTTCGGACTATAAGACGCACCTTTTGACGTGATAACGTCTTATAAATTGATGAAACACCGGCTGCATGCACGAAAAAGTGTAACGTTCCGAAAAGTGTAGCGTTCCGCCTGACCCTGTGCGTGCAAGCGAGAGCGCAGTATAAGCGATAGAGAGTCAGTAAAAATATAGTTTGACAGCTACTAAAATTTAGGTTATGTATTATTATAAATATGATATTCGAGCGGAATACGTTATCACGTAAAACTATCGTCCGTAAACCGACTTTACAGACAACCAATTTTTTTTACATAGAAAAATGGACTCAAATTTTGGGTGTGTCTTATGGTTCGAAAGTAACATTAAAATATTTTTTCAATAAATTGTCTATAAATTTATGTTAACAATAAATAAAAAATATGATCCAAAAGTAACATTAAATATATTTTTCTAAAAATCATCTTATAAATTTGAGGTGCGTCTTATCGTCTGTGCATCTTATAGTCCGAAAAATACGGTATATGCATTCAACTTTGAAGCAAAAATAAATAATTTTTTTAAAGTTTCAATAACACAAGAATATTCACGAAAAAATATGTCAAAAAAAATATTAATTACTAAACTAATTATAGGTACAATTTTTTTTCAAAAAGTATTTCTAAATTTTATTTTTTGTTAGGTATTCGTTATGTTTTCACTTTTACTATTATGATTCGGAGGGGAGGGGTTAATTACCCCCTTTACCTCCCATGTCTACGCTCTACACATAGCGAATAGTATGTCAAATATAAACATTTTTGAAGTTGAAATGGTTCCGTTGTCCAATTGGCTGTTTTTTGTGTATATTTACTAAGTTGCTTCGATTTTATCCCACAAGTAAGAAATTTATTATAACTCCTCAAAAGGCTCCAGCAAGCGAACATTGTCATATTATATTGATATGACAGCGGTGAAAGTTGTCGAGTGCGACCCTGAACGCGATTCTCAGCTTAGCTGGTATAGTGTAGGCGTGTAACTGAACTATCCCCGAGGCGTTTAGTTAGCTTTGGAACTGAGCACACATTCCTTGGCGTGTTGGATCGTCTGTTTCACTGATAGCGGTGTTTAAAATAAATTATAAAGCTTGTATTTCGCCAACGGCTCTACACATAAACGCTTTTATAGATTCAAAGGCGTTAAAAGGAGCTGCTCTGCTCGACTGTTATATCGCTTTGGCTAGCTTTCGTTGCCATTCACTACAGCTCGCACTACCAACATTCCCGTACAAATTAGTAAATCACTATTGGGACCTCGGTTAACCTCAAATTAGTTTGGATTTTGCTTATTATACGTACCAACGTGCTAATTCATATTATTAATGTATTATTTAACTTTCTGCTAATAAAAATTTTTAAAAATAAAAGGTGCAAGTCTTACAATAATAGTAATAATTTATTGCTTTCATGAAAAATACATTGATTTATAAACAAACAAAATACAAATTACACAGAAATGAAAGTATATAGATTCTTTCCAAGGAAAATATATGCTGAAGGAACCATTATTGAAAAAAGAGAAGATGTGGACATTTTAATCAAAACTTAAGGATGTGTATAACATTTTTGAATTCAAAGATTTTTGCCTAAATTTAAAATATGTTATAGAATTAGACCTCCTGCATCGATTAAAACAAAAAAATAGATACCTTATCGACCTTTTTTATGAAAAAATTCATTTTAAAATCACCATTTACTCAATGTTATTTCTACCGGAAGTGTTAAAAATGTTGAGAATATTAAAACATTTATCATTTTATTTAAGTTGAAAGTAAAGGGTAATCTTGGACTGATATTTAGTGCAGTTAATTAAACGTTTCGATCAAAATTTGATCTTTTTCAAGGCTCTAAAAAGTCTTTTTAGAGCCTTGAAAAAGATCAAATTTTGATCGAAACGTTTAATTAACTGCACTAAATATCAGTCCAAGATTACCCTTTACTTTCAACTTAATTAAAATTTTAACGGACATAGAACACAACATATTTATCATTTTATTTCAAAGATTTATGATTCAAAAACTTATTATCAGTTTCTTTGTACAGTTTGCGATTTTTCAAGCCCAAAAAAACGTGCGGTTGCCGGCAATTCCACGGAAATATTTTATTTTGAATGTGATGAAATCAATTCTTCGAATCTTAATCTTAATTAATGGCGGATGTAATGAGACAATGAGGCAACGTCGCGTTCCTGCATGTCGATATTCGATAATAAAGATCGCATTTATGAAATGTCATATCACGTGAACCAACTGTCAATTATTCTGGATCTGTCATTTTTGACATTTATGTGCATTTAGAACACAAAATGTATTTATATGTCGGATAAGCGCTGTAATGTAACAAAAGTATGTAAAAGATTTGAGATATTTATTTTTGTGAGGTTAGAAATTCTATCTTCACGTTATGTTTCGAATAAACCTCTACCCTCCATAGTTTCGGAGTGACAGAAGACCACGTGGACAGCCATGTTGCCTGATTGTTTTTGACTAAAGTCACAGTAGTCAAATTAAATGTTAAATATTTGTTCATAATATTTAATTATAGGAAAATGTTTAGAAAATCTATCATAAAAAATAATTAAAATTAATACAAAGTCTTCACAAATGAAAATTTTTATATATTTATGATTTTGAAAATTGAATTAGATGTACTACACAATTTGACCTTATACACATCCTTATAAATGGGTTTGAATAATTCTGGACACAAAACATTTGAAATAAAGAAAAACAAATAGTAGTCGCCAATGATGTGTAACATTATTTATTAATACTTACCTACCCAACTAACTTTCAGAAATTAATTTCTATAACGAACTATAATATACAAATCTTCGTTTAACGTCTAATTAGTACTCGTCAATAAATAAAATTATCGACCAATTTTTCAGACAATATATTGACAAAATATATAATTATCTTAAAAAAAAACTTCGGTGAAGTAAAAACTTCGTTCTGTGCTAAATTCAAAAACTTGAGGCGACTGAATCTTAAGATTATAACTTAAAAAAAAAAGAATTTCGAGGCAGACAAGAAATTGAAATCAAGCTCGAAATTCTGTGCGTAAGACGTCGAAAAAAAATGAATTTCGAGGCAGACAAGGAATTGAAATCCAACCTTGAAATTCTGTGCTTATAAAAGCTACAAGAGCAACGGCAAAAAAAATGCAAAGACGGTGTTCGCATAACTCCTTTAGTTACTACTAAAAAAACGCCGTCTGTGCACTTTTTTTTGCTGTTGTTCTTGTAGCTTTTATAAGCACAGAATTTCAAGGTTGGATTTCAATTCCTTGTCTGCCTCGAAATTCATTTTTTTTCGACGTCTTACGCACAGAATTTCGAGCTTGATTTCAATTTCTTGTCTGCCTCGAAATTCTTTTTTTTTTAAGTTATAATCTTAAGATTCAGTCGCCTCAAGTTTTTGAATTTAGCACAGAACGAAGTTTTTACTTCTCCGAAGTTTTTTTTTAAGATTTCACGTCTTTTTCCAAAGTGTGAGACATTATTTTTATTTTTCCTCCAAAATAAACATATGTGCATTTTTTATATTGTTGTATTTAAATGCAATAAAAGTGTTCATATTGTTGTATTTAAATGCAATGAATCTCCGAAATTAGAATATGTATTGTAAAAAACAACACGATCCTTACTCCATGCAACTGTGGTTTCGAGCGCGTCTCTCATGTATTTGTGGGCGTGACATGTAAGTTATACCGTGGCAGCACTTGATTACGCGCCAAATATAAATGCACTTTTGTAGTTTGTTAAATAAGAAGTAACAATCAAAAGTCGGTTATAGAAATTGCAATAATCGACTTTTGATTTTTACTTCTCATTTAACAAACAGTACTACAAAAGTGCATTTATATTTTGCCGCGTAGTTCAGTGCTGCCGCGGTGCAACACCTAGTGGTGCAATCGGCTCATCACACCTCCATGCGAATACCATGACATTCAATTTGTAAACAATCCATGTGAAGTCTATTAAAAATAAAAATGAGCTATAACAAGTCTATGCTCTGTGATACATGATTCTTTTTTATATTCATTTGAAATATGGATATTCTTGAAGATTCCATGAAGGCACATTTTGAAGGCATGGAAAAAAAATCAATGAACAAAGCCCACCATTAAAAATACAAATTTTTTTCATATCATTTGTAAAATACTTATTTTGCATTAAAAAAAGAAGTTTCACTTCGTAATCTTTTCACTTTTTAATTTTTGTTGCACTTTTTATGATAAATATGTTTTTTAATAAATTAATTTATTTAAATCTAACTTCAATCATATATTTTGTTATTTTTTAATAAAAGATTTGACGAAAGTGAATTTTTCAAAAAACAAGAAAATAATAAAAATTAAAAAAGAAATAAAAATATATGAGAAAAAATTGAGAAAATAAATTAAAACTAAAAAAACAATTAAAAACATAAAAACAAATTAAAAATTGAAAAACAAATTTTCCAATGATGCTGGCGGGAATCGAACTCAAGACCCTGTTATTAGTTATTACTAGCCTAACGTCGTTACCGCTAGTCCACGGGCACACTCAGACTATAAGCTGTTATTGTGGTACAGAAGTATATATGGGTGATACGAAAAATCGGTCCTATGAAAGTCACGTGGTCATAGAACTATAAAACTTGGAAACTTGCTTCATATACACGGCGTTATATGGGACAAAGGCAGATTCGTTGGCATTTAGCACAGAAAAGAATCTCTAGCGAGATTCTTCGATAATTCAATAAATTAACGTTAATAATTTAGTTTCTAACAGAATTCAGATTGAGTTTTTTTATAATTTATAATTTTGGTATTATAAAAAACTCAAACTGAATTCTATTAATTAATAAATTATTAAATTAAAATAATTGAGATCTAACCTAGCTCAAAGATTCTTGGCATCAAAAATTGTCAAACCGCGATCCCAATAGTGATCTGAATAAATTTTAAGTCTGCATCCCGCTCCTGTACATATATATGTACAAAATAAAATTCACAAACTTGTTTTACATACCTCTTTGTTTTATTGATTTTGAAATTATTCTGAATTCTTGTTAATGAGTGGAAGAAGAAAGAGTACGTCGAATGATATTTTAGAAAGAAAATAAAACGAGACAATCGCGTTTAATGTTTAAATATAAAATTCCGCTTTGAAAAACGGAACAATTTTATCCTTCGTCCGCTTAAAAACTTAAAGAGTTGAAGAGGATGTTTCCGGCCATTTTCTAATAACAAGTATAGCGCGCACAACGCTTTCCTGACTCGTTCATTTCTTAAGTGAAGAAGAAAACCGACTACCGTTTTAATATTAGCAAAGAGAACCATGTGCTGTTCTATAGGAAAAACGTCAGGAGCTTAGGGTTGCCAGGTGTCCGGATTTAACCGAACATGTTTGGCTTTTTACGCTTGTATTTATAGCCAAATATTTACAAGCCGGGCTTTTGTTAAACTTTATGTCAATGTTTCAAGGAAAATTACGTTTTTGGTGAAGTAGTACATACTTATTTTTTTAAATGCCTAAAGTTTTTTTTAATTTCCCTAATTGAAATGCCAAAGCCAAATAGTATGGCATGTAGCTATTACCTATTTTTTATTTTTTATTAATGCAAATTTTTTTCGTTTTTCGTACCAGAAAAATTGTAAATTTTGTATTTTTATTTTGTTTAATAAAGTACTTCTAGTTTAGTATATTAGAATATCGCCTTTTGTCATATTTAACTATTTAATAGATTTTCTTCACTTTATGTTCAAATTATTAAGACTAAACACTTACCGTATTTTTCAAATTTAGAAATGCTTTTTAGAAAAATATATTTTAACTAGCGGTCCCGTCCGGTTTCACCCGGGTGTAAAAGAACGAATAGGAAAGGGAGGAACATGAGAAATTACACACATTCATCTTAGTTTACCGAGATGAATGTTGTGTCCAAACTTCATGATGATCGGTTACCGTTCAAAAGCTTTTGTCGATAAAAACAGTAGGTATTTATACTTTTTTAAACTAATAATTTTTTTTATTAATTAAATAAAATTAAAATAAATTTAAATGTAAGCCTTAAAAGAAAACAATGTAGAAAATAAAAAAAAAAATATAAATATTTTCGCCCAACGTGGGGCTTGAACCCACGACCCTGATATCGACAGCCGCATGCTCTACCGATTGAGCCATCCGACGTTGTATACGAACAACGCTAATATGAGTATATTTAGTTAGTGCATTTCACCTGAATAGAAGCTTATTTTTGATATACATTTTACAACATTTTTCATTAATGCTCCCCTCCTAATGGTCGTAGCGTGATATTATATAGCCTATAGCCTTCCTCGATAAATGGGCTATCCAACAAACATTTTTTTTTTCAATTTGAACCAGTAGTTCCTGAGATTAGCGCGTTCAAACATACAAACTCTTCAGCTTTATATATTAGTATAGAAGTATAGATGTTACTTCTGGATCATAATTTTTATTTATAAATTTAGAGACGATTTATTGTAAAAAAAATATTTTAATGTTACCTTCGGACCATAAGACGCACCCAAAATTTGAGTATATTTTCTTATATGTAAAACGGTGCGTCTTATAGTCTGAAAAATACGGTACTTGGTATCATAACTGCTAAATGACAAAGCTGTTAATTGATTGTTTTTAGTTAAATGTAAGGTTTAATTTTGGTAATAAAATACCTAGTCCAGTTTTTTTTTTCTTATTAAAAAAGGTAGTTAGGGGCTAAATGTTTGGATAAATATAGTGCGGAGTTCCGCTTTTCGATGTTTGGATCTGGGAACCCTATAGAGGGTGAAACGGTCGCTTCATAAAAAGAAGTTTAAAAATAATCTCTTATAACGTCGACTTGAACAGTCATTTTTATGGCAAGTGCTAACTGCTACGATACTGCTGTGAAATGGAAAATTACCCGCAAGGTTAATAATAACTGACAGTTAAAACCAGCAAGTATAAAGCTTTCCACTATCTACGAGAAAACTATTAGAGTACATTATTATGTATTTCTATTGTAATTATATAAATGGACTGAAGGCAGCTATTATCATAGAATACCAGGTATAATACTACAGTTTCGCATTCGCTCATAGTTAATAGTATATTTAAGGGCCGGGTTTAAGACCAGTTTAAGTGAACTCAGTTTAAAATAAAACTTAGTGTTTTTGACGTGATAACGTCTTATAAAGTGACGAAACACCGGCTGCACGCACGAAAAAGTGTCACGTTCCGCCTGAGCCTCAGCGTGCAAGCGAGAGCGCGGTATAAGCGATAGAGAGACACGATCGGCCCAAGCGTCGGCTTGTACGCATTTCTCTCTCTTCTCGTGTGACGTCAGAGAGTTCATCAATGTTTCTTTATGACGTTATCACGTAAAACTATCGTCCGTAAACCGACTTTACAGACAACCAATTTTTTTTTTGTGTCAGTCATGCAACACGAACACCATCTTTATATGGATATAAAATTGTCGTATCACAAATTTTGTTCGCGCTAATCTCCGAAACATAGCCCACAAAAAGATTGAAAAAAAATGTATAAGTAACTGTTCTATTTACACGAAATAAAAAAAAACGCCGCCATTCTAGCGAGGCCGGGTACAACGAGTTTACAATTGTACATGAAATAAAACTAGACGTATTTTTTGTGTCGATAAATCTTTTTCTTTCAACCTTCTAATAAAACATAGTCACAATACAGGAATATACATTATAATTCTGAAATTTAATTTCATCTTTTTTTAGAACATTTGCATGCCTTTTATGTATGTTTCAGGCGTCCATTTTTTATTGTTACAAAAGTTTAGAAAAGGCATTTTCAGCAGAAAACACATTATTTTTTGCTCTATGAAAGTCGATAAAATAATTGGATGCTACCCAACTGTAGACTGCTTGCATGCCAGCACATTGCGACATACTTCATAACACAAAGGCGTAGGAAAAGGACAGGTGAAAGGCACACTGTCACTCGATGGAATAACGAAGATTGATATCAAAGAAGAAATCACCTTTGAGAACACAAAATCATTTTTTGTACAAAAACATATTTCATATTTTCTAGTACAATGCGTGCTCAATTTTAGAAGTTAATGCGAAAGAAAAAAAATTAAAAAGAAAATTGAACCTCTTTCAAAAGTTGTCACTAAAAAGCGTAAAATAACAAAGTTTTGAAGTTTGTTAAAAACGAAATTATATGGCACCAATCTGAAAACATTCTAAACAAAATGGCGTCGAAATTTTTCAAATCGGTTAGCCCCTCGAAAAGTTATGGCTGAACACACATAAAAAATATACGCACCGAACATAACCTCGCTTTTTTGAAATCGGTTAAACAAAAACATATTGCACAATATCAAGAATGTCACAATTAGTCAGTTTAGGCCAGTAAAATGAAAATGATTTGACCGTAAACATTTCCACAAAATCGCAATAGGGTGCAAATTTGAGGCAACATTTATATAAGTATGATACACAATCTGTCAAAATTGCACCTTCATGCCATGACTGTAACTTTTTAAAAAACTGTGTTTCATCAGTTTTTTGCTTGTATCTTGTCAAAACTTATTATTGTAACCATGGAAAAGTTCTTCTAATTTTCGAATTAGTGGAAACTGAGTTCGTCATTTTACTGGCCTAATATATTCCACAATATCAAGAGTGTCGCAATTAGTTAATTTCCATATGTTGCTTTTCTAGCGTTTCATGTATAAATAATTAATTATTTAAGGTCCTATCTGAAACGGATTCCTAATATAAAAAAAATAAATTTCGAAACTTTCAAGGACTGTGCCTCCGTAAGGGTGCACTTCTGAACATAAATAAATTTAATTCTAATTAGTGTCCAACCGAAGCTTTGGATTCGGCCAAATTGGGCCGAAGTTTTGGCCAAAACCGAAGGTTTCTAACAAGCGCCGAAATTGAATGAACGAGCGAGAGTACGATGAACGTGGCGATGATTAAAATTACCTTGTTATATTACTATATCGTCACTGTAAACCTACAATTTTAAAGTTTTCAAATCATTTATACATTATATTACCTATTAATTGTAGCTTGTAGCAGATGTGGCCAATTTAAACTGAATTTCTTAGGGGTTTTAAGTCTTCGGTCGGAAACTAATTATCATGAATCTATTGTAAAGTGTTGTCGTTTGTTTTTGGTGACACCCTGCATAATAGTGTATTGATAAAACCCTCGTCTATACGGACTGTTTGATTTTTATCCTAATGTAAAACGATATCGTTTCCACGCACCTGATTTAATATATTGTCAACTCACAGAGGACGCCGCGCTGGTCTGAGAAGCTGTTAAAGTCGTTTCTTCTAACGTAACACTTGAGCCCGGCCTAGATAAAAGACCGAGTTGAAATAAAATATTAGCTGTTCTATGGCCACGCTTTATTTATTCTAACGCAAAACTTGGGTGTTTCCAAGGCCACTATACCTGCATTTCTTAGGGGCCCCTTTTCTGTTATTTATGGGGCAATATATTAACTTAGAGAGATATAGCTCATTGCTACTCGGATAATCTCCAACGGAATATATCACGTTACTTTCTTCTCGATTTTCAACTTTCGCTGAATAGTAGCACTATACAGGATATCTCATAGATGTCATGCATAAGAAATAATGTTCAACTGTTTAATCTCCGACCCTCAAAAAACCCAGTTGATTTCGTGGGACTGTTTGTATTTCGTTGGTTTTAAATTATGAACACAGCAGGTTGCTAGTTGTTTGTTTATTTTTTCGATATCTGTTTTGATTAAACTAGATAAAACTATTGTTGTGGTTTGCATGCAGTATCGGTTTCATTTTATTCGTTGAACACATAGAGAATAGATCTATTGATTGAAGAAATTACTTGCGTTCTCTTAATGATAGATGAAGCAGTTGAACAGATAACTAGTTAATTTTAAAGACGACCGATTAACACTTAATTAAATTAGTTCATTAAATCAACGCACTAAACTACATCACACCAAAAACATAAATGTGAAAAAGGATCGAGTTCGATACAAAAAATAAGTTGGTTAATTACGGAAAGAAAGAAGTATATAAGGTGCCAAGTTTTCACTGGCAAGTTTATACACGAGTCATTTATTTATTATATAAGACATAAAAATTGGCCAAGTGAACCACTGCAAACCACTGACTGTAGAATCCAGGAAACTTACATGGGAAAAGGATGCTTGTGAGGCCCTTCAAACAGGACCTGATCAAACTTAGTAGACCTAAACTCAGGAAAGAGGTTGAACTCTTAACCGGTCATGCACCCCTGAGAGAACATCTACACACAATGGGGATACGTCAGGAATGTGACATAGTGTAGATTTTGTGATTTTGATGAGAGCGGAGTAATTCCTCAGGACAATCTAGTCACCAATCTTCTGGAGTTCATGAGAAGATCCAAACTATTGGAGAACTAGATTCAGAAGGAGGACGAAACAGGCAACCATTTACTGATCGAATGCGAGATCCTAGCCTACATCCATCTTTGGATACATTGATGAGAGCGAAGTAAATTCCTCCAATCTTCTGAAGGTCCATGAGGAAGACGAAACAGTCAACCATTTACTGATCGAATGCGAGACCCTAGCCTACAACCATCTTTGGGGATACATTGATGAGAGCGGAGTAATTCCTCAGGACAATCTAGTCGCCAATCTTCTGGAATTCATGAGAAGATCCAAACTACTGAAGGACTAGATCCAGGACAATGGAGACCACAAAAATTATTTTAGGATGACGTGCATGAACGGGATATTAAGCTATAATCCCTAACTTTTTCATTTCATTTTTAACGTAACTAACCTCCGGGATAGAGGGGGGTTGAAAAGAGCTCCTGTAAATATAGGAGAGTGTTTTACCAGAATTTGACCGGCTCGCTTCGTACGCTATGATTTTCAAATATTTACCACAACGTATGCTTTAATAATAAAAATAATTCGTTGTTTTTGTAAATAGTTAAATATAATTGATGCGAGCGCAAATCCCACAGTTTCCGGTCTGTAATTGAGTTGTCGTTAGTGACATTTAACAGCGTGTCCCTTGTTGAAATATTGCAACTGGTGCGTTGCACTAACCACAAATTCGCCACAGAGCGAGTTTAAACACATTCTCAGTCGCAGTATGATGGTGTAACCGCTACAATACAAACCGCCCGCTTTATATATAGCTCACCATTAGTGTTGGTGACCTATATAATATCTACTGGTTCCGGCATATTCACTCATAGCTGAACACAGTAAAACTATGGTCATATTATAACTCTGTAGAGGCGATTTGGTTACGTGATTTTAAAGTTGAAAAAAATGCCAGCCAACTGGGCGACGGGACCATTCCAATTTTAAGAATGCGTGCGATGACGCGAGTAATGGCTAATATGAAATATTATGATATTTACTACTCGTTATGGTTACATGTAAAATTTAACCAAAGCATGCTTGTCAACTAATAGATCTACAAAACAAAAGAACAACTAATTTTTTTAAATTTTCAGTATATTCCGAAACTATAAAGTTTAGAAGAAAAATGTTTCTTCAAAACTTTCTTGTAAAAGCAAATAGAATAATAAACTGTCATGAAAATTATACAATTATTATTATATTAAAAATAACGTTATAGCATATATCTCTTCTGCGAATGCGCCAAAAACTAACAAAAATCGAAGATATTTTTTTATCAATAATTAGTTTGTATGAAAAAGGAAAATTAATTATCGGTTATAATAATGCGTTTAACGTCCGTTTATCGACTTTATGTCATAACAGACGCCATTCGCACTATTTTTTTTCCTACCACACTTCTCGTTATTTTCTACAATTAACATTAATTTTTTAGAAAATTACGATAAGTTAGGCAAATTTTGAGCATAAGAATTTGACAGGTAATCGGCCATGGCCTTAAATAAGGAACCATCTCGATATTTATCTGGAATTATTGAGGGAAACCATGAAAAACCTCAACAAGATGGCCGGTACAGGAATTACCGTTTCTCGGCTAGACGCAGTGGGAAAAACTCCCAGTCACATCTGCTCCCTTTAGATAGCATTTACTGTTTACGAGAAAAGTGCAGCTTGATTAAATTTTTTAGCAGATGTAGGATCGACGGGGACTTTTGATATTTCATACCACTATTTTGACAGGACTACAATGTGAATTGAGAAAATTAATAAAAAGCTAAACTATCATTAATTTTATTTGTCTAAAAATCTGACAAAACCCATTTTGTCTTATCATTACAAATTGGTATTATACGTCGTCATGACGTTCTAAAACGCGCGTCTCGGTAGCGATGCGATATTCAGGTTAACGAGAAGTTTCCGTGACTTGTAATAGCAATGTCCTGCAGATAAAGCCGATTGCGTTGGTCAAGGACGACAAACGATGTCGGTCGGTCGGTATTGCCGTCTGACCGTCGGCCACCGGCACTGTTCTAGGCGTTTGTCGGTCACAACTACCTGTGTATAGTGTAATAAAGCAGCGATTTTCAAACTTTTCACAAGTGTGTAGCCTATCACGGCTTGTAAGCGGTAGTCCATTGCGATTTCCACTTGACGTCTCGTCTTCAACTGCGGTAGACATACGTCTACCGCAGTTGATGTGGGCGATGTGTCCTTCTAAACGGCTCACAGTTAAGTGTGTCGACGACGAAGAACGGACAACAGCAATCGTCGACACAGGTACCTCACATTTTATTAAAATAAACCTGTCAACAGGAACGAAACGATTATGCAAAAATTAAGTGGATCGTTAAGTAGTTTTTATCTGTCTCCATCCACCAATTGCGTAATGTATGGAAGGGCGTCCTGGAAGAGATACAAAGAACCAATATCAGATATATTCAGCAGTTTTTTGAGGTTATGTGACATGTGTAGCTGTTATGCTATCGAAGCTTGTACCAAATTTGGCCAAAAATTGAACCTTCTACCAAATAATAGGGTTCAGCCAAAATCGTTGCAAAACGTTATACCGAATAAATGAGTATTATTATTTTATTTAACTCGTACAACACAAGTTTGCTAAGAAAGAAACAAGAATTGAAACATAAATGTTTATAGTGGTATCGTATTATGTCAAAAAATGTTTAAATTTTTTTTTTTTGGAATTTTAAATGAAAGATTAACTTTGTTGTTCTCCGGAAAGTGAATCAGATCATCTTTTGGGACTTTTTAAGAAAAAAACGACATAATGGTTTATTCGGTGACTCAGAATACGAGAAAAAATTTCCGTGACTCCAAGTGACCTCACTTCCTTTCGATGATTCTTCAAAATTTGCACAGACAAAAATTCGCAAAGTCCTCGTGCGGTGGCAGAAATTCTTACCAAGCTTTCTATTAGTGCCCAAAAAGTTTGTAAAAATTATTATCTGCCAATTTTGTCACTGCCAGATCACAATCTGCCAATTTAATGTACTTGCCATCAATGCTTTACCTAAAACTCTCGGCGAACATGGCGCGTTTTTGCAAGGTCGATTTTGGCAAAAAACTGTACTTTGGGATTCCCTACAAGAAGACGAACTGTTTGAGCTCGGTTTCAATCATCGAGCTTGTTTTTTTATGTATATTTTGTATTTATTTTACTGACAGTCTCTGCAGGGGAAACTTGGCGGAAAATATTTTTTCTGCAACTATAAGAGATCCCCCAAATGCTGTTTAGTCGTTTTGTAGAGGAATTTTGAATTTTGGAGTTTTTTTAAGTGATTCAGCGTCGTACTGAAACGCGCTAGACCTCTACTCCATTAAGCGGATTTGTGGATTGGGGCTCAGACTAAACAAAAGAGAGCGTTTCTGCCACCAAGTGGTACTTGACCATTTCTGTCACCATCTCCCTGACTATAATTTTTATTTATTATTATTATTATTATAAATAATCAATATTACAGTCTTCACGGAACAACGAAAGTTAGTTACAATGTTGGGAAATGGACTAATAGCATGCAACGATTCGCGCCACACTGCTGCCATGCCACGAAGCATAGCTATAAATTAATACACGCGAAATTATATAACATTTTATTTTTGTATTTCTAAGGCATTGCAACACGCGAATACAATATTTTTAAGAAGACTTCGTAGGTTCTAAAAAATCGAAGATATTTTTATAAAATGTTTAAAATAATTTAAATTTTAAAGCCAGGCTCTGTGCGAACTTTTTTTGTTATTTGGTCTTCCATGGATTGTTTATTTTCTATCGCATTTTATACACATAGGGTAATGCCGCTACGGAGATGACGCAAACTCCGGCCAGTCAATCACAACTGATTATATCTAACTATATCCCGCTCTTTGATCAGGCACACTGAAAACTGACCATTCACAAGTCGATAGGTTACCGTAGATATAATACGCAAGTGCAGAACTATTCTCCGCGTTATTACCTGACGTTTAAAATACACTCACTTTCTTGTTTTTTTATTAAAAGATATGATAAGAACGAAAAAGTTAATAAAGATACATTATTTTTTACGTATGAAAAATAAAGTACACTGTTCAAAATTATGAAATGTTGATACAGGCATGTAAAGTGATCAATTACGCACTAATGCGGTAAAGTAAAACAAAACTAGTCGCGACAATACCAATTCCACAGAAAATTACTGTTTTCCAGTTGTTTTTTTTCTAACCTACTATTATTGAAGTGACGTTTGTTTAAAAGTGAACAGTCAAAATATTGAAAATAAAGTGAAAAAATGTCATATGTGTGCATATTACGTATTACGACTCGTGTGAGTATTAAAACTCGCAAGTACTCGTTTTAAACATAACGTCACACTTAATTAGCAGTTATTGTGCCCTCCCTTGCAAAGCTTTTGTATATTAAAGTGTGTAGGCTTTCACGGCAGGTAAGTGTGTCGACAAGTGTGGTACTTCCGCCTTTTATGGTCAGCGTGCTCGTGTTCTCTACTCGGTCGTAGTATGCTCTTCTGTGATTTGTATATTGAAAGGAAACAAGAGAGATAATGAGACGCGGCGACGCCGTGCCGGTTCCACCTGAATGACTGCAAATCACGTGACGACATCGAAAGGCAGTCGGCGAAGACACGCTATTTCATATAATAAATTGCAACTTGTATGACCTGACCTGGGTCTGCTTGTTATTGGTCGGTAGTTGGTAAACGTGACTTGGGAACTGAGGCAAACTTCACGTCGTATCGATTGAACGAATTGTCCGTACATCGTGGTGCAATTTGTAACGGATTCAGCCGTTGTCGATGATAATAGTAATAACACAAACTGGATAATTCAGAATCATCGAATTGCGAACATTGTTGAGCAACAATAGACGAAATACAGAAATGCTAGCTCATTGTTATACTACAACAAAGATATTATGAATTTGCAACAGATGAACGAACAAATTCCCATTTCTTTGTTAGATCACCTTGCAGGTAATTTCTACAGAAATTCATAATTAAAAACGTTAAAGTTACTTTTATATAATTTTATACAAAACTGACGTTCTATATATTTTCTTCTTTCATCTATACTTAATATATACAGCTGAAAAGTTTGTTTGGTTGGTTGAACGCGCTAATCTCAGGAACTACTGGTTCGAATTGAAAAAAAATATGTTTTTGTTGGATAGCCCATTTATCGAGGAAGGCTATAGGCTATATAATATCACGCTACGACCAATAGAAGCAGAGCATCAATGAAAAATGTTGCAAAATGTACCTCAAAATTAGCGTCTATTCAGGTGAAATGCCCTAACTAAATATTCCAATATTAACGTCGTACATTCACAAGCCCGGCTAGTACAACATATTTTTTTAATCCAACAGAGACTGTTAAAAATGTTATTAAGATACCGACATTCACACTACTGAAGCATTCTTTAGATGTTCCTATTATTTTTTCATAGGTATCTATTTTGCACTACATTCGGAAATAGTAGAGTGATTCAGCATAATAATATACGGTTCGCGGCGAAGCAATGAAACAGTAATGAAGTCATATAAAGAGTACCCTAACGGGCGCATGAAAAATGTGCAGCAAATATTTGTGAAGTATATCTAGAATAAACGAATTGTACTATAATTAACTATGTATGTAATCTTTAGAGTTTAGAGCAAATATTAATTTCGGATCTCAAAAAATTTAAAGTATACATTTTGTTAAAAAACGCTACCTTTTCATTTTCGATATATTTTTGGACATCCTTGATTGCACCTCCATTTTTACTTTCGTTGTAATAAAATGCTCTCTTGGCAATAAAGAAACAGCAAATGTCAGAAACCCACTAATTTTGTACGATCAAATGAACACTTTGAATATTTTAAATTTCGCGGTTAAATTTTAAAGGCGAATGACACAATCGCACAACGCGGTTTTGATAACAAGTTAAAGAGGAGAGTATGGGAAAGTTGGTTGAAGATATTTGAGACATTCTGTGGTGCGTTTATCTGTTAGTCTGTAGCATGTAACCGCATAAAGCTTAAAGTAAAACAGGCAACTTGATAAATTGCTTTAGCAAAGTCGCAAGTATTGCGTAGGTACTTATTATGCCTGCTTCGCCGATACAGGTGTCAGTCCTGTTAGCTGTCTTGCTCTGTCTTATGCGGCAACTGTTGTTATACAAACCTTGTCTTCACGTCTTGTCACTCCAGTTCACTGCATAAAATATAACCCCGAGTTAAGTTTTCCGCTCACATACACGCACACACGCGCATATGAAAAGATATAACAATGTTTAAGTATAAAAAATTAAAGAATAGTTACTTCTTACCACAACAGTTTTATTAGCGGATGTACGTTTCGGGAGCTATGCTCTCATCTTCAGCAAAGACTAAACTAGTTACTAAACAAAAATATTAATATTTTTGTTTAACAACTCAGTTTAGTGCTGAAGATGAGAGCATAGCTCCCGAAACGTATATCCGCTAATAAAACTGTTGTGGTAAGATATAACTATTCTTTATTTTTTTATTTTTGTTTCAACCACAGTGCTCTTAATATTAGTAATATTTAAGTAATTACGTTCATGTCATTTTTTACTCGCCATTTTATTAATAAACTAGCTGTACCCGCGGTCACGAGTTGATGTGGTTCAGTTGCTGTTACGTCCAACAGATGGCGCCCTCGTTGCGAAAAATATTTAAAAAATCGAGTGTTGATTTAACGCTCAACAGATGGCGTCCCGTTGCGGTAAAATATTTAGTATAGTGAGTGTTGCTTATTAAAGTCCAACAGATGGCGCTGTTCTTCAAAAAAAAAACATTTTTTCACGTGTCACAGGTGTGATATCTATATTATAATTATAATAGGTGAACAAAAACACGACAGGGTTCGAATTCAACGGTGTGTCAACATTTTGAAGCAATTGTTGAAGAACTTTCGGTGATTTAAGATTTTGAATAAACGAACATTTAAATTTTAATAATAATATGGTAAGTAATAAGTATAAATATTAAATAAGTAACATATTCAGATTTCAGGTAAGTACAATTTATATGTAGGTATGTATATTAATTTATTATTATCTATTTTCAATTTTCTATTAAATTTCTTTATATTTGTTTATTTCTTTTAGGTATTTAAATAGAGCTGTAATGTTATGTTCTTCATTTTTTAAGATATTCTTCAGATCCTCGGGAAGATTAGCAGTCATCCGATGAACATCGAATAATGGGCAGGAAACGAGGTGTTCAACAGACAATCGCTCTCTACAGATTGCACATTCAGGTGGAGGGATTCGTTGCAAAAGGTAAGCATGCGTAAGTTTGGTATGTCCTAATCTTAATCTCGCTAAGATAATTTCTTCTCTTCTGGTTAGTGCGACTGGTGCTTTCCATCTTTCTATAGTTGGCTTTATTTTTTTTAATTTGTTTCCTTCACATTGACTCCAAATACTAAATTTTTATTTATATAGATTTAAAAGTAGGGATGCAAAATAAAAAAAACCTGAGTGCGTGTAAATGTCACGCGTCTGACGTGAAATTTCATGGATAAACATTTGTACTGAACAAAAATGGACGTGTCGATCCATCTCAACGCATTCGTGCTTACCGGCATAGATTAGATATATATAGTTTTACTTACCGGTCAGTCAATTGGTTAAGATTCCTCGTTAGAAGCTCACTTCCCCCACTTCGAACGTACAATTTTATGTTTTTTGTGCGCTTTTGGCTCAGGTCAATAATGATTTTTTTTTTGTTGTTTGTTACTTTTTTCGTTTTTTATTTAAAGCTTGTTTTTATAAGATTTTTTACCTATCTATATTTTATTAGTGTACCTATTTGCCATAAGGCACTTACACTATTGGCGTCGGTCGGATGGCGGACGCTAGAGCTCGGACCAAAATTTCTCGATATTTCATAGCCTCCCGAACAGCTTGGCACCATTTTTGAAAATGTTTTTATTATATTATACCAGGTGAGGCAAAAGTCCCGGAACGGTTGAATATCTCGCATACTACGCATCATATAAAAAAAAAAAAAATACGTGTCAAATATTTTTCGCAAAACTATTTTTTGATACCACACATGACTCCCCACCCCCACCCAGTTGGTGGGGGGAGGGGCAACTTTAAAATTTTAAATAGGAACCCCTATTTTTTATTGCAGATTCGGATTCTACGGGAAAAATTACATCCATTGTATGTATTTTTTTTTTAATTTTAATATTACTATCAATACAACAAATTAAATTCACCCTTCACTAAATAAATCCATATCTACAAACTAACGTTTTCATAAAATTTTTAAGTCTGGTCCTGTCGGGCCGATTTTAATAAAATTTTGGTAGCACATTTCAATCATTACTAAAGGGTTAAATTTCAATTTTGAAACGATTCGGAGAAATTTTTCGGTATTTTCGGGCCCAAAAATATTTTTCAACCCCTAAAACCCACGGGAAAAATTACATCAATTGTATGTAATTTTTCCCGTAGAATCCGAATGTGCAATAAAAAATAGGGGTTCCTATTTAAAATTTTAAAGTTGCCCCTCCCCCCACCAACTGGGTGGGGGGTGGGGAGTCATGTGTGGTATCAAAAAATAGTTTTGCGAAAAATATTTGACACGTATTTTTTTTTTTTTATATATGATGCGTAGTATGCGAGATATTCAACCGTTCCGGGACTTTTGCTTCACCCGGTATATGTAGGTATATTGTATATAATATCTTAAAAAAAAAACTTCGGAGAAGTAAAAACTTCGTTCTGTGCTAAATTCAAAAACTTGAGGCGACTGAATCTTAAGATTATAACTTAATAAAAAAAAAGAATTTCGAGGCAGACAAGAAATTGAAATCAAGCTCGAAATTCTGTGCGCAAGACGTCGAAAAAAAATGAATTTCGAGGCAGACAAGGAATTGAAATCCAACCTTGAAATTCTGTGCTTATTAAAGCTACAAGAGCAACAGCAAAAAAAATGCAAAGACGGTGTTCGCATAACTCCTTTAGTTATCACTAAAAAAACGCCGTCTGTGCACTTTTTTTTGCTGTTGCTCTTGTAGCTTTTATAAGCACAGAATTTCAAGGTTGGATTTCAATTCCTTGTCTGCCTCGAAATTCATTTTTTTTCGACGTCTTGCGCACAGAATTTCGAGCTTGATTTCAATTTCTTGTCTGCCTCGAAATTCTTTTTTTTTATTAAGTTATAATCTTAAGATTCAGTCGCCTCAAGTTTTTGAATTTAGCACAGAACGAAGTTTTTACTTCTCCGAAGTTTTTTTTTTAAGATTTCACGTCTTTTTCCAAAGTGTGAGACATTATTTTTATTTTTCCTCCAAAATAAACATATGTGCATTTTTTATATTGTTGTATTTAAATGCAATAAAAGTGTTCATATTGTTGTATTTAAATGCAATGAATCTCTGAAATTAGAATATGTATTGTAAAAAACAACACGATCCTTACTCCATGCAACTGTGGTTTCGAGCGCGTCTCTCATGTATTTTGTTAAATAAGAAGTAACAATCAAAAGTCGGTTATAGAAATTGCAATAATCGACTTTTGATTTTTACTTCTCATTTAACAAACAGTACTACAAAAGTGCATTTATATTTTGCCGCGTAGTCCAGTGCTGCCGCGGTGCAACACCTAGTGGTGCAATCGGCTCATCACACCTCCATGCGAATACCATGACATTCAATTTGTAAACAATCCATGTGAAGTCTATTAAAAATAAAAATGAGCTATAACAAGTCTATGCTCTGTAATACATGATTCTTTTTTATTAACCGACGAAAAACAAAAACGGAGGAGGTTCTCAAGTCGACGCGTATATATTTTTTTTTTAGTTTTTTTTTTTTATTTATATTCATTTGAAATATGGATATTCTTGAAGATTCCATGAAGGCACATTTTGAAGGCATGAAAAAAAAATCAATGAACAAGGCCCACCATTAAAAATACAAATTTTTTTTCATATCATTTGTAAAATACTTATTTTGCATTAAAAAAAGAAGTTTCACTTCGTAATCTTTTCACTTTTTAATTTTTGTTGCACTTTTTATGATAAATATGTTTTTTAATAAATTAATTTATTTAAATCTAACTTCAATCATATATTTTGTTATTTTTTAATAAAAGATTTGACGAGTGAATTTTTCAAAAAACAAGAAAATAAAAAAAATTAAAAATTAAAAAAGAAATTAAAATATATGAGAAAAAAATTGAGAAAATAAATTAAAAATAAAAAAAACAATTAAAAACATAAAAAAATTAAAAATTGAAAAAAAAATTTTTCCAATGATGCTGACGGGAATCGAACTCAAAGACCCTGTTATTAGTTTTACTAGCCTACGTCGTAACCCGCTCGTCCACGGGCACTCACACAGTATAAGCTGTTATTATGGTACAGAAGTATATATGGGTGATACGAAAAATCGGTCCTATGAAAGTCACGTGGTCACAGAACTATAAAACTTGGAAACTTGCTTCATATACACGGCGTTATATGGGACAAAGGCAAAATCAATGTATAAGAAAAAGAATACGCTAGAGATTCGTTGGCATTTAGCACAGAAAAGAATCTCTAGCGAGATTCTTCGATTATACTGTAACGATTCAAAACTTTTAGATTACATTGTACGTAGTTTAGAGGTAATAATTAGAATTGGGTATTTACTGTACTTGTCTATTTGTTTTGTCACGACGCGTGTCAATTTTGGTTTTGGCATGTTGAACGACGCCGTGAAATAAAGAAAAAAATATGTTTTTTGTCTGAAAAAAAGCAGTAGGTTTTAAAAGGTTGAAATCCGTATATATTAAAGACGATAAATTTCGAGGCAAAAAGTTTCAAGTTTATACAAATCTACGTTTTTGGAGGAAAAAATTCAAAAAAAAAAGCAAAAGACGGAGCTCGATGGTTTATTTCGAAAAACGAATCGGCGACTTTTGCATTTCAGGGGCTTTGGCGCTGCGATTTTTCAAAGAGGCCCTCGGCCCCATTTAAAATGCATTGGGTCGAACGCGGATCGTCGACTAAAATAGTAAAAAAAATCGCACGAGGATGCGGTTTTGGGACGATTTTCGCTCATTTTTCTATTTTTATAGGACGTTCCGATCGCAAAAGTCGACCGTGCGGTTCGGCCGCCGAAGCCAAAAGTCGAGACCCGCGCAAAGTCCTTATGGGATTTAACCCGGGGACGTGTTTTTGCTTATATCTCGCTCGATTTTGGTCGCACGACCTCGGGAGGCATTTTAAACGAAGCGGAGTAAAAAACTCTAGCTGTAAAGTGCAAAATTTGCACTCGAAACGACTTTTTTATAGCGATTTATTCGTAAATAAAAATCGGTGTTTCGGCGTTTAGACTGTGAAGCGGTCGGTTTACTGAACGCATGATAAAGTAAAACAAAACTCACAGTCTAGCTTCAATACGAATTTAACATGCGACGACGAATCCTGTGTTTTAATAAACTTACGTCGCCAACAGTTAATGTGTGTGACAGAGATGAAAAATTTATAGTTTGATTTATTATTAGTCGGAAAATATTTTGACGTATGAAGTTAATAAACAAAAACAAACGACAATCTAAAAATGTAGCTGTCACTTTGCACTTTAATTGCATAATTGGGCACATTTGTCGATTTTGAATGGAATTTTTTTGTCAGTATTATGTAAATTGATAATTATAGAATCTTTTGACAGACGTCCGACGGCGAATTAACCAATTTAAATCGAGAAATATTCAAAACTGAATGTTGACAGGGGGTCGTCGCTTGCGTTGTGTGTACGACAAAGATGGAACATTAATCGGACTTCTATTTTTTTTGGTCGACTATTTGACGTTTAAAATTAAAACAATTGTTTTTTGTATCGAAAATACATTTCATAAAATTTGCTGCATTTTGTAACGGGAAATAATACAGGTTAGTTATTAAATCATTCTAAATGTATTATAAATACGTGCTATATATACACATTATGCCTATTAATAAATCAAAAATTATATTTTAAACATTTTTTCTTTGTATAGACATGACAGCTAAAAATTAGGTTATAATATTATTGTGTATGTGTCGTACTGTACACTCAGTCGGGTTTCTGTATTTTAAATCGGGATATCTAATAAAAATATTGTATTTTAGGTAAGTTCGATTTTTACTTTTTAGGTACGTTTTATAGTACGTGTTATCTCGAAAAGGCCCACGCGCTTTCAAGCTGGCAATTTGACATACGAATTTAACTAAATATTGTATATTTACTGATAAATTCTTAGCAGTACTGAATCAGCGGTTTGTAAATATGTCTTTTTTCAATGTAAGATATAACACTATTGTGTCAAATTTTTAAACGTCAAGTTTTTGTCATTTTTCGTAGATGCAATTTCTAAAATCACTTATCCGGTTTAATACAACCCACATAAAATAATTTCAAAGTGCATATTATGCTTTTCAAAAAATACTCAATTACAAGAAAACAGTAACCAAAATAACCAGATCTGGTACCTCACACTTAGAAATAAAAAAAATACGCGGGAAACTCTCACGCGTTAGAAGTGAAACTTCTTAGTTTCAATTATTTGTTGACGATTTTATTGTATAGTTAATGTTTATGTAGAATTTGTTACCGTGGATAAAAAAAATTTAGATTTCGTGGAAGTGGGCATGACGCTTTGACACTGAGAGTAGAAACGTTTCTCTCACTCTTTCCTTTCAACTGTCGGTTGAAGTCGGAAAAGGGGAAACGTTTAACTTTTTGTCAGTTTCAAGCCAATTTACCCCCCTAACGCTTATAAAAATAGTTTCACTTCAAAACCGTACATAATACCCAGTGGCGGCGTAGGTAAAATAAAACAACAAAATACTAAAGGTGCTTACGGAACTTTATTTAGCTAAAATATTCCATCTTTCCTGCATCCTTTTCAATAGATGAAATGAAAAGATTCGCTCATTGTGATAAATAGAGCATAGACGCATCAAAACTGATCGGTAATCGGCTTTGAGAAAAATTACTTTGCAACAATGTCATTGTTGGAACTTAAACCCGAAACTTCCACTATCGCGGCGGATGACTACAGTAACATAATGGACTAATTCAACATTAATTATAATAAAGCATATACCTATATATACAGTTGCAAATAAGATTTGTTATGAGAATGACGAATCGTTCTCATATAACTTAATTCTACTGGACGATTATATATAATGGTGAAAATTGCATCTAAAATCGTCGGTTGGTGTGCATTTCTTTCCTCGCAATTTGCCAGTTTTTTTAAACGAATCATTAAAAGCACCCACGGGGTTTTCTAAAAGCCGGAACCCCTGCACCGACACACTAAGAGTTATCTTTTTGCGCTCGACCAGTATCAAAACACATCGATTTTGGAAAACTATTCTAAAATCACACTCAAAAATGTTTCGCGTAAACCTGTTATGGTATTTGAGCAGGCGTGTATCAAAACACATCAACCTTTGAAAATTACGCCAAAAACACATACAAAAATATTTTGTTTAAAAAATATGAAAACTGTGAGGGCGAAGGCCTGAATTTTGTACTTGAGTGAATATTACGAGGCTCGAAGAGCCGCGAAGGGCTGCTGAAACCGATGCACTATCAAAATACATCGATTTTGGAAAACTATTCTAAAAACACATTCAAAAATATTTCGTGTACACCTGTTATGGTAATTTGGCAGGCGTGCATCAAAACACACCAAGCTTTGAAAACTATTCCAAAATCAAATGCAAAAATGTTTTGTGTAAATAAATAACGGTTAGTTGCGCCGCGAGCCTGTACCAAAACACATAAATATTTGAAAACTAACCCAAAAGCACGTGTTAAAAAGTTTTGTGTTGGCAAAAAAATTTTGGGCGACAGCCTGTAGCAAAAAATTTTTTGGCGACAGCCTGTGCCAAAAATTGATCTTAGAAGACTGTGTTAAGTCACCTTCAAAAAAGTTTTGAACAGGTCCATCTAGTAGAATGTATTAAAGTGAAAAAGTGCTGAAATATTTCCTTTAAACCACATCAGGGAGAATCTGGAGTATTTGGTGATCTACCGATCCAAATTTCTTTTTGCATGTGTCGTTTAATTGATTATTTTTCACTTTGTCATTTCCAATCACATTAAGATATCAGAAATTTTCTGTGTGTACATTCTAAGATATCTTGTTCACAACAATTTTCTAATAAAACTTTCAACACAAATATTTTAAATTGTTTATTAATTTTATTAAAATTTATTTATTTAATTGTCTCAATACTTAGCACAAATAGTTTAAATTATATTACGAGACGATTACGTGAGCTTATCCGAAAAAGTCCATAGGTAATCGTTTCAATACATGTGTGGCCAAGATAACTCTCGGCAGACTTAATCGATTTTAACTAAATTTGGTACACATGTTGGAATCCATCACCGCACGAAGCCTACTTAAAATGGGTCCAAAGTAGAAGTCCACTTTAAATAGTATATAAATTATAAAAAGCTTATAATGTGACAACATTACAAACGTTGAAATCATTATTTCAAATTACCGAAGTATAAAGTAATATTAATTATCTAGCATCATTTGTTTTTGGACATTCAGTATATTAAAAACGCTATTAATTTCACCTACATTTATGAACACATTATATTTTCAAAAAGATGTTATCTAAGTTTAATGGCAATTGATATTGAAGCAAACTTGAAAATTTTAACGCGCTGTTTGATAAATCAAAATTAGGTAGGACGTTACATAACGCCATGAATAATACTTTTTTGAAATCGAAAAGCGATAGCACGCTCTCTTGGTTTGCTGACACTAGAAGGAAATATACGCGAGTACTAATTGTGTCTAAATATTGTAACTTTGCTATTCAGTAATTTTTTTCTTAATTTCACCAGTCACGAAGATTGAAGTTTATCGGGTCATCATGAGGTAAATATACTTTGGATAACATTTCGAGTAAACAAAAATACAGGAGGGAAAGGGAACTGAAATAAAGTTAATTAGCCCCAATTAGGTACATTTAAAATTTCTCTGAGTATGATTAAACGGTTTTTCGTTAAACAGACTCCATGTGTCAATAACACAATAATTTAATTAAACTCGTCACTTAAAATATACATTTTTTTTTGTAATAGATAATGCCGTTAATATCGACTAGATGGTTTTTTTCTCTTATCAATATTGACGTTTCAATGGGGATAATTGTAAAAAATTGTAAATAAACCATCCATGTTGTTTTCACGTCAAATAATCAATATCCAGATTCTTACTTTTTTGGTTCTTTATGGCCATTTTATGGACAAAATATGGGTTAAATCGAAAAAATAATAAGAACAAAAAAACATTTTTTTCCGTTTTTTAATCGAAACCTGTGGTCGAAAATGGATGTTTCCATTTAAAAAAATCAACTTACGGCCTAAAAGCACCACTTCCGGTCTGGATCGGAAGTCGTAATATGGGCCTTTCAATGGCCTTCTCGGTGCTCTACAATTTTTGTCTGAAACATTTTTAGAAATAATCGAGTCCAACCGAGATATTAGCTTGTCTCAAGATAAACGCCCCACCTGTAAATGATACTTTCTTTATTTTAAAATCCACCTATTTAGAACCGCTATATCTACATTTTGAAACTGACCTTTATTATAACATCAAATCTAATGATATAATATTTCTGAAAACAGCGATTAGAATGTATTAAAATGTGTACGCGTTTGGTTATTGTATTATAAATATAATTGTTTGATTTTAGAATTTTGTTAATAATTTTATATGATTTTTGAAATTTCCTAAATTACTTATTTGGAAACGATTCGGGTTACACAGTTACCTAATGATATATTTGTTAGATCATAGTCGCCTATGCTTTATCATCTATGCTGTAATCAGGTTGGTAACACTGCGGCATTCAAATATAAAGATGAACATCGACTTGTCAAACAATTAAATAATTATTGCGTTTAGCAGTGTTTGGTATTATTTGAGTTTAAAGTGTAAAATTTTCAAAATTCAAATAATATATTTGTTAAAAAATGTTTTTAAAGGTCTCTTATTGACATTTGTGATATTACTTCAGTGGTGGTTTTTATAATAATTGGTGTTTTGTGTGAAAAAGTTTCCTGTTGAAATCGCATATCTATGTTGCATTATGACATCATCAATGCAGTCAATAATTAATCTTGTAAGTACAAGTACTACAAATTACATTGAAAATACCTACCTGCTTGAGGAGGTTAGCGCATGACACAATTTAAAGATTTTTTAATAAAATTTTTTCTATACAATGATAATAATTTGTCAAATAAATAATTTTTTTAAAAATTTTTGACCACTTCGTTTTCGAAATATTAATATTGAAAAATATAAATTTAACATGGTAGAAATAGATAATCAGTAGACGATATTATGTCTTTTACCTATTTTCGTTAATGTTTATATAAAGATTTTTTTTATAAAAATAACTAGTAGATTAAAACTTTTTTTTAACGTAGGTATAATAAAATTAAAATTAATGACTACGTAAATAATTTATATTTAACATTGTTTGGACAACAAAACACTGTGTAATTTGGACGCAACTAAAATTTACATTGATAATTAAATTGAATTAAATAATTAAATTTAATAATTAAAAAGAAATTCTCTTAATTAAGTTTTCGCAATATTTATTTTTATAGTTCTAACATAGTTATTCGTGTTTTTGAAAAACTGCACACAAGAAGAAGAAAATATTAATTTTATTTTATTATCTCAAGGTTGACCATTTACTCAAAATTATCAACTGTAAGTTTCATTAATTATCTTTTGAAAATAATAATTGATTATTGAATTAATAATAACCATGAAATAGAACTATTTTAATATATGATCAACTAAACAATAATCTTATTGTAAAACAGTATTGTAGCAGACATGTTCTATGTTCATTCCATCTTTAGGACTGTCTGATGCAACATAAAACTGTTTATTCACGTTATATAAAATACTTTTGGAAACAGATGATCATAGAATCAATCCATTGACATTAATATTTTATTATAATATTGTAATTTTACAACTATTGAAACGAGGCAAAGCCTTGGTGCATCATTATTATCCACGTTCAAAAAAACCATGATTACTGATTTTTTTAATTTCAGTTATGATCATGGAGACTACAGGAGTCATGCCTGGGGGTCAGAATTAAGGAGGTCCGGCAGGCTGAACCAAGTACCAACTAAGGGATGATCAGAAAACAGAAATCAAAGCAGTCCGGCCAAAGATCCTGTCCTAGTGACCTGCCATAACAATGTGGGGCCCAGGGATATAAGGTTTGGTGGTATAAATGCTCTGGCGATGTGTCGTACAAAACTGTTATTTGCTGTTTATAAGGTAGGAGATATTATCTTTTTGATAGCAATATTAATTTTAAAGGTAATTATACAAATAAATGTACAGTAAATAATTTTTAATGCTTTTCAATCCGTTCATATTTTTTATTTGGTAAATGTTTAATAAGTTGACTACCGCCTTTCAATAATTTTAATAATACATATTTTTCAATTCCTAAATTTTGTACAAAATATTGAAATCTTACATCAATTTTTTGCTAATCCGGAATACAGAAATATTTTCGACTTTAAAATTGTGATTAAAAATCTATAGATAAATCAGTTTTTGAATTAAATATTTCCAATCGACGGTTTAAAAGTGAAATAAATACTTCAATTTTATTTACAAACTATTCAAAACTTACCAATTTCCTGATCGCGTTTTCATGCAATACAATTTCATATACATTTTTACACTTAGGATTTTCCGGAAACCACGAAATTAAATCGATTTCTTTAATATATCCAAAGAACCAATTTTTCGATCGCGTTTTCATACAATAAAATATCATATACATTTTTACACTTAAGGTTTTCAGGTAGACGCGAAATTAACTCGATTTCCGTAATATATCGAAAGGACCAATTTTTCGATCGCGTATTCATCCAATACATTTTCATACACATTTTGCACTTAGAATTTTCATATAACAACGAAATTAAATCCATTTCGTTAATATATCTAAGTGACCAATTTTTCGATCGCGTTTTCATACAATACAATTTCATATACATTTTTACATTCAGGATTTTCAGGAAACCACGAAATTAAATCGATTTCGTTAATATACCGAAAGGATTAATTTTTTAATCGCGTTTTCATGCAATACAATTTCATTGAATTTTATCAGAAAATCCAATTGACTTATAACTCGTTTGATAAATCTAATTATTGTACACATTTCTACACTATAGAGATTTTCAGGTTCCCATGGAATATTATCAGAAATTCCAAATGACTGATAACGCGTTTGATAAATCTCAATATTATACACATTTCAACACAAAAGGGATTTTCAGGTTGCCATGGAATCATATCAGAAAATTGACAGATAACGCTTTGGACAAATCTCAATATTATACACATTTCAACACAATAGGGATTTTCAGGTTGCCATGGAATATTATCAGAAAATCCAATTGACTGATAACGCTTTTGGCAAATCTTATTATTGTACATATTTCATCACTATAGGGATTTTCAGGTTACCATGGAATATTATCAGAAATCCAATTCTTGATATTTAAATATTATCTAAGAGGTCAGTAAAAATTATTAGATTTGTTATTCATTTTGGTGCACGATCATAGTTAGCCCGTTTGATAGTTTACGATCAGACCTGTCTCCAGCGGGTGCCGGGTTTCGGACGCGAGCCGGCATATTAAGCGGGTGGAGGCACATCCGGCCAAACGTTATATACGAGCTCGATATGTTTTAGAATAGCTGGGGAGTTCAAAATCATACGAGATATGTAGGCCGGGTTCTAGAAACGAGCATTCAGAGTCGTGTGTTAAAAGAAAAGCTCTTTCTAGTGACCTTAGCATCGGTTGTGATAGTTCAGACTCTGTCTATCCTTCGCAGGGTTGAGTGCCGAGTCTCATCGGATTAGTCATCCGAAATGATAATACTCACAATAGTATAAACCAGTAGTTTCTATCGAGCCATGTTTTGTATGCTTATTTTGCGTGGAAGTCAGTAGTGGTGTGTGCAAAACTGAACGCGACGTCGGCGTTTTAGTAAAGATCCTTTCACTCGGAGATGGGTGTTGTCATTCGGGTAGTGCACCAGTCTGAATAATCGATCCGATTTTTTCTATTACTGATTAAGAGATAATAGTAATCAGGGTAAATCCGGGGGCTCTGGGTTCCAAACTTAACATTGCCACTTTTCTGAGATTTACTACATTCAACTTTTTAGCAATTTAGGGTTTTCTGATAACCACGAAATTGAACCGATTTCGGTAATCGAATGGACCAATCGCGTTTTTAACAAAACAATTTCATATACCTACATTTTTACACTTAGGATTTTCAGGTAAACACGAAATTAAATAGATTTCGGCAATATATCGATTGGACCAATAATTCTATCGCGTTTTTTTATACATACGAATTTCATATACATTTTATACACCTAGAATTTTTAGGTAACCACGAACTTAAATCGATTTCGGTAATATATCGAATGAACCAATTTTGCTAACGCGTTTTTTACAAAACAATTTTATATACATTTTTACACTTAGGATTTTCAGGTAGCCACGAATTTAAATCGATTTCGGTAATATATCGAATGGACCAATATTTCGATCGCGTTTTTATACAAAACAATTTCATATACATTTTTACACTTAGGGTTTTCAGGCAACCACGAAATTAAATCGATTTCGGTAAAATACCGAATGGGCCAATTTTTCTATCGCGTTTTGTTCCAAAACAAAGTCATATATATTTTTACACTTAGGGTTTTCAGGTAGCCAGGAACTTAAATCGATTTCGGTAATATATCGAATAGACCAGTGATTCCCAAAGTGGCCTATATCGACCCCCAGGGGTCGACGACAACTTGCAAGGGGTCTATGTCAGTGGGAAAAAAAATTGGGGGTCCATGAAATGAAAATGGGGGTCAACGATAGTGAATCTCCTAACAAAAAAAGAAACAAACTGGACATCGTTAACCGAAGAGATTTAAGATTAAATCTAACTAAATTGATGCCAAATGTTGAAAATTTATTATTAAGGCATCAGGTTCATCCCTCACACTAAGGCCTAGTTTATATGAGAGGCGTTCAACGCGCGTTGGCCCAACGCGCGTTTACAGCTTCTATACAATTGTATAGGACTGTTTATATGATAACGCGCGTTGGTGGCGCGTTGAACGCGCGTTATCATATAAACAGTCCTATACAATTGTATAGAAGCTGTAAACGCGCGTTGGGCCAACGCGCGTTGAACGCCTCTCATATAAACTAGGCCTAAAAGCATTTATTTTTTGCTTAGTTATTTTATGTAACAGAAAGTAAATTTTAATTTGATTCGTTTAATTTGAATCTAATTAATAAATGTATAAAACTAAACATTTCACACTACATTTCACTACCGTTATAAATTTAAATCGTTCAAAGTGAGTAGCACTTAACCGGTTGTCAAAAATACATTTGAAATTAATGAATTTGCAAAAAATCAATATCAGATAAGCAGGGGGTCTACCCAAAACCGAAAAACATGGCAAGTGGTCTACGAGACAAAAAAGTTTGGGAACCTCTGGAATAGACCAATATTACCATCGCGTTTTTATGCAAAACAATTTTATATACATTTTTACACTTAGAATTTTCAGGTAGGTACCCACGAATATACACTTTTTGACACTATAGGTAAGGATTTTCAAGTTGCCGTGGAAGATTATCAGAATGTCCAAATGACTGATAACGTGTTTGATAAATCTCAATATTATACACATTTCAACACAACAGGGATTTTTAGGTTGCCAAGGAATATTATCAGAAATAAAATTGTCTGATAACGCGTTTGACAAATCTGATTATTATACACATTTTTACTCTATAGGGATTTACAGGTTGCCATGGAATATTATCAGAAATCAAATTGTCTAATAACGCGTTTAACAAATCTGATTATTATACACATTTATTACACTATAGGGATTTTCAGGTTGCCGTGGAATATTATCAGAAAGTCCAAATGACTGATAACGCGTTTGATAAATCTCAAAATTATACACTTTTCAAACAATAGGGATTTTCAGGTTGCCATAGAATATTATCAGAAAGTCCAAATGACTGATAACGCGTTTGATAAATCTCAATATTATACACATTTCAACACAATAGGGATTTTCAGGTTGCCATGGAATATTATCAGAAAGTCCAAATGACTGATTACGCGTTTGATGAATCTCAATATAATACACATTTCAACACAATAGGGATTTTTAGGTTGCCATGGAATATTATCAGAAAGTCCAAATGACTGATTACGCGTTTGATAAATCTCAATATTATACACATTTGAACACAATAGGGATTTTCAGGTTGCCATGGAATATTATCAGAAAGTCCAAATGACTGATAACGCGTTTGATAAATCTCAATATTATACACATTTCAACACAATAGTGATTTTCAGGTTGCCATGCAATATTATCAGAAATCAAATTGTCTGATAACGCGTTTGACAAATCTGATTATTATACACATTTTTACACTATAGGAATTTTCAGGTTGCCATGGAATATTATCAGAAAGTCCAAATGACTGATAACGCGTTTGATAAATCTCAATATTGTTCACATTTCAACACAATAGGGATTGTCAGGTTGCCATGGAATATTATCAGAAAGTCCAAATGACTGATAACGCGTTTGATAAATCTCAATATTATACACTTTTCAACACAATAGGGATTTTCAGGTTGCCATGGAATATTATCAGAAAGTCCAAATGACTGATTACGCGTTTGATGAATCTCAATATAATACACATTTCAACACAATAGGGATTTTTAGGTTGCCATGGAATATTATCAGAAAGTCCAAATGACTGATAACGCGTTTGATAAATCTCAATATTATACACATTTCAACACAATAGGGATTTTCAGGTTGCCATGGAATATTATCAGAAAGACCAAATGACTGATAACGCGTTTGATAAATCTCAATATTATACACTTTTCAACACAATAGGGATTTTCAGGTTGCCATGGAATATTATCAGAAAGTCCAAATGACTGATAACGCGTTTGATAAATCTCAATATTATACACATTTCAACACAACAGGGATTTTTAGGTTGCCAAGGAATATTATCAGAAATAAAATTGTCTGATAACGCGTTTGACAAATCTGATTATTATACACATTTTTACTCTATAGGGATTTTCAGGTTGCCATGGAATATTATCAGAAATCAAATTGTCTAATAACGCGTTTAACAAATCTGATTATTATACACATTTATTACACTATAGGGATTTTCAGGTTGCCGTGGAATATTATCAGAAAGTCCAAATGACTGATAACGCGTTTGATAAATCTCAAAATTATACACTTTTCAAACAATAGGGATTTTCAGGTTGCCATAGAATATTATCAGAAAATCCAAATGACTGATAACGCGTTTGATAAATCTCAATATTATACACATTTCAACACAATAGGGATTTTCAGGTTGCCATGGAATATTATCAGAAAGTCCAAATGACTGATAACGCGTTTGATAAATCTCAATATTATACACATTTCAACACAATAGTGATTTTCAGGTTGCCATGCAATATTATCAGAAATCAAATTGTCTGAAAACGCGTTTGACAAATCTGATTATTATACACATTTTTACACTATAGGAATTTTCAGGTTGCCATGGAATATTATCAGAAAGTCCAAATGACTGATAACGCGTTTGATAAATCTCAATATTGTTCACATTTCAACACAATAGGGATTGTCAGGTTGCCATGGAATATTATCAGAAAGTCCAAATGACTGATTACGCGTTTGATGAATCTCAATATAATACACATTTCAACACAATAGGGATTTTTAGGTTGCCATGGAATATTATCAGAAAGTCCAAATGACTGATAACGCGTTTGATAAATCTCAATATTATACACATTTCAACACAATAGGGATTTTCAGGTTGCCATGGAATATTATCAGAAAGACCAAATGACTGATAACGCGTTTGATAAATCTCAATATTATACACTTTTCAACACAATAGGGATTTTCAGGTTGCCATGGAATATTATCAGAAAGACCAAATGACTGATAACGCGTTTGATAAATCTCAATATTATACACATTTCAACACAATAGGGATTTTCAGGTTGCCATGGAATATTATCAGAAAGTCCAAATGACTGATTACGCGTTTGATAAATCTCAATATTATACACATTTGAACACAATAGGGATTTTCAGGTTGCCATGGAATATTATCAGAAAGTCCAAATGACTGATAACGCGTTTGATAAATCTCAATATTATACACATTTCAACACAATAGTGATTTTCAGGTTGCCATGGAATATTATCAGAAATCAAATTGTCTGATAACGCGTTTGACAAATCTTATTATTATACACATTTTTACACTATAGGGATTTGCAGGTTGCCATGGAATATTATCAGAAATCAAATTGTCTGATAACGCGTTTGACAAATCTGATTATTATACACATTTTTACACTATAGGGAATTTCAGGTTGCCATGGAATATTATCAGAAATGCCAATTGACTGATAACGCTTTTGACAAATCCTATTATTGTACATATTTCAACACTATAGGGATTTTCAGGTTGCCATGGTAATTTATCAGAAATCCAATTCTCTGATATTTAAATATTATCTCAGAGGTCAGTAAAAATTATTAGATTTGTTATTCATTTTGGTGCACGGTCATAGTTAGCCCGTTTGATAGTTTACGATCAGACCTGTCTCCAGCGGGTGCCGGGTTTCGGACGCGAGCCGGCATATTAAGCGGGTGGAGGCACATCCGGCCAAACGTTATATACGAGCTCGATATGTTTTAGAATAGCTGGGGAGTTCAAAATCATACGAGATATGTAGGCCGGGTTCTAGAAACGAGCATTCAGAGTCGTGTGTTAAAAGAAAAGCTCTTTCTAGTGACCTTAGCATCGGTTGTGATAGTTCAGACTCTGTCTATCCTTCGCAGGGTTGAGTGCCGAGTCTCATCGGATTAGTCATCCGAAATGATAATACTCACAATAGTATAAACCAGTAGTTTCTATCGAGCCATGTTTTGTATGCTTATTTTGCGTGGAAGTCAGTAGTGGTGTGTGCAAAACTGAACGCGACGTCGGCGTTTTAGTAAAGATCCTTTCACTCGGAGATGGGTGTTGTCATTCGGGTAGTGCACCAGTCTGAATAATCGATCCGATTTTTTCTATTACTGATTAAGAGATAACAGTAATCAGGGTAAATCCGGGGGCTCTGGGTTCCAAACTTAACATTGCCACTTTTCTGAGATTTACTACATTCAACTTTTTAGCAATTTAGGGTTTTCTGATAACCACGAAATTGAACCGATTTCGGTAATCGAATGGACCAATCGCGTTTTTAACAAAACAATTTCATATACCTACATTTTTACACTTAGGATTTTCAGGTAAACACGAAATTAAATAGATTTCGGCAATATATCGATTGGACCAATAATTCTATCGCGTTTTTTTATACATACGAATTTCATATACATTTTATACACCTAGAATTTTTAGGTAACCACGAACTTAAATCGATTTCGGTAATATATCGAATGAACCAATTTTGCTAACGCGTTTTTTACAAAACAATTTTATATACATTTTTACACTTAGGATTTTCAGGTAGCCACGAATTTAAGTATTCGGACGGATGTAACGTGTTTCCGCAGTTTCCGCTATTTAAAGATGCCTTTAAATAGCCTGACAGATGGCGGCATCAAAACGCACGAACGAAAGCTGAAACATAGCTACGGACGCAAACCAGTTTTGTGATCGGTTTCCGCTATATTTAAAGGCATCCACTGACAGATGGTGGCTTCAAAACGAATTTACCTTCTTACTAATTAACATTATATGTATTTATATAGGTACCTATATGTTTAGTGCTAATAATCCTAGACATTGAAGCACATATTGTTTTGTTTTTTTCTCTCTCATTAAAATAAAAAAATTTGTAGAAACCAGCTTGAACAAAAGGTGAAACATAGCTATTAACGCAAACGTAATTTAATTTACGAGTGAATCAATTTGTGAGTAAATATTTTCCAAAGAATAGAGTGGTAAAAACAAATTATGCGCAAAGCTTTAATGGAGCCCGTACTGTAGGCGGCATGTGATAAACAGTAACTTTTAAATCATGTATGAAGTCAAGTACATAACTTTTTCTAGTCGGCCTTATGTTCCATCGTTTGGTTGCAACTTCAAAGTCAAAAATAATCATAACTTTTTAATGATCGCTGAAACTTTTGCAAAAGTTAAACGATGCATAACTTGAAAAAGTATCAAATTGTCGAAGGTTGCTTTTAATAATATTGAAATGAATTTAAATATTAACATTGTTATAAAGTTTTGCTTTTAGAAACATAATAAAATTTTTTTATAAGAAATAAATGTAGATTCTTTATTAAAAGTTACTGGCCCTGTTGCTCTCAGATAAGCTTAATAGTGGCGTGTCTTTTAGAAAAAAGTACGCTCATTCGATTAGGCCTAAGCGAAAATTCGTATCTCGAATAGTTTAGAAGTTATGAAGGTTTAAAACGAAACAGAGGGAATTTATTTTTCAAATTTTTTTCAATTTTGTAGGAAGGGTACCCCCTCCATACTTTTTCCGTTAAAAAAAAAAAAAACAGAAATCTGTGACATTGTTTACATGTAACTCACAACTGAGGTTATTCTTATAGAAAAAATCGCGCTGAATCGATTCCGATTACATCCACCTCTGTATCATTAGTCGTTTTTCAATTTTTCTCAAAACATATTTATAAATAAATGCTCATATATCGCAGAAACCAAAAATGATACAGATTTGCGGATTGTCGGAATCGATTCAGTTTGACTTTTTCTCTAAGTTCGGTTAATATAAAACGGGCCAAAAATCACTTAGTGCCTTAAAAACATGCAGCTTTGCAAAACACATGACAAGATTGGCGATATTTGGAAAAATATATAAATATATCAGGTATGTTTAATATTGACTTGTCTTATAGAAAAAAGTACGCTGAATCGATTAGGCCTAATCACAAATTCATATCTGGATTAGTTTAGAAGTTATGACGGTTTAGAATGTAGACAAATTTAAACAATTAAAATTGGCTATATCTCCGAAATTAAAAGAGGTACATGTTTGCGGATGGTCGGAATCGATTCAGAATGACTTTTTCTATAAGTATGCAATATGCATAATACCAAACAAAAATTTTTAAATTTTGTAAGTAGGGTAGCCCCTTCTTACTTTTTTGTTTTTAAAAAAACCCAGAAATTTTTTAAAATCACTGAAGTCTAACTTACAACGCACATAAATTTCAAAGTGAATCTGGTTTTCGAAAAATACTCAATTTCAACAAAACAGTAACCAAAGTAATCAGATCTGGTGTCTCACACTAAAAAAAATCCGTTCATGGTCATAAATTACACATGTAACCAAAAAGAACCATTTGAAAAATAAGCTCCGAACTTTCAACTTTCAATGTTATTTATGTTGATACGATGATGGCTAGGATCTTGATAAGGAGAAAATTAACGGGTGAAATAGCCAATTTAGAGTTATAGAATTTTAATTTTTATAGTATCATCGAGGATCATAAACATATGCACAATATAAGTACAATAATGCTAATTATTGTACTTATATTGTGCATATGTTTATGATCCTTAGGTCCTGAGGATGCTAACAAACATTAGCGAAACGTCGACGATACTATAAAAATAAAAATTCTATAACTCTAAATTGGCTATTTCACCCGTTAATTTTCTCCTTATAATGTTATTTATGTTTATGTTTATTATTCAAAATAAATCTTTGAATTAAGAGCGTAACACTGGAAACAACAACACCTGTAAACTATTGTTTAATATGCCAGTTTTGGTTAATTCTAAAATTCAGTTATTTACATATTATTATTGTTTATCTTTAATTATTATGTTTCACGATAAACTCTGTACATCTCTAGCTTATTATTTATTATCTCATGTAAACAATACCTACAACCAGAGACGTATTTGAAAGAGGCGGTCTACCCCAATCCTAAACATCAATTGTAAAGAATTATAAAAAGGAGATTTTTTAGTTTAAATTTTGTTTTATATCATACAATAAGCAGTACAACCTCAAAAAAATAATGTTGGATAACGCCTCAAAATGATTGAGAAACCCGTTAAAGTAATTTAAAACTAAATTTTCAATTACTCTACAGCAGCGGTTTCCTAACTTTTTGCACTAACGCCCCCCTTATAAAAAAACTTACCTCAAACGTCCCTCCCACACCTTTGAAAAAATTTATAAATAATTTGTAAATAATTTCTTTATTGTAAAAATAATTAAAAAGGTGGTAAAAAGTGGTAAAATATTGTACAATACTTATTAATATTTTAAAGCTGGTATTAGACAATAATTTATGTGTTAAAATAGATATAATAATCATTTGACAATAATTTATTTAAACCAAATTATTTTCTTTGTTTTACACGAGATTGTCAAATATTTTTTTCAGAACAACGACGATATTTGCAATTAATCTGCGCCCTCCTGGTAAATCTTACGCATCCCTAGGGGGCACGCCCCCGACTTTGGAAACCGCTGCTCTGCAGCGTAGATTCTGCATTGCAGAATAATTGAAAATTGAGTTTAATCGATGACCCTTCCCAAATTTTTGATAAGCATTTTAGGGGGTGAGGGAAGTTTCGAATAAAAAAAATGTTCGAATAAAATTTTGATAATTCTCTTCGAAAAATCATAATCCATAAGAAAAAATGAGGGTTGCCATTTAAAATTTTAGATTCAACACCGACTTCTGTGAGAGGGTGAGGGTGTGGGGATGACCTTTGTGTGCAAACGATTAAGCCTTCCAAGTTGAGCAACTTTTGTTCGATACTTTTTTCACGAAAACCTACCGTTCAGTAAATTTCGGGCCGTTGCTGAACTTTTGCCGGACCTGTATACAAATTGTTGGTTATTCATCGTACCAACAAATTCATACAGACGTTTTAGTTTTATTAAAAAAAAAACGACGCTTTGAAGTGTGAGTTAAAAAACAGATTTTTCAATAAAGCTACAAGTTTGGAATTAATTTTAAACACGTTGAAAACATTGCGCACAAACAGTTTATGCTACCTTTTTCAAGTTGAGTAGCATCCTTGTTTCTACATCTTCGTGTTTCGTGTATACCTTTGAGATTCCCGAACGCTTCCTTAGGGAGCCATTTCTACTTATTACTTAGTTACTTGAAAATGACCACTCGTTTGTATTCGTATCACTAACGGCATATTTTTACGGTTCTCATTGTATTTTCATGGACAATTTTTCTTTGTTCGTCGAAGCGCAATTTTTTCTGTCACAGAATTAGTGAAGGAGTGACGTCACGCGTTTGCTTATCTGAAAATCTGTTGACGTGTGAAAACGAACACGTAACTGTGCAGCTCTACCTAAACTAAAGTCATCCAAAGACACAAATCTCCAATAAGTTACACTCGTTCCGTTCGCATACCTAAATAGTTACTTGCGCCGAAAAATCTACACCACGCGGACGTTCGTTTACTAAAACCGGGGGTACTTTTAAGACGGCTCATTATATTTAAAAACCATTTCTACAATTTAACAGAGTAATAATTTAACTATTACAATATGTGAAATTTAATATTTCGAAATGCAGACGTACTGCTGTAAAAAATAAGTGTTATTGAAGTAAAACTTCTTTAAGCGCGTTTTGTGAATTTCGAGAGTGGACAACTCACATCACATAGTACATCATAGTACCGTATTTTTCGGACTATAAGACGCACCTTTTGACGTGATAACGTCTTATAAATTGATGAAACACCGGCTGCATGCACGAAAAAGTGTAACGTTCCGAAAAGTGTAGCGTTCCGCCTGACCCTGTGCGTGCAAGCGAGAGCGCAGTATAAGCGATAGAGAGTCAGTAAAAATATAGTTTGACAGCTACTAAAATTTAGGTTATGTATTATTATAAATATGATATTCGAGCGGAATACGTTATCACGTAAAACTATCGTCCGTAAACCGACTTTACAGACAACCAATTTTTTTTACATAGAAAAATGGACTCAAATTTTGGGTGTGTCTTATGGTTCGAAAGTAACATTAAAATATTTTTTCAATAAATTGTCTATAAATTTATGTTAACAATAAATAAAAAATATGATCCAAAAGTAACATTAAATATATTTTTCTAAAAATCATCTTATAAATTTGAGGTGCGTCTTATCGTCTGTGCATCTTATAGTCCGAAAAATACGGTATATGCATTCAACTTTGAAGCAAAAATAAATAATTTTTTTAAAGTTTCAATAACACAAGAATATTCACGAAAAAATATGTCAAAAAAATATTAATTACTAAACTAATTATAGGTACAATTTTTTTTCAAAAAGTATTTCTAAATTTTATTTTTTGTTAGGTATTCGTTATGTTTTCACTTTTACTATTATGATTCGGAGGGGGGGGTTAATTACCCCCTTTACCTCCCATGTCTACGCTCTACACATAGCGAATAGTATGTCAAATATAAACATTTTTGAAGTTGAAATGGTTCCGTTGTCCAATTGGCTGTTTTTTGTGTATATTTACTAAGTTGCTTCGATTTTATCCCACAAGTAAGAAATTTATTATAACTCCTCAAAAGGCTCCAGCAAGCGAACATTGTCATATTATATTGATATGACAGCGGTGAAAGTTGTCGAGTGCGACCCTGAACGCGATTCTCAGCTTAGCTGGTATAGTGTAGGCGTGTAACTGAACTATCCCCGAGGCGTTTAGTTAGCTTTGGAACTGAGCACACATTCCTTGGCGTGTTGGATCGTCTGTTTCACTGATAGCGGTGTTTAAAATAAATTATAAAGCTTGTATTTCGCCAACGGCTCTACACATAAACGCTTTTATAGATTCAAAGGCGTTAAAAGGAGCTGCTCTGCTCGACTGTTATATCGCTTTGGCTAGCTTTCGTTGCCATTCACTACAGCTCGCACTACCAACATTCCCGTACAAATTAGTAAATCACTATTGGGACCTCGGTTAACCTCAAATTAGTTTGGATTTTGCTTATTATACGTACCAACGTGCTAATTCATATTATTAATGTATTATTTAACTTTCTGCTAATAAAAATTTTTAAAAATAAAAGGTGCAAGTCTTACAATAATAGTAATAATTTATTGCTTTCATGAAAAATACATTGATTTATAAACAAACAAAATACAAATTACACAGAAATGAAAGTATATAGATTCTTTCCAAGGAAAATATATGCTGAAGGAACCATTATTGAAAAAAGAGAAGATGTGGACATTTTAATCAAAACTTAAGGATGTGTATAACATTTTTGAATTCAAAGATTTTTGCCTAAATTTAAAATATGTTATAGAATTAGACCTCCTGCATCGATTAAAACAAAAAAATAGATACCTTATCGACCTTTTTAACCGACGAAAAACAAAAACGGAGGAGGTTCTCAATTCGACGCGTATATTTTTTTTTTTTTTTTTATTTTTTTTTTTTTTTTTTTTTTTTATTTATGTATGACCACGCATAACTTTTTACAGAGTAGTCCGATTTTGATAAATATTTTTTTGTTTGAAAGGGTATACCCCGAAGTTGGTCCCATATAAATTTGGTAAAAAAATTCCAACCCTAAGGGTAAGAAAACAGGGGATGATTGATTGTTCACTCACTGATTGTAATGTATGACCACACATAACTTTTTACAGAGTAGTCCGATTTTGATAATTATTTTTTTGGTTGAAAGGGTATACCCCGAAGTTGGTCCCATATAAATTTGGTAAAAAAATTCCAACCCTAAGGGTAGGAAAACAGGGGATGATTGATTGTTTACTCACTGATTGCAATGTATGACCACACATAACTTTTTACAGAGTAGTCCGATTTTGATAATTATTTTTTTATTGGATAGGGTATACCTCGAGGTTGGTCTCATATAAATTTGGAAAAAAAATTCCTACCCTAAGGGTGGGAAAATAGGGGTGATTTATTGTTCACTCACAGATTTTCATGCTGAGTTGTGTATTACAGTTATAAATTATATAGCCACAAAAAATTATAAAATAAAAACTTTTTAACAAAAAAATTAAACCGCCGAAAAACTGAAAAGCAAAAAATAATAAATCTTTTTATTTAACTAAGTTCTATTTATGTAGTTGAACGTATGTGACAGTCTAGTATATCTAAGTAATTTTGAGTCGGCGTCAAACAATCAATGAACAAAGATCACTAAAAGAAATAACCAAATCAAATTAACAATGATACGTGAAATCTCCAGCGATAAACATTAACATTCTAAACATGCGCTCTCCACACGACTACTCGCAAAGACGTGTGCCCTCAGTGTGTGCCCGTTCGGGTTGCTCTGTCGCTGACATTAACTTCGTGAACTCTCAGAGATTTCCGGCGAAGGATTGTTGACGCCGACTCAAAATTACTTAGATATACTAGACTGTCACATACGTTCAACTACTTAAATAGAACTTAGTTAAATAAAAAGATTTATTATTTTTTGCTTTTCAGTTTTTCGGCGGTTTAATTTTTTTGTTAAAAAGTTTTTTTTATGAAAAAATTCATTTTAAAATCACCATTTACTCAATGTTATTTCTACCGGAAGTGTTAAAAATGTTGAGAATATTAAAACATTTATCATTTTATTTAAGTTGAAAGTAAAGGGTAATCTTGGACTGATATTTAGTGCAGTTAATTAAACGTTTCGATCAAAATTTGATCTTTTTCAAGGCTCTAAAAAGACTTTTTAGAGCCTTGAAAAAGATCAAATTTTGATCGAAACGTTTAATTAACTGCACTAAATATCAGTCCAAGATTACCCTTTACTTTCAACTTAATTAAAATTTTAACGGACATAGAACACAACATATTTATCATTTTATTTCAAAGATTTATGATTCAAAAACTTATTATCAGTTTCTTTGTACAGTTTGCGATTTTTCAAGCCCAAAAAAACGTGCGGTTGCCGGCAATTCCACGGAAATATTTTATTTTGAATGTGATGAAATCAATTCTTCGAATCTTAATCTTAATTAATGGCGGATGTAATGAGACAATGAGGCAACGTCGCGTTCCTGCATGTCGATATTCGATAATAAAGATCGCATTTATGAAATGTCATATCACGTGAACCAACTGTCAATTATTCTGGATCTGTCATTTTTGACATTTATGTGCATTTAGAACACAAAATGTATTTATATGTCGGATAAGCGCTGTAATGTAACAAAAGTATGTAAAAGATTTGAGATATTTATTTTTGTGAGGTTAGAAATTCTATCTTCACGTTATGTTTCGAATAAACCTCTACCCTCCATAGTTTCGGAGTGACAGAAGACCACGTGGACAGCCATGTTGCCTGATTGTTTTTGACTAAAGTCACAGTAGTCAAATTAAATGTTAAATATTTGTTCATAATATTTAATTATAGGAAAATGTTTAGAAAATCTATCATAAAAAATAATTAAAATTAATACAAAGTCTTCACAAATGAAAATTTTTATATATTTATGATTTTGAAAATTGAATTAGATGTACTACACAATTTGACCTTATACACATCCTTATAAATGGGTTTGAATAATTCTGGACACAAAACATTTGAAATAAAGAAAAACAAATAGTAGTCGCCAATGATGTGTAACATTATTTATTAATACTTACCTACCCAACTAACTTTCAGAAATTAATTTCTATAACGAACTATAATATACAAATCTTCGTTTAACGTCTAATTAGTACTCGTCAATAAATAAAATTATCGACCAATTTTTCAGACAATATATTGACAAAATATATAATTATAATTCAATAAATTAACGTTAATAATTTAGTTTCTAACAGAATTCAGATTGAGTTTTTTTATAATTTATAATTTTGGTATTATAAAAAACTCAAACTGAATTCTATTAATTAATAAATAATTAAATTAAAATAATTGAGATCTAACCTAGCTCAAAGATTCTTGGCATCAAAAATTGTCAAACCGCGATCCCAATAGTGATCTGAATAAATTTTAAGTTTGCATCCCGCTCCTGTACATATATATGTACAAAATAAAATTCACAAACTTGTTTTACATACCTCTTTGTTTTATTGATTTTGAAATTATTCTGAATTCTTGTTAATGAGTGGAAGAAGGAGAGTACGTCGAATGATATTTTAGAAAGAAAATAAAACGAGACAATCGCGTTTAATGTTTAAATATAAAATTCCGCTTTGAAAAACGGAACAATTTTATCCTTCGTCCGCTTAAAAACTTAAAGAGTTGAAGAGGATGTTTCCGGCCATTTTCTAATAACAAGTATAGCGCGCACAACGCTTTCCTGACTCGTTCATTTCTTAAGTGAAGAAGAAAACCGACTACCGTTTTAATATTAGCAAAGAGAACCATGTGCTGTTCTATAGGAAAAACGTCAGGAGCTTAGGGTTGCCAGGTGTCCGGATTTAACCGAACATGTTTGGCTTTTTACGCTTGTATTTATAGCCAAATATTTACAAGCCGGGCTTTTGTTAAACTTTATGTCAATGTTTCAAGGAAAATTACGTTTTTGGTGAAGTAGTACATACTTATTTTTTTAAATGCCTAAAGTTTTTTTTAATTTCCCTAATTGAAATGCCAAAGCCAAATAGTATGGCATGTAGCTATTACCTATTTTTTATTTTTTATTAATGCAAATTTTTTTCGTTTTTCGTACTAGAAAAATTGTAAATTTTGTATTTTTATTTTGTTTAATAAAGTACTTCTAGTTTAGTATATTAGAATATCGCCTTTTGTCATATTTAACTATTTAATAGATTTTCTTCACTTTATGTTCAAATTATTAAGACTAAACACTTACCGTATTTTTCAAATTTAGAAATGCTTTTTAGAAAAATATATTTTAACTAGCGGTGCCGTCCGGTTTCACCCGGGTGTAAAAGAACGAATAGGAAAGGGAGGAACATGAGAAATTACACACATTCATCTTAGTTTACCGAGATGAATGTTGTGTCCAAACTTCATGATGATCGGTTACCGTTCAAAAGCTTTTGTCGATAAAAACAGTAGGTATTTATACTTTTTTAAACTAATAATTTTTTTTATTAATTAAATAAAATTAAAATAAATTTAAATGTAAGCCTTAAAAGAAAACAATGTAGAAAATAAAAAAAAAATATAAATATTTTCGCCCAACGTGGGGCTTGAACCCACGACCCTGATATCGACAGCCGCATGCTCTACCGATTGAGCCATCCGACGTTGTATACGAACAACGCTAATATGAGTATATTTAGTTAGTGCATTTCACCTGAATAGAAGCTTATTTTTGATATACATTTTACAACATTTTTCATTAATGCTCCCCTCCTAATGGTCGTAGCGTGATATTATATAGCCTATAGCCTTCCTCGATAAATGGGCTATCCAACAAACATTTTTTTTTTCAATTTGAACCAGTAGTTCCTGAGATTAGCGCGTTCAAACATACAAACTCTTCAGCTTTATATATTAGTATAGAAGTATAGATGTTACTTCTGGATCATAATTTTTATTTATTGTTAACATAAATTTAGAGACGATTTATTGTAAAAAAAATATTTTAATGTTACCTTCGGACCATAAGACGCACCCAAAATTTGAGTATATTTTCTTATATGTAAAACGGTGCGTCTTATAGTCTGAAAAATACGGTACTTGGTATCATAACTGCTAAATGACAAAGCTGTTAATTGATTGTTTTTAGTTAAATGTAAGGTTTAATTTTGGTAATAAAATACCTAGTCCAGTTTTTTTTTTCTTATTAAAAAAGGTAGTTAGGGGCTAAATGTTTGGATAAATATAGTGCGGAGTTCCGCTTTTCGATGTTTGGATCTGGGAACCCTATAGAGGGTGAAACGGTCGCTTCATAAAAAGAAGTTTAAAAATAATCTCTTATAACGTCGACTTGAACAGTCATTTTTATGGCAAGTGCTAACTGCTACGATACTGCTGTGAAATGGAAAATTACCCGCAAGGTTAATAATAACTGACAGTTAAAACCAGCAAGTATAAAGCTTTCCACTATCTACGAGAAAACTATTAGAGTACATTATTATGTATTTCTATTGTAATTATATAAATGGACTGAAGGCAGCTATTATCATAGAATACCAGGTATAATACTACAGTTTCGCATTCGCTCATAGTTAATAGTATATTTAAGGGCCGGGTTTAAGACCAGTTTAAGTGAACTCAGTTTAAAATAAAACTTAGTGTTTTTGACGTGATAACGTCTTATAAAGTGACGAAACACCGGCTGCACGCACGAAAAAGTGTCACGTTCCGCCTGAGCCTCAGCGTGCAAGCGAGAGCGCGGTATAAGCGATAGAGAGACACGATCGGCCCAAGCGTCGGCTTGTACGCATTTCTCTCTCTTCTCGTGTGACGTCAGAGAGTTCATCAATGTTTCTTTATGACGTTATCACGTAAAACTATCGTCCGTAAACCGACTTTACAGACAACCAATTTTTTTTTTGTGTCAGTCATGCAACACGAACACCATCTTTATATGGATATAAAATTGTCGTATCACAAATTTTGTTCGCGCTAATCTCCGAAACATAGCCCACAAAAAGATTGAAAAAAAATGTATAAGTAACTGTTCTATTTACACGAAATAAAAAAAAACGCCGCCATTCTAGCGAGGCCGGGTACAACGAGTTTACAATTGTACATGAAATAAAACTAGACGTATTTTTTGTGTCGATAAATCTTTTTCTTTCAACCTTCTAATAAAACATAGTCACAATACAGGAATATACATTATAATTCTGAAATTTAATTTCATCTTTTTTTAGAACATTTGCATGCCTTTTATGTATGTTTCAGGCGTCCATTTTTTATTGTTACAAAAGTTTAGAAAAGGCATTTTCAGCAGAAAACACATTATTTTTTGCTCTATGAAAGTCGATAAAATAATTGGATGCTACCCAACTGTAGACTGCTTGCATGCCAGCACATTGCGACATACTTCATAACACAAAGGCGTAGGAAAAGGACAGGTGAAAGGCACACTGTCACTCGATAGAATAACGAAGATTGATATCAAAGAAGAAATCACCTTTGAGAACACAAAATCATTTTTTGTACAAAAACATATTTCATATTTTCTAGTACAATGCGTGCTCAATTTTAGAAGTTAATGCGAAAGAAAAAAAATTAAAAAGAAAATTGAACCTCTTTCAAAAGTTGTCACTAAAAAGCGTAAAATAACAAAGTTTTGAAGTTTGTTAAAAACGAAATTATATGGCACCAATCTGAAAACATTCTAAACAAAATGGCGTCGAAATTTTTCAAATCGGTTAGCCCCTCGAAAAGTTATGGCTGAACACACATAAAAAATATACGCACCGAACATAACCTCGCTTTTTTGAAATCGGTTAAACAAAAACATATTGCACAATATCAAGAATGTCACAATTAGTCAGTTTAGGCCAGTAAAATGAAAATGATTTGACCGTAAACATTTCCACAAAATCGCAATAGGGTGCAAATTTGAGGCAACATTTATATAAGTATGATACACAATCTGTCAAAATTGCACCTTCATGCCATGACTGGAACTTTTTAAAAAACTGTGTTTCATCAGTTTTTTGCTTGTATCTTGTCAAAACTTATTATTGTAACCATGGAAAAGTTCTTCTAATTTTCGAATTAGTGGAAACTGAGTTCGTCATTTTACTGGCCTAATATATTCCACAATATCAAGAGTGTCGCAATTAGTTAATTTCCATATGTTGCTTTTCTAGCGTTTCATGTATAAATAATTAATTATTTAACTTCCTATCTGAAACGGTTTCCTAATATAAAAAAAATAAATTTCGAAACTTTCAAGGACTGTGCCTCCGTAAGGGTGCACTTCTGAACATAAATAAATTGAATTCTAATTAGTGTCCAACCGAAGCTTCGGATTCGGCCAAATTGGGCCGAAGTTTTGGCCAAAACCGAAGGTTTCTAACAAGCGCCGAAATTGAATGAACGAGCGAGAGTACGATGAACGTGGCGATGATTAAAATTACCTTGTTATATTACTATATCGTCACTGTAAACCTACAATTTTAAAGTTTTCAAATCATTTATACATTATATTACCTATTAATTGTAGCTTGTAGCAGATGTGGCCAATTTAAACTGAATTTCTTAGGGGTTTTAAGTCTTCGGTCGGAAACTAATTATCATGAATCTACTGTAAAGCGTTGTCGTTTGTTTTTGGTGACACCCTGCATAATAGTGTCTTGATAAAACCCTCGTCTATACGGACTGTTTGATTTTTATCCTAATGTAAAACGATATCGTTTCCACGCACCTGATTTAATATATTGTCAACTCACAGAGGACGCCGCGCTGGTCTGAGAAGCTGTTAAAGTCGTTTCTTCTAACGTAACACTTGAGCCCAGCCTAGATAAAAGACCGAGTTGAAATAAAATATTAGCTGTTCTATGGCCACGCTTTATTTATTCTAACGCAAAACTTGGGTGTTTCCAAGGCCACTATACCTGCATTTCTTAGGGGCCCCTTTTCTGTTATTTATGGGGCAATATATTAACTTAGAGAGATATAGCTCATTGCTACTCGGATAATCTCCAACGGAATATATCACGTTACTTTCTTCTCGATTTTCAACTTTCGCTGAATAGTAGCACTATACAGGATATCTCATAGATGTCATGCATAAGAAATAATGTTCAACTGTTTAATCTCCGACCCTCAAAAAAACCAGTTGATTTCGTGGGACTGTTTGTATTTCGTTGGTTTTAAATTATGAACACAGCAGGCTGCTAGTTGTTTGTTTATTTTTTCGATATCTGTTTTGCAATTAAACTAGATAAAACTATTGTTGTGGTTTGCATGCAGTATCGGTGTCATTTTATTCGTTGAACACATAGAGAATAGATCTATTGATTGAAGGAATTACTTGCGTTTTCTTAATGATAGATGAAGCAGTTGAACAGATAACTAGTTAATTTTAAAGACGACCGATTAACACTTAATTAAATTAGTTCGTTAAATCAACTCACTAAACTACATCACACCAAAAACATAAATGTGAAAAAGGATCGAGTTCGATACAAAAAATAAGTTGGTTAATTACGGAAAGAAAGAAGTATATAAGGTGCCAAGTTTTCACTGGCAAGTTTATACACGAATCATTTATTTATTATATAAGACATAAAAATTGGCCAAGTGAACCACTGCAAACCACTGACTAGCTTGAATCCAGGAAACTTACATGGGAAAAGGATGCTTGTGAGGCCCTTCAAACAGGACCTGATCAAACTTAGTAGACCTAAACTCAGGAAAGAGGTTGAACTCTTAACCGGTCATGCACCCCTGAGAGAACATCTACACACAATGGGGATACGTCAGGAATGTGACATAGTGTAGATTTTGTGATTTTGATGAGAGCGGAGTAATTCCTCAGGACAATCTAGTCACCAATCTTCTGGAGTTCATGAGAAGATCCAAACTATTGGAGAACTAGATTCAGAAGGAGGACGAAACAGGCAACCATTTACTGATCGAATGCGAGATCCTAGCCTACATCCATCTTTGGATACATTGATGAGAGCGAAGTAAATTCTTCCAATCTTCTGAAGGTCCATGAGGAAGACGAAACAGTCAACCATTTACTGATCGAATGCGAGACCCTAGCCTACAACCATCTTTGGGGATACATTGATGAGAGCGGAGTAATTCCTCAGGACAATCTGGTCGCCAATCTTCTGGAATTCATGAGAAGATCCAAACTACTGAAGGACTAGATCCAGGACAATGGAGACCACAAAAATTATTTTAGGATGGCGTGCATGAACGGGATATTAAGCTATAATCCCTAACTTTTTCATTTCATTTTTAACGTAACTAACCTCCGGGATAGAGGGGGGTTGAAAAGAGCTCCTGTAAATATAGGAGAGTGTTTTACCAGAATTTGACCGGCTCGCTTCGTACGCTATGATTTTCAAATATTTACCACAACGTATGCTTTAATAATAAAAATAATTCGTTGTTTTTGTAAATAGTTAAATATAATTGATGCGAGCGCAAATCCCACAGTTTCCGGTCTGTAATTGAGAGTTGTCGTTAGTGACATTTAACAGCGTGTCCCTTGTTGAAATATTGCAACTGGTGCGTTGCACTAACCACAAATTCGCCACAGAGCGAGTTTAAACACATTCTCAGTCGCAGTATGATGGTGTAACCGCTACAATACAAACCGCCCGCTTTATATATAGCTCACCATTAGTGTTGGTGACCTATATATCTACTGGTTCCGGCATATTCACTCATAGCTGAACACAGTAAAACTATGGTCATATTATAACTCTGTAGAGGCGATTTGGTTACGTGATTTTAAAGTTGAAAAAAATGCCAGCCAACTGGGCGACGGGACCATTCCAATTTTAAGAATGCGTGCGATGACGCGAGTAATAGCTAATATGAAATATTATGATATTTACTACTCGTTATGGTTACATGTAAAATTTAACCAAAGCATGCTTGTCAACTAATAGATCTACAAAACAAAAGAACAACTAATTTTTTTAAATTTTCAGTATATTCCGAAACTATAAAGTTTAGAAGAAAAATGTTTCTTCAAAACTTTCTTGTAAAAGCAAATAGAATAATAAACTGTCATGAAAATTATACAATTATTATATTAAAAATAACGTTATAGCATATATCTCTTCTGCGAATGCGCCAAAAACTAACAAAAATCGAAGATATTTTTTTATCAATAATTAGTTTGTATGAAAAAGGAAAATTAATTATCGGTTATAATAATGCGTTTAACGTCCGTTTATCGACTTTATGTCATAACAGACGCCATTCGCACTATTTTTTTTCCTACCACACTTCTCGTTATTTTCTACAATTAACATTAATTTTTTAGAAAATTACGATAAGTTAGGCAAATTTTGAGCATAAGAATTTGACAGGTAATCGGCCATGGCCTTAAATAAGGAACCATCTCGATATTTATCTGGAATTATTGAGGGAAACCATGAAAAACCTCAACAAGATGGCCGGTACAGGAATTACCGTTTCTCGGCTAGACGCAGTGGGAAAAACTCCCAGTCACATCTGCTCCCTTTAGATAGCATTTACTGTTTACGAGAAAAGTGCAGCTTGATTAAATTTTTTAGCAGATGTAGGATCGACGGGGACTTTTGATATTTCATACCACTATTTTGACAGGACTACAATGTGAATTGAGAAAATTAATAAAAAGCTAAACTATCATTAATTTTATTTGTCTAAAAATCTGACAAAACCCATTTTGTCTTATCATTACAAATTGGTATTATACGTCGTCATGACGTTCTAAAACGCGCGTCTCGGTAGCGATGCGATATTCAGGTTAACGAGAAGTTTCCGTGACTTGTAATAGCAATGTCCTGCAGATAAAGCCGATTGCGTTGGTCAAGGACGACAAACGATGTCGGTCGGTCGGTATTGCCGTCTGACCGTCGGCCACCGGCACTGTTCTAGGCGTTTGTCGGTCACAACTACCTGTGTATAGTGTAATAAAGCAGCGATTTTCAAACTTTTCACAAGTGTGTAGCTTATCACGGCTTGTAAACGGTGGTCCATTGCGATTTCCACTTGACGTCTCGTCTTCAACTGCGGTAGACATAACGTCTACCGCAGTTGATGTGGGCGATGTGTCCTTCTAAACGGCTCACAGTTAAGTGTGTCGACGACGAAGAACGCACAACAGCAATCGTCGACACAGGTACCTCACATTTTATTAAAATAAACCTGTCAACAGGAACGAAACGATTATGCAAAAATTAAATGGATCGTTAAGTAGTTTTTATCTGTCTCCATCCACCAATTGCGTGACGTATGGAAGGGCGTCGTGGAAGAGATACAAAGCACCAATATCAGATATATTCAGCAGTTTGTTGAGGTTATGTGACATGTGTAGCTGTTATGCTATCGAAGCTTGTACCAAATTTGGCCAAAAATTGAACCTTCTACCAAATAATAGGGTTCAGCCAAAATCGTTGCAAAACGTTATACCGAATAAATGAGTATTATTATTTTATTTAACTCGTACAACACAAGTTTGCTAAGAAAGAAACAAGAATTGAAACATAAATGTTTATAGTGGTATCGTATTATGTCAAAAAATGTTTAAATTTTTTTTTTTTTGGAATTTTAAATGAAAGATTAACTTTGTTGTTCTCCGGAAAGTGAATCAGATCATCTTTTGGGACTTTTTAAGAAAAAAACGACATAATGGTTTATTCGGTGACTCAGAATACGAGAAAAAATTTCCGTGACTCCAAGTGACCTCACTTCCTTTCGATGATTCTTCAAAATTTGCACAGACAAAAATTCGCAAAGTCCTCGTGCGGTGGCAGAAATTCTTACCAAGCTTTCTATTAGTGCCCAAAAAGTTTGTAAAAATTATTATCTGCCAATTTTGTCACTGCCAGATCACAATCTGCCAATTTAATGTACTTGCCATCAATGCTTTACCTAAAACTCTCGGCGAACATGGCGCGTTTTTGCAAGGTCGATTTTGGCAAAAAACTGTACTTTGGGATTCCCTACAAGAAGACGAACTGTTTGAGCTCGGTTTCAATCATCGAGCTTGTTTTTTTATGTATATTTTGTATTTATTTTACTGACAGTCTCTGCAGGGGAAACTTGGCGGAAAATATTTTTTCTGCAACTATAAGAGATCCCCCAAATGCTGTTTAGTCGTTTTGTAGAGGAATTTTGAATTTTGGAGTTTTTTTAAGTGATTCAGCGTCGTACTGAAACGCGCTAGACCTCTACTCCATTAACCGGATTTGTGGATTGGGGCTCAGACTAAACAAAAGAGAGCGTTTCTGCCACCAAGTGGTACTTGACCATTTCTGTCACCATTTTCCTGACTATAATTTTTATTTATTATTATTATTATAAATAATCAATATTACAGTTTTCACGAAACAACGAAAGTTAGTTACAATGTTGGGAAATAGACTAATAGCATGCAACGATTCGCGCCACACTGCTGCCAAGCCACGAAGCATAGCTATAAATTAATACACGCGAAATTATATAACATTTTATTTTTGTATTTCTAAGGTATTGCAACACGCGAATACAATATTTTTAAGAAGACTTCGTAGGTTCTAAAAAATCGAAGATATTTTTATAAAATGTTCAAAATAATTTAAATTTTAAAGCCAGGCTCTGTGCGAACTTTTTTTGTTATTTGGTCTTCCATGGATTGTTTATTTTCTATCGCATTTTATACACATAGGGTAATGCCGCTACGGAGATGACGCAAACTCCGGCCAGTCAATCACAACTGATTATATCTAACTATATCCCGCTCTTTGATCAGGCACACTGAAAACTGACCATTCACAAGTCGATAGGTTACCGTAGATATAATACGCAAGTGCAGAACTATTCTCCGCGTTATTACCTGACGTTTAAAATACATTCACTTTCTTGTTTTTTTATTAAAAGATATGATAAGAACGAAAAAGTTAATAAAGATACATTATTTTTTACGTATGAAAAATAAAGTACACTGTTCAAAATTATGAAATGTTGATACAGGCATGTAAAGTGATCAATTACGCACTAATGCGGTAAAGTAAAACAAAACTAGTCGCGACAATACCAATTCCACAGAAAATTACTGTTTTCCAGTTGTTTTTTTTCTAACCTACTATTATTGAAGTGACGTTTGTTTAAAAGTGAACAGTCAAAATATTGAAAATAAAGTGAAAAAATGTCATATGTGTGCATATTACGTATTACGACTCGTGTGAGTATTAAAACTCGCAAGTACTCGTTTTAAACATAACGTCACACTTAATTAGCAGTTATTGTGCCCTCCCTTGCAAAGCTTTTGTATATTAAAGTGTGTAGGCTTTCACGGCAGGTGTGTGGTACTTCCGCCTTTTATGGTCAGCGTGCTCGTGTTCTCTACTCGGCCGTAGTATGCTCTTCTGTGATTTGTATACTGAAAGGAAACAAGAGAGATAATGAGACGCGGCGACGCCGTGCCGGTTCCACCTGAATGACTGCAAATCACGTGACGACATCGAAAGGCAGTCGGCGAAGACACGCTATTTCATATAATAAATTGCAACTTGTATGACCTGACCTGGGTCTGCTTGTTATTGGTCGGTAGTTGGTAAACGTGACTTGGGAACTGAGGCAAACTTCACGTCGTATCGATTGAACGAATTGTCCGTACATCGTGGTGCAATTTGTAACGGATTCAGCCGTTGTCGATGATAATAGTAATAACACAAAATGGATAATTCAGAATCATCGAATTGCGAACATTGTTGAGCAACAATAGACGAAATACAGAAATGCTAGCTCATTGTTATACTACAACAAAGATATTATGAATTTGCAACAGATGAACGAACAAATTCCCATTTCTTTGTTAGATCACCTTGCAGGTAATTTCTACAGAAATTCATAATTAAAAACGTTAAAGTTACTTTTATATAATTTTATACAAAACTGACGTTCTATATATTCTCTTCTTTCATCTATACTTAATATATACAGCTGAAGAGTTTGTTTGGTTGGTTGAACGCGCTAATCTCAGGAACTACTGGTTCGAATTGAAAAAAAATGTTTTTGTTGGATAGCCCATTTATCGAGGAAGGCTGTAGGCTATATAATATCACGCTACGACCAATAGAAGCAGAGCATCAATGAAAAATGTTGCAAAATGTACCTCAAAATTAGCGTCTATTCAGGTGAAATGCCCTAACTAAATATTCCAATATTAACGTCGTACATTCACAAGCCCGGCTAGTACAACATATTTTTTTAATCCAACAGAGACTGTTAAAAATGTTATTAAGATACCGACATTCACACTACTGAAGCATTCTTTAGATGTTCCTATTATTTTTTCATAGGTATCTATTTTGCACTACATTCGGAAATAGTAGAGTGATTCAGCATAATAATATACGGTTCGCGGCGAAGCAATGAAACAGTAATGAAGTCATATAAAGAGTACCCTAACGGGCGCATGAAAAATGTGCAGCAAATATTTGTGAAGTATATCTAGAATAAACGAATTGTACTATAATTAACTATGTATGTAATCTTTAGAGTTTAGAGCAAATATTAATTTCGGATCTCAAAAAATTTAAAGTATACATTTTGTTAAAAAACGCTACCTTTTCATTTTCGATATATTTTTGGACATCCTTGATTGCACCTCCATTTTTACTTTCGTTGTAATAAAATACTCTCTTGGCAATAAAGAAACAGCAAATGTCAGAAACCCACTAATTTTGTACGATCAAATGAACACTTTGAATATTTTAAATTTCGCGGTTAAATTTTAAAGGCGAATGACACAATCGCACAACGCGGTTTTGATAACAAGTTAAAGAGGAGAGTATGGGAAAGTTGGTTGAAGATATTTGAGACATTCTGTGGTGCGTTTATCTGTTAGCCTGTAGCATGTAACCGCATAAAGCTTAAAGTAAAACAGGCAACTTGATAAATTGCTTTAGCAAAGTCGCAAGTATTGCGTAGGTACTTATTATGCCTGCTTCGCCGATACAGGTGTCAGTCCTGTTAGCTGTCTTGCTCTGTCTTATGCGGCAACTGTTGTTATACAAACCTTGTCTTCACGTCTTGTCACTCCAGTTCACTGCATAAAATATAACCCCGAGTTAAGTTTTCCGCTCACATACACGCACACACGCGCATATGAAAAGATATAACAATATTTAAGTATAAAAAATTAAAGAATAGTTACTTCTTACCACAACAGTTTTATTAGCGGATGTACGTTTCGGGAGCTATGCTCTCATCTTCAGCAAAGACTAAACTAAGTTACTAAACAAAAATATTAATATTTTTGTTTAACAACTCAGTTTAGTGCTGAAGATGAGAGCATAGCTCCCGAAACGTATATCCGCTAATAAAACTGTTGTGGTAAGATATAACTATTCTTTATTTTTTTATTTTTGTTTCAACCACAGTGCTCTTAATATTAGTAATATTTAAGTAATTACGTTCATGTCATTTTTTACTCGCCATTTTATTAATATACTAGCTGTACCCGCGGTCACAAGTTGATGTGGTGCAGTTGCTGTTACGTCCAACAGATGGCGCCCTCGTTGCGGTAAAATATTTAAAAAATCGAGTGCTGATTTAACGCTCAACAGATGGCGTCCCGTTGCGGTAAAATATTTAGTATAGCAAGTGTTGCTTTAAAGTTCAACAGATGGCGCTGTTCTTCAAAAAAAAAAACATTTTTTCACCTGTCACAGGTGTGATATCTATATTATAATTATAATAGGTGAACAAAAACACGACAGGGTTCGAATTCAACGGTGTGTCAACATTTTGAAGCAATTGTTGAAGAACTTTCGGTGATTTAAGATTTTGAATAAACGAACATTTAAATTTTTTTTTTTTTTTTTTATTTTAAAAACAAAATAAGCGAATCAGCAACTAAGGCCATTATCGCAAAAACAAATACATAATATGGTAAGTAATAAGTATAAATATTAAATAAGTAACATATTCAGATTTCAGGTAAGTACAATTTATATGTAGGTATGTATATTAATTTATTATTATCTATTTTCATTTTTCTATTAAATTTCTTTATATTTGTTTATTTCTTTTAGGTATCTATTTAAATAGAGCTGTAATGTTATGTTCTTCATTTTTTAAGATATTCTTCAGATCCTCGGGAAGATTAGCAGTCATCCGATGAACATCGAATAATGGGCAGGAAACGAGAAGGTGTTCAACAGACAATCGCTCTCTACAGATTGCACATTCGGGTGGAGGGATTCGTTGCAAAAGGTAAGCATGCGTAAGTTTGGTATGTCCTAATCTTAATCTCGCTAAGATAATTTCTTCTCTTCTGGTTAGTGCGACTGGTGCTTTCCATCTTTCTATAGTTGGCTTTATTTTTTTTAATTTGTTTCCTTCACATTGACTCCAAATACTAAATTTTTATTTATATAGATTTAAAAGTAGGGATGCAAAATAAAAAATACCTGAGTGCGTGTAAATGTCACGCGTCTGAAGTGACATTTCATGGATAAACATTTGTACTGAACAAAAATAGACGTGTCGATCCATCTCAACGCATTCGTGCTTACCGGCCTAGATTAGATATATAGTTTTACTTACCGGTCAGCCAATTGGTTAAGATTCCTCGTTAGAATTTCACTTCCCCCACTTCGAACGTACAATTTTATGTTTTTTGTGCGCTTTTGGGTCAGGTCAATAATGATTTTTTTTTGTTGTTTGTTACTTTTTTCGTTTTTTATTTAAAGCTTGTTTTTATAAGATTTTTTACCTATCTATATTTTATTAGTGTATTTGCCATAAGGCGCTTACACTATTGGCGTCGGTCGGATGGCGGACGCTAGAGCTCGGACCAAAATTTCTCGATATTTCATAGCCTCCCGAACAGTTTGGCACCATTTTTGAAAATGTTTTTATTATATTATACCAGGTGAGGCAAAAGTCCCGGAACGGTTGAATATCTCGCATACTACGCATCATATCAAAAAAAAAAAAATACGTGTCAAATATTTTTCGCAAAACTATTTTTTGATACCACACATGACTCCCCACCCCCACCCAGTTGGTGGGGGGAGGGGCAACTTTAAAATTTTAAATAGGAACCCCTATTTTTTATTGCAGATTCGGATTCTACGGGAAAAATTACATCCATTGTATGTATTTTTTTTTTAATTTTAATATTACTATCAATACAACAAATTAAATTCACCCTTCACTAAATAAATCCATATCTACAAACTAACGTTTTCATAAAATTTTTAAGTCTGGTCCTGTCGGGCCGATTTTAATAAAATTTTGGTAGCACATTTCAATCATTACTAAAGGGTTAAATTTCAATTTTGAAACGATTCGGAGAAATTTTTCGGTATTTTCGGGCCCAAAAATATTTTTCAACCCCTAAAACCCACGGGAAAAATTACATCAATTGTATGTATTTTTTCCCGTAGAATCCGAATGTGCAATAAAAAATAGGGGTTCCTATTTAAAATTTTAAAGTTGCCCCTCCCCCCACCAACTGGGTGGGGGGTGGGGAGTCATGTGTGGTATCAAAAAATAGTTTTGCGAAAAATATTTGACACGTATTTTTTTTTTTTTATATATGATGCGTAGTATGCGAGATATTCAACCGTTCCGGGACTTTGGCTTCACCCGGTATATGTAGGTATATTGTATATAATATCTTAAAAAAAAAACTTCGGAGAAGTAAAAACTTCGTTCTGTGCTAAATTCAAAAACTTGAGGCGACTGAATCTTAAGATTATAACTTAATAAAAAAAAAGAATTTCGAGGCAGACAAGAAATTGAAATCAAGCTCGAAATTCTGTGCGCAAGACGTCGAAAAAAAATGAATTTCGAGGCAGACAAGGAATTGAAATCCAACCTTGAAATTCTGTGCTTATAAAAGCTACAAGAGCAACAGCAAAAAAAATGCAAAGACGGTGTTCGCATAACTCCTTTAGTTATCACTAAAAAAACGCCGTCTGTGCACTTTTTTTTGCTGTTGCTCTTGTAGCTTTTATAAGCACAGAATTTCAAGGTTGGATTTCAATTCCTTGTCTGCCTCGAAATTCATTTTTTTTCGACGTCTTGCGCACAGAATTTCGAGCTTGATTTCAATTTCTTGTCTGCCTCGAAATTCTTTTTTTTTATTAAGTTATAATCTTAAGATTCAGTCGCCTCAAGTTTTTGAATTTAGCACAGAACGAAGTTTTTACTTCTCCGAAGTTTTTTTTTTAAGATTTCACGTCTTTTTCCAAAGTGTGAGACATTATTTTTATTTTTCCTCCAAAATAAACATATGTGCATTTTTTATATTGTTGTATTTAAATGCAATAAAAGTGTTCATATTGTTGTATTTAAATGCAATGAATCTCTGAAATTAGAATATGTATTGTAAAAAACAACACGATCCTTACTCCATGCAACTGTGGTTTCGAGCGCGTCTCTCATGTATTTTGTTAAATAAGAAGTAACAATCAAAAGTCGGTTATAGAAATTGCAATAATCGACTTTTGATTTTTACTTCTCATTTAACAAACAGTACTACAAAAGTGCATTTATATTTTGCCGGGTAGTCCAGTGCTGCCGCGGTGCAACACCTAGTGGTGCAATCGGCTCATCACACCTCCATGCGAATACCATGACATTCAATTTGTAAACAATCCATGTGAAGTCTATTAAAAATAAAAATGAGCTATAACAAGTCTATGCTCTGTAATACATGATTCTTTTTTATTAACCGACGAAAAACAAAAACGGAGGAGGTTCTCAAGTCGACGCGTATATATTTTTTTTTTAGTTTTTTTTTTTTATTTATATTCATTTGAAATATGGATATTCTTGAAGATTCCATGAAGGCACATTTTGAAGGCATGAAAAAAAAATCAATGAACAAGGCCCACCATTAAAAATACAAATTTTTTTTCATATCATTTGTAAAATACTTATTTTGCATTAAAAAAAGAAGTTTCACTTCGTAATCTTTTCACTTTTTAATTTTTGTTGCACTTTTTATGATAAATATGTTTTTTAATAAATTAATTTATTTAAATCTAACTTCAATCATATATTTTGTTATTTTTTAATAAAAGATTTGACGAGTGAATTTTTCAAAAAACAAGAAAATAAAAAAAATTAAAAATTAAAAAAGAAATTAAAATATATGAGAAAAAAATTGAGAAAATAAATTAAAAATAAAAAAAACAATTAAAAACAAAAAAAAATTAAAAATTGAAAAAAAAAATTTTCCAATGATGCTGACGGGAATCGAACTCAAAGACCCTGTTATTAGTTTTACTAGCCTACGTCGTAACCCGCTCGTCCACGGGCACTCACACAGTATAAGCTGTTATTATGGTACAGAAGTATATATGGGTGATACGAAAAATCGGTCCTATGAAAGTCACGTGGTCACAGAACTATAAAACTTGGAAACTTGCTTCATATACACGGCGTTATATGGGACAAAGGCAAAATCAATGTATAAGAATACGCTAGAGATTCGTTGGCATTTAGCACAGAAAAGAATCTCTAGCGAGATTCTTCGATTATACTGTAACGATTCAAAACTTTTAGATTACATTGTACGTAGTTTAGAGGTAATAATTAGAATTGGGTATTTACTGTACTTGTCTATTTGTTTTGTCACGACGCGTGTCAATTTTGGTTTTGGCATGTTGAACGACGCCGTGAAATAAAGAAAAAAATATGTTTTTTGTCTGAAAAAAAGCAGTAGGTTTTAAAAGGTTGAAATCCGTATATATTAAAGACGATAAATTTCGAGGCAAAAAGTTTCAAGTTTATACAAATCTACGTTTTTGGAGGAAAAAATTCAAAAAAAAAAGCAAAAGACGGAGCTCGATGGTTTATTTCGAAAAACGAATCGGCGACTTTTGCATTTCAGGGGCTTGGGCGCTGCGATTTTTCAAAGAGGCCCTCGGCCCCATTTAAAATGCATTGGGTCGAACGCGGATCGTCGACTAAAATAGTATCCGTATATATTAAAGACGATAAATTTCGAGGCAAAAAGTTTCAAGTTTATACAAATCTACGTTTTTGGAGGAAAAAATTCAAAAAAAAAAGCAAAAGACGGAGCTCGATGGTTTATTTCGAAAAACGAATCGGCGACTTTTGCATTTCAGGGGCTTGGGCGCTGCGATTTTTCAAAGAGGCCCTCGGCCCCATTTAAAATGCATTGGGTCGAACGCGGATCGTCGACTAAAATAGTAAAAAAAATCGCACGAGGATGCGGTTTTGGGACGATTTTCGCTCATTTTTCTATTTTTATAGGACGTTCCGATCGCAAAAGTCGACCGTGCGGTTCGGCCGCCGAAGCCAAAAGTCGAGACCCGCGCAAAGTCCTTATGGGATTTAACCCGGGGACGTGTTTTTGCTTATATCTCGCTCGATTTTGGTCGCACGACCTCGGGAGGCATTTTAAACGAAGCGGAGTAAAAAACTCTAGCTGTAAAGTGCAAAATTTGCACTCGAAACGACTTTTTTATAGCGATTTATTCGTAAATAAAAATCGGTGTTTCGGCGTTTAGACTGTGAAGCGGTCGGTTTACTGAACGCATGATAAAGTAAAACAAAACTCACAGTCTAGCTTCAATACGAATTTAACATGCGACGACGAATCCTGTGTTTTAATAAACTTACGTCGCCAACAGTTAATGTGTGTGACAGAGATGAAAAATTTATAGTTTGATTTATTATTAGTCGGAAAATATTTTGACGTATGAAGTTAATAAACAAAAACAAACGACAATCTAAAAATGTAGCTGTCACTTTGCACTTTAATTGCATAATTGGGCACATTTGTCGATTTTGAATGGAATTTTTTTGTCAGTATTATGTAAATTGATAATTATAGAATCTTTTGACAGACGTCCGACGGCGAATTAACCAATTTAAATCGAGAAATATTCAAAACTGAATGTTGACAGGGGGTCGTCGCTTGCGTTGTGTGTACGACAAAGATGGAACATTAATCGGACTTCTATTTTTTTTTGGTCGACTATTTGACGTTTAAAATTAAAACAATTGTTTTTTGTATCGAAAATACATTTCATAAAATTTGCTGCATTTTGTAACGGGAAATAATACAGGTTAGTTATTAAATCATTCTAAATATATTATAAATACGTGCTATATATACACATTATGCCTATTAATAAATCAAAAATTATATTTTAAACATTTTTTCTTTGTATAGACATGACAGCTAAAAATTAGGTTATAATATTATTGTGTATGTGTCGTACACACTCAGTCGGGTTTCTGTATTTTAAATCGGGATATCTAATAAAAATATTGTATTTTAGGTAAGTTCGATTTTTACTTTTTAGGTACGTTTTATAGTACGTGTTATCTCGAAAAGGCCCGCGCGCTTTCAAGCTGGTAATTTGACATACGAATTTAACTAAATATTGTATATTTACTGATAAATTCTTAGCAGTACTGAATCAGCGGTTTGTAAATATGTCTTTTTTCAATGTAAGATATAACACTATTGTGTCAAATTTTTAAACGTCAAGTTTTTGTCATTTTTCGTAGATGCAATTTCTAAAATCACTTATCCGGTTTAACTTACCTATACAACCCACATAAAATAATTTCAAAGTGCATATTATGCTTTTCAAAAAATACTCAATTACAAGAAAACAGTAACCAAAATAACCAGATCTGGTACCTCACACTTAGAAATAAAAAAAATACGCGGGAAACTCTCACGCGTTAGAAGTGAAACTTCTTAGTTTCAAATATTTGTTGACGATTTTATTGTATAGTTAATGTTTATGTAGAATTTGTTACCGTGGATAAAAAAAATTTAGATTTCGTGGAAGTGGGCATGACGCTTTGACACTGAGAGTAGAAACGTTTCTCTCACTCTTTCCTTTCAACTGTCGGTTGAAGTCGGAAAAGGGGAAACGTTTAACTTTTTGTCAGTTTCAAGCCAATTTACCCCCCTAACGCTTATAAAAATAGTTTCACTTCAAAACCGTACATAATACCCAGTGGCGGCGTAGGTAAAATAAAACAACAAAATACTAAAGGTGCTTACGGAACTTTATTTAGCTAAAATATTCCATCTTTCCTGCATCCTTTTCAATAGATGAAATGAAAATATTCGCTCATTGTGATAAATAGAGCATAGACGCATCAAAACTGATCGGTAATCGGCTTTGAGAAAAATTACTTTGCAACAATGTCATTGTTGGAACTTAAACCCGAAACTTCCACTATCGCGGCGGATGACTACAGTAACATAATGGACTAATTCAACATTAATTATAATAAAGCATATACCTATATATACAGTTGCAAATAAGATTTGTTATGAGAATGACGAATCGTTCTCATATAACTTAATTCTACTGGACGATTATATATAATGGTGAAAATTGCATCTAAAATCGTCGGTTGGTGTGCATTTCTTTCCTCGCAATTTGCCAGTTTTTTTAAACGAATCATTAAAAGCACCCACGGGGTTTTCTAAAAGCCGGAGCCCCTGCACCGACACACTAAGAGTTATCTTTTTGCGCTCGACCAGTATCAAAACACATCGATTTTGGAAAACTATTCTAAAATCACACTCAAAAATGTTTCGCGTAAACCTGTTATGGTATTTGAGCAGGCGTGTATCAAAACACATCAACCTTTGAAAATTACGCCAAAAACACATACAAAAATATTTTGTTTAAAAAATATGAAAACTGTGAGGGCGAAGGCCTGAATTTTGTACTTGAGTGAATATTACGAGGCTCGAAGAGCCGCGAAGGGCTGCTGAAACCGATGCACTATCAAAATACATCGATTTTGGAAAACTATTCTAAAAACACATTCAAAAATATTTCGTGTACACCTGTTATGGTAATTTGGCAGGCGTGCATCAAAACACACCAAGCTTTGAAAACTATTCCAAAATCAAATGCAAAAATGTTTTGTGTAAATAAATAACGGTTAGTTGCGCCGCGAGCCTGTACCAAAACACATAAATATTTGAAAACTAACCCAAAAGCACGTGTTAAAAAGTTTTGTGTTGGCAAAAAAATTTTGGGCGACAGCCTGTAGCAAAAAATTTTTTGGCGACAGCCTGTGCCAAAAATTGATCTTAGAAGACTGTGTTAAGTCACCTTCAAAAAAGTTTTGAACAGGTCCATCTAGTAGAATGTATTAAAGTGAAAAAGTGCTGAAATATTTCCTTTAAACCACATCAGGGAGAATCTGGAGTATTTGGTGATCTACCGATCCAAATTTCTTTTTGCATGTGTCGTTTAATTGATTATTTTTCACTTTGTCATTTCCAATCACATTAAGATATCAGAAATTTTCTGTGTGTACATTCTAAGATATCTTGTTCACAACAATTTTCTAATAAAACTTTCAACACAAATATTTTAAATTGTTTATTAATTTTATTAAAATTTATTTATTTGTCTCAATACTTAGCACAAATAGTTTAAATTATATTACGAGACGATTACGTGAGCTTATCCGAAAAAGTCCATAGGTAATCGTTTCAATACATGTGTGGCCAAGATAACTCTCGGCAGACTTAATCGATTTTAACTAAATTTGGTACACATGTTGGAATCCATCACCGCACGAAGCCTACTTAAAATGGGTCCAAAGTAGAAGTCCACTTTAAATAGTATATAAATTATAAAAAGCTTATAATGTGACAACATTACAAACGTTGAAATCATTATTTCAAATTACCGAAGTATAAAGTAATATTAATTATCTAGCATCATTTGTTTTTGGACATTCAGTATATTAAAAACGCTATTAATTTCACCTACATTTATGAACACATTATATTTTCAAAAAGATGTTATCTAAGTTTAATGGCAATTGATATTGAAGCAAACTTGAAAATTTTAACGCGCTGTTTGATAAATCAAAATTAGGTAGGACGTTACATAACGCCATGAATAATACACTTTTGAAATCGAAAAGCGATAGCACGCTCTCTTGGTTTGCTGACACTGGAAGGAAATATACGCGAGTACTAATTGTGTCTAAATATTGTAACTTTGCTATTCAGTATTTTTTTTCTTAATTTCACCAATCACGAAGATTGAAGTTTATCGGGTCATCATGAGGTAAATATACTTTGGATAACATTTCGAGTAAACAAAAATACAGGAGGGAAAGGGAACTGAAATAAAGTTAATTAGCCCCAATTAGGTACATTTAAAATTTCTCTGAGTATGATTAAACGGTTTTTCGTTAAACAGACTCCATGTGTCAATAACACAATAATTTAATTAAACTCGTCACTTAAAATATACATTTTTTTTTGTAATAGATAATGCCGTTAATATCGACTAGATGGTTTTTTTCTCTTATCAATATTGACGTTTCAATGAGGATAATTGTAAAAAATTGTAAATAAACCATCCATGTTGTTTTCACGTCAAATAATCAATATCCAGATTCTTGCTTTTTTGGTTCTTTATGGCCATTTTATGGACAAAATATGGGTTAAATCGAAAAAATAATAAGAACAAAAAAACATTTTTTTTCCGTTTTTTAATCGAAACCTGTGGTCGAAAATGGATGTTTCCATTTAAAAAAATCAACTTACGACCTAAAAGCACCACTTCCGGTCTGGATCGGAAGTCGTAATATGGGCCTTTCAATGGCCTTCTCGGTGCTCTACAATTTTTGTCTGAAACATTTTTAGAAATAATCGAGTCCAACCGAGATATTAGCTTGTCTCAAGATAAACGCCCCACCTGTAAATGATACTTTCTTTATTTTAAAATCCACCTATTTAGAACCGCTATATATACATTTTGAAACTGACCTTTATTATAACATCAAATCTAATGATATAATATTTTTGAAAACAGCGATTAGAATTTATTAAAATGTGTACGCGTTTGGTTATTGTATTATAAATATAATTGTTTGATTTTAGAATTTTGTTAATAATTTTATATGATTTTTGAAATTTCCTAAATTACTTATTTGGAATCGTTAATTCGGGTTACACAGTTACCTAATGACATATTTGTTAGATCATAGTCGCCTATGCTTTATCATCTATGCTGTAATCAGGTTGGTAACATTGGGGCATTCAAATATAAAGATGAACATCGACTTGTCAAATAATTAAATAATCATTGCGTTTAGCAGTGTTTGGTATTATTTGAGTTTAAAGTGTAAAATTTTCAAAATTCAAATAAAATATTTGTTAAAAAATGTTTTTAAAGGTCTCTTATTGACATTTGTGATATTACTTCAGTGGTGGTTTTTATAATAATTGGTGTTTTGTGTGAAAAAGTTTCCTGTTGAAATCGCATATCTATGTTGCATTATGACATCATCAATGCAGGCTAATTAATCTTGTAAGTATAAGTACTACAATTTACATTGAAAATACCTACCTGCTTGAGGAGGTTAGCGCATGACACAATTTAAAGATTTTTTAATAAAAATTTTTCTATACAATGATAATAATTTGTCAAATAAATCATTTTTTTAAAAATTTTTGACCACTTCGTTTTCGAAATATTAATATTGAAAAATATAAATTTAACATGGTAGAAATAGATAATCAGTAGACGATATTATGTCTTTTACCTATTTTCGTTAATCTTTATATAAAGATTTTTTTATAAAAATAACTGTAGTAGATTAAAACTTTTTTTTAACGTAGATATAATAAAATTAAAATTAATGACTACGTAAATAATTTATATTTAACATTGTTTGGACAACAAAACACTGTGTAATTTGGACGCAACTAAAATTTACATTGATAATTAAATTGAATTAAATAATTAAATTTAATAATTAAAAAGAAATTCTCTTAATTAAGTTTTCGCAATATTTATTTTTATAGTTCTAACATAGTTATTCATGTTTTTGAAAAACTGCACACAAGAAGAAGAAAATATTTATTTTATTTTATTATCTCAAGGTTCACCATTTAGTCAAAATTATCAACTGTAAGTTTCATTAATTATCTTTTGAAAATAATAATTGATTATTGAATTAATAATAACCATGAAATAGAACTATTTTAATATATGATCAATTAAACAATAATCTTATTGTAAAACAGTGGACTAGATAGTTCCGCAGACATGTTCTATGTTCATTCCATCTTTAGGACTGTCTGATGCAACATAAAACTGTTTATTCACGTTATATAAAATACTTTTGGAAACAGATGATCATAGAATCAATCCATTGACATTAATATTTTATTATAATATTGTAATTTTACAACTATTGAAACGAGGCAAAGCCTTGGTGCATCATTATTATCCACGTTCAAAAAAATCATGATTTTTGATTTTTTTAATTTCAGTTATGATCATGGAGACTACAGGAGTCATGCCTGGGGGTCAGAATTAAGGAGGTCCGGCAGGCTGAACCAAGTACCAACTAAGGGATGATCAGAAAACAGAAATCAAAGCAGTCCGGCCAAAGATCCTGTCCTAGTGACCTGCCATAACAATGTGGGGCCCAGGGATATAAGGTTTGGTGGTATAAATGCTCCGGCGATGTGTCGTACAAAACTGTTATTTGCTGTTTATAAGGTAGGAGATATTATCTTTTTGATAGCAATATTAATTTTAAAGGTAATTATACAAATAAATGTACAGTAAATAATTTTTAATGCTTTTCAATCCGTTCATATTTTTTATTTGGTAAATGTTTAATAAGTTGACTACCGCCTTTCAATAATTTTAATAATACATATTTTTCAATTCCTAAATTTTGTACAAAATATTGAAATTTTACATCAATTTTTTGCTAATCCGGAATACAGAAATATTTTCGACTTTAAAATTGTGATTACAAATCTATAGAAAAATCAGTTTTTGAATTAAATATTTCCGATCGACGGTTTAAAAGTGAAATAAATACTTCAATTTTATTTACAAACTATTCAAAACTTACCAATTTCCTGATCGCGTTTTCATGCAATACAATTTCATATACATTTTTACATTCAGGATTTTCAGGAAACCACGAAATTAAATCGATTTCGTTAATATACCGAAAGGATTAATTTTTTAATCGCGTTTTCATGCAATACAATTTCATTGAATTTTATCAGAAAATCCAATTGACTTATAACTCGTTTGATAAATCTAATTATTGTACACATTTCTACACTATAGAGATTTTCAGGTTCCCATGGAATATTATCAGAAATTCCAAATGACTGATAACGCGTTTGATAAATCTCAATATTATACACATTTCAACACAAAAGGGATTTTCAGGTTGCCATGGAATCATATCAGAAAATTGACAGATAACGCTTTGGACAAATCTCAATATTATACACATTTCAACACAATAGGGATTTTCAGGTTGCCATGGAATATTATCAGAAAATCCAATTGACTGATAACGCTTTTGGCAAATCTTATTATTGTACATATTTCATCACTATAGGGATTTTCAGGTTACCATGGAATATTATCAGAAATCCAATTCTTGATATTTAAATATTATCTAAGAGGTCAGTAAAAATTATTAGATTTGTTATTCATTTTGGTGCACGATCATAGTTAGCCCGTTTGATAGTTTACGATCAGACCTGTCTCCAGCGGGTGCCGGGTTTCGGACGCGAGCCGGCATATTAAGCGGGTGGAGGCACATCCGGCCAAACGTTATATACGAGCTCGATATGTTTTAGAATAGCTGGGGAGTTCAAAATCATACGAGATATGTAGGCCGGGTTCTAGAAACGAGCATTCAGAGTCGTGTGTTAAAAGAAAAGCTCTTTCTAGTGACCTTAGCATCGGTTGTGATAGTTCAGACTCTGTCTATCCTTCGCAGGGTTGAGTGCCGAGTCTCATCGGATTAGTCATCCGAAATGATAATACTCACAATAGTATAAACCAGTAGTTTCTATCGAGCCATGTTTTGTATGCTTATTTTGCGTGGAAGTCAGTAGTGGTGTGTGCAAAACTGAACGCGACGTCGGCGTTTTAGTAAAGATCCTTTCACTCGGAGATGGGTGTTGTCATTCGGGTAGTGCACCAGTCTGAATAATCGATCCGATTTTTTCTATTACTGATTAAGAGATAATAGTAATCAGGGTAAATCCGGGGGCTCTGGGTTCCAAACTTAACATTGCCACTTTTCTGAGATTTACTACATTCAACTTTTTAGCAATTTAGGGTTTTCTGATAACCACGAAATTGAACCGATTTCGGTAATCGAATGGACCAATCGCGTTTTTAACAAAACAATTTCATATACCTACATTTTTACACTTAGGATTTTCAGGTAAACACGAAATTAAATAGATTTCGGCAATATATCGATTGGACCAATAATTCTATCGCGTTTTTTTATACATACGAATTTCATATACATTTTATACACCTAGAATTTTTAGGTAACCACGAACTTAAATCGATTTCGGTAATATATCGAATGAACCAATTTTGCTAACGCGTTTTTTACAAAACAATTTTATATACATTTTTACACTTAGGATTTTCAGGTAGCCACGAATTTAAATCGATTTCGGTAATATATCGAATGGACCAATATTTCGATCGCGTTTTTATACAAAACAATTTCATATACATTTTTACACTTAGGGTTTTCAGGCAACCACGAAATTAAATCGATTTCGGTAAAATACCGAATGGGCCAATTTTTCTATCGCGTTTTGTTCCAAAACAAAGTCATATATATTTTTACACTTAGGGTTTTCAGGTAGCCAGGAACTTAAATCGATTTCGGTAATATATCGAATAGACCAGTGATTCCCAAAGTGGCCTATATCGACCCCCAGGGGTCGACGACAACTTGCAAGGGGTCTATGTCAGTGGGAAAAAAAATTGGGGGTCCATGAAATGAAAATGGGGGTCAACGATAGTGAATCTCCTAACAAAAAAAGAAACAAACTGGACATCGTTAACCGAAGAGATTTAAGATTAAATCTAACTAAATTGATGCCAAATGTTGAAAATTTATTATTAAGGCATCAGGTTCATCCCTCACACTAAGGCCTAGTTTATATGAGAGGCGTTCAACGCGCGTTGGCCCAACGCGCGTTTACAGCTTCTATACAATTGTATAGGACTGTTTATATGATAACGCGCGTTGGTGGCGCGTTGAACGCGCGTTATCATATAAACAGTCCTATACAATTGTATAGAAGCTGTAAACGCGCGTTGGGCCAACGCGCGTTGAACGCCTCTCATATAAACTAGGCCTAAAAGCATTTATTTTTTGCTTAGTTATTTTATGTAACAGAAAGTAAATTTTAATTTGATTCGTTTAATTTGAATCTAATTAATAAATGTATAAAACTAAACATTTCACACTACATTTCACTACCGTTATAAATTTAAATCGTTCAAAGTGAGTAGCACTTAACCGGTTGTCAAAAATACATTTGAAATTAATGAATTTGCAAAAAATCAATATCAGATAAGCAGGGGGTCTACCCAAAACCGAAAAACATGGCAAGTGGTCTACGAGACAAAAAAGTTTGGGAACCTCTGGAATAGACCAATATTACCATCGCGTTTTTATGCAAAACAATTTTATATACATTTTTACACTTAGAATTTTCAGGTAGGTACCCACGAATATACACTTTTTGACACTATAGGTAAGGATTTTCAAGTTGCCGTGGAAGATTATCAGAATGTCCAAATGACTGATAACGTGTTTGATAAATCTCAATATTATACACATTTCAACACAACAGGGATTTTTAGGTTGCCAAGGAATATTATCAGAAATAAAATTGTCTGATAACGCGTTTGACAAATCTGATTATTATACACATTTTTACTCTATAGGGATTTACAGGTTGCCATGGAATATTATCAGAAATCAAATTGTCTAATAACGCGTTTAACAAATCTGATTATTATACACATTTATTACACTATAGGGATTTTCAGGTTGCCGTGGAATATTATCAGAAAGTCCAAATGACTGATAACGCGTTTGATAAATCTCAAAATTATACACTTTTCAAACAATAGGGATTTTCAGGTTGCCATAGAATATTATCAGAAAGTCCAAATGACTGATAACGCGTTTGATAAATCTCAATATTATACACATTTCAACACAATAGGGATTTTCAGGTTGCCATGGAATATTATCAGAAAGTCCAAATGACTGATTACGCGTTTGATGAATCTCAATATAATACACATTTCAACACAATAGGGATTTTTAGGTTGCCATGGAATATTATCAGAAAGTCCAAATGACTGATTACGCGTTTGATAAATCTCAATATTATACACATTTGAACACAATAGGGATTTTCAGGTTGCCATGGAATATTATCAGAAAGTCCAAATGACTGATAACGCGTTTGATAAATCTCAATATTATACACATTTCAACACAATAGTGATTTTCAGGTTGCCATGCAATATTATCAGAAATCAAATTGTCTGATAACGCGTTTGACAAATCTGATTATTATACACATTTTTACACTATAGGAATTTTCAGGTTGCCATGGAATATTATCAGAAAGTCCAAATGACTGATAACGCGTTTGATAAATCTCAATATTGTTCACATTTCAACACAATAGGGATTGTCAGGTTGCCATGGAATATTATCAGAAAGTCCAAATGACTGATAACGCGTTTGATAAATCTCAATATTATACACTTTTCAACACAATAGGGATTTTCAGGTTGCCATGGAATATTATCAGAAAGTCCAAATGACTGATTACGCGTTTGATGAATCTCAATATAATACACATTTCAACACAATAGGGATTTTTAGGTTGCCATGGAATATTATCAGAAAGTCCAAATGACTGATAACGCGTTTGATAAATCTCAATATTATACACATTTCAACACAATAGGGATTTTCAGGTTGCCATGGAATATTATCAGAAAGACCAAATGACTGATAACGCGTTTGATAAATCTCAATATTATACACTTTTCAACACAATAGGGATTTTCAGGTTGCCATGGAATATTATCAGAAAGTCCAAATGACTGATAACGCGTTTGATAAATCTCAATATTATACACATTTCAACACAACAGGGATTTTTAGGTTGCCAAGGAATATTATCAGAAATAAAATTGTCTGATAACGCGTTTGACAAATCTGATTATTATACACATTTTTACTCTATAGGGATTTTCAGGTTGCCATGGAATATTATCAGAAATCAAATTGTCTAATAACGCGTTTAACAAATCTGATTATTATACACATTTATTACACTATAGGGATTTTCAGGTTGCCGTGGAATATTATCAGAAAGTCCAAATGACTGATAACGCGTTTGATAAATCTCAAAATTATACACTTTTCAAACAATAGGGATTTTCAGGTTGCCATAGAATATTATCAGAAAATCCAAATGACTGATAACGCGTTTGATAAATCTCAATATTATACACATTTCAACACAATAGGGATTTTCAGGTTGCCATGGAATATTATCAGAAAGTCCAAATGACTGATAACGCGTTTGATAAATCTCAATATTATACACATTTCAACACAATAGTGATTTTCAGGTTGCCATGCAATATTATCAGAAATCAAATTGTCTGAAAACGCGTTTGACAAATCTGATTATTATACACATTTTTACACTATAGGAATTTTCAGGTTGCCATGGAATATTATCAGAAAGTCCAAATGACTGATAACGCGTTTGATAAATCTCAATATTGTTCACATTTCAACACAATAGGGATTGTCAGGTTGCCATGGAATATTATCAGAAAGTCCAAATGACTGATTACGCGTTTGATGAATCTCAATATAATACACATTTCAACACAATAGGGATTTTTAGGTTGCCATGGAATATTATCAGAAAGTCCAAATGACTGATAACGCGTTTGATAAATCTCAATATTATACACATTTCAACACAATAGGGATTTTCAGGTTGCCATGGAATATTATCAGAAAGACCAAATGACTGATAACGCGTTTGATAAATCTCAATATTATACACTTTTCAACACAATAGGGATTTTCAGGTTGCCATGGAATATTATCAGAAAGACCAAATGACTGATAACGCGTTTGATAAATCTCAATATTATACACATTTCAACACAATAGGGATTTTCAGGTTGCCATGGAATATTATCAGAAAGTCCAAATGACTGATTACGCGTTTGATAAATCTCAATATTATACACATTTGAACACAATAGGGATTTTCAGGTTGCCATGGAATATTATCAGAAAGTCCAAATGACTGATAACGCGTTTGATAAATCTCAATATTATACACATTTCAACACAATAGTGATTTTCAGGTTGCCATGGAATATTATCAGAAATCAAATTGTCTGATAACGCGTTTGACAAATCTTATTATTATACACATTTTTACACTATAGGGATTTGCAGGTTGCCATGGAATATTATCAGAAATCAAATTGTCTGATAACGCGTTTGACAAATCTGATTATTATACACATTTTTACACTATAGGGAATTTCAGGTTGCCATGGAATATTATCAGAAATGCCAATTGACTGATAACGCTTTTGACAAATCCTATTATTGTACATATTTCAACACTATAGGGATTTTCAGGTTGCCATGGTAATTTATCAGAAATCCAATTCTCTGATATTTAAATATTATCTCAGAGGTCAGTAAAAATTATTAGATTTGTTATTCATTTTGGTGCACGGTCATAGTTAGCCCGTTTGATAGTTTACGATCAGACCTGTCTCCAGCGGGTGCCGGGTTTCGGACGCGAGCCGGCATATTAAGCGGGTGGAGGCACATCCGGCCAAACGTTATATACGAGCTCGATATGTTTTAGAATAGCTGGGGAGTTCAAAATCATACGAGATATGTAGGCCGGGTTCTAGAAACGAGCATTCAGAGTCGTGTGTTAAAAGAAAAGCTCTTTCTAGTGACCTTAGCATCGGTTGTGATAGTTCAGACTCTGTCTATCCTTCGCAGGGTTGAGTGCCGAGTCTCATCGGATTAGTCATCCGAAATGATAATACTCACAATAGTATAAACCAGTAGTTTCTATCGAGCCATGTTTTGTATGCTTATTTTGCGTGGAAGTCAGTAGTGGTGTGTGCAAAACTGAACGCGACGTCGGCGTTTTAGTAAAGATCCTTTCACTCGGAGATGGGTGTTGTCATTCGGGTAGTGCACCAGTCTGAATAATCGATCCGATTTTTTCTATTACTGATTAAGAGATAACAGTAATCAGGGTAAATCCGGGGGCTCTGGGTTCCAAACTTAACATTGCCACTTTTCTGAGATTTACTACATTCAACTTTTTAGCAATTTAGGGTTTTCTGATAACCACGAAATTGAACCGATTTCGGTAATCGAATGGACCAATCGCGTTTTTAACAAAACAATTTCATATACCTACATTTTTACACTTAGGATTTTCAGGTAAACACGAAATTAAATAGATTTCGGCAATATATCGAATGGACCAATAATTCTATCGCGTTTTTTTATATATACGAATTTCATATACATTTTATACACCTAGGATTTTTAGGTAACCACGAACTTAAATCGATTTCGGTAATATATCGAATGGACCAATATTTCAATCGCGTTTTTATACAAAACAATTTCATATACATTTTTACACTTAGGGTTTTCAGGCAACCACGAAATTAAATCGATTTCGGTAATATATCGAATAGACCAATATTACCATCGCGTGTTTATGCAAAACAATTTCATATACATTTTTACACTTAGAATTTTCAGGTACCCACGAATATACACTTTTTGACACTATAGGTAAGAATTTTCAAGTTGCCCTGGAAGATTATCAGAATGTACAAATGACTGATAACGCGTTTGATAAATCTCAATATTATACACATTTCAACACAACAGGGATTTTTAGGTTGCCAAGGAATATTATCAGAAATAAAAATGTCTGATAACGCGTTTGACAAATCTCAATATTTTACACATTTCAACACAATAGGGATTTTCAGGTTGCCATGGAATATTATCAGAAAGTCCAAATGACTGATAACGCGTTTGATAAATCTCAATATTATACACATTTCAACACAATAGGGATTTTCAGGTTGCCATGGAATATTATCAGAAAGTCCAAATGACTGATAACGCGTTTGATAAATCTCAATATTATACACATTTAAACACAATAGGGATTTTCAGGTTGCCATGGAATATAATCAGAAAGTCCAAATGACTGATAACGCGTTTGATAAATCTCAATATTATACACATTTCAACACAATAAGGATTTTCAGGTTGCCATGGAATATTATCAGAAATCAAATTGTCTGATAACGCGTTTGACAAATCTGGTTATTATACACATTTTTACACTATAGGGATTTTCAGGTTGCCATGGAATATTATCAGAAAGTCCAAATGACTGATAACGCGTTTGATAAATCTCAATATTATACACATTTCAACACAATAGGGATTTTCAGGTTGCCATGGAATATTATCAGAAATCAAATTGTCTGATAACGCGTTTGACAAATCTGATTATTATACACATTTCTACACTATAGGGATTTTCAAATTGCCATGGAATATTATCAGAAAGTCCAAATGACTGATAACGCGTTTGATAAATCTCAATATTATACACTTTTCAACACAATAGGGATTTTCAGGTTGCCATGGAATATTATCAGAAAGCCCAAATGACTGATAACGCGTTTGATAAATCTCAATTTTGTACACATTTCAACACAATAGGGATTGTCAGGTTGCCATGGAATATTATCAGAAAGTCCAAATGACTGATTACGCGTTTGATGAATCTCAATATTATACACATTTCAACACAACAGGGATTTTTAGGTTGCTATGTAATATCATCAGAAATCAAATTGTCTGATAACGCGTTTGACAAATCTGATTATTATACACATTTTTACACTATAGGGAATGTCAGGTTGCCATGGAATATTATCAGAAATGCCAATTGACTGATAACGCTTTTGACAAATCATATTATTGTACATATTTCAACACTATAGGGATTTTCAGGTTGTCATGGAAATTTATCAAAAATCCAATTCTCTGATATTTAAATATTATCTCAGAGGTCAGTAAAAATTATTAGATTTGTTATTCATTTTGGTGCACGATCATAGTTAGCCCGTTTGATAGTTTACGATCAGACCTGTCTCCAGCGGGTGCCGGGTTTCGGACGCGAGCCGGCATATTAAGCGGGTGGAGGCACATCCGGCCAAACGTTATATACGAGCTCGATATGTTTTAGAATAGCTGGGGAGTTCAAAATCATACGAGATATGTAGGCCGGGTTCTAGAAACGAGCATTCAGAGTCGTGTGTTAAAAGAAAAGCTCTTTCTAGTGACCTTAGCATCGGTTGTGATAGTTCAGACTCTGTCTATCCTTCGCAGGGTTGAGTGCCGAGTCTCATCGGATTAGTCATCCGAAATGATAATACTCACAATAGTATAAACCAGTAGTTTCTATCGAGCCATGTTTTGTATGCTTATTTTGCGTGGAAGTCAGTAGTGGTGTGTGCAAAACTGAACGCGACGTCGGCGTTTTAGTAAAGATCCTTTCACTCGGAGATGGGTGTTGTCATTCGGGTAGTGCACCAGTCTGAATAATCGATCCGATTTTTTCTATTACTGATTAAGAGATAATAGTAATCAGGGTAAATCTGGGGGCTCTGGGTTCCAAACTTAACATTGCCACTTTTCTGAGATTTACTACATTCAACTTTTTAGCAATTTAGGGTTTTCAGATAACCACGAAATTGAACCGATTTCGGTAATCGAATGGACCAATCGCGTTTTTAAACAAAACAATTTCATATACCTACATTTTTACACTTAGGATTTTCAGGTAAACACGAAATTAAATCAATTTCGGTAAAATACCGAATGGACCAATTTTTCTATCGCGTTTTGTTCCAAAACAATTTCATATATATTTTTACACTTAGGGTTTTCAGGAAACCAGGAACTTAAATCGATTTCGGTAATGTATCGAATAGACCAATATTACCATCGCGTTTTTATGCAAAACAATTTCATATACATTTTTACACTTAGGATTTTCAGGTAGCCACGAAATTAAATCGATTTCGGTAATATATCGAATGGACCAATTTTCCAATCGCGTTTTCATACACTTTTTTATACTTAGGATTTTCAGGAAACCATGAAATTAAATCAATTTCGTTAATATACCGAAAGGAGCCATTTTTAGATCGCGTTTTCATACAATACAATTTCATATACATTTTTACAGTTAGGATTTTCAGGAAACCACGAAATTATATCGATTTCATAAATATACTGAAAGGACCAATTTTTAGATCGTGTTTTTATACAATACAATTTCATATACATTTTTACACTTAGGATTTTCAGGAAACCACGAAATTATACCAATTTTGTAAGTATACCGAAAGGACCAGTTTTTGGATCGCGTTTTCATACAATACAATTTCATACACAGTTTTACACTTGGGCTTTTCAGGGAACCACGAAATTATACTTTATTAGTAATATACGGCAAGGACTAATTATCCAATCGTGTCTATATTTATTTTATTTATTTATTTATATTAATTTTGTATACTATTTACGTACATTTCTCTGTCTCGTTATTTCGAATTGAAATTTTTATGTTTGCAGCAAATTTCTTTACTGTGTAGGTATATATTTTTTATCAAGTACAATTTTAATTTTTGCGTGATAACGTCTTATAAATTGATGAAAAACCGGCTGCACGCACGAAAAAGAGTAACGTTCCGCAAGCGAGAGCGCGATATAAGCGATAGTCTCTTTCTTCTCGCGTGACGTCAAAGAGTAGTGTGCGTTCAACATTTTTTTCGGCTGTTCCAGCGAAAGCTACATCTGACAGATGGCCAGATAAATTATACGGTTTGTTAACAAATATATAATATATATACATTCTTTTAAATGTCTTTTATAATTGCTTAAAAATATGTATTTTGCTTTGGTCGTTTAAATTATTAGTCGGTAAAAATATAGTTTGACAGCTACTAAAATTTAGGTTATGTATTATTAAATATGATATTCGAGCGGAATACATTATCACGTAAAACTATCGTCCGTAAACCGACTTTACAGACAACCAATTTTTTTCCGATTAATTAGTTTATTATTATTATTTATCAGTTCTTAGATTTATCAAACTTCATCGAACGTCATTTTACATATATTTTCACGGATTTCATTAGAGGACGTCTGCTTCTTCCACTCATCTACAACCTGTCAAGATTCTAAAAATGAAAATGAAATGTTTATTGCATTTATTATTACAGTTATATAAATTATAATCTACTCTTTTGTTTCTTCCAGTTAGCTTTTTAAGTTGGTTTGGAAACTGGCCATTTTCAAATATAACTTTTTACATTTTTTAGGTAAAGGTAAGTACAATAATATTATTTTACAATAATAAATAAAATAGTACCTAACGGACCTCTTGTCGAGTTTGCCTTCTTGTGTGTTTTTTTTTTTTAGGTTTTAGGTGTTTCGCATTTTCGTATGTTTTAAGAAAATAGACGTATTGCGTTTTGCGGAAAAAGGTGTTTCTTGCGACCTAAGCAATATATATTATGTTTATATAGGTTTTTTTTTTGTTTCTATATTATGAGCTATGTGTAACAGAAATCAACTATTTAATAAGAAAAATTATTGTTTCCTTTATTTATTTATCGAACGGTGGATTCTTGAAGTTAATTTGGAAACTGGCCATTTCCAAATATAGCTTTTCGGATTTTTTAGGTAATGGCAGACATAAAGGTAGGTGCAATAATTTCTGATTATTTAATACAAATAAATCAAATATAGTTACGTAACTTTTGTTTGTTAGTTCGCGTTCTTATAATGTTTCCCCCCTTAAAAAATTGCGAAACTTTTTAAAACTAAGACTAATTTTTCAGACATTCTATTAAAAACAATAATCAAATTACGTTTCTAATGCAATAATATTACGCAACATGATAAAAATTCATGGATATTTTTGAAAAAGGTGATTAGAATTTATTTAAATGTTTACGCGATCCAGTTATTGTAATAATTATAGTTGTTTGATTTGAAAATGTTAGTCATTTTATTTGATTTGTGCAATTTCATACATTATACCTACCTACTTGGAAACGTTAATCAGGTTACACAGTTAACATGTTTGTTAGATCATAGTTGCCTATGACCTATCGTCTATGCTATAATCAGGTTGGTAACACTGCGGCATTAAAAAAAAATGAACCAACGACCTGTCAAACAATTAATTAATTGTTGTGTTAATCAGCGTTTGGTATTTTTGAACTTAAAGTGTAAAGTTTTCAAATTTCATATAATATAATTATTGAAAAATGTTTTTAAAGGTCTCTTATTGACATTTGTGATATTACTTCAGTGGTGATTTTTGTAATAATTGGTGTTTTTTGTGAAAACGTTTCCTGTTAAAATCGCCTATGTTGCACTATGACGTCATCAGAGATGCAGTCAAATGTCTTGTAAGTACAAATTATATTGAAAATAAATAAATGTATGTTCATCTACTAAAAATTAACTGTCGAGAAATTCTCTGTATTTAAGGAGCCCATTACTAATTTAGATATTTTGTATTGATTTCTGATTTTTTTCAATTTTTTAAAATTTATTTCAGATATGATCATGGAGACTGCAGGACTCATGCCTGGGAGTCAGGATCAAGGAGGTCCTACATGCTGAGCCAACTAAGAGATGATCAGAAAACAGAAATCAAAGCAGTGAACAGGGGGTCCCACCGGCCAAAGATTCTGTTCTGTTGACCTGCCATAATAATGTGGGGCCCGGAGATACAAGGTTTGGTGATACAAATGCTTTGTTGATTTGTCTTAAGAGACTGTTATTTGCTGTTTCTAAGGTAGGAAATATTATCTTTTTTATAACAATATTACTTTTAAGGCTATTCGTAACACAAATAAATGCACAGTAAATAATTTTAATGATTGTCAATCCGTTCATATTTTTTAATTTGATAAATGTTTAATTGGTCGACTATCGACATTCAATAATTTTGATAACACATATTATGTTTAGTTCGTATATAAATAGCAACATCATTTAAAATTGTTATTAAAAATTAAAAATGTGTAGAAAAATCAGTTTCGAATTTAATTTTTTTCCGATCGGCGGCTTGTAATTGAAATAAATATTTCAGTTATATTTACGAACTCTTTAAAACATTCTTAAATTTATGGCAATCATTTTTAAAATTAATAAAAATCAATTGTGCCGGACAGACTGACGGACACCGAAGATATTTTATTCGGACAGTACGAAGGACTAATTTCCTGATCGCGTTTTCATACAATACAATTTCATAAACATTTTTACACTTAGGATTTTCGGGTAACCACGAAATTCAATCAATTTCGGTAATATATCGAATGGACCAATATTTTTATCGCGTTTTTATGCAAAACAATTTCATATACATTTTTACACTTAGGGTTTTCAGGTAACCACGAACTTAAATCAATTTCGGTAATATATCGAATAGACCAATATTTGGATCGCGTTTTTATACAAAACAATTTCATATACAATTTTACACTTAGGGTTTTCAGGTAACCACGAAATTAAATGGATTTCGGTAATATATCAAATAGACCACTTTTTCTATCGCGTTTTTATATAATACAATTTATTGGAATTTTATCAGAAAATCCAATTGACTGATAACGCGTTTGATAAATCTTAATATTGTACACATTTCAGCACAATAGGGATTTTCAGGTTGATATGGAATATTATCAGAAATCAAATTGTCTGACAACGCGTTTGACAAATCTGATTATTATACACATTTTTACACTATAGGGATATTCAGGTTGCCATGGAATATTATCAGAAAGTCCAAATGACTGATAACGCGTTTGATAAATCTCAATATTATACACATTTCAACACTATAGGGATTTTCAGGTTGCCATGGAATATTATCAGAAATCAAATTGTCTGATAACGCGTTTGACAAATCTGATTATTTTACACATTTTTACACTATAGGGATTTTCAGGTTGCCATGGAATATTATCAGAAAGTCCAAATCACTGATAACGCGTTTGATAAATCTCAATATTATACACATTTTAACACAATAGGGATTTTCAGGTTGCCATGGAATATTATCAGAAATCAAATTGTCTGATAACGCGTTTGACAAATCTGATTATTATACACATTTTTACACTATAGGGATTTTCAAATTGCCATGGAATATTATCAGAAAGTCCAAATGACTGATAACGCGTTTGATAAATCTCAATATTATACACTTTTCAACACAATAGGGATTTTCAGGTTGCCATGGAATATTATCAGAAATGCCAATTGACTGATAACGATTTTGGCAAATCTTATTATTGTACACATTTCATCACTATAGGGATTTTCAGGTTGCCATGGAATATTATCAGAAATCAAATTGTCTGATAACGCGTTTGACAAATCTGATTATTATACACATTTTTACAATATAGGGATTTTCAGGTTGCCATGGAATATTATCAGAAAGTCCAAATGACTGATAACGCGTTTGATATATCTCAATATTATACACTTTTCAACACAATAGGGATTTTCAGGTTGCCATGAAATATTATCAGAAATGCCAGTTGACTGATAACGCTTTTGACAAATCTTATTATTGTACATATTTCAACACTATAGGGATTTTCAGGTGCCATGGAAATTTATCAGAAATCCAGTTCTCTGATATTTAATATTATCTCAGAGGTCAGTAAAAATTATTAGATTTGTTATTCATTTTGGTGTACGATCATAGTTAGACCGTTTGATAGTTTACGATCAGACCTGTCTCCAGCGGGTGCCGGGTTTCGGACGCGAGCCGGCATATTAAGCGGGTGGAGGCACATCCGGCCAAACGTTATATACGAGTTCGATATGTTTTAGAATAGCTGGGGAGTTCAAAATCATACGAGATATGTAGGCCGGGTTCTAGAAACGAGCATTCAGAGTCGTGTGTTAAAAGAAAAGCTCTTTCTAGTGACCTTAGCATCGGTTGTGATAGTTCAGACTCTGTCTATCCTTCGCAGGGTTGAGTGCCGAGTCTCATCGGATTAGTCATCCGAAATGATAATACTCACAATAGTATAAACCAGTAGTTTCTATCGAGCCATGTTTTGTATGCTTATTTTGCGTGGAAGTCAGTAGTGGTGTGTGCAAAACTGAACGCGACGTCGGCGTTTTAGTAAAGATCCTTTCACTCGGAGATGGGTGTTGTCATTCGGGTAGTGCACCAGTCTGAATAATCGATCCGATTTTTTCTATTACTGATTAAGAGATAATAGTAATCAGGGTAAATCCGGGGGCTATGGGTTCCAAACTTAACATTGCCACTTTGCTGAGATTTACTACATTCAACTTTTTAGTAATTTAGGGTTTTCAGGTAACCACGAAATTGAACCGATTTCGTTAATCGAATGGACAAATCGCGTTTTTAAACAAAACAATTTCATATACGTACATTTTTACACTTAGGATTTTCAGGTAAACACGAAATTAAATCGATTTCGGTAATATATCGAATGCACCAATTTTTCTATCGCGTTTTTTACAAAACAATGTCATATACATTTTTACACTTAGGATTTTCAGGTAGCCACGAATTTAAATCGAATTCGGTAAAATATCGAACGGACCAATATTTCGATCGCGTTTTTATACAAAACAATTTCATACACATTTTTACACTTCGGATTTTCAAGTAACCACGAAATTAAATCGATTTCGGTAAAATACCGAATGGACCAATTTTTCTATCGCGTTTTGTTCCAAAACAATTTCATATATATTTTTACACTTAGGGTTTTCAGGTAACCAGGAACTTAAATCGATTTCGGTAATATATCGAATAGACCAATATTACCATCGCGTTTTTATGCAAAACAATTTCATATACATTTTTACACTTATAATTTTCAGGTACCCACGAATATACACTTTTTGACACTATAGGTAGGGATTTTCAGGTTGCCGTGGAAGATTATCAGAATGTCCAAATGACTGATAACGCGTTTGATAAATCTCAATATTATACACATTTCAACACAATAGGGATTTTCAGGTTGCCATGGAATATTATCAGAAAGTCCAAATGACTGATTACGCGTTTGATAAATCTCAATATTATACACATTTTAACACAATAGGGATTTTAAGGTTGCCATGGAATATTATCAGAAATCAAATTGTCTGATAACGCGTTTGACAAATCTGATTATTATACACATTTTTACACTATAGGGATTTTCAGGTTGCCATGGAATATAATCAGAAAGTCCAAATGACTGATAACGCGTTTGATAAATCTCAATATTATACACATTTCAACACAATAGGGATTTTAAGGTTGCCATGGAATATTATCAGAAATCAAATTGTCTGATAACGCGTTTGACAAATCTGATTATTATACACATTTTTACACTATAGGGATTTTCAAATTGCCATGGAATATTATCAGAAAGTCCAAATGATTGATAACGCGTTTGATAAATCTCAATATTATACACTTTTCAACACAATAGGGATTTTCAGGTTGCCATGGAATATTATCAGAAATGCCAATTGACTGATAACGATTTTGGCAAATCTTATTATTGTAGGTACACATTTCATCACTATAGGGATTTTCAGGTTGCCATGGAATATTATCATAAATCAAATTGTCTGATAACGCGTTTGACAAATCTGATTATTATACACATTTTTACACTATAGGGATTTTCAGGTTGCCATGGAATATTATCAGAAAGTCCAAATGACTGATAACGCGTTTGATAAATCTCAATATTATACACTTTTCAACACAATAGAGATTTTCAGGTTGCCATGAAATATTATCAGAAATGCCAATTGACTGATAACGCTTTTGACAAATCTTATTATTGTACATATTTCAACACTATAGGGATTTTCAGGTGCCATGGAAATTTATCAGAAATCCAGTTCTCTGATATTTAAATATTATCATAGAGGTCAGTAAAAATTATTAGATTTGTTATTCATTTTGGTGCACGATCATAGTTAGCCCGTTTGATAGTTTACGATCAGACCTGTCTCCAGCGGGTGCCGGGTTTCGGACGCGAGCCGGCATATTAAGCGGGTGGAGGCACACCCGGCCAAACGTTATATACGAGCTCGATATGTTTTAGAATAGCTGGGGAGTTCAAAATCATACGAGATATGTAGGCCGGGTTCTAGAAACGAGCATTCAGAGTCGTGTGTTAAAAGAAAAGCTCTTTCTAGTGACCTTAGCATCGGTTGTGATAGTTCAGACTCTGTCTATCCTTCGCAGGGTTGAGTGCCGAGTCTCATCGGATTAGTCATCCGAAATGATAATACTCACAATAGTATAAACCAGTAGTTTCTATCGAGCCATGTTTTGTATGCTTATTTTGCGTGGAAGTCAGTAGAGGTGTGTGCAAAACTGAACGCGACGTCGGCGTTTTAGTAAAGATCCTTTCACTCGGAGATGGGTGTTGTCATTCGGGTAGTGCACCAGTCTGAATAATCGATCCGATTTTTTCTATTACTGATTAAGAGATAATAGTAATCAGGGTAAATCCGGGGGCTCTGGGTTCCAAACTTAACATTGTCACTTTGCTGAGATTTACTACATTCAACTTTTTAGCAATTTAGGGTTTTCAGGTAACCACGAAATTGAACCGATTTCGGTAATCGAATGGACTAATTTTTCTATCGCGTTTTTATACAAAACAATTTCATATACATGTTTACACTTAGGGTTTTCAGGTAACTCCGAACTAAAATCGATTTGGTAATATATCGAATAAACCAATATTTCTTTCGCGTTTTCATACAAAACAATTCCATATACTTAGGTGTTTACATCAATCTATCAATGGAATCTCGCAAAAGTAATTAAATTTTTTATGCATACATTCTTACATAACCAACGAAATTTTTTATATTTTTTTTATTAATTTTCGTATTCTGTGTATAGGTACTGTAAATTATTTACTGTATATATATTTTTACACAAGCACAATTATTATTTTTTTCTGATTAATTTGTTTATCATTATTATTCATCAGTTGTTAGATCTACCAAACTTTAATGAACGTAATTTTCTATATATTTTCACGGATTTCATCAGAGGACATCTCCTTCTTCAAGTCATCTACAACGTGCCAAAATATGGGTCTCAAAATGAAAATGGTGCTTATATTTATCGCATTTATTACAGTTATATAATTATAATCTACTATTTCGTTTCTCTCAGTTAGTTTTTAAAGTTGATTTGGAAACTGGCCATTTCCAAATATAACTTTTTACATTTTTTAGGTAAACGTAAGTACAACAATTATTTTACAACAATAAATAAAATAGTACTACTTAACGGAACTCTTCTCGAGTTCGCCTTTTTGTATGTTTTTTTTTAGGTTTTAGGTGTTTCACATTTTTTTCGTATGTTTTAAGAAAATGGACATTTTTCATTTTGCGGAAAAAGCTGTTTTTTGCGAACTAAGTAACGTATATGTTTAATGTTATATGTTTTTTTTTTTTTTTTTGTTTCTATATTATGAGCTATGTTTAACAGAAATCAACTATTGGATAAAAAAAAATATTGTGTCATTTATTTTTTTATCGAACGGTGGATTTTTGAAGTTAATTTGGAAACTGGCCACTTCCAAATATAACTTTTCACATTTTTTAGGTAATGGCAGACGTAAAGGTAGGTGCAATAATTTCTGCTTATTTAATACAAATAAATCAAATATAGTAACGTAACTCTTGTCTATTTGTTCGCGTTCTTATATGTTTCCCCCCGTAAAACATTTAGGAATTAAAACAAAAAATAAATTCCCTTTTTTTGTTTTGTTATTAAATACACATAAAAAAAATCACGTTGAATCGATTCTGACCATCCGCAACCTTGTATCTATTTTGTTTTTGGAGATAAGTATAATCATTTTTAAATGTTTTATATTAATTATTATTTTTTGAGTGTCGCAAGAGTGATAGTAGAAATATTTACTATGAAATAAATGGTTGTAGTTAACATTATTTGCTTTGTGAAAAATAACTAATAATTTAGAGTAATAATGATCCTGGAATGATAATGGAAGATTAAAGGATAAATCCTTTAATCTTCCATTTTTTGCTTTCTGATATTAGTTCGTAATTAGTTTCTCAAAAGGAAGCGGTGAGCAGTAAGTAAGTATAATCTATTTTTTTATATAAATCTAACCTTTGCTCTGATTTATTAAGGAGGTTGATCCGTTACAGTCCCAATCAAAAGTAAGTCGAATTCTAAATGTGAACTTTTCCATAATAAATTTTTACAAAAGGTTATAAGTCGATGATACTATTAAATTATTGTCATAAAGGCATAAATAAATAATTTTTTTAATATTAATTATTTCAGTATTTTACTTAATGGACTAACTTTTGAATTTTTTGTACAGAGTTAGGTTAGAAAAAATAAATTTATGTAAATATCTGTATTTTACATATTTTTTGCAGTAAATAATTAAAAAAAGAAATTAGAAGTAATAAAAATTAAAATTAAATCATTAAAAAGTTGAAAATTCAGTTAAAATTGTTAAAATTGTCAAGAATAAAAGTCCATAATCAAAAAGTGCTAGGATTTAATAATTTTTTTTTAATTGACTAAAAGTCCTAATTAAATTGGAAAAAATATTAAAATATGCGTAAGACAACGATGTTTTACATAGTTAGTTTTCGGAACTGCTGGCATTAAGTATTTGGTTATTTGCAAAAAATTAAAATTTACCCTTTGCATGCTAGGTTGACATATTTTCCATAGACTACATGTAAAAGTTATTTTTAATTTTTAACTTTTTAAATCTCCTAATGATTTTGTATTTTTTACAGAAAATTTTGTCATAAAAAAATCTATTAAAAAAACTTTATTTCAGATTTTTTTCATTATCTTCGTAAAACGGCCCAACCTCCTTAAACGCCATTAAAATGTGTAATATTCCGTAAGGAATATTTTTTTATAGACGCGTGAACAATAAATATTTTTAAAATATATAAGTTGCGTAAATCCATGCTTTAATTCTGAGCCAAGTTTCAGTTAATTGGACTTAATTGTTTAGAATAGAATAGAATATTTATATTTATGATTGATCAAATTTCATCGAACGTAATTTTAGATATATTTTCAGGGATTTCATCAGAGGACATTCCTTCAAGTCATCCATAACGTGTCAAGATATAGGTCTCAAAATAAAAATGATGCTTATATTTATTGCATTTATTAGAGTTATATTATAATTATAATTTACTATTTCGTTTCTTCTAGTTAGTTTTTGAAGTTGATTTGGAAACTGGCCATTTCCAAATATAGCTTTTTGCATTTTTTAGGTAAACGTAAGTACAACAATTATTTTACAATAATAAATAAAATATTACCTAACGGAACTCTTGTCGAGTTCGCCTTCTTGTATGTTTTTTTTAGATTTAAGGTGTTTCGCATTCTTTTTCGTATGTTTTAAGAAAATGGAAATTTTGCGGAAAAAGGTGTTTCTTGCGACCTAAGCAATGCATATTACGTTTATACAGATTGTATCAAATCAAAACAGTCCATAGAACATTCTCTGTGTAAGACAGAGACGATATTATATAAAGCAGTAAGTAAGAATGAGATAAATGATCGCTAATAACTAGTTACTGTGATTATACAATCTGATAGTATCGTCTTTGTTTTCTACAGTAAAAATCACAATTTTATCACATGTCAGTATTCACTAGTGAAATTATTGATAAAATCGCTATTTATACTGTTCGGGAAAAAATCCAAATAATTAAATGGGTTTATGGTGGTAATTCAACCGCCTGCAACATAATAAATTTATTTTTAGTTGTTTTAATTGATTAATTGGTAAAAAGATTTACAGTGTACATAATTATTTATTTACGTAACCACAGTAACTATATTAGCGATCATTTATCTCATTCTTACTTACTGCTTTAGATCTTTATATATCGTCTTTGTCTTACACACAGAATGTCCTATGGACCGTTTTGATTTGATACAATCTGTATATGTTTTTTTTTCTTTTCTATATTATGAGCTATGTTTAACAGAAATCAACTATTTAATAATAAAAAAATATTGTTTCCTTTATTTATTTATCGAACGGTGGATTCTTGAAGTTAATTTGGAAACTGGCTACTTCCAAATATAACTTTTTGAATTTTTTTAGGAAATGGCAGACATAAAGGTAGGTGCAATAATTTCTGATTATTTAATACAAATATATCAAATATAGTACCTAACGTAACTTTTGTCTATTTGTTCGCGTTCTTATAAGTTTCCCCTCTTAAAAAATTGCGATATTTTTGAAAAATAAATTCCCGCTTTTTGTTTGATATTAAATAACACATATAGATTAAAATGTGCTGTTACCATTTAAACAAAATCGGCTTGACAGGGCGGGACTTACAAATTTTAAGGAAACTATAGTTTGCGGATATGAAATAATGATTATTCTGTCTGAAGGGCGCATTTAATTTGGTGCAAATGTTGTACGGACAATAGTATTGTAGTTATGAAAAAAACGAATTATTTTAAGGGGTGTATTAAGAGGTTATTTTTTTTTATTTTGGTCAAAGTCTAGTTCACATAACGAAGCACTGTCTGTAATAGCAAATACACTATATTGTCGCCAGGGTTTGGCACTGAGACCCGAGTTTTTTTATCTTTAATGTTTAATTTTTACCTGTGCATTTTAAACGCAGTATTGTAAATTAAATATCAAAATATTTATTTTACGATACTGACAAAAATTAGACATTAAAGATTAATCAACTGTTAACAAAACGATTATTAATTATCTATATCAAATACAGAGAGAGAAAGTTATAGACGCTAAACATCTGAGATTATCGTCGTCTTATCAAATGCAAAATTATTATAATGCTAGCAATTTTAAAACCCTATTCAATATCTCCATCTAAGAAAAACTTTACAAAAAACTTTTCCAATAGGTACTTATTAGACCCGTCCAGTACTGCCATTAAAACATGTGCAAAACTTTATTAAGCTGTCAAAGCTCTTGCGAGTTTTCCACTTTGAAGGAAACATGTACATAAGAACTAATAAACTAGTATACAAGGTGTAACTAAATAGAAAAAATTAGATTCTTTTAGTAAAAGGAACTGTAACAATATGTAACATCAATAGTTTCCCCAAAGCATGTATAATATTGTAACAAAACTGTTCTAGTTCGTGATGGAAACTATTTACTTACAATAACAAACGTTTAACAAAACAAACACACAAACGAAAAAGTACTTTATAACATAACACAAACAAAACAACAAATTCTAACTAATAAAATAAGAGAATAAGTAATAAAAAATACAAGTCACTATCTATGTACACAAAATATTTACAACACCGTAACACACGAAAATTTAATTAGCACGCTTATTTATCTATATATATAAAAATCAATGCCACTTTTCGTTGTAATTTTATAACTCTCGAAATAGAGCAAGTGTTTTAAAGACCAGTTATCCACGAATACTTTACGCTATTTTTTTATTGACGTATGCAGTCATAGGTATATATTTCCATACACACATATACGCACATGTATATTTTAGCTAGCAATTAATAACATAGATAGATAGATGTTCCAATTAATTTTTTTTATTATTTCACTTTATACGTAGCGAAGCACGTACAGGGCCGCTAGTTAACTATATACCGCAGATTATTTATATGTTAATTCAGATTTATATAATCGAAATCAATGGTCTATTATACCGCACTCTGCACTAGTTATTTATTTCGAACACGTGTTTGACTATGAATTCACTCACACACGAAATCTGACTTTCTGGCACGCGCCGTATTTATAGCTTCGATCCCCGCCTGGTCGAATGTTCCAGAAGCGTCTAGCTGGGTCGAGAACCTTCCTACCCTTGCATTGCCTTCTTCAGGCAATTCTATGAAGGTCGGAATTTGGCTACCTGCCGCCACAAAACCTCCTCGGACCACTGGTGGTCCGCGGAGATTTTTAGGTGGTCCGTGAAAATTTTTGGGATGTATTTTACGGATTTTAAAAACTATATTTTTTATGTTACTGTCTGTTTTAATACAATTAAATATTGTTACACCAGCATACGGTGTTGCAAAATTAATTGTTTTGAATAAAAAATCAGCTCAAACCTGTGGACGGATTCGGCTGAAATTTGGCACACAGATAGCTATTATGACGTAGGTATCCGCTACAAATATATTTTTGAAAATTCAACCCCTAAAAGAGTGTAACTGGGGTTCAAAATTTGCATGGAGAAATCATATAGATGTATCAATTTGAAAATGCGCAGGATTACTCCTGTCAACAAATAAATAAACACGTGTTTCATACTTTTTCAAAAACAACCCCTTCAGAGCCTGAAAAGAGGTAAATAGTCTAAAAATCAACATGGGTGTCATTTTCAAAGTTTGTCAGAACGTTGATCACGTAAATGTCATCAATTTTGTAATTTATCAGGTGGGTCTACGCCGAGAAAGATATAACAATGCTAAATAATGGGAATGAATCCGTGTTTCGTCTCAATCGCGGGTACCGGCTAGTATATAATAGAGTACTAAAATTGTCTACATTGTGCATTAAGTTAATGACAAAGATATATGATACTGTGAAGATGTCGCAGTGATAAATTATTAATTTATTATTTTAGGTAAATTATCAACCATCTGACATAGGTTTGAAATGTTCGTAGTAAATTTACTAATTATTAATTACTATACCCGACATGAAAACGAACGCTACTAACTATAAATGCAGAGCGTGACATGATTAATGAATAGATAATATTCAAAATGATCTACGTCTTATTGCACAAGAGAGTAGTAAAAAAAAACGAGTGTGCTTAGACCACACAACTTAAGTAAAACTTCTTCCTGCCATAATTTATTATTATTCACCCGAAAATTTACAAAATATGAACTTTAAACTATTTCACAACTTTATTCACTCTTAACATAAAATATTTAATGTATGAACAAAATATTAATTTATAAAATTGTTCAAGAACAAAATGAACAGTCTAATGTAAGAAGAAAGAAATACAAGCATAAAGATAATAAAAAAACAAAAGTAATACATTGCAATATTACTTAGCTCTCGTTGGATTTTAAGCGTAAATCTTTATGAAATATTATTTAAAGTAGGTTTACAAAACTTTTTTCTGCTTATATTTTTGGCCACCTGATGGCGCCACTAGCTAGTGAAGTATTTGTTTCGGCCAGTCAGTGAAGTATATTTGTCAGCCTTTTTCAATCTTCACTAACTTATATCTCCCTCTCAACTTCCGTTCGCCTCGCCCGATCACACTTCCGTAAATCTCTCGTCAGGCATTCACCAGCTTATTCCCCAAGTCAAGCGTGCGTAAAGAAGTTTTACTTCAAAAATAGACTGTGTATTTTACCCTACGTACACAACAAAAGTAAACCTGAAGAATGTGTAAAAATAAAAAATAACGGAATCGAGAGCCGGAATCGAACCTCCGACCTTTAGGTAACGATGCAGCTCTATTCTATTTCACTATCAACTTAAGGCCGCTGCACACGAGGCTAGAAATACTGCTTGGACTTTTGCTGGCCGGTAGACTGGGTACGAGGCTGGAAATGACATCAATGCGGGCTAAAATTAGAACAGGTGCATTTTTTCTTGCTAGGTCCACTGCTAGGCATGAGCAAGAACCTATCAGGAAGCAGTATCTTGTCACGTGGGCGACTTGAACCAACGACCACAAACACTATGCCATATAGTGTGTGTTCTGTTCAGAGACAATAAACATGCAATTTTGTTACCGTTCTATCACTGCGCGCGTACCGAATCTACCTGCAGAGCAAGCTTGTAAAGACGTCTAGTGTGAAACGAGTAATAGCAATTAAGGAAGCCAGCGCTAGAAAACTAGTAGTGAAATCTAGCAAGGAACCTAGCGGCAAATCCAGCCTCGTGTGCAGCAGACTTCAGCTTAATGTTCTACAGCCGGTTTTTTTTTATAGTATACGGTATACGTACATTGCGACACGTTCGTTACATTTTCAATCTCTAAAATAAATATTTCTCCACCGTGCCAAAAAAGTTTTACTTCAAAAATCTCTCTCTACAAGACGCGTTATACAGGGTGTCCTACGATATAACTGCCATAGCCTGGGACTGTGTTGCTGGGTTGATTTTAAGTCAATAATGTCTAATGAACATATACCCGGAACGCTATCCTAGTTGATCTAGAAGCATTTGAAATTCATAAATAAGTAAGCCCATTAATGCAGATATTAGGTTCGGCTGTTGGTTTTGTTATTATTAAAAAGACCAGGTGGCTGTGAATCACCATTAGTATTTATTCGTGCTGATTCTGAGACTCTTCGCAGAACTACCACTTCAATTCTAAGAAGAGCTAGACTATGTATACAGCAACTGGGTGGACATTTTGAGCAACTAATTCAATAAAGCGGTTTCTTTTTAAATGGTTTTAAATTAGTAGAGAATTCCTACTACCACTTATCTAAAATTTCAAATGCTTCTAGCTCAGTTAGGATAGCGTTCCGGGTTTAATGTTCATTAGACATTTTTGACTTGAAATCACCCCAGCAACAACAATCCCAGGTTATGGCAGTCATGTCGTGGGACACCTGTACCTATATAACAACTTGAAAATCTGCCTAAGTGGAAACGTGGAGCTTATAACAAAAAATTGGCCACAAATTGATTTATTATTATGACTTGATTTGTACGTTACGAATCTGCACTTGTTGGTTCCACTTTGTATAATAATGCTGGTAAAGTTTAAGGTGTAGATTATGTCTTGGATGCGAAGAATCCACAAGAAGCAACCATTAATCACAGAAGGATTGAGATCAGGGAAATTGGGGCTATTCATTCGTCGTTCTCTCAGATTAAGCATGCAATCTTCACAAAACTACGAGCAATTGTATAACAACGTATATGTCGAAAGCATCTGGTGTAACTGGGCAATTTATGAAATGTCTACATTTTTCATTAAACTATTAGTTATTTGGAATTACTGGACATTTCATAAAATTAATATACAAGTGAACATAAAGACGCAACGTAATAAATTCTGATCAGAACTGCAGGAAATCCTTGAAATATGTATTTAAAGACGAGGCATAAGACTAGGACCACATTCATGTCAAGCCTGGTCTAATGTAGTTCAAATATTCAAAGCAATGGCACGTCAGTCCGGTGTCGGAGAGGCAACCGGATGGCGAGTGGTAATCTGGGCGTATGAGTGGTGCAGAACCCCATGGTAGCGGCCAAAGTGACCCCAAATGGACGGGGGCGGCGATATGGGGGTGGGGCAAAATCGAAAAATGTTTGAAAAGGCAACCGGATAAAAATGCGGTTGCATTGAAGGAAATACCCTAATTATATAATAAATTTTTTTTGCCATCCGAACCACGCGGGCCGTTTTTGAACTAGCGAATGAAAAAAAAATAAAAAAAAAACTGAAAAGGCAACCGCTTCAAAATTAGTGAGCATAGTACTTATTGACACCACCAAACGTTGGAAAAAAATTGCCATCCGATCCTGATGGGCAGTTTCGGAGAAACAACCCTTCAAAGTCGCCGAAAAACCCTTTTTTTCGATTTTTTCAACAATAAGTAAAAAAAACACACTAAAAATTGTTCAAATCGGATGGCATTCTAAATTTACACTGTCCTAAGTACAAATAATAGTGTGTATCAATGCCATCCGATTTCGATTAAATTTACCCCTATTTAGCCACCCCCCAAAACTCATGAAAACAACAATTTTATGCAGCGTATGGCATTATTTTTATTGTTATTGAGTTTTGGGGGTTGGCTAAATAGGGGTAAATTTAATCAAAATCGGATGGCATTGATACACACTATTATTTGTACTTAGGACAGTATAAATTTCGAATGCCATCCGATTTGAACAATTTTTAGTGTGTTTTTTTTACTTATTGTTGAAAAAATCGAAAAAAAGGGTTTTTCGGCGACTTTGAGGGGTTGTTTCTCCGAAACTGCCCATCAGGATCGGATGGCAATTTTTTTCCAACGTTTGGTGGTGTCAATAAGTATGCTCACTAATTTTGAAGCGGTTGCCTTTTCAGTTTTTTTTTTATTTTTTTTTTTATTCGCTAGTGCAAAAACGGCCCGCGTGGTTCGGATGGCAAAAAAAATTTATTATATAATTAGGGTATTTCCTTCAATGCAACCGCATTTTTATCCGGTTGCCTTTTCAAACATTTTTCGATTTTGCCCCACCCCCATATCGCCGCCCCCGTCCATTTGGGGTCACTTTGGCCGCTACCAGGGGGTTCTGTACCACTCATAGGCCCAGATTACCACTCGCCATCCGGTTGCCTCTCCGACACCGGATTGACGTGCCATTGCTTTGAATAAAAGAGTTGTCTGCAACACATTGATTTGGATATACAGAATGTTCACCGATAGTGATAACAGCGAATAATAATTCTTGTATCCTACAAGATACAAAAAAGTATTGATTAGTTTTGTACTCAATTCAAAATTTACTATCAGAAACTGCTGAAGCATATTTTTTTGTATTTCAAACTCAATAGAAAGTATACATTCATTTTTTTCAAATGGAAACACATAATTTTTTTACATTTTCGAAATCTTCGTTTTTTGTCTACAAATTCATATAAAATGTTCATAAAGTTACATAATTATTCTGATATATAGGTAAGTTCACTCAGTGCATTCTTTCTTTCATTTGTCTTTTTTTGTATTTACAAATTTCATTTATGTTCATGATTTTTTAATAATTTATGTTTTCATTATATAGTAAACTACATATAATTAGGCCTTGGCCTGTTTGTAGGGTATATAAATAAATAAATAAGAAAATATGCGAATAAACGTTTTCAATTTATTAATTAAACACACAGAATATTTATTTTTTAAGCACTCCACACGTGTGTAAATATTGATAATAATTATTATTACTGTTTGTTTATTTAATAAATCCATAACGTTTCTCTCGAGTTTTATATGAACTGATAGGAAACAAATGTAAATTTCGAAAACGTAAAAAAAGTTTATGTTGCCATTTGAAAACAAAATGCGTGTATACTTCCGGTTGAGTTTGAAGTACAAAAATAAACCTTAGCAGTTTTCGATAGTGAATTTCGAGTTGAATAAAGAACTAGTCAAATTTTTTGTATCTAGTAGGATACAAGAATTATTCACTGTTACCACTTTCAGTGAACACACTGTATAATACCAGAAAACAGGAGTTAACTTAAAAAAAGCTAAAACTGTTTTCAATAAATGAAACCAATTACGATTTAAATAAAAACCTCTGATATAGGTAAAATATATTTGACGTTATTTATACATTTTATTCCAATTTAATATGTTCTATTCTATTTCATTTGGAATAAAAACTGGTTTATTTTTGTACGTCACATTCCATTAAAAAATTGTTATAAATAACTGTATTTATGTGGTGGACGTACGTGTATAAATGGTGGAAGTACGGGTATACGAAGTTACGTGATGTTCTTGATTGTCACGTCATATTTTGTATTGCACCACATTTTCTAAAGAAAACGTACTGTTAACAAACAAGGTAGGTTGTACATTCGTTTCGGATTGGTCAGAACTTTGTCAAATTGTTTGTGTCGATAATGGGAGAAGGATATTATGTGGAAATTGGAGAAAACTCGCCGTCGTTATGGCCACAGCCGGTGTGCATTAAACAAAGTATGAACTGTGGTAACGGAAAGTAATGCTGGTCAACGTGGTTGTTATTTATACAAGGTGTATCGGGAAATGTCAATGACAAAATAAGCTTTTTTGAAACAATTACTGCAAACAAATCAATTGTAGTTTCCAAATATGTTCTTAAAATGGAAGTTAACATACTTTTTTAGACCCCTGCCACCGTTTCTGTCCTTGGAAATAAATTCGAAAATCCGGCTCCGTTAGGTTCTGTCTCGTAACCTATATAGAGTAAGATCCCAAAGCCGCCAGACAACCTATTTTTAAATAAATGAAACCTTACGTTTTGAGTAGTGTTTTATGTACTTAGAACGCTTGGCGTACCTCCATCATTGAGTCTGTGACAAATGTACAAGTACCAGGTGAGAAAGGTGAGTAAAAATAAGAGTCACTTAATTTAAATTTAAATAGCTGATATTTATATATGTTTTATAAAATATCACTATAAATTAGTATCCAGTATCGTCAGTCACTTTCCGCTGACCACAACTTCTGACAGACGCTTTAAAGCTCAGAGAAAAATTAATGAACTTCACTTATTTTTAAATGCTTGATTTTTATATAATATGTTATTTAGAAAACTATTACAAAATTATATTTCAACAGCCAGACAAATTGCAATGACCAAACATCCCCCCAGACGTAAAAAATAGTCATAAAGCTCTCGCGCTCATACTAACAGCTGACTATTTTTTACGTCTGGAAATATTATATTGAACTTTACAACTAAGCAACTATTCACACCCACCCACATAACAACTCTCCATTGTATATATGATGGTAGAATTTGCATAAAAATCGTTCTTAGTGGGTATCTGCGTCGAGAAAGGAGTAACTATGCCAAATTTCAAGCCAATCGGGCGTATAGTTTTGGAGATCTCGTGATGAGTCAGTCAGTGAATCAGTGAATGGTATTTCGCTTATATATCTATATACCAAATGTTCAAAAAGTTCCGCAACGCCTGAATATCTCAAATATTAAGTTTTTTGTGGAAAATGTTGCGAATGAAAATTGCTCAACTCGTTGTAATGAAATTTTTCGGCTACAAAAATTCCTTCCAAGGAGGTGCCCCCAAAATTTTAAATGGCAGCAGCAATTTTTTTTTATTGGGTCGCGTTCTGTGGAAAAAAGACATCTTTTGTCCCAAACTTTTTTGTTCAAACTTCAGATCACCGAGTACACGGGACTTTTTGAACAACGTTAATTTTCGAAACCATTGAACCGATTTTAAAGAAATTTTGTAAATGTGTCTTGCTTGGTTCACCTCACACTATAGGAGAGTTTTATAATATTTTGTACAAAATTTGTAAAAAAAAACTGATTAGTAACATGTAGCGGTATCTGATAGAATTTGCTCGAAACTATTAGTTCAGAAGCAAATCTGGTAGAATTTGCTCAAAGCTATTAGTTCAGACGCCGGGCCGCAACCTAAATAAATTTTGGGGAATTATATCTATCGCCCCCGGGTGAAACCAGGCCGGGCCGCAAACGAAATACATTTTGAATAATTTTACGATAATACAAAGTGTTTCTATCGCACCCGGGTGAAACCGGGCCGGGCCACTAGTACCTATAGAGATATGTAAATTCAATGCAGAAACTAAAACACAAAAGAACAGTATTGTGATTCGGTGGAGACTTACCTGTAAGTTATAAAAGCGAACACCAGTCCCACAAGTGATATACTGCTCCCCAAAACAATCAACAACGACAGAACGCTCTCCTCAGTGAAGGGCTGCTCGCCTGTGATGGCAGCTGGCCCGCTTGCACCGCTCACCAGGATCCCAGCGCGCGAACTCATGTTTAGAAATCCGTGCACGCGAGAATTGTACAGGTTTTCCATTCCGTTTATAACATCTACCAGGTGAGCAGAACTGTTTAGTAGGTATCAGGAACACAGAACAGTATATATCAGTTTATTATATGTATCAGGTTAACAGAATCACAGCAGGCTACGGACACTCGGTACGACACGCTAATTAATATCGTTCGTTCGCGTCATTTACGCTTGATCAATTTGCACGCCAAGCGAATCTCAAGTGATTTATACAATTTTTAATTGAATTTATTTATTATGTCCGCGCGTATTTATCTCGCGCTCTTGACTTTTGTGCTGATGAGATTACTGTAATTTATGTAATTTATTAAATGTAGCATTAATAGCTTAGAGTTTATTAGATTTTTGTGTTAGGAAATAATATTTATCCAGTGTTAATTAAATCGTAGTTCACTATTAGTAGTCTAGTTCACATATCCGTTTTTGGTGAATTCCAGTCCTCGTTCATCGAAAATTATGATCATGGTGTCATTCGATTTGGAATGACATTTAGAAACTTTAAAAAAAAATTGAAGTGGGGACGAAAAAAATTGCAAAAGTTATAAACACTTTAGTAAAAGAAAAAAGAGAGGTTTGCTTTTTTGCGAATATCTCAAAAATTGCAGATATCTCAAATCACAAAAAAAGTTCTGAAAGAGCAGGAAATTTCTTACAAAAAAGTCCCATCTCCCGGAACTCTACCACCAATATTTCTAATTTTAATTTGGAGGTGAAAATAGGGCTAAACAAGTTTTTTTTTCTTTTTTTATACGACAGGCTAAAAAACACGAAAATATTAAAAATTATAGAAAAATTTAGGAAAAATATAGAAAAAATTTTAGCCCTATTTCCAAATTTAATTTAGAAATATTAGTGGTGAAGTTCCGGGAGCTGGGATTTTTTATAGGAAATTTCCTGCTCTTTCAGAATCTTTTTTTGTGATTTCAGATATTTGCATGTGAACTAGACTATAGAGCACAGAATAATACAGTTTTAAGCATGTGAAGTAACTAGTCTTTTTTCGAGTCGAGTCGACTATTTAAAAAATTAGCTATCCACTTGTACAGTGAAAAATAATGAAAAAATATTTTTTAGCGCACAAAGTTTCCTGACTTCTAAAATTTTTCTTCGGTACTATTCGATTCGATTCGAAAAGAAACTTCGAAAATAAATACTAATCTCCACTCAAAAGGTAAAATTCATAAAACAAAATTACATTTAAAACATTCGTGGAAAAGTTTTAAATAAGTGTTTTTCTCGTAGAGAAATAGCTCGAATTTTGAACGGGTTTGTCACTGGTACCAGGAGGTCAGGTGAAAGAACATATGTGCTGTATTTTGGCTTTTTTTTATCATAAATTGAAAATCCAATTAATACTTTAACCAATTCTAGGATTAGAACCTCTGGACTGAGGGTTTGTAATTACGAAACCATTGAATATGTAGGTACATTATAAATATTCTCCGGCGACAGGTTTTAATACTAAAAAGTTTCGCAATTTTACGAATAAAATTTTATTGTCCATTCAAACGTGTTTTACTTTTTTAATATTTTATTTGTTTCTGAAATAAAATTCCAGGAAAATATTTTAACCAATTAGTTTTATAATGTTGTTTTGTCATCATATTGATTGCATTTTATTTTTGAAAAGCTGTTCTTTGATAATCCTATTATAACCTCATTTTTTTGTAATATTTACTAGCTTTAAATAAATTAATTTCACAATAAACCTACTGAAGCAATTAGCTAATGATTTTACAATTCGCATAAAAAATATAGGTACAGGCATAAGCGAAGAACAGCAACAAACAACTTAAAATAATTAATTGTGCTCTTAATTTTTTGCACCCCTCTCCCCAAAAAATAGCTGCCTTTTATATACCTGCCTGTATATAGTGAATGAATAAATGAATAAATTAGGGGTTGTGGCTTAATAGTCCGTTATGCACGTCATCGTAGAAGAATTTTCTGTCTGTATAGTAGTCGTGCAATGTCACATTTAGCACTAGTGGCGTAAAGTAAAATAAACATAGTTATAGTAAATCATAGTCTATAACCGTATAAAAATTCAACGCAGCCTATAGTTAGAAAAGTACTTGCTGAAAATTGAAATTTTTGAATTTTAAGTGAAATCAGCTATTAGTCTATTTTATAGGGGATACGTGCCAGAAATGTAGGTATGTATCTCGTACGTGACAATATTATGACTCATGTGACTGCTAAAATTTACTGGCGCTCGTTTTTAACATATTTATCACATTGATAAAATGTTAAGTCTTCAGGCATTAAATACATAACTTACTATTTACGTTTAATATTTACATTTTTGTTTTTAATTAAAAATTAACTAATCTATAAAACGTTAAATTTCAACATCCCATTGTTACATAGTTAACAAAGTAAACTTTTAAAAGAAAAATATTTTAACGTATGCTCTACAGTCTACCAACTGTAAATATTCAAATTAATAAGAAAAGTTTTATCGTTATTGTAATGAAATTTTTAATTAAATTTAAAAATTTCTTTTAACGAGATAACGATTGTAATTATAATTTACCTTCTAGTCCAGTCGGTGGAAACAATTTTAAACCAAAAGCTCCAGAAATTCGCAAACAGACTCAAATTTTTTTTATGAGTAGTTTAAAGTGTACTGATTGAAATAGAAAAAAGTTCATTCGTCTATCGATTTCCCAAAGTCAAAAAAATTTTTGAAAAAATTTTTATTTTCAAAATTATTGAATATTTTAAGCTGGGATAAAGATAGAGATAAATAAAAAATACTGCCTTGTAGGGGACATTTTTTTCTATAAAAAAGATATCTTGTACTTTTTTCGTCAGAGCTATAGTTTACCTGGAAAAAATTCGGAAAGTTAGTAAGTCATCTTGCGTCGGCAAACAAGCAAATAAATCACTTTGCAGAAGCAAGAATCATTAAATTTTACTAAAATGTTTATAACACTATTTGTCTAGAAATGCATATTCTAAATATTCCAAATAAAAAATTTAAAAAAAAACAAAATTTTCAAAAAAAAATTCAAAATTTGCAAAAAATTTTCGGAAAATAAATTTTTTTTGTTTTTGGCGTCGGAACCAATTTTTTTAGGTTTTTTGGACAATTCTAAAGAAAAAAGGTCTCGTATGCTTTTCCTATAAAATGCACCATTTTTGAGATATTAATTCTAATTAGCTTTTTATAAAATCTTTCAAAATTATTAATGATTATCAAAATAATGAAAAAATAATAACAAGCAATTTTTTATTAAGTAGTCATGGAAAAATTGGTCGATAATTTTATTTATTGAAGAGTTCTAATCAGACGTTAATCAAAGATTTGTTTACCTGTTTTAATTTCCATTGTATTTTTTACCTAGATACTTTCTTACCTAGCCACATATCACATTCTATTCCTTGAGTATTTATCTTCGTAATGTAATAGTATGAAATTTTATATTCAACGATATAAAAAGATACAAATGAAAAACCAGAAAAATGTCTGTTTTCTCTTTATGGATGAAAAATCGTTAATATTAAAAAATTTTGAAAACTTAACAAATTTATACTTAGTGATTCTTAATACACTTAATTATACCTACGATTTAAAAAAATATACATTGAAATCCGTTAAGTTTTCATTGTGTTACAGAGGTTTAAAAATATTTTTTCCAGTAAATTCAAGATTCCGAAAAAATTGAAAATAGTAACAAGGGCCGTATTTAATAACGAGATAAGATTTATGGTCAGGAGTTTTTATTTATGAAAAAGAACATCTAAAGAATAGTTTACCAGGTTAAAAAAAATTTACGACTTTTCCTTATGTTTAAAAAAAATTATTATTGCAACGTTCGATTTTCGATTCAAAAATATATCTATACTTGCATTTTTATACATGATATTTTATTCAAAAAAAATAATTAACTACACCATTGAAAAGTTCAGATTTTCTACTTGAAGATATTCTATTTGAATTTTTATTTTATTACTCTATAAGTATGTAAAATATTATAATTCAATACGCCGGACATGAAAAAATAGGTTCTCGCATGGCTAGCCGAGCATCCTGCGCGTAAAATAGATACATAGTTTATCGAATTTTTTGCGGGCAAACTATAAGTCGGACGAAAAAAGTATAAGATATCTTTTTTATAGAAAAAAACGTCTTCTACAACGTGGTATTTTTTATTTCTTCCTATCTTTTTTTTATTTCAAAATATCAAAGAATTATGATATTCCTCTTTACCAAACTGTTAAGGTATTCACTTTCCGTACAGTTTCGGCTAGAAATAGGAAAACAAAAAATTATTAATTTCTTAAAAATGCTAACAAAATGTTTGTAACAAACTCGCATAAAATTTATCCGTTATGTTGTCAAAATTACTATTGTTTTACGTACCAACTTTTTACCTAACAATATTTCTTGCCGAATAACATATTATGTGCATGGAACTAAAGAAGGGATATTTCGAGTGAAAATAATCGAAGTAATAGATTATTAAAATATTTTGAGATAACTGGCGAAACTATTCAAAATCATAGGAATGATGCCATTGAGTTACATTTTTTAGTGATTAATATTGAGTTACGCTCATTCTTTGCTCTTTGAAGCGTTACATTACAGACATCCTTTTTGTCTACCTGTTCTATGAAGAACTGCATACAGGTGACTCTCTCAAGTCTCATAATCGAAAACTAGAGCTAAATTCATTCGAATGCATAGACAGATCGAATGAATTGTGTTTTCACCCGCATAATACCTAACCATTTGAGGATCCTAATGCATTGCACAGTATTGAATACGATTACTTACGCTTTTTGTCTACGTCTATGCATACTGAATGCAGCTGACTTTCTCAAGACTTACAATCGAAACCGGGAGCAAAATTCATTCTAGAGTTGAAGCATTAATTCATTCACGCTTATAGTACCAACTACCAACACACCTATTGTTATAAGACATCATGCGAAGGAATCATTTCGAATGAATCATTCAATTATAAAAAACAATTGAATAGCAACCTTTCGATTATTAAAATATTATTCCCTAGTCTACACGGAACAAGCTGTAACAGTGACTATGTTCAATATATTTAAGTCAATAACTTTTTTCGTAATAACATTGAAATTGTTTTTTTAATGAAATATTCTTCCTCTCAATTAATATTTCGTTAACACAAATGTTGCTTGCCTAAATATTTTCTTAGGCTGCAAGCAACGTTGACGTTTCGCAAAAAAATAGTAGGTATAGGAAAATGGAAATGTGAAGTCTATGACCAAAATAGTGCCACGGTTGAGGCCCTATTATTAAATAAATTAATCAGAGTTCAAATTTTCCAAAAAAAAAAAAACATTGTTCTTCCAGCATATGCAGTAACTAAATGTATCTTTTTAAAGGGTCTCTTATATAACCTACACTATTTAACGTCAACAGTTTAATGAAATAATTATGTTATGTAATTAACCTATATTTTATCAAATCACGCACAATAATTGCATATGTGTATTATACAATGGAAAATTACAATCACGCCCAGAGCTGAAGTATAGGTCATTGTAAAAAACAGATTTTTGTTGTAGTCCGGTGATAATTTTTATAGAATATAAAGTACACACGAATCTCTTTGCGTCCACGATCCAGTAAATACCATTCTTTAATTGGGTTAAACGCTAAAAATTCATGCATATCGTTCACGCTCAGGTCACGTCTCGCTCCGCTCATCGGACGTAGGCGCGGACACGGGATTTCACTCCTTGGAAAAAAATTATAAAAAAATTTGAACACAACAATTTTGTAGGAAAATTAATTCTCTACAAAAAAACTTTCTTGTTTTTTTCTGTAAATGTGATACTGTAAGAATTACTAGTCTTCAAAGATGATCATTTATGGAAATTTTAACCATTAATTTTGTAGAGAATTAATTTTTCTACAAAATTGTGATGTTCAAAATTTTTCCAAGGAGTGGAAATCAGGGGTAGCAATTTTGAAGGGGTTACCGAGAAAGAACAATTGTGGGACCTTCTTGATCGTGTTCAGCGACCTCGAAAGCGGGGGGAGTCTCTAGATTGGCGTTCTGGCAAAAATAAGGTACCTACCTCTTCCGACTCCTGACCTCTACTAGGTATAGGCCGTACAAAGTATGCGATGTAAGTTGTGAAACAGAAGAAATGTCAGTTTTTAGTGAAGGTCTATTTGTTTAAAATGCTTTCTATAGGTAAATACAGTGGCGTATTGTAATAGGGTGGTAGAACGGGCAAAATGCCACAGGCTTCTGACCTGAGAGGGCCCCCGGCCCGAGAGGCCGTTAGGACAGGAAGAACCTAACATTTATTACAAAATTTGGTAACAAATATTAATTTTGTATTTAATCAATTTAAGTTAGGTATTAACTCAAGAACATACACGAATTATACAAATATCTACTTTACTTCGTGATTTATAAAGATGAAACTACAACGTGAAGCTTTTTTATATTAAGGGAGAGCCCCATACGATGAATATGCCACGGGCCTCGGGTGGTATAGTTACGCTACTGGGTAAAAACATGTTATTTACCATTTAAGTTTAATCAAAATTTATATGTCAAACTATTTTGTTGAATTATTTCCAAATAATTTGGTTATGTCAGTTTTTTCGCGTTTTAGTTTTCACAGTCAGAGAGAGAACGATAGACGTCAGCCAGTTCAGCCCGTCTCTTACAAGCTTTGGATGTGCCGTAGTACACTAGTTCCTACATATGTACGGATCATTGATTAGCATATATTATGTAAAATAGAATTTAAGAAAATTGTAAACATTATTTTTTTTTAGCTAATTGCTTATTATTAAAGTAATAACAATAATAATGATAATGCGTCTAACGTCCGTTTCTCAACTATGTGTCATAACAGACGCCAACTTGCAATAGCAATGGGCGAATGAAGGAATTTTTTTAGTAAATTAGGATAAGGTAGGCAAGTTTTGAGCATAGAAATTTGACAGGTAGTCGGCCATGACCTTGAATAAGGACCCATCTCGATATTTATCTGGAATAACTGAGGGAAACCATGAAAAACCTCGGCGAGGGGCAGTAGGAACCCGGTACCTCCTGAATGCGAGTCTAGTGTTCTCACCACTACGCTACCCGCTCGATTAACTTGTTATTAAAGTTTAATCTTCGTTTAATGTTTAAAACATCTACGCCGCATTTTTTTTTTGTCACGTTGAAAACACCGCTTATATCATCCTACATGGATTACGTCAGCTCTGGTCGATAAAGGTATTTTGAAAGATAATGCGCATACATATGTGAACGTCTTGCTGATATGAACATCAAGCATAATTGACAGCACTTAAGGGCGCAAGGAACATTACTATATAAACGTCACATTGAGTTAACCTTGCCCCACCTTTTATAATATACAGGTTGTTTCAAAACGACCCATGCTCGTTCTTCTTGTTGCTTTGCATCGATGGTTGCCACTGACACCATAATTCTTTGGGATCAAAACGGGACGGGATGAAGAATGAATGAATGTATTGTTGTTTAGTTAATTACGATTATGGACACCATCATATCATTTATACATTACATAAAATCGCTCCACATAAAATGCAACATAGATCAGGTGTCCAAGGAAGTTTCATATGCATTTTATGTGGGACGATTTTCTGTAAAGAATTCCATAGTTACTATATGAAAAAAACTCATGTATGCAGGTGACCAGATAATTAATTGCTCGTAATCCTTTTGGGACAAGAAACTATGATTTAGCCTCTATCACTTGGGGGTCGGAAATGCGTCATTTTCGAGAAAATTTACTTCGGTTTTCTTTTTAGAAAAATCCTAATTTTGAGAGTTAAAAATTTAAAAAAAATATATATATATTTTCACATTTTTGCCTGAATTTTTCCATGATCTAATATAGTATACTAATTGGCCAACCTTCCTAAAGCTAAAAACCACGAAATTTACTGTTAGATTTTGTTTTGTGTTGAAACTTACAATAAATATAAATTCTTCACAAAAATGTCATTATCATAAAATAATTGACGCATTTCCGACCCCCAAGTGATACGGTTAAATCATTCAAAATTAGTTATAATTTCTTCTCCCTAGAGGAATACGAGCAATCACCGGTCATTTTGTATATTGAAATTCACTGTATAATTCTTTTCTCTGTTTTAATTAAAATAATTTGGAAAATGCATCTATTTTAGAATTTTTAGGTACCAATGTCTAGCAAGGTCATGTAGCTCGGAACATGTACTAATAAAAATCAACACCTTTTTATTATATAAAAATATTGAAAATACATTCATATAATGGGAGACTACATGAAAATCAAATCGATGCTGTGATAAAATTTCAGCGTATTAAATTTATTATGCAAATTTATATTTAGCGTTATTCAGTGGTATTAATGAGTTGAATAACATGATTTTAAAAAGCAAATTAATAAATCAGTTTTACAGTTTTCTAATAATAATTTTTCATTTATTACCTAATACAGTGTAAAATTCATGTAGCGAATTTCTATTTAACGAAAAACTCCTTAAAACGTACAAATTGCTAAGGTTTGTTTGGTTTACATTGTTACCTATTATTGAAACACTCTATATAATGTTACAACAACTCTCAATAGCGAAACAATACGTTATTATGTAGACCCCCAACAATGGGATTCTTAGAAATGTGTTCATCTGTTTGTTGTAAAAAGATACAAATACTGGCGTAGTAAAAATTTTGTTATGTACATTTTTTTCACTTAGTTCAGTCAAAATTAAAACCACTTATTCGTAAAATGATATTGTTTTCTTTTATACTCTCCGTTTAACGAAAACTCTTTATAATAAATAAAATTATCGACCAATATTTCAGACAAATATATTAACAAAAAATTATAAACTGACGTTTCGGTCCTGATATGGATTTTCTTCAGAAATATGTAATCTAAATAATATAAAAAAGAATTAGTATCTACTTATTTTACAATAGAATTAAGATTGAATTTTCTAAATAATTTTTGAAAATTAAAAAAAATTAATAACAAACAATTTTTTAATAATTATTTTTTGTTATATTTGTCTGGAAAATTGGTCGATAATTTTAGTTATTGAAGAATTCTAATCAGACTTTAATCAAAGATTTGAAAACTCTATATAACACAATGGAATTACACGGTCCCCTTAATTTTGCTATATAGAGTTTACACTGTAAATTGTAATAATAAAAAAATACGTTAGGTAACCTCTATCGATATGATTTTCACTAAAAATTTTGGAACAAGTCTTTATTCATAAAATATCTCTAGTAATATTTTAACACAAATAAAACGCAAAGCTTGTTTTATGGGTTTTAACTAAAGCAAAGTATGGATGATAAGACATAAAATTTTTTCTATAAAAATAATTCAGTAACAGTCTGTAGGTTCCATAGGTAGGACTGATATAGCGCCTTAACCCAGCAGCGTCCCACTTAAGCAGTAATTTTCTCTCATTCTCTCGTTCGATGCCATCCCCACCCGTACCGCCTCCTGACCCATCAGAGATCACCGCAGCATAGAGCTGACATATCGACGCTTCAGGGAATGCTTTTAGCCACTTCAAATTTATACTGCTGTATTATATTATAATATACATATTTCAGCTTTCTTCTAAAAGTGTTGACTGCTAAGGCATTTTTAATGAAGTGTAACTTCTTATACAAATTTGGAAAAATTTGCGTTAGATATTTAACGCTAACTTATAGAGAGAAGACTAATGAGAAAGCGTACACTGCATTCTCTATAGACAATTAGTCTATAGCAGCGTTTCTCAATAAGTGCCGGGGGGGCTCCTCTATAAAACCCAACATTAAAGAAATTTGCGCAAAAATGACACAAAATCACATATATCACTAACATGTTTTTGTTGACTGTTTTTATTTCTTACTCAAAATATAGGTAAATTGTTTTGAAAATTATTCAAAACATTTATTAAAAAATTTAAACTGAAAAAATATAGTAACGTTCCTTCATATTATTTCATTTTTTTAAATGTACCTAAATTATAAATATCAGTCTGTAACATTTACTCGTTGCGTAAGTAAATTTTACTCTTGTAGTGTATAGTATAAAAAAATAATATTTTTTTAAACAAACTTTTATTAGTTGTTGATAAAAAAGAACTAAAAAGTAAAAAATATATAATTTTATTCCGATTGGAAATAAGCCGTTTTATGCGCAGGTACTTATCACAGTCTCAAGATTTCAAATAAAAGCGTGTAACACCCTTTTTCCTGTCTTGCTAATAAAATATAACACGCTTTTATTTGAAAGCTTGAGACTGATAAGTACATATAAAACGGCCTATTACTTTTAACTTTTTAGTTCTTTTTTATTAACAACTAATAAAAACTTGTTTAAAAAAAATTCGTTTATATAAAAGTGTGATTTAATTGCATACAGACAAAGTTATTATAATATTGTATTGTCATACATATACGTATGCAAAATTTAGCTCAATCCAATAACGGGAGGGAGTTGTAATGCGATTTGCATCCAGACTAAAGCCGGAGCGGTCAGTCAGTTATTATATTATTGTATTGTCATCGGAACTACATATGTATGCAAAATTTCAGCTCAATCGGAAACCGGGAAGTGGATCAAAAACTTGCAAGATTTTATTTCAGACAAACAAACACTGGACAGGCGAAACTAAATAAAAGCTTGTAAAAAAATATCGCCGTTTGTCAAACGATGTTCATAGAGTTCAGTTCAGATATAGTTACAGACCCCAGTTTAGAAACCGCTGGTCGAGATGAAGGGTCTGAAGCAATCCTTCTTGTCCAAATACAAAGAATGAAATGAACGGTGCTATAATAGATTGGTTTTCAAGACATTGATTTGAAAATAATATGGAATTCAAGATATTCTTTCGGTCAAACAACAAAACCATTATAATGGAAGTTATTTGGGTTTGTTTTCTTTCTAGAAATGGATACGTATACAGATTGTTTCAAAATTTCTAAACATTTTATAATATATACATTGTAACAATTATATTATTATTTTATTCAACATATTTATTAATTTAAGTTTTTTTTAACAAAAACTACTTCCTAGTTCATACGCTCCATTGCCATCTTGCCTCTGTTTCTCTACATGACCACCAGAATACACCAGTGGCGGCGTGGCTTTTTAACACGTGGTGTCACAACATGTTTTTATGATGATTTATCAAAAACTCGTTTTTACCCTAAGATAGATCTAGTTTAGCATCTGGACATTTTTTTGTAATACACTAAATATTTTAAATTCTAAATGTAATTTTATATGCAGTGTGTTTATCGAACAGTGATTAATTCGTGTATCCTACTAGACATAAAAATTTTTGAATAGTTTTTTATTCAAGTCGAAATTTACTATCGGAAACTGCTGAAGTATATTTTTTTGTACTTCAAATTCAACCAGAAGTGTACTTTTTTTTACAAATGGCAACATATATTTTTCTACATTTTTGGAATCTCTATTTTTTCCTATAAATTCATATAAAATTCTTATAAGGTTACATAAAAAAATATTCTAGACAAACGTTATCTTTATCTATATAGGTAATTAAACAAACCGTAATCAATATTTTTCATAGCACTTTACAAATACGTAAATATATTTTCTTATGTAAACTAGGTATAACAATTTTCTCTGAATATATATAGAGAAAAAATTGAGATTTCGAAAAAGTAAAAAAAAATGTATGTTGCCATTTGAAAAAATAAATGCGTGTACACACTTCTGCCTAACTTGAATATACAAAAAAAATACCTCAATAGTTTCTGATAGTAAATTTCAAGTTGAATAAAAAACTATTGGAACTTTTTTTGTAACTAGTAGAATACAAAAATTACTCACTGTTACTATTATCTGTAAACACACTGAATTCAAAAAATTATTTCGTGGTTTCCAAATTGAACAAAAGTAGTTTGCTATTATTATTAAACGATTATGATAATACAGGTATTCTTTACTTTATTTGTATATTAACCCACTGAACACACAATTATTCTTTTATTTTTATTATATTTTATTACAGAAAATGAAAAACCAAACCACTAGATCACAACTTATCATATAACATTGAATAAATTGTACATTACGTAATGTTATTCAATACTTGTAATATATCGTTGCAACAGACATGCTTTGTTGCAACGATATTTTACAAGTATTGAATAACATTAAGTAAGGTACAATTTATTCAATGTTGTATGAAAACCAGTGACGGCGAAGACGCAGACATTGACAAGCGTATTCGCACTGCCGTTTTTCTTTTAAAATATGAACGAAAACTATATACAATGAACAGTGGACTGAACTATGCAAAAAAACATTGCTTGAGACTCTCCAAATAGGTGACGTCACGGGTTGCTATTTCCATACAAAATCTATGGGGAAATCGCGTATGTCAATTGACTGGTGAGGCCTGCAGTCAGTGACGTATTTACCCAAGGGCCATGACCCGGGGCGGCAAGCTGCGAGGGGCGGCCCAAATCGACACATTGCTGAATTTTTTTCATAATTGAAAGATTTCTGCCTTTTTCTAGTTAATTTATGGGAATGCCAACTTTACAGGGGGGCGCCAAATCTTAAAATACGCCACTGCCCGCAGTGATACCTCACATTGTCCTATGTGGTCCTTGACCAAAAAAGTGTGACAACCACTGTTTTAGATGGATAAGTTTAGCAGCAAGAATGTGCTTTTGAATTGAATCGGAAGACCGTGGTTTTCATCCCCATTTTCAATTAAACTTTAGATAGAAAAACTTTGCTGATATTCTTTTTTATTTATTTAATTTGTGATATGGCCTCAGGTCAATACAGTAGTAAAGTACACACTGCGTCTGTATACAGGTGATTCAGAAATAAAGGCGGAAAAAATTCTACAAATAAAGTAGATTTAAAGGATCATTAACCTAAGGCAGGGGTCGGCAACCTTTTGAAACGGAAGAGCCAAAAGTTATATTTTACAAAATTTCAAGTTTTTAAAGAGCCACTAAACATTTTCGTTTCAATATTATTGTTGTATTATCCTAACTGTACTATTATTATGTAATTACTAATTTGCTAAGTTATGAAACTGTTCTTTTGTGTAGATAATTTTAAGTTTTAATATTTTAATAAATAAATGAATTTCAAACCGATAACATCTATTTATTCATTTACTGAAAAAAGGAAGCGATCCTGTAAAGACATCACAAGTGGCGACGAGGAAAAGTTATGAATTCGTTGATTGGTCATCTTGCGGAATTTAATCCACAAATAAATACATGGGGAGTCTACAAAAAAAGGCTTTCTCAGTATTTTATTGCAAACCAAATCGGCGATGGTGACAGGAAAAAAGCTATACTTCTAAATTGTATGAACGAAGAAGCTTACAACCTACTAACGAATTTATGTGTTCCGGATGATCCGGAAAATAAAAGTTATGAAGAATTAACTAATCTCTTGGACAATCATTTCAAAGAACATAAATCGGTTTTTCAAGAAAGGTTTAAATTTTACAATTCCGTCAAAGAAAGCACCGAAACAATTCCAGAATGGGCAGTAAGAGTTAGAAAATTAGCTACTTATTGTGAATTTGGAGCCGTACTGGACATTGCAATCAGGGACCGCTTCATCATGGGTCTAGGCAAAGGAAAGGCACTAGACAAACTGTTTCTAGAAGACAACGACTTGACACTGGAAAAGGCTATTCAACTGGCGCAAGTAGTCGAATCCACCAAGCACAACTATGAAGTTTCAAATGGATCAACCACGAGAGCAGCCATCAAGCAAGAACCAGAAGTCTACCGTATGTCTTCCTTTCGTCGAAGACGGCAACAGCGTGAGTCAACCAACGAAGCCGGAGGTAGTAACTCGCAAAATGTAAGTTGTACCGTCTGCGGTTATAATAATCATAAAAAATTCCAATGCAAGTATAAAGATTACTCTTGCCATTTCTGTAAAATAAAAGGTCATCTAAGTACTGTCTGTCGAAAAAAGAAAAGAGAAAATAACAAACCAAAAGATAATGATAATAATAGTAAACTCGAAAGCAACAAAGAAAAAGTACACTACGTGGTAGAAGATTATGCTCTATTTAATTTAAATTCTGAAAATAAAGATAAACCTTTGACTGTTCCTGTTAAAATTAATAATATTGAATTGAATATGGAATTAGATTCAGGGGCCAGTGTGTCAGCTATATCAAAAAAACTGTGGTTAGATAAATTTAATAATGTACCGTTACTAAACACCGATAAATATTTAGTCACTTATACAGGCGACAAAATAAAACCGTGTGGTCTTATACCAATGAATGTAAGTTATAATAATCGATCACAAACCTTACAGATTTTTGTAGTTCCTAATGGAGGTCCGCCAATATTGGGTCGAGATTTTATAAAGAAATTTAAAATTGAAATAAAAATTAACAAAATGGACGACCTAGATGATGTAATGAACAAAATAGAAAAGCTTAAAGAAAAATATAATTATGTTTTTAGTGAAGGGTTGGGAACTTATCAGAATAAAGATTTTAAATTACATTGCAAACCCAACGCGACACCAAAATTTTTTAAACCCAGACCTTTGCCATACACCTTAAAAAATAAAGTCGACTTAGAAATAAATAGGTTAATCGAGGCGGGCATTTTGATTTCGGTTAATCAAAGTGAATGGGGAACTCCGATAGTACCGATATTAAAAACTGATGGGTCAGTGAGAATCTGCGGAGATTATAAAATAACAATCAACCCAGAATTGTTAATAGATAAATATCCTCTTCCGCGAATAGATGATCTGTTCACACAACTTCGCGGGGGAAAACATTTTACTAAATTAGATTTATCGCACGCTTATCAGCAGCTTAAGTTAGATGAGGAATCGTCTAAATTAACTACCATTTCTACCCACAAAGGGTTATTCAATTACTCGCGGTTACCATATGGAATCGCTTCGGCACCTTCTATATTCCAAAGGGAAATAGAACAAATATTGCAAGGTATTGAGGGGGTTATTTGCTTCCTTGACGATATTCTAATTACTGGGAAAGATGACAAGGATCATTTAGATAGATTAGAGCAAGTTTTAAATAAATTATGTGAAAGTGGAATTAAAGTTAGACCAAATAAATGCGTATTTTTCAAAGAATCGGTAAATTATTTAGGCTATATCATCAATAATGAGGGACTTCATCCGGAAAAAGAAAAAGTGGCAGCAATTTATGATGCTCCAACACCAAAGAATTTAACGGAATTACAATCAATAATTGGTTTAATTAACTATTATAGAAAGTTTATACCGGACTGTTCATCAATAATGCAACCGCTTTATGAATTATTACACAAAAATAAAAAATATTATTGGTCAGATCAATGTCAAAATGCATTTGAATTAGTAAAAAATCAACTGATATCAAATAAAGTTTTAGTTCATTACGATCCCGATCTTAAAGTAAAACTAACTGTAGATGCTTCTAACTATGGTTTAGGTGCCATACTAAGTCATACATTAAATAATGGGGAAGATAAACCGATCTCTTTTGCGTCCAGGACGTTATCAAAAAGTGAACGCCATTACTCCCAAATCGATAAGGAGGCTTTAGCTATTATTTTTGGGGTGCAAAAGTTTCATCAATATATTTACGGTCGACATTTTACCTTATGCACTGACCATAAGCCCCTTGTGGCTATATTAGGTCCAAAAAAGGGTATTCCGACATTGGCTACAAGTAGAATGCAGCGATATGCTTTCATTTTGTCTGCTTATCAATATGACATCGAATATGTAAAATCTAAAAACAACATAGCCGATAGTTTGTCGAGATTACCTCTCCAGGCCAACGACAATTACACTGATGATGATATTTATTTTAATTATATAGAAAATGAAAATGATCTTAAATTAAATTTTGAAACATTAAAAAAGGAATGCAAAAACGATGTAATATTAAGTAAAGTTTTTAACAAAGTCAAAAATGGCTGGAATAGTAATAACGACAAACTACTCGCGCCATATTATATAAGAAAGAGAGAAATTTCAATTGAAAACGAAATATTATTGTGGAATTATCGAGTTATTATACCTGATTCTATGAAACAAAATATTTTAAAAGAATTACATGCATCCCATATGGGCATGGTAAAAATGAAAATGCGCGCTAGAGCTTTTGTATGGTGGCCTTCAATTAATCACGATATAGAAAAAATGGTGAAAAGCTGTAATAGTTGCATGAAAATAAAAAATTTACCGGAGAAAAGTTTACTCAGTCCTTGGAAATGGCCAGAGTCACCCTGGGAACGACTTCATTTAGATTATTTTGGACCACTTATGGGTTACAATTTCTTAGTGGTCGTTGATGCGCACAGCAAATGGCCTGAAGTTTTTGCTGTGACATCGACTACAACTATGAACACAATTATAAAACTATCAAATTTGTTCGCGCGTTTTGGTCTTCCGAAAGTTGTAGTGACAGATAATGGTCCTCAATTTTGTTCTGAAGATTTTGAAAAATTTTTAAAAACAAATGGAATAAAACATATCACTTCTGCCCCATTTATGCCGTCAACAAATGGAGCAGCAGAGAATATTGTGAAAACATTCAAATCATATTTATTAAAAGAAATAAAAAATAAAGATTTTAATCAAATCCAATTAAAACTAGATAAAGCGCTATTTGATTACCGTAACACTGTTCACTGTACGACAGGGAAGAGTCCTTCTTGCTTATTGTTAAACCGAGAACTAAGATCACGACTAGATTTATTGAAACCCGATACTCACCAGCATAATACAGAAATGATAAAAATAAATGAAACAAAACGAAAAATAGAAAATAAGCAAAATATTCAAATAAAAAATTATCGTGGAAAAAGAAAAATCGAATTCGAAATAAATGAAACGGTATGGGTAAGAGATTATAGAGTTCAAAATAAACCTTCTTGGACTCAAGGTATTGTTTATAAAAGAATTGGTTTAAAACATTATTTAGTTAAATTAAATGACAAGTTAATTTGGAAACGACACATTAATCAAATGTTAAAAGGTCAAAATAAAATTAGCGAGGTAGAAAATTATGATTCTTACAATAATTTTGATATTTTTGAAAAAATAAATTTAGATATTGCAAAAAATGTTCCGAAAAATGATGAAAACGTTGGAAACGCTGAAAATGTTGGAAATGCTGAAAATGTTGAACTAAATTGTAAAAAAATTGTTAATGACATTATCGAAGCCTCTTTGGAAATTTGCATAAACAGAGATAATTTACGACAAAGAAAAAAACGTAAACGCAAACCTCCAGAGAGACTGCAGATAACGCATTAAAAATCAATTAAAACATCAGAATAATTACTTTTATTTCTTAGAATTTTGTTTAGTTAATTATTTCATCAGAGAGGAGAAATGTTGTATTATCCTAACTGTACTATTATTATGTAATTACTAATTTGCTAAGTTATGAAACTGTTCTTTTGTGTAGATAATTTTAAGTTTTAATATTTTAATAAATAAATGAATTTCAAACCGATAACATCTATTTATTCATTTACTGAAAAAAGGAAGCGATCCTGTAAAGACATCACAATTATAGTATTTGCTTATATATGTATAATAAATATATCCGAAGACGACACGTCGCGACGGGGGCGGTGCAGGTGAGACGCGAGTGGAAATGGATGAGAGATAGACATGAAACTCATCGATTGGACGATTTTTAAGGGTTTATTAAATAAAATAATTATTTTTTACGTATGGAACTGGAGAGCCGCAACTTTACATCAAAAGAGCCGCATGCGGCTCGCGAGCCACAGGTTACCGACCCCTGACCTAAGGGTATCCACAGGTTAATTTTCGAAAGAGAAAAAGAGAAAAATATTTACTTAAAAAAAACACCCACCACTGGCGAATTAAATTTATACAAGCATTTATCAGATTATGTAACTGCTATAAAATTGGGCAAAAATGCGTAATTTTATAATCAGTCATTACCGGTTGCTCTGCTGTGATGTTCATAAAACAGTTTCGCAGATTTTATGAACATTAAAAAAACCGACATGGTTTTAATGCACGGTGAATCTGCAACATTTGTGAATTTTTGACTCTGTGTAATAAAGTTTTCAAAGTTTAGTGTAAAAATTGAATAGTATTTTTTCTTTTAATTTTGCGTTCGTTTTGGAATAACACCACTAAAGGTAAAATTACTTTAATTTACTATAGGTAAAAAGTGCTTCGAGTTTGGAAAATGTTCTCATTTATTCTTATTTTCTTGCCTTTCGACAATAAAATTAGAAATACTTTTGCTTTTGTGTATTAATAAATATTGGAAAGAGCTAAATAAAACATTTTTTGACGTGATAACGTCTTATAAATTGATGAAACACCAGCTGCACGCACGAAAAAGTGTAACGTTCCTAACGTTCCGCCTGACCCTGTGCGTGCAAGCCAGAGCGCAGTATGCTTCGGCCAAAGTTTGACAGCTACTAAAATTTAGGTTATGTATTACGGAATACGTTATCACGTAAAACTGTCGTCCGTAAACCGACTTTACACTCTTTACAGACAACCAATTTTTTTTTTTAAAACAAGGCATGTTATGAATGTACGTAAAAATTAGTTTTATAACTTTTTTTGCAGCTTTTCGCACCCAACACTTAGTTTTAGGAGTCTACATAAATATCTTGATAGCTCAGAAAAAGTGATTTCACTCTTTTTAGTACATTATAAAAGCGCGCTTAAAAAATATTTTTTTATTCCTGAAGTTCGTCGATCTACAATATAATATATAATTTAATAACATCCTGCCTATAGGTATAATAGCAAACCAACTGTATGCTTCCATCGAAACCAAGCGTGTTTTATGGCGCGCTAATATAATGGCCTCGTAAGCTTCGACATTCAATTGATATTACATATAAATCGATTTGGTATGACAGAAGCGCCCTCTCTTTATTCCGCGAATATGAAAAATTCAAAGAATGATGACATGAAATATTTTTAAATGGAATATAATTCAATACTCACAATAGTGCCTACAAAGATGACGGTCACGTATTACTTTTTTGAAGTGAAACGTTTTTACTTTTTAGTCGTGATGAGAGTAAATGATTTCGTTCAACAGCGTAACGAAAAAAATTACACCGTTCAGGCGTGGTAAAAAAGCTGCTATTGCTAGGAATAAATAGACTGACGGCAAGGTATTTAGATGTAGAGGTGACCTCGTTCTATTGAATAGAATAGAATATTTATTATCCGAAACAGCTGTACGCAGGATTCGTCAATTAATTACATTAAAAAGTACATCAGTCATTATCAGAATATAAAAAAAATAAGTTCAAAAACTAAAACCCGACTACTGAAAAGTATGAAACAAGAAAACATTCTCATCTGAGGATAACCGTGGTCATATGCCACCTACCCTAACAAAGCATTACATTTTAACAATCGTAAGCGATTATAAGCTCTAGGGCAAAGTGCATCACGCTATGCATATAGAGGGGCCTCATATATATATGAGATGGCATACGACCACGGCTATCCTCAGACGAGAATATTTTCTTGTTTCATACCTTTCAGTAGTCGGGTTTTAGTTTTTGAACTTATTTTTTATTTAAATTATTTTTTTGAACTTATTTTTTGTTTTCAAACCAAAGTTCAAAAATAAATGTAGCCTACGTTACCCGGGACATAATAACGAATCGTTTGATACCTTGTTTATGAAAATCGGATGAATAGTTTAGGTGCTACGATGGAAATCCGTAAATGCAATATGCATATACATAGACTGCTAAACTCATAACCCTCATTTTGGCTTCGCTGCAGTCGGGTAACAAGATTTAACATAACATACATAGTCTACAAACATTTTAAAAAGTTATTTTTGCAAAGTCTTGTTTAATAATGGAGGGATGACGTCATGCAGCGGACTGTCAATTGATATTGCGTGGTTGATAAAAATATGAGTGGTCTGCCAGCTGACGTCATTCATTAACGCGGTTACATGCGTTCTTCTAATGACCTTGAGCTGGCGGATATTGTAAGTTCTAACAAAAGAAATGCGACTCACGGTTTTATTTTACTGTAATCAAAACCCCAGATTGGTGGCCCATAAATCTATACTATTTTAAAGAGATCAAGCTTGGATGTAGGAGGTAATTTCCGAAACTACTCATCCGAATTCAAAAAAAATGTCACCGATATTTAGAATGGACTTTCAGGATGGACCTAAGTATATTATATTACTCAAGTTAAAATAAAAACGCTTTTCATGGAGACCAATTTTGCAATGTAAGTCGACGAAAAACGGTGGCACACTGCAAATTCGAGCGAAGCCGGATCGGGTCGCTATAGTATTTAATAGAACCGTTTAGCTGAAAACAGTTATTTGTTATCTATTTTTAATAGTGAAAACTATAGTAAGTATATTATAACCATTTGTGATAATAATTAGTATGAAACTGTTTACATATTCAAATAAACTGGCCGTACCCGGCCACGCGGTATAGTGGCTCAGTCTGGTTTGCCGTAAACTATATAGTATAGCGTGTGTTGTTTAAAAGTCCAACAGATGGCGCTGTATTCAACAGACGATGCTCCCGTTGTCGTAAATATTTAGTATAGCGTGTGTTGCTTTAACGTCCAACAGATGGCGCTGCAAAAAAGCATGTTTTCACCTGTCTCAGATGTGACATCTATATAATATAATGCAACGTTGTGTCAAAATTTCAAAGCAATCGGTGAAGAACTTTCGAAGATTTACATTTTTATTTATATATAGATTGCCTAAAATTGAAGAGTTGTTTAGTGTTCAATTTGTTTTAAACATATTTCAAAGTTTATCTATGAAGTCGCTTCAGATGCGTGATATTTACAACTACACCTGTTTTTTTTTTGTGTTTCACAAACGGTGATGGAATTATAGAGATTTATTTAATTAACTGTCGTTTTAATATCAATCGCAAATTTGTAAAAGTTGACAAGTACATTTTTTAATGAAAATGTATGGAATCGTAATTGACGGTTTGAATCGAAGAAGATTAACGAACAATTCCGAACAAATATTCTGTCATATAAATGACAAAAAATTAACGTTATAACTAGTTAAGACATCAAAAGGGCATCTAGTCTAGTTCACATGTCCCTTTTTGATGAAATCCAGTCCACCTTCACCGAAAAAAATTATCATGGTGTCATTCGATTCGGAATGACATCTAGAAACTTAGTAAAAAATTTCAAGTGGGGGACGAAAAAATTGCAAAAGTTATAAACATTTTAGTAAAAAAGAGAGGGTTTGTTTTTTTGCGAATATCTCAAAAATTATTGTAGATATCTGAAATCACACAAAAGAGACTGAAATAGCAGGACATTTCCTACAAAGAAGTCCCATCTCCCGGAATTTTACCACCGATATTTCATATTATAATTTAGAGGTGAGAATAGGGCTACATTTTTTTTCTATTTCTTATATAATTTTCAATATTTCCGTGTTTTTTAGCTTGTCGTATAAAAAATAGAAAAAAAAATGTTTAGCCCTATTTTCACCTCTAAATTAAAATTATAAATATTGGTGGTAGAGTTCCGGGACTTTTTTGTAGTAAATTACCTGCTCTTTCACAATATTTTTTGTAATTTTAGATATCTACAATAGTTTTCGAAATATTCGCAAAAAACCAAACACCTCTTTTCCTTTACTAAAATGTTTATAACTTTTGCAGTTTTTTCGTCCCCGCTTACATTTTTTTTTTTAAGTTTCGATATGTCATTCCGAATCGAATGACATCATGATCATAATTTTTTATGAAGGAGGACTGGAAGTCATCAAAAAGGGACATGTGAACTATATACTAATCATCAGATGATAACTTGAAGAACTACAAAATCAATTTTTCAAATTTTTTAAATTGAAATATTTTTAACATTTGATTTGAGCTATTAAAAAAATTCTTTAATTTCTAAATATCACCTGCAGAGTATAAAATGCATTTTAATTTTGCATAATATATTTTATGAGTTTGTTTTTTATAAAAAAAAATAGTTATTTAACTAAGCATGTATTCAGACTCATAGTATCTTTCTAATTTCTATACCAATTTTTTGACTGATAATAACAATGATTTTTTTATTGATAATAATTGATTATTTTTTCGGTTTCTTAAAGAGAATTTTTCGAAAATAAGTTTACAAAATCATTCTTAAGAAGGTCAAGAAGGTCCAGTCCAAAAAAAGTTAAGGAAAACCTTTAACGAAGAGCAAATATTAAATACTTTGTGTCAAATACCATGGGACAATCTGTATACGATATGAAAAAATATTTTAACCAGAAGAATTTTTGTATAGCTCCGAGCGAATTTTTTCCTCTTGACATGAAAAGATGGCAAAAAATAAACTTTATAAAACAGGTGCTTGTCTTATGAATATAAATTGAATGTACATTAAATTACCGCACGCATTCATATAAACACATTCGTTATATTAAAATATTTACATACCAGCTGATGTGTTAAAAACATTCAACCATTTAGTATAATAAATTACATAATTTGAATAGAATTTCTCTATTTAATATAGAGATATCATCTGACAGAATACATATACCCGGATTTCAATTAAGACCAAGTTTTCGACGCGAAAGCCTGAAGCGTTCCACTTTTTTTTTTAATTGAATGTTTTCGGCGATGAATTTAAAATTCGAAATGGGTTATCTATTGACTCCAAAAAAGCTCTTTTGCTTTCCCAATGCAAGTATTTATAAGCTTACTTTTTGTGATATCCAATATACAAAAATAAATGTCTGTTCGTTCGTCTGTTCATGACCTATGCTTTCCTATACCGTTCATCCGATTACTATGAAACTTTGGTGAGTTGTACTCACTAGTGATGTGTCGCTCCTGAGCGAGTCGTTCATAATGAACGACTCCTTTCTAGAAGCGGAGCGAGTCGCTTTTTTTTTGTGAATGACTCACTCCGAGCGCTATTTCACTGTGCTGAGCTATTCTGTATTTCTGTACTGTTGCATTCGCACATTTGCAGAGCGCACACAGCACAGGGCACAGAGACACTAGTGAACTTTGCACGTACGGAGTTATCTTTGCTGAGTCGTTTAATGTTGAATGACACACTGTTTACAGTGACTTGAACCATTAACATTGACGTCGTTGACAAAGATATAATATTGTAACAATAAACATTATTATTGTTAAGCTTTTATTATACTTTATAGTTTATCCGAAATGCGAATAATATAAGATCAGAATCATATGAAAATGAGCTCAGAGCTGAGTGTGTGTACTGTGCTGTGCAATGCTAAGTGACTCCTAAGCATGCATGACACCTCTGCAGTCTGCACTATTGTGTAGTGCGTACTGTCTAGTGTCGCTCCTTTGAACGACTCGCTCTGAGCGACTCTTTTTAATGAGCGGAGCGCACGGAGCCAGCTACCAATAAAGAGCCATGTGGACACATCACTAGTACTCACGCCCAAAAAAAGAATGAAAAATAAAAATATTGTGTTTTAAAGTGATACTGTTATACGGTAGAGCCAAAGGCTCCACTGTTGTCTCTGCCGCGCGAGGCAAGACTATAATACGGTGTAGCCAAAGGGTTCATTACTATTGTCGCTGTCGAGCGGAGCGCAGTCCCGTGTAGCAAGACTGTAATACGGTGTAATACTGTTTTGGCAGTCGTGTTTCGTCTCAATCGCGTGCGAAGCCGCGGGTAACGGCTAGTAGGTTATATATTATTATGCTATTTTATGTCAATTATAACAAGATTTCTGATTTTTCCTAGCAACAAGTAATGTACATAGTAGGATTTTTAATTAAACTCAATCTACCTATAATTTTGAGAATCGGACATGAGCATATTAGCACATTTTGTTTCTTTAAGTGTCACTATCCACCCTTAAAATAGCGAAAACCATTTTGGTTACACCGATATTATCGACGCAAAAAGTGTAATGTTTGTTATCTAAAAGAGAAAAAGGAGAACACGAGAGTGAAGTTGCCGTTTTTATCCATGTAGGCAGCCATTTTCGTCTGGCTTTCCGAATTCCTGACCGGTTCCCTTTTCTACCGTGAAGTTGCTTTCGATACTCGAGCAATTCGATTAATGTATGTCTTACAAGGATATCTCAAGCAATTTGCTACCAAGCCTTGAGTGTACTCCCCACTGTAAAACAAAAGATTCTCCAAATTTATACTATACTTTGAAATAAAGTCACGCAACTCAATAAATGTGCAGCATTGAAACTGCAACAGTGAAATAAATGCATTCGGCTAATTTAAGAAACACCCAATATTCAAATACAAATGTGAAAGTTTAAGCAGCCTTCTGCTGTGATGAATAAATTCACAATTTTTTTAAGCTTACAATAAGCACTTGATTTTGTTTTCAATAACTAGACAAAGTTTGACCTGGTGAGTGGGGGAACGAGGAGCTCGGATCTTTTTAAGGACCCGGATTTCATTGTTTTCTACTCTTAATTTCTTTTTTATTTTTATAAAATTCAATTCAACTTTCTTTAAAAAATCTTCCGAGGCCGAATTTTCTTTTTACGACCTTGGGCAAAGTAAAAAGATACGTCTTTTTTATTATTAATACAATAAATACGAAAATTTCGGATTTAAATTATTTGTAGAATATATATTCTATTTTTTAATTTTTTTATACAAACTAACGCTTCCTTTATTACACGCCCTCAGTTCACAGAACTGTTAAAAGTGTCAATTGGACTTTCAACTTATCAAAAAAAATTTAAATCGCGAATTTTCAATTTATTATTTTTTTAACACCAGCTAGGTTCAAATAACTCTAACTGCTGGTTGCCTTAAAAAGATTATTTGAAATTACAGATTAGTACTAAACCCAAAGCTGTTGGTGATCTTAAAAAAAGAAAGCAATCTTAACTCTAGTGCGGCTTCAAAATAATTAACAGTCACGTCATATCCAATATATTATAAGCGGCACAGTTTTATGCATGGGACGGTCGATAAAAGATACCCTTCCCATGCATAAAACTGTGCCATTTATAATATATAAGTTAAAGTGTGAAGTTGTAGTTAATTTTTTTGGAACATACTCCAAATGAGCAGAACATCTATTGAACAGAAAATATTAAGAAATTATTAATTTCCTAACCTCAAGTATAAAACGTATATGCTATAAAACTCCATGCACCAAAAAAGGACAATGTTATTAATTTATGTTTTTTTTCTTGTGTTATAAAATATTTTATTATCGCTATAATTTAGCAAAATGCAAATTATTTTTTTTTAAATAACGGTCGAAGTGTTTAACTCAATTAAAAACCCAAAACTGTTTGATATAAACAATTTAAAAGCGACTAATAACTTTTTATTAACGATGTTTTTAAACACTGAAATCATATCATTTATTAGTTCTTGTTTGGTTGCAGATATCTCTAATATCGGGAGGAAATAGATATTTCCATTTCGGTTATAAAAATGACGAATTTACGCTCGATGTAAAAAATAATCCGCGCCTAAACAATCTAGAAAAAGTGAAACATATTTAAAGAAACAAACTTACAAAACTTCAGTTAATTAATTCATTATTAATATTTATCTGTCGATTTATAAACAGTCCACTAATTTATTTAAAAACAAATTAAGCGAAAGAGATAGATCCGCACACTTCTCTGTGTGAGTTATAGCGAATAGGTTTTCACGGCAATGACGCGATGCGCTAACTGCGGCCAAAAGGCAGCCCGCCATAACTTTATACCACATTCAACTGTTTATGTGAGTGGCGCATGCTCCGTCGATAACCGAAGGAAATACGTCGAACGGCACAGACAGACACAACTCAAAGAAAAACTGACACAATGTGTGCGTCGTAAAGAAAATTACCGTTAGACCATAAAAAGTATAGCGCGTGCTTCTGAGTTTATGTTTGACAGGTAGATTGTAAAATATTGTTATACAATTGAAACCGAACTATTGTGAAACGTTCAAATAAATAAAATTGTCGACCAATTTTTCTCAGACCATAATATATTGACAAATAATAATAAAAATACAAATCAATATAACAAAGATGACGTTTCGATCCGGATTTGGATCTTCTTCAGAAATATCTAAAAAATATAAAAATTAATTAATATTAAGGTAGTACGAGCACCAAGGCAACTTTAAACAAAAGACTTGATTTTTTTTCTTATATACAGTGTAACCTCTTTATAACGAATCTCAAGGGACCGGGCATTTTTTTCGTTATAAAGAGTTTTCGTTATATAGAGGGAAGAATGAAAAATAATCAAATTTCACCTAATTAATTTATTCCAAACATATATAGTCTGTTAACTTTGCCTGACATTTTTTGCTGTGCCAATATTTGTTTTGTATTTTATTTGTTTGTATTTTATTCAGTATCTCATTCATGCCTTGAGATCATCTTCATTAAACAATAGGAATTTTTCGATAAGTTTGTCGGCATCAAGTGCTTGTTGAATAGTTGGTGATGGTTCAGAATCGTCTCCTTTACGTCTGTAAATATTTTCTGACGCCTAAATATGAACATATTTCTTCGTAATAGAGATGGCTGTTGCGCTATAAAGAGGGTATTAATGTATGGGTTTTAAGGTAAACCAACCAAATTGTAAAAATTTCTACGTTATAGGGAGTGTTTCGTTATAACGAAGGACGTTATAAAGAGGTTACACTGTATTTCGGTCGATGGATGATATGTTTTCATTGATTTCTCCAAAACTAGTAGGTGGAAATTAAAAAAAAAAAACTATTTAAATTAAAGTTAAAACTTTAATTAATTATTGAAAACAAAAAAAAACCGTTTTGCCCGACTAATTAAAATCTTTAAAATCTTTTTAATTAAATATCTTTTTAATTAGTCGGGCACAACGGATTTTTTTTGTTTTCAATAATTTATTAAGGTTTTAACTTTAATTTAAATAGTTTTTTTTTAATTTCCACCGACTAGTTTTGGAGAAATCAATGAAAACATATCATCCATCTACCGTTTTACCATAAAGCCAATGTTAAATATGCCTACTTTTGAAGTCATTTATTTATTTAAATAATCGGGCAAATCCCCTAAAATTTTCAGAATTGGTTTAGACTTAGTCCAACTTCATATAAAAAAAATCAAGCCTTTTATTTAAAATTGCCTTGATGCTCGTACTACCTTAAGCTATTTATTATCTAATAAATTGTACGAAAGGTTGAAACGTTCCAGTAAAGACAGATTGCTTCGATTTTCACACATAAAAACCGGATACGTGCGAGTCGGACTCGCGCACTGAGGGTTCCGTACAAACTTGCAGGTATGTAAATAGTTCGTTCATCACGGGAATCGAGTCTCGAAGGTTTTTCCCGTTTTGCCGTTGGAAAACTGAGGATCAACCATGCAAAACCCGATAAATCTATTTTTTTCATTTTTGAACTATATATCAATTCTAGTTAATTTTAGTAAGTTTTATCGATCTGTGTATTCAGAATGAAGCTAAACCTGACAAATCTCATAAAAAACGAATGTTAAGTGGAGACTATCAACCAAAATCCAACAAATCCAAGAACCATGCAAGTTAAAAGAAAAAAATCGTTTTGTTTTTACCATGTAGCTACTTATTAATAAGAATCGCAGGATTGTGGACAAAAAGTTCTTTATTCAGTGTACGACGTTTCGTCTATAAATTTAGACTTTTTCAAGTACAATTAATTGTACTTGAAAAAGTCTAAATTTATAGACGAAACGTCGTACACTGAATAAAGAACTTTTTGTACACAATCCTGCGATTCTTATTAATAATTGTCTCGATGGACACGATTTCTAATATACATGTAGCTACTGTTATGTTGTCCCCATATATCGACATAGATCGTAGTCAGTTTGCCTACTAAGCGTGTAATAATGCAATGAGTTCAGATGAACTAAACTGTATTGTACCTCGTGGCTATTTCTGATAGTCTAGCTGTCGTACCGTGTTGTATGCGAGAGTTCTTATATTGTGCTGTATAAACTCACCGATGGCGGACGTTTCTCTTGTATTAGAACTGTTACTGTGTACGTGCGTAGCATGTTGTTGCGGTTTAAAAACATTATTTTTTTTTTATGTAACTACAAATTTAAGATTTTTGGGCTTTCCCCTTTACTTGTGCTATAAGACATTGCTTCTTGCCAAATTTCATGATTCTAGGTCAATGGGAAATACCCTATTGATTTTGATTTCTAAAAATCTTGACAGACAGACAGACGGACAAAGAAGTGATCCTATATAAGGGTTCCTTTTTTCCTTTACCCTAAAAATGACGTTCATATAGCTACGGCCTGCGAGGCTACTACAAAAGGATTCGTTTTTAATATTTGATCGCCGTAGGTTTTCTTATAAAAAGTACTGCCAGGCCTGTTATGAAAATACGTCCCGTAGACGCTGAGAAAATGACAAACTCTGAAATCTATGAATAGGCCAGTAAAACGAAAATGATTTGAGCCTAAACATTTCCACAAAATAGCAAAAGGGTTTAAATTTGAGGGGACATTCATATAAGTATGATACACTGTCTATCAAAATTGCGATGACGAGAACTTGAAAAACGTTAAAAAAGTGTGTTTCAGCTATTTTTTGCTTGTATCAGCTTGTATAACACTTATAAGTAGCTATATTTTTTATTGATGTAAAAGAGATAATAATTCGCGAAAAAGTCTTTAAAAATAATTCTCCACCTATTGTCGAAAATTCATAAAAAATGATTAAAGTAGACAAATTGAAAATTTCCACGGCTAAGAAAAGGTCTAAAAACATTTGAACATTTAAAAATACGAAAAATTATCATTTATTTGAATTCTTTTATTATTTATAGATTTTTTTTAAATCGGGCCAATATGTCTCATTATCCACTTCACTAACTTTCGAAGTAGTGGAAACCGGGTTAATTTTATTGGCCTATTAACGGTTAAAACAATTGAGATATTAAACGTATTTTTAACACTATTTTATTAACTTCACTTCTATGTATGTATGTATCTATTAATGGAATTTTTCAATTTAATTTTCAGCCAGTTCCAGACGTTTGAATAATTTAAAATTTTGTACAAGTATTAAGAATTAAATTGTTGTTATATGTCAAACGGAAAGCAACTATATTGATACGTAAAATGTTAAACATACCCTTCATTATATAAGTTCGTATATAAACACATAATTCGTACGTTTTACTGTGTTAGAGCTCCCTGAATTATCGAGCCAATCTCTATTCAAAACCGAGCTGAAACAAATGTAAAGGAAGCATCTATTATCCCTGAAAGTGTATCGTAAAATATAATGTCCTTAATAAAACACCTATGTACCGTATAATAGCAGAGGCGGGTGGGATATATAAAATAGCTCCGGGATAGACAACCTAAATGAAGAACTGCAAAATCGTTTTAATAAGGGGTTTCAAGGGGTTTGCTCCCAGGATATTTTAAAAAATATTTTGAACATTTTAAGGGCAATATGGGAACGTTCAGATTCACTAACATTCTGCCTTATTTAATGAAAAAAACCAAAAGTTGGGTTGATAGGAAGGAAAAATTATAAAACAGTAGCTACGTATTTTCGAATAGGAACGTATATTGATAAACTAGTTGCAATAAACACAACTGTGATGATAAATCGTAAAGAAAATTCCATAAAAATGATATAACAAAATAAAAGAAATAAAAAAAAATATATCACGTTTTTAAAGCAAACTACAAAGTATAAAATAATTTCTTTACAGACTGATTTTTAACTTGTAGGATTTTAAACGAAAAACGTGGTGGCATTATTTGTTTTATCTCATAAATAGATTTTTTCATTGATAACTACTCTCTGCACTTCTTATATAACTGTCGGATGCGAACCATATTTTTCGTTTCAAATCCTACAAGTTAAATAATAGTATATTGTGCGACTAGTGAGAGAAGGAGAAGATTCCATGAGCGTGAAATTTGCCGCACGAGCGCAGCGAGTGCGGTAAAACGCACGCGAGTGGAATATTCTCCTTCGATCAATAGTCGCACATAATACTTTATTCAACTGGCAGGAGTAATATGTAATCGGGGCCCTGATAAAAGAGGGAAAAATAATAAATCACTTCATTGATTGACGTACCCAACGTCAGTGTATAAACACAAGATTGCCTTGACTTTCGATGAATTGCGATGCTGTTTTCATATATACAATACCGCCTACCACGTTCCTATTGGTCCCGAAGCTGCTTGCAGTTTTTTTCATTATTTAGCGCTTGGGCTTGCTACTGAGTTTCTATTGGTCCAGAAAATTCATTATTACACTAGTGAAGTAATATATTATTTCTCCCACGTTTAGCAGGGCCCCGAAATTACATATTACTCACGCGTGTTGAATAAAGAAATTATTTTATACTTTTCAGTTCGCTTTAAAAACGTGGTATATTAAACTTTTTTTATTTCTTTTATTATTTTTATACTTTTTAGTAAAAGGAAAACCAAAATACATTGTAAAAAATAAAAATATTATATGTCACATGGGGGATCGAACCCTGAAACACCCTCGCGTCATAAACACGACGCTCTAACCAACTGAGCCATAGATCAGTGACTGCTATGCGCCTTACAATGGTAAACAAGTAAGAATGAATTATATGTATATGTCCACCCGGGCAGACACACAAGAAAGCGACTTAAATAAAATGTGGTAAAATAGCTATCATCCGCATCAATTTTCTTCTTCTTAAATATCAATGACACAGTTGTAAAAAATTCAAATTAGCTCGAAGGTCCATCAATAATTTCCGATACCCGGCGGCCCCTGAAAAAAAAATATTATGAACGGCCCGCCGGGAATTTTCCCGGTATCCGGCGGTCCCGTTCGATCCTGCGTAATAGTTCAAGAAGAGAAGGATGGAGCATACTATATAAACGTCTTATCTTTTTACTATCTGTTTGGTTACTAACCCAACATTAGACTAAATTAAACGAACACACAGACAATGACGCACTTAAATTGTGTTATTTGCAAAACCAAACAGTTATTTTGTAAACTTAAATCAAGAATATTGCGAGTAATAATACGGGTGTTTCTATTTCATTTGTAAGCATTTAGTTATCTTTTTAACCGACTTCAAAAAAAAGAAATTATCAATTCGACATGTATATTATTTTTTATTACTAATGCGGGAAAAGTGGCATCTTTACGCATGCTGTTACGGTTGAAAAGTAGCTATTTTCATTTGCGAGCGGAAACTTTATTTGTCGCACTGAAATTATTGTTTGAAGCAGATTTGAAGTTAAAATTTTCGATTATGTACTTTTATTATTAACAATTTTAACTGAATTTTCAACTTTTTAATGATTTAATGTTAATTTTTATTACTTCTAATTTCTTTTTTTAATTCGTAATAAAAATTTAATTTTAATATAATTTAATTTGTAATAAAAAATAGTATGTGCAACTCGTGCGGCATTGTCGCACTAGTTGCACAATATACTATTTTAACCGACCTTAAAAAAAGGAGGAGGCTCTCTATTCGATTGTGTTTTTTTTGTAGGTATCTGTCGATGTCTGCAAACCAATTTCGATTATTCTTTTTGTGTTCAATAGAGTATGCCTCAAAATTGGTTCCAAATAAATTTTAGCAAAATCGGTTCAGCAGCTGTTTAGAAAATTAACAAAAATCAAAGAAATATTGCAAAAGTTGTAGTTGTCGGCGTGAACGTCGTTCTTCGGTTTTATTAGACACTAAAAAAGACCACTGAAAGATTTAAAATAAATAACTTTAAAAAAATTGAACCTCCTTCAAAAAATGGTCACTATAAAGCGGAAAAGTTTTGATGTCGGCACCAATTTAATATAAAGTGCATAAAACGTGGTAATAGTAATTAAATTAGTGCCGACCTCAAAACTGATATTTTACGATTTTTTGTGACCATTTTTTAAAGGAGTTTCAATTTTTTGGTAGATTTGATTGTTCAGCCATAATTTATAGAGGGGCCAAGCGATTTAAATAATTATGACGCCGTTGACTTCAGAATGCTTACGCGCTGCTTCCATATTATTTTTATTTATTAAAATCGGTTTAGTTGCTTCTTTGAAGTTTGGTAATCAAGTATCAACAAATAAGTCGGTTAATATCTGATTTATAATATAGAGGAAATTCCATCGCAATGTTATATGGAAATATTATAACACATAATACCTATAGAAATTAATTGGAATCAAGGAGGTCTGACGTTCAAATGCAGTTTTGGTGTTTTTCTGTTTGGCTGTGTCGCACGTAAATAAATAAATATCTCTGGGGCTCATTTAAACAGCTTTCATTTAAGCTTTTAATCGACAATTTAATGATATACATACTGAATTGTAATCTGATAAGCCTTCGGCTGACAAATCATTTTACGCAACAAAACACCTCTAAGAGAGCAATTTGATGTAAATTAATACTCTTAATATACAGGCTGTCTCAGATCGATTGCCCACTGTCAGTTCATACGTGAAATACACAAAGAAAAAATCTCGGACAAAAAGATTCTTAGACATGTTTTGGTCTGATGTACCGTTAACGAAATTTAAGGTAGTTGCCTTGTTGCTAAAAGTTTTCGAGCATAGTAACAGTAAAAGAACCAGATGACTTATAACAAAAAAAACGAGTGTGCTTTAGACCACACGACTGAAATAAAACTTCTTCCTGCCATAATTTATTATTATTCACCCGAAAATTCACAAAATATGAACTTTAAAATGAATTTACAATTTTATTCACTTTAAACGTAGAATATTTAATGTATTGAACAAAATATTAATTTATAAAATTGTTAAAGAACGAAACGAACAGTCTAATGTAAGAAAAAAGAAATATAAACATAAAGATAATGAAAACATAAGTAACACATTGCAATTACTTAGCTCTCGTTGGATTGTAAGCGTAAATCTTTATGAAATATTATTTAGCTCTGCAAGTTAAGTAGGTTTACAAAACTTTTTTCTGTCACCAGATAGCGCTACTGGCAAGTAAAGTATGTGTCATTTTATTGTTAGTACTGCTTATACTTTCAGCCACCTGATGGCGCCACTAGCCAGTGAAGTATTTGTCATCCTCTTTCTATCTTCACTAACTTATATCTCCCTCTCAGCTTCCGTTCGCCTCGCCCGATCACACTTCCGTAAATCTTTCGTCACGCATTCATCAGCTTACTCCCCAAGTCAAGCGTGCGTAAAGAAGTTTCACTTCAAAAAAAAAAATACAAAAAATAGTAAAATAATCGAAAATTTTAATCCAAGACTGTACCAGTAGAGGCGCATACATACGACACTCGCTACACATTTTTATAAATTACAATCCTAGTTATGTTCACTTTCGATATGATGGCATCTTTTTAGATATAGGTAATAAATTACCTATGGGCCATGACTATTGGCATCTCGATATATCTTACATCAATTATTACTGTTAATATCAACCATTTTATTCTCTTTTAAATTAATGCTCGATGTATTGATTTATGGTACTTATATAATATATAGTGGTTAATAACTGGAACTTTGCAGGAAGTCGACATTGTCCGGATTGAATAACTATTAATTTTATCAGTTCAGGAAATAACATAATTGTGTTTTAAATAATTTTAATTTTGAATCTATGTTAACCAAAATTTATTTGTATATTTCTAGACGCAGAATGATCTTCCATAAATTTGACTTCTCTTTTAATAAGGTAAGAAACTTTATTTGAAAAAATATTCTGATGTGTACATTCATGATGTACTTCTAATAACGTTTAGTTTATTTATACAGACTAATATTATTTAATCGATTTTTATGAAAATGTTAACATTTTTGTGTGCGCCCAACCAAAGAATGGCTATGCAGAAAGAGAGTGAATTCTGCGACAACGTAAGTAGACAACGTGTTCCCGTATAGTGTGTGATGCAAATCTTAACGTGTTCATAAAAATATAAATATTAATTTATTACTATCGAAAACTACAATAAATTGAAAATATAGATAATTTATAGTCATTCTGTATTACTTTTTCATTTGAAGAAATATCTGCTCATAGATACTATATAAATTAGCAAACGTTTTTTTTTTAATTAAATAAAAATGTTGACTTGAGATTTTTATAAAACAGAACGCTTCTTAAAAGATTGTTGGTGAAGATCAGAGGGTATCTTTTTTTGTAAAATCCTTAGGTACACTAAGTTATACATATCTACATATATACACATAGGAATGCAATTATTTTAGTGTTAACTATTACTACCTTCTTGATGTGTAAATGTCTTTCCTGGCAGTTCTGGCATCAATTTCTGCTAAAGTGACTCGTTTAAATTTTACGAAAGTTATGTGTTGCCGGAAGTGACACAAAACTTCCCTGGCAACTATATTTTACCCTTCCTATTAATTACTTTTTTATAAAAACTACAATTTCAATAATTAACTAAAACAAAGATATAAACTTAAATATTTCAAATTTTTAGATATCAATTAAAAAAACGATAATTGAATAATTTATTCAATATCTTTATTTACGATACACTACAAAACAATTTGTTAACAGTCACACGAGTCATAATATTATTACGTACGAAATATTACTAAAGGCCCGTCCCGATTTCTCCCGGGTGCAAAACTGTTCCGGAAATATTATCTTGACCTTCCCATCTACGTCTTTACAAGCTTGCTCTTCAGGTAGATTCATGTTTATTGTCTCTAAACAGAACACTATGGCATGGTGTTTGTAGGCGTTTTTTCAAGTCGCCCGCGTGACAAGATACTGTTTCCTGATTGATTCGTGCTCATACATAGCAGCGGACCTAGCACGAAAAATAGTCCGAGTTCTAATTTTACAACCTATCTTGTGAGCTAGCAGGCGAGCCCGCAGTGTGGTCATTTGCAGCTTCATACCCAGCCTACCGGCCAGCAGAAGTCCAAGCAGTGTTTCTAGCAGCGTTTTTAGCCTCGTGTGCAGCGGCCTTAAGAATACAAGCTTTCAAGCAAAAATAAAATCGCATTGTAATCGGCTCATCCGTTTTGGAGCTCCAATGCCACAAACAGAGACAAATGCTTCGAACTTATAACAGCTCTCTTTTTCCATCGGCGGTTAAAGAGGTAGCAACCGTTAACACTGAAATAGTTGTAACCGTGTATATAGAGCACAGTGTTTGTGTCCAATCTCCACAAAGTCGGTAATGTAATTAATAGATAGAGGAAGTCCCATCTAGACTATTATGTGGTCTGATTAGAAGTTAGCCCGTGTAAAGGAATTAGCTAACTGCTTTAACGTCGGAGGATCGACCGCCGCCATCCGACACCATCCGACAACGTCCGAAGCAACATAAAAACACTGAACAACATACAGCTGCACGCTCTTTCTAAGAATAATGCAATAAACCAACTTGTTACACAATTTTAATTTCAAACTTTGTCATGAATAAAACAAATGCTCAACTATTTCAATTGTTTCTGTAAAAGGAATAAGTTCTTACAAAGTTGAGTTGAAATTTGAGTCGAGTTTTTTTTTGTACAGTATAGAATCGCTGTGTACGCGTATATATCTTTTTTTTGAACTAAGATTTCGCGGCGGCTTGGAACACAGGCGTACAGGAAGTTGTGTCGAGTTAAAAATCAGTTAATAATGATCTAAGGTTGTAATCTTGGATAATTACCACCTCAGATTTTCTGACAACACGTTGTGTAACCCAGTATCCGCCAAATATATAAATTGGTCTTAACCTAGTTAAGAAGTGAGATATCTGCGAAAAATAGGTCCAAGTCTCCAAAAAATCGATTCGAAAAATATTCCGAAAAAATCGTTTTGTGTGTTTACTGTGCCGACAAAAATTGCTACCGTAATTAACAAAAAATGAAAAAGAAAAAAAATCCCCTCAGAGTTTTGGCAATTTCTATAAGCTTATAGTTTTTGAGTAGGTAATTGCCAGAAATCTGAGGAACATTTTTTCTTTTTTTGGTAATAACAGATTTTTGTCGGCGCAAAAAATAAAAAAAACGACTAATTCAGGATATTTTTCCGAATTGAATGAATTTCAATACTAGGTATATATACTACCGTTTTTTGTTGACTTGTCTGTTGTAACGAAATCAAATATCTATATATTTTTATCTGATATCTTTACGATAATATGTATGTATGCATGCATTTTTGAACAGATTTACCTTAAAAACGATTTGACGAATTTTGAAAAAAAAAATGTTTTGAATGTTTCTAATATTTTATTTTTCACTACCTATTTTATCGCTATAATTTAATATCTTTTTTGGATATTTCTGTACAAATATATAAAATCGTAGCATGGTGTTCACACTATAACTACAGTCAAGGCCGACCGGTATCCCTTCTTCTCCCGCGACTGTGTTATAAGGGCCACTGCTCACGAGGCTGGTTTTGCCGCTGGAATCTTTGCTGGGACTTGCGCTGGCTAGCGCGTTGGCTGCGTGGATAATAATGACGTCACTGCGGACTCGGTTGCGTGTTTACAAGCTGAATTTCAAAATTAAAACCGCGTTTATTTTTCGTGCTTGTTTCACTGCTTTTTTGAGCAAGAACCAATCAGAAAATAGTATCTTGTTACGTGGGTGACGTAGGCAAACGCCTACAAATAAACATGGTGTCATAGTGTGTGTTCTATTAGAGACAATAAACGCCAATTTTTGTTAACATTCGAACTGTCATTGCGCGCGCACCAAATCCATCTACAAAGCCAGCTTCAAAACACGTATCGTGTGAAGCGAATATATATGTCATCACGAAATCCAGCACGCTTGACACCTAGCAGGCAAATCTAGCAAGGAATCTAGCCTCGTGTGCATCGATCTAAGATTATAAAGCGCGAAACAGCCAGTGGAATTGCAAGTCATTCGACATTCGGCTTCTTATTTCGCATGACGTGCAGTGTAAAAGCTTTTAATAGGTGAGATTTGTTTGTATACGGTGTCATAACAGGGGGTTGTTTTTCCCGGACAATGCCAAGCGTATACGTTGTGTCAGTGGCGTAACAATAGGGTGGCAGGACGGCAACGGGCCCCTGGCTGGAAGAGATCTCTTGCCCGAGAGGGCCGTGAACACAGGAGGATCCTATTATTTATTATTACAACCAGAGTTGGGCCAAGTACAATGAAAATGTACTTGGAGTACCAAGTACAAAGTACTTGACTAAGTACTGAGTACATGTACTGAGTACAAGTACTTGGATTTTACGAGTACTTTTTACAAGTACACCTTTGTGGTACAAACTAGTGATGGGGTACTCGAGTACAAGAATCGATTCAGTACTCGATTCTTCAAAGTACTCGCTGTACTCGAGTACTTGTAACTTGTATTCGAATACTGGAGACCGAGTACAGGAATCGAATTCTTCCTACAGTTGATGCGTTTTTGTACCTGCGTGAATACACACTGGTATTCGAATACACAGTACGAGTACACTGCAGTTAGCAGTGCACTGTGCTGGGATTGAATTCTTTTTACAGTCAATGCGATTCTGTACTAGCACTGCGTGTACTCGAATACCGAATACAATAGGTAATATAATAAGGAATAGATATTAGGCGTTTTGTCAACGCCACGTACTTACATAATGAAAAGGGGCACCTACTTACTTATTTTGATTTTAATAATTTTATTAGGGAAACTAAAAACATTACTTACAATTATTTATTAAAAAATACAAAAATAAATAAACTCTTTAAAAAAATAAAAGCAATAAACTCTTCTTTTGCCATATAAACAAAATAGCGTTCAGATTAAAAAAAATAAAATAGATATAGTAAGTTTAACGACAATAAGTATTTGAAAATATTAACATAACTACATTTTTCGGTTATAACAATTTAACTTGCATAAAAATTGCACGGCCAACCATCATTCAGTATTCAGTGTTTCCAGCACAAGCTAATGTGCGAGCCGACGGTATTTGGTTAGCATGGTTAGCATCGATTCTAAGCAGCTGACAGACTATCAACTGCATGCAATGAGAAGAAGTACTCGGTACTCGGATAAGTATTCGATTCTTAAAAGTATTCGAGTACAGAGTACTCGATTCTCAAAAAAGACGATTCTCCCCAACACTAGTACAAACTACAAACAAACCCTACAAGCTCGATTATTTATGAAATTAAAATACACAGAGAGTGACGTACGCACAAAATGTTTTTATGAATTATATTTTATTTATATTAAATGTGAATTAATACAAAAACAAAAAATTGAAAATACTGAAAATAGAAAAATAAACAACTAAATAAAGACAAAAAGCAATGTTTCAAGAAACCCTGCATTAATAGGTTTGTTCCAAGCAGCCAGCAAACGGTAACGAAACCGTCACCATCATGCGCAGATAGCTAAAACGTGTTCCAGTATCTTTTTAGCTACTGCGCATGCGGTTGACGGTTTCGTTACCGTTTGCTGGCTGCTTGGAACAAACAGGGTACCCAGACATGTTCACAAGAAAGTAGCGATTCTTTACGGAAAAATCGCAAACTTAAAAAAACGCCTAATTTTTAAAACTTCTACACAAGACTTCTTTCTTCATAAAAGTGTATTTTAATGTACTTTTTCCAAATACTTGTACTCAGTACCGCCCAGCTCTGATTACAACGTTAAGTAAAATTTGCCACGGACCTCAAACGGGGTAGTTATGCCACTGACGATTATATACCATTAAAAAAATTCTATCTACAAATCCGGGCGAAGCCGGACCGAACCGCCACTGTCAACATGTATGTGTAAATATAAAATTACGTCTCATTGCGATCCCACTCTAACATGCGGTGGGAAAAGACTAACTTAATTTAACACAAATTTCTTTTTTATCGACATAACCAATAAAACGGTATTGTGATGAAACTGGGGCGATGTGACTCGCAAAATAATTCAAAATACGCGTGTTTTGTTGTCGAGAGACGTGCAATGTTTGAAAATTTACAAATCGCGTTTAAACTGGCTGACGTATACGATGAAAGGGAGTCAACAAGATCAACTACTTGTCTACCCATTCTGTGTCAAATGGATTCGGAGGAACCTCGAAGCAGGGTTTATAACTACAGACCACTGATTGGTGTAATTTGTTCAATGTCACATTTCTCTCTTCTGATTCAATTATACGGACTGACTCAAAATCTTTTTATTTGTTTTGGTCTCAAAACAAGCTTCAATTCTATCTAAATGTTCAAATCTTTGATTAACGTCTGACAAAAACTCTTCAATAAATAAAATTATCTATCTAAATGTGTATAGGATTTCACGATCCGCGCTATTCCAAATCTTCTTGGTTTCCAGACTTGTAGGCCGTAGGTATTACCTGACGTTTCGTCTACAAGTCCGGTAGATATTATCAAAAGCGATGTGGCAGTGAGCAAAGTTTCCTTCTAGGCGGCTCTAAAGGTCGCTGCACAGGAGGCTCTAAACGCTGCTAGAAGTTCTGCTAGCCGGTAGGCAGGGTACGAAACTGAAAATGACGTCACTGCGGGCTGGCCTGCTAGCTCACAAGATAGGTTTAAAAATTAGAACAGGGGCTATTTTTCCTGCTAGATCTGCAGCTAGGTATGAGCAAGAACCAATCAGGAAGCAGTATCTTGTGAGGTGGGCACATGAACAAACGCCTACAAACCAACATGGCGTCATTCTGCTCAGAGTCAGACAACAGACGCGTTTTGCTCTGTGTTTATATTCGAACTATCCAGATCTATCCACAAAACAAGCTTGAAAAGTAGTCTCGTGTAAAGCGAGCACTTAACAGCAATCAAGAAAACCAACGCTAGAAAACTAGTAGGCAAATCTAGCAAGAAATCTAGCAGCGTTTCTAGCCTCGTGTGCAGCGGCCTTAAGAGAAGTCTTTAGACGACTGCTGGTTTCCCTTCTTTTGTGCTCAGCGTGTTTTCTACTCGGTCGTAGTTCGTGGTTGGATTTCGTGAAACAGTTGGTCTATAAACTCTAAAGTGTACTTAATACAGGTTAAATACATTCAAACACAGCGGAACTCGGAAATCTTCCTGTATATAACAATTAGTATCTAAATTAAGTTAATATATTAGTCTAATATTGGCAATTCCTGTCCATTGAGAAAGACAGCATTCAATGTAATGTTGTTATTGTAAATATTAGCTCTCGCAGTTTGTGATTTCAGCTTATAGTTTGTAGTGCTACATTGGGCTATATAATATAAGATACCTATATCAAAGGTTGTACTGTTGAGTAACGAATCAACCAACGCAGAATTCGTTTTTTCGGTTTCAAGTCCTGACAGTGACATTTTTTCTTCTATATACGTAAGTTGTCTAAAACATATCAATATATTATTATGTTATACATCAATTAGTAAATTAAAAGTTGCGGTAAGAAATCTAAAAATATACTAATTATTGATATTTAGTAATTAATATAATTAATTGTTAAATAAAAGATGTTTGGGAATGACAGTAAAAAAGCTTTTTAGATTAAATTCCACACGACGCCATCTATAGTCTATGGCAGTGTTGGCGAACCTATGACACGCGGGTCAGACACTGACCGATGCAGACTTTTTAAATGACCCACACGTTATTTATTCAAACTTATTTTTCATATCATAAAAAAGGGAACAGACAATAAAAAATATTAAAAAAATAAAGTAGGTAAATTTGGTGAATATGGCAATAGTGACACAAGTTTGACTCTTCCTGAAAACGGTAATATCCAAATAGAAGACTCAGTTAAATTTCTTGGCATCCTAATTGATAAAAACCTGACGTGGAAATATCATATCGAGCAGCTCAGTAATAAAATCAGTAAATATAGTTATCTTTTGAGAGCTTTAAGCAACTTCGTTCCACGATCTGTGTTACTAAATGTTTACCATGCTTACGTGGTATCAAACTTTCGCTACGGAATTATCTTTTGGGGTAACTCTCCGTTTGTTCATGAACTTTTTCTTATTCAGAAGCGCTGTGTGAGAACTATAGGAAATACTGGACCTAGAGAATCATGTAGGCCGTTGTTCAAGAGCATGAAAATACTTACAATTTATGATATTTTCATTTATAAGTGCTCTATCTTCTGCAAAACATATCCGCAGCTTTTTATGAACAATTTACGCCATCATGAATACAGTACCAGAATTAAAAACAGCTATATAACAACTTTTCTCACCATCAACAAAGGCTCCATGAACATTATTATAAAAATATTTAATCATTTACCCATCTCAATAAAAAATCTAAGTCTACACAGGTTCAAAAATGAGCTCAAAGCTGTGTTGCTATGTCATAATTTTTATAGTATCGACGAATTTTTCTTGTGTAAATTAACCAAGAGAACTTAATTAGTATTTTTGTTTGTATCATACCTTTATGTAAAATGACGTCTTCTACACTACGCATGTAGTATTACGGAAATAAAGAAATTATTATTATTATTAATATATCTAATGGCAAAATAAAAAAATAATTCTCACTGGACATTGGCTACTGATTTTCTATTGTATCACGTACCTGTGTATGAGGTACATGGTCGTAAAACGTCGTGTTTCGTCGAAAAAAAACTATGTAATCAAAAAGATAGTTTTTAACCATCCTCCCCTTCTCTTTTCCAAGAGAAGCCGCTGACTTAGTGACCCACGAGCTAGAACTTAAAAAAATCATGACCCACTTCTCAAAAAGGTTCGCCATCACTGGTCTATGGTATAGGTAGAACTTGAATAACGAAGAAACAAATAGTTAATTGACAAGAAGGCTTTGATATAGGTTACATTACATAACAGGCGTTGAAAGAAATGAAAAAAAAACTAAATAGATTCAAAGCAAAAAAAAGTTCTCTCATTAAATGTGAACATACCTTTTTCGATTTTTATTTGAAACTTTTTTTTACACTCCAAGCAGCACATCAAACGTAATCATCAGATACCCCCGGTGTACACCGTGCAACTTCTGACCCACAAGTTATAGCATGTTATTTAGATCGGCTCTGTGCTGCGCTTACCGTTGGCTCTTTAGTACAAAATCATCTATCACTGTCATATGCTAGAAGTGTTCACTTAATCTATCTCATTCAGTCAAGATGATTTTGACGCGGCGGTATAAATGTCATACTTACAGACACGACACACGGCTTATGGCAGTAGTGACTACTGACTATTTTTATATACTTTCGATTGACTCTGCAGAACACCCATTTAAAATGTTCACTAGCCACCACTGCTTCTTATAGTAAGATTATGTTGATCCATACGTTCAATTTTGTCTACAGAAATGCCTTCGTCAATGTGGATTTTTTTGAGATTCCAATTTGGTAATGTTTGGTACCAAATTCCTTCAAAATAATTCCAGCCGTTTTCGAGCATCTACCGCTATTATTAGTAGACAAAAATTCAAGAAATGCGTTAAAATAAAATAACCACTTAAGGGGTTACGCCACCTTTTAAAAAAAATCGATTTTTTTAGGGTGTAGATAAATTGCTTTTACCTTTGAAAATATTTTAAGTGTTTAACTATTCCAAAATTCAAACTATAACCGAAGTTAGCAATAACTAATTCATATTAGTCATAAAGCATTCAATCTGTTAGTTTTTTCGTTTGCGTTTATCTCGAAACTACATTTTTCAAAACGATATCTCAAAATCTACGCAACCGGTTTGGTTAAGATTATTTTACACACTTATTTTTTATAATATTATCTATAATGTGACGTAGGATTTTTTTGATTGGGTACCATGTTCAAAAGTTATATTTTTCAAATTCAAAATTTCGATGCAATTATACGATTTTTTTTAAACAGCTGTAATTTCTACAAAAAATTTTGAAAATGTTTATCCTACGTCAAATTGTCACATTTCCTTTTAAATTTCTGACAATGCCTAACAGAGAAATCGTGTACACCATCAGCAGGGATTTTCAAAAGAGGGTCTTACAATATATCGTCTCATATCGCCGCCATTTTTTTTTATTTTTTGTTATCGTCAATATTGCAAATTGTTCATAAAACTACTATATATGTGTAAAATAAGGATGACTTTATATACTTAAGGTAGGTACGAGCACCAAGGCAATTTTAAATAAAAGGCTTGATTTTTTTATTAATAATAATTTACTAAGGTTTTAACTTTAATTTAAATAGTTTTTTTTTAATTTCCACCGACTAGTTTTGGAGAAATCAATAAAAACATATCAATCTACCGTTTTACCATAAAGCCAATGTTAAATATGCCTACTTTTGAAGTCGCTTATTTATTTATTTAAATAATCGGGAACCCCCCCTAAAGTTTTCAGAATTGGTTTAGACTTAGTCCAACTTCATATAAAAAAAATCAAGCCTTTTATTTAAAATTGCCTTTGTGCCCGTACTACCTTAACGGCTGTTCCAAAAAAGTTTCTTTTTATACAGTTTTCCGAGCGCCAAGGTGGCTTAATCCCTTAAATGTAATTTGAATAAATAAATAAAAATTCTCGACTCATTTGTCAGACTTTGCTTTACTGATATTTTATTGACATTTTGTCCGAATTTGGACCATTTTATAATTGGACTGAAACGTCAATAAAATATTAATAAAGCAAAGTCTGAAAAATTAGTCCAGAATTTTTATTTATTTAAATAACAAAATCAGACGTTAACAAAGATTGTCGAACTGGTTTCCCTCAACAAGTTCATTAAATTTAAATTTAAGTTTATTTTGGGTTCATTAAAATTTACCTTCAGTTATTGTGTCGTTACGAGATAAATTATTGTCTCTAGAATTATTTTTTTTTGTGAAATATGTTTCGACATAAATTTTACATGTTTAATAATTCAGTTGGTATACCGAATAAGTATCACGTTATCTGAGACGTGCCATCGGTAGCGGCTGTCTTTGTTTTGTCCTGACGTGTTCCGACCGTTCCATCATGAGACAGAACCGTCGCGCGTCTTGTCTCGCGACCCGTGTTTTGCCCGTTACTGTAGTTAGAAACAAAGCAAACGGAATCACAGATAACACACACAACCTTTAGTAATTAGTTTTGCTCCGATAGGTGTTCTTACACAACACAGAGAATATCTCAAATCACAGATGACATAGGCGTGCCTATGCCCCCGCGCTATCAGACATGTTAATTTTTACCGGAGGATTGAGTTAAAAAGTAGGTATTTTTTAATGTCTTCAGCATAAAGTAGTGTTGATCCAATAGAATGACCAGCTTGAGGTATGTAATAGATTTATATAGTAGCTCTAATAAAAAACTTATTGTAACTGTTAGATATAATATTATGATCTAAATTGTAAACATATATACATGTTCATAGGCCCTGAAGATGAAAATAAATTTTTCGAAACGTTGGCCACTAGCGAAACATTGGTAAAGCTTATTTATTTATGATCCTCAACCAAAACCTTCCTTCATCTTAGTATTTTTTAATAATAAGTTTTTATTAAAATGTACTGAAATGAAAAATTAACATTATTATAACAGCGCGGTTTGTGACCGTATTTAACTGTCATAGAGTTTATGAGCCCCACTTTTATATTTATAATTGTGAACCTTTATTAATTTTTTCTCCTTTTATTACATTTAACTAAAAACTTTTTTTTTTAATTTTAATTATTATAATATAATATAAAAGTCAAATCTTATAATATAAAAGTACTCGGAAAACATGTTTGTAAGACACGTTCTCCCACCACCGACATCGGGACTTCCACCATATTATGTTATTTTTTCCTTTTTTTATTATTCCAACACCATAATTGGGGAATGGTAATAATTTAAGTCAAAATTAACTTTTCAAAATTTTACAATATTTTTTTTGTTTTAAGAACTGTGTCCAAAACACATATTTTTGGAAAAATCTTTGCCTCTGTCTGTGTGTGAACACGATACAGGTCAAATGGATGAACGGATTGAAACTAAAAATTTTGGGAGGATGATTGGTATGCAGATATGAAGAGCCCTATTGTTTTTGGGGAAAATCGGTGCATGCGCAAAAGAGATATGTGCTATAATGTTGTTTTTTATATAAAAATGATATACTTTTCATAATGATTTATTATTCTACTTACTTAATTTTTCAAGAAAGTTTTGGTAATTTTTTTTCTAAACTTTATAATTTTGGAAATAATTTGAAAACAACAAAGAAACAGCTGTTCTTTTATTCTGTAGATCTGTCAGAAAGAAATTAGTTAAGCATGATTTGATTAATTTTTATATGGCGTGACATACTGCAGGTAACCATGCCAACGAATAGCAAATATCATATTTAATACTTGAATAATGAAAGTAAGTAAGTAAAAGCAAATAAAAAGAATGGTGTTTAACACTATTTTGAAATTTTGAACTTAAAATTGAAATGTCCAGCTGATAATAATAAACAGTTTATTGTATACCTACTAACATAAACGGACAGACATACAAAAAATCTGAAAATACTATTTGGGGCAAGGTATCATATTAATACATACAATTACTTACAAAGGGATTTTATTTATTCATATTGATTATGTGATACTCTAATAGTGGAGATTATACCAACTTATTTTGCTAATGCGCATGTGCGTGTTTATTAGATAAAAGGCAGCTGACCCAAAAGGCCTTTGGCCATATCTATGCATATATAGACTAGGGGTGTTGTTGTTGTTGTTTAGAAGCTAACTATGTTTGAAGTTAAACCGTCAATACGAATTCTGTTTACTTGAAAAAGTCTTATTAACTTGGAGCATGTCTAGCTTGAGGCTATTCGCTGGGTGCATGACGGCACCACCGTCTACCGTCCGCAATTTTTCATGCGTTTATAACATCGTGTGAAGTGGGCATTTCTCAAATAACTGTAATAATAACTAAGCGAAACCTTTAATTATCGGCATTTTTATGCCCAGCTAAGGAGATATAGTGTTTATGTTGCTGCACTGAAAAAAAAACATATTGAGTATAATTATTATTTGGGAAAATGTAAACAAAATATTTCATACTTCCACGAAGCTAGCGGGCTATGGAGTGAGACTTAACTGCCTTGTTATTGTGATTTTAAATCGCTAAGCTTCTTAATAAATATTTATTAGATATCGTGTCCATCGAGAAAAAGTTATTTATTTAGTGTACGACGTTTCGTCTATATATTTAGACTTTTTCAAGTACAAATGTGAATATTTAAAACAATAATTATTGTTTTAAATTTTCAAGTACAAATGTGAAAATTTAAAACAATAATTATTGTTTTAAATATTCACATTTGTACTTGAAAAAGTCTAAATATACTTATAGACGAAACGTCGTACACTAAATAAATAGCTTTTTGTCCACAATCCTGCGATTTTTATTAATAACTTCTTAATAAAGGCTCTCACAGACCATAAGGCGGCCGCGGTGGCGATCGTGGTTGCGATCAGGTCCAGACACACCAAAGCGACTTTATCGCCTGATCGCGCACATATAAATACGCAAAACAAATTAAAATAAAACGTCTATGTATATCAATAAATTAAATGAGTTTAATAAATATGACTTGTGAACTAGAAGAATTTTTACTTTTAGCAGCCATTTTAGAAGACAACGAAAAAGAAGAGTAAGTTTTTTTATTTTGTCTTATTAGTGTCTCAATATAACCTGCATGTGACAAATCATATACGAGTAAAATATTATACATTTTAACGTGTTTTAACATTTCAATAACGTGTATGCAACTAACAGCTAACACAGCGTTCAGCGGCTAAATACGACACGAGCGTTTGGCCGCCACCGCATAGTGGCCGCAAGACTGAAAGCTGCAAATTCCCGCCAAAATGACCGCGAACGTTATCGCCAGCGCGGCCACCTTGATCTGTGAGAGCCTTAAACGATATGGCAGGGAGCGCAACGAAAACATCTGACGGCCACATGAAATCGTACTCTATAAGCATTGCATGATTTATTGGTCATTTAGTCTTTAGCTACAATCGATTCAGTTGTGTCCACTCTATACCTACTCTGCACACGGCTAAGAAGCGAATTTGGTCATGCAAATGATATTTGCGATCAGTCGGTGTAAGTAAACCAACACATTATTATTACGCATCGTCCGCGTCGTCAAATAATGAGACACTTGATAATGTTGTATTTTCCATTTTGTTTGTTAATTTTATGTTGCTTTATTAAAAAAGTGTAGTTATTATAATTATCAGCGAGATGACGTCACTCGGGTTACAAAGCGTGAGGATACTTTTTATAGCCTTAAAATAATATAATCTGCGTCCAAAAATAAAAACCGCTTCTGTTCAATTTATTTTCGATAACATAAGATTAACAATACTTATATACCTAAATGTCAGTTTTTTATTTTTAACCGATTTCAAAAAAGAGGAGGTACTATGTTCGACCCGTATATTTTTTTACGTAGGTATGTTCAGCCATAACTTTTCGATAGGTTAATCGATTTGAAAAATTTCGACGCCTTTTTGTTCAGAATGTTTCCGAATTACTACTCTAAAATGTTTATAAAAATCAATTCAATCTTTTTTAACTGACATAAAAAAGAAGATTTTTTTTATGTATGTTATCTCATATCTCCAGCATTTGTGAATCTATTTTGATGAATCTTTTTCTACCTTCACGTTGGTCTGACGTAGGTAAATTGTACTTAAATCGATAAGACAGTTTATTTTATTTAGTAGTTGTCCGAGAAATGTAGTTTTTTTCTCTTCAGTTTAGTATTAAAATATTAGGGAAGAAAGCGATTAATAACACTCAAACTACATATCGTAGTCACCATGCAAAATTAAAAATTGAACCTCCTTCAAAAGGGGTCCCTATGGAGCGTAAAATAAAGTTTTGAGGTTGGTACCAATCTATACTAATACATAAAGCTGAAGAGTTTGTTTGTTTGTTTGTTTGGTTGAACGCGCTAAGGAACTACTGGTTCAAATTGAAAACAATTTTTTGTTGTTGGATAGCCCATTTATCGAGAAAGACTATAGGCTATATAATATCAAGCTACGACCAATAAGAGCGGAGCATCAATGAAAAATGTTCCAAAATAGCTTCTATTCAGGTGAAATGCCGTAACTACATAATATATCAATATTAGGTCGTATATTCACAAGCCCGGCTAGGTCAGTCGGTAGAGCATGCGGCTGTTAATATCAGGGTCGTGGGTTCGAGCTCCACGTTGGGTGAATATATTCTTATTTTTTTTATTTTCTACATTGCTTTCTTCTAAGGCTTACATTTAAATTTATTTTAATTGTATTTAGGACTAATTAAAATTAAATAAATCTAATTATTAGCTCATTTGAAAACTGTTATAACTATAGCTATATAAAAAAAATATCCTACAGTGTTTTCACTTAAATATTTATTATATTTTATTAATTACAGTAATTATTGATTTAAAATAAATTTATTACTTAAAAGTATAAATACTGCTTTTTATCGACAAAAACTTTTTAACGGTAACTCCGATCATCATGAAATTTCGGTAAACTAAGATGAATGTGCGTTCTCATGTCCCTCCCTTCCCCATTCGTTCTTTAGCACCCGGGTGAAACCGGACGGGACCGCTAGTTTAATATACCTACCTAAGTACTACATAAAAAGTGATAAATAGACGCCGAACTCAAAACTTTGTTATTTTACGCTCTTTAATGACCTCTTTAAAAAAAAATACGACGCTTAAACTTTAGAAGCACTTTATTTAATCCACATAACAAATTAATTTTTTTTTATTACACAACAAAGAAAATTAATACTCGTACTCTAAGGGCAAATTATGATGAATGAATACAAATTTCTCTGCGTTAAGAGGCAACAAATGGTTTTGCTTGTCTTCATAAACAAGGCCAGTTTTCGAAAAAAGTCGTTCGCTGTAAATGATCGTGTTTGCAATCAATTCAACAAGACAATGAGGCACTAACTTCGCTCATGAACAAAAAGCCCACCCGAAGGTTTGCTCGTGTAACGATACGCCAATCGGCTATGTTCGGCCGGGTATCCAGCTATCCGGCTACAAGGTTGGCCGGATTTCCGTATCCGAAAAAACAGCTATTCGTTTCATCTCTAATATAAATATAAAGGCGGTGGAGTCATTGTTTTGAAACTATGAATGGTTTGCAGTGCGCACTTATAAAATTATTACAAATTCAAGTTACGCGATTTTGCTATTTGGTCACAGATATAATTATATTCCGCGGTGTTTAATTAAAGTGGAGATGTTGTAGTGTGGTATAAATGTGTGGATAGATCGGATATCCAATTACAAGCTAAGTGCTGAATGTGTAAGGTGAGAAGACGCCACAACCGATGAAGATAATGAACCACAACTGTGCACAGTTCATGCGTAAATTTTCAAGCTCATGAGAATGTATTTCCCTTTGTAAAGTAATTAATACTCTTAGGGGTTTTTAAACTGTATTTCTGACCATTTTTTTGTGTTCTGTGCAAAACTGAACACTTGTTGAATCACTTCGGTGTCCATTCGTTCGCTTGTCACAAGCGATTTTTTCAAACTATTTGACGTAAAAATTTACAACAGACAGAGTATGCTAGCCTAAATACAGACGTGAAATATAAAATCTTGAATTTTTATTCTGGGGGTTTATTTCTGGGAGTGAAATAGGATATGAAAAAATTGGGAAATGGAAATACATTTTTTTTTCAAGAGCATCATGTAGGATGTCTAATGAAAGCTTTTTAAAGCACTAATTCAACAATATATATAGTAGAACCTCGATAAGTTAAAGTTCAAGGGAATCGTTGAATTTAAGTTATCGAGTTTTTTACTTATCGAGAGTTAGAGAGGTTTTGGAAGTTCAATTTTTAACTTAACGAGTTCAATTGTGTCAAAATATCGATTGAAGAAATGGCGTTTTGCTCCATATCAGTAATTACTTTCTTCACAGCTTTTTTGCGATAAAAAGTTTTAAAATTTTTTATTATCCCTTGATCCAGTGGTTGAAGGTGGGATTTTGTATTTGGTGGTAAATTTTTTTTATTGCTTTTAATGGAGGTATATCACCGTGGGCTGTGAAATTTAGCGATTTAGTGAAAGACTGAAGTAATAATAATAATAAAAATGTTTATAGCTCTAAATGTACAAATGTAGGCAATAGGGACAGGATCAAACTAGAGTTTGATCTTCCTCCTGCCCCTGTACAGAAGACTTTATAAAATCACATTTACAAAAAAAAAAAAAATTAAATCTAGTTGGTTAACACACAGGCACGAAAATTAATAAAGTTTTTAGCAAAACCTTTTGTTTATATAGTACTTATTCACGATGACTCACTGATAATACTTTAAGTTATGGAGGTCACCACAATATTATTTTAAGTTATCGACGACCAACGCTCAAAATATTTGTTTAAGTTACCGAGGTTTTGTGCTGTAATGTTATAGGTTTTAGCCTTTGAGGGGAAGGGAATTCAAAACATTTTTAAATTCAGAGGTTTTTAGCTTATCGAGGTTCTACTGTATTCATTTTTTGGGAAAAAACGCGTAAAAATTATTAATAATAATAATAATAATAATAATAATAATCTTTATTAGTACATATAAGTGCACTAAAAGGCGAGGTTCAGCCACAGGCTGCTTTTCAACCTAACCCTTTATGCTAAATACATAATAAAAGTCCCCCACCCTCATTACCAAAAGGATTGTTCATAAAAATCTAGAAAAAATCATGAACATTGATATAATTGAGTGTAGATGAAAAGAAAATTATCAGAATTGAATCATTCTAGCGCGGTCAATAGTTTAATTTACACTATAACCTTAAAACGCATCTGTAGAAACAATTTTGAACGAAATGTGAAACATAGAGACTAATGCAAGTCAACAAGCACAGCCAACGTAATTTATATACGAGTGATTTAATTCGTGAGTGTAAAATTTCCAAAAAAATGAGTGATAAAAACAAATAATAATAATGATAATAATTATAATAATGCGTTTAACGTCCGTTTCTAGAATTTTTGTCATAACAGACGTAATTCGCACCATTATTATTTTTCATCTATCACACTTCCTTGTATTTTCTACATTTTTTCAAATTTCAACCAAGTATTAGCATAGGCGAATTAAGTAATTTTGGGACATTAGGATAGGGTAGGCATATTTTGAGCATAGGAGTTTGGCAGGTAATCGGCCATGGCCTTGAATAAGGAGCCATCTTGATATTTATCTAAAATTATTAAGGGAAACCATAGCAAACCTCAACAAGATAGCCGGTACAAGAATTACCGTCTCTCGGCGAGCAGCAGCAGGAAACAGTCCCAGCCACATCTGCCCCCGCCGGGATTCGAACCCAGTACCTCCCAAATGCGGATCTAGTGCTCTCACCACTACGCTACAGCGCTTGGTGATAAAACCAAATTAAAAGAAGTTTCACTTCAACCGCGCGTAAAGGTTACACGCGCTCGTTTTTTTTTATTTCTGTGGACAAATTTTTAGTTTTAAAATTTGTTAAATTATGTTTCGAACAGTTGACAAGTTCAGATGTGACATTAATTGGGCGTTTTGTTACAAAATGAAATTTTGAAAGTAATCAGACACGAATAAGATCAAAGCAAAATGAGGTAATTGGTTTTATTGTGTAATATTGCTATAGCATACAAAGAACCTTTGCGAAATGCGAAATGTAAAAATTGAAATATAGCTAATCAAATCATCAAGTTTAATCCTCGATGTATTACTTGAGGCCCGAGCTTTACTAGTGTAATTGCTACTGGAAACGTATTCTGTAAATCTATAACATCGAACAATGTATTGATTGCGTTCTATTTTAAAATAGTAACTTCTTTTTTAGTTGACTGTTAGGTTGCATGAGTGACTATCAAACTTTCTCATGGAGATTCGTTCGTTTCTTTCTATATATTCGAGGTGTCAGACATTTTAAAAGGTTCATGTTTTATCAGAGAACATTATTTAAGCGTTTTGGTTGAAGTTTTTAAGCTATTCAATTAATAAAACAAACAGTATATTAACCGGAACGTTTCCCTCTAAATTTTCCGAAAGATGTTGTTTTGACGACATGTAAAAAATTTATAGATACTGTTTGTTTTTTAATTGAATAGCTTAAAAACTTCAACCAAAACGCTAAAATAATGTTCTCTGACAAATAACATGAACCATTTAAAATGTCGACATATTCGAGGTGTCAGACATTTTAAATGGTTTATGTTATAAAATTTTTGCCGACGGGCACTCTGACATTTTAAATGGTTCATGTTATTCATGGTATAAGATCGACAAATCAGAGTCTATCCAATTAAAAAACAAACAGTATCTATACATTTCTTACATGTCGTCAAAACGACATCTTTCGGAAAATTTAGAGGGAAAACGCCCCAAAATCAAAAAAAAAGTCATAGATGAAATAGGTGCCAGACTAGGCCTAATAAAGCCATATACAAAGTTTGGGGAGAGTATTTGTCAGTAAAATTTTTGCCGACGGGCACTGTGACTTTAATGTTGATTTTTGCATATATCAGACTTTGATAAACTATATAGTGACGGTAACGACATTATTCCATGTTTTATAAATAAGGGATTGCAATGTTCATTGTATTTGACCTTACTTAGAATTCTCACAACTTTTTTTTTAAGTGTTAGGGATCTTATATATAGGCGGAATGACTAACTGCACCCTCCTCAAGCCACTCCTAATAAAGTGAAATTATAATCAGTAATCCACTTTCTTAGGAGTGGCTTGGGGAGGATGCAATTGGTCAAAAATTTCTGCCGCTGGTATTTCCCGGTCATTTGGCTCTAACAGAACCTAAAAACGAAGTGCCAGAAATTTTTTTAAAATTTTAACCCTTTTTTTACACCCTTTGAAATTTTGTATCCCCCCTGTCTTAAAATGGGTTCAGATTCCGCCTATATATCATAGAATAAAAAATGCTCTGAATTACTTAAATAGCTTATGTATCAAGCGGCAGAAGGTTGGGACGACATGCTTTTTTTACGCGTCATCTTCCTGACTAATATAGCTATTGTTTTCTAATATAGCGATGTAACAATGGGTGTTTCTTAACAATAATTTGTAGCAAACAATAACTATATCTAGTGTTATTAATACTTAATTGAATTGCGAACATATACTCGCACGAAAAATTACATACGTAAATTAATTTTATTATCACTGTTGACCGGACCTAAAAGCTTGTCACGAGATATGTTCAGAAAAAAGTTCATAAAAAGCTTTCAGATCAGGTCAACAATGACAAAATGATTTTATTTGTTTGATTGAAATGTTTGTTACATTCTTCGTTTTAGTAGATTTTTATAAAAGCTTGTTTTTAAAAGATTTTTTATTTATTTATTTTTTTTAATATGCCGATGCAAATAGACTAATTAACCTAAACTAGGGAAACGTATTGTCTCGAAATACTAAATTTAAAAAAAACTAAATTTTAATTATAGCGGAATTAACATTTGATCTATATGACCTACACCCTTTAATACATTTAACCAACATATATATCCCATCAATTAATATTATGGATCAACATAACTGCCGCATCAAAAAAAGCAATTTGAATTAATGTCGGTATCAATTTAAACGCGCAATTTAATACGGATTTTAGCGAATAGCGATACCCCAATGCGAAATGGAAACAGCATTAGTTTCTCTACGACCGAACAGAAGTACCTGGTCAGTGTTGCCAACTTGAGAGAATTTTCTTACGAAATCGGATTAGTTACACACTAATGGAAAAAAGGTATATATGTTACAGTACCTACATCTTCAAATGTTGAACACGTAGTGAAAAAAAGAAACCCGACTACGCAAAAATTAAACTAAAATTAAAAAGAGGAAAGCAGGTTGGATAATCTCAACATGCAGCAGATGGAGATCTATTTGTCTCTTTATTTTTTTTAATGGGTCCTCACCGAAGTTCCCTCTAAGCTGCGCCTAGTTTTTTTAAATTACGCAACCGTTTTTTTGTATTCTGCGTACAATGAGTTTGTTCACCATTTTTTTAATTCCATTTTATAAAAGAATTGCATCTCAAAATATGTTAAGAAAATGGTCTAAAATGTAATTTTCAAGAGTATTTATTAAAAAAAATTGGTTGTCTGTAAAGTCGGTTTACGGACGATAGTTTTACGTGATAACGTATTCCGTAATACATAACCTAAACCTCCCAAAATTTGGTTTCAATCCGCTTATCCTTGGTGTCGGAATGATAAGAAATGTCAAAAGTGACGTTTGCAACTGTCAAAGTATTATGTTCTAATAATAATTAGTTATTCCAATAGTTAACTTAGAAGGCGTTGCATTTCACAAAATACTAATGTCAAAAAATTGACTTAAACATTAGAAATGCAGCCGTTTTCATGTTAAGACAAGACATACGTTATTTTCTAATTTCCATGTACGGCAAATAAAGACGACCGACCGCGTCGCGTCATGCATTAGACAACATTGCATTTATACAGCTATTTTTCTATATAAATTTGTATAAAAAAACTGTTTAGGCAAATTCTGTTATACGAAATCTATGTAAAATGTTCTCCTCTTTCGTTTAAGACTGGTTTCAAACCGATCTGATTTAAATTGAGCGAGAAATTAGCAAAAAGCACGCACAGGGTCAGGCGGAACGTTACGCGTTAGGAACGTTACGACCGTTAGGAACGTTACACTTTTTCGTACATGCAGCCGGTGTTTTATCAATTTATAAGATTGGTGATTCATCAATTTATAAGACGTTATCACGTCAAAAAAACTTTTAACTTCAAACACAGGCACAGAACTTCCCCCCCACTGGCACACTTTTAGATCCATTTTGAAGATGTTTATTCCAATATATTTTTGTACCTCGTAGTCAGCGAAAAAATTAGAGGGAACAGTTACTATGTCCGGTAGATATGGTTATATTTACGGTGGATACAGTTGTGTCCACGGTGGATACAGTTGTGTCCACGGTGGATACAGTTGTGTCCACGGTGGATACAGTTGTGTCCACGGTGGATACAGTTGTGTCCACGGTGGATACAGTTGTGTCCACGGTGGATACAGTTGTGTCCAGGGTGGACACATTTGTTTCCAGGGTAGATACAGTTGTGTCCAGGGTGGATAAAGTTGTGTCCACGGTGGATAGAGTTGTGTCTAGGGTGGATACAGTTGAATTCACGAGGGATACAGTTATGTTCACGGTGGTCACAGTTTCTTGTTTTTTTTAAATAATTAGTTTTTATTTTCTTTTTTCGCATTCAAGTTTTTGTTTAATTTTTTTTTGTAGTTTGTGTCAAAATTGTAGCATAAAAATGTTATAAAAATATATATATTTGGAATTGGTTATTAACTATATCTTGTTTGATACCCATATTGTTATAATAATATGAAAAAAAAATTGATTACATAAATTTTTATACCCTATGTAACTCCCACAATTTAGATGAAGCTAACGATTCCTCATTATTGTAACAAAACTGTTGTAGTCCGTGTCGGAAATTATTTATTTACAATCATAAATGTTTTACAAAACAGTAAAACACACAAACGCGAGCGTACTTCTTTAACTTAACAGAAATAATAACGTTAACAGAAACAAAACTAATAGTTCTAAATTATAAAAGACAAGTAACAGAGAATATAGAGTCACTAAATTATGTACACAAAATATTTACATCACAGGAACACAACACACAGTTTATCTAGTACAGTAACTGATTCACACTTGTATTTGCAAAAAGTTATTTATGTTAAGCAGATTTATATAAATTGCACTCACTAAAGTTATTTTAATTTATATAAATTGCACTCACTAAAGTTATTTTAATTTATTTCCACAGTATAATTTATGTCGTAATGCCAGAGCACTGTATCAACACAACTCACGAACAGCTCGAATAACTGACTGCCTGACTCAACCACTCCGCTCACCTTTTATAACCTCGTCCCACGCTTCTATCAAATGTTCTGGACGAATCGAGATTTCTTCCTTTACATATATATTGTTCTCTCCAAGCGATTGTCTAAAGGTCGAGTGTTTTTACCTGTTTTCCATTGTTGTTGTTTCTAGTAGTTTCTACAGATTCCATAGTCGTCCCATCAAGGGCCACGCAACATTATGTTAAAATTCATCAGGTCGTTCAAGCTGCAGAGCATGCCAATGAAATCGACATACATACGTACACTCGAAAAACATTACCCTCCTTCTGACGCAGTCGAGTAAAAAGACCATAGAAAAATTCATGGCTCTGATAATTCCACAAAAATTATAGCTGTTTAAAACTGTCAAATTGTGATATATTAGCATACATTGAATATTCAAGTTCAGTAATTTATTAGTGTATTTGCCATAAGGCACTTACACTATTGGCGTCGGTCGGATGGCGGGACCTAGGGGTCGGACCAAAATTTCTCGACGTTTCATAAGTTTCTAAGAAGTTTGGCACCATTTTTGGAAATGTTTATATATATATGTATATATATATATATATATATATATGTGTTAGCACGATAACTCTCGACAGACTTAATCGATTTAAACGAAATTTGGTCCACACGTTGGAAACCATCACCGCACGAAGCCTATTTAAAATGGGCTTAATCGGGCTATGTTAAGGGTGGTATTTAGGGGTTGAAATAAGTTTTCGGGCCCAAAAATACCGAAAAAGTTCTCAGAATCGTTTCAAAATTGAAATTTAACCCTTTAGTAATTATTAAAAAGTGCCGCTAAAATTTAAAAAAAATCGGCCCTACAGGACCGGACTTACACATTTTATGAAAACACATGTTTACTGATATAGATTTACATACAGAAGGGTGTATATAATTTGGTACAGATGTTGAATTGCTATGTAGTATTAAAATTAACTAAAAAAATGTTGTTTTAAGGGGTGTATTAAGGGGTAATTTTTTTTATTTTGTTCAAAACAAAGTTAAGCTCATACAACAGAGCCACACTGCCTATAAAAGCAAATACACTATATTGTCGGCAGGGTTTTGCACTGCGACCCGAGTTTTCAGTTATTCAATTGGCAACACTGAACAATAACCATGTAGATAGGACAGACGGCTATACAGTGGTGGAGTTCACATGGGGGAGATTGGAGCCAGCGAGATTCAGCTTAGGACGGATTACATTGTGCTCAGGTTGTCAGCAAACCGGTACCGCGCCCCATCCCACTTCATACCGACACACTGTACATAGATGAGACATTGATTATCTGCTGGCTTGGCTTTGCTTTCTGTCTCTCTTGTGAGTCTCGACAACTTTTGATTGTGGCTTTATTCGATAGTGCGTTATGAAGTCAGTAGTCCGTTAACATGCCACACAATTCAACTGTTTAACTTGCCCACTAAAGCTAATCTCACACTAGTATTGGGTTTTGTGGAAAGGATTGTTAAAATATTTGATTTGAGAATGACCTTAGATTGTGATCATATAAAATAACAGTTTCCATACCGTAACAAACCGCAACAACGTGCTACGCACGAACACAGAAACACTTCTAATACAAAACAAGCGTCCGCTAACAATGCGTTTATACAGCAGTATAGACTATAGAGAAACAGTAGTAATGCAATGTAAACAACAAATATTTACTAACAGAAGTGGTTCTGTGGTAGAATGCTCGCTTGCTGCCACGCAGGCGACCTGTGTTCGTTTCCCAGCAGCCGATGCAACTGTCTTTTTTAATTGCAAATCACTTGATAAATTTTTTTATACTGATTCACTTATAATCTTTAATGTTTGCCGTTATTAACCTAGAGTCTTGTTTGGCGCGAAAGAAGGTTGCATAGCGCAAGTAAAGAAAAAAATCCAAAAATCATAAATGTCTGAGACAAAAAAGTACACGAGTTCTACTTGCACTTGTCCGTCTTTTTTAAGTTTTTTCAAGTTAATTTTTATTTTTACCCGCGACGGAACGGAGCAGGTTCGTATGCGTTTAGCCTGAGAGATTGTTTGTTTGTGCACTTGATTGTGGCCATTTATCTGGAAAATGGTTTGATCAATTCAGATGCGGTTTTCTGTAAAAGGTTTGTAATTCATCGGCGACGGTTCTTAGATAGATATTACGATGGTAACGCCCCAGGGGGCGCTGCATTGCACAAAAAATTAATCGTAAAAACCATAACAAACTTGCTACGCACGAACAGATCTAACAATCGTTCGTTACTAGTGCTTTTTAAACAGCAATACACTTGAGCATTTATTATAAATACAATCATGAGCACTCTCGCACATAACGCGGTTCCACAGCTAGGCTATCAGATATAGCTACACTGTGTCAGAACACACTTTTACAAAATCTCTAAAAAATTTAAAATAAAACAAAATTAAAAACTTTGAATAGACCCACGACGAATGTAAATGTTGTAATAGAAAAAGAACTAAATAAAATTATAAAATCTCCCGACTTAATGCAAGTAACTAACCAAATAAAATCCGTCTTCGCTAATCGCTGCCATCACCCCTGATGATCTAAAATACTGCAATTTTAGAGTATGTGGCTGATTTAAATCACGTTTAGTACGTAAATAACTGTAGTCTAATTTATATTCTTCTATTCTTAATTCAGCGCAGCGAATGGCAACCCCAACGGATTTTCTTTGGTTACTTACCAGCGTTAAATCGGGGGATTTTAGAATTTTATTTAATTCTTTTTCTATTTACATTCGTCGTGGGTTTTTTCAAAATTTTTTATTTTTGTTTTTTAATGATAAATCGATATTAAACTCCAGTTCTCGAATAAGAACCAGAAACCAAGATGCTTGTATAAAACGAATTGTCCGTAAGGATTCCAGTAAATTGGACTGTTCTAAAAAAAGTTTGAATGCCGCTTTCTTAGTGAAAATATGTACACGTACCGAGCTACGAATTGAGTAGTACTTTAGTGTTTTACTGCACATACTACAATACGATATGTTTTATAAAAAGATAGGTATACTAAACCTGAAAACTTCGATACGTCATGTATTTTCCATATAAAGGGACTTAGTTTGATAATTGGTTTGAAATATGCAAAGGATTAATATTGGAAATTGGTTGAGAAAATTCAGAATTCAATTTCATTATAAATTAATGTTTGTATACAAAAACCATGAATTCTCGCGGGAGTATAATAAACGTGATACAGAAATAATTAAAATTAATAACAAAAAAAAACACTTTGGTTTTTATGAGAATAAATAAAAATCTACATAAAACGATATTGTTTATAGCCTTAAACCGGCACTTTTTCATAAAAAAAGCACGTCATTGTTTTTACCTTTTGAATTACCTATTTGGTTTCTCTCTTTCTCTCTCCCGTTACTATCTGTCATCTCTCGTAGGCTTAAGTAGACTTAATACAATTTTCAAGCATTTTTTTATTTCCTACTATAATAATAATACTAGCGATCCGTCCCGGTTTCACCCGAGTGCGATAGATATAATTCAGCAAAATATATTTCGTTTGTGGCCCGGCGTCTGAATTATCTGAACATGGTACGAAAACAGGTTTTTAAAACCAAAACGTCATTTTGTACTAGGGCTTCACACGAGAGCGAGATTTTTCTCGTCTCGTCTCGTTCTCGTCTCGGAAAAGCGAGACGAGACGAGACGATACGTTTTGGTAAATATTTTGGACGATACCGAGACCACATACAGTGCAACCCGAGAGTCTCGTTTATGGTCTCGTTAAATTTTTTTTTATAAAGTTTTTATTGGAAAAGTTAGAAAAGGTCGAAATAAAAAACAATATATTTTACAAAATATAAAATCTGAGTGTGTAAAATAAAAAAATTTTGTATATGTTCAAATATTTCTATATAATAACGTAATAAATATAGCTTTAAAAAACTACTTATTATTATTTATTATTTAGTTTATATAATATATATTATCATTATTTAAAATTAAGCGAGACGAGACGAGACATCTGGTAACGAGACGAGACCGAGACTTGAACGAGACTGAATTTTCTAGGGATTGACGAGACCGAGACGAGATTTTTGATAGTCTCGTCTACTCTCGTCTCGTGTGAAGCCCTATTTTGTACAAATTATATACAAAAACCTTCCTCGTTTATAGCTCTCTATTAGTGAAAACCGTATGAAAATCCGTTCGGTAGCTATTTAGTTTAATGCGTTCAGACAGACAAACAGATACTTTATTTTTATGGCGCGACATTTGAAATTAGTTTAAATTTACGCGGCAGTGTAAAGTGAGAATGAAAGTTTCAAGGCCATCGAAACTCTACGCTAAACAATAAAGAAGCTGCTTTAATCAGAGGGGTAACGTAGCTTTATTTCTGTTATAAATAGGGATTTGTTTGTTCATTATAATTAAGCACGACCTCTTAATAAAACTGATTTATTTTTTGGTTAGTATACTGTAATCAACAAGCATATTGTAACGTACCATATAAAATATTACAGGTACAACGCCATCCTATTATTGCCATTGGATGAAGGGAATGAGTTATATGATATAGGCTCAAGCAGGTGGTCAAGCATCTATCAATCGGACCTGATGAATACCCTCTTCATGTCCTCCATTATACACGCTTTCTTCCTTCAGGAACCCTGTCGATAACCTCTCGGAATTCCTATAATATAAAAGCTTATATAGTATGTATATACCTACTTGGTTGCATATTATGCGTAGGTATATACATTTTGCGAAGAGAAACAAACAAAACGGAAAATGTTCTTATTTTTTTACTTGTTAGGATACGGACACAATTCAAGCGCGTTTTTAAGAGGTTGGCAGCTCTTGTTTCTCTACAGAAAAAAAGTTATACGTCTTCTATCAAAATCTAACGGCACACAACGTTGTTGAGGTGGTTGTGTTGGCACTTGTGCAGGGGGCGTGGTGCGGGGAAAACTCTATGCTTATACACAAGCCTCCCATGTTTATAAGTATATGATTGCCATTTACGTATTGAGAATGTATGTAAAATTTATGGATCTTTAACTGTTGTATTTAAATTAGTTTCTCGTTACTACTACAAAGAAAAGCTCTAGTTTTTTTTCCTATTAACTTTGAAAATGTATATTGCAATTAATCCTATCATGACTTATATTTTTGAAGTAAAACTTCTTAAGGCACGCTTAACTTGGGTATTTTAGAGTTAAAAATTTCAAATTATCGACGGTATAAAGCTGACAGATTATAACGTAAAATTACACAAATAAAGATTTTTTTAGTAATAATAATAACGAGTGTGACCTGTGCGAATTATTCGCACTAAATAAGTATAATAATTATCACTTTACAAAATTATTTTTTAAATATGATTGCAGGTATTCAATTCGTTTCTAATTTTGCACACTGCTTATAACGTTCTTCTTTTTGTTGTATTACAATATGAAGCTCAGATGACAGATCGAAGAAATATTTTACTAAAATTGTCATATAGAGGCGCAAGTAGCAAAAGCGTTGAGCTAAGCCGTCAGATGGCATCATGCAGCATTGCTGTGACGTTGTTCAGCGTTGCTCGCTGTTTCAAAATTAAAGCTGTCAGATGGCAGTATGCAGTATTGTGTGTGTTGTATTGCAATATGAAGGTCAGATGACAGATCGAAGTGTTGACGTTGTTTAAAAATTAAAGCCGTCAGATGGCAGACGTTGTTCAGCGTTGCTGTATTTTAATTAATTTACAAAAACAAAAGCAATAATAAATTTTTTAGTTGTCGATGTCAGTAGAGCAAGCAATTATCTGTAAAATGATATATAATTTATGTGGAGAAATTGTGAGGTTTTTTCTAAAAAGGGAGGCAAACATCTTTAACCTTAGCGTATTAATATATATGATGAATGGACCAAATGTGCCGGCTTCCATTTTAAATGCTGCCTCTGATCTAAACGAAAAGCGTTTCCGAAATCTTTCCTCGACACGTACTTCCACCACATATACCCGCACACCCACCACATAAATAGATAAGTTCAGTGTATGAACAGAATATGTTATCGCAAGCAAATCAACAGATTAAACAAAAGATCTATTCCAGTGTTTCGCTGTCAAGGTCAGCATTATCAAAACGATATTGACTTGCTCGACAATAAGCGATTTCAAACTTTTTAAATTAAAAAATTACAAAAATACATCCCTATAAAACTATTTTGCGATGTTACTTTAACATTACTACGTAAGGAACAAAAATAAATATTAAAAAAGAGGAGCCGTCGTCGGACGCCTGGCAGGTGTGAAACAAATTTAATCTTGCCAAATGCAACTTTAAGTTACAAGCAACGTCACTGAAATGACTATTCTAGTAATCTAATAAATGCAGGTTAGATCGACAAAAGCCATGTTATGGTCCAAATTAAACGTTACACGTGTTTTGAACAGCGTCGAGCGTCACGGAATTCGCACATTTTTACTCCCATTCAAACGCGCCAGTAGATGTTTCATCTCAAAAACACTTTATAAAACTATTCTGTGATACCACTTTAACATAGCTACACAAGGAACAAAAAGAAATAATAAAAAGGAATGAAGTTGTGTGTGTTTTTTCGAAGATAACATACGTAATCCTCGGTGCAGGCCAAGCAGAGGGCCAGGACGTATGTTCTATTGGATTCTGTGTTGGTAGAACTGTAGGATATACATATATATATATAGGTAGTGGTACCACTGGAGTGGTCTACCGTCTATGCCAGCACGACACACGGACACAAATACACGTGATTTAAATCCCCGACTCGGCAAAAACAGATTAAGCGGAATAAAACCATCGCTTGCGAGCCTCCTACTTCGATTGCAACCATACGGGCAAACCAAATACAAAGTGAACCTTTTTTTAATGGTTAACTTTAAAAAAATGTCATCAAATTTATCACTTATGTCGACCTTATTTTAAAACTGTTTAAAATCTATTTATATTATTAAGATTTAAGAAAATATTGAATTTTTGTCAAATTAATAATAATGTTAATAGCCAGTTAAAATTGAAAGTGAATGTTTTGTTCAGCCCCGGATCTACGATTTTTTCGAACCGGAACGGAAATTTCATAATGGCATCCCCTCTCTCCAACCAGATTGAGTAAATCAGAGGCAGATTGGGTGTGGCTTTCAACCATATAATATTATGATTTTGCCCCCTCCCCTAGATCCCGGGCTATGTTTGTCACGCTAATGATTTCAGTTGTAGTGCGTGTCTATAATCTATTCAAATCTTTGATTAACGTCTGATTAGAACTCTTCATATAAAATTATCAACCAATTTTTCAGACAATTATATTAACAAAAATTTATAATTATAATTCAATACATTAACGTTTCAGTCCGGATTTGGATCTTCTTCAGAAATGATCTAAAAAATATAAAAATTTATTAGTAATTAGTTTCTAATAAAATTCGCTTTAAGTTTCTTAATATCGAAATATTGATCTATTAGTTAGGGAGCTGATGTACAAAAAAATCATGTTGTCCCAACCTTCTGCCGCTTGGTACATAAGCTATTTAAGTAATTTAGAGCATTTTTTCATATATGATGTATGGGCGGAAACTGGAGCCAATTTAAGATAGGGGGGGATAAAAAATTTCAAAGGTGGTGAAATAAGGGTTAAAATTTAAAAAAAAATCTGCCGCTTCGTTTTTAGGTTCTGGTGGAGCCATATGACTGGGAAATACCAGCGGCAGAAATTTTTGACTAATTGCACCCTCCCCAAGTCACTCATAAAAAAGTGAATTTATGATCATAAATCCACTTTCTTAGGAGTAACTCTTATACTCAGCTGTCGCGCATCTATAATCAACAATCTCTCTCTTTTTTTTACTAATATATTCCATTACTTAAGCAAATTTAATAAAATTGAAAATTGGTTTCGTTTACAGCAAAGATGATATATTTTTGAAGTAAAACTTCTTTAGGCGCGACTTGAGGGTAACTCAGATCTTTTTTCGGACGGAAGTAACGTGTTTACGAAGTTTTCGCTATTTAAAGGCATCAACTGACAGATGGCGGCATCAAAACGCATCTATAGAAACAATCTTGAGCGAAAGGTGAAACATAGCTACGAACGCAAACCAATTTTGTGATCGGTTTATTTAAAAGCTGACAGATGGCGGCATTAAAACGCGTCTGTAGAATTCGTCTTGAACGTAAGTAAATTATGTTAGTGTAAATTGTGTTTTAATTTCGGATTCAAATTTTCACTCTATTGTATTTTGCGTTAATTAAAAACAAATATGAAAAATACGCTTTATAAATTTTTCACTTTCAAAATATGATGAAACACAAACAGCTGCATTTATTTTCGAATTAAAGAAAAATATTGTCTCTCATATTTTCTCTGATATTTAAAATACGTACAGAATGTGTCTCTCGAGACTATCTCGTGTATTTAAATAAAACGTATAAATTAATTTTAATAAACACGTCGGTCTGTCTTTTTGCTTTCCATTGAATAAATAGAAAGATTCTTTTTAAGGACGTAGTCTGGTGTTCGGGTTTCGGAAAATCGAATTTATTTTTTTTACATTTTTCATAAGTATAGTATATTGAGAAAATACTGTAAAAATTTTAGACCGAAATATTAAATATTTACAAAGCTATAGCATATAATCGAGAGTTGCAACGGTCTTACGGTAAGACTCTTACCTGCTCTTACCTCTCAATTGTTATCACGTTACCCTTATACTCTCGTAGAGCAGAGCAAAAAAAATAGCAGAAAACGATGCAATATGCATATCTGACTAGTGTAAATATACATTTTTATTTTTTTGTGAGAAATCTGAAATCAAAACTTTTAACGCGTTTTTCTCAAAACTATGTTTTTGTAAACGGCGCGGGTGATTGAAACAATTATATACAACCGATTGCTTTCATTTTTGCACATCAGGGTTATCTGAACAACAATAGCTCCATCCGGTACTAGAATTACTTAATTATTAAAATTATTTCTATTTTTTTAACCGATCCAGCCATTTTGTTATTTATTAATAAACATGTTTATTTCTAGTACGGGATAGAGCCACAAGCCTGCGAAATAATAATCAATTTTTATACTTCAGATGACTCCAAGTGACGTTATCACCCGCGCTACCCACCTATCTCAATTTAAAATTGTCTACTTTAGGTAAAAAAAAAAATTATAAAATGGCGTAAAATTAAGCAAAAAAATTTTTTTTCTTAGTTTCCGATGTCAGTAAAAATATGTAACAAAATTGAAATGATTGTACCTACATTATTTTGTTATTAAAAAAATCCTGAAATAAGGGTTGAAAACGAGCCTGAACACCAGACTACGCCCTTAAATCCAACAAAGCGATGTGGTCATTTTAATTATTTCATTCTAATTACGATGAACGTTTAAAAATAAATAATAAAATGCTAACCAAACAAGTTTAGCCATTGGCAAATGAAATGAATACTTTTTTGCTTAGTAAATTCTCAATTATTTACCAGACAGTTTTAAAAGCAAAACATATTTTGTAAAGTGTAAATTCCATTTAACACCACTCGATATATCGACAAACTCCTTAAAACGTCGAAATTACTTAAGTCTAGTTGGTTTACCTTGTTGCTTACTCTAAATAACGACACGCTCACTCTAAATAACGACAACAAAACGTCATCAATAAGCAATAAACATGTAGTTGTTTGTTATTCTGTTGCGTTGTTGTCGGTGTCATGCGTACTGTAGATTCTAAGAAATTCGTTCTTTTATTTGTTGGGATTATCTCTCATATGTTTAGCTCAGGTGCTTATCGATATATGTTATCATATTCTTAGTTGCCCACAAACTTGCAAACTGTGAACATGGCGAGTAAAAGAAGATCTTTGCGTATTGACGAAAACGTTTTATTAATTCGCGCAATAGAGGCGGGAGAATTACTCTCGAAAAGAACTTTTTGTATAACCAAATTGATCCCACAATTATCTCAAGATATGAATAAAATATATGTATAAGAAAATACAATTAAAATACTGGAGTAGAAAAAAACGCTAGACGAAGATAACAGACTATTCGCAATAAGCGTTGTAATTTGTGATAGCATAGATAGAATATTTGTTGGTCAGTTGTAAATTTTATAATATATTATAGTAAAAAAATATTAATGGATTATGTCTTCTCTTCGTTTAACGACAACTCTCAATAACGCCACAAAGTGCACAGTTCCTTGAGTGGCACTATAATATAGAGTTTATACTGTTATTTGTAAATATTTTGTACAAAATAGCTGAACTATGACGGTGTTTTGTGAAAATAAAAGCTGTTTTCGCACGCTTACATGACTAACGTCTTCAAAGATACATCAAAACAATAGACGGGAAGGTCAATATAATATTTCTAGGAGAAACAGTGAGAGAGAAAGAGAGAGAGAGACTATGTACTAATAAATCTTACAGTTTTGCACCAGGGTGAAACCGGGACGGACCGCTAGTTTATTATAAGATGTCAAATCTATTTTTTTTTTTAAGTTTTAATGGTTCTGTCGCCCAATTGACTGTTTTTTTTTATTTATTCATTAGTGTATTACATATATTTTTTAGTAAAAAATTTGAAAACATAAAAAACAAGAAAAAAGTACCAAGGTTGAAAAATTCTAGCGTTATCAAATATTAGTTATAAATAAAGTAATTGTTTATATCTTTATAATATAACTGCAAAACCGAAATTTGGCTATAGAACACACAAGTGGGAGGGCTGATGGTACAGAACACCGATTTTTTTTCTTTTTTGAATCAACCGGTGTATTAATTTACTGACACAGTTGTGTAAAACAAAATAAATGCGACCAACAATATATACAAATGTTTTTTACACATGACACATTAAATATAATTTCGTACATTTTTCACTTGTCTCTGCTGCATTGTCTCTAAAATAAACAATTTCTAATATATTTTATGCGACTTTTTATTTTGCTATCCCCAGTGGATGCGTTAGTGTTTCAAATCTTTTTTACAACAGCTGTCTAAAAAAACTCAACCGTAAAATATGTTTATTTCGTTTCATTTCGTTTTTATTGCCGCCACATGCTTTACCTAGTCGTATAGTTTCTTTTTTCAATTTGTTAAACGAGAGATTCTGATTGATATGTTTAATTTTTACGTTAAACATTGCAGAAAATTAACCATTTAACATTCCAAAAAAAGATTTTGTACTGAATACATTTTATCATTTCCAACTTCACAAATGAGGAATGGCAGTAGGTACTAATATAAATTTAGGTCAAAAATAATCACCTTAAAAGAAACTCCTATATATGTTTTCCTTCGAGGTCCCCTGACACCAAAAAAAATCTTTTTGGAAAAAGTCTATGCGTCTGTTTGTCGGTTAGTCTATCGGATTGTCTCTTAGTTTAGTTTTCTGTTTGTAAATACAATACCTACCTACAGGTCAAATGGATGAGCAGATTGAAACACAATTGTGGGAGGATGTTTGATATATGGAAATATAAAGAGCGCTATTGTTTTTAGAGAAAATCGGCGCATGCGCTGAAAAGATATATGCTTCGGTTAATTTTTACATGACGTGATAATATTACAACATTTTTTTACCAAACTTACTTGAAAAATAAACTATTTTCGCGAACTCTGTTATACGAAATTTATGTATGTCTTTCTGACAGGTTTCGAACCGATCTGATTTTAATTGAGCGAATTATAGTAAGGGAAACACTTTTTTGTTTTCAATTTGCTCCCCTCTGGGATCAAAATTCAAAAATCCGACTCCGTTAGGACCTGTCCCATGTCCTATATTATAAGTGTGCCAAACAACTTTCTAATCTAATTACCTGTTGTATGTCTGTCGTAGATATACAACAGGTAGGTAATTAGATTAGATTTTTTTACAGATTTTTTTTTACTCCTTGTCTTTACGTTTTTTTCTTACGTTTTTTTACCAGCCCTCTCCATTCATATCAGTCTATAACGTCCCATAAGGAACTTCGTTCCAAAAATGAACCGGTATTGAAAGTATACCATTATAATACACAAAAAAACAATGTTGTAGCATATATCTTCTCTGCGCATGCGCTGATATTATGCAAACACAATAGGGTTATTCATATTTGCATATTAAACATCCTCCCAAAATTTAGCTTCAATTCGCCGACAGAGGAAGAACAAAATGGCAGATCGACCAGTTGAAAAACGTTTACTTTCGTCTGTCTTTGAGCACGATACTGGCCGAACGAATGAGCGGATCGAAATAAAATTTTGCTAGGATGTTGAACATATAAAAATAAGAGTCCTATTGTTTTAGGGGAAAATCGGCGCATACGCAGAACGTTGTTTTTTTTTTTATATTTTGACGGTATACTTTTCATAACGGTTTATTATTCTATTTAGGTATTATTTCAAGAAAGTTTAGTAAAAAGTATTTTTTCTAAGCTTCATAGTTTTAGGAAATAAAAAAAATTACTTCTTGAGGAATTAGAACAAAGTGGGAATGATCGGTAAACGAAAATGGATTTGCATTCGGGCGAGGCTAGTGCAGGACAACAATTACCAATTCACGAGCAAACATCTCAATTGTTGTACATACATAATTAATGAGTTCCTGTAGTGCATTATTGTTGATATACCTAACGTATAATGTGATTAGGTGACATCGTTTGTTGGCCGGTGTACGACGCTTTCAGGACCAATACTTTACTAACACAGTTATTATATACTGGCGTATGTTTTACACTGTCACACGGGCAAACCTATTTATCATCATTTACGTCTGACCTGTGTCCATTCCGTGCCGAAAGGCTAACTGCTAACGGGTGCCATTTACAGCGGGAATATTGTAATTCCATAAACTTAAGACACTCGCAGAATGTTTTAGGGGACACGACCATTAATTACGTGAGCTTAAAATTGGAGGGAGGGGTTCTGTAAAATCTCACCAAATCTCATTTAGGAGAGGAGGGGGTCAATGAATATCCCTATAACGGCTATAACAGACTAGATTTTGCCCGCGGCTTCGCTCGTGTCAAGTTTAATTTAGATTGATAAGTTTGAGCGTTATAATTTTAGTTTCAAATAATATAGTCGTACTAATAGAAAAAATATTATCTACAAAACTTCTTTATAGACAATATTCTTCACTATAATCTATTTGTTGGTGCCAAAATCACCAAACTACTGGGCGAGCTTTATGACTTTTTAAAATTTTTTTGTTCTTCAAGTGTAATAAATTTCAAAATTGATGACATTCACGTGATCGACGTCCCGACAAACCTTGAAAATGACACACATGTTGATTTTTAGACTATTTACGTCTTTTCACTCTCTGAAGGGGTTGTTTTTGAAAAAGCACGAAAGACGTGTTTATTTATTTGTTGACATAAGTAATCCTGCGCATTTTCGAATTGATACATATCTATCTTATTATCTTATATGATTTCTCCATGCAAATATTGAACCCACGTTACACCCTTTTAGGGGTTGAATTTTCAAAAATCTGTTCTTAGCGGATGCCTACGTCATAATAAATATCTGTGTGCCAAATTTCAGCTCAATCCGTCCAGTGGTTTGAGCTATGCGTTGATAGATCAGTCAGTCATGGTTTCCTTTACTATAGGTATTTAGATAACATTTTGTATTATTTTTCTCCTTTATTTCAGCGAAAATATGCTGTACATAGAAGATAGTATTAACGCTTTGGTTTTTAGTGATATGAAGCAAAATATATGAATACTTTTATATTAAATAAATTTCATTATTTAAAAATTATAGGGTAATATATTAACGCTTCTTTATTATTTACTAGCGGTCCCGTCCGGTTTCACCCGGGTGTAAAAGAACTAATGGGGAAGGGAGGAACATGAGTACACACATTTATCTTAGTTTACCGAGATGAATGTTGTGTTCAAATTTTATGATGATCGTTGTTACCGTTCAAAAGTTTTTGTCGATAAAAAGCAGTATTTATACCTTTTTAACTAATAATTTTTTTTAATTAATAATTTAAATGTAAGCCAGCCGGGGTTGTTTATTATATAGCCTCTAGCCTTCCTCGATAAATGGGCTATCCAACAAAAAAAAATTCAATTTGAACCAGTAGTTCCTGAGATTAGCGCGTTCAAACAAACAAACAAACTCTTCAGCTTTATATATTAGTATAGAGAAAAACTAAAAATAGTTGAACAATTAAACCAATTTTTTGCACATACTGTTACACTGTTGCGGTATGCGCTCTATTATCGCTTTGTGCGTTAATACAAGAAGTATATCTAAGTTAATTTCACCCGAAATCCATACAAATTATAGTTTTTTGAAATTGAAAGATTCTGTTTTATAAAACGGAACTATGTTTAAATTGATTCGAGTTCATAATTACTCCTAAAATTGTAATTGAAAATTGAAAGATCGCAACGTTGGTCAAATCGCTTTGGTTTATGTTTTTAAACTATGTGAACATGCATTTTTGCACCGTTTCTTCTTCGAAACAATATTTTTCTACTCATAGTTAGATATTGATCAAAATTAGCTTGAAAAGTGACCTTTTCCTATATGCAGATCAATCATTAATACGATCGTTACCAACTGGCGTGGTCACAATAATATTGGACAAACTATATATTCTGTGTGCTTAATGCTGGGGACATTTTTTTTTGATAATTCCAAAATTGTGTGCAGAGCTAAAATTTATGACAAATACAAATAACCCCTACGGGTGGTCGCTACAACTGATTCTAGCGATGCGTATATGTTTCTGTATTATTCTGATATACGCTTTATTTTGTTTTAATCCCCTAATGTTCACAAATTGGTAAATAAGGGATGGTCTGTAATTGATGATAATCAATACCATAAAATATGTATGCATTGCGGCCGTTCCAATTAAACCTACCGTTTTGAAAGTAATGCACACAATGTTTGTACAGAAATTGTCATTTGCCGACGAAGAATTATCATTATTATATTTATATCAGCCATGACTTTTACCATTTCAATTTCATGAGCGAGGAATGGTACTTACTAATTTAGATCAAAATTCACACTTCAAAATGTTTTTTTTTTCTTTTTGAGGTCCAAAAAACATTAGTGCGTGTAACCTTTACGCGCAGTTGAAGTAAAACTTCTTTTAAATGGTTTTTACGACTTTCACTTTTTGGAAAATATTCACTCACAAATTAAATCACTCAGACGTTTTTTAAACCCGGCCTTTGTAATAAAATTTTATGATCAGGGGCCATTCAAGTATTACTTGCTTATAGCTTATTTTGCTTACTTTTGCTGACAATGGGGGGGGGGGGTCAAAAATTACTAAAATTCTGCTTACGTAATACTTTAATGGCCTATCAGATTTTAATATTTACTAAAGAATTAAATTCCCATTTTGGCGTTTTTGTCCAAACACATTTCCAACCCCTAAATACACCATTTAAAATGACCAATCTGATCATTTTAAGTGTTGTATTTAGGGGTAGAATATGTTTTTGAACCAAAAACACCGCAAAATAAATTTTAAATGGGCTTCGTGTGTTGATATATTTAAAATTAAACATCCATCTCTAAATTTTCCGAGGCTACAGAAACGTTCAACATAGGCGATTGAAATTTAATTTTACGGATAATGAAACCTTAAACAAACAGTATATTTGTTTAATTAACGAGCCGAAGAGGAATCGAGAAAAACGCAATGTGTGAGGTCACGGCCTAAATATACAAGCAACCAATATAGATTCAGTATCTTCTATTAATTATAGAGGAAGAGCCAGCCACAGATTTCGAATAGTTATTTTAACACGTGAAAATGTATACAGTATGTAAACACGTAAGGTGCACATAGGGAGATTAACATTGGGAAAAAATGACTGGATCATAATGAGCCTTGAAATCTTGTTTATCAATTTGATAGATAATATTCTTTTGCAAAATGAATGTGTATACTACCGAAGAAAATACTCAAATAATTACAACATAATCGGACTTTTTTTATTAATGGGATATTAAATTCCCAAAAATACTTAAATATGGTGCGAGATCAAATATCTCCGCCTATTCGTGTTGAACCTAAAGACATTGGGTCACTGATTTACTAACGCGCATACGTCATACTAGTCAGACAATTTTTGAATGAAATGTTTCCAAACAGATGGAGTTGTTTTTTTGTTTTATTTTTGTACAAAAAAATTAAAATAATGATTTATAATAGCTTTTTATTAAAAAAGCCAAGTAAAATAAAAATAAATCAAAATAAAATAGTCATGGCTAACTCTGATCCAAGTATTTTTTCCCAATGCTAATTTCCCTATGTGCACCTTACGTGTTTACATACTGTAGACATTAAATCTTGTACAACAGTTCCCTGTGGCCGAGGTATTCGCTATATTCAGCTGCTTGGAAGGGAGACGCTGAACGACCGTGCGCGCTTAGCGGCGAAATCTGACATTTTTACGGCGTACTGAAAGGTAAAAAATGAAAATTCGTAAATGCTGCATGATTAATTATAATAATACGTAAAAAATAGTGATGTTAGCTAATATTATTGAACTATTCGATCACAGTTTTTATAAACTTTAACTTTTTTTTCACATTTGGTTTGAAACTTTGATGTTGCACATTAATATTAATTTTAATTCCCTTTTTAATAGTTGTACCATTTGACATAATGTATAAAAGTGGCAGTGGGTTCGCCGGTCAATGGCGCTAGATGTCGCGACTTTGATGTTGCAAATAACGAATACTACCCCACGATATTTTCTAACTAAAAAAATCAGCTAACAATACAGACAAATAGACACTTGACATATTTAGCCATATTCTATTATTTGTGTTAGAATTACTGTTCTTATGTATTCACAATGACTACACAATTTATAGTCACTAATGTGTGACGTACTTTTTTGAAAAACAACGTCATCTGCTGGACGTTAAAGCAACGCTCGCTAAACGGGAGCGCCATCTGCTGGGCGTTAAAACTCGCTACACTAAAGATTTTACCGCAACGGAAGTACCATATGTTGGATGTAACAGCAACACACGCAAACCAGACTGAACCACTGCAATGCGTCACCGAGTACAGCTAGTAACAAGTAAAACAAAACTGTTAAAAAACGGTAAAAATTAACCAAAGCATGCTTGTCAACTACCTAACTAATTTTTTTGCCACATCTTCAGAACAAAAGTACAGCTGAATTTTTATTTATTTTTAAAATATTTTGAGGTATAGTATACCCCGGTTTCAGGGAACTGCCAAAAACGACATTCATTGTTTAGCGGGTATGCAAAATTCAATACCTACATTTTTATGAGTTTTGAAACGTCTACTCAAAATCTGTCGTTGGCTCTTGGTCTATTGGGTTATAGTATGGTACACTGTAGTTCTGTGAGTCCATTATCGATATAAGTGAAGGACAAAGGGCGCCGCCGCCTCCAATCCTGGAACGGAAATGAGATTTCCTCGCAGTGACCTAATTGTCGTGTGCCCCCCTTTCGTAGAGCACACACTTTCCATTCGTTTCGTCTATAACTGCATATAATATACGACTGACAATGGGTGATAAATATCAGGGTGCAGCCAAAAGCTGATCGATCGACTTCAAGGTAATGATAAGCGTAAATAAGGACGTAATAGTATATAAATGGACCTGGCATTAAGTATATAGTTAACACAATTGATGACAACATACAATATGAGAGAGAAGCTCTCGTCTTTTTCTAAATATCGATAACATATAGGTTGTGTGTGCAGCTTTGAAGGATATAAAAACGGCAATTAATGAGGTTTATAAATCTTATATTGTTGATAAAAATATATTTTAGATGACAGATCGAGATAATGATTTCGTGATTTCTCACTGCTTAACCGTCTTTAAATATTCTTAAAAATCGTGAAAAGTTCTAAATTCACCAAAAACATTTATTCATTTACAGCAAAATAGCGAAAGAAATGTCACTTTCAAAAAAGTATTAAAATAAAATAATACTCTTGTGAGCTCCATGGTAATTTGGCTGCTACAGATAGAGAAACAGGAAAGTAATAAAATGTCGGATGCAAACTGTCTAAATTTTATTGTCATAATATAAAATATAGTTGGCAAAACCAAAAGTGCACATCCCGCAAGTTTTCCACTGTATGATAAAAAAATAACAATTAAAAAATATTTTTAATAAATTTAAAAAGATTTAAAAATTTAAAGAAATAAATAATTAAAAATTGAAAAAATATTTTTTTTAAGTTTGCAAAAATAAAAAAAATTAAGAATTATACATAATATAATATATAATTAATATCAAGTGGAATAAAATAAAACAAAATAAAAAGAAAAAAAAAAAGAAAAAAATCAATGATTTCGTAAGGAATCGAACCCAGGACCTTGCCCTTGGGGATCCAACGGCATAACCATTACGCCACGGCGGCCTAACACGTGTAGTGGTGTTATCACGGTATAGAAGTGTAGCACTTGTTTTATGGATTACACTATATTTACACAGCAATTATTATATTGTTTTTTTAAACTATTAGCTGTCAAAAATAATAAAATAAAACTGTTTATAAAAATTAAACTATAGAACACATTTTAGTGAATTTAAATAGGGTTCTGGTCTGATAGTAAACAAAGTGAATAAAATATAACCCAAGGCAATCCGACCAAAATTGCGATCTGTAGAGTCGTGACGTACGTACATACGTACGTACATACGTACGTACATACGTACAGACCAACCGACAACTGCTGTTTGTGATTTTCAATTACAATTTTAATAGTATTTATGAACTCGAATTGATTTGAAAATGGTTCTATTTTATAGATTAGAATCTCCTCTTTTCAAAAAGCTTCAATTTGAATGGATTTCGTGTGAAATTAACTTAGATATAACTTCTTATATGAACGAAAGTCAGCTCTGACGCACAAAGCGATAATAAAGCACATACCGCTAGTTTAGCGGTATGTGCAATACAAAAGTTTACAATATTGTTATATACAGTGTTCTTATTACCACTGCAATGTGACTTTAAATTATAATTTTTCATATATTTAAGTTGTACTAGAGGTTATTTTAGGTAAAAAAAAAGGAAAAAAAAAACAACTCGAGTTGTCTTAGCTTTTAGTTGATAAATTAGTTAAGCATGTGTTTCACTCCCTTATGTTTTATTTTATCTATATTATTGATAACGTCAATTACAACTGACTTGATTGTATCATTTCTATTAATCTGTGTTTTATCAATTAAACCATTTGACATCATTGATGGTGTCGTTTAGAATGTGATTAGTTGCAAGCAGCAAAAAATGTTAGCAAAGCTATATCCCTTTCATTTATTTATCTGAGAGCAAAACTGTTATTAACTGTTACTGTTATTTGAAGTGGGACAGTTTGGTAGGTACTGTTATTTTATATTTGTATATTCGCATCCATAGTCTTACTGTTATTGAAATTGCAGTGAATTCGACCATTAAAAAAATTCGAACCTCGCCCGCATAAGCTCACGGCAGAAGTGAAACTTTTTTTAGAGTTATTTATAAATGAATATGGTTTGCAATATATAAACGCTGTAAACATACATACAGACACTATGTACTAACTAGCAAGTGAAGTTGTATAAAAATTTATAAAAAGAATTAAGTTATATAAGTTTGAACCCAAAAGGCACTGACTTTAAACATAATAGTAATACAAAAATGACGTCATCGTTCTCTTGATATTTGTTTTAAGACCATGCGTTATCATCCGTACAACACAACAAACTGTGCAACAGACAAAGACAACCGAAACAAGTTCATGATTTATTAGGTAAAATCGAGTTTTTTCTGTTTAAAACTATCTGGATATTAGAATTACTATTGTATAGAATGCTTTCATCGTGTTTTACAATTTCAGGCTACCATCTAAAAGTGTATATTATTGTAATGTTGGATATAAATCATTATTATTATTATTATTTGGTCACATTTTATTTCACTAAATGTATGTAAAAGTTTCTACTCCTTCATTTAAAAGAGATTTTGAATCGATCTGAGATTAATTGTGTGAACTTATAAGCCAACAACATTGAATCGTTTCCCCTTTAAGGTTACAGATTTCCCCTTCAACGACACAGAAAAATTCAAACATTGCTAACGTAGTTTTACTTAAAAAGAAACGCTGATTAAGTTAAAACGAATTACCAACGAAACGTTCAACTTAATGAGTGTTAATTATTTTTTTTGTCATAAAGTTAATTTGAAATGTTGATATCAGTTGGTGGAATATTTTAGAATTTTACATAAATTATTAGTAGTTGCTAATAATGTCGATAAATTCGACAGAAGTACTTAACGTGATTGCGTAAATGCCCAATGAATAATTGCCTGGCAAGGGCGGTTTGTTGCGCGGGGGAGATGTAGGGAGTTATGGTCAGTGAAGAGGGGAGGGGGGGAATGGTCGACAACGTCGCGACCGATGAATTATGCATACAATTTGATTGCGCACAAATCACAGCTGTTGTTGTCGATGACACATCTGAAAAAATAAAGCATACGACGCTCCAACAATAATATCCAATTAAGCTTACAATTTACCAGATTTATTGCCAATTCAAATACTTCAAGATCATTATGATTTTCTTATATATAATGTTATTTTCTAAAATCTGTAAGACAATGTGGAACCGAAAATCGTTTTTACATAGAAGCCATTTATCTACAGAGCTTTTTCAACTTTCCATCGAGAAAGAAATATATTTAGATCAAAGTAATTTACTAATTATATACTAACTGTTCTTAAAGAGAGTGCGGCAGATGGCTACATCTAGTGTTTTAGGCTCATTTTATCTCAAAAATGGTTCTTAAGGAGGCGAAAAGGATACACTTGGGCTAAAAACGTGACACTCAGAAAAAAGCTGTTCTTAGAAAAAAAGAAAGTTTGTAACCTTTATTCGCGGTTGAAGTAAAACTTCTTTTAATTTGTGTTTACCACTCTCACTTTTTTTATGAAATATTAAGCCACAAATTAAATCATTCGTAAAATAAATTACGTTGGAAGTGCTTATTGGTTTGTGACCGTAGCCATGTTTCACCTTTCGTTCCTGCGTTTTGATGCCGCCATCTGTCAGTCGATAGCAGAAAGTGCGTAAACACAAAAAAATAAATTTTCGATGCTCTTTTGAACACACTTCTTGAACGGGGCGGGAGTGAATTTTATTTGAACTCGGTATAATATATCACCTATAATCTATATGACGCAGACGAAGTCGCGGGCAAAATGTTAGTAAAATATAAAGGACATCGAAGAATATTTCGCGCCCGAATGGTTAAAGCCGGCCCTGGCTGCAGAGAAAACATTCAACAGCTATCTCATGCCGATGTGAAATTTTCAGTGCACAAAACCGGTTCAACGTTTCGAAAGAATAGATTAGAACTTGTGTATTTTATGTTTAAAATTCAATGGGCCATTACAAAGTAATTTATAAATGATATAAAAACTGTTCAACTGTGTTGTTCAGTAATTTCCAATTTATTTTTTAGCGAAATTGTCCGTCTGACTAGTCAAGAGTGAATTTAAAAGTTCGAATGGAAAGAGTAAAAAAAAGAAAAGTGTAGAACGCATCGCACAATTTAGAAAGCGTATCGAAAGAACATTTTGATTATTGTTTACATTGGTTGTTCAGTGAAGCGGTTACACTGAATAAGCACAACCAATAAATAAACAAACAGCTCCAACTGAACTTGTCCAACCTTTCACAGGCGTCGCACAAAGCCGAAACGTGTTTCAAACAAATCGAAAAAACAGAAACACACCTACACAGAGTGTTTCTCATAAAAAAAATACACTTCGCATATATCAAATGTCTATCTGTGCTAAGCATATTATTTATTTTCACCACCTTTCTTTAAATTCTTTGTTGTGCTTATAAGTTGAATCAAAACTGTCGTAACAGCAAATGCTCAAAAAAAATCTTGTAGAAGTAGCTATGTACGCAGATGATACAGTAATTTTGACTAGTGATGTGCCGGATATCCGTATCCGTATCCGTACCCGCGGATATCCGAGGCAGAAGAAAGATCCGTATCCGTATATCCGTTAGTTTTTGGCGGATCTTTTACCTTATTAATTTTCAATTCATAGATATGAAATTTTATAATTATAGGTGATTAGGTAATAATGAAAACCTGTTAAATTCCATTCAGATTATTTTTTATTTTTTTAAATCGTATTTGGCACCTTTATATTGCAAACATTTATCGTAGTGAGTACCATACTAATAGTACATAACTCAAAGGTACTAAATCAACTATCTTTATAATGAGATATTGCACATCGATCTTTGGAAAGAGACAATCTGTTATGAGAGTTAACTCTTAAAGAGGTCAATAACTTTTTCCCATAACAGATAGTCTCTTTCCAAAGGTCGATGTGCAATATTTACCGCCGCGTACTCTAAGAAAGTTAAGATCCGTATCCGCGGATCTTGAAACTAAAAATCCGTATTCAGATCCGTATCCACGGATATACATTTTTAACGATCCGGCACATCACTAATTTTGACACAACAACATATCATCAATGAAGCCGCAGCTCAACTCCAGTTCGTTAATAAAATGAACAAATAAATGGAACATAACTTTAAATCCATCCAAATGCCAGACAAAACTGTTTTCACTTCGACATCCCCCGAATCCTAATAAAATAAAAATAAACAACGATGTAATTGGCTGGACTTCGTCAGATGAATCAGTTACTTGGGATTACATCTCGACCGACGACTTACTTGGAACTATCATAAATATAATATAAATAAAAAAATTCCAGCCAACTGGGCGACGAGACCATTTCAACTTCAAAAATTTTGACTTTTGATTATAATAAAGAAAATCAAATTTCTTATATCGCGTGAGGTGACGCGGGTAATGGCTAGTATTCAATATGATATTTGCGATTCGTTACCATGGTTACCTACACAATATGTTCACGTCATGTAAAAATTAATCAAAGCATGCCGAACTAAACTTTAGTTTATTTCTGACAGATCCATAAAACAAAATAGCGGATGATTTTTTTTTTATTTTCAAAATATTTCCGAAACTATAATGTTTAGAAAAAAAATTTTTAAACAAAACTTTCTTGAAAAAATAAATAGAATCATAAGATGTTATGAAAAGTCTACCATTATTATATAAAAAACACCGTTATGGCATATATCTCTTCTGCGCATGCGCCGATGTTTTTATGTAGAGTTTAAATAATGGGCCGACATTTTTCACGGTGCCCCAGGGTGGCACTTAGGATGAATCCGGACCCGCGTGAAACGTGATTGGTGTTATAGTTGCAGGAGTTTTACTGAATGCGTCTTGCGGAGTTGACGCCCCTAGCGTGGGCCCCTGCTGCCAGGTCTTAGTTACGACGCTGCTTATCAGTCAATACAGTGTGTCTACTTCCAATATCAATCGCAATTTGTACAAATCGAACATCGAGACCTATACTTCCAGAGGAATGTTTTATTATTTCTCCGCAGAGCAGAGCCACGGTAAAAGCAACTTTGGCAGCTGATTGTATTTCACCGCCACATTTATTACATCTAGGGCTCCGCACTCTCCGCCCCAATGCTCACCGATCACCGTCAACAACGAAAACAATAAAATACCTCCACTAAATCACTAGTTGACTTCTGTTTAGTTATCTGAACATTCTGAATCGGATATAACCACTGATCTCTATTTATGTGGAAAGCAGATAGTCGGCTAGTCACTGCTTGACCCTTTCAGTGCCAAGGAATAGCGTTCCTCAATACCAAAAATGCCAGGAGCGAGATCGCGCTTTTGCTCCCGCACGAACTAATACGATCTCTATTTTATACTTGCCGATTCTTGTATATTGTTTTTGGAATTGGAATAAGAGATTTTATAAATTAGAGATGTTATAAATCCACGGCGAAAAAGACACTTTTAGCTAATTATCTAAAAATCATGTTGGCACTCAAAGGGTTAATGTCTCAAGCCTTTTAGAAGCGGCAGTACACGCGCAGAAGGAACTAAATGAGAAAGGAACTTTGGGTCACAACTTTAACGGGAAATTTGAATTGTCAGTAACGCAGTAAGTTAAAAAGTTAAATGATAGTGGTATTTAAGTGCCACCCTCACTTAACAACGGACTGTTATTTTAAGAAAAAATAAGCGCGGTCTATAGGTAGGTATTGATCAATAGGCATGATGACAGATTTTGAAATTCTGTACACATCTATTTCCGAAAAAAACATTATTTCAGCAATACCTAAATTAAATTTTAACGCAAATTATTGCATTTTTATCTTTCTATTTTGAAGTAATCTCGAAAACGCTTGTGGCATTAGATGTTGTATTTTTGGGTGTAGAACTGTTGTGCAGAGGTATTTCGTAGACCGGTATGTAAATTTATTTAATTTATAATATGCTTTATATTAAGTATTTTATTAAAAGTAGGTTTTTTAGTTGCAAGTTAACTATAGGTAACCTCAAAATAACCTATGACATAAGTGTTATAAAATATCACAAAAAAAACGAATAAACAACAAATCAACAAATTAAATGATGCAGAAGTGAATAATCGCAACAAAAATTTAAGCGACAGTGTTTATTTACTTCAAGTGTTTATATTCTCTTTAATTTAAGAAGACGTGACGTCATTCGGTGTTTCAGTCAACATGGTCGATTTCAGTATTTTATACTTTTTTTTTTGTTAAAAATCGTATTAATCTCAATGTTCATATTAACACTGAGTAATTTTTCAGACTCCTTTCAACATAAATTTTTCTCTAAAACCATTTATTGTTTGATTCTTTTATACTGTCGTTATGCCTATTGTACCAAATTATGAGCATTTTACTTTAGAGACGTTTCATAATAACACATTTTTTACTCAAATTTGTTCGGTAATAAACTATTTTAAATTTAATTAATTTTTACAACGATTAATAAAACATCTTATGATCTTATTATATTAACAAATAAAGAATAAATAGTTATTAGTAGATTGCAACATAATTTATGTAGCTAGGAAGTACTACGACAGAAAATACGGCAGCCAAGTTGAACTGATTAAACGGCTTACACACACATGTGTACATTATATATCTATTTTTGGTCACAAGGTCAAGTGAATTATTTCGAAATTTTGGTTATTTTTTAAGTTAAAATTTTTTAAGCGCGCTTAGGGGGTAAATTAGTCTGGATCAGACGAACAGTGACACTTCCCCTTCCCCTACTTACCGGCATTTAAGACGAAAGAGTGGGAGAATCGTTTCTGCTCTCTCTGTCAAAGTGTCATATGCTCTCTACACGCATGCGCAGTGCGTACTATGTGTATACGTATAGCATTTTCTCTAGCCACGGTAACAAATTCTATGCAACCATTTCCTAATCATGAAATAATAAAGTCGTCAGCAAATGCTAGAACTTAATAAGTTTCAATTCTAACGGGCTCTTTGATTTCAAGAACATGTCAGTTTTTTTCAAAATCGGCTTATTAGTTTTTAAGTTAATAACGTTCAAACATACACCACCCGTACTGAGAGCTAGCGATCGATTGTACTGTGGATTGAAAATTTATAATGTCTCGTATACAGGGCCGTATTTAACCTATTGGAGGCCCTGAACACATTACAATAACGGGACCCCTATGACCCTGACTGAGCACTATTTTGTTAGAATAGACAAAAAATGTAAATAAGCAAGGTTCTAGATTTATTTTTATTTCTTTACAGTCACATTAAATGAATAGATAATATAATTTAATCCACAAAAGTAACTCTTTTAACATTCACATGGTTAATGCTTAAAAATCTGTGTTGATTGAAGAGGTAGTACCTACTCTTCTAGATTTGAAATGGGCGATTTTGCCCATCTCAAATCTAAAAGGGTAGGATAATATAATATAATCCACAAAAGTTACTCTTTTAGCAGTCAGATTAATGCTTAAAAAAATGTTGATTGAATAGATGGTCAAAATCATTAATCACTTCTTCAAAATCTGTGTTTTTTAATGTCTATGGACATTATAGACAAACTGGTGAATCTCTCTTGAAGCATTGTACTTAAATTGTATTTTTATATATTTAAATTTACCTAAATAAGCTGAAATCTAAAATTCTGATTTTCGGGTGAAAGTAGAGTAGCTTTGAGCATGCAAAAGTTAATAAGCAAGTGGGTATTGTAGTCGGTCATTATCGTTTGATTTTTTCGAAATAAATATGTTTTTCGGTAATAAATATCGGTTATCGCTTGATGATCTGGCAAGAACTAGGGCGCCTCTATCGATCGCGGGGTCCTGGGCACGTACCCAGAGTGCCCAGTGGGAAAGAGGGGCCTGCTCGTATACCAAGATTTCCAGAATGGGCATTCATTACTCGATAGACATACGGGGCTATATTCATTGATTTTCATGCCTGTTGAAATACCCACAGCAAATCGGTTGCTAGCTCTCCTATTAAAGAAGTTTTATTGTATGCCCATATAAATATCTCACAGCTAGCGATCAATTTACTGTGGATTGAAAACCACTAAAGTCCACATTGTAAAAACATTTTCATTCTGCAAAAAAAAAGTTATTAGAGCAATGTATAGTTTAAAATGGAACGCTTTATGCCGAGATATTTTTAAAAGTAAAAAAATGTTAACCATGCCATGTATATCTACATCTATTGTTGCATTGTTTTTGCTCGCCAAAACATAGCCAATTTTACAACTGTAGACACTGTTCATTCGCATGATACTCGCACGAAATTTAGGTTAATAACACCTATGGCAAATAATAATATTTTTAAAAATATAGTCCGTCAAATATTTCAGCCCATTTATACCTACAATATACTGCCTGCAGAATGCAGAAATTTAGCTTCCTTCACAAAATTTAAATCCAAAGTTAAAACACTACTTGTTAATAACGCATTTTATTCTCTTGACGAATTTTATTCTTATTTTATAGTATATTACATCACAGGAGCCGAAAGTTGAATTTTCGGCCCTGCGCGTCATGATGCGCAGGGCCGAGATTTCAACCGTGTGGTGTATACGATTTTTCTTCATATCCGCTCGAAAGTACGTACTTTCGTCAGCAGGGACGAGAGATTGACATTTACTCCCGGGAGGAAAAAATTTCTCATGCGTATTTATACTCGAAACTAGGGACTATTTATTCTGTCGCTATAACAAATTGTTTACCTCTGTCATCATTACTACATATAACGGCGGGAGGAAAAAATTTCTCATGCGTATTTATACTCGTAACTAGGGACTATTTATTCTGTCGCCATGACAACTTGTTTACCGCTGTCATTACTGTTGCTACCTCTAACCTTAAAAATGTTTATTAATGTTGTTTTGTCGTTAGTTAATATAATATTAAAGTATTTTTAAAGTCAATTCAATAACCTATTAGTAAAAATGAACAATACGTTGTCATCTGAGGAAAATGTTATACGAGATTTCGATGCAGAAGCGCGATTAATAATAAATACAGATACATTGCCAAAGAAATCTGTTGATCAATACAATCTTGTTTACGACTCGTACAAAAGTGGCAGAGAGAACACAAAACTTCACTGTCAAACTCTGAAGAAAGTAATTTGATTGGGTATTTTAAGGACCTAACTAAAAAATAAATAGTCCCTAGTTACGAGTATAAATACGCATGAGAAATTTTTTCCTCCCGCCGTTATAGAGGGAGTAAATGTCAAACTTTCGTCCCTGCTATAAGGGACGAAAGTACGGACTTTCGATCGAGGTCTGAAGAAAAATAATATTATGTACCTACTCTGTGTAATTTTGACTAGTCAAATATACTGTATATGTACAGTTCAATTGACAATAAAGTTCATATTCATATTCAATAAAATATCATATTATATCAAAATGGCATTCATTTTTCGATAGACATACGAGACTGTATTCATTGATTTTTAAGACTATTGAAATACCCATAGTAAATCGGTTGCTAGCACTCCGAATAAAGGAATTTTATTATATATAAACTGGCAAAAACGATGTGGAAAGTCTCACCATTTTAAGTAGGTATATTTGAAAGTTGTTTTTGTTTGAGTCGTTCACGTTACCTTTGTGATAAAAAGATGCTTTATTGAAAAAATATAACAAATAAATAATTAAAGAAACAGATACTTACCAATAAACAAAAATACTCACCAAATAGTCTTTAATGAAACCAAGTGTAATAAAGTATTAGTGCACAAACCTATAAAGATTAATGTCAATCAATCGGTAAAAGAAAATACTTACAGTTTATAATTTATATTAATTCATACTTACCTTATCTATCAAATGTAACATTATATAATATATCACTATATTTATGTATACCTACATAGTGGCTAAGCGCCGATGCACATTTTGTTTTGTTAATAAAAAAAAAGATGCTTTATGCATTATGGTGTCTAATCTAGTGTAAACAACTGGAATGCCATTTTATTGCATCTGATGGATAATTAATCTTATTTTATCAAAAACTGACATAAGTCAGTCTAACTTGTGACCACATACATCACGTAACTTTTCCACTTAGCTTTAATCATGAAAGCTGTACGTTTCTTTTATTTAGTATATAACTTCAAGTGAATTTTCTTGTTACTTTTTTCAAACAGTAGTTTGAAAATGATGCAGTGTTTTCTTTCTCACGTAAACTTTTAACAGACTACTACAGCGCGATCAAAAAACAAGAATTATCATTTTATAAACGTCTACTAGTTCGTGCAATTATATTAAAAAACTAGCTATTTCCCGCGGCTCCGCCCATGATTGAAATGAAACACAATACAAGGTTTGTTCAGTTCGCAGACTATACGAAAAAATACCCTATTACCATTCCAACAACTATTATCTAACGAAACGAGGTGACGTATGTAATCTATGGCCTTGTATAGCTAAAGAAATTTCGACACAATTATTTGAAAGTTTGAAAAGTTTAAAATCTCTAAAAGGCTCTCGGATAATTAACATTATAGCTTCACATAATTTATGATCGAGCTTTAATCAAAATATTGTTCAGAAAAAATAAGAAGTTGTCAATTTACAACCCTTAATCATAAAACTGTTACATCAAAGTTCAATTTACGAACGGTTGATTGAAAATTAATTAAATCAAAAATATTTTTCTTAATGGCGAAATAAACAAGCCATTTAATATCGAAGAAATATAAGACGAAATGGAAAGAAAAAAGAAAATGAATTATTCCCTCTGCTTGAATGTTTGTTAAGGAAGTTAAGGAAGAGGTTGGGGTTACATCAGATGTAACATAACAAGCGATTCTTACATTTTTTTATTACATAAACCAGCTACATTTTTGACGAAATAGAGAAAATAATTGAAAAATCATCATATTTTAATATTTTTTATCAATTGTATGTTGTTTATTTTTACTTATTTATTTACTTTGTGTTATGGAATTGACGAACCTTCCTGCGGTTTGCATGTTATTTATAAAGGTTAATAAATTTATTATTATTATTATTGACGTGATAACGTCTTATAAATTGATGAAACACCGGCTGCACACACGAAAAAGTGTAACGTTCCGCCTGAGCCTGAGAGTGCAAGCGAGAGCGCGATATAAGCGATAGAGAGGCACGATCGGCCCAAGCGTCGGCTTGTACGCATTTCTCTCTCTTCTCGCGTGACGTCAGAGAGTTCATCAAACTATTTGACGTTTGTTCTGACAAAGTGTGCGTTCAACATGTTTTTCGGCTGTTCCAGCGAAAGCAACATCTGACAGATGGCCTTTGTTTTATAAACCGTGGAAATTAAGACTTAAAATCAAGATATCTAATAAAAATGTCATAAATTATCGAATATTTAAAGCAATTTTTCAGATAATACATCGTTATTTGTTCGTTTTTGCACGGATATTTTTTGTGTCATATAATTATTACCGATTCATCCAAGCCAAAGTTTAACTGAACGCACTCTCATCCAATAGCGATAATGGCAATATGGCCGTAAACCGACTTTACAGACAACCAATTTTTATTATTATTATTATCAAATGCGCCGCGTTATACTTTTAAAGTAAATTCGACTAAGTGGGGATATTTGGAAAAATATTTTCGAAATATATAAATAATGAATATAATCTATATAAAAAAATTTAAGTGTTTGTTTGTTCAAAATCCTAAATCTCTGAAAGTTCTTCGCCAACTGCTTTGAAATTTTGGCACAACGTAGCATTAGAATATTATATAGATGTGACAGGTGAAAATATGATTGTTGGACGTTAAGGCAACACACGTTATACTAAATATTTTACGGTAATGGGAGCGCCGTCTGTTGGACGTAACAGAAACACACGCAATACTAAACATTGCTTATGCCTGACAGCATTGAATTTTTCAAATCTAGATTGGTTCTCACATAGACAATTATATTATGTTGCGCGTTCTAGAGTCGGCACACCAATCTCTATACAGTAGAACCCCGATTATCCGAGGTAACATGGGGAACACCCTACTCGGATAACAGAAAACTCGGATAATCCGGATTTATTTTTTATTCATTAAAAAAATAAACACAAATGTACTTTAAACGGTTTATAAACGTTTTTACCATGAATATTTTTATTAATAAATTATTTTATCGCCCCGACGATTTTAAATGGAAATATGTACATTACATACTATATTTTAGAAGCTCGGTTAATACGGATATTGGGTCTTTAGTGGCTCGATTAATCCGGATCATATACGCTCGTACCTCGCATTAGATTGGCTCGGTTAATCCAGAGCTCGGATAATTGCGACTCGGATAATCGAGGTTCTACTGTATATCTGCACAGACAATAGAACAACAAATGATATTGTATACCCACAAGTATTGTGAAATTAAACATATTAGAAACGTGTACTTTCTCTTTTCTTGCTTTTCCATTAAACCAGACTGTGCCACAATAACGCGTGGTCGGATACAGCTGTTTTGAAATACATAAATAAAACCGGGACTTTTTTCATTTGATTAAACAAAGCTGAAATAACGCTTGAAGTGATATAATAATTATCATTGTATAAATTTTAACGTGAATTTTTATTGTTTTCTGTGTTAACACTTATATACATAACTTCGACTGTGAATGTAAATGTAAAGATGAATGAAATGACAAATGAAAAATGATACGCTTTTTTTCAGTAGGCATTTCCTTTTTATTTCATATTCACAAAATGGCTGTCATGAATATACGTTTGACTTTTATATGGTTGAAGGAATTATAGGTACCTACCTTCAAATATATCAAACACAAAAAAAATGTTGATTAATTTATTGAGACTTTTTCAAGTATATTTAGCATTGGAACAATCTTTGGAAAGCATTGAATATTATTCATTTTAATTAACTATCTGTTTGACAAGTTTAATCAAGTTTATATTGTTGATTATTTTATCTCAAAGAGTAAAAGGAGAACACAAGAGTGAAGTTGCCATTTCTCGCCTTTTAGGCTGCCATTTTCGTCCGGCTTTCCGAGCTCCTGATTGCTAGTGAAGTTGTTTGCGATATCTCGAGTGATTCGATCAATATTCTGGCAATATATCTTACAAGGATATTTTGAATTCTTGAAAGCTATAGTAATGTTCTAAGATCCCGATTAGGCTCGATCTTCACACATCGAGTTCTTTAACAAAACTTCACTAACAATAAACATAACAAGAGCAACTATTAAAATAACGATAATAATTCTATTAAAAATTATTTCTAGTAACAACTTCCGGAATAATCATTTTAAATGCAAATAAAATCGTTTCTATACTAACTTTTAAAATAGTATTAATTTGGAAAGCTAAATTTTGCAACAAGATTTAAATCAATAATATATAGATAAATTAAACTTAAATAAACTAAATTAAGAGATTATAATTTACGCAAATAAAATTAAATATAAAATTTTTAAATTTAGTTTATTTATTTAAAAATAAACATAATAGGAGCAACTATTAAAATAACGATAATAATTCTATTTGGATCTTCATATTAATTATAAGTAACTATCGACAAGAGCAAACCACATATTTCTTTATAGTGTTCAACATATTTTAAGAGTATTCGTCCCTGCAAATACCCCCTGCACCCTTCATCTCAAATCTTTTCCCCTCGCCTAAAAACGGTTTTCGCTCTCCCGACGCTATTTTTAAAGCTAGAGGGTTCTGGTAAACGCCAACTGAAAGACAAAGAATCAGACTACAGATCCTTCAGGCGAATTTTTTGAAAAACAATTTCGCCTACGTGTGAAATATTACGTAACTTATTATTTTTTTCAAAAGGTTGTAAGTTTTTTCAGGATTTTTTTCAAAAAATTCGCCTGAAGGATCTGTAGTCTGATTCTTTAGTCTTTCATTTGGCGTTTACCAGAACCCTCTAGCTTTAAAAATATCGTCGGGAGAGCGCGAACCGTTTTTAGGCGAGGGGAAAAGATTTGAGATGAAGGGTGCAAGGGGTATTTGCAGGGACGAATACTCTTAAGCAAATGCTATATAAAATCTATTGCAATTATTACACGTTTTAGAATTGTTATGATTTTGACTTTAATTGTCACATAGACAGTAAATGTTATTCTATATATAATATTCGCGTTAAGCTCATGAACTTTCACCGCAATTATTCAAAGTGAAAGTGCCACTTTAATCTTTGCCTATCCCAATTACGTCATTAATATTCAAAGACTCTTAGCAACAAGCCACTACATTATTTCCATCTTTCTCTAGTATAGGTATAACGTTGTGCAAATATTTTCCTTATCTTCGTGGGAAAATGGTAGACTGTTATAAAAAATCAGTCAAGTACCAACTCCATTTTATACACAGCGGGTTTCGTACTTTACAGCTGCTGCTAACTTAAAGCCGCCGCACACGAGGCTGGTTTTGCCGCTGGGACTTGTGTTGGCTGTCGTGCTGGTTGCAGGTTAAGAAGACGAAAATTTCGTCACTGCGGGCTCCCATGCGTGGTTACAAGCTGGATTTGAAAATTAGAACCGGGACTATTTTTCCTGCTTGCTTCTCTGCTGGCTCTGATCAAGAACCAATCAGAAAACAGTATCTTGTCACGTGGGCGACATGGCGTCATAGTGTGTGTTCTGTTCAGAGACAATAAACATGTTAACATTCGAACTGTCACTGCGCACGCACCAAGTCCATCTGCAAAGCCAGCTTCAAAACACGCATCGTGTGAAACAAATACATAGAAATCATCACGAAATCCAGCGCCAAAGCACGCTTGAAACATTTTTTTTCAAATCATGCGAGAGCTCTCGCATGATGTGAAAAAAACCAGTTACAAATGCTATAAATATTAGAATGATTGTCTGTTAGTTGTGTCACTGTGGTGTAATGTAACCCAGTCCGCCGCGAGAGTGGAAAGATTCGGGGTTCGTATCCCGACGGTGACATTGTTTGAAAAATTAAAATTGTTCTAATGTTGCTAGCGTTTGTAACAATGGGTGTTCTTAACAATTGTAGCAAACAGTAGCTACTCTAAACAATCATCACTGTCATATGGTAGAAGTATTCACTGAATCTATCTCATTCAGTCAACACCTTTGACGGATTTGAGTCGGATTATTCATAGCTCGTGTTAGTGGGTACCGTCGGTTGAACCTGCAGAGCACCAATTCGAAATGTTCACGCGCCGCCACTGACGACAACTGAAATTAAAATCGTATTTCAAGAGATTAGATCCTAGCACTAACACTACTGCAACAAAATGTCCTTAGCACCGTGCTAAAGAAAATTAATTTTTGTCGATGTAGTAAACTACAGTGTTAAATTTGTACAGTAGACCGAATGAACATTGAAAACACTCTGTATGGTAGGTGGAAAGGTATAATGTTGAGGCCTGCTTGTTAACACCTAACAAGCTTCTTTCCGCCACCTCGTAACAGACTTCATCATTTTTACTGCACTCATTACTCGCTGCTTTATGACTACGAGATATTGCCCGGATGCAATGTAACGTTGCCGTTCCCACTCAACCCTATAACTATACCGGAGCCTACCAAAGTTTAAACGCTCGACAACTAGTAGACTCTGAACGAGCTCCTTTTTTACCACATTTTTATTAACTCGTATGTCTCTTGTGTGTCTGTCAGGGTGGCACTTTGTAATCATATATATTAATGCCCTAAGGTTAAAGATGTTTGCCTCCTTTTATAGAAAAAACCTCACAATTTCTCCACATAAATTATATATCATTTTACAGATAATTGCTTGCTCTACTGACATCGACAACTAAAAAATGTATTATTGCTTTTGTTTTTGTAAATTAATTAAAATACAACAACGCTGAACAACGTCTGCCATCTGACGGCTTTAATTTTGAAACAACGTCAACACTTCTATCTGTCATCTGACCTTCATATTGTAATACAACAGACACAATACTGCATACTGCCATCTGACGGCTTTAATTTTGAAACAGCAAGCAACGCTGAACAACGTCACAGCAGTGCTGCATGATGCCATCTGACGGCTAAGCTCAATGCTTTTGCTACTTGCGCCTCTATGACAATTTTAGTAAAATATTTCTTCGATCTGTCATCTGAGCTTCATACTGTAATACAACAAAAAGAAGAACGTTATAAGCAGTGTGCAAAATTAGAAACGAATTGAATACCTGCAATCATATTTAAAAAATAATTTTGTAAAGTGATAATTATTATACTTATTTAGTGCGAATAATTCGCACAGGTCACACAGTCACACTAGTTGATTTTTAACTATCTTCCTGATGAGGTAGACTTGAAATTTTTAACATAACTCAGAATTAGATGACAATACAAAAAAAAATACTAAAATAACAAAAGAAATTAAAAAAATAAAGTATAATTTAATCGATACATAAGATTCATTCTTACTTATTTACAGTTGTAAGGCACCGAAGAGTTGGTTAGAGGGTCATGCTAATAACGCGAATGTCGCGGTTTGATCCCCCCATGGGCCATATAATATTTTTGTTTTTTTTACGATATATTTTTGTTTTTACCACGCTTTTAAAATACTAAAAAATGAAAAAAATAATAATAGAAATATTTTTTTTTAATAAGTATAGGTATACCACGTTTTTAAAACGAACTAAAAAGTATAAAATAATTTTTTAACTTGTAGGATTTGAAACGAAAAACGTGGAGCGCATGCGACAGTTATATATAAGAAGTGTATAGAAAGTAGCTATCAATGAAAAATCTATTTATAAGATAAAATTTATTTATAAGATAAAACGAATAATGTGCCCCACGTTTTTCGTTTCAAATTCTACAAGTTAAAAAAATTATTTTATAATTTTTAGTTCGTTGAACGTAACTGCAACACACGCACACCAGACTGAGCCACTATAACACGTGGTCGTCTACAGCCAATCTAAAATACAATATTGATAAATTTTAGCAGTCCTCGTATTCTCTAATTTATTGTTCAATTACTTGCAGGAAACATCGGACCTGCCGACTTTTTAACAACTTAAAGATCATAAAACATTATTACAGCGTACATAATTTACTGTGATACGTACCAATAAATGTTATTAAACTTCGGCGCTTCTCGCTGCTAAGGTTCCACTAGATACTTTAATCTTTAACTAGGTACCTACACGCAACATAAATATAGTGTAGATGGTGGAAGTGAAGGTGTGTTTGTCCACCTCCACCACATTTCACGAAACTGACTCTAGTAAGGACTTTTGAAGTAAAACTCTTTTAGGCGCGATTTGAGAGTAACTCAGATTATTTTTCGGAGGGAAGTGTCGTGTTTAAGCAGTTTCTGCTATTAAAAGACATCTACTGACAGATATGGCAGCATCAAAACGCATGAACGAAAAATGAAACGTAGCTACGACACAAACTAATTTTGTGATCGGTTTCCGCTATTTAAAGACATCGACTGACAGATGGCGGCATCTGTAGAAGCCATCTTGTACGAAAGGTGAAACATAGCTAGAAGTCTTTTTTCATAAAATCAATAATTTTTCGGTAGAGTTGAAATTTTGAGTTTTTTAGATTTTTACATGTGACGTCACGAAGTTTATTACTCGTTCCCCCTCCTGTCACACTTTCTAGACCCCCCTCCACCCCCTTAATGTTTAGCGTAATTTATGGATGAACCCTTGTTATTTGATGATAATCAATTGTTTTCGGCATCTAGCACATTATTAATTATTTCGATTTTGCATCTCAATCAATGCCGTGCCAGCAATAATCTGTCGCGTGCCATAGTAAAATGGACACTGCCCTCTGGAGATAAACAGTAGAATGTAATGTTTATGGTTTACGTTGTCAAGCGTCTATAATCTACTATATCACTCTATATATCTGTCGTCTCTATATAAGAATAAAATTCTGGCCAGACAGTAAATGAAATCAGCGCTCCAAAAGATGTCAACAGATTCCCAATTGACGAGAATTAATTTACAAAGCGGATTTTCTTTATCTGTCAGTGGATGTATTATCTCGAGCCGCAATGTGTTTTTTTCTGTCGACAATCACTTCTTCGTAACTTTAAAGAGACAAGAATAATAATGATATGTTAAGCGTTTAATTATAATAAGATACGACGTTAAAAGTAAATGATTTTGTCGTGGAGGTTTTTCATTTTCGTCAGATTTACATTTTCAGTGAAAATAGAGACTGTGTATTTCATTTAAATGAAATTAAATCTTTACCCGAGGGGAAGTTGACATTTGCATATTGTCGACGTTATTAGATTTGTACAGGTAACCCAAATGAAGCAAACGAATGCCAAACTGCATTTTTTCAATGCCTTTTTAGCTTCACCTATATCTGTGTATGCAACTATATAATGGAATCTTTCAAATTAATTTCAAGCCTTTCCAGACCTTTGAATAATTTGAAATTTTGCGCACTTCTTAAGACCTACAACAATACAATAATTTAAATATATAAATAATTTATATAAATTGAATACTTGAATACTTAACTTGAAAAAATATTGTAAGTAGGCTAACGAGCTGTGCAGTGCTGTACGTTGCGTTACCTATCCATAGGCGTAGTTTTTAATGATATAATTTAAATTATAGTTAAAAAAAAACTAAAAATACAAGCTTTATAGCAATATGCACTGAAAAGTAAAAAATAATTTTTAAATATAATTATTATGTTCAATAGCGATAGAATGTCTCTCAACTCGATATAATTTATTTTTTTAGAATAAGTTTTTCTCATTTTAAGCTTATTCAAAAATATTTAATTATATCGAGCTGGAGGATTACCTATCACTCTGTTGAACAAAATCATTGCATTTAAAAATTATTTTTTTATTTTTAGTGCACGTTGCTATAAAAGCGTCTTTTTTAAAGTTTTTTTAAGTATATTTTTTTTAAGATTATTTTGTAATGAAACAAAATCAATATAAAATTTGAGAGTATATTGATTCGAATGAATAATAGTTTCCGAGAAGTGAATTTTCAAAATGTAAAGCTATGTGTAGCGCACTGTACGTACAAGCTTTTTGTAAAATTTTGAATGAAAAATCTTTCCATTTAACTTGTTTAAAAAGCATCAAAAAGCTGTAAAATTTCAGAATCAAAATTAAATTCACAAACCTTTACCAACCGCGTTTTTCAATCGATATTTTCGTTTCCTCTAAACATTGCTTTTTTTTTTAATACATACCTATCTAATAATAATTATCAAAAATGAAGTTTTTTAAAGATATTTTTTAAAATCAAATATTACCTACTAATTTTTTTTAAATGTTCCGTAAGCGAAGATTTCCGTATTTTGAAAGTATTGTATATTTTGCAAATAATCTCGCAGATTTGACGAAGTTTATATCATTCAATTGACTTCTTTATAAACTGTATCTACCTACCTCTTACGAAAAAAACACATTTCGAATGTCACATTTAATACGCAGTTCGTTTTTTATTTTTTTTTGTTTGACTTCGTATTTCATTTTTAGATTTTCTAGTAATATAATATGGATAATTTTACTTTTCTCTATAATTGAATGTTTGCAATAACTATAATAATATAAAGCTGTGGCGACATGTGATTGAATGTTGAACGGACAGCAATTAAGTGTTGTGCATGATCATCGCGTAGACAATGATGATTTCTTTATTTGGTAATTTAATATATACATTTTCCTTTACATTGCATTATGTGTTAATCTATTACTGCTGACACTGTAAAATATAAGGATGTGCATCAGCGTTTTAATGAATCGTGTGTGTAACTACAGGTGCAGTTAAGGTGCGCTATGTACTGTTAAGGAGACTCGCCACAAAGCGTTATTTATTGTTTTTCACAATTTTTATTTTGTTAGAAACACTTTTTACTTTCGAGAGAGCCATAAGTAAAGTCTAGTCATAAAAAAATGAATTCGAGATTTCGATTGATTAGACGTTTCATGAACTCAACATACCGAAAAAAACGATTTTTAAATGTCCATCCGTCCGTTCTTATGTTATGTATAGACGTCTAGCAAAGTAATAACTCAACGGTTGTGATGAGCAAAGCAAGACCAAGACCAAGACTGAGATAGCCTTGGCATTGATCTTGGTCTTCCTTATTCGGTCTTAGTCTTGTTCTTGCTCAAATACTTCTAGTTTTGGTCTTGTTTATTCAGGCTTGGTCTCGGTCTTAGTCTTGCTGATTCAAAACCATTTTTTTTAGGAAATTCCTCAGGATTATTCTTATTTTTCCCTACCCCCTTAAAAATAGGGTATAATTTATTGATAGCTAAAAAAAGAAATTTTCGATTACGCTAAAAAGATCTCTAACGATTTTGATATTAATGGCTTTGCAACATGGCGCCACTCATTTGTTTCAGAAAAAATGTGAAGGGTAGGTTTTCTGAGCGATGTATCCGTACTTGTTTTTCTTATTATTAATACACCTCTGTACACAAACTAATGGAACATTCGGTATAATCATAAAAAAATTAATTATTATTTTTGTACATGTTAGAAACAGTAGGTACCTATTATAAAATATTAGTTTTAAATACCTATAAGCTTTTAAAGAAATGCACTAAAATTTGACATTTTTTTACATTTGAGATTCATAATTATAAAAGCATGGGTCGTGATTAATGAACTATGATAGAGTTTAGAACCCACGCTTTTATAATTTACGCACAGTTGAAGTAAAACTTCTTTTAATTTGTTTTTACCACTTTCACTTTTTGGGAAATATTCACTCACAAATTAAATCACCCGTAAATTAAATTACGTCCGCAGCTTTCGTTCAAGATGGTTTTTACATCAGATGCGTTATGATGCCGACATCTGTCAATTGATGAAAGCTTATCTTTAAAAAGTTATTTTTAGTAGTATCTTATTTTGTTCATTTTAGTCTTTCAAATTGTTTCCTAAAAAATACAATAAAAAATAAGTACAAAAACATGCGCCCAGCGATCCGGCGATTATGAGTCTTATGCTGTACCGACAGAGCTATAGGCTTGTCACTAACGCTGGATATTAATATATAACTGTTTCACTTCCAATTATTAATTTTAAAACTTTGTATTATTAAATTTAATTGATTACTTAGGTTATTCTAAAAGTTGATTCGTATATTGTCACCGGAGCTACTCGTGTATGCCAAATTTCAGATAACCGGGAGTATAAAACGCGCCACGAATCTAAAAGGCTCGGAATTTAGATGCGAATGCGGGCTTGCGCGTGTACAGTCTGTTGAAAAACTACAAACTCGCAACTCAACAAAAAAAAAATAATAACAACTTGACAATAGCGTACTCGACTATACTTTAAATCAGGAAAGTGACAAGTGACAAAGGCAACGAGCGATCACGGCAAATCACCAAAGAGCGCACGTTCCGTGCAGATAGCGGGAAGGTGGCTCTAAAATGTGCCTTTGCGACGCTGTTTGTGACTAACTTCCGAACCTTTTAGATCCGTGGCGCGTATTATACGTCAAAACAGACAACAAAGGTAAATAAAAAGTTTATAGAATAAAAAGTTTTGTTATTTTTTAAAATAATTTATATTTATTTAATATACAACTGTCTATATAATTTATTAAATAATACGATATTCGGTAATAATTTACAAAATGAACAGCTTGTGTTACAAACAAAAATACTTGATTCACTGAAAAAAGTCAATTGTTGCCGCTATATTATGTTAGTCATTGCTCGGGGGCTACACAGCATAAATTTTTTAAAGAGGAGCCAATATCCAGACCGTTCATACTGTCAAAAAGTTTTAAGCTATATAACTACAGTACACAGAAAACTTGTTGACAATATAGATGTTACGGTTAATACAAGAAAGTAGTTAATTCGCGAATTAATCGGCTAATTACCCAAATTAACCAATCCTCGACGTTGGTTAATTCGGGTATTAGCCGGTTAATTCGCGAATAAACTACTTTCTTGTATTAACCGTAACATAGACACTATAATTAATTACATTAGTGAATATCATTTAAGACACAATATATATTATATACATAAGTTTTGTTGATATGGTAGCTATGAAAATAACTAATGTATTTCAGAAAACCGTTCCACACAAAATGCATATGAACCTCCCTTGGGTGCCCGATCTATGTTGCACTTTATGTGGAACGATTTTCTGTAATGCATTAATGATTCCTATAGCTACCAAATCAACAAAACTCTCATATGCAGTGTGGTCACTTAAGTGTGCAACAAATGGGGAAAATTTTTAATTAAATGCACAACCAAAATACAAATATTGTCAAAAGTTTGTGCATGTCCGATAATCATTTTAGGTGCTCTTAGAATTGTTGAAACTCAAACAGCATACAGGGTGTTTAATATCGTTGCAACAAACATAAAGTTTGTGATTCCATAAAAAATTAAAAATCTAAGTTAATTTTACAAATATGCCTGAATTTGAACAAAGTTATGCGAAATTGATTTGATTTTGAATAATTTAATAGTGTGTTTAAGGTAAGTATAAAAAAAATTTTTCAAAAAAATTATAATTTTGGTTTTTCAAAAAAAAGTTTTTTTTTTCTTCATATGATATTTGGGCATAACTTTTAATTCTAAACAACTTTTTCTTATAACATTTCGCTAAATTTGTTAATATAAGGGCACTTTACTCTTGTACAATTTTTATATTTTTTGACCCACCCTGTATGCTGTTTGAGTTTCAACAATTCTAAGAGCACCTAAAATGATTATCGGACATGCACCAACTTTTGGCAATATTTGTATTTTGGTTGTGCATTTAATTAAAAATTTTCCCATATGTTGCACACTAAGTGACCACACTGTATATTGACTCTAAAATTAAATTCACTGTATAGTAATATTATATACGATTTCTGCCTGTAGGCGTCTTTAAATAAGTGACATTTGAAAAATAATTATTTTAAAATAGTCAATCGACAGACGTGAAACAAAACAAAGCAACGATACGACATAATATTGGCAAGAGATTACTTTAAAAATGGTATTAAGATTTTGAACAAAAAAACCTTCCGAATCAATTTAAAATCTATGAGTGAACCCCAGAAGGGCATTATCGCGATGTCCGTGACCTTGGGTCCACTGTCTTTGTCCGCCGATATCGACGCGCGACATTTGGTCTTGGCTGACCCAAAGTGGTACGTTAACTCCACCACTGTAAGTGTTGGGGCGACCTGGGGTATGCGAAGTGCTTCCAGATGCACGAATTCCCGTCGGAATGTGTTCGTAGTTTAATCCACCGCTTGTAGTTCCAGGCTGGTGTTGCGGGGAACGACGTCGTCTAGGAAAAGCTTGGTCGTGGCGGACCCAGGCGTCGACCTTGTGGTCGGGTGTGTCGATTATGTTGAATGAACCACCGACGTGGGCGGAACCACCGTTACTTGGAGTCTGTAAATAAAATGTAGTGTTTAAATTGTATTAAGAGATTTTCCTATCCACAAGAAATACAGTGTAAACTCTACACAGGGTGAGTCAGACTACCCGTACCGTTCGTTTTTTTCGAAAACGGTTAATCGTAGAGAGTTGTGTCAAAAATCTGCATTATAAAAGCCCTAATGAACAATCGAATGGTGATATTTTTTTCCCGAGAAAGGTCGGCTTCCTTATTAGTTTGCTCCAGAATGTTCAGAACTCCGGAATATTAAATGGCACGATAGGTCGAAAGTGGTATTGTTGAAAAGATCTTTAAAAAATAAGCAAGTTTTGTAGGACATTTTTTTTTGTTACTGCCACCCCTGTTAAGTAATATTCGTTTGAAACGAACTTAATTTTAAAAGTTGGCATTTAAAATCTAGTTCTAGTGCAGGCAAATTAGATTTAGAATGTGTATTAATTGTAGACAGAACTTTTATCATTGTAAACGGTAAAGGGGCTTATAATGAACGTAAAAAATAAAAATGCCCACCCAGGGGCAGTAAAGGGTTAATTCGGGGGGGTCAAAAATTTTCATTTTTGAGCATGTTTTTGAGTTGTGATTATAAATTTTCATTATTTTAGCTAAAAGTATATATCAAAGCAAAAAGATAAGCACCGACCGAACCATGTACGTAAAAAATCATCGTACACGGTTCGGTCGGTGCTTATTTTTTTATTGTTACATATATTTTAGACTAAAATAATGAAAATTTATAATCACAACTCAAAAACATGCTCAAAAATGAAAATTTAAAAATAAAAAGTAAAAAATACTAAAAAGTAGGGTTTTTTGCATTTTTCTCGGAAGTTTTGAGGTTATGTTATATAGTAACCTGTACAAAAGTTGCAGATTGTTTCATGATCTACAACTTTTGTTTTGGATATATTTTTATTCTATGACAAAAAAAAAGATTATTTTGCTTACTTATGTGAAGCATTATTATTCTAATTTAATGTTTATAACATTACTGCGAAAAAATTAGGTTTCCGGTCAAACAATGAAAGACAGTTTCTTTTGTATATTTGTCCGTACAATTGTATGGTGTAATCCGTTTTTCAATTTTCTTAAAAATATAAACAAATTATCAACAATTACTGAAAAATTCATAGTTACAAAAGTAATTTTTTAGTTTTTCCAATTTTTGAGCTTGTTGTTAAATAGGCACTATTAACTTTTATTATTGTATCAGAAAGTACATCTAAAAACACAAAAAATAAGCACAGGAAGAACTCTGTACGATGAATTTTCACCGTAGAATTTTCATTTGAAAAAAAATGGTTTTTGACTGAAAGAACTAAATATCACAAAAACTTTTCGATTTTTTTATGTAAAAATATTTGTGCTTATTTAAGACATAAAGAGGCATGCTTTCACAAAATTTTATCAAAATTGAGTTATTTATGCGAAAATGAAAAATAAAAAACAAAAGAATCGTTTTCTTCGCACATTTTGCATTTTTCACGGACATTTTGAGATCACAGTAAAAACTGACCTCTATGAAAGTTGTAGATCTTTTTGTGTTCTACAACTGTCCTGTAGAACATTTTTTGATAGAACATCAAGTTTCGCTGGAAAACGCTATAAGACATTTTGCCCCCCTTTTTGACCCCCCCCCCCCCCCCCCGAATTCACCCTTTACTGCCCCTGGGCGGGCATTTTTATTTTTTACGTTCATTATAAGCCCCATTTACCGTTTACAATGATAAAAGTTCTGTCTACAATTAATGCTGGTCTTGGCTTCTAAATATGCTAATTTGCCTGCACTATTCCCTAATGAAACAATAATAAATGTCACAATAAGTTTTCAATAATTGAAATTGTTTTTTTTTTGTCGGAAAATACTTAGAGGTACCCATAGCATATCTAGAAGACCTCGTCAGTGTTTAGAAGTAAATGAAAAACAGTTTAAACATTTATGGCATTGTTTAATTTAATAATTTCAAACGAATATTACTTAACAGGGGTGGCAGTAACAAAAAAAAATGTCCTACAAAACTTGCTTATTTTTTAAAGATCTTTTCAACAATACCACTTTCGACCTATCGTGCCATTTAATTTTATTCCGGAGTTCTGAACATTCTGGAGCAAACTAATAGGGAAGCCACCCTTTCCGGGGAAAAAAATATCACCATTCGATTCTTCATTAGGGCTTTCATAATACAGATTTTTGACACAAGTCTCTACGACTAACCGTTTTCAAAAAAACGAACGGTACGGGTGGTCTGACTCACCCTGTATAGCAAAATTAAAGGGACCGGGTATTTTATTGCGTTGTAAAGAGTTTTCATTAAACGGAGAGTACAAGAAAACAATATCATTTAGGAATAAATGGTTTAAATTTTGACTAAATAAAGTGGAAAAATTTACATAACAAAATTATAATCTGTTAACTTTGTTTATCGTTTTTTTAGTACAGATGTCAAAGAGTTCAGCAAATAAATTACCTTGCTAGCTCCACCAAAGACTTTTGCGTTGTCGTTTCCGTAATATGCACTACCACTGAAGGTTTGCGGTCCTGAAAATCCGCCCTTGTCGAAATTTTGTGAAACCGAACCCGAATAGCCGCCTCCTGGAAACTGGCCGTTATATCCAGCTTGCTGATTATGTCCACCAGTTGGGAACGGTGTATTAGAACCCCACAGCTGTCGTCTGACTCGAGACACGGGCACCATGACGTAGTAATCAGCTACTGGATTTGAATCGTCATAGTCTTCTTCGTTGGCTACTACGGCGTAACTCAAACATAACAGCATCGCCATGCCGAGAAATGAATTTGAACCAACCATTCTATAAAACCAAGAAGATTGTTAGCACCTATATTTACGATGTTAATACGAATTTTTGACGATTTTGAAACGTGCGATTGATTCTCGCAAGACTCAGACGGCCGCCGATGTATGCTCTGTCACACTTCAACCTACCCGTAGCGTCTTACTTGCTCTCACGTATAAATAGGTACTTCAAGCTAAAGTGTTTAACCGTTCGACTAAATGATCTGGCTTACCTACTTATTTTTAATTTTTTTAAATACTAAATTTGAAGGTATTAAAATTTCAAAATGTCTCAAGGACTTTTTTGCAAGGCCCCACTATCCTTCAGTCAGGTCTTCAATTTTGTATTCAGAAATTACAAAAGAAGTGTTATACAAATTTTCACGCTGCCTCAAATATCTACCCAAAAATGTTTGAAAGTTCTTCGACTATTATTTTGTGTAATAATATTTTTTTTTATGAAAATTGAAACATATAGAATAAAAGTCGACAATTTTTAATAGGTCAACTTTTTAATATTGAACCTTAACTACTTGATTGATAAGAGTAAATTGTATTAAAATCTATACTAATATATAAAGCTGAAGAGTTTGTTTGTTTGTTTGGTTGAACACGCTAATCTCAGTAACTACTGGTTTTCATTGAAATTTTATTTTTTGTCGAATAGCCCATTTATCGAGGAAGTCTATAGGCTATATAATATCACGCTACGGCAAATAGGAGCGGACCATCATTGAAAAATGCAAAATATTACTCAAAATTAGTCCGTCCGACAAAAACTTTTGAACGGTACTCCGATCATCATGAAATTTCGACTCAACATTTATCTCGGTAAACGGAGATGAACGTGCGTACTCATGTTCCTCCCCCCATTCGTTCTTGCACCCGGGTGAAACCGGGCGGGACCACTAGTTTATTTATATAGCTAGACTCCCGAGTTCCGTACCATTAATCATATTAAATAAAATAAATAAAACAATTAAGTTAAAAAAAGATTTTCACTTTATTAAAGTAAAAATCTTTTTTTTTAACTTAATTGTTTTATTTATTTTATTTTATAATGGATTTTCATCAAGTAAAGGCAGAAACTATTAGATTAATCATATTATTTGCCTTTGAATTTCAAACACTATTAAAGTATACGTATATCTCTAAAACTATTAGTTTTTTTCGACATTTTAGCTCTATTATTTTCGGAAATATTGAAGACAATCGGTTTTCAAATAAATAACAAAAAATTACATACCTGTTAGGTGATAATTAATTAAAGCTGTGTATCGTTGAAAGTTGAAACTATGTGGAAATCGCTGAACGAACTGATGATATCTTAGGTTTTCATTGCTGTTTATATACAAATTTCTGTAAGTCTGAGGAATTACCCTTTTACAATAGTAATCTGCTGTTTGATTATTATAAGTTTTATAATTAATTACAAAAACAAGGGGATTTCTCATATCCAAGACAATGTTTTGTGGATTTTATTACAGGCTCACGTGGCGTCATCAAATGCAATTTCTTATCAAAATATATTTTGTTTATAAACATTAATTTTATTATTTTAAGACACAAATTATAATACAGTTATTCCGGGACTTTTTATTTTGACCCGTGCATAATATTATGATTCATTTATTGTAAACAAAAATTATAGATATTCGTAATTTTATCTGAACTCTCCATGAATAACCTAGTTTATATTTTATATTAACATTAAATTATTATTGTTACTGAATCGTATCGCTTAAACCGGGCATAGTTCTTAAACCTGCACAACACAAACCTGCAACCTGCCCGATATCGCACACTAGACCAGCACATACCAGCAAATTTTAGCTCAGGCTTTTTGCAGTTATCTCGTAGTTATATCAATGAAAAGGAACTAATGAAAACGACACAAAAATTGGTCGATAATTTTATTTATTGGGTAGTGGTTAATCACTCCAAATATTTCATTGTTTCTTCTCCCGAGAGGAATACGAGCAATTACTGGTCACCCTATATACACGATGCCTATAGATCTTCGCGGAAATAGTTTGATATTTGTATTTGAATGAAAACAAAGATATCCTTGCATAACTTTTGTCATAAAGCGGTGAACTTTACTATCGCTTTGTTTCAAAACTTAAATAATAATGTATTATGATGTTTGGTTCGCACACACATGGAAACAATAATGCCGAGAGCATTAATGTAATTCGCATTATTCATTCAGCTATACAGCCTAATATTTGAGTTGGTATTTACTCGGAAGTAAAATTAGTTGAAAAATGATTAAAATGTCGATTATAGTATGTTTTAAAAATGACCGACCAAATTGAAGCTTTCATTTTTTTTTTAATTTAGTTAATTCGGGTCGGCACACTGGGACCATTAACAGCTGAGTTCATTATTATGGTAAGTAAGCTTCCCTGTCATAGCTAATTGTTGACACGCACAGGGGCGGATTTGATACCTTGGCTGCCCTAAGCCTACGGAAGATTGCCACCCTGCCTACTCCCTGCAAATGACCTCTTTTTAACAGCCTAGCTTAAAAAACTTTGTGGTGTGCACAATTGAAGAGCAAAAAAAAAACGAATGACTTTTTTTAACAACCTAATTTCTTCACAAATTTTATCCTGTGTCGGCACAAAATAGGAGAGCAAAAAAAAGATCCTTCATTTCCACAACAAAAAGTCTTTTTATTTTGTCATTTCCACAACAAAAAAGTCTTTTTTCGTTTGTTGTAGCTGGGTGTTATTGGATATTAAAAAGTGCTAGAAAAAAAATCTCACTTTGCCGCCCTCTAAATTTTGCCGCCCTAGGCCCGGGCCTACTTAGCCTATAGGAATAAATAATGTTACACATAATTGGCGATTACTGTAAGAATCGTTCAATTATATTTTTTTTTCAATTTGCAATTATTGCAAGTTGTTTTAGTTAAGTATTATGACCGTATGAAACTTCTTGACTATTTTGTCTGCTCAACCATAGATGACAGTGCCAACAAAACTCTAAGACAGTGATGTCAAAGATACGGCCCGCGGGTCGCATCCGACCCTCAAGCCATCTCAATACAGCGCGCGACCAGAATCTATCCAGAGGGGATCCAGACACCTGACATCAATGAGCTTATCAATAACTAGAGACCTCGGCTGTCTGGATGCTCAAGCTAAAGATAAACCATATATTTAATAATTTACTATATGAATCATTGTCTATCTACTCACTGTGCGGTGAGTGAAAGAAACAAAGCGTATCGAAAATATATCTGCGTCTCTTTCTTCGATGTAATTCCCTGATTTCTCCGATGATAGGATTGGTTGATGTACTTGCATTCAATCTGAATAAAGTACCTATCTCTGTTACAAAAACTTTGTTTTTTTCTATGACGTTAACATGGGCGTAACCAGTTTTGGCCCAGGAGGGAGCAAATTAGAAATTTCTTAAGCCGGGTCCCACGTGCTTGTTTTGCCCTCCTGGATACGCCAGTGCTTACGGCGTAAAAAAGACAGAAGTATATGTTTGCACTCTAATGTTTCGATTGCGATTTTATTTCTATGCTCAGTATAGAATAAAAGTATATGATTTAAGCTAAATAAATAAAGATTTTAATTTAGTATGTGTTTTAGTTTTTAATTTAGGGTCCGGCCCGCTAACACCCTAAATCTTATAAATAACCCTTTAGAAAAATCAGTCTGACACCCCTGCTCTATGGTACTTATCTTCGTGCGTTCGTTAGCGAAAATAATACATTCGTTTTTCTGCGAATCTGGGATACATTATTGATTTTTATGTAAATATAATTATTATTACTTTTCTTCACTTTTCTGAATATATTTTATTATATTACTTATTAAATTATTAATTATTATACATTATTATATAATTATTATTATATTATGTAATTATTATATAAATTATATTAATTACATTAATTAATTATAGGTATTAATTATATAATAATTATTATTATTATTTATTATTATACAACGAAACGCAATAACAAATCATAAATAGTGCGCCAATACTTGATTGTGCTCTATCTCTTTTTTCCTCAATCTATCTATATCTATATCACGTCGTTTTTCGTTCCATGGGTTACCCTCACTCATTTTTTTCATTACAACTATGGCACTTTTAAATGTTCATATATAATACGAATTTCAAATAAATATTGGCTACTTTTCCATAGCTTTTAAAGTTTGACGTAAAGTAATGTAGGAAACGAGAAAAGTGTAAAGTTTTTTTTCATACGTGAAGAAAACTAAAAAGATATTTTATTCAAATGATATTTTTCAAGTACCTACTTGGAAAGCAAGGCGCTTCGTAAACTGATTCGTACCTTAGCGACATTCAAATGAAAATACTGAATGGCACAAAATTATCGTCCTTGTCGAGTCTTTGCTTTACGAGTTTCAAGGTTTATGAGCTCCTTTTATCATTCCAACCCACGGGAATGAGTACCTACTAATTTAGGTCAAAAATCACTTTTCAAAAGTTTTACAATATCTTTCCGTTTTGAGGTCCCCCGAATCCAAAAATAGTATATTAAAGTATAAGTGGATAAAAAGATCTTTAAAACACGCGTGATTTTTCGAGCACGACGGCGCAGCCGGAGTGGTCGAAATAGAGCAAGTGTTTTAAAGACCAGTTATCCACGAATACTTTACGCTATTTTTTTTTATTGGTGCACTTTGAAATCATAAATACTGGTATTATTACTACAAAAAAATGGAAATAAAAACTAATAATGTAAAATGGTTGAATTCGTGATGTGACATCAGTATACCTTTCGTTGTCATGGAAATGAGAAAAACAGAAATTAATTTGCAATTTGTCATTAAAGATTAATTGTTTAATAATGTTTGAATAAAGGTTTTAGCATTTGTTAGTAATATTTTATTTGGCGTTACACGCTACTCCTGTCAAATCAATAATCAAAAAATTCTCGAGTTGTTGATGTTCCCATGGTAACTTTAAAAAACGCGCGTGTTTGAAAGTTCGATTTAAACACGCTGAGGCGTGTTTAAATAGGTAAAATGGGGCACCAATAAAAAAAATACTTTTGGAAAAACTCTGTGCGTCTGTTAATCTGTTAGTCTATTAGTTTGTTATTCTGTGAACACGATACAGGTCAAACGGATCAACGGATAATTGGTACTTAATTTTAGGAGGGTGTTTGGTAAGCAAATATGAAGAGCCCTATTGTTTTTGGGAAAAATCGGCGCATGCGCAGAAGAGATATATGCTATAACGGTTTTTCATAACCGCTTATTATTATATTTATTATTTCAAGAAAGTTTCGCTAATTTTTTTTTCTAAGCTTTATATTTTGAAAAAAATCAGCTGCGTTGTTTTGTTTTGTAGATCTGTCAGAAATAAACTAGTTAAGCATGCTTTGATTAATTTTTACATGACGTGAACATATTTTGTAGGTAACCATGGCAACGACTAGCACATATTATATTTAATACTAACCATTACCCGCGTCACTTCACGCCATTTCAGAAATGTTATTCTCTTTGTTATATTATATCAAATATCAATATTTTTGAAGTTGGAATGGTTCCGTCGCCCAATTGGCTGGATTTTTTTAAGCGTCAACTAAACTTTTATTTTGCGCAGTGGCGTAGCGTGGACTAATTTAAACGTGGGCGAATTCGTTTTAGCGAGGCCCTTTTCTTTCAGTAGGTACCTATTCCTAAGATAAATGCAGTGATCCTATACCATAGTTGTATGTTAGTTATATTTAGTATATCTATAATTATATTTAGTAGTGTCTTTTAGGGTGCTAATCGTACTACTTATTTAGCGAAAGTATAATATAGTTCAAGGCCTTTGACCTCAAGTCAGCACACAAGGAAATCTCGCGCGAGGCCATGAACGACCGCCCGTTTCGCTCACACAATGCGCCTGGAAACGTATTCAATTTTTAATCAATGAAACGTGGACAACCCTTTACCCCTGGTATGAATGAACATCTGATATGAATATAATATTTTCTTCATTTCCCTTGGGATTTCGGTTTACCTAAAAAAACGTACATCAAATGACTTCTATCCCTGCATCTCCCACAGGAATTGATCTTCCAAATCTGCATCATATTTTTTCTAGATAAACCTCTATATACTTCCAAGTTTCAGCTACGAAAAAAAAATATAATTTAGTGCTACTTTGATTTTTAACCTGAAAAATGGATAAAAACATGTGGAAATCGGTTGACCTGTGGGCCAACCCCACAATTTTCCGCTGTGTTAAATACGCTACAATAAATTGTTACTATTGCGTTTATATAATACATTAAAGAAGTTTATAAAAAATATGTTACGAAGTTCCGAGTCTTAACAAAAAAATTGTTATAGCACATCTAATTTCAAAATTTGGCATTATTGAAAAGAAATTATAAGCTTTGTTGGAATAAATAAATGCGAAATTCCACTAAAAAAAACATATTTTCATGTCGTGTCTTGTAAACGAAACTTTATATGAAAAAAACATTTCTTCAATAAATACTTTAATTTTAGTAACACTTTTCTTTATAGCCGAGTTCAGTGATAAATTATGTATTACCATTAGTATTATCTATATTATGTAACCCAAAGACTTCAACGGTCCATCAGGCGGGTATTCCTAAAATAATTAAATCGAATATTATAAACCCATGTATTAATTTTTTAATATTTTCACAATATATTGAGATGGAACTCTTTACTTGACCTGTAGGCCAAACCCTAAAACTTCTCGCTATGTATTAAATACTGTAACGGTCCCGCCCGGTTTCACCCGGGTGTAAAAGAACGAGTGGCTGCGGAGGGATATGAGTACGCACATTCATCTTAGTTTACGGAGATGAATGTTGTGTCTAAATTTCATGATGATCGGAGTTACCGTTCAAAAGTTTTTGTCGGACGAACAAATTTTGAGTTACATTTTGCAACATTTTTCATTATAGCTCCGCTCCTATTAGTCGTAACTCGTAGCGTGATATTATATAGCCTACAAGCCTTCCTCGAATAATTGGGCTATCCAACAAAAAAAAATTCAATTCGAACCAGTAGTTCCTAAGATTAGCACGTTCAACCAACCAACCGAACAAAAAAAAAAGTGATTTCGGAGGTGAATTTCTATTTATAATTGTATAAACTAAAAAAGTACATTTTGTATTTGTATTTACCTATAATATGAATCTGAATCATATACATATTTAATAATTTACTATATAAACCATGTCTATCTACTCCATATATTTAATAATGTCCTATATGAATCATTGTTTATCTTCTCAATGTGCGGTGAGTGAAAAGCAGCAAAGCGTTTGGAAAATATATCTGCGTCTCTTTCTTCGATGTAATTCCCTGATTTCTCCGATGATAGAATTGGTTGATGTACTTGCATTCAATCTGAATAAAGTATATACTATAGTCTATACATTCTATTACTGAGCATAGGAATAAAATCGCAATAGAGCCATTAGGGTGCAACAAGCATGGGGGACCCGGCTTAAGAAATTTCTAATTTGCCCCCTCCTGGGCCAAACGCTGGGTACGCCCATGTTAACGTCATAAAAAAAGACAAAGTTTTTGAAACAGAGATACATTATTCAGATTGAATGCAAGTACATCAACCAATCGGAGAAATCGGGAAATTACATTGAAGAAAGAGACGCAGATATATTTTCGATACGCTTTGTTGCGTTCACTCACCGCACATTGAGTAGATAGACAATGATTCATATTATAGTAAATTATTAAATATATGGAATAAAGTATCTCTGTTTCAAAAACTTTGTCTTTTTCTATGACGTTAACATGGGCGTACCCAGCTTTTGGCCCAGGAGGGGGCAAATTAGAAATTTCTTAAGCCGGGTCCCCCGTGCTTGTTTTGCCCTCCTGGATACGCCAGTGCTAACGGCTTAAAAAGAGACAAAAGTATATGTTTGCACCCTAATGGTTCAATTGCGATTTTATAACTATGCTCAGTATAGAATAAAAGTATATGATCTGAATATCAAACTAAACTTGAAGGATAAGAATTACCTTACTGGCGACATCGAGCGAGATTGTGTTGAAATTTTAGTTCAACCGGTCGCCGCGCCGATATACTCTCTCTCTCACACACACACACTTCAACCCTTACCTCATGTAAGGGGGCGTTCACAAATTATGTGAGGCAAATATGGCGATTTTTCAATCCCCCTCCCCCCTTGGTGAGATGCCATGAGATTTTGCTCGACAGCCCCCTCTCTAATCTCACGTGAGATTTTTCATGCGTATTTTTAATGTAAATACGTAAATCTGTGCTTGATTGCGTTCCCTGCCACTCGACTCATACCAAGGGCGAAGATTTGTTTTTTTCAGGGGGTGTAAAGTTAAAAATCAATATTTTTTCTACGTTTTATTAATATCAAACAGGAATACTCCTGAAGGAAGGTGTAAAGCAAAATATTAATTCCCAAGCTAATTTTGCTACAAAGTACGCTGCTGCAATCTTAACTAAATTATGTTTTTTTTAGTTAGGTATTCGTAATATTTTCAGTTTTATCGCAATTCTAGTTTCTTGTGGAAAAAAAATTACGTGATATTTGCCGAGACCCCGCTCTCCCCCCCGTGAGATTGGGTGAGGTTCAGCTCGACCCCCCTCCCCTAAACGCCTCACGCAATTTATGAACGTCCCCCTAATTAATGAACGTGCCCTTCTGATCCTAGAGCTGTTAGTTACTGAAATTTCCTATTAGTTTAATGAAGCATCTGAAAAATTAAATAAAAAAGGAAAAAACGTTTTCAGGAAATAAAACAGCGATGTTTAATTTTAAGGGAACACTATTTATTTTAAAACTGAATGTTGCTTGATGACAATTTTGGAACAATAAATAAATTAAACAATTACTTCCATTATACAATGTATGCCAATCTGATGATATTATACTGAATTGTTTGTTTGTTTTATAATGATAAAAAAAAAACATTACATAGGTTAATATTAATTCAAATGAAAATGTCCGGTAATAATACGTACTGTGTGCCACATGGAACAAAAGAGCGAGTCGTTTTAATAATATAAATATGTATCTCCTATTCTCTCCCACACTTTTAAGTCCATGTGATAAACAATATTAATAATAATAATTATAGAAACATTGTATTGCGATCGTGACTGCCTTTTGAGTTGCTAAATATTAAGGCATTTATGAAAGAGCCAATCACGAAAGCAGTCTAATGTTATCAATATACACAACTTTTTAAATGAACCCCAAAATCTATTTTCAATATTATTTTATAGCACTTATGAATATTTTCAAACCTGAGCTATAAATTCCTGAGAATAAACCTTCTTGATATTATATTTATATTCATTTCTAGCAAATTTTTCTTTTTCATCTTACTTCAATTTTAAAACGATCTAAATGTTTCATTTATCGTCGGATTGACTTTCCAAGTCTCCCAAACTATACATATATACGTTTCGCTTTTTTTTTTATTAAAATTTTAAACATCTAAGTTACTTTTAAAAATTTAACCATTTACCTACTTTGAATTCATTATTATTATTATTATTATTATCATTAATTATATTATTGAAAAGTCAATCGTGACAAATAAATGAAAGCATTATTAGAAATTGTGGCCTTCTCAGTTTGTTATGAAAACATAAATATTTTTTTAAACAGAATGGAAAATCATTAGTCGTCACAGAAATGGCACACTATCATGAAAATAAAATCGAATCTATTCATCTGACATTTAAAAGAAAGCAAGCAGTTTTCAGAAAATGCAGTTATTGTAAACTTCTAGTTGCAAACAATAGTATTCTCAGTTGATTTTTTTTTTAATATTATGAATTTGACCTACTATTAATTCTTATTATTATTATTCTTATTTTGTATCCCAAAAAAACATGAACAACAAATTATTATGATAATAGAAATATTATATTGAGGTAGTTTGTTCTTAGTTCGGGCATCCGGCACGAGAGGCGCCACCGGGCGCGCGGTTTCCACAAAAAACAACGCATACCAAAAGTGTGCATTGAAAATAAAGAAAGTACGTATGCGTCAACAGTATAATAATTAATATTGCGCACTGGTTCACATAATTCTTTATGCTGTTGCAATTAATAATAATAATAATAGTTTTGTAATTAACTGTGTCTGCGTAACGAAACGAAACGCTGGGCAAACAATATTATAACAATAATATAATAAGAGTTATTGTTGTTTCAAGTTAAACCATGGTGGCAAACAGTAAAACATAAGAATTATATAAATACCCGACTAAGATTCTAATTCTACAACAGCTGGTTTTGAATAGTCAGTCTCCGTCCAGCATCGTGTAACATGTACTATATACTATTTAATTTACCATAAGTGAAATAAAAAGAATAAAAGAAAAAAATTATATCTTCATCCATTTTAAACATATTATATAAAAAAAAAAAAAAACTATTGTACGTCATATACTTCCAACAATAACGGTGTAATACAGATAAGCTATGACGACAGGAATTTTCTTAGAGTGGATGACAAAAAAAACTAACATATTTATATACCTTTAATTATAATAGTGTGTAAGGATTATTGAATGAAAAATAAAAACGATGAGCACTCGTGCGCCCGCTCGACCTCGAAACGACGCGACACGCGACGTTCAATTGTTTCAGCGATGCTGCACAGGTCGCGGCTCACACATAAAATGATCATCAACTATTAATAATTATAAATGTAATAATGAACATATATTATTATGTAAATATGAAAAACAATCAGCAAATTGAATTTTGCTTATTTTTAAAGTAAATGTACCATCTATTACATATGTTTGCTACATAATGTGACATTATAGTAGATTGTTTACCACGGTGAATTAATTAATTATGTATAGTTACCAATATAAATATACTTTTGAAAAAACAATCTTAATGAAATACCTCTCGACAAGAAGAGAGAGAGAAAAAAAACATGAAATCAAAATACTTTAACACTTATATATCACTACACAAATTATAATATGTAATGCCCATTGTGTAGGAAAATTTAATAAGGTATATTTTAATGAAAACATTATATAACATATAAAAAATATACATATAATATAATATACTTATTCTGAAAAAAAAAAAGGTAAACCAACGGAGGTATTTCATTTGTTTAAGAACTAAAAACAAAACAACAAAATTACATTATGTAGCAGAACAAAAGCACAGTATTTAAAAATGATAGGTCCGTTTAGGCACTATTTAAAAAAAAAAAACAATATATAATATGATTCCGGCAACGCGCGCCGCACCCGACGCGATGCGGCAGTCGGGGCGCGGGCGCGTTCGGCGTTTGCATGAAGTGTCGCTGGTGTGTGTAGTTTGGGGTGCGTCACACGACCCAATCTGACAGTTATTTTTATTTATTTATTTATACAGCAAAACAGTGAGTTGCGAATGGATATATAAAGCCAAATGATACAATATTCTAGTATATTAATCCAAATAAAAGTGATCAGGCTGAAATAATGATAATAATATACATATATCAGTATGTATTTGTAGATTGGGTATCCGTTATCCCGACCGGGAAAGAGGAATACGAAAAGGGGGGCTCTAAGAACGTAACGTCGGCCGCGGCACCGGCACGCCGAGTGCTCCGGGCGCGATCGACGTTAACAACAATTCATATTAATTCAACCTGTCCGACATTAAATAATTAACATAAACCTGTTGGTAATAATAATAATAATGACGATGAAGAGTGTATTTTTTGGTTGCTTGTATTCTAAGCTTTCATCGATATTTAATTTGTTGTTGGAACTATCGAACGTTTTTAAAATGTTTAATTATGGAGGATTGTTCTCAAACGGAGCGTAGACTTAAAGGGTGTTGCCTTCTAACTCGGTTTTTTTTGTTTCCATTACAATATTATGACTAAATAATTTAAACAAATTTCTCTTATATATGAATGGGATACGAAAACAAATGATGTTTCATGTTTGTTTTGTTTTAGAGGGGGATCATTGACAATTATTTATTTATTTATTTTTTTGACTCATTTTATTTTAAAGCAAGGTCATTCACAAAAAATTACTATGATTTTACGCGGATCAACCGAAAGAAGTCTTGAATTTCGTTTATAATTTTATATATTGTACGCTGAATGTAAATTTTGTTGATCATAATTTTTTTGGTCAATATAGTTTTTGGTTTTAATAAATTTGTCATGTGAATAAAATGGATCATTTCTCTATATGTTTGTAGCAATTAATTTATTATTCACAAAGAATTTAGACATTTCAACTAGTGTAACGTTTGTACTCAAGATATTTGTTTTCTTTGAATGTAAAGTGTTTTTAGTTAAAGTAATAAATGTTTGTTTGTTTGTTTGTATTGTATGTACTCTGAGTTTAGTATGATTGTACGTGACATAATCAATATTATTCTACCGTCTATGGAAGTCTGAGGCCCGAAGAACGAGTTTCGGGTCAGTCTTCAGCGAACCGAATCGTACCGAAATACGTACGTGTCTGTTTGTCTGTATGTGTTTGTGTGTTTGTGAGCGGTAATCTGCCCCGATTGGGGCCCCGGCGGAGTGGAGTGCGTGCACATGGGCGGGCGACAGGCGCAGGCTGGCACCTGCGCTTCTGTATAAATACATGAACCCTTAGAAAAACATTTTAGATTTTTTTGCTAAAAATATGTGCAGCTATTTGTTAAAATATACTCTCTCACTTTGGCACACGTTTCATATAAAATTTGTACAAATAATTTAATTTCATTTTATACACAATTATTTCATATCTTTCGATATAATTTAGATAAATATATATCTATATATCCATTTTTTCACAGTTTAAAAAAATAGCTACACCGCTATTCAATTTTCAATTTCTTAAAATTCATTCGTAATTTTTTTAAACCTAACAAAAAAAATATCCTCCTCAACAAACAAATTTATCAAAAATATTTTTACAACCGAGGCCTGGCAGTCCGTCAAAACCGGACCGGGGCGTCGGCCCCGGCGCGGCCGTGAACCGTACGGCCGGCCTCCGCCGGCTCTTCAACGAGCCGACAATATCTACCCCGAGTTTGTACTTAATAGATTGACAGGCCGGGCCGGCGCGGCGTTGGTAACTCGAGTCCGCGGCGCGACGCCCGGATGAATTTATAAAATCCATGCGGACACGACGCATCGACGGCGGATAATGGCGCGCGACACCCGGCCACTAAACCTCCATAATGCTAATATAGTCTTTTTAAAACAAAGACATATCTAATAAAACAATATTGGGCGAGCATCACAATGTTGTTATACAGACAACACCATGATATTAGTACATAGTCATTCCAGGTAACATTATATTTCAAACCGTTCTCCTTCTTTTTGCGTAATACTCTTTTCGGACCGTTCCCTATAAAAACTCTCAAAAAATATAATAACACAGGTAGAGAGCGGGCCGAAAATTAATTTACAAATTATATATCTCATTTACAACATGTCGAACTCTTTTTTAACAATCTCCTAACAATAATTATATGTAATAATAGTTAAAAAAAAATGTCTTAACACATTCACTCACATCTAGTCACAAGCTCTCGACCCTCGCTGGACAATTAGTCTAATGTATCAGATATTATATTATGTTCCAATATATTATATAAATCTACTGGACTTACATTTCATTTTCAATTGGCAGTGAGAAGAGTTCTTCCATTATTTATTTATTATTATTTGATTTCAAAACAGAATTCACAGGTCCGCGAATCAACGAGCAACAATAGAGTAGTAACGTTTCATCTTCTGCGACGTCGAAATATCGATGCGACGATGATTTCTTTCTCATTTGATCCGATTCAAACCGATTCGTTGGTGAATTTTCGCTTACAATAGAATTTCCACAATGCGATTAGTTTTTTTTTTCGTTTGTTTATTTATTCATTGCAATCAATCACTGATACCAACTGCGAGACTTTCTCCATAAATACCAACATCTGCCATACACTTATATAATAAAAAAGGCATTTCAATTTTTTTTTTTTTTGTAGTTATAATTTAATAGTTTTTCATACACTGCGATTTGGTATGTTTATTTTTAAATACTTTATTTTGGTTTAATTATCGATCGATTAAAACAGTCGCCGAGACGAAACGTCGGCAATACACTTGCGTTTAAAAAAAACCGCACATTTTTCAAACCCTCAGTCAGTGGTCGAGTTCTCCTTCGCACAAGCAGAATTCGTGCGCGAAGCCTGCTTTTTATTCTATATACCTAATATGATATTTTATTACAAGTATTGATATTATTTTTACCACCAAATAAGGTTTGATAAGAGGAACTTTTTTGCGTCTTGATTTCATTTTTCAGTGATTTTTCAACACGTCGATGAATTTGCAAAATGCAGGCATAATGTTGTTGTTGTTGTTGTTGTTGTGTGGTCGGTCTGTGTATATAAATCAAAAAGCTCGCAATGACAGAGTTATTTTCCAATAACGAATTAATCATTGTATTTTTGTTTTTTTTTTTTCATTTTCTTTTTGTTATCAATTACCACAGTAATTATACTGTATTTGTCGTTACGGCGTGCGAAATCGACATGTCTTCTACAATGTCGTGCTTTGGTACAGCCTGCTCATTTAACTGCAACCGATCATCTTAAGCCAGTTGCTCGCTGCATATTTTTATACAAGTTTGGTTGTGTGTAATTATTAAATAGTTATATCTGTATTTTAAATATTATAACGGCTGATTTTGATTCAATGAGGTAGTATTATATTAAATTGTCGCGAGGCGTTGAAAATTTATAAATATCATCGTATTTACCATTCACAACCGATAATTTCTACAATGGTTTTTCATGTTATTGTATACGCGAGAGCTAATCTACTAAAAAGCTACGTGTTCAAAAAAAAAGACAAAACAAAACTGGTAACAAGAACCTTTCGTCCGCGCTTCACTGAAAACATTATATCTTAATATATTTACAGATATAAATACAGATATAAAAACATATTCAACTTTAGTTATACTATATATGAGGTAGTGTTGTGTTACAATCTGTTAAAATAATATTTCTTCTGAATAAAACAATAATTGTGAGGATGGACTGTTGAGGTAATGTTTTATTTATTACAACAAATGGGTAAATTACTTCTATCCAGTATTTATAAAAAAAACCTGAGCTACGTCTGTTTAATATTTATATTCCCTTTGTTTGACAGCTACTGATTGCTAAACTGATCGATCGACTAAAAACGGGTTCTTTTACCAATTTTCATTAAAACATTTATTTAACATTTAATATTTGAGGCATATTGTTGAGGTATTGTAGTTTTCGATTCTATTTCAGTTCAAGACACTTACTTATTGAAACGTACACGGTAAGAGTGCGAGCCTCTTAACGTTTTCTTTTCTCTTTTAATTGTGTTGCGTGAATATATATTTGAAAAAAAAAAAAAACGGATAACGAATTCACTACCGATTTATGGCAACAATGAAGACGTAAAGTGAGTGATATGAATAAATTTTCAACGTCCTCGTTGACACGAGTCGATTATTACGGGCATACAGAAACATTTGGGGGAGGTGAGAGGAGGGCTGGTTGGCGAGTGGATAACAGGGCGAGGATCCTTATTGCGGTGGCTGAGACGGTGGACCTGATTCGCGTCTCTGTTGACGCGAGCTTCGGCCTTGCGGCGCCGTCGACTGAATGACCATAGCACGAATGCGTCTTTGAGCAGACTGGAAGCAAAAATAAATACAATCAAAACCCGATCGGCTACGAAAACTCAAAAAACTAACACTTCAAACGGCCTAATTACCTGTACGCTAAAGAACGGTCCGATGATGTGCACCGTCGTTTCATCTTCGGGACTCGGCTGCGCGGCGCTCTGTTCTGGTAATTTGATAACGGAACCGGTGACGCGCTGGAGCTCGCGTACATTCTGACCGCCTTTGCCGATGATGCGACCGACCTGCGCCGACGGCACCAGTATCTCCACCGTCAGTCTAACGTCATCGCTGCCCGATACGAAACCCTCCTCGCGCATCTTTTCAAATATCAAATACTGTGCCTGGAAGACATTAAAGAAAAAGAAAATGTAACGGCATTCTCAAATCTTATAAAACAGTTGGATTATCGTTTTACTAGAGTGACCTGTGCGAATTATTCGCACTAAATAAGTATAATAATTATCACTTTACAAAATTATTTTTTAAATATGATTGCAGGTATTCAATTCGTTTCTAATTTTGCACACTGCTTATAACGTTCTTACGGCATTCTCAAATCTTATAAAACAGTTGGATTATCGTTTTACTAGAGTGACCTGTGCGAATTATTCGCATTTCGCACTAAATAAGTATAATAATTATCACTTTACAAAATTATTTTTTAAATATGATTGCAGGTATTCAATTCGTTTCTAATTTTGCACACTGCTTATAACGTTCTTCTTTTTGTTGTAAAAGAAATATTTTACTAAAATTGTCATATAGAGGCGCAAGTAGCAAAAGCGTTGAGCTAAGCCGTCAGATGGCATCATGCAGCATTGCTGTGACGTTGTTCAGCGTTGCTCGCTGTTTCAAAATTAAAGCCGTCAGATGGCAGTATGCAGTATTGTGTCTTAATGTATATATTATGTAAATAAATCATTCAACTCAATTTAATGAATCAAAATTTATTGCAGGTATTCAATTCGTTTCTAATTTTGCACACAGCTTATAACGTTTTTCTTTTTGTTGGATTACAATATGAAAGTCAGATGGCAAATCGAAGTGTTGACGTTGTTTCAAAATTAAAGCCGTCAGATGGCAGACGTTGTTCAGCGTTGCTGTATTGTGTCTTAACATATATCTATATATATATATAAGTTTAATAATTAATTAATTTACAAAAACAAAAGCAATAATAAATTTTTTAGTTGTTGATGTCAGTAGAGCAAGCAATTATCTGTAAAATGATATATAATTTATGTGGAGAAATTGTGTGGTTTTTTCTAAAAAGGGAGGCAAACATCTTAACCTTAACGTATTAATATATATGATAGCCGAAGGCAAAAACGTCAAGTTAGGTTTGCGACGACAGAATCCAAACTGTCATCGTAAAGTGTTCAAAAAAAGTTTTACGCACCTTCCATTGTGATTCGGGCGATCCGACAATTGTCACTTTCCGTTCCGTCTGCGTGTCCTGCGGCTTATCGGCGTCGAGCGGCGCTATTTTAACAGACGCGCCCGAGAAACGGATGATGTTGCGAATGTGCGAACCCTTGGTTCCGATGATGGCGCCGACGGCGTTGTTCGGGATGTAGAGGAACGTTGTTTCTTGGCTGTCACCGGCACCCTGCGGACCGCCGGGGCCTCCGACCTGATACATTCCCGGATAAGGCGCTTGTCCAGAGTAGATGCCGCCACGACCAGCATAGCCCATTCCTGAAACAGGATTAGAAACTACACAGTCAGTCGCATCGTCGTTCGTTTAAGTTCAACAAGGTAACATGCAATTTTGTCTTAATTAAATTGCGACAAAAGATTGTAAGCTCACCTGCTGTGGACATCATTGCCATAGGATGTAGTCCGGGGAACATCATAGTTTGCGGAGCCATTGCTTGCAAATCGTTCTCGTAGCTTTGTCGTAATTTTGCACTGATATGTGATTCAGCTCTAAAAAAAAGACATTAATTTTATTCTTATCGCTTCGAAAGTGTTATTATAAATAACGGATGCAAACTAGAGATGCCGCGAATACTCGCTATTATTCGATATTTGGCATTACTCGACATTTTTTTGTTATTCGACATCGTGCATAGTTGTCTACAATAAACTTTTAATGAACAAACAAACTATAGACATAAAAATAATCAAACTTTAAATTTTTAAAAAAACAGAGCACTGTTAATATCAACTATCATTAATATAAAAAGTTACCCAAAAAACAGTCATGTCATGTTGAAGTTACTTAGTTAGGTTTTTTAATTATATATAAAGTCCAAAAGGGGCAGATTGTGGTATTAGCCGTAAAATAGGTACAAGAAAAGGGTTGCCAGTATTTAAAAATGTTAAATAACCTTAGAAAAATTTTAGATTACAGTAACAAATAAATGATTGGTAAGTTCAAGACTACTACAAGCGTGATATTATTATTCGATAACAAATAAATTATTTTTTATACCTATTCCTTTTTTTACGTCGAATAATAATGACAACTATTCGCTATTCCCGGCATCTTTAATACAAACGCCCAAACGATTATTTTAACCCTTTGACTGCTCCAGACGATTACCTGGGTTCCTGCGCCCGCTGTATATTTACGTTTTTTCAAAAAAATAGTGGAACCCTAGTTAGAACACAAATCCTGAACATTGTTGCGTTTTTCTTTTTTTTTTCTTTTGAAGTCAGTGCATGTGTCACTGCTCCAGACGTATCTAAACGGAATAGACGAAAAAATTGCGCACACAGCATGCACTCTCATAATATAAATTCGCAGTGAAAAGGTTAAAAACACGATTGAAGAAACAGAGAAATCCGTCTCAGTATTACGGGAATGTAATCGCGACTCTCCGGAGCACGCGGAGCCCTGAGACTTCGCGATTAAAAGCAGACCTTTGGTCGATGGTTAGATACTTAAATGTTTACGATACTCACTTGCTCATACTCTCAATGGAGCCCTTGACTGTAATGATACGTTCCAGATTGAAAGAATTTATGTCGTTTATACTCGACACTGTTATCTTTGTGTCGGTGTCTTGCATAATGCGTTTGATTGTGTTGCCGCCTTTACCGATGATGCGCCCAATTAAATTATTGTGTGCGAGGATTTTCAAACTTATCTCCCTGAAAGCATTGACAGTAAAATAACACACGACCGAGCTTTGATGTAAGTTCAGTCATTACTAATCTAAAAAGTTCTAGAGTAGCGCTTCTCAAATTTGAGTCCGTGGATCCGCAGAGATGCCTAAGTGATGATGGTCCGCCTAGCCAAAGCTGTGAGATTTTATTAATTTCCATTTCACCACATATCCCTGTTATATTTAAAACTAGTGATGTGCCGGATATCCGTATCCGCGGATATCCGAGGGAGAAGAAAGATCCGTATTCGTAACCGTTAGTTTTTTTGTGGATCTTTTACGGATCTTTTACTTTAATAATTTTCAATTTATAGATGAAATTTTATATATATAGGTGATTAGGTAATAATGAAAACCTGTTAAATTCCATTCAGATTATTTTTTATTTTTTTAAATCGTATTTGGCACCTTTATATTGCAAACATTTATCGTAGTGAGTACCATACTAATAGTACATAACTCAAAGGTACTAAATCAACTATCTTTTTAATGAGATATTGCACATTGATCTTTGGAAAGAGAAAACCTGTTATGAGAGTTAACTCTTAAAGAGGTCAATAACTTTTTCCCATAACAGATAGTCTCTTTCCAAAGGTCGATGTGCAATATTTACCGCCACGTACTCTAAGAAAGTTAAGATCCGTATCAGTATCCGTATCCGCGGATCTTGAAACCAAAAATCCGTATTCTGATCCGTATCCGCGGATATACATTTTTAAAACTTTTACCGAGCGGGGTAGCGTAGTGGTGAGAGCACTAGACTCGCATTCGGGAGGTACCGAGTTCGAATCCCGACGGGGTCAGATGTGGCTGGGACTTTTTCCTGCTGCCTCTCGCCGAGATACGATAATTCCTGTATCGGCCACCTTGTTGAGGTTTTCCATGGTTTCCGTCAATAATTCCAGATAAATATTGGGATGGTTCCTTATTCAAGGTCATGACCGATTGCCTGTCAAACTCTTGTGCTCAAAATTTGCCTACCTTATCCTAATGCCCTAAAATTCCTTCATTCGCCCATTGCTATTAATTAAGTTGAAGTTTAAAAATGTGGAAAATAACGGGAAGTGCGGTAGGAAAATAGTACCTAATGGTGCGAATGGCGTCTGTTATGACATAAAGTCGAGAAACGGACGTTAAACGCATTATTATTATTATTATATTTTAAACTTTTAACTTTCATTAATTACAAAATTCAGAATCAGGAAATTCTGATAATACGAGTTAAACGGGTAATCATCAACGGTCTATAGTTATAAGTAACTGCCTCGAGCTTTTTCTGTAATTATTTGAAGGAAACCACGGAAAAAAACTTTCAATTATCTGATCGGTATATATATTTCCGTTTCTCCATGACAAACAGCGTCGCATCGGCTTCTGAGGGGATTCAAACCCGGTACCTATTATTGAATGCCAGGGTAATGTTTTCACAACAATAGAGATGGGCACATGAGAAACGTAATATAGATGGCAGCTGGTATATAGCTATCTAAGTTATGATTGGTTTTTATAGGAAAACGCGCTTTTTCCCTTCTGATAGCATGCAATCACTTCTTTTTCAGTTCCAAATCCTTTGAAAATACAAAACCTTTATAATTTGAACATCTATAAGCACAACACATCGGCATTGTCAATGATTTATTATTTTAAATAAACTTATTTCGTACAGTCCACAAACCGAGGTGGTTATATACCTGGCGCCTCTAGCGGTCAAGTTTGGCAGTGCCCATCCTCATTAATTGAGTAGTTTGTACAAAAAAACATTGCACCGTCGATCATCGATAAGGGATTAAGTGTGCGCCGCTAACGGAGAGCTCTATCCGATTAAGTCATACTGACCCTTTGTTAGTGTTTGTCGCTTCCTGTTGCATGACCTCGAGTATGCGTTTGCACGCGTTGCTGCAGTTCTCCGGATTGCCGTAGATGGTGATCGCCTTCTCGAGCGAGCCGACATTGTCCTTGCGATGCACGTCGACTCGCGCCCGAGTCGCCTGCGTTATTTGTCTAATGGTGGAGCCCTGTCTTCCGATTATAGCACCGACCATATCGCTCTGCACCAATATGCGTAGCGGAAAGTCCGTCTGCCGACCTTGGCCGGGGATGCCGCCGTACGAACCGCCGCCGGCGCCCCGAGGCCCTCCCCTCCGACCGCCTCTTCTTTCCATTGCCACCTCCGCTTTTATCGTGGCGCCTTCCAATTCAACACCATTTAAACTATTAGCAGCTCTGAAACAAAACGTTTGCATTATTTCGTTACCTTTTGCTGCAAAAAATCTCTTTTTTCACAGTTATTTAAATATACAGTCAAACCTGAGCGAGTGAGAACTGGGTAAGCGAGAAAACTCTGAAAGTGAGAGTAATTGCTTTGTAACCCTCTAAAACCGCTATAAGTGAGAAACAGAAACCTCTAAAGTGAAAGACGTTTTTTACTCATGGACCTCTATAGCTGAGACTACTACTTGCCAGTACCTTTATAAGCGATTGTCGCCCGTATTGATGGTTCCACGAAATTTAAGAATGAGTCATAAATAGCTGAACAAACTAACAGTGTTTTTGTATAGTTTTTAGAACTCTATAAGTGAGAAAGGCCACTCCTGTACCTCTATAAGCTAGAAACTCGGGTTAGTGAAAAATCTCCATAAGTGAAAAAGAGATCGCCGTCCCTTGAACTCTTGCTTATCCAGGTTCGACTATATTTCATGGCAATTATTCTCCATTTCCAAAAATAGAAAAAAAATGTTATGATTATGACTAATGACAAAATAAAATGTAATGCTTAAAATGAAATAAAACAGATTGATATTTGATGGTGAGCGACAACTTGGTGATGACTCACTGGCGTGTAGAGACCGATACTGGATGGTAGGCAATAGGCAACAATAAACAAAAGAAGGACACGTCTTGTTCGCAAAGTCCCGACACTTCATTTGCTGTGATAAAGCATCGGAGTTACAATGACTGATTTTAATAAATGATAGGCAATAATCACTATTAACAAAAAGAAGCAATGTCGGCGTCTAAACAACGGTGTTTCGACAAAGGCGGGTTTTCTTTCGCTGTGAACCGATTCGTTACAGGAAGTGAATTAATAATAATCGTTTACCTATTATAGAGAAAGGCTTGACTGAAAATTAATCTCTGAAGTTTGAATAACGACGTTAATTTATTGAGCTCCTGACGCGGAGTCATAAAAATTAGTTTCGTTTGTTACAATTGAAAATTTATGATTAGTGACTGATAAATAATAGACAGTTTAAATCTTTAATTTTATTTATTGAATAGGCAGTTTAATCAACATTCGATTACGCTCCATCCATTAAAACAGGCTATGTTTAACAATCAAGCAATATTACAACAGCAGTTTTTTAAACTATGCGAATATTTAAAACGTTCTTTTACTGCGTCCATAGTAAAGCTATGCATACACAAAGCGCTTAGTATAATTGAAAAACTTTTTTTAAAAAACTGCACACTATTCCACACTTAGTTTTTATGGTATAAATTGAATTATTATTATTCGCAGTTTCAACTTTTTATTCACTTGCTTAGTTGCTAGTTCCGCAGCCGCTAGCAATAATACAGCACCATTGGCGTAACAAAAGGGGGGGAAGGGCAGGTGGGCTAATTGTTCACGTACAAATAACAAGATAAATCTACAATAATCTACATATTTTCTTTGTCGTAAAATTTCTGCAGAAAATCGTGTTGATCGATTTCGCTTCTTCTATATGAACAGTTTTCAAATTATGTATAAGTGGCAGCTGGCAACGGTAGGTACAGTTGAAAATTTGGCCCCCCTAGGATAAAATCGTTGCTGAGCCTATGTACAGCACAGCTTTGCTGTGTGCGTCATTTGAACAAAAAATATTTCAAGAAACAGTTTGCTGCATTCTAGATTTCCTTTCAATTTTTTAAAATTTTTTTTTTGTTCTCAAGAACTGTTTCGACTTTGGAAGCTGCAACAGGAATATATTCTCCAGTGCAGAGCAAAAAGCGACTTTGATCTTTGAGCAACGTTCACAGACAAATATTACATAAAAGATTTGAAAGATATTTAAACGTTAACTCAAAAGGAAAAGGACACACGCTGTTTATGAACTTTGTATCATTAAATAAGCTAAATATTTGCAGTTTTTATTTTATATATTTTTTTTATATATTTCTTAGGACTTAGACGAGTATGTAAATTGTAAATATTTGTTGAGAAAAAAACTACGGGGGCTGCTTCCGAAACCAATTTATTATTACCAGTGGCGGCTCCTCTATGAGGCTATGAGCGCTGCAGAGCAACCAAAATCTTAGGTACTCCCATATTTATTATTAGGAAATAGTGTAATTGTTACACAATCAACGCTACAATTTAATAGTCACTAGCAGACCACAAAATTCGTGTGTGTTCTGTGTAATCAACTTTCTTGCATTCAGGTGCAGTTCTGCACTTTGAAGCAGCACATGAAACGTAATCATCAGATACCATTGGTGTACAACTCTTGATCGAAAAGTTACAGCGGCTTTGAGCTGCATTTACCTTCAGCACATTAGTACAAATAAGCATATCGTATGATAGATGTGTTCACTGAATCTATCTCATTCAGTCAACACCTTTGACGGCTTTGACTCAGCGGTACATTATGTCGGTACATACACATACACGGCTAGGGGTACAACGATATATCGGTTAACCGATATCATCGATAATATCGAAACAAAAATATCGATATTTATATCCATATACTTACATATGATAAAAAAATTGGTTGTCTGTAAAGTCGGTTTACGGACGATAGTTTTACGTGATAACGTATTCCGCTCGAATATCATATTTAATAATACATAACCTAAATTTTAGTAGCTGTCAAACTTGGGCCGATCGTGCTTCTCTATCGCTTATACTGCGCTCTCACTTGCACGCACAGGGTCAGGCGGAACGTTACACTTTTTCGTGCGTGCAGCTGGTGTTTCATCAATTTATAAGACGTTATCACGTCAAAAATATCGAAAGGCATAAAAGTGACTTAAAGAATTTCGAATTTCGCGGTTCTTTTTTTGTGTGTTGGTAGAAGACTGAAGACTGGAGCGAGTGTGCGGCTTGCTTGTTTCTTTGTTTGTTCAATTAATTCACAAAATTTCGATATATCGACATTGAAAGGATCGATATTATCGATTTCGGTCTGGTGACTGGTGTCGATATAAATATCGATATATTTATCGATATTAAAATAATCCTTACTTATATGACAGTAGTGACTAGTGTATAATTGTACCTACATTGTTGTCAACAGTGTTTAAAAAAAGTTAATAATCATAAAATATATGGAATTAATTCATCGTTTAATTAACCTCCCCTGTTCCTTCGGTTGCCGTGCCGCCACTGATTTAGACGGCAAATAAAATGTACAAGACTGAAGATGAGTTGCACGGGGAGACGAAACTGTTGCATTCGAAAACCGAAATAATCTACGGAGGGTGTATAAAAAAAAAGTCACCATGCTTGTGTAAACTTACAGCTGAGCCTGCTCGGCGGATTCGAACGTAATCTGGACAGTCTGCGTGGTCGGGTCACGTGACGAGAGCTTTTCGCACGCCTGCACGTTGCCGTGTGGCGTCAAAAGGGGCTCCAGATTTTCGAATTTTACATGGGCTGGCAGCTGTGATACAATGATAACCTTGCCTGATGTACTGCAACAAACAAACAAAAAAAAAACATCATTAAACGTCGTGAAATAACGACAAATTTACAAACTATAAAAGTTTACGGGAAGTTAGTTTGAAACGGAGACGTTAAAGGAATGAAGAAGAAACGGTTTGTTGCAGGAATTCGTTAATTGATGGAGGGAAAGTTGGTGCATAAAAATCACAAAATGTATAAAGAATATGCGATAGGAAAATAGGAGCGTGCAGACCATGAAAAGGAAATGAACACTATCATACCACGATTATACGAACATAAATACCTGTACGTCATCAAAATGCTACAAAAACTAAATCAACCTAGAGAAGAATACAGCGCTAAAGGCAAAAGAACTGATCAAAAGGGTAAGCTTTCCAAAATTACGCAAAACACAAACAAATACGAACAGAAGAAAAATGTATTGATTACAGTGATTTATTTTCTTAAAAATACCGCACTATTTTGTGTTATAAAATAACTAGAAAGACTATTATGGGAAAAAAATGAAACTATGGGTATCTTCTGAAATATAATACTGGCCGGTGCTAATGACGTCATGAATCGACGCCGTACCGTCAATTCGTCCCGAAATATACTGGCCAGCGCGTTGACGTATTAATATTTCTTTCGTTCACCAAACGTAATTGTTTACTTCGATGAGAAGACATTATTGCAAATAATAAAATACAACATTCCACAAAGTCTGAGGCACACATGCCCGGTTAAATATTTATGCTACGTCACACCTGTCTCACCAGTACAATATGGTGGCACACCAATACAATTATGGCGTCGGATTCATTAGCACTAGCCAGTATACTGGGGTATATTTCGGAACATACCCTATATGTGCGATTTTTGAATTTGAAAGTATTTTTTGTGTAAGTCAAGTCGATAATAGTAACTATTTTCTGATCATTACCCGTCGGTTAAATAATAATTATAAACCAAAATGTATAATTTATATCGTAAAGGTGAACAAACACCTAATGAGCGTTGTACTTCACTTAATATTGTATGAAGGTATACATGGGTGGTCATGTTCAAATACACCTTTAGTTAATTGCGTTTTTACAATTGCGATTTATTTTTTTGTATATAGCAAAACATCTGCATATCAGTTAAAACAAATGATATACATAATACGTGTAACATTAGCGTAAATGCAAGCCGCATCTTCTTCTACTTAATAAAACTCTACCACTGACTGACTGACTGACTCACAGACAACGCAGTCTAAACCGGCCAGATTCTAGAAGCATAAAATTTTGCACAGGAGTTCCATATATAACGTAAATAACCCTCGAGGTCCACATACGATCAACTTCCCAGTATGATCTTTACAAATTAGACCCAAGAAATATTTTTAAAAATTACTAAGAATAACTTTTTTTAGTCGTTTTCTTAAAAAAAAGACTGGATCGATTTTGATAAAACAAAAATTCGGATATGTTCCTAGCAAAGCCAATAACATTTTTTATTCGATAGATATCGTGTAAAATCCACTTTTTTTGCAGTATTTTTGTTTAAATAATAAAAAAAAAACGGCTGAACCGATTTTGATAAAACTTTTTTTGGATCCTCTTGACTTAATACGCTTCGATCGGCATCCTAACGAAGTCGATATCGTTTTTTACTCGCGAGATATCGCGTAAAATCCACTTTATTCTCGTTTTTTTTTTGTTTAGACATAAAGAACTACTGAACCGTTTTTAAAAAAAATCCTTCAGATCATACTGTCGTTCGTAAGCTTCGATGGGCACTCTAACGTAGTCGATATCATTTTTTTATTCTCGAAATTTAGTTCTAGAAAGAAATGGCCACGGACGTGCGTACACACAGACATCTTTTCAAAAATAGTGTTCAATAGTGTAGTGACCTTGAAACATAAAAATTTGGTAAAAATTTTTATTTCTATTTTCGGATCCATTACAACAACTTCCCAATGTACTGGGAAGTTAAAAATAATGAATTGAACATATGAATTGGGTGAAAGGCCCAGTGGCGGATTTAGGCCTAGACCCGCGAGGTCCGGGCCTAGGGCAACACAATTTGATGGAGGACAAAATTTAGGAGGCGACTAAAGCTGGAAAGGTGAAAAAAATTTAATATGAGCTTAAAATTAAAAATTGAATTAGTTTTCTGTCGATTGCTTTTTCTCTCATTGTTATACGACTCAGAACTGTTAATATTTGAAGACTATAATTACTGTGTTAATAAAAACGTGCGGACAATTACTAAAATTAAAAATATCAAACAAAAAGTAACCGTTTATAGAACATAAATGAAAATCCAAAATGGGTCCGTCAGAGACGTAGTTCTTAGTCCAAAAGAATGGGAACTTCATATATATTTTTTGATATTTACAAGAAGGGAGGCATATCAGAGCGGCATCACAATCAAATTTCCTCCTGGCAAGGCCGAAATATTCCTAGCTGTTGGTGGCCTTCAAAAATATATAAATGCTACAGTATTGAATAATTTCGAAATTTTGCAACCCTGTATATCTATTACAAACGATTGTATTTATTACGTAACGGCACAGGTATAAACGCAGTTTTGTAGACAGTTTTTGATAGTTCGTTGGTTGGTTTCGTTCTGATACGACACGGATATGATGTAGCTTTACGACACGGCCTCGCACGTGCAGTTAACGCTTTTTAGTGACCCTTTTTTGAAGGAGGTTCAATTAAAAAACAGTTTTTTGTTTTAAATTTGATAGTTTTTTTTTTTGTGTCTAATGAAACCGAAGAGCAACGTTCACGGCGATAACTACAACCTTTGATTTGTTGAACCGATTTTGCTGAAATGTATATGGGACCAACTTTGAGACATACTCTATCGAAATCGGTTCACAGCCGGCGAAGATATGGACGGACATACATACAAAAAAAAAATAATATAATCGAATTGAGAACTTCCTCCATTTTTTGAAGTCGGTTAAAAATATACCAACCTGGTTTTGTGTGATTAGTGGTATTACTATAAGAATACAATAGACTTATTTGACAACTTTTAAGAGTGCAGTGTGTTATGAATATTCGGCAGAGTCCATCAATTTTCCAGATTGCGGTAAACCAACGAATGGTGAGTAGTTGTAGATATTTTGTAACAGTATCATAGACATGGATTTTTGAAGATTAGAAACTATATGTAGCTATACATTAATAAATTTATATTTATTGTTAAAGAACACGTTTACCTTTCAATCTCATCTTAAAAACCATAAATACTCGAAATTTATGGTTTTTAAGGTGAATTTGAAAGATAAACGAGCTTTTTACTATTCTTTGGCAATGGAAATTTAACTGACTCGCCTAAACATTTATCAAAAAAAAAATGTCCAACTATTATACCTATTTTTATCGATTTTGTACACTTTAAGGCTTAGCACACATAAAGAGCGTTCAACGCGCGTTGGCCCAACGCACGTTTACAATTTCTACACAATTGTATATAACTGTTTATATGATAACGCGCGTTGAACGCGTTGGGCCAACGCGCGTTGAACGCTCTTCATGTGTGCTAGGTCTTAGAATTATATTATTATCGGTCAATACTTCGTGAATCGTAATTGTATGTAACTGAATGTAATGAAATTACACCAGTTTAAACATTATTATCTAATTCTATTAGTTCAAGCTCCCACCGTACAAAAGTCTACTGGTCATACCAAAATTTTATTAGTGAATTTAATAAATAATACAGCAGACTCGATAATTCGGAATAATTAAAACACAGGTGATATGGAGTATTACAAAATTCAGATTACTGCGACTTGCCAGTTAAGGCCGCTGTACACGAGGCTGGAAACACTGCTAGAATAAACATTGTTTGGACTTCTGCTCAGGGCAGATCCTAGGATGTCGGCTGCCCGCGTGAAGACCTAATGTCTCTAGAGAATTTTTCATATTTTGACTATAATACTTAACGTTGACGTTATGTTATGCGCTATGCTATCGGGAAATCGAGACTTATTTTGATTTTTCAATAACTATTTATAATTCGGATATTAATTCGACTTTTAAAAAAATTCTAAATTTATTGATAGCAGCCCCTTATTTTGGCTGCCCGCGTGCCGTGCACGCGCTGCACACCTGCTAGGATCGGCCCTGTTTCTGCTGGCCAGGTAGGCTGGGTACGAGGCTGGAAATGACGTCACTGCGGGCTCGCCTGCTAGCTCACAAGATAGATTTTAAAATTATAACAGGAGCTCATTATCCTTGCTAGGTCCTCTGTTTGTTCTGAGCAAGAACCAATCAGGAAACAGTTGTATTTATATTTGAACTATCACTGCGCGCGCACTAGATCTATCCACAAAACAAGCTTGAAATACGTCTCGTGTGAAGCGAGCACATAAAAGCAATTAAACCAGCGCTTAGTAATCAAATCTAGCAAGAAATGTAGCGGCAAATCCAGCCCCGTGTGTACCGGCCTTTATATATTATATCACGTCTGACTTAGCTTTCAAAAATATATTGCTGAACACATAAACTTGCAGATCGCTTCCAAAATTTCCGACTAGCTTACGTAGCAGCTTTCTTTCGAACATTTTTTATATATTGCGTAAGAAATTGTATTTATTAATTATTATAATAAAATTTAAAAAAGCAAAGTTTACGTCGAGTAATTTGCCACGCGTCCATTTTCTTTGTAAATAACTCATTTCGCTTTATATCTCCTGGTCGACCCTTAGAGAAAGCGTAAGACGTCGTTGTGAACCAGAAACGGGATGATTTAGGGGGCGCAGGAGCCGTGGCAGGCACAAAAGAAATTACACACACGTGAATAATGCGACTTGTAAAAAAAATCGCTATATATAAACGCGCAACAACGTCACAGTCTTTTATATTATGAGAGAGAGAAAGAGAGAGAATTTGACCCCATTTTATAACAAATACACTGATTTATCTTATAACGTGCACACATAAAAACAAAACGGGATTCCACCCCTTTGCTCTCTACACATGTAAAGTAAAGTATCTCCAATGAATACATACATGCTTGTAACAATTGAAGATGACATGTGCCGTCCAAAGTTACCGAACCGCATCGACTAGATAGGCCACTTAGCGACCCAATAAACAACGCTCACCCCCTTCTGGAAACCTGTTCTCTGTTCGTCGGGAGACGGGAATCGAACCGACGCAACGCAACAGCGAGACGAGCCTTTAGTCGCGGCCTCGCGCGAGTAAACAAAGTTTCAGTTAATCGATTGAAGCCAAGTTTCATCAAAATCGGTCCAGCCGTTCTCGAATAAGCCGTTCTCTATATAAAAGTTGTTCACTATCGAGGGGACAAAGGTAGTGTCGGAACGTATCACAGGTGGCGCCACAGTCGAGATTATACCACAACTTTGTTTGTTTTTTTTTTATGGAAACTCACATTTTTATTGGCTCATTAGAAAGAGGAGAGGAAATGCCATCATAATAGAGCTGTAACAAACCGTATGTATTCGTTACTGAGTAACGGGTACATCGTCTGACTCAAAGTAACGAATCGTTACTTACAAATTCATTTCGTTACTCGCATCTGTCGTATCTATGTCAGTTCGACTCGTTTGATGCGGTTATACGTTATACGAACGAAGTCATACCGTATCACGTATGCGACGCGCCTCAATGCGATTGTACATGCTTGATGCTGCTATAGTACACGATTGTATGTCGTATGAAAATTAACGAGTAACGTAACGATATGAAAGTAACAGGTACTGGTTCTTTAAGTAACGAATACATACGGGTACACAATTTCTCGTTACTTTTACAGCTCTACATCATAATAACGTGCGGACCATGTTTTGCTTCAGCCCATTTTTTTTCTCCCGTAAAGGTAATTTTTTATATTGTTTTTTTAGTGATGCAACGATTACGACTGCGATTAATACACGATTATTGCAATTGTACGATTAATTGTAATGTACAATTATTTTACGAGTGTTGTTGAAATTGATAACATCTTGCGCCTTAATCATAACATCTTCATATTTAAAACCTTAATCACGCAAACGGCCAAACGCCTAAATATCTTTACAGTAAAATACAATATAAGCAGTCAGTTTTGAATAGTGATCATGATTTATGTTGCAAAGATCAATTATTATCAATTCCGAAGTTTCGCACGACAAAATTCAAAGCTTCGTTTACGTACCTGACTCCCCATTATTATAATATCTTGCCTTCTGAGCTAAAATGTTTAAGTTTCAACTCATTTAAAACTAAAATGAAGTCTGTACTATAGAGTATATATTATGCTTATGGCACAATTTGTTATGTTTTATTTTAAAGTTTTTCTTTTATTTTGGTTCGAGCTGCTCCTCGTGAGCACTGCAAAACGTTTTTCCAAAATTTAAAAATAATGACTCTGCCGTCGCTATATCTATATCATTTGTTGATGTATGCCAAAGAAAATATATCAACCTTCAACAGGATTAAAGATAACCATAACTATGACACAAGGAATAAAGAAGCACTGCGACTACCCAAGTATAATCTATCCAGTTCTCAGAATAATTTTCACTATACATCTCAAAAATTTTACAATATTTTACCTCAACCAATAAAAAATTTGCCACTACTTAAGTTTAAAAATTAAATAAAAGTAATCTTGACTGAAGCGTGCCTCTACAATATACCTAGGTAGATGATTTTAGACTGTAATATTTTATATAATGTATACACCTATATGGTATTTTAATTTTTAATTTACTTGACATGTCAAATGGATACATTTTGTATCCCGACTTGATAAAATAAATTTATTATTATTATTGTTATTATTATTCAAGTTTCTTTTGTAACTGGGTTAAGTTGTAAAACAGCGTTTACGCTGAACTTCACCATTTGATCAAAACCCTTTTGAATCAATAAAGACATTATTATTATTATTATTCGAGTGGATCGATTTAAAACTCTACTATGCTTTTCATATGGAGAAATATGTATGTTCACAATCTAAGATCGTCATCAAATCCCTTGTGCAGCATAGCTGTTTTTTATTTTTCAAATAATGTAAAAAATGACCAGGAGGAACTGGAAAATATGAAAATATATTTCGAATGTAAAAATTGCTTTCTTATTCTTTCGACGATAAACCTTTTGATACATTATATTTATTGATTCAGATATTTGAATCTTTCTTCTGTATCCGTGACGTCTTTTCAGGCGAGTTGACAGTCAAGATATGCCATTTTGTTCGTAAATTAGTAAGAAAAATCCAAATCAAATTTTAAACTCGTGTAAATTATGGCTCAAAATGAACGCGGATATTTTTACTAGTTGTCAATAAAACCTAGTATAACAAAAATTGAAATTACAGTTACCAATTATTATTTACCGTATACAGTAATGAAAAAGGATATCAAAAAAACCTCTAACTTGTTGAATGTCGCTTTGTTCTGTTTTTAAGAAGCTGTTGTTTGTGAACACTGAGCACACAAAAATACCAACTTAACGTAAATGTGTGTCCGTGTAGTGAGAAACACAAAAAAAACGTACAAGCATGAAAAAAAGTCACAAAAAATTATGTAACATAAACGTTCAGAAAGTTGAATGGCATTGCGTATTTACAATTATTATATACAGGCAAGGCTGCATGTTGTGGGAGTATGGTTATCAAAAAAAAAATAAAAAATCGGCCCACTCTTACTCTGTTCGTACAGAGTGTTCCGTAGTACAAAACTAATATTCTATTTGACACTTTGAAATATTCTTAAGGGCGGAGGTCGCCAAAGCGGTCTATATAGACCCCCAGGGGGTGCAAATCGCACTTTTAATAAAGCACAATAAAAATTTAAAAATAAAATTAATGATAAAAACATTTTTAAAAAAAAAGCTTCTATTTAAATGCTTTAAAAAGAAGAAAATAAACTTTAAATTAAAATCAACCATTCTTTACATGATACAATTTATATGATGAATATAATACCATTGATCTTGAAGTAAAATCTAAGAAAAAATGTATGTATTTCATAAATAAATTTACACAGGAAAATCTCGCAACAAACTTTTATATCATATAAATTGTATAATGTAATGAACGGTTGGGTTTGATTTAATTTAAAGTTTATTTCTTCCTTTTAGAGCATTAAAGCTTGTTTTTAAAAATGTATCTTACTATTAATTTTTTTAACGTAGAGTCTAACCCTCACCAGAAATAAAACGTAAGACGGAATTGTTTCATCAACGAGCTGAAAAACTTCTTAAATCGTACAAGATTTTAATTTCCGATCGCCTGTACTCAAAGAGAGCATGCACTGTGCACACATAAGTAATATTATGCACTTGCTGAAAATAGATTCCGACGACGAGACGAGTGCTTTTGTTTATTTATTTTTTGTGATTATTATGAATTAAGATGTGTACAAATACGCCTTTTTATACTTAAATCATATCTCTTCGTCTCAATGAAATGAATTTAAAAATAACATTTTTCGTTCTCATAAAAGATAAACATCGCACCGCTTCGTGCTGTTTCATTATTTACGTCGGCGCATATTATTGAAGTGAAACATCTAACGGCACGTTTGGTTGGGAGTAAAACCGTTCAATTGGCGCGACACTTTTATGGGAGGACGTTACGTTTGTGTGCGTTGGATTAAGCATAGCATTAGTTAAAGATGACATTATCTAGATAACAGGGCAAAATTTAATTACTAGAATTTCGTTACTTCACAGGGCGAAATTTAGTCCCTTAAATTTATGTTTCACATCTACCAGGGGTCCCAAGACGACTCACATTTTTTTTTTTTTTTTGTATACAGACTGTACGAAAAATACCTACTTCTTTCCGCTATCGAATCCGGATTAAAAATGAAAAAAAAACGAAATAAACCAAAATGATTGTCACAACCAAAAATACAATCAAATCTTTGAGATCGACCGATCGACAGTTAGATCTGTGTGGCATGTTCATTAAAACACTAAACTAAGATTTTTTGCGTGCTATCCATAGATCGATTACTTTGTGTCATAACTCAGGATCTTTCTCCCGAGATAATTACTTTGACTGTAGAAGCCTATTTTTTTATCTATAGTCTATACTAATATATAAAGCTGAAGAGTTTGTTTGTTTGGTTGAACGCGCTAATCTCAAGAACTACTGGCTCGAATTGAAAAAAAAAATAGTTTATTTACCGAGGAAGGCTATAAGGCTATATATTAGGCTACGACCAATAGGAGCGGAGCATCAATGAAAAATGTAACTCAAAATTTGTCCGTCCGACAAAAACTTTTGAACGGTACCTCCGATGATCATGAAATTTGCATACAATATCCATCTCGGTAAACTAAGATGAACGTGCGTACTCATCCCTCCCCCCATTCGTTCTTTTGCACCCGGGTGAAACCGGGCGGGATCTCTAGTAGGTGGGTACCTTATAATTTCGCGATTATTTCTAGGAAAAGGTAAAATACAATTAAGAGCGTCTTAGCGCCTTCTTATTAAAGATGTAAGTTAAGTACAAAAATTGTTTTTAAAAAAATCCTAACATGAGAACGCGGAATCTACCCCCCAAAAAAACACGTCGTCTATAACTGTATCATCCTTTCCAGTTATCTGAAAGCTCGAAATCGGGCATATTCTTAAGTAGAGGCTTGCGGTAACTGTTCAGACCTGAAATTGATTTTTCATGATTTTTCAAGGACAAAGACGAAAATAATGTAAAATTTGTTCATTCTTTTTGAATATCGCCCAATTTGCAAAAAAATTTGGAATTTTGACTTGAATCAGGCCAAAACAGTATACCACAAGCCTCTACGCCGTGCAGCCGCGTTTTTTGTGGAGGGGGTAGAGATTCAGCGCCCTCATGTTAGGGTTTAAAAAAATCTTACTTTTCCCAGAAAAAAATCGCAAAATTAGATACCAAAAATAGGCTTCTACACTAGAGTCCCCCTTAAATTCTGACATCTATATGGACTTGGATTCTTATTTGTTACAAAGCGTGTTGATCTTTGAATTAATCATTTTGTTGATGGATTCGGATTAAAACCAAATACACCATCCTCAATTTACTCAAGAATTTTTCTTTTAAACCGGTAATTAAATCAATCGACGCCTTTACGAGAATACCAAACTGGGAGAAATTTGAAACAATCTCGTCTGAAATGCACCTCGCCGCCTTTGTATCCGTTGTTTTGAGACATTCGACAAAGGAATTCATATAAAGATGACGCTAGAATGTGTTAAGTTCATCAGACAGACGGACGGAGACGACAAATGAGAGAGAGAGAGAGATGTTGCGGACGACGCGACGGTCCACCGTCGTCTGCGACACACGAGGTTAAAATAGTAAAAGTGGGGACGAAAATAACATTTCGGCTAGACGCGCTAATGTCACTTTCGACACACATAGATTATCCCACCGCGGTTCACTAAAAAGACTTCCACGCAACCGTCTAACAATCTGTAGGTCGGACTCTTCTTCTGATACACCCGTGTGCAGTTATTCAACAACGGACAAGGACGTGCTCGTTGGAAATTTTGACACTAAATCGACAATGCACCGAGAACAAACGGACCGACACAACTCGGACTAGCTGTCCCCAGTGTTGCCAGTCTAGTACAATTGTACTAGATCTAGTACTTTTTTGTCATTTTCTGTACGCTAGTACGTTGAAGCAAAAATCTAGTACTTTAGTACTTTTTAATACCCACCACAACAAACGAAAAAAGGGAAATTACCAAAAGAAGACTTTTTTGTTGTGGAAATGAAAGGTTCTTTTTTTCGCTCTCCTACATTGTGCCCATACGCGATAAAATTTGTGAAATTAGACTGTTACAAAAAAGGTCATTCGTTTTTTTCTCTTCAATTGTGCACACAACAAAATTATTTAAGCCAGGTTGTTAAAAAAAAAGGTCATTTTGTCGTTGGCAAATCTTAAAAAAATTCAATATTTTTTTTCAACCCTGATCTAGTACGCAAAACAAAAAAGTTCTGGCAACACTGGCTTTCCCATAATTGAGATGGTTTCAGGTCGCTGCACACGAGGCTGGCTTTGCGGCCAGATTTGGCTGCTAGGTTTCAAGCGTGCTGTGGCAGTGGATTTCGTGATGGTTTTTATGTGTTCGTTTCACACGATGCGTGTTTTGAAGCTGGCTTTGTAGATGAGTTTGATGCGCGAGTTCGAATGGTAACAAAAGTGAACGTTTATTTTCTCTAAACAGAACACACACTATGACGTCATACTTGTTAGTGGGCGTTTGTAGATATTGTCTGTTAGCCTGCCAGATTTACAAATAAAAAATAAAATAAATAAATAAAAAAATGATTGGTTTTTGATCAGAGCCAGCAGAGAAGTAAGCACGAAAAATAACTCCGGTTCTAACTTTGAAATCCATCTTGTAGTCACGGGTTTCAAAATAATGTTTGAATGTGCTACAAGTTTAATGAAAGTAACCCCCCTTCCCCCAATGTACGTCGCACACCAATGGTCGCGGTGTTCGGTATCTTTAAACGTTTTGGCAACCCTGATTGGGACAGGCAGTATGTAGGTGGAGATCCCAACATAACAACGGGCCCAGCGACAATGTTACGGCTTGGCAAGGTGACAGGAAAAATTGTAATCAAGTCGGACTGACGACAAACTGCATTTTGTTGTTCGTCTTTTCCGGGATTTTCTGCGAGATTGATCAAACATTTGTTGTACAGTGAATTTCAATTCAGATGCAACATACATACATGAGTTTTTTTTCATTTTGATAAAATAACGCCTATATCGTAAACTAGATAGTGAAGATTAACGGGAATTAGCCAAATAAGCAAACAGATGAATTAATTATATATTCATATTTTTAATATATTCTGTTTCGTGCTTAATTTTTTCCACATCCTCAGGAGTGATTAAAAAAAGAAATCATATTTTTTTTAAATGCAAATTATGTACATGTGGCATACAAATAGCTTATCACATTCTGTGTGAATGCGAGGTTTTGGATCGTAGAAGATATAGAATAGATAATTAATTTATGGACAATGTAGAATGAGTCCAGAAGATTATATCAATCACGGACTGCATAAGCTAGTGCAAGGAACGAGGATACTGGATCGAGTGATATAAGAGATTGGGAGATAGCACAATAAGCCCAAGAGGGTGCGGTGTTCCCGGTGACATCCCGACTCCCGATAATTAAAAAATAAATAAATATGAAATAGCCAAGTTAAAATTATAATGATGGAGCTAGTGACAATTTTACTTATAGCATTTCCTCAAACCCGAATTTTTGTACATTCATTAAGGGCACTACCCTGAACGTAAAAACCGCAGTCTGGCAGCTGAGACCGGGGACAATGCGTGGGTGGACCCGGTCAAAGATGTGAAACTGGAGGTGTCACTTAATATATTTTATCATGTTTGAAATTTCCTGACCGATAAGTTCAGGTGCCCTTGAGCACAAAAACTCAAGTCTGGCATTTCGTGCCCGGGACAACCCTCGTCTGGCAAAGGGTTGAACATGTCAAAATCCGTAGCTTCCTCAAAATATTTCATCAAGGCTAATTTTTTCAAATCTGACAGTAGCAACAATTCGGTGTTTCTACAGTATTATAATGCCTGTACTAGATTTGAAAAAATCAGCATTGATGAAATATTTTGAGAGCTACGAATTTTGACATGTTCAACCATTTACCAGATGGGGATTGTCCCGGGTACGAAATGCCAGACTTGAGTTTTGTGCTCAAGGGCACCTGAACTTATCGCTCAGGAAATTTCAAACATGATAAAATATATTGAGTGACACGTGCAGTTTCACATCTTTGACCACGTCCACCCACGTATTGTCCCCGGTTTCAGCTGCCAGACTGCGGTTTTTACGTACAGGGTAGTGTCCATAATGAATGTACAAAAACTCGGGTTTTAGGAAATATTATACGTAAAATCGTCAATGTTTGTTTATTTGGCTAATTCCCGTTAATGAGTTTTTTAATTAGTTCCATATAAACTGCAACATAGACCTGTTCCTATTCATATTAATATGTATTTAAGTCGTATTTATACCGGAATCTATGAAAGTTTTTTTTTTATCGGTATATACGTACACTGTGTATAAAAATACTATTTATTTTTATATACAATACGCTGATCAATATCTCCGTAAATATATATAATATAAAAATAGCAGCGATATTTTGTGATAATTATCAAGTGAACGGTTAACTGATCGCAACCCCAAAACCGGTCAAATGATCTGTTCAACCGATTAGCCATATTGCAGAAAACCGCACATAGTTTAAATACGTATATAGCAAATTTACAAACTCAGTTCCTACAAGATGCCTTGACAATATGTTGCGTGTATTATTTTATGATGCAGTGTGGCATTTTGGTACAACGAGTGTCAGCGAGTTTTCACAGTTACACAAGTCATGGAATAATCACGCGCGAGATACACATATATAGTATTTTTTTTGCACGTACTGCCTATAAAATAGCTGATTTTCATCTAATTTTAAGAATTTTTGACAGTTCAATTTTCAACAAGATCACTGCGTTCAATTCTCATGCGACTAGACTATGATTAACTACGAAAATGTTCCGCAACTTTACAGTACTAGTGTCAAATGCGTAATTTAGCTATACAGACATGAAAAACGACTACTTTTTGTGCAAAAAATGTGTTTGATATAACATGTTTAGATTTAATAAAAACGTTTCATTTAGGCATATTTATAAATCAGTTTTCAAGTGCCTCTGTATCGGGTATTTATTAGGGTGTTTTTTATATATTTTTTTTAGATCCCATTGGCTAGTGTTTTAGCATTGGATGTAAAAAAATCTCTCAAAATTTCGGCTTCCTAGATCAATTTTCGATAGCAGCGTTTTGTAAAGAATTGAATTTCTCACAAAAAAGGTTCTTAATCCTAAATCCGTGATATCAGTATTTTCAAAGATATGTGCGTTTAAACATTCTCATAAAAATCGGATTTAATTTACCTAATTAATTAATGTTTGATCTAGGAAGCTGAAACATTAGCCAATAGGATCGAAAACAAAATTAAAAAAAAAACACTCCAGTGTTCATATTTTGGGCATTTACCAAAATTTCAATATACTGGGTTCAATGGCCATTACTGGTTACATAGAGGAGCCTTGCAGACCTTATGTAAACAAGAATATTCCTACAAGCTCGGCCATTCTCAATTCCTCTTATTTGTTAACCAATAATAATTACCGGTCAGTAATCATAGGTAGGTACATGATCTGACTGAAATTTTGACTACCTGTTATCCAACTTAAAAACGTAGCCGAAAATTCGCGTCTTTAGAAACTCACCTGTAACAAAAGAAAAACATTATTAATACATGTTCACAACGAAATAAATACAGAGTGGTGTGAAAATAACGTAAATTTAAGTACAATAAAAAATCAACATTTGCCTACGTCAACAACTTAGGTCTTAGATAATAATGGATTTGTTTGGTATATTAGTGTAAAATTTGCATCATGTGACCTACACGACACTGCGTTCCTCTGCTAGTGTTTACACTTTTTGCCCGACACTAAAATATCAAACAGGTCAGTGTATTTTACACTTTTGCATAACAAACGCTATAGTGTCAAGAGTGTTGGCAATTTTTACACTGGAGCACGGTACCAAACACATCGATTATGTATGTCGATTTCATTATTCAAGCCCTTATAATTAGGGATTCTTGGCTTGAGTCAATTTTTAAGCCACTTGACTTGAAATCAAGTCAAGTATTAAAATCCGTGAATCTGAATCCAGTACCGGTGTCTTCGTGTTAACCTAACTTTAAACCGGCATCTTTATTAACAAAGCGCAATTTAAGCAGTAACTGCTTGATCATCAATCGCTTTCTATAAATTAAAGTATAAATGGGACTACGCGCAAAAATCAAATTTACATTTTTAGCAGTATTATTGTTCATTCGTTCAGCGCTGCATCAAATAAAACTCCAAATCAAATATACATTTTAGTGCATATTTATTGCATGTTATAGAAACCACACAGAACTCACAGATGCCATATAGTATAATAAATTTAATTTAAGCAGTAACCGCTTGATCATCAAGCGCTTTCAAACTATAAACTTTTAAAATCAAACTTATAGACGCTCGACGGCTGAGATCATTACAGATTAGTGCGTTGACTGTTTACATAAACTTTAATGAGAAAAATTTAAGCAGTAACTACTTGAACACCAAGCGCTTTCAAATGATCAACGTTTAAAATTAAACTGCAAATTAAAGACGCTGGTTTGCTGAGATCATCACAGATTATGGCGCTGATCGTTTACATAAACTTGAATGTGAAATTCAATAACGTATTCAATTTAAGCAGTAACTGCTTGATCATCAAGCGCTTTCAAATTATCAACGTTTAAAATCAAACTACAAATTATAGACGCTCGGCGGCTAAGATCATCACAGATTAGTGTGTTGACCGTTTACATAAACTTGAAATTCAATAACGTATTCAATTTAAGCAGTAACTGCTTGATCGTCAAGCGTATTCAGAAACAAAACCAAGTCGCGTTCACCTACCTCAGATATTAGTGCACTGACTGCATAAGGAAACACAATTACTATGCATATGATAGTTAAGAATTGGCTGTAGCCATTCAAAAAGGATGGTTAAATTAAGCAGTAATCGCTTGATAGTCAAGCGCTTTCGATCAATTAGCATTTTAAAAGTTAATTGCGTACACATATTAGTGCAACTGACGGTGTGTGTGAACGTACGATTACTATGTGTATGTATATAAATAAAGCTACATGAAGGTCGTTCAACTCGCGCTTCCAGCGCAAATATATAATAGATATGGTACCTACTCCATGCATGTACGCCGGCTGTAGGTACTATACATTATGTACACTGTTTGCATATAATGTAAAACCGCCACCATTACAGTGCATGCCGACTTAGGCACGGTACGTTCACCACGACATGGCGTAAGATAAGGTCGCCTTGATCCATAGAGAAACTGCGGTGGCACATTTTGTCAATTAAAAAAAATATGCGCCAGACTTTCGGGCGTAAGAAATTCTAACATTTGTTGACGTTTTTGTTATTTCAGGATTAGGAAATGGTTATGTGGAATTTGTTAGTGACTAGAGAAAATGCTACTTAAACACACAGTACGAACTGCGTGTATGATAAGCTTTGACAGAAAGAGTAGAAACGGTTCTCCCACTCTTTCCTGTCGGCTGGATGAGGTCGAAAAAGGGGCCTTAAAAATATTTCACTTAAAAAAACCGCCATTTCTTTACTGTGGACACAAATTTTAGTTTAACAATACTCAAAACATAACACAGAACGCGACTACCCACACGGCTGCGGGCACTGTTGTTCATTATTACAGTTAAGTATGCTACACAAGTGAAATCAATAGCGAATTTATCAATAAGTCATAGTAGACCAAGGCCTAGGGCGGCAGTTTTGAGAAATAATACCGCAAAATAAAAAATATATAAAATTATGTTTTTACATGGTGCAATTAGGAAAAAAAATGCAATCACAAAATTTTCTTGAAAATCGAAACGAAACATTGTATTTTCAATCACAGATTTTTTCGAACTTTGGGAATTTCTCAGAATCAACGACATTTGCTATCTTTAAGTTGACTTTGATAACATATAGAACAACGTTAACTATAAAACATACACTATATTTTTGTAATCATTGCATATTTGATTTCAATTTATTTTGTTTATTCAGAGGCGACAAAAATTTAACGGTCTGCTAATAAATAGATAATCCGCCATTTAGTGAAATGTCAAAAATGTTGAAATGAAGACAAAAGCTGCTATTTTATAGCAGGGGTGTCAGACTGATTTTTCTGAAGGGCCATTTATAATATTTAGGGTGTGTTAGCGGGCCAGACTCTAAATTATAAACTAAAACACATACTAAATTAAAACAATTTTCATATAAAGGTAATAAAAAGGGTAAATTGTCTTGAGTTTGAAGATCCAGCAATTTTAAAAATACGTAATGGCATCGAATTCCGTCTAAAATCCTCACTGCATAGATTCTGGTCGCGGGTCGTATTGAGATGGCTTGAGGGGAGGATGCGGCCCTCGGGCCGTATCTTTGACATCACTGTATAGGATGTCAGGTAATGAAATGCGTAGGGCGCAATGCTCTTTCGATCCATATGACTATTAAACTCGCTGACTCTCGTTTAAAATAATGTCACAGCTTGTCGAAAACCTGAGAGTACTGCCTGGGTTATATAGCTAATTTTCACTGATGAAAAAGTATTGTGATTTAAACAAATTTAAAAATGTTATACGAATTTTCAGTCATAAAAATAAAAGCTCTCGATTAACTATCTAATACTGACGCCATGATCATTCAACGAACAGGCCAGGCGTATACCAACAAACGAGCACATGACAGGACGGGGATGAGAACGGCGTTCATAAAATATTGTGTATTTCCACGGCGTTCACAGAGCCACTAGCTCCCAAATACAAGACGTCATATTTGTAAATAACGGTTCGAAAATTCGACGTCAAAAAACTGGCAGCATATATAATTGGTTTCATTTTTTTTTAAACTACCTGTCAATCGAAATCGCAACAATTACACACAGTTTTAGTTAATACGCGATTCGAGTAATTGCAAATCGTTTTGAAAAAAGAACCGGATATCAAACGAATCCGACTAATTGGTCGTCGCTGCTGGACTGTCGCCAATATAAGAACGCAAGATATATATGTTACCGGCCAAACCCGATTTCAGGACAAACTAGTTCAGCCTAGGCCAAACTAGTTTGGCCTAAGCTCGATAGGACAAACTAGTTTAGCCTAGGCCAAACTAGTCTGGCCTAAGCTCGATAGGACAAACCAGTTTAGCCTAGGCTAAACTAGTTTGTCCTATTATGAATATGTAATTCCAGGATAAACTGGTATAGCCTAGCTAGTTTGAACTAATTTCAAGGAATACTGGAAAATAATCACGATTTTTTAAAATAATAATAATAAAGTTTATTGTCATTCGTACAATAATTAATGTACATGTTGACAGTCAAAGAATTATTTTATGCTGGAGAAACAATTTTCTAAATTTCTTGATTCGAAAATTCTTGTTTCGAGTGGTAATTTATTAAAACATTGTAGGTATACCATAATTTGGTATGTATGTAGTCTTTATCGAATTTTTTGCGGGCAAACAATAAGTCGGACGAAAAAAGTATAAGATATCTTTTGTATAGAAAAAAACGTCTTCTATAACGTGGTATTTTTTATTTCTTCCTATTTTTTTTTACATTTCAAAATATCAAAGAATTTTGAAAATCAAAATGATTTTCAATTTTTTTTTTATTTTGGGAAATCGATAGACGAATGAACTTTTTTTTATTTCAATCAGTACACTTTAAACTACTTATAAAAAAAAATTCTGCCTGTTTGCGAATTTCTGGAGCTTTTTATCTTCACCGATTGGACTAATACTAGTTTATCCTAGGACAAACTAGTTTGGCCTAGGCTAAACTAGTTTGTCCTATTGAGCTTAGGCCAAACTAGTTTGGCCTAGGCTGAACTAGTTTGTCCTGAAATCGGGTTTGGCCGGTAACATATACACAGATCGTGCTCAGCACACTCAAACACAACAGGAAATGATAGTAATTTGAGCTCTTGCCTTCCAAATTCCATACGATTAGTTTGTTTTCGATGCGTCGGTAGTTCTTCGGCCACGTCATTTCCTGTCTTATGGCGCTCATTTTTAAATATCAGTATCGAGTTACGTTTTCACTACTTTTTCTCTAAGCTAAAAAAACAGTACTTATGTATCTAGATAGAAATGCAATACTATTAATAATCATGCGTTTATTTACGTTCGTTTCTCGACTTTATGTCATAACAGACGCCACTCGCACCATTACTATTTTCCATCTCTCACACTTCCCGTTATTTTTTACATTTTTTTAAATTTCAACTAAAAATAGCAATGGGTGAATGAAAGAATTTTAGGACATTGGGATAAAGTAGGTAAATTATGAACATACGAGTTTGACAGGTAATAATAATAATAATGTGTTTAACGTCCGTCTCTCGACTTTATGTCATAACAGACGCCACTCGCACCATTACTATTTTCCATCTATCACACTTCCCGTTATTTTCTACATTTTTAAACTTCCACTTAATGAATAGCAATGGGTGAATGAAGGAATTTTAGGACATTGGGATAAGGTAGACAAATTTTGAGCATAGGAGTTTGACAGGTAATCGGCCATGGCCTTGAATAAGGAACCATCTCGATATTTATCTGGAATTATTGAGGGAAACCATGGAAAAGCTCAACAAGATGGCCGGTGCAGAAATTACCGTTTCTCGGCGAGCGGCAGCAGGAAAAAGTCTCTGCCACATCTGCCCCCGCCGCCGCGTGACATTGTGACATTATGGAAAAAGCAAGTTTTAACCAGTCACACGAGCCAAAAAAGCCTTACATTTTTGCATGTATCCCCTAAAATAATAACTGGTTGTCACTTCATAATTATATCGAGTGAATTTAATTATTTAAAATGCAATGTAGACATGAGTTTTGTTGTTATGGTAGCTATGGAAATCAATACATTACATAAAATCGTTCCAAATGAAATGCAACACATGCCCGGCTTATGTCGCATTTTATGTGGAACGATTTTCTGCAATGCATTAATGATTTCTATAGCTACCATAACAAAAAACTCATGTCTATATTGCATTTTAAATGACATTCATCACTGTATAATTTGAGTTGTTCATCTTATGGAATTAAATGGTTTTTAAAATTAGAACAGGGGCTATTTTTCTTGCTAGGTCCTCTGCTTGATCAGAATCAGGAAACAGTATCTTGTCACGTGGCCGACATGAACAAACGCTCACAAGCGAACATGGCGTAATTCTGCTCAGAGTCAGGCAACAGACACGTTTTGCCCTGTGTTTATATTTGGCGCGGGCGCGCCAGATCTATCCACAAAACAAGCTTGAAAATACGTCTCGTGTGAAGCGAGCGCATAAAAGCAATCAAGAAAATCAGCGCTAGCAAACTATAGTAGTCAAATTTAGCAGGGAATCGAGCGGCCTCGTGTGCAGCGGCCTTTAGGTATATCGACAGAGCTCGCAATTCATAAAACTGGAAATGAAAATCAGTGGCGCGCGCCTCTCAGATTATATTAGTATATACATTATACATGCCATTTGTAGGTTGACGACACACCTCTTCCTCCCTTCAGTCTGGTTTTGTGTTTTCGGTTCGCCATTATCAATGTTACATAATACAGTGCATTATACCCACACACATGCATACGTATAATTATATACAGATTATATAATCCGTTCCGTATTAATAATATACAGACAGTCCAAATATGCATTTCACGTCTATATTTTTTGGACACGATATGCGTTTGAGATTTTAAGATGTGTATTTATTCAAATTTTTGTTGCTGAGAAACCAAAATGTTTTGCGGAATTTATAAGTTGTTTTTTTACACGCTTTATATTGACTTCTTTTGTAAGTTTTTATGTATGTATGTATGTATGTATGTATGTATGTTTGTTTGTAACCTTCGTTTGGACTATAGCAAGTGGTTTATTACTGTAGTATAATATGCCATGCACTGTAACTACAGTGATTAGCCGTGCGGTCTAAGGCACGGGTCTTCGCTGACGTCAACTCTCGGAATTACGGGTCGTGGGTTCTAATCCCGTCCACACCGAAAAAAAAATTGCTCTTTTTTTTCGGCAAATTTTTGACAATAAATCGAACTAAAAAGTGGAAAATATATATAGTTTAAAAAAAACTAAAAAACACGCTTTATATCAAACTAAAAAGTGAAAAATAAATATAGTTTAAAAAAAACTAAAAAACACACTTTATATCGAACTAAAACGTAAAAAATATTTTTTTTAAAATAAACTTAAAACAATAATGAATAAAAAATACAAGTATTATTGTGAAAAAGCGTGGGGCGCTCGTTGTATGAAAATGTGGAACAAAGCGCACGCTTTTTTCACAATAATATTTGTGTTTTTTATTCATTATTGTTTAAGCTTATTTTAAAAAATTATTTTTAACTTTTTAGTTCGATATAAAGCGTGTTTTTTAGTTTTTTTTTAAACTATATTTATTTTTTTTTACATAAACCTGGTCACGCGTTGTTGTGGCTCCGTCTGGCATTAAAAAAAATTGAAAAGACGTCTGACCTTACAGGCTATCCCTGAAACTTCCAGGTATTTTCGAGTTCAAAACGCTCAAAAATATATAAAATATAGCAAGAAGTTAATTTTTTATCTTTTCAAGCTCAAAAAAAAAAACAAATGATCATGCGGTTACGGCAATGGATGCAGTTTTTTTAACCTAAGAAAGTAAAAAAATCGATCTGATGATTATTGCAATTAGATTATGCACAAATTACCGATTCAAATTCTACCATTATTAATTATTCATTGATTCTTTTTTTTTTTTATATGTTCAACTCATTCAATTGACTCCACTCAAATATTTTTAAGTTTTCATTCGCTACTTCTCACATAAAATATCTCCTCCTATGGTGCTCAGCCAATGGCAAATAACGTCAAATTAATAAAAGTTTTTCTCTGGTCTATGACTTTCACGAAGTGAGAATGAAGGAGCAGTTGAAAATACATGAGTTAAGACCGCTGCACACGAGGCTAGAAACGCTGCAAGATTCCTTGCTAGATTTGCCTATTAGTTTTCTAGCGCTGATTTTCTTGATTGCTGTTAAGTGCTCGCTTCACACAAGACTACTTTTCAAGCTTGATTTGTGGATAGATCTGATGCGCGCGCAGTGACAGTTCGAATATAAACACAGAACAAAACGTGTCTGTTGTCTGACTCTGAGCAGAATGACGTCATGTTAGTTTGTGGGCGTTTGTTCAAGTGCCCACGTGACAAGATGCTGCTTCGTGATTGGTTCTTGCTCATACCTAGCAGCAGATCTATAGCAGGGAAAATAGCCCCGGTTCTAATTTTAAAACCTATCTTCTGAGCTAGCAGGCCAGCCCGCAGTGACGTCATTTCCAGCTTCGTACCCAGCCTACCGGCTAGCAGAACTCCATAAGCGTTTCTAGCCTCGTACTGTATCTATATTTAAAATTTAAAGATCTACAATAAAGATAACATAAACGGCTATTAAATTAGTCTTTCAAGTAATAACCGATTAGTAATATGTAGTAGTTTTTGTCAATTTGCATTTGCATTAAAAATAAAACACGTTTAGATCTGATCTGTATGATTTTTACTGAGAATTATAAATATAGGTTGTTTCCAGAGACAGATGTTTTATCGTTTCGGTGCAATATTATGCAAATTGATAACTGGCCACCTGTTATCGCAATTTGTCAATCGCAATTATATAATAATGTGAGCGAATTAAAATCATATTAAAAAACGTTACGTGAGAAAATGTACTAAACATAGTTATCGTCTACGAAACTGATTTATTACCGAATGCAAAATTCACAGGAAAATTAAAAAAAAAAAATTAAATTATAAAAACAGACCAATGCACCCTGAGATTCCCGTACCATAACATAATAAAAACTGAGTCCGCCTTGTAATTCCACATATAGAATGATTAATTTAAAACGAAACATGCAATTTATATATTCGAATAATCTAACACCGTAATACGTATTCAATTTACTCCCTGAAGTTAACCCCAGAATCAAAATTCAATTTCTTATACTTCACGTCCGTAATCGGGTCACTACATCATTCAATCTCTGTGTCAAATTTCTAATTTTTACGTCAAATAGTTTCAGAGAAAATCGCCTGTGACGGACGGACGAACGGACCCACAGGCATCGAAGTGATTTATTTATTTACCAGCGGCCCGGTCTGGCTTCGTCCGGATTTGTGGATTACCTATTAAACATTGGCATATTATGATGCATCGAACTTTTTTTATAGAATTATAGCGAACTCGGTAGGCAAAGGGTCAGTTATGAATGAAACGCTCATTATTTAAGTAATGAATATACAAAAATTATTGAGTTAAAAAATATTGAGAGGTGCTGATAAAATTTGGGATTATATATTTTTTATTTGAGAAATCCAAACAAATACCTATAAAGAAAAAATTTGGTCGGAAAATTAAAAAAAATCTGTATCTCGACTGCAGCGCCATCTATTAGGTTGATGGCTAAGAATCATCAGGTGACACCATATTAAATACAAAAAATAATTACATCAAAATCGGTCAAGTCGTTTTAGAGGAGAAGAATTATATAAACACAACGGAATTTTATTTATAAAGATAGCGGTCGTCCCGGTTTAGCCCGGGTGCGATAGACATAATTCTGCAAAATGTATTTCGTTTGCGACCCGGCAAATCTGAGCTAATAGCTTTGGACAAATTCTACCAGATTTGCTTCTGAACTAAGAGCTTTGAACGAATTATATCAGATGTCGCTACTTTGTAATAAAACAGTTTTTTTGTTTGCTTCTGAACTAATAGCGTTGAATAAATTCTATCAGATGTCGCTACATGTTATTAAAACAGGTTTTTTGAGAAAATACCGTAATTTTGTACAAAATATTTAATAAAAGCTATCCTATAGCGTAAATTGCACCAAGCAAGACAAATATTAAAAATGTCATTAAAATCTATTCAGTGGTTTCGGAGATTAGCGCGGCCAAAATTGTGACACGGAAATTTATACTAGCTGTCCGTCCCGGTTTCACTCGGGTGCGATAGATACAATTCTGCAATTTCGCTTGGGGCCCGGCGTCTGAACTAATAACTTTGAGTAAATTCAACCAGAGTTGCTTCTGAACTAATAGCTTTGACCGAATTCTAACAGATGTCACTACTTGGTACTAAAACAGGTTTTTTGTTTGCTTCTGAACTAATAGCTTTGAGACAATTCTATCAGATTACATGTTACTAAAACAGTTGGAAAAACGTCGTAATTTTGTACAAAATAATAAATAAAAACTATCCTATAGCGTAAGTTGCACCAATCAAAACACATTTACAAAATTTAATTAAAATCGGTTCAGTGGTTTCGGAGACTATCGCGGCCAAAATTGTCACACGGGAATTTTATATATCTTCCTCAACAAAATATAAAAATGTCTATAATGTACATAAAAGAGGATTTTCTGCCTAACTTGGGAGACCAGTGTTTCGTTTTGCTGGGAACACGAGTATAGTATAATTTGTAGACTTTTCTCGAGATCGCAACTAGTTTCCTAATTCCGGACCTGAGAAACCAATATCGAAATTGAGGATGATTCGATATTGGAGACTCTAGTGGCGCGGAAACACCCTGTATAATTTCCACGGACCAAAAGTGTGCGGTATATTATGTTGCAAACAGTACGACGACGGTTCGCGCATACACCGACTGCACCGTTACACCCGTCTACACACACAGACCCTAGCATTCAGTATAGTGCATATATCGGCCGGCGCACGATGTGTGTGTGTGTGTGTGTATGTTTGTTTGGTGTCGGTGCACCCCGTCAGGCGCATACATACGACGACGGTGCAGCGTACGACGCGCAATGCACCAGACAGCAGGAGTCGATGACCAATCCATGGCGCGCAGACATGCAAACATAACATTGCACGATACAAATATTGCCATTAACTCCGCTCTCTTCTCCGTACAGAGGTCTCTCTCTCTCTGTATACAACTTCTGCGATCTTTCACCTCTTTATAACGATATGGCCAGCACCCGCGTTCCTGGCATGGCGCATAACACATTTCCATTTTCTTATTTTATTCCCCAGTCTAAAATTTTGACTTTTTGACGTGATAACGTCTTATAAATTGATGAAACACCAGTTGCACGCACGAAAAAGTGTAACGTTCCGGCTGACCCTGTGCGTGCAAGCGAGAGCGCAGTAGGTTTCGGCCCAAGTTTGACAGCTACTAAAATTTAGGTTATGTATTACGGAATACGTTATCACGTAAAACTATCGTCCGTAAACCGACTTTACAGACAACCAATTTTTTCATCGTAATTAAACAACAAGCATCGGGCAGTCCGCCTTATTCCTCGACCATTTTGAAGGGTGAAAATTTGAAGGAAATTGCTTCACATGTGAAAAGAGTTCAGCAGTTTTTTTTGCTTCCTTGCAGAAGCGACATTTACCCTTCTGAGCTTTATCCATCTAGTTAGAGGATATGGTGACAGAAATTGTCAAGGAGCAGAAACGCTCTCTTCCGTGTAGTCTGAGCCCCCCTCTACAAATCCACTTAGTGGGGTCAAGCGCGTTGCGGTACGACGCTAGGCCACTTAAAAAAAAAGCAAAATTCAAAATTCCTCTACAAAATAGCAGAAAATGACAGAACAGCATCTGGGGGACCTCCTAGTTGCAGAAAAAATATTTTCTGCCAATTTATCCCCTGCCGAGACTTTAAAAATCCTTTCAAAAAATCAAAAAAAAAAGTAAAAATAAAATAAAAAATTTAATTTGAAATTGAAACTTGACATAACGGTTAATTCGGTGGCCCGGAATACGCGAAAAAATGTGCGTTGCTCCAAGTGACCTCACTTCCTTCCGATGATTCTTCAAAATTTGCACAGGCAAAAACTCAAGTCCTCGTGAGGTGGCAGAAACTCTTACCAGGCTTTCTATTAGGACCCAAAAAGTTTGTAGAAAATATTATTTGCCCATTTTGTCACTGCTAGATCACAATCTGCCAATTTAATATACTTGTCATTAATGAATACCATGTTAAACTTTCCGCGAACATTTTGCAAGCTCGATTTTGACAGAAAACTTATCTCGGGATTCTCTACAAGAAGACGAACCGTTTGAGCTCGGTCCACTCACCGAGCTTTTTGTTTTTATTTATTATACTGACAGTCTCTGCAGGGTTTAAATTGGCAGAAAATATTTTTTCTGCAACTAGGAGGTCCCCCAGATGCTGCTCAGTCATTTTCTGCCATTTTGTAGAGGCATTTTGAATTTTGCCATTTTTTAAGTGCCTCAGTGCCGTAACGCAACGTGCTAGACCCCTACTCCACTAAGCGGATGATTTGTAGAGGGGAGCTCAGACTACACGAAAGAAAGCGTTTCTGCCACCAAGTGCTCCTTGACCATTTCTGTCACCGTCTCTCAAACTACCATCTTTGAGAGGTGATAATATCTCAGAGGCAGGTGAAGTTCTGTCAATATTTTGAGGTCTGCTTTACTGAGAATAAGAAATTCTTTAGTCCGTTTAATTAGCAAACCTCTATTTTGACGTGGCCTTTAGAAAAGTCACAAAAATGGTCGGTATAGGTAGGCAATAAATTCACAGCTTCTAATGTATCGCAAGGTATAGAAAAAATAACACAGAAAGCTCGTTGCACACGAGGCTAGTTTTGCCGCCAGATTTGGCTTCTATGTTTCAAGCGTGCTGTGGCGCTGGATATCGTGATGGCTTTTATGTGTTCGTTTCACACGATGCGTCTTTTGAAGCTGGCTTTTGTAGATGGGTTTGGTGCACTCGCTACAGTGACAGTTCGAACGTAAACAGACGTGAACGTTTATTGTCTCTTTATTGGTTCTTGATCAGAGCCAGCAAAAAAGCAAGTACCTACGAAAAATTGTCTCGGTTCTAATTTTCATTCTCTCAGCCAGCACAAGCTCTAGCAGTGATTCCAGCGGCAAAACTTGCAGCAGCCTCGCGTGCAGCGACCTTTGCTTACTTCCCGTGGCAGCGGCAATATAAGGCACAAATTAAGAAACTTACCGCGGCATTGCTGCATAATCCGACTCGCAAACTAACGCACAGGAATAGATTCTCACCGCGGCGCAGTTCAATGTTCGCTCAGAACGTCTTATTCAATGCACTTTATTATTATTGTAACGAATCAACTGAAGGTATAAATACATAAGTAAGTATTGCACATGCCTATACTGTTTGTACAAATCCATTATACACAAACGCACACACATAAATTCTTATTGGTAATCTTACTAATATATAAAGCTGAAGAGTTTGTTTGTTTCTTTGGTTGAACGCGCTAATCTCAATAACTACTGGTTCGAATTGAAAACATTTTTTTTGTTGGAGAGTCCATTTATCGAAAAAGGCTATAATATAATATCACGCTACGATCAATAGGAGCGGAGCATCAATGAAAAATGTTGCAAAATGTAACTCAAAATTTGTCCGTCCGACAAAAACTTTTGAACGGTAACTCCGATCATCATGAAATTTGGACACAACATTCATCTCGATAAACTAAGATGATTGTGCGTACTCGTGTACCTCCCCTCCCCGCCATTCGTTCTTTTGCACCCGGGTGAAACCGGAGCAGAAGTTGACTGGTTATAAATGAAACGATTTTGCTGTCGTTGGTTTGTGAAAAACAGTAATTTGTATGGTTTGTCTCGGAAATAAGTTAAAACACAGTTCTACGCGATTGCAATTAGCAAAATGGCACTGTTTTTTTCCAAGGTATGTGGGTATGTAATTATTCCCACGTGGATTTTAAACCACTTGACACGGATTTGTTTTCTTCCTCATTTTTGTGCAATCGGATTTTTCACTTCCTTAAATTTTTTTCCGACTTAAGAATACTATTTCATGAAAATTTTTATGCCCAGAATTGTTTGTAAAAAAAATGTAAAATATTAAAAAAAAACGTTACTATTGCAAATAGTCTAATAGATACTCAAAAAGCCGATGCAATGATCAATTAATTTTTGGTTTTCACCACCATAATCGACGTAAAAAAATGACTGCAAAATGCCTATTTAACCTAACAATCGTCACCAACGACCAAATCTGAACGGGCCCCGCACAAACCTTATGGGATTTGTCATTTGGTTCTTGGTTAAATTGATCGAAAATGGTTATATTTTATAGTTTAAAGGTCACTAAGAAAAAGTGTTCATGAACGCTAGCCTAAAAACCAATAGATTTTTACCTACAGATATGTTTAGCGAGGTTTTAAATTTAGGGATATCCATTGAATTCACAAACATGTTCCATGTTCAGGTTTTATGCTTTTTTTAGAAATAGAAATATAGTCTAAAACCAGGTAATGTTGGAAGTTGTCACTCTGTATAAAATAATAATGTCATATTCGGATTCAGCGCACTTGAAAACATATTTTTAAAGCTTAAGATTTTTTAAGATTGTGAATTCAATGGATATCCCTATATCTAAAATCTCACTAAAGATGTCTGTAGCTAAAAATCTGTTGGTTTTTAGGCTATGCACCCGTGGACACTTTTCTTAGTGACCTTTAAACTATAAAATAAAACAATTTTCGATCAATTTAATCGAGAACCAAATCTCATAAGGTAGATGCGAGGTCCATTATAGTCATTTTGAGCAATCACTTTAACCGCATCTCAACATAATCAGTGTACTATAAAATGTGTAGGCAGTGGTGGTACGCTGAATTCTCGACGAAAATCTGATATCTTTGAGCTCCTGCGTTTTTGGAATCGCCCTGCGCTTTTCTGTTCCCTTTCCTGTCTCTAAAAGTGTCATAACTCTCAATCAAAATTATACTACAAACGTGTAACTTGAGATGGAGGTGTTTCATGGAAACATTTTATCGCTAAAAATTCTAATTAAACTCCTTAATGAGGGTGCGTGCCAACTACAAGGCGTTGTTTGACATTTAAATATTACACGCCAATACGTTTTTACATTTAATTTAAAGCGGAAATTGCCGCAAGCTTGCCCAATAAAATTCAAATCGTTCATCCTGTTTAATAACAATTAAACAACAAACATTCTGTATTTTTTTACGTATGTACGGTGATAACAATATAAATCAAACAATCAACATTAATAGTTACTGAAATTTACTGAACGGGATCGTTCTTTAATTACATTTTAGTCGAGGTCAGGAGTCATTTTTTTGGGGGGGTTTTACTTTTTTTTGCCAGAGTGCTAGAGATCGCCCCTTCCCGTTTTCGAGATCACTGAACACGATGGTGAGGGTTTCACAATTTCTGTTCCTCAAAAAAACCCTTCAAATTGGCCCCGCTGATTTCCACCCTTTGGAACAAACATATAAAAAATTTTGAACACAACAATTTTACAGAAAAAAAAAAATTTTTTGTAGAAAATTAATTTTCCTACAAAATTGTTGTGTTCAACATGTTTTATAATTCAGAGGGACAATTTGAATGGGTTGCCGACGAAAAAAAATTGTGGGACCCTCACCATCGTGTTCAGCGACTTCGAAAACGGGAAGGTGTCTCTAGATTGGCGCTCTGGCAAAAAAAATGTATCCCTTCCGACTTCTGCCCTCAAATGTTTGTACAAGAGGCATTTTGAAAAACAAATTTTTCATGTTTAAAATGACTGACTAGCAGCTATCCCCGGTTTCGCGCTCAATTGAGATGAAACACGGCAGCGACAACAGCTTACCTCGCGGGGTAAAACCCCGTTTGGCAGAGATAACAGTATTGGAGTCTTCGGCTCTTCCGTATAGCAGTGCCACTTTAAAACACAATATTTTTACATATTTCACTTTTTGGGGAAACAGGAATCTTCCCGGGCGCAAGCACAACAATTCACCAAAGTTTCATTGTAATTTGATGAATCGTATAAGAACGCATAGGTCCCGAACAGACGAACAGATATTAATTTTCATATATTAGATTAGACTAGCTGTTACCCGCGACTTCGTCCGCGTGAGTTTAATTTTTTTTGCGCGCAACCCTAATTATTTTTCTGATATAAAAGTAGCCTAAGTTAATCCTTATAACATCAGCTATCTGCCAGTGAAATTTCCCTCAGAATCGGTCCAGATTAAAGAGACAGACAAAAATTTTAAAATTTGTTTTTTTTTTTGTTATATTAAGTACCGTCTATATACTTTCATATGCATTTAAATTTTAAATTGACATTACGAACAGACACTTCAATTTTATTTATTTGAAATTTGTATAGTTTGTTGAATAATTAATTTATTGAAATATGAAATAATGACATCAAAAATAGTGTGTGACGTCATAGGTACATTTAAAACGGTATTTTTCATCGGTCAGTTTTTTGGATGTTTGATGGTATTTGTAGATAATATAAACGCATGTCTATAAAATTATGACGTCACGACTTGACATGAGCCAAACATTTTTATAGCGAGCGAGTCTTAATATTTCAAAAACTATTTTTGGGCGTATTTGCAATCAGAATGAAGTGATTTCGGTGTGATTTTGTGTTGAATTTAACGTTCTATTAACACAAAAAAGGACTTCGCACCAAATAAATGGGAAAATAGATTTCGGTGAAATTCTTTCTAACTGGCGGGAATGAATCAGTCATTTGATGCTGAAAAAATGTTTCAATACAACTTGGGTCTCAAAATCCCAATTATATATACACACACATTTATTATATCTCCACGGGTGCCTATAGATATCGCACGTTGTTCATTAATTGCCACAAAACAGCCGTTTTTGATAAGCTTGGAACTTTTGACACCGAGATTTTCAGACCGAAGTTGTATTGGAAACGTTTTTTCAACATTAAATAAATGATATCATTCCCCAGTTTCACCGAGATCCATTTTCCCATGTATTTGGTCCTTTATACAAATACCCTTTCTGATTTTTTTCTTCCAACTTCAGTTTATTCATATCTACTTAACCATTTACAAAAACTATTTATTCGAAACATTTTGTTGTGTCGTGCAATTCAAGGCCCAATTCATTAAATACATTTTGGAAAAGATGCCTTGAATATAAGTATGTAACAGTCCCTTTGAAGTAATTCATTTTCATAAATTTATTGTCCACCAAAAGCAAAAAAACATTACCACAGTGAATCAACTTAACAAACCGACAACTGTGCCTAATTATCCCGCTTCCTGTCTACAACGTTCCATAGAGAATATCAACAGGAGATTTATTAAAATATTTATGGTTATTAAAACAGCGACATGCTACGTACAAGGCGCTGCTCTATTGAATTTGGAAAAGATCTCGGATGAATCTCTAAGCATATAAATAAAATTGAAGTGTTTGTCTTAGACTGTGTCAGTATTTTTTTTTTATTGAATAAATGTATCTCAAGTTTTTTTGTTACAAAAAAAATTCTATTAAAATTTCAGCTCGATATCTTGAAAATTGAGCTGACGCATGGGGGAACTAATCTAATTCCATTCAAAATACATTGGAAAAATTATTTTTTTTCGATTTTTCGTTTTCTTACTCTTGTAGAAAATTAAATTCTCTACAAAATCAGTCACTTTAAAAAGCACAAATATTTTGTTATGATCAAGATTATTTTGCTATAATCAACAATTTTATTTTTTCCTCTTCTTCTAGGCTCTGTAACTTTTTTTCTATCAAGTTTGAGTGGAAAACATAGGAGACCGATTTTGTAGAGAATTTAATTTTCTACAAGAATATGAAAATAAAATTCGAAAAAAATTGTCTGTATATGATTATTTCGGATATAATTTTTTTTTTCTATGTATTTTAAATGGAAAAGGAGACCCCTCCCCATTCACCGGCTCAATTCTCATGATACCGAGCTGAACTTTTGGGAGATATTTTTGTATCAAAGAAACTTTTGAAATACATACTGTCTGTAATATCGAAATAACTGCCACGTTTTGAGCTTACACGATTAGTTGCATACTATAAGAAGGTAAACGACTGCTTTAAAAAAAAATGTCTGTCTGTCTATCCGGGCTAATCTTCGAAGCGGCTGAACCGATTGCGATGGCACTGCACAAACAGATAAAGGGCTATGCCATCAGGAATGGTTTAATCAACATTTTATTCCAAAATTCAATCCCTATGACATTAATAGAAGAGTGGAAACCTTCATAAAGAAAATCTTCCAAATAGCTGATGACACTTCATTGATTGATTTACTTATCAGAATAAGGGACACACTTCTACAACGTGAAATATTTGCTAAGAAAAAATATTCGATTTCTGTAAAAGCGTTATCGTTTTTGATAAGAATATAAATTGTACGTTTTCTTGTTCCTTGTTGCTTTTTCATATCGACACAAAAAAAACTTTTCTTCGACAAAATATCAGTACTTGACAATATTTTGTAAATTATAATAATACAACGCCCGAGCAACAAGTCATTTCAATAAATAATACAAATTCTACTTGCACAAACAAATATTTTAAACATGTAATTTAGATAAGTAAATAAGTATAATGGGTAATTCGACGATAATTAAAATATTTAAAGCCGAGTTCAAGTGAAATATTCGTTCCACGAACACAGGCTAAAAGTATTTACAATGTTGCAGCAACATTTCTCTTTAAATTTATACATAATAATTGTATTGGCTTACAAATGACAAAACTGTTGGTGCCTTTACTCTAAACATTAAGATAAGCTATCAACTTATCATGTAATTAATCTTGTGTTCAGAAATAGTAGGCACACGTAGGCACTTTGTTTGCATTTCTTTACGTAACTACTGTGCGATATAAACAAAAAAAATTGTTTCTCAACTACTAACAACCCAGTCCGGCTTCGCTCGGATTTATAGATTGTCTTATTAAACATACAAATATTAGACTGTCGCGGACTTTTTTAATGGAATATAGCCGTATTTACTCGGCGTATTATAACCTCCGGTTAAATTTCACTTAATGGGCCCCAACGATATTGGCGAATTTAGAAACGCACGAAACTGTCCATTGCTATAGGACAGTTGAAAAGTCGATTCCCTTTGAAATACACTATTTTTCAAAAAAAAAAAAACTGTACAAACGCCCGATATTAATAGCACAAAACACTGTAGGTACTTATACAAGTCATTTTTAATACCGTATACATAGCCATCTTGTTAGTTAGTTTCGATATGGCCAATATCTATAAAATTCCCAATATTTAAGATTCCAATTACGGGGTCGTTTTTTTGCGCAGTGAAAGGGGAAGGGCTTTAGGAGGAGTTCTTAAAAAACAATTACGGGGTCGTGTAGTTTAATAAAACATTATTAGTGTGGTCGCACTGTTCAGTGAAATTCAATATGGTGTCTAAATCATCATTATTTTGACGTTTATGTGTGAATTTCTTTAATTTCAGGCGTTTGTACCTACAGCTTTTTTCTTTAAAAAAATGTTTTTCAAAAGGAAATTACTTCTTCAACTGTCCTATAGCAATATCGTTTCAAAATTCGCCAAAACTCGTTGGAGCCCATTAACTGAAATTTTACCCAAGCTCCTGTTTATAAGAGCATACAGTATCGTAAATTTTATTTCGATATTCGTGGAGGTCGAAAAATGTCTCCAGGTATAGGAGCACTTGTACACATCGCTTGAAGTCAGAAGTCGAATAACAACGAAGTGACTGTTTCACGGCTTTATATGTACACAGGCGCGAGAGAAGAGGGAGTATCAGTCTGCCCGATAAATGAAAAATTATTTAATTTATTAGATAATGTTTTAATCGGTATAGTTATATATAATTTTTCGCCGTCCGACCAACGCCTTTAAGTATACGTGCCATATAAAGCAAATACAATAAAAAAAGATCTTTATCCGAGAGTCACACACAATCATAATATTAGCCGAGCAACATCGTCTCAAGAAGGCACAGATACATACCACATTCTCAAGTTAAAACTGCAACAGGCATTGTACGTATTGTGTATATAGATATGTACAAACAGTATAGACAGAGACAGATATAGACAGAGAGACACGACTGCACTTTGAATTGCAGGAAATAGCTGCACAAAGTGCATACAAAATGCACACGGTTCTATTTTTACCACATGTGTGTACAGCGACAAACAGTATTAACTTCTACTTGACAACCGAATATACAGCGACACACAGAATTCGAATAATCTAATAATAAAACAAAAAAAAATATATATAGGAAGTTTGAACTCGCACAGTATACAAATAATATAGCACGCACGCAGCAATCAAAAACAGCGAACTGAACTAAACTGACACACCGTCGAAAGGGCCGCGCACAGAGATTGTACATACAAAATGCAACGTAATGATTAGGCAGGCACCGCGCGGCGATAAGATAGTCGAGCGCGCCGCGAGACTGTTTTTTTTATTGTAACAAGTGAACGCTACGCGAAACAAACGCACAAATCATTTCACACACACACACACACACAAACTCACAATGCCTTGCGCGCAACGACCACGACTGCACCAGAGTGCAACAACGCAATCAAAACCAGATGATCTGATAGTAGGTATAGTTCCGGGCGAAATGGTAACGGAGCTACACTGTACTTACAACACACGTTGGCGACAGTGTATGTGTGTGCGCGCGCGTGTGTTTTTTTTTTTGTTTTTATTAATAACAACTGCAATACTAATGACGATAATAACAAATGCGATGCGAAAAAAAAAACAGCAGAGACGCGGCGCTGCGCTGGCTGCACTCGACGACACTCTCCCGGCAATACTGCTGCTGCTGCTGATTGTGGGACTGCTGAGTGTGATGTGCTGGTGCTGACCGGCCGGCTCGCATGACCGCGACACCGCGAGTACCCCGATTCGATGCGAATCATAATATAATACATTAACATTACCTCCGTACACTCAGTACACTACACTACATTGCACCGTGCTACACCGGTGTGTGTCTCGTTTGTATGTGTATTTTAAAATGCCGCTACAACAAAACACATCTACTCTCTGTGATCATGTAGAAATAATTTGAACGGACTCACTGGTTCGAATATATCGAAATTCTGCTGTTCTGTAGGATTTTATTTTTTACCTTTGGCTGCGCTACTAAAATAATTATTTTTTCACGATTACAGTTGTCGATTGATATAAGTTTTCTTCATGCCTTGGACCGAAAGTACCTTCGGGCGTCAATTTTAAGGCAAAAAAGTCTAACATTTATGCATTGGTCGGATTCAGTGCCGGATTAACCTATAAGCAAATTAAGGAATTGCTTAGGGCATCACGTCTCACGGGGCACCAAGAAGCACCACTCAGAAATGATAAGTACCTCACTAAACCGTGTGAACATTTTTTTTTTCTTTTTGTCTTTTTGATCTATACTGGTATGTCTTTAGAAGTATAAAAGTTAAAAATAAATAATAATTTATTTTTGAAGATGAAAACGAAAAAAAACATTATTTCTTATTGGTTCAATTTTTCTAATTTTAAAGTTTTGACACTTTTTTTCTATTAATTGTATAAAAATACCTAAGGTCTGATTTTATAAACAGCCAAATTTTCAATGAGAGCATTTATTATAAAATTCAACTCTTTCCTTAAAAATCTTTTTTCTATCAATTTGAATTTTTTTTTATCAACTGAACATATTACAGATGAAATGCTTAGGAATGCTTAGAAATGCTTAGGGCAGCAATGAGTCTTAATCCGGCACTGATCGCATTACACGCACTGATGCCGGAAGTACGTACTTTCGACCGAATATAAAAAAAATAGTTATCTTGTATACACCGCCCCATAAGACTGTCGCTACTGCCGCCAGCCAATAGTCGCGAACAGCCGTTATTTCTGTTTATACGTATAACCTCAAAGCTGCTTGCTTGTTACTTATCTGTGTGTATATGTAATTAACAAGTAATTAATTAATATAATTAATAAGCGTACTTTCGACCGAGGTATGAAGAAAAATAGTATACACCACAAGGGCAGAAAATTTGAGAGTTTTGAACTGGCGGTGCAAGAATTTCAAACTTTCTGCCCTTGTTGTGTAATATACAATTTCCGTTAACATCTTTTACATTATTAGCCGCGTAGCTGTTTGAAATTTTCTGTAACGTTAAAGGGGTAATGATTCAACGGCGGGGAAATCTAACAGAAACCTTCGTAGCACCTATAACGTATAGCGCACCAATGAAATGAGTTTATATGATTTTAAAGAAGTTTCACTTCCCCTGTGAGTTTAGGTGGGTGCGAACTCACACTTTCTTTTAAACAAGCTTTTCTTCGTGAACATGAAAGTTATGTATTACGCCAGGGGTCGGCAACCCGCGGCCCGCGAGCTTATACCTTGCGGCCCGTGACTGTTTTTTTAAATAAAAGTCTTATATTCCTGCCTACATAAATAAATAAATTAATTTTCACAAATCCTTTTTCTTGTGATATTGAGGATGTACCTAGTCATTAACATATGAACGTGATTGATCTCCAATCTAATGATACTCTCAAAAACTCTTTCTTTGAAAACAAAGATCTTGTTAAATTTTATGTCAGTTTGTCATCAGTTTTGACGAACTGAAAAGGTTTGCTCTGCAATTAATTACAATTTTTAGTAGTACTTACTTATGCGAACAAACCTTTTCGATTCTCAATTACAGAAAAAATAATTATGCTACTCGTCTCACAGATGAGCATTTGAGAGCTATTCTACGAATTGCAACTACAAACCTGGGAGCTAACATACAACAAATAGCCAATCAAATACAACCTCAAACAGTCAAACGTCACACTAGTATTTGTAAAAGAACAGTTCTATTTTGAAGTTCTCAGTTAAATTTTGAATAAAATTCAAATAAAATGTTTTTGAATTTTTAATATCACAAATACCTATTATTAAAATTATGAACAAGTGCAGGCCGCCTTTATTTCAATTTGCCACTATGTGGCCCTTGCTTGCGAAAAGGTTGCCGACCGCTGTATTACGCGATAACCGGAACTTTATTCGTGGAAATGACGGGATGCGGTTACGGAAATGACCTAGATACCGGTTATGTAAATTAGTCTGTCATAAAAAATATGGCATTGTCATCGGGACTGCGTAAGTGTTGCAAAGTTTCAAGTCGATCGGATATGTGGAAGTGGGTCCAATTGAATTACCTGACAACTAACTGAACTAACTAACAAGTAATAAATTGCATATAGCTAGTCTTGGAATGGGTTACCTATATTAAGTTGTGTTTAAAAAAAAATAAATATAGTTTAAAAAAAAACTAAAAAACACGCTTTATATCGAACTAAAAAGTTAAATATATTTTTTTTTAAATAAGCTTAAAAAGCGTGGGGCGCTCGATGTAAGAAAATGTGGAACAAAGCGCCCCACGCTTTTTAAGCTTATTTTAAAAAAAATATTTTTAACTTTTTAGTAGTTCGATATAAAACGTGTTTTTTAGTTTTTTTTAAACTATATTTATTTTTCACTTTTTAGTTTGATATAAAACGTGTTTTTAATTTTTTTTAAACTATATTTATTTTCCACTTTTCAGTTCGATTTATTGTCAAAAAAAACAAGTTTTTTATTTCGGCTCTTGCTGTAGTGGCATAACATACTAACAGTAATAAGCCCATTGCTGTAGTCCAAATGAGGTTACAAACATACATACATACAAACTTACAAGTGAAACTAATATAAAGCGTGTAAAAACCGTAATACCGTAAAAGCAATAATATTAATACCATTACGTATAGGAATTACGATATAGGTATATATGGTATTTTTTGCATAATAACTGGTTTTCACTACTACTATAAAAGCCAGCTTCATTACAGGCATCGCGTGAAGCGAACAACTAAAAGCCATCACGAAACCCAGCGGCACAGTACACTAGAAACCTTACGGCCAAGGAATGTAGCGACAAAACCACTGCACACGAGGCTAGAAACGCTGCTAGATTCGCATACTATAGTTTTCCAGCGCTGGTTTTCTTGATTGCTGTTAAGTGCTCGCTTCACACGAGACAACTTTTCAAGGACTTGATTTGTGGATAGATCTGGTGCGCTCGAATATAAACACGGAGCAAAACGTGTGTGTTCTCTGACTCTGATCAGAATGACGCCGTGTTGGTTTGTGGGCGTTTGTTTAAGTGTCCACGTGACAAGTTACTGCTTCCTGATTGGTTCTTACTCATACCTAGTAGCAGATCTAGCACGGAAAATAGCCCCTGTTCTAATTTTAAAACCTATCTTCTGAGCTAGCAGGTCAGCCTGCAGTGACGTCATTTCCAGCTTCGTACCCAGCCTACCGGCTAGCCTCGTGTACAGCGGCCTTTAGTTTTTAAATTAGATAGCGGCGGAGAATACGAGTAAGAGAATATTCAAATAACAAGCGATCAAATCAATTCACATGGGACATTCAGATTTTTATATTACAGCATTCGATCAAAAGACAAAATCGATTATTTACTTTCACACTGAAAGCATTAGTCGTTAATGTATAGATTGTGGAGTGTGGACATTGTACACATAGTACGTCAAGGACCGAAGTATACGAAAAGAAAGAGACAGAACGCGCAAATGGTGAATTGTGCTTGCATGTATGAAATATGAGTTCAACGGGACTGTAACTGCGCTTCTACTATAAAGAAATTAGTTACAGCAGAATCACAGTTTAAAATTTATACGACCTCTGACTAGTGATAAGAGATAATTTTAGTACATTGTGAGCAGTGGTAGAGTAAGCATTTGGAAAACCTTAAGCGGATATGATTTTGAGGACCCCTGAAAAATCCGGTCAAGTGCGAGTCGAGGTCGCGTTCCATTTTTCGTGAGAGCTTTAAGACTTGCGACTTCCGTTTAGGTTTTACCGTAAAATATGAGTGAGGCTCTATAGTCCCTATTTTTATTTTTTTCAAACTTTTAGGCTCCCTAGTTTTAGAGATAAGAGAGGGATGCTCGATTTTCGTATATTTTTTTAATATCTCTTAAACTATACCTACATTTTAAAATTATCAAAATGTTATATTTGTATTTCATTTGATACATCACAGGATGCGTTTAAGGTAGTAGTGACGGTTAGACAATTACTGTTCAGAATTAAATGAAACTTGGCATATTGGTAGATTTCGAAAAAATAATGAACCACCTAAATTTCAAAAAGCTACAGAGAACCAAAAAAAAAAGTAATTAATATTGAACGTTTTTTGCATTTAACATTGAACCTTATGAGAAATGAGAAACAATACTACCTTAAAACAATTTTTTTTTAATATGCCCGCCAAATTCCGAATTCGTTTATTTACGCTATACGTACTTGATTAGGTCATCTATATGTATCAAATTTCAACTGTTTTCGTCCAGTATATTCGAAGAGAATAAGCTGTGACAGACGGACAGACATACACGAGAGTGATTCTATAAAGGTTGTGTCCATTCTAAAAATTAAGACTAGCCAATCAATCAAAGAAAAAACCCTGGGATACGGAAGACCTAAACATGTGCTTATTGCGCCTGTAAGGGTGATTCTGAGCGAGAAAAAATACAGTACCAACTGAGAAGTAAGCAATATTAAAAAAAAAAATCGAATCGACTCGCAAACAAAGAAATGACGTTTTCGTTGTTCAGTAAAAATTAAACTGATGAGTCAAAATGCAAGGAAAACTGAAAAAAATACAGTAATTTACTCGACTTTTTCTCTAAATACGGGGTTTTGCATTTCTAGGAGTGCTCTACTTCTATGCCTGATAAATTCTTTTCTTTTAAAATCGAGTTCTCTAATGAAGGAATAAGGCATTGGAAATTGTTAAAAACCGTTTTCGGTGTTTAAACTTTTCGTCTCGTCGAGAATATTTAATAAAGATTCGACTGAACTCAAAAAGGAAAATCTAGAGAAAATAATATAGTTTGCGAACAGCCGAGCATGTATAGAATTTCCATGGTTCCTCTATTGCAAGCCCCCAGCAACCAGGTTCTAATCCGAGAATTGGATTTATCAATTTATTAATAAACTGAAATTATTAATTGATACTGGGCCCAACTAACCCCTAGCTATTGGTGACCTCAATGCATTTATGTTTCGAGCGCTACTCAATACCGCTACAAATTCCATGAGCGACTTTTTGTTCGGAAAATGAAAAATGTTCTAGTTAATTATGGTTTTCGTAACTTACGGCAGTTTATAAGACGGTCCATCAAATGTTTGTATTGATTACTCACCTGTAACAAAAGAAAAACAATAATGTTAATAACAACTACAAAACAATTCGATTCAATTATTTAAAACGGCACATAATGTAAGTACATCACTTTCACAGCTCGTGTGACAACAAAAAAACAGGTTCAGTAACTTTAGGTGGTCGTCTACAATAATCTCTTTTTTCGCGTACAAAGAAGTGCACTGCTTACAATATTATTATGCATTCATAATCTTTTTAAATACAGCGTGTTTACAGTAAACTTGAAGTAAGTTCGACATTTGTTTAATGTCTTCATTAACGTCCTGCCACTACATTAGACAATGTATTATGCTTTTGTCTGCAGCTTTCGCAAACTCGATTCTGCCTACAGATTCGATTCAGTTTTTGTCGCTATCTCGTGGAGAACATTATCTTAAAAGTGTGAATTTTTAATACGGTGTAGTGCGTACTACTATTTTAATAATTTTAAAGAATAGCTTCTGTTGCTACCTTGTTAAAACACCCATTGTTACATGTCTATATTAGAAAAATTTATTTCTCAAACAATGTCACCATCGGGATACGAACCCCGAATGTAACTCAGTCCGCCGCGATAGTGGAAAGATTCGGGGTTCGTATCCCGATGGTGACATTGTTTGAGAAATAAATTTTTCTAATATAGACATGTAACAATGGGTGTTTTAACAAGGTAGCAACAGAAGCTATTCTTTAAAATTATCTTAAAAGTACCCTAAGTTACTCCTTATAACATCGTCTACCTGCCAGTGAAAGTCTCGTCAAAATCGGTCCAGTCGTTTCGGAGATTGTCCAGAACAAACATACAGACAGAAAAATTGTTTTTTGTTATAAGTACCGTAGGTACTTCATAATACTTCATAATATGCATTTAGCAAAACAGACACTTCAATTTTATGTATTTGTATAGATTAAACCATAATTGACTCGAGGTAGTTTTGAAAAACGGAATTTTCAAAAGTGTGGCTCTTCTAGATACCGTAAAAAAATCACAAGGAGTTTTGGGGAAATATAACTCAAAAAAATGTCGAAAGAACTGTCTAACTATCAGCAATGATTAAATTATATCAGTTTTTGCAGTGGCGTAACTATACCGTTTGAGGCCCGTGGCAAATTCATCGGGTGGGCGCTCTCTCAATGTAAAAAAGCTCAATCAACGTTATACATTTTTTTGTTTAATTTATGATTAGTAGGTAACTTAAATTAATTGAATACAAAACTAATAAATTTTACTAAATGTAATAAAAAATGTTAGGATCCTTCTGCACTCACGGACTTCTCGAGCCGGGGGCCCCCTCCGGTCGGGGCCCGTGACATTTTGTTCGTTGCCATCATTTTTAAAAAATCGATTTAAAAAGAAATAATCAATTTTTGTAGAAAAATCGATTTTTTCTATATAATAACAAAACTAAAAGAATAATATTAACAATTTATTAGAATAAAAATCATTTAAAATGATAAGTATAATAATAATAACCAAAATGACAACCTTATGGTTATTGATACAGATTAGAATTGTTGAAACAATTTCTAGTATAATTTGACATTTTATTACAAATTGTAATTTACAATAAAAATAAAACCAAACGATAAGAATCAAAAGTAAAACGACAAGTTTTTGGTATGAAAACTAAAATACAAAACAAATCATGCTTTAAACTTTGAATTTAAAGAATCAAAAAACTAAAAAGAATCGTCTGTCGCACAGATGGCACCATTTACAAAAATCGATTAAAATGTGTAATTTTTGTAATCGATTCATTAAAAATCGATTATCATCATAAATGAAATCGATTATAAGAAAAAAATAATCGATTAAAATAAAAATCGATTATTTTTTCACATCCCTAGTTGTGTCCACAGCGGGCACAGTTGTGTCCACGGTGGACATAGTTGGCGTTTGTTGATGGCGACATCTAACTGGCATTTATTAGTTACTAAAATAGTCATTCAAGTGGCGCTGCTTGCAACTTAAAGTTGCATTTGACAAGCTTAAATTCATGTTTCAAATCTGCCAGGCGTCCCACGACGGTCGTTCCTTTATTTTACAATCGTAACCCCAAGACGTTTCTCATCGTCCTGCTCCAAACTCCGGTCAGTTTGTCGTGAAACGACTCATTGTTCGTCCTTGCACCGGAAACGCCGACCGGCAATCAGGTGCGTTAAATGGCTCAAACACGCAAATAACTCAACTTTGTATGGGAAAACAGGACGAATTTCATTTGAAACTATTTATTTTAATATGTCCACAAACCGGCCAATAGAAGTCAACTATACACGTTATAGGAATGACATTGGTGCGACGCCCACCCATTATTACATGTGTTACAATGATTCATACATAATTAAGTATACGTCGTTACACAGCATACAAATATTACATACCTACGTAATAGCATTACCACTGTGCTTTGTTCTTATATAGAAAGTATCAGCAAAATGTCAAGTACAGAATATTATACACCACGACCATTATTTTCATCATTTCGATTATAAATTAACTAGTGGTCTCGCCCGGTTTCACCCGGGTGAAAAAGAACAAATGGGGGGGACATGAGTACGCACATTCATCTTAGTTTACCGAGATGAATGTTGTGTCCAAATTTCATGATGATCGAAGTTGCCGTTCATAAGTTTTTGTCGGACGGACTTTTCAGTTACATTTTGCAATATTTTTCATTGATGCGCCGCTCCTATTGGTCGTAGTGTGATATTATATAGACTATAGTCTTCCTCGATAAATGAGCTATCCTACAAAAAAAAAATATTTATTTCAATTCGAACCAATAGTTCCTGAGATTAGCGCGTTCAACCAAACAAACAAACTCTTCAGCTTTATTATATTAGTATAAAAGTGTAGATATAGATTAGTCCGAGGAAATGGCGGAACACTGTCGGAATAAAAGAAAGTTATTTCATTTCTGCTGGAATGCAGATATCGTTGTCAAAAAATCTGATTTAGCAATGGCCTTAGATTCTGTCCACACATATTTCTTCAAAAGAAAATCGTTGTGGAATTTTAAATTGTCCCTCCTCGAAAAAATAATTGATCGATTGAAAGGATTTTGTTTTCAAATTGTGTATACGTGTATTTTCTTCGTAGATCAATTATTTTGTTTATGTGTGAGTAGAATCTAATGTTCTACCTGACAAGGAGTCTTTAATATAATATATATAAAATAAAGTCCCTCCGCCCCGTATGTCTGTCTGTCTGAACGCGAGAAACTCAAAAACTACCGAACGGGCTTTTATACGGTTTTCATTAATATAAAAAACGTTAAACGAGGAAGGTTTTTATATACAATTTGTACATATTTTGTACAAAATAACGGCGTTTTGTCGAGAAAAACAATCAGTATCATGTATAGGCGGGCTTAACTGGTTACGTTCAAATGGCGCGTCGCTGTAGCACACCAAGCGGTAACTAGCAATATGAGTTAGCGAGAACTGCCACCTAGCGACATCGGCTCAAAACTATTAGTTCAGTCATTTTAATGCTATAGTCGTTTCTTAATGAAATACATTTTGCAGAATTTTCCGACAACACAAAATATATCTATATCGCACCCGGGCCGGGCCGCTAGTAAGTCTATAATCTACAAATCTTGTATGTAATCGCGGCGGATGAGTTATCATTCACTCTACACTGAACGATCATAAGAAACGCTTGAACCTCTATACCGCGATACAAACCCAGGTCTTGGTGTACACATCTAAACAAAGTGTGTTGCCCAAATCGAACTCTAGTTATGGAAAAAATGTAACCGTGCAACACAATTATAACAGACATAATATTATCTATACTTTGTAAGCTAGCTGACCATGAAATTATAAATTTGATATTTTCACTGTTCTTTTCTAACACTCATTCATTCGCTGCAGAATTCACGAGACTATACAATCATATTGAAGGGCTTGGCGTAAAACAGTGCTAACCCACATTAAAAAATAATGATAATATTATTTGAATATCATTCAATTCAATATAGTGCCATATCCACAATTCCCATAAATGTTAATAGTGTATCTCAAAAAATGGCACTGTACCTGTAGTAGCGAAAAACTGTCTTGCATTATCGATAAATTAGAAAGCAGTTTATGTAATATACGGTTAATCCACAATAATTCTCTGAATTCTTTAACAAAATTCGATTTTGAAATATCCTAATTTACTTTTAAGTGCTGACATTTGGTGCGAATTACTGATCATCATTAGTACCCGGCGTTGGCGTTTTTTTTTTTTTTTAATTTAGCGATAAATGAGATAATCTGCAAATAAGATTTTAAATCTGATTTGATTTTATATTTGTAGTAACAGATTTAAATTGATTATAATCAATTAAAATCTGTTAAAAAGTTCTAGGAAACCGTCTCATTTTCAGTTACATCTTGTACGTAACTAAACTTTTAGGAGATCAGAAAATATCACCGTTCATTCCCAGTTGTCCTCTGCAGTGATCGAAAAAACCAGTTCTGTAAGGTCCTGTGAGATTCGGTGCACAAACCGACACATAGTATGTAAATTTATACAGGAGTGATCCATTGATTTACACACGCCGAAATCCGCATTCAATGTGCTAACAACTTAACACACACACACATTATTAGCGGCAGAAATGCAGAACAACTCATATTATCATAGCGCACGGTGTGCACCACCCAAGTTCTCGCAAAGCACTGAATTAGGTAGGTACCTATATATTTTACACGAAACATTTCGAGGCTAGTTACGCTACAGAACCGAATTTTTTTCAGGGGGGTTAAGGTTACAATAGAAAAGCAGTATTCCAAAGTTCATACATCTAGGACCTAGGTGGAATAGTTTCCAAGATACGAATGTTCACAAATCAAGATTTTGGGTATTCACTGACTGACTGATAGATCACCATAATTTACAAGCGTTTAGTCATCGACCCGAATGAATTAACCGGTCGTCCGAAGACTACTCGCGTTTAGTCGGTGTGACATAATGAAATGTAGTATATAATATTACTGGCGGTCCCGCCCGGTTTCACCCGAGTGCAAAAAAAACGAATGGATGGAGGAAAAAGAGTACACACTTTCATCTTAGTTTACCGAGATGAATGTTGTGTCCAAATTACATGATGATCGGATTTACCGTTCAAAAGTTTTTGTCGGACGGACAAATTTAGAGTTATATTTTGCAACATTTCGTAGCGTGATATTATATAGCCTATAGCCTTCCTCAATAAATGGACTATCCAACAAAAAATATTTTTCAATTCGAACCGTAGTTCTTCAGCTTTATATATTAGTATAGATGTGTCTCGATAATATTTAATTCAAGTACAATAAGTAAGAATATAAGTTTACAATAGGTATTGAAATTCCCCTAAAAACATATTAAATGTGAAAAAACATAAATCTGAATAAAGGGTCAAGTTCGATAGACAGAACATGTGGGTTTGTAGGCTTTGTCGAAAAAAAAAAGAAATAAAATCTAAGAAGGTGCCAAGTTTTGATTTGGCAAGTTTAAGTGTTTTAAATGGCTGATGTATGTAAACCATAGAGATATAATTAACTAGACTACGCTAGTTCGTATGCTTACCATTTAAAACACAAATGGCTGATGTATGTAAAGCATAGAGATATAATTAACTAGACTACGCTAGTTCGTATGCTTGCCATAACTGAAAGTGCCCTCAGCTGAGAGAGAGAACGCTGCAGAAATTCCAGAAAACCAGATATTTGTTTATTTAAATCAGCATTGTTTTGTATCATTAGTTACCATAGAGATAATGAACTGTTGTTCTATCTGTCTGAATTGCAGACCCTTTCACGGCTCACTCGCGTACTCTAGTCTAATATCTCTATGATGTAAACTTGCCAACTAGACACTTGGGAACGCGCCGATCTCACTTCATTTTTCGGCAAAGCCGCCTAACTCACTTGTTCTTTGTATCGAACTTGGTCCATTTTTCACATTTATGTTTTCAGTGGGTAAGAGAAGTTCCGCGTGCGGTTGTTACAATTATTATTATGACTACTAAAACGAGATCTTTTGCGATCGCATAAAAAACACGTTTTCAAGTCTTGCTTAACCAAAATTTACGCAAAGACTGTTTCAGATGTCGTTTATGCGAGATTTGAACAGCACGCAATATGTTCGCTTTTAAATTGATGTATACTGGTGGCTGATTCTTAACCCGAGAGACAAAAAAAAATTGATCAGCTAACGAAAATAGAGTGAAGATTCCGAAAACAATTTTTGAGCTTCATTACTGCAAAGGATAACGTAATGCCGGGTTGCAGAAAGCATTCTCTTAAAATCTGAATTAAAAATAACTTCAGATTGTGACTGGCCACATTTTTCCATAAGAAAAGCATTGTAGAATTTCAAATCGATCTTGCTCGAAAAATCTTTGATCATTGAAACGATATTTTTTTAAACTGTTGTTGCACTTGTTTGACATGTTTTTTTTTTTGTACAATTTCCACTTCGAAACAACATTGATCGCAATTTAGCTAGAAAACGAACTTTTTTCTGTGTACTTTTAAGTAAGTACAACCTAATGTTCTATAAGAATTTCACAAGAAGTACGTCGGACAGATTGATCTGGATCTTGAGTCTAGGATTGAGGATGTCGTTGAGCGAAACCCCGGAATAGGTGTTACTGGAACCACTCTCACTTATCCGGCTCGAAGGACCAAATATAGCGTGAACTTTAAAAATTATACCTGGTTAAGTGAGATAATGGCTAAGCACTTTTATTCACATATTTTTTCTGACTTATTGTATTTTTGTTTTTTTTTTCTTGTTGTGTATCTTTTTCATGGCAATGCTGGTTACTCAACAGCATTAGACTGCTTGTGACTGTATAAAAACTGTAATAATATAAGCTAAGGTCATTGTCAAATTAAATTTTATGACAACACTTTCTGCAACCCAGCTAAGTGACATATGAGAAATTTGTTGCTCTTAGTTATTTCACTGTCAAGTTGAATAATACTGTATGATTTTATAAAACCTACAAAAAGTTCATGACAGATTTTTTATTGTTTCAGAATTGAACCAGACATAATCTATCGGGAGTATGGAGTGAGTAAAAATCAACTAAACTCACTAAACCAGTAGAGTACCTGCCAATTTTTAAATAAATATAGTTTAAAAAAACTAAAAAACACGCTTTTATAGCACATCGCACCAAAAAGTGAAAAATAATTCTTAATATAAGCAGAAAATAATAATGAACAAAAAATATTATTCAAGTAAATAAAATTTTATTTACTTGAAGAGTTCTATTCAGACGTTAATCAAAGTTTTGAAAAAATATTATTATTATTGAGGAAAAAGCGTGAGGCGCTCGATATACGAAAAATATGGCACAAAGCGCCTCACGCTTTTTTCACAATAATACTAATATTTTTTGTTCATTATTATTTTCTGCTTACATGTATTAAGAATTATTTTTCACTTTTTAGTTCGATCAGGATAATGAAATAAACTTATCAAATTATTGTATTGTCATCGGTTCTTGATGAGTGTACAAAGTTTAAATTAAATATGTCCGTTTAAAGTGGGTCAAACTCGATCCCAAAGGAGTCGGTTACAACATAAAACTTTTCTGGTAGATTGGTCCTTAATAGATTAATTTTACGTGCATGCTTAATATCAGCTCAATCGGAGATATTTTTCTAATTTGCATGACGACCATTTTGAAATTCTCCATCTTGGTTTACCTTTATAATTAACATGCTTCCAAATTTCTATAAGTACAACTCTAAATTGATTGGTTTTTCATTCTTTGTTGTTATAGCGGCAACAGAAATACACACTCTATGAAAATTTCAACTCTCTACCTATTATGGTTCATGAGATACAGGCCTCTTACAGACAAACGAACGGACAGAGGAGGAACCCTAAATATGAACTTTTTCTGGTAGATTGGTCCTTAATAGGTTAATTTTGGAGTAGATTTACCTACATATACCTACAAGTTTTGATATACAGCTTTATTTTGATATCAGTAACCATATTGTGAACTGACAGAGTAAACAAGATATAGGGCTGCATCACTCATTCCATTCAGACTGATAAGATAAATGTGTTGTTTAGTTATACACACACAAGTCAATATATCCGTATACGCTAAGGCTTCATCAAATATCGCTATAATAAACAAATATTTTTATGTAACTTGATGAACAATCTATAGAAACTATCTACACCGGGGGTCCCACATACCTGTGTGCGCTTACCAAATATAGTAAACGTACTTGATTGGTTTAATCATGCACATAACTTAAATTGGTCGATAATTTTATTTATTGAAGAGTTCTAATCAGACGTTAATCAAAGATTTGTTTAACTAAAACATTTATTGGCTTGAAGAAAACGACTCCAAATGAACTTCGTTCACCAAAAAGTTACCGAAAGACTCACAGAAGTCTTTTTAGGGTTTCGTACCTGAAGGATACCCAATGGGACCCTATTAGTAAGCCTCCGTTATCCGTCCGTCTGTCTGTCAGCGGGCTGTATCTCATGAACCATAGGTAATAGGTAGAGTTGAAATTTTCTCAGACTGTGTATTTATAATAACAACAAATAGTGAAAAATCAAGATGCCAAATTTCAAAATGACCGCCACGCAATTTTTAAAAAATCCCCCATTGGTTTGTTAGTTATACGGAGCCATTGGCGCGTAAGTTAAATTTGCACTTGACCGGTTTTGTTTTTAATAACAAAGTTCTCGTTATGCTTAAGAAAACTTTTTTCGATTTTCTATTAAACCTAACATCGCACTATTTATTAAATCTACGTATTTTATAAAAGAAATTTCAAGTATCAACAACACAGCTGCCGCATTCTAAACATGTTAGATACGTTATCGTGTTTACATATTTACCTAAATATTAATCTAAAATCTAAATTTCATTTCAACATGATATATCACTTAAAACTTCCATTAAGTAAACTGCAACGTTGTGCATCAAGGTTACAATTAAAACGCATATAATACATCCAATCAATAATTTCATTCTATCAACGCCATCAAAAAGGAAAGCATGAAAACTCGTACAAGTTCACAACCTTGTCCAAAGTGAGTTCATAAAAGTCGTATCTAAAATTATTTAAAACACTATTAATTAGATAGAGATGCCGTTAGAGATAACAATGAAACCGCCCAGCATAGCTGAATGACAGAAATGTAAGTTTTTCATGTTCGCAGTAACATTTGCTTCAGGTTGCGATTAAAAAAAAACTTAATATTACATTAACATTTACGGGATTTTTAATTTGTAAAATTTACGTATTTTTAGCTATGAAAATTATTATCTATCATCGCTATTTATTTTTCAACTTGCTATTATTTTTTCCTTAGTAGTTATGAAAAACTTTTTTATATTTATTTTAATGCAATATTAACTAAAGCCCCAAAATATTGGACGATTGCGGAGCTTTGTCAAATCTAGAAACTTCACAATATCTAAGGTCCTTAATCTGCTAATTTAATATATGAATTCAATTTCATTTAGTTAAAATATTAACTGGTACCAGACCGTGATAAACCTAGCAGGTGTTGGCATAAAAAAAAAAATTAAACATAACTTGCTTAATTGATAATTTATTAAGTACCTACACCAATTAACACGTGGAAAAAATATGTTGAATGTCAAGCAATTGCTTAAAGCCACGGCAAAGTATAAACATTAAAATCATTATAATCATGAATTATAAATAAAACTGAATAAAAATAAGACAAATTAGGCGTTCGGTTGATTGACTCCATATAATATGTCAGTCGGCCGTTGGATGTCCATTGTTCCATCCTTTCATGTTGGATAGGTCGCTTACGTAAAGTATAAGTAACGACTAACGGATATTGATTTTATGTAGGAGGTCACCACCAGATTATTTCGACCTAACACCAATTCATATTTTCAGTACATTACTTTTTAATAATTATAATTTGAAAATTCAATCGATTTAGAACCTGGAAACTAAGGCCTTGCAATAGACAAGTCATGGAAACGTCACTACTGCAGACGATTAATTAAGACGCTGATGAGCTCAGCTCAGCTGTTTAGCGTCTATCCACCTGACGCTCAGTTAAGGCCATTGCACGCGAGGCTGGATTTACCGCTAGATTCCTTGCTAGATTTAACTACTAGTTTTCTAGCACTGGTTTTCTTAATTGATTCACACGATACGTCTTTTCAAGCTTGCTTTGTGGATACTAGGATCTGGTGCCCTCGCGCAATGACAGTTCAAATATAAACACAGAGCAAAACGTGTCAGTTGTCATGCTGTTGTCTGAGCAGAATGACGTCATGTTGGTCTGTCGCTGAAGTGATAAGATATTGTTTCCTGATTGGTTCTTGCTCAGAGCAAGCAGAAGACCTAGCAAGAAAAATAGCCCTTGCCGGCTAGCAGAAGTCTCAGCAGTGTTTTCAGCCTTGATTCCCTTATTGAAAGTTTGTACGAATAAATGGCTAAAAATGATAAAATCTTTAAAAATGCCATGGGGCGTTTGTGCCAAAAATCTCTTGGGAGTTTTTTCATGGACGTCCAAGTTCAACAAAATGCCCAAAGTTTCATCCCAATCGGAAGTGTCCCTTAATCGAAACCCAAACAATGAATACTGCAATAAATTGAATAATCGTATAAGTCGCGAAATGAACTATGCAGCGTTTTGAATGGACACATTGTATAATTATTTATGTATATACAAAGATAATCGAGGCGAGAGACCGCAAACTTAAATACGGGCTTCGCAAACAATCATTAACATCACTCGTCAACTGGAAAATTATGACAGCTAGGAATTTCAACTTGGCTGTGTTGCCGTGTTGGCGAATGTACAGTCTGTTCGTTTTATTGATTCCGCGCGCTCATTTTTTGACAACGTTAGTTTCATTGCTGGGCACTTCCACCCAAATCAACTAATAAATTAACTAAATATCCCCCATTTCACCAGATTCTAATCCGCGAACTGGTAAAAGCATCAACTGCATTTTATCAAAAATGCCAAATCACTGAAAATACGAATTACAAAATATATATATGGACCTAGCATTCATAAAAGTGATGACAACATCCAATATGAGAGAAAGGCGCTCGGCTGTTTCTAAATACCGATAACATAATATATAGGTGTGCAGTTTTGAAGGATATAAAAACGACAATTAATGAGGTTTATAAATCGTATATTGTTTATAAAAATATATTTTAGATTTGTTTAATCAAATTTAACTGACAAAAACTTTGTCAAAAACATATTCTACACCTAAAGTAAAAAATGTTGTATATCCTTACCGGCGAAATTATTGGGATAAATTATATCGTGATTTCTTACATGACCATCTTTAAATATTCTTAAAAGTCGTGACCAATTCGAAACCCATCAAAAACACTTATTTATTTACAACAAAATCGCAAAAAAAACTTTCGAAAAAATATTAAAATAAAATAATATTCATGTGGTCTTCATGGTAATTTGGCTGCTACAGGTGCAAACTGGCTCTGTTCATTTTAAATTTTATTTTATTTTATCAATATTATTGATAAAATCAATCACAATTAACTTGAATCTGTCATTTTTATTAATATAATCAATGATCAGGTGCAGTTTGTTTTCGTCGGTGTCATAGACGCTGATGACCTCAGCTGTTGAGCGTCTAAAATTTACAATCTCTCTCTCTCTCTCTCTTTTCGTCGGTGTCGTTTAGATTGTGATTATTTGCGGGCAGCAAAAAATATGAGCCAAGGTATATCCCTTTCTATTATATTTATCTGAGGTACCAGTCAATCAATCTACTTACGGATTAACGACAATGAATGACAATTATCTCTACACCAATGTAACATGTAATTAATACATCACATGACGGTGTAATTATTGCAGGAGTACTGATGAGAGTGTGCCGGTCGTCGATCACGATCGGCACAAACACCTGTTGTGAGAAATCTTGATGTGAATTAACGAGCGCAGTAATTAATACGATTTCGCGCAATAAGCAGATTGTATCATTCAAACTCTTTCAATACTGAACTGTTGATGGATAAATACTCGAACTGAAAAATTGTAACACCTGTGGACCCGTCGTCAATTATATATTATAGCAGGCATATATATAATCAAGATGACATGCAAATGCCAAAGTCCAATGAATAACCAACAATTATTTTATTTCACATAACACTCGTTCTACGCACGACTCAAATTTCCAAACGGAATCCAAATTACAAACATCACCAATCCAAAGCATGCTTTGATTATTAATTTGATTTTTTATTTGAGTTTAGTAACAGTGTTGCCAGTTCTCCCGTTTTAGCTGTAGATCTACCGTTTTTTAGGCCGACTCAAGCAATAGCTGGAAGCGCCTATATACACTCGCCTTGTCTGTGAATCTGTCACGCTTTTTTGTATCCAGAGTACAGTCTAAGCGGCTTAACCGATTAAAAAAAAACGTTGTTCGATTCGTCTCTATTTAAACCTAAAGTCGCCCGGTTTCTAAATTTTCGTCCCAGAGGGGAGCAAATAAAAAAGACGGAGTTTTTCGCTTGTAAGTCGCTCAATTTAAACCTGATCGGTTCGAAGCCTATCTTAAACGAAAGAGTCGCTGACTACCTCTAACCTCTTAAATTGCGAACATATCGCGATAACGGACAAAATTTGTTGGTCCCAGCGGTGTCTTTACTTAATCTGAAACCCCTGTTTTACCTCAAACGTAATCAAGGCGAATGACATTGTACAAGTATGCATGTACTCATCTGTATGTGTGCGTGTATAAGAAAACCCTGGGCTAAAAGGGATCAACGTGCTCTTCTACTACTACCAAGGAGTAGTGTGAGTGCATGCAGTGGCTAGAGATTACGTTGGTCTCCCGCCCGTTCGCTTGCTCTCGCAGTACCCAGGAGTCAGGACGCCGAATGCAAAGGTCGAGGCTTTTACACACACAACGACTCCCAAAGCGAAATCTTCCGATGCCACAATGACGGACGGAGTTTTAGAATTTTTTTTTTAACGGAATCTAAATTCTTTAGTGTAGAATGTCTTTCTCACGTAATAGGCCTCGAGTTTCCATCAATGAATTTTTTGTATTAGTTTCGCAAATAAATGCACAAGCGTTTAAATCGCAATTTTAAAGAGCTTCGGTACTAATATTAAACGAATATAATCATGACATGGATATTCTGGATGCAATAAATTGAAATCAAACAGGAAACCACAACAAATAAATTTAGTCAGGCTTTGATATTTGCATTCCCGTATTTCCGCTCTAATTGATTATCCGTTTCTCAGAAATGTAGGTATAGCACGTAATTGCAGGCTTGTATCGAAGCATATACAGACGACAAAACACCTTCAATCGGCTCCTTCACCGACACAAATTGGTTTAAATGCAAAATAAGCTAAATCCATCACATATCATAAAAGAGAATTGTATGTTTTTTTACCCGAGTGCGCGTCTAGGTGTGAATATTCTCATTTAATATTTCAACAGATTACCGAGCGGTAAGAGTAGTGGTGAGAGCACTAGACTCGAATTCGGGAGGTACTGGATTCGAATTTCGGCGGGGGAAGATGTGGCTGCTGCCCTCTCGCCGAGAAATGGTAATTCCTGTATCGGCCTTCATGTAGAGGTTATTCGTGGTTTCCCTCAATAATTCCAGATAAATATCGAGATGGTTCCTTAATCAAGGCCATTGCCGATTACCTGTCAAACTCGTATACTCAAAATTTGCCTACCTTATCCCAATGTCCTAAAATTCCTTCATTAGCCCATTGCTATTCATTAAGTGGAAGTTGAAAAAATGTAGAAAATAACGGGAAGTGTAATAGATGGAAAATAGTAATAGTAATGGCGTCTGTTATGACTTAAAGTCGAGAAATGGATGTTAAACGCATTATTATTATAATTCATGGAAACCGATTATTATTTGAATCAGGGGATTTCTTGAGGAAAAATTGCAATGTTATTAAAACAAAATTATATACAAAAGTTGCCTAAAGCACAAACAAAAATCGAAGATCAAAACTTGATAGCGTTTTTTTTTTAAATTAAACGGAATCGAGATGGGATTAAAAAAAATTGGATTTAGAATATTTTTTGACAAAGCGGATACGACCTCTAATACGGATATGCCAAAATGTTATCACCCCGAACGCGTGAATAGCGTACAGTGATTGGCCGATTCACTGTTTCATAAAAGTTATTCCGGATGTTATCGAATTATGTTCGCAAATTCTCTTAGCCCATATTTAACAAATATGTAATTCGTCACTTTATGGTGAGTACTAAAAATCACAAATTTTGATAATGAAATATTTGTACGACTTTGTGTTTGCTAAAATTAAGATTTGTGATTGGCGACTTTTCTAATTTGATTTCTTTCATTTCAAAGTGAATTATGCTGAGTTTCAGAAAGCATTGTCTTAAAATCTGATTGGGCAATGATATCAGATTGTGACCACACATATTAATTGTCCACAAGAAAAGCATAGTAGAATTTTAAAACAGATCCTGCTCGAAAAACACACGTATTTCGCTGCTAAGCTGAAAATACCAATAAAAAAGGTGCAAAACTAACTTTCGCGAGCCGAGAATATTGTTGACGCGAGAACCGGCGCCAGTATCACTAATGATGAGTTTCGCTAGACATATTACCTGTTGGTTAAACTAACAACACTAAACAAAGACACCAGCTGTGCGCGTTCATCAATAATTTAACGTTCAGGTAAAATCTCTACAACAGCTCTCCGTAAGTCGAATGCACTTTTCTTTTAATTCCATGAAACCTTTACTTACATTTGCAGTTTAGCTATTATTTTTCTTTATAACTAATGAACTAGAAATCAAACTGATGCTTTCACCAGTTCTCGAACGTGGAGTAAAGACGAGCCACATGATTTGCGGTATCGCTACTAGCTCAACTAATTCCCAAACCCAAAGTGTACAGATTTTTCCCTCTTCGGTTTTATAGAATATCGTTGCTATCATCCAGTTTAAAGTTTCTGAACACGTTATAATCATTTAAAAAGTGACCCTTAAGAATTAATGTGTGGTCAGTCTGTATCTTTATCATAATAGTGGATGCAAACAGGCCACAACCTCACGCATGGCCAATCTCTAGCTCCTCAAAATAGTACACAGAAACAGGACACAACCATACCCTATCCTCCTCACACACGAGCGGCCAATCTCTGGCTCCTCAAAATAGTACACAGAAATAGACCACAACCATACCCTATCCTCCTCACACACGGGTGGCCAATCTTTAGCTCCTCAAAATAGTACACAGAAATAGGCCACAGCCATACTCTATCCATTTCACTCATATGAATCCACAAAATAACAACAACGGAGGTTGTTAGCATTGCTATCGTAATTTCGAGTATGCGATTGAGTTAAATTCTACAGATTTAGTTTATTCGCACTTCCATGATTCCCAATTCCCAGGTTCTATTCAGACAACTGGTGAAAGTATCAATTAGATTTTTAATTTATTTTTTTCCGCCACCAATAGCTTCAGGCCAATTTCTTATTACCTTGAAAAATTCAACATCGTGCATAACAGGGACACAATGATGGATAGATTGATGGAACTTGGAATAGGGTCAAAGATAGCAATAGTCTTTGAAATGCAGGACCTAATTTATTATTAAAAATAACTCAATACACGAACAGCCGACTACTTTCAGTTCGCCCTGTTAGTGACCTTAGATCATAGTTCTTAGTTGATGTTAAGAATTTCATAACAAATGTGCACAGTGACAAGCGATCCGAATAGCAGACAAGTTTTGTAACTTCGAGCAGACAACTACGCGCGTCAAACATTGACATCGGTGCATATTTAAACGCTTTAAGGACACGTTAAGTTTTCCGAATTTCGCTCTCCACTCAAACACATTGCCAAGGACACGCGCGAAGCGTAAACGGCGGATAAAGGAAGAGAGGAGAGGAGAGAGAGAATTGTCGAGCGGAGGGACGCGACGGCAGGCTGGAGAGAGTGGTGCCTCTCTCTACGAAAAAATCAATACGCCGGCTTGAGTTTGGCAATGTGCGTGGACTTCACTGGAGCACCGTTCACGCGCCACGCCGATACTATATATGCGTTCATCCCGTTCTATCTGTCGGTCTGTCTCGTTCGCACTTCCACAACAAACTCGCACATTTACGTACGCACAACTGAGAAACATCTCTATATTCTTTACAAACGCGAGCGCGCGCGCACACACGAGAAATCAGATACACGATGTGTGCTCCTTCTGAGAAGTTCACAGCCATAAACACGCATCTTGGTGCCAAGAGATTGACCTTCAACTGTTTGCCAGCTGAAGGATTCAACTATAAAACAATTAAAGAATACCTACTTATATATATACAGAATTCTTCTCAGTTAGTACATCACACAACGCATAGTTTTGTGTTAATCGATTTTGAATTTTTCAAATTATCTAAGAAAGCATATGAGAATAAATCTCAAATTAAAAACAAGCATCTACATTAAGGGGACCGGGGAGGGAAATATACTAGCCGTTACCCACGGCTTCGCACGCGATTGAGACGAAACACGGATGCATTCCCATTATTTGGCATAGTGATTCCTTTCTCGACGTAAACACCCCCTAATACATTTCAAAATTGATAACATTCAAATTATCAACGTCTTGAAAATGACACCCATGTTGATTTTTGGATTATTTACCTCTTTTGATAGATCAGTCAGTCCGTCAGTAACAGTTTCCTTTTATATATTTAGATAACGATTTTGAGATTTTAGTAGAAAATAATTATAGCCTGAAACATTGTCTTTAACTAAATATCTTACTTTCAACGATCTGAAAAGAATTCGATTTAAATGTTCATGGTAATTATTTTTGCTTTATTTGCGTTTTTCTCTAAAAGTGTTTTTCATGATTATCAATAGATTTAAATTGTTTCTAGCGATTCAAAAATTTATATCTTCTTTTGAAATTTGTAAGAATAATTCCTGTTACTATTTTGAAGATAATTGGGCATGGATTTTTAAATATTATAATTTTTTGTTATTTTACTTTAGATTTAGTTTTGGTATGTAAGGAGAAAATCAAAAATTTCCAAGTAAAATCAAGTTTTTAAATTTACATAAAAAATGGGTCAAATAAAAAATCCATGCCCAATTATGTTAACATATATTTAAATAGCTTGTATACAAAAAATAGACAATTTAGAAGAAAATTGAACCACATAGAACACTTAAAACCTCTGAAAAAAATTGAAATTTCATAATTGAAAATCTTTTATTTTACGAAACATTTAAAATATTTTTTTTAAATTGGATATTTTCCTGCCATTAATTAATATAAAAAAATCATGCATTTTGCTATGTAACTTTAAAATAAATAATTTTCCTCGCCGGTTACCTTAAAAACACGTGTTGCGTCAAATAAATATATTTATTTAAATTCATACCTTTCACGCAAGTGTCATGCCGAAAACGGAACATAAAGCAGCAGATTAAAAACAATTCATCATTAAAGAACGTCAAGTGATTCGGCGCGCAACGCCATCATAACCAAGATCTGTTCAATTTTCTAATCAGGACGACAACAACCTTTCATAACGCAAGGTCTCTTTCTTGTCTATTTGTGCATTTGGAGCTCTAGAATTGCTGCAGCTATTTTCATGTGTTTTTTCTTTCACGTACGTTATTTAGTCATTTTTAGGTTATGTTTGATTAAAATCGGTTCCATAGTTTTCAAGTTATAACAATATTTGTCTAAACAGAAAATACAAGAACAAGATTTTTTGACATATTTTACACGTTTTCATAAAATTTTCAGCGACAACGTATGTTTTGTTCGCAACAAAGTTTATACCTAAACTTTTTTTTATCGGTGCAGTAATTTCATCTTTCACTTGCGAAAAAATCTAGTCGCATGGACGAAGTCGCGGGCAAAAGTTCGCCGTGTATGAAAGCGGAATTATTAAAATCAAGCCACGTAAAATTCGTTTAAACCATCAGGTCTGAAAATCGTATTGAAGCTTTGCGAAAAGGTCGACAATTTTAGAAGTACAGTATTTTTCGGACTATAAGAGGCACCGGACGATCAGACGCACCTCATAAGATGATTTTTAGAACAATATATTATATTTAAAGTTACTTTCGTATCATAATTTTTATTTATTGTTAACATAAATTTATAGTGACGATTTATTGAAAAAAATATTTGAATGTTACCTTCGGACCATAAGACGCACCCAAAATTTGAGTTCAATTTTCTATGTAAAAAGGTGCGTCTTACAGTTCGAAAAATACGGTAATTGTTTCTGATCTGATGATGCCTGTATCCCGTTTTGACATTACAATTTTCATCTCCGGATCGTTTCATAAGTTCTCAAAATTTATTTCGAGTTTAATTCTGAAGATCCGCCCACGCAATGATCTAGATTCTAGATAAATACAGCTGTACACAAAAAGAAAAATTCGACTGATCTACTAAAGGGCAACTAAAATAATAGACATCTTCATTAGGCAGATAAAAACAATTTTGCGTGCAATTTTTTTTTATTGAGAACGAAAGCATTTTTTCTCGTAATGGATATAATTTAGAAAAAAAAACGGAAGCGATTGTGGAACGCCTGGCAGATGTAAAAAATGCACGGAGAACCTCTAACTGTTGGTACTTACTTTTACGCTATACTTGTCGCGAGTGAATTACCATAAAGGAATAATGATTTATCCCTTTATTAGGTATGTTCCACGCAGTCAGCAAACTGTAGCGAAACCGTCACCGTCATGCGCAGGTAGCTAAAACGTGTTTTAAAACCGATACAGTTTAGTTTTAGCTATTGCGCATGCGGGGGATGGTTTTGTTACTGTTTGCTGGCTACTTGGAACATACCTAATACATGTTTTTAGAATTACCAACGTTGCAACAATTTGAGATATGTCAAAATGCATAAAAAAAATATTAAACCTATTAAAAAGGCATACTTATTTTTAACTGACATTTATAAGCCATAAAATATGCCATTTAATTTCAGTCGTTAATTTTAAGAGGTCTATTGTTTTCTGATTTGAATTAAATCAATGAATATCGGTAGTTACTCAATGTCGATAAGAACAACAAAAATCCCTACGAATTCGAAAATATAAGCAATATTTCATACGAGTTTGGCACGGAATATCAGTAGGTATCGAATAATGTACTAGTGATGAAACGAATATTAATTTTTAGATATTCGCGAATGCGAATATTCATTTTTCTAATTTCGCGTAATTTGTCCAAGCTCCAAAGTCAAAATTTGACAGATGATTGGCCGCGCAAGTCGCACGTACACATTAGTGTAGTGGTTCTAGGTACTAGATTTATTATTAATAATACCAAGTCTAAAGTTTTATTATCCAATGTTACAGTAAAGGCTGATAAAAGATATAATTGCAAGATTTAGCAAATTTTTTTTAAAGTAGCAAGAAAAAAACTTTTCTAATAAAAATGCTAAGAAAGTATGTTATCCTAATATTATTTTCACATTTTTACAAAAAAGATGATTTTTTCTGATATTAATATTCGCATGAATTTTGCGACTGCGAATATTCATTACATCACTATAGTGTACATTCTATTCTCCACAAATGCGCAGTATAAACTTTCAAATTAAAAAGATAATCATGGAATAAGAGTGTTCACACTACCATCAGGAAAAAACTGAACTGATGATTAAAGCAATCACCCGGACTCATTTCCATACACTAAGACCTGATTATACAATATAAATCATTGCATATTGATAAAATAAAAAACACCAATTTTGAAAAAATACGATTTTTAACAAAATTTTCTTTTTCTCCGATATTTCTTTGAAATACGCAGTCATAGACAATCGTCTAATCACACAACATTTCTATTTCGAGTCACGCTAATTCTTTTTCAAAATTATTCATATGACAACGTTAATTTCAAACATCCAGAATAACTTCATTTTCGAGGAAATTAAAATTTAGATTTAAAAACCAAGTACAGATGTTTTTCGTGACGATCGATACTAATATAAGACAGTAAAATGGAGATGATTTGACCCTAAACATTTCCACAAAATCGCAAAAGGGTGCAAATTCGAGGGAACATTTATTTAGTATGATACACAATTTGTCAAAATTGCACCTTCGTGCGATGACTGTAACTTGCTAAAAAACGTCAATAAAAGAGTTAAAAAAACTGTTTCATCAGTTTTGTGCTTGTAAATGTATCTCCAGAACAGTTAGAGCCAGCCATATCTTTAATTGATAATGTTGTAAAAGAGATAATGATTCGCGAAAAAGTCTTTAAAAATAATTCAACACTTATTGTCAAAAATTAATAAAAAATTATTAAAGTACAGAAGTTGAAAATTTTCACGGCTAATATAAAATGTCTAAAAACACCCAACATTTAAAAGTACGAAAAAGGATCAATTATTTGAATTTTTCAATTTTTTTATTGATTTTTAAAAATCGCGCCAAAACTGTCTCCTTATCCGCTCCGAGTTCTAACGTTAAACTTTTACTGGTCTAAATAATGTATATCAATATGAACATATTATTTGTTTGTTTCTATACGACTGAGCCGATTTCAAAAATTCTTTCAATATTCAAGCCCACACAGATAGTATGTGTTCCTCTTCAAATAGTAGGCTTTTAAATATCGAATTATTATACTATGCTGTGGCAAAATAGGGTTGAGTGGTAAGCAAAAATAGCTATTAATCAAATTTTATCTATGTATTCAATCTGATTTGCACCCGTGCGAATACGAATGAGGCGTAATATTAGACAAATAGAGTTATTCCAGACCCTTATTTGTAATTTCGTTGTCTTGTAAGAACGACTGGAGCGATTTCGATTGAAACTTAAAAAGTTGGGTAATTTTCCCCCGGTTAAGTTCGGGCTAAGAACGAGTTTCCACCAAAATCGACATTGACGAAACCTCGAATAAAAATAATCTGTTTTACGTATAATAAATTTTCAGCAGTTATGCGTGTCTCTCTTTACACTATCTGACCGCACGTGGAAATATCACCAACCGGCGGTCGACTGGCCACTGGTCATTGGAAGAACAGTGCGTACCAACATTACATTCAACATGCCTACACGTACGTGGCATTAATATAGGTTGTAGATGTTCTGCATGTGTGTAGAGATACGTGTGTACGTTCGTCGAGGGCGGCGACGCAAGGGGGTCCACAAGGGAGAAGGGAAGGGGTTTTTTAACAAGTCGGATTCCACGGTCCATCAGCACTATTGTACCTGATGTGTTGCTCATCAAGCTGGGCAGGTAGGTATCTGGTTGTTTAGTGTATCCAACCGAACACTATCTACTTGTATTATTGGTGTGTGCGTGAAGTGGACAGTAATTTGTGAAAAAGGGATTGTATTGAGCAAATATTACTTTTATACACTGCTTTTTTGTACATCGCGGACGCCTGTACACTGTTCACAGCTGTCCAATTTAAAATTTATTCGAAAAATGACACATTCCGAACGTTTTAGATAGGACCTTGCGCCTAATAGAAGAATCCTTATCAAATCAGCATCGTCAGGAAAATACGATGGTCGTTGTACAAACTTGAAACACACGCGATACACAAATTCCATGCGATTCAATAGTTTACTTCGTTTTAATTTTGTAGGTATCAACTAATATATCAATACATTAAAATATGGCGTACGTTTAACGAAGATTATGAACCAATTATTCAAAGAAGGTTTCAAACACATATGTGGGATGCCTCCACCGAAAACGCAGCAGGAAACTTATGATCGTTATTTTTATAAGGTTTTATTCACATTTTTGTTAGTCATAGTAAGTCAGTTCGAGTCAAATCTTGCAAGTCGATTTCATCTACTTCCACTTAATCTATTACTTTGAAATTTTGCATACTTATACAATATCGATGATCATATACAATAATCTGATAACCATGACCTGATGCAGTCAGGATAGTCAGCTCACTATGCAACAGCCTATGGTAGACGTAGTGTATTTGGGCTCGTTTTGATCGATAGACGGTTCTGATAATAATAAACCCACGCTATGTGCTTCTAGAGTAGATGACTAAAACGGAAATAATAAAATATAAGTAAAAAACATTTTAAAAACAAACGTTTATTAAGTACTAAAACGAACAAATAAATTCATTTTATCATTGTTGATCTGAACAAAAGGCTTTTCGCGAGTAAAGTTCATAATAAAATAATTTAAAATTCTCGCGAAAAGCTTTTAGGTAAGGTAAACAATGATAAAATGATTTTAATAATAGCTTGTTTTATACTTATATTTTTTTTAAATACCTAATAGTTTATATTAAATTAAAACTAACTATTTACACACTATCATTCTTGGCATATTTTAAGAATTGCACGCCTGCAATGTGCGATTTTTAATGAGCCACCGTGTACGGACGCTAGCTCATTACGAAGCGGCTAATGTAATTACTTTATCTGCTCTGGTTGCGTGTAATGCGAAATCCGACACCGGTTCACAAGATTTAATTACCAAAATCCAACAACAGCGACCGATGCGATCCACTGAAGGCGCAAACGAAAGGCTTCGTCAGCCAAACAGAGAGCCCTATGAGCATCCATCTCATTCAGTATTCTCAACGGCTTGCCACTGGTCCGACAAATCAAGTGATCGAATGTTTTCCATGTCCGGTACACAAACCTCCCAAAATATGTAAAACAAGTTCAATAACGAATCATTTCTATTTCAGACCAATCGCAAAGCATTTTAGTGGCCGTAATTTCTTTCAGTATTAGTCAAGTACATCCTACCAGTAGATTTGCCTCAGGTTGCCCCTTATGTCTCAGAGCTGATTTTCTTCTAATATCGCTAACGCATGTTTTGGCAAATATGTGCTTTTGCTGGGTTGCAGAAAGTTTTGTCATAAAAAAAATTGATTTGCCAATTACCATTGTGCTCACATAATTAGTTTTTGTACATGCAAAATGTCGTGAAACTCCCTGTCATGTAGAAAATTAGATCGTAGGTACTCACACAAAAACAAATGACTGATTTACATAGAATAAGATCGCTTTTCAAGCTAAATTTTAAATTAATATGCATATAAAAATGTTTCCAAAGTTGAAACTGTGCAAAAAAAACTGCTTATGCTAAATATACATGCACACTGTTTTAAAAAAATCGCTTATTTTTCGAGCAGGGTTGATTTAAAATGCTTTCTGCAAGCCAGGTAAACCTATCAAGTACCCACCGAAACTGTACCTTTTTCTCGATAAAGGTGTTCTAAAAAAGGCTAAAATGTAAACTAACTTTCTAAAAGTAGGTAATATTTTAAGTTACATGTTCCTATTGAGTTGAGTTTAGTATTTGATAAATAAGTAAGTACTCGAGTTTTTTCCTATTGAATATCTAGAGCTAAGCAATGCACTTGGCAGGAAGAAACAGTTTTGATACAGAAAAATAATAAAAACTCTTGTCAATATAGTTTTCGACACTTATTACTCGACCGGAGGAAAAAATTGACGCTGATGACCTGAGCTGTTTAGCGTCTACAATCTACAATCAATTAGAAAAAAAAATTTAAATAATTGACTGGAAAAGAGAAATCTAGCCACGCCTAAAAATTACATACCAACGGAATATCATTCTTTAGAAATAAAAAGTTGAACATGTAACATTATCCTGTGTTTGTGCTTCTCTGTGGAAAACATAACGTGAAAAGAAATAAATCACGTTTTCCATAGAAAAACAGTCATCGTAATTCCTTACAAGGTATTCATTTAAGTTACATGAATTTCAATAGAATGGACTAAAAATACGTTCAACAATGAATGGCTAATACAAAATTATGATTGTTGCGCGACCTACCCTTACAAAATTATTGTAATGACGGACGACAAAAGCACATATTGTCGTAATCGACCTTTCAGATAATAAATTATTATAAAATCATCGGTTTTTACAATTATACAGAAAAATTGGTTGCTATTGTAAGTCTGTCAAATGCATTTCTATAGGTTGTCAGTACAACATCTTTAGGTAACGTTTGTCTTTAACTAATGAATTATTTCGGATTCCGCGAGTCAAAGAAAACCAACTTGGTAACAGGATCAAAATAGTCGGGTACAATTACACCATACATTCATGGTCAGTTGCGGAAATTTGATTTGACAATGACCATAAATTGTGAACATACATATTTCTCCATACGAAAATCTTTGTAGAGTTTTAAATCGATCCTGCTCGAATAATACTTAATCGACTGAAACGATATTTCTCTTAAACTGTGTATACATGTAATTAGCATCGTTTTTGTATAGTTTTAACTTCGAAGCAACGTTTTTCTACGCATTTCGATCACTATTTAGTTTGAAAAGCGATCTTTTTCTATGTAGAACAATCATTTGTGTTTGTGTGTGTAAAATCTACTTTCAATTCACCAAGCAAGATAATAGGTAGAAAAGTTAGTTAAAGAATGAATATACACTGCACTATACTCCTTGCTCTTTTTGTTGAATATTTTGACGTTCCGACCGATGGCGTTAGTGTAAACGTCATAATTAAAAAAGTTTCACAAAATAATAATGTTTTATCCTAACCCAATTGCACAAGAAACTTCCACTAACTGTAATGTTTTTCAATTATACACTTCACAAAAGGTTAATTAATTCACAAGAACAAACTGTAGATATAATACTCCGCGTTTAAAAGTTAGGTCTTATGATCTATGTAGCGGCCATTATTATTTTATCAGGCGAATAAATATTTATACTCTGGAAGTAAGACAGAATAGATATATACCTGCAGTAAACATAATTATGCTTGGTGAATTGAATTATATCTATATTTGTTCGGAGGAATAGCTACCTGAAGGGCAAATGAACAGAATAAATAACTATTTACGTTCGGTGAATATGGCCATAAGAGCAACGAACATCTACTCATTGACGACAAAACATGCTACAAAACAATATTGTATCGTAGTACGATTTAAAAAAAAGGCATTTAAGATAATAGACTGTAAAACGGAGGTGTTGCAAACTATTCATCGAAGACCGTATGAATGAATATTACTTCATCATCGAACATTTTATTATTCATTTGCTCAAAAACCAGTTCTATAATCACGGTCACATATCCTAAAATATGTGTATAAAGTGTCCGCGCTTTATGTAATAATCTGCGCTCGTTTAATAATATATGCACATTGACTATTTGACAAGTTCATTACCACCAGACCTCTATATATATAATTTTATCATCTTGTTGATCGACATCTTATAATTCCATTAATTTTTTCCCGTAACTTTGATCACGTGAACGTAAATTTTACCCTTATTTGTACAGAATGATTTTTAAGTTGGTTCTCTTTTTAAACAGCGTGTAGAAATCAAATAGACGAACAAATATTTCAAGTAATTTTTTTTATAAAAATTCAAAAATGAATAGAATAGAATAATTTATTATTAATAATTAATTGATATATAATACATAAATATGTTTTCGCTACTAAATTTAAAGATAAGAAGAACGAGCTTTCGAAACTTTATTAAATTTTGAGGTCGATCCTGGTCCTATGTTATGTCACTATGGAAATATGTTATGTCATTATCAAGTTTTCACAGAAATTGTTCGAAGCTGTGCCAATTTTGTTTGACACAAGATGCGTGCGTCGTAGCCATACTTCTGTTCATGCTTGTATAGTAGCGACAAGGGCCTCCCGCGAAATATTTTCGACTCGTGCTATCATTTCTTCACGTGTGTTAACCGGGCTTTTGAATTAATTAAATAAAATATAAAAAAATTAATTAAACTGAAAGTCTGTTTCTCCCTTATTTTTGAGTTTTGATAAAAAAAGTTATTTAAAATATTTGATTTCTACACGATGTTTAAAAAGAGAATCAACTTAAAAATTGTAACTACATATATACCTTCATATAAAGTATATTTTACCATTCCAACCCACAAGTGGGAAATGGTACCAGTTTAGGTCAAAAATCACTTTTCAAAAATTCATCTTTCAGTTTTGAGGTTCTCCCGAATCTATAATATCTCTATGCGTGGAACATTATGTAGGTAACCATGACAACGAATAGTAAATATCACATTGAATACTAGCCATTACCCGCGTCACCTCACGCGATATCAGAAATTTTATTTTCATTATTAGGTATAATCAAATTTCAACATTTTTGAAGTTGGAATGGTCTAGTCGCCCAATTGGCTGGAATCCGTCGTTCTATTATCCGACTTTGTAATCCATCGTTTTTTTTTTAAGTAGTTAAAGACAACGCAAATTTCTATATACATAATATTATGTCATGCTCTGCGTTTGGCTCGCCATCTCTCCTTCATCATGTAATTCGCCACTTGCACTAATTCGTCAGGGTTTTCGTGGGGGGGCGGATTAAAAAGCGAGTGCCGTACTTTGCTGAAAACTAGACACCATAAACCGGGCACCAAAACTCGCTATGTTGGACACATTTTTCTATCAGAACCGTTACCAACGCGAACGAGTTTCCACGAATCTCCTCAACAACTACAGCGCCGCAACAAGCAAGTGAGCGTTGACCTTGACAGAGCACAATAATATAATGATATGTTTCTTTTTTGTGCATGTTTTTCATTCAAATCTTGTTTCGGCGGTGTATTTTTCACGCACGCCACACAGTGCCACGTGAAGGCGCGGCCCCCGTCGATCAGTGGCGGCGCGTGAACATTTTAAATTGGTGATCTGCAGGGTCAATCGGAGGTTCCTCCTCCTTACACGGGCCAGGAGTTAACTTTTTTCAAGCACTGTTGACAACAAACAACAACATACACTGTAACACTAGTTACTACTGCCATAAGCCGCGTATCATGTATATGTACGACATAAATTGAAAATCCAATTGACGCTTTCCTAGGATCTGGGAACTAGGGGATTGTTATATAAAGGCCATGTGAACACCCTATGAACAACGGCTTTACTCAAGTCCACGGAAACTGCCCATCCTGCAGAGACGTGTTCAATAGGTAATTCTCGTGCGCTGCAATGGAACTAAAGTAGGCTCCGCGAGTGTTTTTTTTTTAGTTATCCTTTTTTGTTTGTTTTTTTTTTCAACAAACAAGTTTAAGACTAGTTGTATGTAGCGCATGCGTAATGAAAAAATCAGAAACGTGTCAGGGACAAATGCACGGTTGTCTGCAAGGAACAAATCTGTCAAATGGAAAACGGTTAGGTTTTTTTTTCACTTGCGGCGTTCAGGACCTGCTGTGTCATGGTTGTCATGAATGGACGTGTGTCTTTGGACATTCAGCCCAGTACTCCTGCATATACAACATACACATGTTACAGAAGCGTATACCTTCGTATATAGTACGATAAAAAAGTGTATGTGTGCACTACATGACGGTACATAGTGTCGATAGTGCACCGCCACCGATGGCCGATGATGACGACACCTACAACAGCGCGTACGCATTTTTAACGAACGAGCTATCGAGACGGCGCATACTCAGTTCTCACTACAGGAACAGGTTCGTTTTTTCGCCGCTGGGGCGCACTAACTATCACGACGTCCGTCGACTTGTAACAAACTGACATCGAACTTATTGCAAATAGGATCCTCAAAGACGCCACCATAAATGGCTATGGATCAACTCTCCACGCCGGTATTCCCCGGTACTGTGTGTCGTTATTTTGAAACTTTTTATGTTCGTACATGCTCTAGGATCTAGGGGTCTTCTGAAAATTACGGCCGATGTTAAGGGAATACGGCAAAGACTTGCAATATCTTTACTGAAAAGAGAGTCAGAGCACATTGAAATTTTACGTAAGACATAAGATTTAAAATATCGCGCTGAAAGTGTGCGTTTAGGGGACGTCCATTATTTGCGTGAGCTCAAAATAGGTGGAGAGAGGTTCGGCAAAATGTCACCAAATCTCACTTAAATGAAAATCCCACGTCGATTTTTGAATTCAGATAACATTTTTTATCATTTTTCTCCTCTTATTTCACAGCAAAAATGTAGTACCAACATAGAAGACATCAGTGTTAACACTTAATCCCTTAGTGGTCAGAAGCAAAATACATGAATACCTATATCAAATAAATTTAATTATTTAAAAAATATAGGGTAATTCTCGCCAGAGAGGGGGGTTCCTCACATCTTATGAAATCTCAGCAAGGAGGAGGAGAGGGTCCAAATTTTAGAAAGAAACACCTCACGTAGTTGATGAACGTTCCCTTGTAACCACTTAAACGGAGAGCCCACCGTCAAATTTCCTAGTGTATCAAATATCTGACTTCATATCATGTGAAATCTCTATGAAATCGTTGGATTTCTGAAGTCATGAACAATATCTTGGAGAATCTGACATGAAATCTGCGGACACTGTAAAGTCCGTCGTGGCTTCAAGAGATTCAGGAAATTGTACACGTGGAGTCGTTTAAAATCTTCATGAAAACACCTTCTGACTGGCAATAATATCGATAGATTGTAGATTACAGACGCTCAACAGCTAAAGTCATCAGCGTCTATGTTTGTAATTAGATAATCTGCTAGTCAACCAACACAAACCGACTGGAATGAGCTCAGGTTCCTGGGAACGCTTATTCCAAAAAAAACATTGGAATGCAAACTACATTCCAATGTTTCCCCTGAGGGGAATGATTGTCGAAGTGAATAATCCCACGGGGGTAAAAGCTAGTTACATAAGAAGTCTTTAGACTGAAGGTTTGGACCTATCCCAAGAGATAGCAACATGCTCGATAGGATATTTTACAACATAACTCAACAAGAAAATTGAAATTATTGGAATTTGTTCTGGCACGCGAGGGTCTGCTTCTGAAGCTATCGGTGTTGATTAAACAAAACTCAATATTTCAAAATCAAAAATTCCATGTTTTACGTACTACATTCCGAGTAGACCCGCTATGGCTATAGCTATATTGCGCTACCAAAAGCAATTTTAAGGTACATGAATGGGTTTGCCGACTTGTTACAAACAAAACAGGTTGTTGAGGATATTTAAACACCACTGATATTAAAACGAGAAATAGCCAAGTCGAATTACCTGTTACCCGCGTGTACATTATATAATATATATTATATTTATATTATATGGGCGCCATATTCTGATTATTAATGGTCCCGATTTGATGATTACCACTATCACTAAGGAGAATTGAGATTAATAAGTATTTTGCGTGTTCAATATGAGAAATGCCTTATTCTTTACTGCTTTATTATTTATTCATATTATGCTTTATTCTTATGAGCTACATTTTGCACATTTGATATTCATTATCTCAAACACTTTCGCGTGAATGTCTGGCAATCAAAATTAAAAAAAAAAAACTAAAGGCGCAGTACGGGTGTGCACCTTAAATTTTTCGTGAAAACGTCGAGTATAATCTTTTCTTGTATCGCCTGCACATGATCCGTAGCCGTTTGGGGTTTTTTCGTTCCTTTTTCGACGCTGCCGTAGCTCGGCACTGGACTTTTTAGGCTTAGTGCATTCCGCTCAATGCAAGCTTTCCGCTGACTGCGGTTTTTATAACTCCAACAATATGTACCTATAACTATTTTGAAATTTTCAATTTAATATCATTTTCACTTGTACGACTATTTTTATTGTCTCCCTTTAGCTCTCCTAGCAGTGCTCTGCGAGCTCTTTAAAACGCCATTCGAAGCAACGTCATAGCTAAACGCGTTTCAGCGCTTCATTAACTTAAAACACAAAGCTAATTCAAGACTATCACGCGCGTGCGCCTACACTTTTGCGATGACCTCACAGGCAAAACAAATCGTGCGCGACGAACTCGTAAAGACATGCTCTACTCGTTGGGAGCTCATCTGTTGTCAACGCATTATTTGACACGTAGCTATTAGCGATTGAAATCTAAGGGTATTTAGTAACACAAGAAAATTCGACCGGCTATCACTACTTACCGAGCGAATATAGACGTTTTCAGTTTTCAAAAAAAGCTTTTCAGTGAACTAACTCGAAATCGTTAGTCACCTTTGTTTAATTAATTGTAAACTCATCATCTGAAAGACTGGAAGCTTGACTTCAAGGAGTAAATTATTCCTCAAAACGTTTTGAAAATAAAAAAAGAAATTCTATACTTGAAACTAATAAATTTTCGAAGCGATTTACGCAAATGAAAAAATACCTGAGTATTTAAAAACTTTCTTTTACATCACTAAAATAACTTTTTTACAGTTGTAGGCCTAATTAATGTGAAAAGAACAAATCAACTATCTGTATTTGTTGTACAGAAGGTTCAATTTTCGCGCGCTAATAAGTCGGTATCCCCAACGAATCAAGCTGTAAGTCCGCGGGCAATTTTACCATTTCCCACAACTTAAAAACCCGCAAATATATCATAAAATCTATAAAACAATACACGACAATTAAAAGCTGGTTTTGTCGCTGGAATCACTGCTGGGACTTGTGCTAGCTGCGAGAAATGAAATGACGTCACTGTGGACTCGTGTGAACTTCAAAATTGGAACCCGGCTATTTTCCGTGATTGTTTCTGTGCTGAGTTTTAGTAAGAAACAATCAGAAAACAGTTACTTGTCACGTGGGCGATATGGGTAAACGTTATAAACAAACATGGCGTCATAGTGTGTGTTCTCTTCAGAGACGATACACGTCTACTTCGAACTGTCGCTGGGCGCGCACCAAAATCATCTACAAATGAAGCTTCAAACAACGCATCGTGTGAAGCCAACACATAAAATCAATCACGAAATCCAACGCCACCGTACGCTTGGAACCTAGCAGCGAAATCTCGAGGCATTTACTTCAACACCAACAGAATTTTTCACAGATATAATAATGTGTCCTGTAAGTCAGCACACAATTCTTCTTCCCTATAGACACTTCTCATTGCGCCCGGTGGGACTAAAAAATATCACTTAAATTGATGGCCACCTAATTGATGAATGATAAAACGAAAAGTATATTATAAGATTGGATCAGCTCGGAGAAATGGCAGCATAGCGAAAGAGGTCCTAAGGGGTTACAAACGAAATATCCAAGGTTTTTGGCCTATAAATCCTAGTTTTGAAAATCCCTGGTCTATAGCAAATATAGGATTTAAAAAAATATTAGCAGTTTGCAAATGCATTTCACCAATACATAATTTAATAGTTACCTACTACAATTCAATCGAAAATATATTATCTCTTTTTTAAATCAATGACGAGAAAAAACAAAGTGTCCGTGCAATAAATAACTAAAACGTAATTATACGTATTTAAAAATCCACCCTAGCACTGACTATGCCAATTTGGGTGGATTAATTTCAAAAACAATACACCAAAAACTATATTAACTGTACTAAATAACATTGAAATTTTATTATAATTATTATTATGGGCCATCGCACATCAGAAGAGCTAAACTACGTCAGATAGCCACAGTTTTGCAAAAAATACAACATACGAAGTTAAATACAGACAAATTAAAGCATTTTTGGTCATAAAGCCTTCCTTTAGTAAAAATAATGTATCTAAAATGCGCATCTCCTTTTTCTAATTTCTTCTATTCGTTGTACCCTCAGGGAAAACATTGGAATGTGGTTTGCATTCCAAGTTTTTTATGATTTAGCATTTCCAGAAACCCGAGTTCGTACCAATCGGTTTGTGTATGCCGACTGTCAGATTCTCTAATATATACACATAGACGCTGATGATCTCAGCTGCTGAGCGTCTATAATCCACAATCTATCTATCTATCTATTTGCTGTAAGATGAGGTCAAAAGTTTCAGTACTTACTGCACATGTATAATTTTTAAAATTATTTTCGTGTGAACGCCATTCACATAAAAAAGATACAATTATTATTATGAGTGATCCTTCAGTGGTTGAAGCAATAATTTTCCTAAATGCAACCTCTTCGTCAGATGACATGTTGAGGACTTTATTTTGTTTGGTCTTCTGACTAAACGTGTGTAACAATCTTGTTTTTCTGATGTGTCATCGCCCTATAAGAATATGATATCTAAATCCCATTGCTCCAGAAAAACAAAACACACACAATCAATCCATCACACTAAACAAGAATTGAAACAGTGACCAAAAGCAAAAAGATATCAGCATTAGCTATTCTCAATTTCTCTGCAACGTTTCACCAAACAAGCCTTTTCCGCCATTATTATTGCACGGATATTTGTTTTTGTCACGAAATAAACAAATGTTTTATGCATATTGATAATCCCAAACGGGCCTCAAACTTATCTTACTTCACGTCATAACAATTATTTTGTTAACCATTAAGTGGTCGCGCAGGACCTAACAGTTACATATCCTCCATTCGTAGTCGGGGTATTTGAGTACATTTACAATACAAGTATAATACACAAAAAAGTTAATAACGATGCGAGCCCAACACAATACATTACATTCCTTTAGGAGAGAAATTCCAGAATGGCAATTTTTTGATGACAACTATTTTAATTTCAATTACGTATTTTACAGCTTGTCGCGAGTTTCTACTCTCAAAGGCTGCAAATAAACTGTATACGCGATATTTTTGACAATACCTTTGACAAAATTAAATCAACTAGAAACGCTTTTTTTCCAAATCGCCACTACAACGTATATAGATAAAGAGGAATTCATATTCTTTGGAATGATATAAAAAGAATGCAGAAAATGCCCTTAAAAAAATCAACTCGTTCAGTTATAGTCTCAAAAAATATATCAATTGACATTTAGAAGATTCATCCAAAACATCTTGTTTGCTTTAATCCAAATTACAATTCCTGCCGCCATTTTTATTAATTCAAATTTTTGTAGATACTGATTATGCGATGTTGTGGATTTGTACAACAATAATTTTATTTGAAATAATTTACTGAAAAATGTTTATATAGATCACCAAATATTTTATTCATTGTTTCATGAATTCACACCTTATAGTTGTTTTTTTATTATTTCTGTCATCATCTAAGAAATAGATACTTAACAAAAAGCAAAAACATATCGGTAGTTTGTGTTTTTTACATAAGTAAGTATGTAGGTATATACAAATTGTGTTTATAATTGGGCAGTAATAATAAATGACATCGATTTTCCTCCCCAAGTAAACTTCCGGTTCATAAAAACTTTCTCATCAATTAAAATACTCGAAAAATAACTATTCCAATTTCCAATCTAGAAAACTCCGTTCCACTTGTTGATCTAAATTCTTCCCTCTCCATTTGTCAATCTAAATTCTCCCCTCTCCATTTGTCAATCTAAATTCTCCCCTTCCATTTGTCAATCTAAATTCTCCCCTCTTCATTTGTCAATCTAAATTCTCCCCTCTCCATTTGCTAATCTAAATTCTCCCACTCCACGTATCAATCTAAATCCTCCCCTCTCCAATTGTTTTTTTTTTAATAACCAAATGGCTACAGTTAAGGATAAAATAATTGCATAATTGCAAAACAAAACGCGTCCTATTTTATTAAAGCAATAGGTAATCTCAAACTTTTTCATTAAGGAAAATAACGAATAATAATATATCAATAACACTGCAGTAGCATCAAAAGATTAAGTAGGTATATAAAAGATATGAGAAATCTTAAAACAATTTTTATTCCCAATAAAGTACCAAAGTTCAAAACTCATTCATTATTCAAAATTGATACCGTAAAAACATAAACAACATTATTAATAAAATATTTCATCCACATTTAAATCAACATTCGAATTAATTATTACAGGCAAAATAATTAAAATTCCTTTTTCCTAATAATTTCTTACTTTGTTCTAGATATAAAAAATTCTTATGACTTGTTAAGTTTTATATCCAGGTAGTTCTTCAGGGTAGTGTCTCCTAAAATGAGTTCAGCGAAAAAATGCAAGGATCTGCGAGACAAAATGAACACGTTGAATTAAAATTTGATAAAAAATATTGGTCGTCAACGCTGTCTGTCAATTTTCAAATAGTACAGAATGGCTTAGACTATTTTTGTTTTATTGAATGTCATTAAAATTGATTTGGGGTAAAATATAGTTAGCCGCCAAAATAAGTTTGGGAACACTGCTCGAAAGCAACTCTTCACAGCTTTATCATAATTAATTATGGAAGCAGATAAATCATAGAATATTTTCCTGATTTCATAATGATGATCTGATTTGAAATTAACAAAAAAATAATAATTAAGCAAAAAACCATTTCAACTGAATGACTCCTAAGAGAACATTTCGGATAAGATTTTCTTTTTTCTTTTGGAGTAACTTGATCAATAATTTATCAGATATAATTATCAACTAATTTGTAATCGTTTCTTTCATTAAGAATAAGCTGAACACAATATATGAGGTTCAATGTTATCGTAGTTCAAAATCAATTTGATTAATCTCCAGATTTTGGTTCAATTATAGCGGTTTCAGTCTTTTCAACTTATCATAGTTATCTAGTTATCATAATTATAATACCGCGTTTTTCTGAAATGTTGTAATGCCAAAAGATAAATGAGAAGAAGAACGTTGAGACACTAGAAAATCAATTACCCGCGCAATTTTCTTTGGTTTAAACGGCATCAAAAAATATTAATGCTATTAATATGTGTACGAATAATATTTCCTTCATTTACCTAGTTTCAGGCGTTTCTTCGCTACTTTCGAAAATTCGCTCCTGATCCTCCTTAGATAATTCAAGGTCGGCGAATTGCTCCATTTTAAAAAAGGCGAAAATAAATCAGCACTAAATAATAAGAAAAACACAATTTTTCATAGAACTAAACTGGTGAGACTTGTGAACACTTCAAAACACCAATTTACTGCACAACGTTTTAAAATTTTGCGTAATCAATCTCAATCCAAACAGTAAATAAATCAAAAACGACGAAAATTCGAAAAAATAAAACTGCCTATCCACAAATATAAGACACGCACAGCAATATTTATTAAAACTAATTTTATTTTTTCAACACACTACTATTTTGTTACAGCCGCTATCACATTAATAAAATAAAAATTTCTCTGGACGTTGACGAAACTCCATGTAACAACAACAATTTTATCTGAAACGTCTGATATAAATGTTTCATTCGGTTCTCACTAACAGTATGATTCATAAATAGACGCTTCAGTTTTAAATCACTAAATAGATATTCACGTTATCGCTATATAGGTCCGTGCGTATATAATATTATAATTATTTGACTAAATATATATCGTTATTATTATCTCTATATATATTATCTCTTCAACTAACGCACAACACTTTACGAAAGCACCCGCACTCACATATATCTTGTGATTTGACTCGATCCGATGCAAGTTTCCATAAACGAAACACAAAAACGCCGGCAATGTCTCTAGGCGCAGCAGCAACAACGGTCGTAAGTTACTGTGTGTCTGCCAGATATCAGTCTGAATATTAATTAATTAATCGATCAATCAATTAATCAAATCACACGCGACGCCTTATACACACACGGGGACAAAAAAACTGCGATGCTCTCTTCGAAAATTCGTATCACTACACTAAATAACCAAGAGTCATTTCACCGTTAATTAGTTAGCAGCGCGAGAGAGAAGCAGCCCGTGCAAGCACCACACACACTAAATACGCGCAAACACTTTCGTCGTCCGCTCAAGTTTCAAGGACTCTTTCGCGGCGTTCTCTCGCGAGCACGACGGTGTAACGCGCGAGGAGCGGGTCCGGGGGTATACGACAGTACAGTATAATGCACACACACACACATACAGACAGGCCGTGCTGTGTTGGAAGAGGAGGAAGGAAGAAGCCGAAGCAGCAACAAGGGAACGCGGCGGCGGCACACGCCCCTTGCGTGTCGTCTCCCCCCCTTCGGACAGACCGGCTATAGCGCTACGCCCCAACAGTCACCCCTCCATCATTAGACACCTTCTCCTTACGCGCGCGGACCTATATATTATGCCAAGTGTATTGTAAAGATTGAAGACTAATACACACACACACAAACGCGCACCCCACACGAACACACCACCAAAGAATAAATACGATTTGATTTCATACAATCGTCCACGCACATGTAATGGACAGGTATACGGCTCAGTGTGTCCGTGTGGGTGGCGTAACTATTTTCCATATCTTCCAGAAACAGTTATGTTTCACTCCACAATACTCCCTCAGTGAACCAAACACCAACGTCGATTACTATACTATTCTAACTACTGTAGTGGATTGGATTACAATATACTGTGTGTTTGTTTGTTTGCGTCCATGCGGAAATAGTGATCACAAAGAACGCCGAAGATCTGTCAAATATACCAGGTGAATTTTGATCGCAATTGTCCACCAGCTGATTTAGCCCAAAAATTTATTTAACCGACAATTGAACGAAACTGATTTATTTTTAGTGTTGGTTAATCTGCGATGTCAATTTCTATAGTGTGAACAATTTGGAAAGTCACCTGAGCTTCTCTGAAACTGTTGACTTAAAAGGCCGGTGTGATTAAGATATTTTATAGAGTCCATTATGAGTCACAAAAGTGTCGAAAGGTGCATTCAGTTGTACCTATTTTTAAAGGGGGCGCGGATAATCATTCAAAAATGGTTTCAGTATCGTAAAAATTGTTCTCCTATTTATATGTAAGCCGTCGTGGGACGCCAGGCAGATGTGAACCATAAAGTTAAGCTTGCCAAATGTAACTTTAAATTACAAAACCCTATGGACACTGTATACGGACACCTCTTAAAGTCCTATGATGGACACTTCAATGTTAAGTTACTGGCAGAGCCAGTTCAGTACTTAAGCTACCCTAGTAATTAATAAAGCTCAGTTAGATGTCGACATTAAGAAAGCCATGTTATAATCCAACGCATCCACACAGCAAGAGTTGCGCGCTGTCATCTAACAAAATTCTTTAAAAGTAACGCTTGCCATCACAGCATCACAGCGTTGAACGTCACGACATTGTATCATTTGAAGTTTAAGTGGTTCGGAGCTATCGAAGGTACCAAAGAGTCAATTCGCAGGTGATCGTTTCTGTTTTACGGGTCCATTCCGACGTCTTGGCCAGTTCGTCATTCACGTAACATTTCCATAGGAATTCATCGTGAGGGATCAGCAGAGTAATTTACTTCTGGTGTAAGCAACGGGGGTCCCTCTATACGTATAATACTTTTCTAAGCTGCATGGCGCATATGCCTAACAAAAATAGCTCAACACGCGTTTCCGCTCGTCGTTGTCGACTCCTGGGTGTGCCTTGTTATCAACCAATACCGATTCCTTGCCCGAGATGAATATTGATCTGTGATCATTAGAATTAGTTACGAAACAAGTCTCCGCCATTACGGTTCCACTGTGCGGATCAAAATTATTTTTTCGCGTCCAAGTTGAATATACCATTTACTGTGTGCTTTTGTATATGTCTGTGTTTAAATATTAGAATTTTTATTGTGAATGTGTGCCTAAAAATAAAAGGTGTTCTATATTTCCAACCCAAGCGAAACCGTCTTTTAAATATATATTTTTTCACGAACTTTAGTTACCATATTTATGTAAGAATGCAACCATATTGTGCTCAACTGTACTATGTGATCAAAAATATCTATAACAAAAGTGGATGTAACACTATTCGTGGATTTTTATCGCAATAGTTCAAAAGTAGTTTTTTTTGAGTTGAATGTTATTTTGCTAACTATTACTTTATCAGATAACAGGATTTCGAAGGTGTATACAAAGCGCATGTTTTTTTTTCACGGAAATTTTTAATTATATTAATGTTTTCTAACAACCCATTGGTCACGAATATAATATTATTAAAAACTTCGATCCTAATAAAAGTATGGTGTGACAAGAGATATTGTTTTTTTTTCTTTTTTTTGTGATCACTCTGTAAATAGTTAATATTATATTATGTATGTTTGTCAGAACTTTTATAAACTTTGGACCGGACATAATAAATTATAAAGCAGTGAATCAGCTCGGAAAAGCCAATGTTTTCTTCTATACAGAACGACCGTGGTATCATGTACAATATGGACTGCAATAAATACTAATGATGTGGTAAATTACCTCTATACCTTAATTTTTTTAATAATACATACAATACTTTTCATATTCCCCTCAAAATATTGCTTTTAATATTAACGTAATCAAATTTTGAATAGGCAGCATTTTTTTTTTTTAATTGCAGGGGAATTGTTGGTGACTTTAAAACTAAGTTTTCGGGACGAGAAGTGCCCTCCTTTGGCCTTCTTCTTGATAAGAAGCAGTTTTTTGAAAATCAACTTTACTTTGAAATTTATTAGTATTGTAACTTAGTCTTGAGTGATTTTATAAATTGCATCTCTCAGAAATGACAATAACTTGTAATACAAAAATTTAAGACTTAATATTTGTATATCAAAATTAATATACATACCTAAAAGAAACCCTAAAGATGTCTGAAAAATGAGTAAATTAAAGATAGTGTTTTTAAAAAATCGATAATAAATTAAAAATTTTAATAAAATATTTATTATAGGTACCTATTACCTACTACGTCAAAAAGTTATTAATTAAAGTTGTAGAAAATTTCACTGTACCTATATACAAAATTGTTGTATTTTGCGAGACTCACGCCTTCTTTTCAAGATGGCGGCCAAATGTGAGCACACGGGTCCTAAAATTCGTCTTTAAATTTGCCACCGACCTCCTTACGAATTTCGAAAAAAAAAATGCGGCCTACCCATAATACACCGTTTTTAATGACGAATTGACTGCACTACACAAGCTCACGAAAGTTTTTAACTTCCTGCCATTGAAAACTTTAAAAAGAACGGGAAGTTATTTTTGTTTTGATCCGATTTTCGAAAATCGAGTTTGCATCATATCTGGACGTTTTCATATCTTAGGAAGCTATTCTGACTAGTTTTGGATGAACGTCCGCATGTGTGTATGTGGTTCCCTTACAGATGTATCGCATGCTACCAAATCCAGGACTTTTTAAAAGTTTGTTATTAATTTTCTCGCAGTTTGTCTCGAACAGTAAATCATTAGATTTTTGTAAATAAATATTGGTAATTGCTTGCCTCGTATCCCGTGTTTCTTTTAGAGCTTGTGCCGAATTAAAAAAAAATCTTCGAAGCAAACTAAAAAAGATACCTACTACAGTTTTTTTTATATGCATCTGGGTTGTAGAACGGATTGTCAAAAAATTTGATTTGACAATGACATTAGATTGTGATCACTTAATGGCAGTTTGACAGTTTCCATACAGAGCAGTCTGTCGTATTCAAGCTCGCTGTTATTATAGATTGTACTAAAATCAAATGATTGTTTTACATAGAAGAAGGTCGCTTTTCCAGCTAAATTATGATCAAAATGCGTAGAAAAGCATTGTTTTGAAGTGAACACTGTACAAAAAACGTAAACACATGTATAAACAGTTTAAAAAAATACCGTTTCAATCGATCAATTATTACTCGAGCAGTATGTCGATTAAAAACTCTACAATGCTTTTCACATGAAAAATATATATTAGGTTCACAATCTCACGTCATAATTGTCCAATCAAATTTTTTGGCAATCCTTTCTTAGAGAACACAATCCCGAGCATGTTTTTCAATCCCGGGATTACGGGTTTTTTTATGTGTAATCCCGGGGCTATCCCGGGATTAGACTATGTGGTTTCTAATTGGGCTCAAATGAAAAAAAAACTTGAGTAATTTCTTAAAAAATGTTTTTAATATCGTTGCACAACACAAATCACAATATAGTAAGAAAATAGACAAAAAAAAACTTTACTTTTGCAAGAAATCAACAAGACAACACAAAAAACTATTTAGAATTTCGAAATTACAATCGCAGAAATATCAAAGCAACCAATGTTTGACTTCCAAGCCTGCTTCGTAGTTTATTGCCAACATAAGCAGCAGCTGAAAACGCTCGCTCAGGTTCTACGCTGATTGGAGGAATAGACAATAGATACTTATATGCTGTTTCTAAGACGTGATATCCACGAACTCCTCCATTTTCGAACAGGCTTTTTTCACGTCTAATACTATTTGCCAATCTCGATTCATTTTGTACTTCTACTTCAGGATCTGGAGATTTCATATTCTTACATATTGTACCGCGTATTTAAGGATTGTTTTTTGTCGTTATGTAATAAATAATATTAATATAATCTAGGCAAGGTAATTGTCAAGGCGCAACGGATTACGGAATGCAAACTACATCTGTTTGTGGCAATCCCGAAAATCCCGAGATTAGCCAAGTACGGTCCCGGGATTTTCGGGGCCAGAACACGGTCGGGATCCTGGAATTGTATTCTCTATCCTTTCTGCAAACCAACATTAGTGTATTAAAATTAATATTATGTTTAAGTATGGTTAATTTGACGAAGAACGTGTGCCTGTGGTTATATTATTTTTAAAACTGAATTGAAAATTCAATATTGACATTTTTAATAATTCTTCGATTATAACTCTGGAACTAGAGGCTGGCATAATAGGCGAGCAATTAAAACGCAACATTAAACAACATCCGTATACGAGCTATTCTTAGGTCCCATAACATGTTCGATATAGAACGGAAGTTTCACACGTGTGATTAATAGTGAGCCAGTTAATAAATTACCGAGTCTATCGAACATTCCTCGATTGTACGGGGTCATTCAATTTACTAATTAAAAAGACATCTGTAATGCGCTGACGACTTCTTAGAAACGGTGCATGTAAAAAATACACACATAAATACACAGAACTTGGGATATATACACATAGACACACACAAACAGCTATCGGTATATTATACAGTTTTATATCAAACGATCTAAAACAAAAATTAGAGCACATCCGGACAACGTTCATAAAAAATATAGTTTTGGCCACAAAGCACACCAAATTGCAGGGTTACGGCTATTGTTAGATTGTTTTTTTACATAATATATAGTCACAATATATAAAATACGAGACAGGTTTGTTCAACTACCAAAGTCGCTCAACCGCTATTGTAAAAATTTCATAATGTTTTAAACCTGACTAGCTGAAGAAACCAGTGTCCAACTTTTTTTCAGCTAAGTAGGTTAACAGCACGAAAGACGACGTAAATTTCTTTTAATTCGAAAATTGTTTACATAATTGCCCGCTTTTTTAATCCTTGACCCACAAAAATGGGGTGTTATATGTTTGAGTTGTCTGGTTTTATAATACAATACAATACGCAACGGAGATATCGTAGCGATTTTTCTTGACCGATTCTTTTGGCGATAAAAGTAGGAGAAAGCAATTTTTAATCGTTTTAACGAAAAATGTTCAAAAATTTAAAAAAATATATTGAATTAGTTGAAACAGGTAGTTGAATTAGTGCTTCAATAATTAATCTTTCATTTGACACACTGGCGTAGCTAGACGTGGGTGAAGCGGACCCTCGCCCACGGCCTCGCGCCTTTGAGGGCCTCGCGTGAGACCCTCTTGTGTGCTGACTTGAGGCCAAACGCCATTATCTATATTATCTACGCTAAATAAATAGTACGATTAGTACCCTAAAACAGTGGTGTGAAAGATGCGGCCCGCGGGACGCATCCGGCTCTCAGCCATTTCAATACGGCTCGCGACCAGAATCTATCCAGTGAGGATTTTTCATACCATATCAATGAGCTTATCAAAAATAAAAGACCTCAGGTGTCGGGATCCTCAAGCTCAAAATAATGTACCCTTTTTATTACCTTTATATGAAAATTGATTTAAACTATATCAATAAAGAATTAAATTTAGTATGTGTTTTAGTTTTTAATTTCGGGTCTGGCCCGCTAATACACCCTACATCTTATAACTGGCAGTCTGACACCCCTGCCCTAAAAGATATGGCAGAGCCACTGTATCGATCTTGATTCTTGGGAACAGGTATCTACTGAAAGAAAAGGGTCTCGCTAATGCGACTGCGCTAGTTCACGCTACACCACTGATTTGACTCTCTACATTTTTGAAGTAAAACTTCTTTACGCACGCTTGACTTGGGGAGTAAGCTGGTGAATGCATGACGAGAGATTTACAGAAGTGTGATCGGGCGAGGCGAACGGAAGTTGAGACGGAGATATAAGTTAGTGAAGATAGAAAGAGGATAGTGGCGCCATCAGGTGGCCGAAAATATAAGCAGTATAACTAACAATAGAATGACACATACTTTACTTGCTAGTGGCGTTATCGAGTGACAAAAAAAAGTTTTGTAAACGTACTTTAAATAATATTTCATAAAGATTTACGCTTAAAACCCAACGAGAGCTAAGTAATTGCAGTGTATTACTTTTGTTTCCATAATCTTTATGTTTATATTTCTTTCTTCTTACATTAGACTGATCATTTCGTTCTTGAACAATTTTATAAATTAATATTTTGTTCAATACATTAAATATTCCACGTTTGAAGTGAATAAAATTGTAAATTCATTTTAAAGTTCATATTTTGTGAATTTTCGGGTGAATAATAATAATTATGGTAGGAAGAAGTTTTACTTCAGTCGTGTGGTCTAAAGCACACTCGTTTTTTTTCCCAATTGACCCCCTTAAATTAACCCTCAGAAACAAAATTCAACTTTTCATATTTCACGTCTGTATTTGGGCTACCACACTCTATCTCTGTGTCTAATTTTTTACGTCAAACATTTTCAGAGACGATCGCCTGTGACAGACGGACGGACACCAAACTGATTCCAAAAGTGTTCCGTTTAGCACTAAAAATTGTTGACGGACTAACCGATATGATTTTTGACTCGTACACAGTATTTCTAAATTGAAAATCAATCTTTCGAGTTAAACATGCCTGTTTGCCGTACATATAATGTTTAGGAGCGACTACGGGACAGAGGCAGGTGTTTACGACGATCGCACGAGCCTCTCTGCCAGGAGGTATAGGCACACAAACACAATATACACACACAAATGAGCCGGCTCAAGTTATAGCCGTAACCATTGAGGGAAAACGTATCAGGAGATCAGTTGTTGAATGTTTGAAACAGTTCAATTATTTTATTAAAGTGAAACTTTTATTCTATCGCCACGAATTTTTCTGGCCGTCTGTTGCATGTCGCATTACAGGCGACCGCGTTGTAGGGGTTAAGTGAAAGGCGTTCAGAGTAGGCGCTCGATATAGCAGCCAAGGCCAAGGCCAAAATATAACTCAAAAGCCCGTCCGACAAAAACTTCTGAACGCTCCGTTCATCATGAAATTTGGACACAACAACAGATAAACGTGCGTACGGGTGAAACCGGGCGGGACCGCTAGTAATCTATATAATTTGCTAGCCACAGCGCTTCGAATCAGCACATGAAACGTCATCATCAGATACCCCGCTGTACACCGTCTAACTCCTGACCCACAAGTTAAGCGTGTTATTTAGATCGACTTTGAGCTGCATTTACCGTCAGTACATTAGTACAAATAAGCATCTATCACTGGTCATAATATACTAGAAGTGTTCACTGAATCTATCTTTCAGCGACTTTGACTGGGCGGTGCGTATGTCGAACATGCACAATGCACATACCTACATGATACACGACGCACGGTTTATGGCAGTAGTGACTAGTGTTGCAGTGTATACTGGTGTTCCATTAAGGACTTTTTTTTTAATTAAAAAAAAACACAATGTTTACATTGAAAGTATCTTAATTATTGCATTAAATGAAAGTTAAAGGTTTGCCATTTACGTTTTAAAAAGAATATCGTGTAAGTAACAACCTCTTGATGCTCTACAGATGGGGACTGTTTTGTTAACATTTTCGATGACTTTTTCACACAAATTGAACTGAATCTCGCCAATAAGACGAATAATCTCCGCTTTTAATTCATCAATTTTCTGTGGATTATTGCTGTAGACTTGTGATTTAACATAGCTCAAAGAAAGAAACCCAAAGGCGTCAAATTACATGTTCTTAGTGACCATGCAGCAACACCATTTTTTAAGATAATGCGTTCAGGGAATTTTTGGCTCAATAAATCTACTGTTAGAGCTGCTATAATACAAGTGGCTCCATCCTGTTGAAACCACATGCCATACAGATCAGTATTCACTAACTCACGCCACAAAAATAAAAAAAAAATAGAATAAAAAACATTTTTTTTATTGTTTATATAGCCGTTGAGATGAAAATGTGGTTCACTGAAGATGATTTTTTTGGAAATTTTCGTAGGCATTTTAACAAATGGCAAACCTTCCTCCTTCCAAATGTCAAAACAGAAAAAAATGGAAGTTAATATGGCTGATTTGTCAGCTGTCAAAAAAAATCCCTAATTGAACTCCATTACATAGTTGGTCAACAGTGTTTGAAAATAATGAAAACATCATAAACAGGGATGTGATTCATTATTTAATTAAACCTTCCCCCCGGCCCCTCATTCCTAGCCCGTGCTAGTAGGTACCTTCGGTTGATCCTGCAGAACACCCATTTAAAATGTCCACGCGCCGCTACTGATCAGTCGTGTTTAATATTTCAACCCCGATGGCGAAGAGCTGATAAAATGCACAATTACATGGCCTTTCTTGTAAATATCTGTACGCTTAGATTAAACATCAGTTAAATAATTGTACTGACACAAGAACACGATCGCTTGCGAACGATAGCCACCGCGAATTATAATGTATTCATCAAAATTTAATTCGAAAGACTGCGGGGACAAATCTATCATCTGTACTAATTGTTATTATTTCAATTATAAAACTAATTATGTAAATTACCTACTTCTTTGATATAATCTGTATTTTTTTTTCTAATCTGAAATTACTATTGGTATTTTGCCCTACAGGTCTTTGACAGTTTGTACCGAATGAGTAAAATTCCAGCCTATTGAGCGAAGCGACGGAACCATTCCAACTTCAAAAATATTGACATTATTTTGATATAGTATAGCGGGTACGAAGGTTTATGGTTAGTATTAAATATATTTGCTAATCGTTGGCATGATTACATATGTTCCACGTCATGTAAAAATTAACCAAAGGACGCTTAACTAATTTCTATTCGACAAATATACAGAACAAAAGAACAGCTGATTTTTTTATTTTCAAAATATTTCCGAAACTAGTTTAGAAATTTTTTTAACAAATAGGGCTCTTCATATTGGCATATCGAATATCATCCCAAAATTTGGTTTGACCTGAATCGTGCTCACAGACTAAAAGACTTTTTCCAAAAATATTTTTTTTGGAAACGAAAAAATATTGTAAAATTCTGAAAAGTGAATTTTGATCTAAATTAGTATCATTTCTCGCTTCTGGTGTTGGAATGGTGAAAAACTACCAGCTAAAACTTTTTATAAAAAAATTGAACCTGTTTAAAATTAAATTGACTCCTGCCGGTTTAAAAATTTTCTTCATTTTCTTTTTAGTGATTTTTATAAAGATCGGGTTCAATATTTTTAATTTAATTGCAAGAATTAAATTGGCGTCGACTTCAAAATTTTATTATATTTCTGTTTTTGATAACTTTTCTTTGTATACGCCCTACAAATAGCTACTTTTCGTACCTGTGTATAACGACTGTAAAAAGCAAAACAAAACAAAAAATGTGATCATACCAACCCAATAGTAATTTCCAAAACCGACCTATCAGTTACCGTTTAATTCTATAATATGAACAGATAGCATGCTACACAAAGCAGGCGTAGTTTTCGTAAACTATCCAATAGGTGGTACGTGAAAAAAATGTATAGTATGCATATCTCGACAGTAATGCTTTTATAGCTCGCGTGACTGTTAAGCCTCGCTGGCGGTCGTTTTTTCATAATGTCTCAACTCTCACATAAAATATTGCATTACAATCTAGATTCATAAATGCCACAGTCAACGCTAATAACGTTTCATCATTTATAATACCGCTTTATTAAATAGTGTAGACGCATCTATACCTATTTAATAGATGCACAATAAACCTTTTTCATTTCCCTCAATTTTCCAAGAATTTATGGCTTGGAGAAACGCCGCAGTATAATTTGCTGTTCTCCAATGCCTCTCAGACGAACGTTCTCATGTTCCTGTTAACTTCAACAAGTGGACGATCAAATTTCCCAGTGCAACATCATGATGTACAGTCGACTCCTTAAAGAACTGTTAACGGACCGAAATCACTCATTCTTAACGAGACATTGTATTTACACCACGACTAAAATATTAACTTATTAATATTAGTGTTGATATCTATTGCAAAATTTATGTGGCGGGATTATGCTTGGAGAGTGTTCTGGAAGCAAATATTCACCAAGGAACTTTGAGCCAGGCTGCGGGCCAGTGTATGTAGTCAGCCTATCCAGAAGCAGGGAGAGGCAAAAATTGGGAGCAAATATTTGTGAATGACCATTGACCAGGCTGGACATGAGTGTGGTCGAGGCATAAGGGTAAAAACATCCCGAGTAGAGTGCATATCGCATCTCACTGTAAAGCACCTTGCACAAGCTGCAGTAAAAACACGACCATTTTAAATCGATATTTTTTTTCACTTCCGACATCCCTAATCTAAATAACACGCTATAACTTATGGGTCAGGAGCTGCACGATGTGCACCGGGGGTATCTTATGAAGAAAGTCTGCCACACAGAACACACACGAGTTTTGTGGCTGTTAAACTTAAGCGTTGATTGTGTAACTATAACACCAATTCCTAACATTAAATCTTGATTAAATAATGATAATAATGCGTTTAGCGTCCGTTTCTCGACTTCATGCCATTATACAGACGCCATTCGCACCATTACTATTTTCCATCTATCGCACTTCCGGTGATTTTCTACGTTTTTAAACTTCCGCTTTATTAATAGCAATTGGCGAATGAAGGAATTTTAGGACATTAGGATAAGGTAGGCAAATTTTGAGCACAGGAGTTTGACAGGTAATTCTCGATATTTATCTGGAATTAATGAAGGAAATTATGGAAACCTCAACAAGATGGCCGGTATACAAGAATTACCGTTTCTCGACGAGAGGCAGCAAGAAAAAGTACCAGCCACATCTGCCCCGGCCGGGATTCGGATCCGGTACCTCCCGAATGCGAATCTAGTGCTCTCATCACTACGCCACCCCGCCCGGTAAAATCTTGATTAAATATGGAAAATATAAATTATTCGAAAATTATAAAGCACGTAAGATTTCATGGTTGTTCTGCAGCTCTGCAACGCTCATAGAGGAATCGCTATTGGTGTATATAGATATCTATAAAATAGGAACAAAGTGCAATGTGCACTCTACTCAACACCTTAATGAGATCATTGCGTCAATGAAATGGTAAAATGAAATTATGCACTTGTGCTCTCGTAACTGTCTTCAAGAACTACACGACCTGCCTGCACCAAACACATTATAGGGTAGTCAGTCCAGTCCGTTTCGATCCATCCACCAGCCCTCACATAATACGATCGTACCCATGCAATGCGGCCCGTCTCTCTATGCCCTAATGGTGTATATATTATATGTATTGTGCCTAATGCACCCAGCAACAGTTAGGATGCGCCCAGTTCACTGCTCCACACGAACGCCAGGTACGGACCACGTTCAGAACGCAAAGGACTGACTGTACATTTTGGCGGGACCGCGCTTTACAGATGGGCGAACATTTGACCGTGCTTTGTGGAATGAGTCGATTTCCATATAATCGGCAAACAATATAACTAATAAAATCTACTCAGCATTTCACTGAAATATCCTATGCGAAGCGTCTCATAATAAATCATTGCGTGCTACATATTTTTGTATTATGTTTATTGTTTACAATTATGACAGTTACAGGCGTCATTGAAAAATCGAAGAAGAAGCATGATATGTGCTGTGCAGTACCTGATTTTGTTAGTAGATCAAGTGTAAATTTTGATAACACACTATTAAATTGAAAACTGACAGCAGTCAGCTGATTATACACCTTTGATTTCATGCGGTTTCTCTTTCATATTTGACGTACAGCATGCAAAAAGTCACAGTTAGCCTTATCACTACAGCTTGCATCAATGATTCTGCCGCATTTTACGATGTGTGTACTCGCGATTTTTTCCAATCAATATAATCACGGTTTGAATTAGTATCGCCCCAAAGACAAATTTCTTCCTTCGAAACATATACCTGTACTAATACATAAAGCTGAAGAGTTTGTTTGTTTGTTTGGTTGAACGCGCTAATCTCAGGAACTACTGGTTCGAATTGAAAATTTCTTTTTCTTTGTTGGATAGCACATTTATCGAGGAACGCTTTAGGCTATATAATATCACCAATAGGAGCGGAGCATCAATGAAAAATGTTGCAAAATGTAACTGAAAATTCGGATGTCCGACAAAAACTTTTGAACGGTAACTCCGATCATCATGAAATTTGGACACAACATTCATCTCGGTAAACTATAAAGATGAATGTGCGTACTCATGTACCCCCCATTCGTTCTTTTGCACCCAGGTGAAACCGGGCAGGACCGCTAGTTTCAAATAAAACATCGAAACCTCGCATACTGTCAGTAAAAACGTTTCGAATAAGGCGACCATACTGAATATTCTGAGATTAATCACATCCATGTCGATGATGTTTTAATCATTAACTTTTTTTTCAGACAATGTTGACAACAAACTACAGTATACCGCTGTAACACTAAGCCACAAATTAAGATCAATTCAGTGAACACTTCTGACAACGTTAGATGATCATTTGTACTAATGTGCTGATGGTAAATACAGCTCAAAATCGATTTAAATAACACGCTACTTCGGAACACGCGCCTTAACGCAAGAAAGTTTGCCACACAGAACATCCACGAGTTTTGTGATCTGCCATTGACTGTTAAACTTTAGTGTTGATTGTGTAACAATTACACTATTTCCTAACATTAAATATTGGTTAAATGTGGAAAATATAATTTATACTAAAATTATGAAGTATCCAAGATTTTGGTTGTTCTGCAGCTCTGCAGCGCTCATAAAAGAACCGCCACTGAACCCTAGCATATTTGGATATTTTGATAGTCCTATATGAAAATTGGCTATATGTAAAATTGAATGGAACATGGAGAAAAAGTTAATCTGTATTCCGGAACAATCTGAATACTTACGTATGAAGGCTAAGTTAAACAGATCAAAGGCAAACATTAGCACATACAAACATGCGGTTGAGGTACACAAAAAACGTACCTAGGTATAATTTACCTGTCCACAAAAAGGTTTCTCGCATTTTCTGACTATATATAGTGTGTATTTATAAATCTGATCCTTCTACCAATTACAGGCAATTGTGAACTGCCAAAACTAAAGATAATCAAAATTACTAAATTCAATTAATGTTTAGATCTCGGACCTGTTCGTGTTTAAATGTAGGTTATGTCAAGAATCTTATCTTCACTCTACATATCCCTAATTGATGGAATACCAAGTTTCGTCAAAATTGTTCTTGTCCCTCTATAGTGATGCGGATACAGACGCACAAAAATTCTACTTGAAACATGATCTCCCGTTTAGATAAAAAAGCTTGAAAAAATCCACAAGTAGGTACACGAAATAAAAAAGAAAGACTCCGTTACTATTTTGAGATCAGATTTGCAACAAATGCTAGAGCTTCCATCTTTTCTCATTATAGTCTTCAATAATTACATCTGCCATAGTTTCACAAACACTCTGTAGATTTACACTTCGAACCTAAACTATACCTTTTTTCTATTCACATGCCTAGCATTATTCGTATGCGTTGCGATTTTTACGTTTCTCTAGAATCTTCTTTCAAAGCGCAGGTTCTTCTAATATTACTGACCTACATACCCAATACAAACTGGCATAATTCTATACCAAGCGCTTACGATTTCAATTAAGTACTTGCACTTAGGTATAGGAAAAATGATTTTTAAAAATTATTTTTTTTGCGTTGGGGGGGAGTCTTTATTAAAAAAAACAATTACGGAATTGTGTCGATGCGATGGCGTTTTTTTTTTTTTGTGCAATGCCTTTACATTACTTTTATCTCTGAATTTGTAATTTTACCAATAGCAGCTAGCTTGGGGTTCGTCCGTTTTCTGATCAACCTATTTGAAGCGAGGTCCGCGAAAGACCAAAGATAAAGAAGAACTGATCTCGAAGGAGAACATTATGCTGTACCGAACAGAAAACTTTTCGGCAGAGTTTGAAAACAGAACTTGTCTACCTATTTCACTGAGCATAAAAAATCTATACCTACGGCTTATTTAAATTATGGTTCAAAATTCAAAAAAGTGACCTATGGACTTTTTAATCCTAAAGTCTTAAGGTAGTACGAGCCCCAAGGCAACTTTAAATAAAAGGCTTGATTTTTTTTAATATTTCGGTAAATGGATGATATGTTTTCATTGATTTCTCCAAAAGTAGTCGGTGGAAATTAAAAAAAAACTATTTAAATTAAAGTTAAAACCTTAATAAATTATTAGTACAGTCAATCTGGCAAAAACCTCAACAAAACCAACCAAAAAGGTGAAACTTGGTGAGTCGTTAGAGAATGATGAAAAAAAGGTTACCTGGCAATGGCCACCTGGTACCTGTTCAAATAGTCAAAAAAAACTCAAAAATATTTTGAAATGCATTTTTCTCTAAAACTATCCATTTTACAGAAAAATTTATTGAACGAAAAATGTAGAGGGCATCGTTATCTACAATTAATGTCATTGGTGCTATGTTGTACAACAAAAAATGTGCGCAGTAGGTGGCGCTTAAGTGCCAAAAAAAGTGTTTTTCAACTTTTTTGCCCTGAAATTTTCATTTTTCAGTTACGATTCAAATGGAAAAATTGTTCCATTTTATTTTATAAACAACTTTTATTTCAACATTTTTTTCATACAACTTACCGTTTCAGAGCTGCAGCTTGTTGAAGTGAAAATAAGTTGTATGAAAAGTAAGTTGTATGAAAAAAATGTTGAAATAAAAGTTGTTTATAAAATAAAAAGGAACAATTTTTCCATTTGAATCGTAACTGAAAAATGAAAATTTCAGGGCAAAAAAGTGGAAAAACACTTTTTTTGGCACTTTAGCGCCACCTACTGCGCACATTTTTTGTTGTACAACATAGCACCAATGACATTAATTGTAGATAACGATGCCCTCTACATTTTTTGTTCAATAAATTTTTCTGTAAAATGGATAGTTTTCGAGAAAAATGCATTTCAAAATATTTTTGAGTTTTTTTTGACTATTTGAACAGGTACCAGGTGGCCATTGCCAGGTAACCTTTTTTTCATCATTCTCTAACGACTCACCAAGTTTCACCTTTTTGGGTGTTTTTGATACGAAATGATTTTTTTTTCGCCAGATTGATTGTACTATATTGAAAACAAAAAAAAACCGTTGTGCCCGACTAATTAAAAATATATTTAATCTTTTTAATTAGTCGGGCACAACGGGTTTTTTTTTGTTTTCAATAGGTAATTTATTAAGGTTTTAACTTTAATTTAAATAGTTTTTTTTTTAATTTCCACCGACTAGTTTTGGAGAAATCAATGAAAACATATCAACCATCTACCGTTTTACCATAAAGCCGATGTTAAATATGCCTACTTTTGAAGTCATTTATTTATTTAAATAATCAGGCAACCCCCCCCTAAAATTTTCAGAATTGGTTTAGACTTAGTCCAACTTCATATTAAAAAAAATCAATACTTTTATTTAAAATTACCTTGGTGCTCGTACTACCTTAAGAATGTTTGATTAATTTGATTAATCAAAAACACATTAGAAATGAAACTTCTTTGTCTATAATCCAACCATAGATGTTAGTGCCAACCAAACGCGCTGTGAAGTTTATAAATAGTGCGTCAGTTGATTATACTCTTATCTATTTCCTTACCAATTTATCTACCACATAGAAAAATTACAGTTTAAAAAAATTTTTAAAAATATTCGCTATAGCAATACGGTCCTAAAAATTAAAGGTAATTTTTAAATTAATGATTTCGGTCAACATCCATAGGAAGTCCCTCAATTCGATATAGGGAGATTTCTTATCGCTATTGAACAATGTATTTTTTATTCAAAAAAAAATATTTTTTACTTTTTAGTCCACAATGCTATATAGTTTTTTTAAACTCTAATTTTAATAATAGCACTCAAAATATGGCTATGTTATATAAATATTATTGTATTGTCATGGGTCTGGAAGTGGGTGAAAATTAAATTGAAAGATTTCATTAGATAGATACAAACATACATAGATACATACATACATACAAGTGAAGTTAATAAAAGAGTGTTAAAAACAGATGTTAGCGAACAAAACATTTGAACGAAAACTATTACCTCAATCTAATATCTTTTGGATATTTAAAAAAATCGATGACGTACGAACCAAAAACTGTATAATAAAAAAATTAAATAAAATGCAGGCATTTTTTGTCAAACTACAGCCATGTTGCAAACAAGAGCTCTTTCCGGTCGAATGACACCGGAACTCGGCACAGGTTAAAGAGAATATTTTAATGTCATGATTTCGCATAATATTCGTAAGTTTTCAGTAAAACCAACAATATAATTATATTTCACGTGATAATAATATAAAACATTGCATATTTATTGTTCACCTTCAAAAAATAATTGGCAAAAAATTGAATACCATTACTTTGTAAAAAAAAACATGCAGTGATACAACCAAATTAACGATCCCACCAAATGATACATATATTGTTACTGCGGTCACAAAGCAATACCGCTTATGCCGATTGTTCCATAATATTTTTTACATAATATTCAAAATTTAAAGTTCTGTTTTGTGAGCATTTTTTTAATTTTTTTATATCTTTGAAAATTCTAAACTTTATTTAAAAACGATGTGTTAGGCTTCAATGGATATGTGAGTATTGTAACAAACTATTTTCCTCTTGAATGAAAAGAGACAGCACTGTTGAAACACATATCGAACTGTATCTATAACTAATAAAACACGTTCACCAACATCCATAAATAAATTTAAAAATTATAGTTTAAAAAAAAAACTGAAAAAAACACGCTTTAATAACAAACCGAACTAAAAAGTAGAAAATAATTTTAAAGTATGAAGAGTTTGTGTTACCGCAATAGAATGTTCAACAATCAATTATAGCTAATTAATTTGGAATAAGATTAAAATAAAAATTAAGTTATTAAAATTAGATGTCTTCAGCATAAAGTAGTGTTGATCCAATAGAATGTTACGATGAAGGATGGTTTTGGTTGAGGATCATAAATAAATAAGCTTTACCAATGTTTCGCTAGTGGCCAACGTTTCGAAAAATTTATTTTCATCTTCAAGGCCTATGAACATGTATATATGTTTATAATTTAGATCATAATATTATATCTAACAGTTACAATAAGTTTTTCCATTAGAGCTACTATATAAATCTATTACATACCTCAAGCTGGTCGAAAGGTGGTAAATTGTTAAAACAACATACATGATCACATTCTTATAGGTTAAAAAAATTAATATGAGCATCTTATTATAAAAAACTATTAAAATTATTAAATTTTTAAAAAAATGTCACGCAGTAAAAATTTTATTGACAAATATTTCAATAAAATTTTTACTGCGCGACATTTTTTAAAAAATTTAATAATTTTAATAGTAATTTTCTTCAAAATTTTCAAATTCAATTTTTTTTCAAAATTTTTAAACCTGACGTCCTCCCATAAAACGTCCTATAAAAGTGTCGCGCCAATTGCACGGTTTTACTCCGAGACAAACGCGTCATTAGAAGTTTCAACTTTCATATATCAAAATTCGGAACATGGACGGTTTGGTCTTGTGACCATAGATTTATACACATATTCAGATTATATACACGTTTGAAATATGTAAAAAATGTTATTTTAAAACAAACTGTAGAGTGCTCACGTTTCGACACATGACATTTGTTTATGTCTGTCATCAAAACCGTCAAAAAGCATTTTTAAAACTTTACATTTCTTCTTGTGTCAGTCAATCTGCAAACACGGTTAACTCACTCCGCAATAATCTTAATTCTTATCCCTTAAATTGCATAAAAAGTTCAATTCTTTAGAATTCAAATAAGCAGCCATTTTATAATTAACCTAACATTGCCCTTTGTAGATTGGCTACATGTTTAATTGGAAAGGATTAATACAAAGTCAGTCAAAATAGCTTCGCAAATCTCACCAAGTAAAATACGGTCAGTTTTGTTCTAAATTAAATTCCTAATGTAACTAACATATTTAATTAAATAAGTATTATAATACCACGTCGGTCAAAATAGTTTCGCAAATAACTCATTATATTTGCCTAAGTTTTTAAAAGATAAAAATTGTTACTACGGGTTATCCTTAGAAGATAGACATAATGTTATCGCGGACTTTCCAGTAGGTCCTTTCAATAGATCTGTAGTAATTAATTTGATGTAACTCTTATGGTTTAATCAGCGTAAGTCATGTAAGCGCTCCAGAAACGTCTTTTCACGACTTGATTACAAAGCATCGAGATATCTTGAAATTTAAAATGAATGTTTTATACACATAAACCTTCCGGAAGAAATTCCCTGAACAATGGTGAAAACCGCATCAAAACCCATTGTCTAGTTTAGAAGAACTAAACGAACAAACAGACAGACGCGGATAGCGACTTTGTTTTACCTTATTTAGAGATTTTGACTACAATTTAGCATCACCAAGTGCGTACGCACAATTTTGTTCATGGGGGCAAGGGTCAAGACTTATGAAAATAAACATACTGCAATTTGGTGATTAACGATATAGTTCGAACGTTGTATATACCTAGTAACTATATAAAACACCCACGCTAACGGCGTCGCTCCGAGTTCCTCCCACAGGCGTCGGTGGGAAAAAGCCTTGCATCACGTCACTGCTAGAGGGCTCCGCTGACGCCACGCACCCAATTTACTTTACCGTGGCCTATCATTGGATACGTAAATTTAAATGGACATTATTAGACTTATAATTCGTCTTTTAATCCGCATAATCTGCTTACATACTGTTATAATATACTTTATAAGCATAGTGTCTGGCTTGTATATTACATATCCATTTTGACAACTATAACTCATAACAAATATAATAGTCTAAGAGCTATCAAACATTTTTGGGTAGGTATTTGAGAAGGACCCCCCGCACCCCGCACAGACCTTATGGGCCTTGGCTCTCGGTTAAATTGATCGAAAAATGGTTTTCTTTTATAGTTTAAATGTCACTAAGAAAGAGCCTAAAAACCGATAGATTTTTAGTTACATGTATGTTCAGCGAGATTGTAGATATAGGGATGTCTATTAAATTCATAATATTAAAAAATCCTAAGCTCTAGAAATATGTTTTCGAGTGCGCTGAATCTGAATATGACATTATTATTTTATAGGCACCTTCCAACATTCAAATCTTTGATTAACGTCTGATTAGAACTCTTCAATAAATAAAATTATTTTTTCATTATTTTGATAATCATTAATAATTTTGAAAGATTTTATAAAAAGCTAATTAGAATTTAAATATTAATTATTTTTTATATTTTTTAGATCAGTTCTGAAGAAGATCCAAATCAAGATTGAAACGTTAATGTATTAATTATGTATTTTTTTTGTTAATATATTGTCTAAAAAATTGGTCGATAATTTTATTTATTGAACCTTCCAACATTACCTAGTTTTCTACTATTTTTCTATTTCTAAAAAAAGCACAAAAGTTGAACATGAAACATGGACATCCCTAATCCCTATATCTAAAATCTCGCTAAACATGTCAGTAGCTAAGATTCTATTCGTTTTTAAGCTGTGCACCCATGGACACTTTTTCTTAGGGACCTTTAAACTATAAAAAAAACAAACATTTTCGATCAATGTAACCGAGAGCCAAATGCGGGGTCCTTTGCGTATCACTTTTTTTCTAATGTCTGAACACAAAATCGGAAAACCTGGCTGAGGGGTAGTGGGGCCTCGACAAGCTGTAAATTATAAACTTTGCGAAATTTTAATTGCAAAAAAAGTCCTTGAGGCATTTTGAAAATTTAATACCTTCAAATTTAGTATTTAATAAAATAAAAAATAAATAAGCCAGATCGTTTAGTCGGGTTTAAATGTCTGCCTAGGCGGTTACAAAACTGTCTTTTATACGTGAGTGCGAGTAAGACGTTACGGGGTGGTTGTGAGAGAGAGCGTATATCGCCGTATATCGTAGCGCAGTACACTTCAACTCAGCCCATATACGCTCTCTTTCACATTTCAAGTGTCCGTAGACTGCGCATAGCTTTGTACGTTAAAGTTGCATTTGACAAAGCTTTTTAGGAAACTATTTCATCTTTGATTCACCTACAAATCTCGCTTATGTGGAGGTTCATGTCTCGCATCACCTAAGATTAGCTCTCGCAAGATGTCAAATAACAGTTACAAATTGTTTTAAATATTAGAATTATCGCCTGTCACTGTGGATTAAGGAAACTCAGTCCGCCGCGATAGTGGAAAGATTCGGGGTTCGTATCCCGACGGTGACATTGTTTAATGAATAAATTTATATTTCACATTTACCAGGCGTCTCACGACGGCTCTTAATTTTCCTTTCTATCTTCTACAGCAAGAAATTCAAATTAATGAATGAATTAAACGAGAATCGAGACAGATATAGGGAGAGTAAATATTAAGTCCGTCTTATCAGCACGTACTATTAAACAGACGATATTATGTCAGTTTAGGTACAATAAACAGGAAATGCGAACCGATAATATTTTATCAAACATTGACCGATCAAAAACACATTCTAAGTATAGTTAACAATGCAATTATTACATTATACATGTTGTACTTAAATTATTATTACAGCGTGTCCAAGCCAACGAACAATCAACAAAGAATAAACAGAAATATAGTCACTATAGTAACTATGTACATAGTTTTAAAAATTCCAGCCTATTGGGCGACGGGACCATTCCATTAAGGTAGTTTGGGAGCCGCAATCCCAAGTCAAATAAATGACTTTTTTTTTTGTTCCTCAAATAATTACCCAAATCATGTTACAATAATTAATAGAAATTCACATAAAATTTATTTGATTTAATTTAATGCGAATTATAATTAAATAATTATAGTAATGTAATTAATAAAATATTAATTGATTAGTACTTAGCTGTCACTAGTCACTGTCACTACAACAACAGAGATAGAGGCTACATGTCAGTATTAAAAAATTAATAAAATCAAAAGTAGGTACGTGGTAAATTATTCTGAAATTTTTGCAGTGTGTATTTCAGACATCGTTCTATCAATTAAAAAGTTTTTTTTGTGGGGTCAAGTTTGTCAATTTTTTACAAACCCTCAATTTCCGGAGTTATTGAACAAGGACACTCATAAGGGCTCGTGTATTTTTGCATAACTTTAATTAATTATATCTCTTAAGAGTATTCGTCCCTGCAAATACCCCCTGCACCCTTCATCTCAAATCTTTTCCCCTCGCCTAAAAACGGTTCGCGCTCTCCCGACGCTATTTTTAAAACTAGAGGGTTCTGGTAAACGCCAAATGAAAGACAAAGAATCAGACTACAGATCCTTCAGGCGAATTTTTTGAAAAAAAAATCCTGAAAAAACTTACAACCTTTTGAAAAAAATAATAAGTTACGTAATATTTCACACGTAAGCGAAACTGTTTTTCAAAAAATTCGCCTGAAGGATCTGTAGTCTGATTCTTTGTCTTTCATTTGGCGTTTACCAGAACCTTCTAGCTTTAAAAATAGCGTCGGGAGAGCGCGAACCGTTTTTAGGCGAGGGGAAAAGATTTGAGATGAAGGGTGCAGGGGGTATTTGCAGGGACGAATACTCTTAAACGGTGTGGTAAAAAAATCTGATTCTTTTTCTGTAGGTGTCTTTAATTATAATCTTTTGAATAAATATAAAAAAAATGTAGGGTCAAGTTTAAGTCATTTGGGTACCAAACTACCTTAAATTTGATATAATATAATAAAGAGAATTAAAATTTTTAATATCGCATGAGGTGACGCGGGTAATGGCTAGTATTCAATATGACATTTGCTATTCGTGGCCATGGTTACTCACATAATATTATGTTCCACGTCATGTAAAAATGAAACTTACTATAGTTTATTTCTGACGGACCTACAAAACAAAAGAACATTACCATTCAACACGACAAATGGGGAATGGTACTAATTTAAGTCAAAATTCACTTTTCAAAATTTTACAATATTTTTTAGTTTTGAACTTCCCCGAATCCAAAAAACTTAGGTATTTTTGGAAAAAGTCTGTGCGTCTGTTTGTCTGTGAGCACGATACAGGTCAAACGAATGTACTGATTGAAACTGGAGGATGTTTGATATGCAAATATGAAGAGCCCTACTGTTTTTGCGGGAAATCGGCGCAGGCGTAGAAAAAGTATATGCTACAACTTTGCTTTTCATATAATAATGGTATAATTTTCATAAAGGCATTATTATTCTATTTATTTTGACAAGAAAGTTTTGTAAAAATAATGCTTTCTAAATTTTACAGTTGCCGAAATATTTATAAAATAAAAAAATCTGTTGTTCGGTAGATCTGTCAGTTTAGTAATTGACAGACATGCTTTGATTAATTTTTATAAGACTTGATAACACATTATATAGATCATCATGCTAACGAGCAGCAAATATCATAATATTTAATAGTAGCCGTTACTCGCGTCACTGCACCCCTTAACAGAAATTTTATTTTCTATACTATAATATGTCAATATTTTTGAAGTCGGAATGGTTCCGTCACCCAATTGGCTGAACTTTTTTACTCAATGAAGATTGATTCTATTCAATAAATAGAGTAACTGTGATCCATTGAAGTTAATGATGAGTATTTGGAAAGAATTCCGTGGCATAAGGATCGAAAATGAAGCAATACTGAGACTTTTTTAAACTTGCATTTAATACTAACGTTTCGATACGTTTTGTTGATAACATGTGACAGCATTTGAACACTCTGAAGATGATACAAAACGTATCGAAACGTTAGTATTAAATGCAAGTTTAAAAAGTCTCAGTATTGCTTCATTTTCGATCCTTATGCCACGGAATTCTTTCCAAATACTCATCATTTTTTACTCAATAGTAATTTTGTAATAAAATTTGTAATGTAGTAGTTAACTATAATAATAAATATAACAAGGTATTGTTTAATTTCATTAGTAAAATAAGAAATTGTTTGGCAATTATGTCCGGGTTTTGAGCTCAAAAATTCAGTTTTTTTTAACTTATTGACTTTACAGATGAAAACTATCTAGAGGTCAAAATTTAATTATTTAATATGACGCAAATATTTGACAGTTCGAAGTTGCCCCGTACATGTAACTATAAAATTCCAATAACGATAAACCCAACAAACATACGTAATGCATACATAGAGTTTTATTGTTCACCAACTTCAGGAATTGACACAATGAAATTGTAAATGATATATATTTATATAGTGTGATATATATATATAGCATAGTATATAGATCTCTTGACTTTCCCACGAAATAAAACAATTGTATCAAAAAGCTGCGAAACTGGTGAGTGTATACAAAATATAAACCAGGAAACTATTTCTTGTTCTTAGATGTCAAATAACGGTCACTCTTGTGACGTTTTCCATTTCATCGCGAAAGAAAAAAAAACTACAATAGATATTTCCTGGCTACCAACCGGATTTAATAGCTTTAATTCTCATATCTAAATCTTCGTCATACAGTTGACAGTCGAATCCATTATTGGACTGTTGCAATCAAATTATACACCGAATCATGTTAATCACGATAACAATAAATAAAATTATCGACCAATTTTTCAGACAAACATATATTCACAAAAAAATATATAAATTCAATACATTAACGTTTCGGTCCGAATTTGGATCTTCTTCAGAACTGATCTAAAAAAATATAAAAATTAATAAATAGTTTCTAATTTATTAAAAAAAAATTATTAAATAAGTTTTACATTTTTATATCTTTTTAGATCAGTTCTGAAGAAGGTCCAAATCCGGACCGAAACGTTAGTGTATTGAATTTATATATTTTTTTGTGAATATATGTTTGTCTGAAAAATTGGTCGATAATTTTATTTCTTGAAGAGTTCTAATCAGACGTTAATCAAAGATTTTAATTACGATAACACAAATCGGCAGATTCCATCGAATTGCGAGTTCGACCGAAAAAATATAATAAAAAATTCCAGCCAATTGGGCGACTTGAAAACATTTATTTTTTTAAATTTAGTTATTTGCCTCTCAAAATAAACCCCCAAAATTCGTTTATTTATGTTATAAGTCCGTGATTGGCTAATCTATATACGTATGAAATTTCGACTTTTTTCGTTCAGTAGATTCGGAGAAATTAAGCTATGACAGACGGACATACAGACAGACACGAAAGTGATCCTATATAAGGGTTCCGTTTTTTTCATCGGATATACAGAACCCTATATCTATTAATAAAACCCATGTTAGTCTCCATAAATTTTTAATAATAATAATAATAATAATAATATTTATTAGTCATGTTGTCAATACAAAAATTGAATGACAGGTCAACAATAGAGAAGAATATAAAATTAAACATTCAAATATCATTCAAATATGCATCCACACTGTAAAACAATTTAGTTTGTAAAAATTGTCTCACCGCCAAGTCAAATCTTTTCGATCGGCGAATGTCCAGTGGCAAGTGATTATATAACCGAACAGCCATGGCAAGTGGACCACTGTTCGCTACGCTAAGTCTGTTAAATGGTATGTGGATGTCACTCTGATACTCTAAATAATTACTGCCTACATTCCTACAATTTTTTTTTAAATAATCTCTTTAGGTATAACGTTAAAAAAGCAAACTTTAAAAAAATTTGTAAAATGGCAAAAATAATTTGTTTCTTAAAACTTATTCAGACTGCCAGTACGTATTAATTTCTATGGTTTCCCTCAATATTTTCTGACCAATGTTGAGATCCTTTCTTGTAGAAAGACATTTCCATTAACCTATCCAGCTCCTGAGCTCACAAAGTCGTCTGCCTCATTCTCATTCATTTAACCGCAGTTTAAAAGCTCTTAATATAACGCGACAGTGGTAATCTATAAGGATATTATGTTGAAATATGGATCAACGGTCGCTAAACAAACTATTATTAAAATTATTATTCACTATTTGTACTCGGCAACGCGTTGCAGTAGCTCAGTCTGGTTTGCGTGCGTTGCTGTTACGTTCAACAGATGACGCGCTCCGGTTGCCGTAAAATATTTAGTATAACGTGTGTTGCTTTAACGTCCAACAGATGGCGCTGTACGTTATCACCTGCCACAGGTGTGATATTTGTATATGGATAATATTTAAACGAGTGACTGCAAATTACAATTTTTGGTGACAAAAATAATCAATTTGGGTTATAGTCCGGGAGCCGGCAATAGTGAAAGTGCACTTACACGGATTTTCAAGATTTTATATAAATAAATAGTACATAACAATACGAACAGAATAAGCCCGGTATGACAGGGTTTATTCTGGCACCTGTATTTTTTATGCATTTTAGTATATTCAAAATTCTATTATGTTTTGCACCTATCGCGGAAATAAATTTTAATTACACTATTTTCTTGGAAATTTTATGAACTTTTCAAAAATCTTGGTATGACAGCAATTATCGTGGCAGAAAAGCCTGTCATACCGCCTTAAAGAATTTAGAAGTTATCAAATTTTACCCCCATCGCGGATAACATTTTTTTTTTTTTTAACTTCTTCATTTTAATGTATTCTTTCAATATATTTCAGTATGACAGCTTAAAACATGCCGATAATCCCTGTCATACCAGTTTCAAAAAACGTAATTTTTTTAAGAAGCTGACTTATATACCGTATACAAAATTAAATATTATAAAATTACTTAATTGATAAAAAAAATATTGTTATCAATGAATAAGGGAAATTAATAAGGGAATATATGTAGATTATATGGTTTAACTTATTTATTTAACAAAAAATTACTTAAAAATAAAATACAATGTTAATATTACTTATTCATAATTATCGATATCGTCACAATATCGTATATTTGTTTGTTCATCGTCTTCATCTTCATTTTCATAATTTTTGGTAATTTCTTCAACAGTTAGCGGAGCTGCCTGGCCAATATACCATAATGGTTCAAGTCTATTTTTTTCATTCAGTTGCCAACCACACGTTGTTGGGTCATATAAAATGCAGGTTTGTTGAGTAGCATTTTGCCACATTGTATTTATAAATATTGTTCTTAAAATTTGCATTTTATAAAGGCATGATAAACTTCAATTCCAGCAATATTCCTCCTTGTTGGAAAAGTTTATCACAAAAAATTTTAAGAACAATATTTATAAATACAATGTGGCAAAATGCTACTCAACAAACCTGCATTTTATATGACCCAACAACGTGTGGTTGGCAACTTAATGAAAAAAATAGACTTGAACCATTATGGTATATTGGCCAGGCAGCTCCGCTAACTGTTGAAGAAATTACCAAAAATTATGAAAATGAAGATGAAGACGATGAACAAACAAATATACGATATTGTGACGATATCGATAATTATGAATAAGTAATATTAACATTGTATTTTATTTTTAAGTAATTTTTTGTTAAATAAATAAGTTAAACCATATAATCTACATATATTCCCTTATTAATTTCCCTTATTCATTGATAACAATATTTTTTTTATCAATTAAGTAATTTTATAATATTTAATTTTGTATACGGTATATAAGTCAGCTTCTTAAAAAAATTACGTTTTTTGAAACTGGTATGACAGGGATTATCGGCATGTTTTAAGCTGTCATACTGAAATATATTGAAAGAATACATTAAAATGAAGAAGTTAAAAAAAAAAAAAATGTTATCCGCGATGGGGGTAAAATTTGATAACTTCTAAATTCTTTAAGGCGGTATGACAGGCTTTTCTGCCACGATAATTGCTGTCATACCAAGATTTTTGAAAAGTTCATAAAATTTCCAAGAAAATAGTGTAATTAAAATTTATTTCCGCGATAGGTGCAAAACATAATAGAATTTTGAATATACTAAAATGCATAAAAAATACAGGTGCCAGGATAAACCCTGTCATACCGGGCTTATTCTGTTCGTATTGTTATGTACTATTTATTTATATAAAATCTTGAAAATCCGTGTAAGTGCACTTTCACTATTGCCGGCTCCCCGCCTATTACTGTATTACTAAGTGAGCGACTGACTGCGCGTGACGAGACAAATAATAGTTGGGTGGCTAAATTACTAAGTGAGCGACTGAATAGAACTGCGTTTTCTAAAAAATATATATTTAATTAATAATAATAATAATAATAATTCTTTATTAGGGTACGGACAAGCCAATATGGCTATCTCGTCCGCCCTCTACCAAAAACAATACACTTGTGAAATATAAAATTTAGTTGATGAGAATAGTATTGATATTCTGAATATATCTTTAAGATCATTAAAAAATATTTTATTGTAAATTTTAATCTTTGTGAGTTGTTAGGCATAATTGTCTGTATACTCTTTATTATATATTAAACATTAAACATTATTATTTATTAAACATTAAAATAGTTAAAAAAATTTAAAATATCAATATAATTACATTAAAATGACAAAATAAAAATATTATCATATAACCATTGACTGTCAATTAAATATACATTTTTTAGAAAACGCAGTTCTATTCAAACAATTAACTATTTAATTCGCATACCCCGTGATCGTTCACCCCGGAATTTTTTTTTTAAACTCAACATTTGCCCCTTCCCGTTTCACTGCGAGACAATTCGCATACCCCTTTATCGTTCACCCCGGAATTACAATTCGCATACCCATTTATCGTTCACCCCGGAATTACAATTCGCATACCCGTTTATCGTTCACCCCGGAATTATTTTTTTAAAAACTCCACCTTTGCTCCATCGCGTTTCACTGCGAGACAATTCGCATACCCCTTTATCAAAAAAAGCGGTGGTTTTCAAATCTTCATGAAAACGTGAGTTTTAAGTTGTAGTCTCAAAGTGAAAAAAAAATAAAAAGTAAAAACAAAAGAAGATATCTGCTTCAAAATTACCGAAGGCATTCTAGTCGCTCACTTAGTAATTTAGTCACCCAACTATTATTTTAATATCTCAAGTTATTAAAACAGTATCTCATCATCAGTATCACCAAAATTTTTTTTTATTCGACCGTTTTATAGTTCCCCTTTGTATATTAGGTATATAAAAACACACGCGTATTCGAATGCAACGTTGTGTCAAAATGTCAAAGCAATCGGTGAAGAGTTTACGGAGATTAAAGATTTTGAACAAACGAGCACTACATTAATTTTATTTATAGAGAATTATGAAAGTACTTTTATTCTTAGTTTATTACAAGGTCTGTCAAATGATAAGACGTCCGTTGACCACTTGTTCATCAACGTCATCCTTGGATTGCGGAAGCCGCTGATGCCATAAACAAGAAAAAAAAACCCACTTGTCAGTCATTTAAGGGCGAAATTCCCGCGCAACAGACCGACGTTCAGTTGTTCACCTTAACCTCTCTTCCCATTCCGCCGTTGTGTCCGGACGGTGTGCTTGTCGGGCGAACGGGAACGAAGCACGGCAATCTCGACCGTAACGTGTCGTCTTTTGTGTATGGTGGTACATCGGGGTCAGGTCAGAGGTGGATCGCGCAACAGGACAATGTTGTGCATTACGTATATGTTGCCGTCAGATGTCGAAATCAGTACTTACCTGTCTATATTATATCTCGAAAATCTTGCTTGTGGTAAAAACAGGAATAATTTTATTTTCAATATTTCGGATTTTTTTTTCAAAATTTCAATCACAATCGATTTTATAGTAAGCAGGCCTTTTGATAAAAGCAAGGTTACTAGATTACAGAGGTTGTCTAGTTCCATCTGACCAATCAGCGTAAGCGCGGGAATGACCGCGTGAATTTTAATATCAAAAATGTCATTTGTATTTAACTATAGGATTATGAGAGAAATCAAAAATTGACTATCGTGGGCACTGTAGAGTAATGTAATTCAGCCAACGCGAAATTTGTTGTTTCGGGTTCAATTGTCCCGACAGTGACATTTAAAATTTTTCATATATATATTTTAAGTCTTCCAAAAATATTATGAATATAATCGTTTAATATTGTGCTTTCACTAATTCAGTGAAAAAAATATGCTGTATATACTGTAATGATTATTATTAGCCATTGTAGGACTATGTTATTTCGTTCCTTCTGACCATAATCAGTGTATACGCAGGAATGACGTAAACTGGCGGATCTCTCATATTTTAATATAAAAAATGTCATTTATATTTAACTAGGACTATGTAAATCTCTTATCATAAAAGTTTAATTTATTGCAAATAATATATCAATCTTTCGTCTTTGTATTTCTTTGACAATTTTGTTAAACACTACCATTAAAATTTATAAACAGCAGTCGTTGCCACGCAATAAATTGACAGGTTCGTCACTACTATCCAACGAAACGAGGAAAACTGTATGATTTATTAACCTTGGATAAAAGTAGTATTTTTTCATTTTTGGTTTCGAGGTTTAACCCAAAAACCACCACAACTAGCAGTTAGATTTTCGATTTAATTAAAAATATCTACAAGCTTTAGTCCTAGCTCTAATCTAAACTAAAAATAATAATAATAATCTGAAAATGTGAATGTGAATGGTATTTCGCAATGCTGGAATTTTGTCAATTTTTGCGGATTTTGGGTTTTAACACTAAATACACACGTGACCTAACTGTCATCGTTAATAGTCCAAACACGCAAACCATTTCACGCAAAAAATAATTAACACAATAATAAGGTTTCGACACAAGATCGCCCGTAATTTCGGTCAACAATACAAAACGTCAAACTGCCTAACCAACAACCTCACATCATCGGCGCTTTACTGCACGCCTCATATCGTTCATACAGTTTCGATTACCAATACAAGCTGGCTAAGCAAATAACCTTACAATGGATAATATCGCATCATCATCCACTAAATGCATACATTATTTTATTGTGCACGGCAGCAGCTGGTGCATCCCGCTGTTGCACAATGCACTTGTGCATTTAAAGAATGATGCGTTGTGTCATTGGACGAGGTGCCGTGGGCACGAGCCGCGCGTTACATATAGAAAATGCACTATTAGTGTGTCCTGTATATATAGGTAACCTATACAGACACTGCACTACATAGTGTGCGCAGGCTGAGAGCGTTCAACCGATGGTGGTGAGTGGTTTAAGTGATGACCAGTCGCAGATGCAATCGCAGAGCTATGCACCACCCCATCAGTATGAAAACAGGAACACAGTAATCGCAAAGGGTTTCATTTGTCACATATTCAAAGAAAAGTAAAACTCCTTATATACACAAAATTCTCAAATCTCACTTGTGCGGACATCCATGATTCAACATATTTTGTTCGTTCGAGAGAGTTAAAGAAACAAAACCCTTAACAAAAGTAATAATGTAAATTATTAACATTATTTAGATATTAACAAAATTTGCCTCTTTGTTTTAAATGAATTCAAACTTCTTTATGAAATCATATATTTAAAATAGTTGGCAAAACCAAAAGTGCACATCCCGCAAGTTTTCTACTATATAATGAAAATTGAAAAAAGTTTAAAATAGAAAAAAAAATAAAAATATATCAGAAATATACATAATATATAAATATCAAGTGGATTAAATGGAATAAGAAAAAAAATTCAATGATGTCGCGGCAGCAATCGAACCCGGGACCTTGTTACTACTGGTCTGACGCCTTATCCACTAAGCCATAGAACACATTTCAGTTCTGGTCTGATTGTAAACATAAAGTGAATAAAATATAAAGCAAGGCGATCCGACCAAAATTGCGATCTGTAGAGCTCGGCCGTATGTATACATACGTACATTCGTACAGACCAACCGACAACTTTTCAATTAAAATTTTAGTAGTAATTATGAACTCGAATCGATCTAAAATGGTTCTGGTTTATAGGACAGAATCTCCTCTTTTCAAAAATCTACAATGGATTTCATGTGAAATTAACTTTTAGATACGACTTCTTGTGCAAACGAAAGTCATATCTGACGCGCAAAACGATAATAGAGCACATACCGCTAGTTTAGCGATATGTGCAAAGCGAAGTTGATATTTCTAAATGCCGAGCAATCCCACTTTTTAAGTTCTGAAGTGTTCCCGATATGACTTCATCACAGGTCAGATTACTCATCCGACTCTTGAATATCCTAACTAGATTCTTAGAAGAGCTTTTTTGCGGGTTCAATATTACTTTCTTCTGCCAACATAACATTTTTATCGAAACCAAAAATTGGGATCAACAACTAGTCAATTACAAGTAAGGGACATTCTTATTGAAATCGACTATAGCCAAGCGATCAATGTACAGGTTGTCCGCACAAGAACAACAAGATTCGGTCCGCTTAAGGGAGGTGTCCAAAAAGATCTTTCATCAAGTAAAAAGTCTGGCGATAGTGCAGCAAATAAATTAATTACTGTAGTTGTACGATAAAAAAAAAAACATCTGCTGTCAGTTCGTAATCGAACTGGATAAAAAAAGTCAGGAAAAAATAAATCTTACCTCTTTTTTCCCGACGCCACAGATGGTTCCACGACCAGCGGCGAACCTTGGTAGTTAAAGCCTGTAAATAACAAATAATACATTTTAAAATGACTATTTGCTAAGCGAGCATGTGACGAGAAAAGGTGTTGATTTTTCTCAGTTTATGCCATTCCTTACAGCAATTTTCTGTTTGATAAATGCGAGTTTCCTCTAAAGTCATATGATTTGAAAACTATTAGAACTATTTATATTATTTAAACAGCTGCACAGAAAAGTAATCCGGTTATCAATATAGATTGTAATTAATTATAGACGCTCAACAGCTGAGGTCATCAGCGTCTATGCGTGCATTAGAGAATCTGCCAGTCCGCATACACAAACCGACTGGTACGAGGTCGGGTTCCTGGAAGCGCTAATTTCCAGAAAAAGGTTGGAATTCCAATGTTTCCCCTGAGGAGGGTTTTTAATGAGCCAGTCAGTTAGAATAGTACTTACAGTTAAAAAATCGCTAATCTGATACCCCCTAAGAGGAAACGTTGGAATGTAGTTTACAATCCAAGGTGTTTGGGGAATTAACGCTTTCAGGAACCCGAGCTCGTACCAGTCGGTTTGTGTATGCCTTTTAATTCCTCAGGAGAAACATTGGAATTCAGTTTGCATTCCAACGTTTTTCTGTAAATTAGCGCTTCCAGGGACCCGACCTCGTACCAGTCGATTTGTGTATGTCGGCTGGCAGATTATCTAATACGCACATAGACGCTGGTGACCTAAGCTGTCGAGCGTCAATAATTATCTATCTATCATTTAAGGCCAATCTCTCACCATTAACATGCGAGTTCAACACTATATCGTTGACGATATTAAATTAAGAGCAATATCTTAGCAATCAGGCGATCACGAATGTCGCGTCTCTGCAGTGTCTCTGGTGCGAGAAGTTCTCTTTGAAATAATGTGTAGAGGAAATGACGAAACATCGCAATGGCGATGATTAGAAAGCGGCAACGTCATTTTAGAAACAGGTGGATAGGGAGTTACAGAATTTTTATTCTTTTCCATATTACATACGTAAGTGCTGCAAAATACATTAGAACTCGTGTATCTTCAACCTGTCGGAATCAATCGACTCCTGTTTCCTTTCAACTTCTCTTTCATCCTCACTCATAGACCAATCACAAGAAACTTTTATTAATTTATCAAACGTATTTTCTATTGGCTGAGCAGCGTAGGAGGAGACACTTTGCGTGAGAAGTAGGGACTAACTTGAAAATATGAGTAAAATCAGTTGAAAATAGATAGTGTTGAAAATACATGAGTCCAACTGCATAGGCAGTAATTCTGATAATATGTATAGAATATAGATAAAGAAGCTAAAATATCTAGGACCTAGGTACATTCCTTTTTGAGTACTTTTTTAGCCGGCCTTTAAAAATGTGTGCTGAATTTGTTGTTTTTTTTATATTTATTTTAGTCATTTGTAATTACCTATTTAAGTTTTTTATTTTATTATCATGTAATTTAAAGATATTTACGTGATGGTTCAATGTTGATCAATAATTGTATTTTTATAAGTTTAGCATCTATTATTATCAATAAAAATTATATCTTATGTATTTACCTACTCTATATGACGGTCACGTTAACTTACCCCTAATCGTGTTTGAGCTCCCGAAAATTAGGTTCTATAGAATAATATTAGTTACACACTTCTTAAAACGAAGACCGAACAATTTTTTTACGAATGTCAAATTTTACAACAAAGCGCGTTAATGTCATAAATTATGAATTAATAATAGCTGGTCAATTACACAATCTCTATGGAAATATATAACAACAATAGACGCCTCGGTGCCAACAATATAGTAACAAAAAAAAACCTCCGATGATATTTTCAAGTAGGTACATAAGCTTAGTAAGGTCTCAAAAAAATATTGCCCGTTTTCCGTGAATGCAAAAATAGAATGATCTGAAAAAAATAAACCTCTTCTATTTGTTCAATTCAATTCCACACCTAATGTGTTTTATAATTAAATCCACCACGCGTCCGAGTTATCTGGACCAAGTACCACTATTAATATTTTATTACTTTCAATAATAATTAAATTGAAAATCAAATTGATATTTTCACCAGTACGCGGATTTGAACCTATAGGAACTGACGGGTTGTTACTTGTAAATTCTGTGTAAACAGCATCCCTATTACTTAAAAATTACGTTGAAATTCCCTAAAATGAACTTTTTACGCTATAGAATCATCAGAGAATTTTTTTTTGTGAAAATAGTACTTTATGTATCTAGGATATAATGTAGGTTATGTAGAAACGACTGTAAGCGAGTTTTAATGCTCACTCGAATCAAAATATCATTACGTCCAATTACATTTTTAGTACATATCCCCTATAAAAAAATAGCTGGTTTTCATTTCATGTTTAGTATATTATACACATATTTGACAGTTCCATTGTGTAACAGGTTGTTCATGGAAATTACTATTCGCGTCTGCTGTTGTTTGACATAATATATTTCTAATGGTAAGCTTATGTAGTTTATGAAAATTACTACTATCGCCTAAGTACCTACGTTTGCTTTATTCTGCGTAGGTCCTACTTTTAAAAAAAGAAGGTTATCAATTCCGCAGAACGGGAGATCTGAGTTTTTTTAGTGTATTAAGGACGTTCCAAAAAAAATCAGTTATCTTACAATTATTTTGAAACTTAAGAATACTTGTAAGTGTCCTTTATACGTAGAATGTTTTTCAATAGTTCTGGCGGCAGTAAATTTCTAAATATTGACTATTAAAATTTTCCTATTTAACAGGGCATGTCCCGATCGATGTTGAAGTGAATGTTTAATTAAATAACAATAGTAATTTTCTAACGATTGTTTTGAAAAACTGAGAACCATTAATTAAAGATATAACAAATATCTTTTCTGTAAAAATAGCTATGATAAGCGATATTAGTTTTGTTATAAAAATGTTAAAAGCGAACGAATTTTCGATGAATTTCACTCCTGCGCATGTGGGCGGAGGCGAAATAGTGTACTGTATCTCAACTATTTTTTTATTCTAGTTATGGTAGTTTACATAGGTGAATTTTTTTACAAGTTGAGCACGCCTGCTCCTTGGGAACGTCCTTAAAGTAAGACCATGAAGTCATAACCAGGAGATTCAGCTCGAGAGTAGTGGTGGACCGATATCTGTCGCATGAACCAATATGACGTCAGCTACTGGGTAACGCACACACGTTCATGGCTTACATGTGTGTAGTGTCCGTGATGTTAAACAACTTTGGTAACTATGGCGAAAACAGGTGGAAAGAACCGAAGTTTTCCCAGGTAGTGATAGCAGCACCATCTCGCGTGCGCCAGAAAACGGTCCGTCTCGAAACACAGCAAGCATAGGAAGCTAGGTCTCCTGGTTGAAGACTTCGTGATTAAAACTTACACGATATACATCATCTTACAAAGTTTTTTTCACACCGTAGAAAAATGAGGCGTTATTCATTTGTTAAAAGTCTACAATAAATAAATCAACTATATGCAAATACTTGTGTATATAAATTATATTTCATTTATTACCATGCAGAGTCTGCTTTAGTTATTTAATTTGTCTATTAAATAATTACCCTTGATCGGTCATTATAGGTAGTTACGCAATATATTTGATTGGTCTGTAATTTTCTACTCTTTTAATTTAGTTTGTTTTGATGTTTGTACACACGATCGTTCTATTGTTTTTGTGTAGTTTTTTAATTTTTATTTTTGAAATAATTATCAACTAAGACTATAGCAATTAATCTCAAATAGATGGTGACATACCATAAATGATATTGTGATACATAATGTGCGGTTTTTGATACTTAGACTTTCAATGCTAAAACTGTAGATTTAACTGTGACTCTCAACGCTAGGTGTTACATATAATATGTCACCAAAAAGCGAATTTAGCGCTCGTGGTTAATCTTGCAAGAATAACTTTGCAATCAAAATAGTGGCAATCATGACGAACATTTTCTTAATGCATCTTATCAAAAAAGTAAGTTTTCGGTTTATGTTTGTTTATCATCTTATATATTTTTTCTATTTATTTTAAGGATGTATATGAGGTATACTGTCCCAGACAAAAGTATGTACATTAGCGCCTGTTATAATAGGCCAGTAAAATGACAATCTCAGTTTCCACTAATTCGTAAATTAGAAGAACTCGGAGCACATATGGAGACAGTTTTGGTCCGATTTTTAAAAATCAATAAAAAATAGAAAAATTCAAATAATGAATTGATAATTTTTCGTGTTTTTAACTGTTGGGTGTTTTCAGACATTTTCTTAACCTTGGAATTTTTCAACTTCTCTACTTTAATCATTTTTTTTAAATTTTTGACAATAGGTGGAGAATTTTTTTTAATTTTTTCGCGAGTTATTATCTCTTTTACAATATTATCAATAAAAAATATGGATAGATCTAACTGTTCTGAAGATACAAACAAAAAACTGATGAAACAGTTTTTAACTATTTTTAACAAGTTCCAGTCATCTCACGAATGTGCAATTTTGACAGATTGTGTATCATAGTTATTAAATGAAAGGTGTTTGGAAAGAATTCCGTGGCATAAGGATCGACAGTAAAGTAAAACAGAACTTTTTAAACTTGCATTTAATACTGACGTTTCGATACGTTTTGTATCTTCTTCAGAGTTTTCAAATGCTGCGTCACATGTTCAGAGAAGATGATACAGAACGTATCGAAACGTTAGTATTTAATGTAAGTTTAAAAAGTTCTATGTTGCTTTACTTTCGATGAATCGATCCTTATGCCATGGAATTCTTTCCAAATATCTCTCATTAACTTCAATTACTCTATTTTTTGAATAGAGTCAAATTTGCACTATTTTGCGATTTTGTGGAAATGTTTAGGATAAAATCATCTTCATTTTACTGGCCTAATAAGATGGTAGCAACAACGTCAAATTGTACGAAAAATTCTACTTCGGTACAGTTCGTTAGACAGCAATAGATACATATAAGTGTACGTATGAGTAAGTAACTAGCATGAAATATATCGTGATAGCGTTTCTTATGAGCAGTAATATAACCTTTCAATTTCATTGGTTATTTGTCAGAAATAAGCAGTAGTTGTAGTAAAAATGTTTCTAAATTCTATACTCCATCGGTGCGCGCTGTCGTCAAGTGTGAATACGCATTTTATAAAGTAGTTCGTTCGATGCTTTTCAGTTTTTTTTTGCTCGTGATTTCCATCGGTGACAATAGATGAAATTATGAACAGAGCTTCTTCGAAAATATGAGTAACAAGATTCTAAAAATTACAAAATTTTCTCGGAAAATTCCTGTGTGTTTTACCGGTATTAAACTATGAATGCGAGATTTTCTGATAAGAGCTTATGTTTATTCTATAATTATAAATTTTCAAAACTATTCAGTAAACTGTTCTGAAATGTTGGGTACCTACTTATTTTAGATATATATTTTAAGAAATAAATTGACAAAACTTCATTCATTTTTTATTTTTCATGATTTGAGACATCTTTAGGCCTAGTTTATATGAGAGGCGTTAAACGCGCGTTGGGCTAACGCGCGTTGAACGCCTCTCATATAAACTAGGCCTTAAGGAGGCAGAGTAAAAATAGTCTAATTTTTATACCTCGCTAAAAATTATTTTTGATTACTAATTTTGTAATTACTAATAATACCTACCTACTTACGAATTTAAATAAATACTTGTTTTTATTCGAATCATCAACAAAATATTATACTGCTCTAGAATTTTTATTATCAGATATGATAAACTTGTACTGTTGGATGTATTTACAAGAAATACTTCGTATAGCATAGGATCAAAATAAAACAAAAACATTACACTCCGTCTGGGGTAGTCGGGTAAAAATGATCTTATTTAGTTTTAAATGAGTCATTTTACGACCGCTTAACACGCATGAAAAGCAGCTATTTTATTGGGGGTCGTGCAAAAGTTTTTTTTTTGTACTTAAAAATTTTATATTTTAATCTTCGTTAAAATTAACAAATAAGTCAAGTAGGTCGGGACCTTCCAGTCTTTTTAATTTTAGGAAACTAACTTTTTATTATCCTGAATTAGTGATGTGCCGGATCGTTAAAAATGTATATCCGCGGATACGGATCTGATTACTGATATTTGGTTTCAAGTTCCGCGGATACGGATCTCAACTTTCTTAGAGTACGCAACGGTAAATATTGCATCTGTTATGGGAAAAAGTTATTGACCTCTTTAAGAGTTAACTCTCATAACAGATTGTCCCTTTCCAAAGATCGATGTGCAATATCTCATTATAAAGATTGTTTTTCGGTACCTTTGAGTTATGTACTAATTGGTATGGTACTCACTACGATAAATGTTTGCAATAAAAGGTGCCAAATACGATTTTAAAAAATAAAAAATAATCTGAATGGAATTTAACAGTTTTTCATTATTACCCAATCACCTATATATACAAAATTTCATCTATGAATTGAAAATTAATAAGGTAAAAGATCCGCCAAAAACTAGCGGATACGGATCTTTCTTCTCCCTCGGATATCCGCGGATACGGATATCCGGCACATCACTATCCTGAATAAGGATCCCAAGACCTAAATCAATATCAATGGCTGAACATAGTGTAATAAACGCTTAAATTTTAGTACATTACAGTTGAGTGTGAACCTTGCATTTGGCATATTATGCGAGTTCTTTTATGTTTATTCTGTTTATGGCATTTTTGTGTTATTCCGAGAATGTATAATCCCACCAGAACGTACCTACCCTCTTTCTCTTAGGTACAGTTCTTTCATAATATTTTGAAAATATGCACATTTCCAAGTATAAATTTCACGTAATTTGAATGTTAACATTTTGAACAATCTTTGAAGTTTGAATAAAAAAAGCATATTCTACATACATGCTTGAGGAGCAAAACAGGGCAGATAAGTGTTAACTGCCGGCACGACAATAAAAAATAAACCCATTTTAAAAAAATCCAATTTTTACTTTCTATTAATGGACAGTGTGTTTGCTTGTAAGCTTACAAAATTACATTTATTTTAATTAATATTTATTAAATTGCATAATAACTCAGCTATATAAGCCCCCTGTTATATTTAATTGCTTGACTAGTAAGTTTTTGACAAAATAATATGGCACGTTTCAAAAATAGTGTATCGCCACCTAACTCCTCAAAAAACCTCGGCCTGCGGAAATCTAAAGATGTTAGACAACAGCGACTTAGATTATACGTGACAACTGACAAGTTTTAGCAACTAAATATGATAATCAAGAATCTTAAAAAAAACATTCCATCAGCTTAGCGCAAAAGAGACTTCGTTTATTAGAATTGAAAAAAGGCCACCATTCTTTTAAGTTTTAACTATAATAAAGAAGTAAAATAAACCAACGGAAAATATTTCTAAAAACCAGCTAAATAATCAAAGCGCACATTATGACTAGTTCGCACTAGGCTAGTATTTTAGTCTAGTAGCGAGTAATTTAGTAGATAAATGTGTCCGAACACCCAAAATTTAGTCGAGTAGGTTGGTAAGTAATTAAGTCGAGTCGATCCATTTTATTCTATTTTTCTCGGGCGAGTAGCACCTCCCACCACGTGTCCGTGCTCACTGGTTCACCGACTAAACAAGCCCGAACCTGTTGTTTAGTCGAGTTCATTAGTTAAAAGGGTATCTTTACGCTGAATTTGAAAATGTATACTTTCGGACATTCTCAAACTATCGAAGTAGTCTTTGGGATCTTCCAATGCTTTATTTCTTCAGAAGACAATTAGTAGCTCCTAGTTTATCTCTTCTATCGATCCATTTTCATACCCATAGCTCATCCACCTCTTCTAAAATAGCCGTTACGATTAGCTTAATCAGTTTATTCACTTTATTGCGTTGCAGAGCGTTCATCTTGCAAAACACCACTCATTTGTGTACTATAATAGTCGACCGTAATGCGAACGATTTCTGGGCAGTAGCGAGTAGTTTAGCTACTAAATTACTCGCTACTAGACTAAAATACTAGCCTAGTGCGAACTAGCCTTTAGTGATGTAACGAATTCGAATATCTGTGAGAATGGAATATTCGTTACATCAATACGGTATACCTAACACCATAAAAATTATGATATAAATACTATTTTTATGTACGAAGTCAAAAATATCCATAAAGCAATATACCTACAATCAATAATCATGTAATACAGAGCTACTGAGAATAATCAAGCTCGTAAATATGCCTTTGTTTATGAGCTATGTGTAAGTGGGTGGAGTTAAGCTGTTTCCGAATGTCACGCTCGCGGTGGCAAAATAAGAAAACATGTGCATATTTCATTACTATGGTTTCAAGTTTGTCGAGTCTATATATTTTGTTGTAATGCCAACAGGATTCATATCAATATTTAAAAAAAAAAACGTTAAGCGAGGGGAAATAATTACGTTATTAATAATACTACAATATTATTAAAGATTTCATTTATGTATTTGATTTGTTATTCAAACGGTGCTCGATGTATGTTGATATTTGTTTAAAATATTCTGCAAAAAAAGCTTGACGTTTGTCTCAATCGCGGGTTCTATCACATCACATTTGAGATTATATAAAACAACATTTAAATTTAAAAAAAATAAGAAAACTTATCTTACAAACATTAACAGGGTTTATTACATATTCAGTAACAATTCACTGCACAAATAATTAATTAATCTTTTTTCTTTTCGTATTATATCGCCTAAATTTAAATGCGATTATTTTCAAATTAAAGTCAGTTAGCGCCACACGCATATATGGCAAAACTTGTTTATTACTACCTAACCAAACAGGTGAATTTATGATTAATTAATAGCATCTCTATACTAGGCCCAGATATCTCTGGCAGTTGGCAGTATCTATTAAATAATAAAAAAAACGCATTTTGTGGTCTATTGAGAAAATTTTAAAAATACAGTACCATTTATTGTAAAATTCTGTCGCACAATACATATTATTTTTATTCACTTTTTGCAATTGGGTATTGAAACAATAAAAAAGGAATAGGTATAATATAGTAGGCATTTACTATTTGGACACCAGCTTCAATTGCAATTTTTTAAAGAACAGCGCCAACTTTTTTAATATACGTATATATAAGTGAACGTGCACCATCTATTGAACCAAATGGAAACGTTATCGATAAGTACAGACTTCTGTATTATTTCATTTTTTTTTTAAAGTTAGATATTAAAATATTTTTTGTTTTCTAATATACTAAATAGATTACTGTAAAATCACTGCTTATATAAATCTAAATAAAGAAAATTAGGCAAAAATAGCATCGTCTAGACCTTTTTTTTTTATTTTACAAGTCAGTTAACTACTAACAATCAAAATACTTATTTTCAAATCATACTATAGTAATCATTTAAAATCTAATTATTGTCAGTATTACTAAAATGTGAAATATTTATAATGTAAACCACAAAATGTGAGGACATGCTTAAATAGGAATTTTAATAGGCTTAATAAATCGTCAATGCCGTACTTAAAGTATTATGTTTGATAAAAATAAATTGAAATAGGTACTTAAATAGGTAGGTACTAAATTGATGTTTTTTGGCATTATAAAAATGAGTTACGATACTAAATAAACTAACAAAATATAAATAAAGTAGGTATTAAGTAAATTCAACCGTTTTACTATAAAACAAAAAAATAAATGTTATTGATGGTATTCGTAATAAATATGAGATTAAAAATTATAAAAATTTCTGCTTCGTACAGATGTGCGAATAAAGAAAAAAGAATGTCACAAAATATTTCATTTTTACTTTTTACAATCGTAAATATCAATAAAATATATCAAAAACTAGATTTGTCATGAGTTCAAAACTTTCATGTACAAAGTACAAGCACATAGTTTTACAGTTGGCAACAAGGCATGAATTCGATTGTCGTCTGTCGAGGGGCTGGGGCGAAGACCCGGACCGCTCCGAATTTAGCAACGAATAATATGCAAACAAGTCAAACAACAAAATTCACATCAATTATTCCCCCAAATTTTCAGCAAAATAGAAACATAACCTAGGTGTCATCCATTATTTATGCAATAGGTCAGTGTGTTTTAGTAAATTGAGAAAATAAAACTACTTAATAATTTATTTACTGAAAATGACCTTGCTATTATAATACGTCAGCCATGTTTGGTTGGCCCTCTACCAAAACATGTAGACAGTGTGTTCTCAGCATGGTGCTAACAAACTACAATCATAACCACCAAACATGAAATATTTTCACAAATATCATTTTCAATAAAATTGAAATAATTAAACAAAACTTACCGTTTAACTTGTCAATTGCTTTATCTGCCGAAGATTGATCTGGGCAATCTACAAACGCATATCCTCCACGCTTCACTAATATATTGGTGCATGACAGATTCTGGTCAAGAAATAGTTGTCGTAAACCCGATTCATTTGTTTCAGATGGTAAATTTCCTATGTACAACTTACTCATTGTAATAGGAGGGTTTTTTACTGTATTCGTATTCATAGACACTAATTAATATGAACTAATTAACAAAAAAATTCACTTCACAAACCCAATTGCCGGCAAGGCGCTCCACTCTAAAATTCACAGCACTACACATATATGCATGGTTGGCTGGTGACATGCGCACAGTGTACGACATACGCCGGGAAGATTGAAAAACAGAACCGGCTCAGGGTTGGCTATGTATGGACCACGTGATAGACATCGCCCACCTCTAGCGTTGATTGGCGTTTGATATAAATATAATCAAAACTACGAGGGTGTAAAATTTATAATAAATATATTATTCATTAATTCTAACTATTTCACAAACATAGCCAATATATATATTTTTTTAAATATAGAAATTAACTACTATGTAGGCACCTAATATCTATTCACTAACAGTCAGAACGATTCAAAAACATCAAATACCTATAAATGGCAACAATGCAGTTTAAAAATATTTATTGTTGTGTATTTTTTTTTAATACTTCAAGAATACCAGGCGCGACAATCGGTGGATACCTAGCTGTACCAACACGAGAATCCTGAGTGTTGAAATATACCTACCAACTCGGAGTTGGAGGAAATTTAAAAAAAAATCATATATACTACATAATAATATTGGACATTCGCATCAGTTGAATATTTTTACCATTCCAACTCCAGAAGTGAGGAAGAGTTTTGCTCACAATTCACTTTTCGAAATCTTACAATATTTTTTTCATTTTGAAGTCCTCAAAATCAAATTATTTTTTTATAATGTGTAGGTATCCACTACTTATCCTCCATATTTATATTCGGGGAGGTAGATTGAGCTGCTATATTGAAAACTGGAAAGTGTAGATATCTAAAAAATTTGTTCACATACATTTTGTTCAAAATAATTTTCGTCGAAAATACCTATTTATAAAGTGCTTCTATCTTGATTTTTTAATCACATGTTTAGAAAGTTAGTGGTTGGGGGACGACTTCAGGAGCTTATTTAAGAACTTTTATTTCATTTTTAAAGACCTGTATAAGGGTACCTACCACACGCAATGGGGTACGCAAGATTAAAAATGTTCATCCCTCAGTTTTAATTATGGAAATAGCTATCCCTATTTTTTTCTTTTTTTTCTGCAATTTCATTACAAAAGTGTATGACGGTTCACATATTGACATTTTCCTGTAAAATTTCGTTAGAAGCAATAGAAAGATGGCACAGTTACGAGGGTTCCGTTTTTTTGTTTGCCAATTGACTACGGCATGTCCTAATATTCTAGAATTAGTATATACTTATAAATTTCAAGTCCACTGCTAATAAATAATTCAATGCAATACGGCTCTGGCAGCTGTAGAGCTGATGTATTTGCTAATAATACATATTATGAATATAAAATCATAATTAAAAGAAACAACAAACAGATATACTTGAATATTTATTTCTATGAAAAAATCATAGAATGTATTTAATTTGTTTTTTTTTTTTCCTTTTTTTTTGTAGGTATAGGTATGTTGATTGTAGAATGCATAAATATTATGGATAGCCGTTTTTACCCGGTGTTGCTAAAGAATGGCAGGGCCTTGTTATAATAGCGGAGTGAGATATTTCCTATACTGTGTACTCAGTACTGTCCTCAAATTCAATCGAGTTAATGCGAAACGCGTACTCTGTTCCTTTGGTTTAGGAACAATAACAACAGTTTACCGAAAAACTTGCCCCTACTACACCCCTCCCCCGAATTAAAAATTTAAGAATTATGGATTTCCCACGTTTGCTTAAAGCCAAATTTTAACGCTCCGTAGTTAATTTGGAAGTGAGTTATATATTGCCCGACACAAATATTATTTCTGTTTGAGATATATATACAAATCTTAACTAATATTATAACCGCGAATGTAAGTTTGTTTGTTTGTTACGCTTTCACGCGTCAACCTCTGAACAGATTTCGATAAAATTTGGCAAGGAGATAGATTGCATCCCGAGGAAGGACATAGGGTACCTTTTGTCCCAAAAAAATCCTGAAGGGAGTGAAATAGGGGATGAAAATTTATATGGGGAACCCATCATTTCTCAAGTTAAGGATATGAAAATTCATATTTAAAAAAGCAAGAAATAAAGGATTACGTATTTCAGCGTTTCTGCAAAATCATCCCTCAAGAGGGTAAAATAGAGGTGATTTTAAAATTCACACGTAATATATAGGTATCAGGTATATAGCACGCAAAAACTGGCGAAAATAATAAAGAGTATAAACATTGTTTTTTTAAAGTGGTACGGCTCCAATACTGTTGTCGCTGTCCCATTTCATCTCAATCGCGTGCGGAGCCGCGCCCCGCGGGTAGCAGCTAGTAATATATATGTGCGACATGGAGCTGAACTATAATTTCATTTAATGCAAAATGGCTATCTAATAGGTATTATACGATTTTTTTATTACCCGGTTGCGACTAGCAAAATGTTTATGGTTTTCAAAACTATTAATATGAATATTATTTGAATATTAGGTATAATTATTCAAATAGGTATATAGCAATAAATTGCGATTGTTGTTATGAAACGCCCATTGTTACAGTTACAATGCAATATAAGAAAAATGTATTTTCAAGCGATGTCACTGTCGGGACTCAAACACGAAACTTCCACTATCGCGGCAGATGATTCATTCGATGCGATAGTAGAAGTTTCGGGCAATGCCAATTTATAATTCACATTATTTCACTTTCTATTTACTGTAAAACAGTATTTATCTGTATTACACACTGAGTCACGCTTTGGTAAATATTCAAAGTTCTGTAAACAAATTACTAATAATATTTTTGTATTCGTGACTTAGTTAGAACATTATTGAAACTGAGCAATAACATGCCTATTTTGAAGTTTTCGTATTACTGAAAACAATTAATCATTTTGGTGTTGGGCTCTTTAATTATGAGTTACCTAATCCTGAAAGTTAATTTTTATTTTCCTACGCCTACGATGCTGCTATTTTTAATTCTCTGACTTAACTTCACATTTTTTAAACAATTAAAAAAAGACAACAACAAATACATGTAAAACTAGTAAAGGTCTAACTCTAAAGATAATAGTATAATCATTATAATGTATTACGTAACATCGAAAGTCAATGGATTGAATGGAGAAAACTTCAAAATTTTATTTCAATAACGAAATTTTTGCATAAAAAATTAGCATCTACCTAATCAGAAACTTTCTAATAGTTTATTATTAATATTTGACAGATTTGCAGAAAATAGACCACAACAGCTGATGACCTGCTATTCTCGTCTCCACACTCCAAAAGTTGTCACAAGAAGAAAAGAAAACTCTACAGTTTCTGTGCTGAAAATTGGCTGTAAGTTTTTAAATGTTCATCTTTATTAATTATATTTGAATAATTAACTATTGATCAGTGACGAATCTCTTTTCGGAAAAATCGTCCCTACATAAATATTTAGCAATGCTGATAGTAGCTCTCATTTGATGCACTAATTATTATTTTTTTATGTGTCATCAGATCGAATTAAAAAATTTAAATAAAGAAGACTATACTAAACGATTATACACTTTCACAACTTCACTTATAGTGCCGTTCGGAAATAACTGACAGTGAGTCACAATCATATTAAAGTTCGCGAGCGTCCCACGCATAATAATTTTGCCGCTTATATAATGTTGTAAAGTATAAGTGCATATGTCACTGTCAAATATTTTCGTAGCTTACCTAACTACACATAGTTGTAATCCAGCAGGCACATTCAAAGGACAAATTAAAATATCTAAATCTACCAAAAGAAAACATAAAAATACAAAATTTAGTCAATATTACATGAGTTTTATTGATATGGTATAGCAATGGAAATCATTACAGAAAATCGTTCGTTTTCGGTGTAGATAAATAATATTATATTTTAGTGGAACGATTTTCTGTAATGCATTAATGATTTCCATAGTTACCAAATAGACAAATCTCTCTATGTTATGAAATTCTCATTGTATAAGCAAAGCACTGCGTAATAATTATCTGAAAGATGAAACACTGGCACAGGAATTGTTCAAAACCCCAAGGCAGACAATAGATCTTCAACTTAATCGTTGCTTTAATAAAACACATAATCCCAGATAAAACCTTCAATATGGCGTCAACCGTCAACAAATTAAAGAAATGAGATCAAAAAATGTTCCGACGACTATAATGTGTAATCAAAGCTTTTATAATCGAAACATTTAGTGTAAGTTCAAAAATAAGAAAACCTTGATAATAATACTTCTTGATCTGATAATAAGCAAATCATGAATGTAAACGGGATGTACAATTGCGCGTACTGCTTTTTTGTATAAAAGAAATTAGAAATGAATTATATTAATTAATAATAAATTCTGGAAAAATGTTAAGCAAGACATAATATGTGTGAATATATTACATCAATATGTATACATACATGATATTATAACTAGAATAAGTTTTTGCATTTTATAACGAACTATTCCCAAACAGGTCTTCAACATGCATATAGTAGGCCTTGGTCTATTCCTAGAATCTGCAGCCGACTGCATTTTGAACGGTCTATTTGATTGTGCTAAACAGGGGTCTTACAAGGGTTGGAACAGATATATTTTTTCTAAACTCGACGTGTTTGCAGACATGAACATCGAAATTATTTCTCTTGTGTCCCTGTCATCAATGGCGTTTGTTCATATTACATCACTGATTGTGTTCACTATTAGTCAAATTTTCGCTTCATTTCAGCCTGATATTCAAAACTGACGTTGGATAATTATACTTGTTAAAGTATATGCCAAAATCAAGTTTCTAAATTCACGAGAAATAACCAATAAGTTTTGATGATATATGTCAAGTTTAGAGAGCATTTTAAGTGCGCTGTTATTATTGACGACTTTAAGTTACATTTTCTCACAAAGTACGTATTCGGAGAGCATATACCTTGAACGTATATTCTACATTGAGTGTGAACTCAAATATAATACAATTTAATAAGAATCGGGACGATCTATTCTTATCTATAAGTTGGTGAAAATCATTTTATTTTCAGTACAGTCGGAATCAGATATATTTTCAACTTACTTTACTCCCCCTACACTGCTCAACCAGTGGAAAAATATGTTCGACAACGTTTAACCTTAAATTACTAAAGACTAGCGGCCCGGTTTGGCTTCACCCGAATTTGTAAATTACCGCCATTTTTTCGTCGACTTACGTTGCAAAATTGATCTCCACGAAAAGCGCTTTTATTTTAACGTGATAATATATAGCCATGTCCATCCTGAAGGTTCATTCTAAATAATGGTGAAAACATTTTTGAAATCGAATGAGTAGTTTTGGGGATTACCTCCTACTTCTAAACTTTACCTCTTTATATAATATAGCGGTTTGTTTCGGTTTCACCTGGGTGTGATAGATATATAATTCTGCAAGATGTATTTCGTTTGCCGGCTTCTGAACTAATAGCTTTGAGGAAATTGCAAGTTCTAACAGATGTCGCTATTTGGTACTAAAACAGTTTTGTTGGTTTGCTTCTGAACTAATATAAGCTCAGAAACAAACCAACAAAACTGTTTATTAATTAATTTTGTCTGAAAATTAGTCACATATTTTATTTATTGAAGAATATAATCAGACGTTAAGGACGTAGTCTGGTGTTCTGGTTTCGGAAAATCAAATTTATTTTTTTTACATTTTTCGTAAGTCTAATATGTATATTGAGAAAATACTCTAAAAATTTTAGACCGAAATATTAAATATTTACAAAGCTATAGCATATAGTCGAGAGCTGCAAAGGTCTTACGGTAAGACTCTTACCTGCATTTACCTCTCAATTGTTAACACGTTACCCTTATACTCTCGCAGAGTAGAGCAAAAAAATTAGCAGAAAATGAAGCCTTTGAAGAAACGGAATATTTACTATATGCAGCAGGCATAGCTGATTAGTGTCAATATACATTTTTAATTTTTTGTATGAAATCTGAAATCAAAACTTAAAACGTGTTTTTCTCAAAACGTCAAAACTACGTTTTTGTAAGCGGCGCGGGTGATTGTAACAATTGTATACAACCGATTGCTGTCATTTTTGCACCCGGTATTCCACACAACAATAATTCCGTCCGGTACTAGAATTAGGTACTTATAATTATAAAAATTATTTCTATTTTTTTACTCGTTTTTCAACGACAAAATCACGATTTTCTCGCTTTTTTTTAAAGCCCACCATTTTGTTATTAATTAATAAATTAATATCTAGTACGGGATAGAGCCACAAGCCTACGAAACAATAATCAACTTAATTTTTATAATTCAGATGACTCCAAGTGAAGTTATCACTCGCGCAATCACCTACCTCCATTTAAAGTTGTCTACTTTAGGTTAACAAAACAATTATAAAGTGGCGTAAAATTAAGCAAAAAAAAAATTTTTTTTTTAGTTTCCCATGTCAGTGAAAACATGTAACAAAATTGAAATGATTGTACATTATTTTGTTATTAAAAAAAAATTCTGAAATAAGGGTTGAAAACGAGCCTGAACACCAGACTACGTCCTTAAACATTTGGCTTTATTTTGTTTCCTTCGAGGCGACATAATTAATTTAATATTCGTAATAAAATATAAATATAGGTAAATCCGCCACTGTTACGCATAACATTTGTTTATAATTTTCTTTTGCTGCGGATTTTTCTTTTTTTGGGGGAAGGAGAATTATGTATCTGGATGGTGTTGCTTTAATTTTTATTTATTTATTTGTATATTGGCATCACTGAAAAAATGCTGAATCAATATTCAATTTTGACGATACACTATCAATTGATATGTGAACGCGAATCTGCGGATAAAATCGACGTTTTAGCGATGTCGCGAGCAAAAGCTGGTTCGAAAAAAATTATAAATGGAAAGTAAACATTGAAACTACACGCTGCTAACCAAGACAGTTATAGTCAGTTAAAGTAGTGTTGATCCAATAGAATATTAAGATGAAGGAAGGTTTTGGTTGAGGATCATAAAATAAGCTTTACCAGTGTTTCGCTAGTGGCCAACGTTTCGAAAAATTTATTTTCATCTTCAGGGCCTTGACCAGCTTGAGGCCCTGAAGATGAAAATAATTTTTTCGAAACGTTGGCCACTAGCGAAACACTGGTAAAGCTTATTTTATGATCCTCAACCAAAACCTTCCTTCATCTCAAGACAGTTAGTGACCCACAAAAAATGGTGGGCAAAATTCAAATTTCTTTTCTAATGGATCAGTGGCCAGCCCTGTTCCTAGTGCATTATAGAATGCACGCAGGGGTTGTGCATAGCGACAGTTTGGACTCACCGTTTGCTAGTTTTGGCTGCTAGCTATAGAGAGGCTATACATCAGTTTTGATGGCCGGGACCTATTCGCCCGCCGTCTACCCCTGACCCCTCGCCCTGGCGGTTCTTTCTATAAACACAACACATTGCAGTTGGCATATGCCTAAATAATGCACAGCTGTATTATTATGTCTATAAAAATTGTGTGCTTTATTTTCGTCATCTATACCTGTATTGTTTGTGCAAATTTGGACAGGGTTGTTGTTTTTAAAATTCTTATAAGCCGCCATTATTGGGTACGTAATTTGTTGTCTGTCTTCAGACAGTGCCGGTGGACTGTACGCCCTTGGATATTACCCAAACATAGACAGATCGAGATTTTATTCCCATAGGGGTACAAGATATCATGCCCCAGATATGATAATCGAGCTTAGGATGTTACAGATGTGGGTTTTACAATGCAGATGCAGATTTTTTTACCTTCGCATCTGCAGATGCGGATGTGAAAATAATAATATTTTTACCAATAAATGTGACTTCTGATGAGTAAATATTAAATTTTCTTGAAATAAGTCAATGAAATTGTAATTTATTCTCATCTTTATTAAGAGAGATAATTTTCATTATACTTGATCAAATGTCAGAATTGGAAAAGTATATTTGAGGAATAACAACATTGCAACCATTTCAGGATTCAGGCGATTTGGGAAAGGTTCACAATATATTAATTCCTCTTGCCCAAATAGTGAAAGATCCGGAGCAGGCATCAAGTACAGCACTCGCCCCCGATAATCTTGCCATGATTTGCATCGTATCCGTATCCGCAAAAGCTCCACAATGACTGTTGCGGTTGGGGATGCAGACGTCTACAACGTCCCTAATCAGACCCAGGTGTTGTCAATTACAGTTAACTTCGTTTCCACCTACAATAAACTTATAATGAAAACTCGTGTATATCGAACCAATTAGTGTATAAATTCCGAATGAAAACTGCGTTCAGTCCTCTGTTATGATGACTGTCTTCTATAATGGACTAAAAATCTTTATTCTGATTCCTGGCTTTGATTATAGACCTTGAACAAAGCTCAAATAGAGTACAGTCCATATACTTAAACTCAGTGGCATAGATACTGTATCATTCATTAAAAAAACAACTCTCGCAGTATGTGAACTTTGTTGTCAGCTAAGATGGCTGTCTTCGCTTTATATAATGAACTAAAAATCGTTGTTCTACTACTTGATTCAGAGAGTACTAATTACAGACCCTGGCCAGTTCAAAATATAGTCTGAAGAGTCCAAACGCTTACAGTTAAACATCGCTACTTCACCGATTCACAACGAAAACAACTCTCGCAGTATGTGAATTTTGTAATCCGTTGCTAGCATATATAAACACCGGGGAATTATAATTTGTTATGTCTAGGGCGTGCAAAACGGCAAATAACTGAGTTGCACCGTCGCGTACACAAAACGCGTCTAAAGAAAACAAGAACCAGATTCCGGAGGGCCATTACGTTCCATCCGATCGGACACAAACTCCCAACACCTTATACAATTTGAGAACTATTCACAGTAGTGCCATCAAAAGCCTTAGAACTGCTAGAACTACTTCAGAACCGCACCAACGAATATTTGCTTATTACGTCCCTGAATTCTTGCGCACGAGCCATTTGCGCGCTGCGTCTATGCACGCATAGAAAAAGAATAGATACAACGCTAGCCTATTTACTTCATAGATATATATATATATATTAATAGATAGCGGATGCCTATCCTTGAGTATTGTGCGGAATGGTTTCAATTAAAAGCCATTTTGACTGATTTTAACTGAGGAAAATGCCGTAAAAAGCGCGCGAGATTCATAAAGATTAAATATTCTATAATATGATGTTAAACAATAAAACTCACAGTAAACAGTGATATTTCGATCCAAAACCTATTTTTATATTGAAAAGTTTTGATAATTACATAACTGAGCATAAATATCATGAAAAAGCTTAGAACATTGACATTTTGACATCAAGGTTGGCATGCATCGTATATCGTGACGTCACATAAGCCCGCCAACATGGCCGATTGTTTAAACTGTCTAGTTTTGAATGTGAAATTTAATTTTTTTTCTTATGATAATGTTACATTTTTAAATGAATATCAATTTTTTTTCGTATTATGGTTGAGTAAATTATCAATTAAAAAAACACATAGGTCATATGGCCTATTGATAAATCGTGAAAAATTTGTTCATTCCACTATCGATTTGTTTATACGCAGCGTTTTGGTTTTAAACTGCATTTTGACGTGATAACGTCTTATAAATTGATGAATCACGTCAATATAAAAAGATGAAACACCGGCTGCATGCACAAAAAAAGTGTAACGTTCCTAACGTTCCGCCTGACCCTGTGCATGATTATTAAATATGATATTCGAGCGGAATACGTTATCACGTAAAACTATCGTCCGTAAACCGACTTTACAGACAACCAATTTTTTTTACACAAAAAATAATTTTCAAATATTAATTTCCATGAAAATAAAGTAGAAGCTACAAAAAGTAGTATAAACGCATTTTTGAAAAAACGCCGGATATTTATGTTCAGTTTTGTAATTTTTGAAACGTTTCAGTATAAAAGTAGGTTTTGGAGCGAAATATCACTGTTTACTGTGAGTTTTGTTGCTTTTCTCAATAAAATCATATTATAGAAAATTTAATATTTTTGAACACAGTTGAGATGGCTTCTAAAAGGGACAGGAGGCGCTAGTGTATCCGCAATCTATTAAATATAATATATATCTATGGTTTACTGAACGTTTCGCTTGTTGTTATACCTGTCTATTATATTCAGAACTAGAACAGGTAATCAAACAGCTCTATTTGATTGCAACGGTTGTTTTGCAAAGTAGTTATAACTTTGTCTATGCAAAAGCATCAAACGGTAAAAAGTTGCAACTGTTTTTTCTGCAAACTTGATTGCAAAAACTGTTTTAAAAAATCAAAAACCGATCAGTTAAACCAGAACAATTAATTCTTTTGCTCTTTTTTTACAATCTCCTTGCTCCAAGAAAATGTTTAAGTATAATTCTCTGAATGAATTTGTATATCCAACAGTTAAAAATTGATTCGAAAACTTGATTGCAAAAACGGTTAAACATTTTTATTTTAAATATTCTGAATACTTTTGTTTTTTTTTTTTTATAGAACAGTATACTCTAATAAAAATATAAAACTATCGACCAAGTTTTCAGACAATATATGAACTAATCATTGAGATACAATTCAATTAACGTTTCGTAGTAATTACTTTAATAATATAATTAATTATTTCAAAATAATAAATATATTGCTTTGAAATAATTTTTTTTAAAAAGGTTAGAAAACTACTCTGTTTCATTAAAACTATTTAACTCATTTACTATATTTGAAAGCCTTTTGGACTCAATATATATGCATGAGTTTTGTTGATATAATAGATGTGGAAATTATTAATGGATAACAGAAAATCGTTCAACATAAAATGCAACATAGACCGGGCGCCCAAGAAAGATTCGCATGCATTTTATGTGGAACGATTGTCTCATAGCTACCATCTGTGTATAATATGGGAAGGAAAAAAGTATGGTGCCAATTTGAGTGTGTTAATTCGCTCACATTGTGATGAAACGTACATCGTTCTCTTCGTTTTAATGAGGGGAAGTGCACAATGTATGTTTCATCACGATGTGTACGAATTATAACATAGGTAAAATCGATTCAGGAAAAATCCATGTAATGAATTACGGTCGAATTTCAACCACTGACGAAACACTAGTATCTGAACTATAGTATCAACAAGATGTACATAAAATATATAAAGAGCTACTGCGCATCCAAATTGGCTTGTAAGACAAGGAATGAATTGGCTGACTCTATCTCTCTCTCTCTGTTTCGCTGACTTTGAAAACTAAAACGCGAAAAAACTAACATAACAAAATTATTTTGAAATAATTCACCAAACAACAAAATAGTCTAAATTATTAAAAAGAAATACGTAGAAAACATTTTAAACAAATAAATTTTTACTAAAAATTTGCCATTTCTTCGTTTTTCAAAATTTACATGGCACACTTTGTATAGGACCTAATGAGCGTGACCAAGACGAAAAATTTCTGTCTGTTTTTCCTATATTGGTTGGCGCCGTAGATTATTACAATAGAGTACGCGAGAGAGCAGTGAAAGTGTCTGCAATTAAGAGAGAGAACAGTTCCTTATCTCTATGGTAACTAATGATGCAAAACAATGCTGATTTGAGTAATCAAACTGGTTTTCTGCAGCTTTCTCTGTCTTAAGTCTTAACTGAGGACGCTTTCACTTACGGCAAGCATACGCACTAACGTACTCTAGTTACTAATTATATCTCTATGGTTCGCGCAGACCAGACTAGCAGACTATCTATCCAAGTTGTTGTATATTATGTTTTAAATAAAATTCACTGTATAATCAAGATATGTAGAAATGCGCAGGAATCCATGAAAATCAGCATCTTATTTCTGCAAATGTGAATAATTTGAGAAATATTTGAAAAATTTAATTTATCTTGTCGTTTTTTTAAGAACCCCTGCTTTAAACAGACTTTTGAATCATTCTGTACAACGATGTAAATAACGACAGTAAATATTCGATATTTTCGCAATAAAGTACTTTAGTTTGAATAACTTAATTAGCAATCTCTTCTTGGGTAAAGAGTGTGTTGTCTGTCCGTAAAGTTTGTATAGGGAAAAGAAAATTTGATTATTATTTTCCATACAATTTAATTATAAGGAGACTAAACAAGGAGTTTGAAAAATAGTAGCTTCCTAAAATAAGAGATCACTAGTGTTCTGTATGTATTGAAACGATATGACCAAAAACCATGGAGAATTCTTCGCAAATTAAATAAGTTAGAGCTAAATTTTTAGGTAAGTGTTTGAGGCAGAGTGAAAATTTGTATAACACTTCTTTTGTAATGTCTGTACACGAAATCGAAGACTTGGCTGAAGGGAAGTGGGGCCTAGCCAAGCCTTGAATTTTTAACTTTGCGAAATATTATTTACAAAGCAAGTCCTTGAGGCATTTTGAAATTTTAATACCTTCAAATATAGATTTAATAAAATAAAAAATAAATAAGCCAGCTCATTTAGTCGGGTTTAACTGTCTGTCAGACGGTTATAAAACTGTCTTTTATACGTGAGTGCGAGTAAGATGCTACGGGTAGGTTGAAATGTGAAAGAGAGCGCATATTGGTTGAGTTGAAGTGTACTGCGGTGCGATATACGCCGACACAATCTCAAAAACACTTTCCAAGCCTCTTCGCTTTATCCTCTCTCCTAGGAATCTCGCTTTCCCTGTGTTCCAAACATAGAGATATACCTAAATAATTAGAGTTCGCTAGTTCGTATACTTGCCACAAGTGAAAGTGTCTTCAGTTGAGGGAGAGAACGCTGCAGAAAACCCATAAAACCAGATATTTGCAGTTTACTCAAACCAGCATTGTTTTGTATCATTAGTTACCATGGAGATAAGGAACTTTTATATTTCTGAATTGCAGACACTTTCACGGCTCACTCGCGTACTCTAGTTTAACATCTCTATGGTTCCAAATTTTGATCAACACAGTGCATATCTTCTTCTAATATATAAAATTCTCGTGTCACAGTTTTCGTTGCCATACTCCTCCGAAACGGCTTGACCGATTTTGATGAAATTTTTTGTGCTTATCCGGTATCTATGAGAATCGGCCAACATCTATTTTTCATCCCTCTAAATGTTAGGGGTAGTCCACCCCTAAATTTTTTTTCTTCCTTCCCCATTCGTTCTTTTGCACCGGGCACGACGGCGCAGCCGGAGTTCTCGACATACACACATATACGTCCATGTATATTTTAAAATAAATAAAATAGATAGATAGATGTTCCAATTAAATTGTTTTATTATTTCACTTTATACGTAGCGAAGCACGTACAGGGCCGCTAGTCTAATATATAAAATTCTCGTGTCACAGTTTTCGTTGCCATACTCCTCCGAAACGGCTTGACCGATTTTGATGAAATTTTTTGTGCTTATCCGGTATCTATGAGAATCGGCCAACATCTATTTTTCATCCCCCTAAATGTTAGGGGTAGTCCACCCCTAAATTTTTTTTCTTCCTTCCCCATTCGTTCTTTTGCACCGGGCACGACGGCGCAGCCGGAGTGCTCGACATACACACATATACGTCCATTTCACTTTATACGTAGCGAAGCACGTACAGGGCCGCTAGTAATAAAATATTTTTAACAAAAAAATTGAACCGACTTCAAAAAAGGCACTAACAAGTAAAAAATAATTGCGTATTGAAATGTTTTGGAGTCGGTGTAGTTCTCGGAATAGATTTCATTTTGGCTGACACCGACTCCAAAACATTTCAATACGCAATTATTTTTAAATTTTTAGTGCCTTTTTTGAAGTCGGTTCAATTTTTTTGTTAAAAATATTTTATTTTTCTCTTTTTAGTGTTAATCTAACACTAAAAATCGGTGAACATACATAAAAAAACATTATGCATGCCTTTGAAATTTGAGAGTTTCCCTCGATTTCTCCGGGATCCACCATCAGATCCTGACTTGGTTCCGATGGGACCACCTCGGAAGTGCACTCTTTCGAATAAAAAAAAATTTGAAAATCGGTCCATAATTGACGGAGAAATCGGTGAACATACATTAAAAAAAAAAATACAGACGAACACAGAACCTCCTCCTTTTTGTTGAAGTCGGTTAAAAACGGAAAGAAATATGAAAACTTCGACATGATTCGAAAAATTCGAAGTGATTTTGCCTTATGACCATAGATTTAGATATGTACATGCAAAGTTAAACTATAACGCTGTCTGGTCATCAAATTGATTCTGTTGATTTTTGTAAGAATCTAGGATTATATATGAACAAAAACCTAATCTTTTATGAGCATGTAAATAACTTATTAAAACTGTCTTTTAGTAAACTGAGAACCCTCTACCGATTCAAGTATATTTTGTCACCGGAAATTAAATTACGCTTATAGTGGAATCGCTCATGCTAACGGCTTTTAATTATTGTCATGTTGTGAACGGGCCATGTATAAATCAGGCAAATTCTCAATTAATACAGAAATCTCAAAATACATACCTCTGATATATACGCTAGGAAAGTATTTTTTGACAAGCGACTTTTTTTTCAATTCTGGTTCAGCCAAAACCTTAGTGTCATATGTTATACGTGCATTTTATTAAAGATTAATTGTTGGATAAAATGGGTAAAAAGCTATTAAATTGTTTGTAAAGATACACCAACTAAACATCCAGAATTACAATTCCACCATTTTCTTGGATTTTCTTATGAATTACAGAGGAAAAAAATGGACTGCAGCAGTACGTCGTAAAGGAATATTAAATTTTATTTTACGTCTGTAATCATTATTAAATACATGGAAAATATCATAATTGTTATTTTGTTAGCAAAAATAAGATTTAAAGAATTTTTAAATAAATAATATATATATAATTATATATCATTTATGTAGTTTTTTTACTGACATTTTGCGTAAATATTTTTTTTATAATTAAGAAAAACGCTGGTTTCCATGGGTTTGTAAGTTTTGAGTGAACCAGATTTAAAAAAATTAAACACGAGATGGCGCAAAGATCGCATGTCAAAGATACTTTCCTAGCGTATATACTATAGCACGGCAGTGGAAGGATTTCTGGTAACGTAGGTCCATTCCCACCTGTGAAAAAATAAAAGAAAAAGACGGACAGATTTCTCAAAACGGTGGATTGTTTGGGCTGTACCGGTGTTATTTTGGGCCCATAGTGATCAGAGAGGGTACAGCTCCACTTCTTCTACTGTTCTGAGAAACTTGTGCAGAAATGTAACAAAGAAAAGAATATGCAGTGGGTCGATAACAATTATATTTCATAATCACTTCAAAAAAACGTGTCGGTGACAAGGTACAAAGAAATCTGATTTACAAGTACATTCTTAATATTAACAATATCATTTGATCATGATTGACAATTAGAAACTGGGGGTAGAACCCTGACGAGGTGATCACTTAATTATCTAGGGAAGTACATTTAATAAGGTTGCTTAAATTAAAAAAAAAAAATAATAAAACGTGAAAGAGGAAAAGAAAACTAGGCGTGAGCGTCATACCTTTTTCTGAAGAGTACTTACTTACACTTGAACAATACTTATTCTAGGAATACTTTACATAATTCGTGAGTGACTACGGGTATTTAGGCGCTTCATGGTAGTACCATGAAGTCTAAATTCGGTTTGGAGAAGAAGCTTGAAGATGATTCTGTGGTTTATTCCATGAGCGTCCTTTTCATGCGACCACACCGAATCGCGGAAAACAACTTAATGTTTGTTATTTTTCCGTAACTAATCAATATTGATTTTAATTATTTCAAACCTAACAACTATTGTTTGTCACTTTTTCACTTTTGAAAATCACAGATACCGCGTATTTAGAGTCAGACGACTGGATCACACGATAGACACACTTATGTTTATAAGCCCAAGCCACGCGATCCAAATCGTACCGCGCATGCAAATCCCGCGAATTTAGTGATTTGATTTCCTTATTTATTTATTTTATTATAATAATTTTTATGCTAATATTAAAAAATTGTCGCGGTGCTATGGCACCACGTGACAGGCTCCCCCTCTTTAGTGATTAGGAGGTACTCCGCTATACTACTAACTGTACATACAACAAGAAATTCACAACAATGAATTTATCTTTGTTGTAACTAAGTCAACAATCACTTGACAATCTACCATATCCCATACTATGGCAGTTGAAGTGTGCTCTTCATAAATAAGCTCTAATTAAATTTAACTAATCTAAATTGATCTAACGAGATGAAACAACCACCGATAATACGGAAATTATGGGGTCGTAACCTGACTGGCTGAAAGGACAGCTTAGACGTTAGACGAAATTGGGCCTTAGGAAAGCGCCGGAATGTAAACAAGGACAAGCTTATAATCTAAAACAAAGGACGAGAATAACGAAATAACACAGGGAGAATTCTTTATTTAGGAAAATAAAGCATAACTCAGGTACGAAAAATAACTTAAACTTTATTGTTAGTAATATCCTAACCTAACAACACTTGACGTTTGACAGATGTCAGCTGTCTGACATTGAACTTGAAATTAAACTAGAGGGCAATGACCTCGGGTGAATTTTTCAATTGTTAACAGACGGAATTTTCTTCAGATGTTCAATATGAGATTTAAACATCTTTTTGGAGGATGGATCTTGAAGGATGCAGCTAACAGGACTCGTAAATTCTAAAATTACACGGGGATTACTGTAACGAGGACAAAGTTTGAGGTGAAAATTCGGTTTCATTTTGTTATAATGTAACCTTTGTACAACAAAATCGCCGACTTGAAACTTCGACTGCAACGAACGGTTTTTATTGAAATATTTCGCTTGTAGATCATGTGATTTTGACAGAGCTAGGCGAACTTGATTTTCGGAAGGCAAGGCGTCTTGTTCCCACACAGATGACAAATTCCATTGTAAATCGAGTGGAAATTTGATTTCTCTTGACAAAAATATCTTACAAGGTAAATTTTTAATACTTTCATGATATGAAGAATTATTGGCGAAGGTTATGTGATTTAATAACAAGTCCCAACTGAGATGATCGTCAAACTTTTGTTGAAGTAAAATTGATAGAGCAGCTCTAACGTTTCGTATTACTCTTTCTACAGCATTGGACGAAGGATGATAAGGCGAACTGTGAATGACACGTGAACCCCAGGAAGTACAGAATTCATTAAACTTGTTTGACGTAAACGAAGTCGCGTTATCGGAAACTATTTTAGTTGGTGGACCATACGTGGTAAAGACTTGATGCAGACATTTTATTATCGACGTGGAACTGGAATCAGGAATCGCGTAAGTTATTAACCACTTGCTGTAACTATCCAGAATTAGAAGAACATATTTATTCCCGGAATGTGATTTGACAAGCGGTCCCATGAGATCAATGTAAATTTTATCCCACACAGATTGTGGAGGATTAGACGACATAACTACTTTATCAGGATGTTGATCTGATTTATGCGTTGCACAGAGCATACAATCTTTAATAAATTGACGAACCTCAACAAACATGCGCGGCCACCAAAATCTTCGTGATATTGAACGATACGTCTTCGTGACTCCGGGATGACTGGCGATTTGTGAATTATGAAACTGTTCCAATATTTCTTTCTTGGAGGCGGACGGAACAACAATACGTCGACGACGGTTGCGGCCTACGAGTCGAACCAGGAAATTCTTGTGAATAGCGAAATTTTTCTGAGGTAAACCTTGATTAATTTGACTTTTAAGGCGGTTTAACTCAGGATCTTGATCTTGCAGGATATTAAGTTCGGTAAACGGATTTTTAATTTCCGTAATGGGATTGAGAAAATTTGATTGTATTGCATTTTTCTCAGAAGTTTCGGATTCAGCTACCAAACGGGATAAACAATCGGCAGTACAATTTACTTTACCGCGAATATGTTCGACTTTGAAACTGAAACGACTGATGCGAAGTAACCACCTACCTACACGACCTAAGTTGCGGGGGTGCTGAATTAACCATTTGAGACAGGAACTATCTGTCTGAAGAATAAAAGTTTGATGCGAGAGGTAAGATTTCATTTTTTCCATAGCCCAAATACATGCTAAAGCTTCTTGTTCGTACGTACTGTATTTCTTCTCGGCGGATGTCAAACGTCGGCTTGCGTACTGGATCGGGTGTAGACCATCTTCAAAGGATTGTAAAAGAACACAACCAACATGATTTTGACTGGCGTCGGTTTGCAGAATGAATTCACGTTGAAAATCGGGAAAACGTAGAACTGGTGAACTTGACAGAGCTTCACGAAGTTTGCGAAAAGACTGAATATGCGTTTCCGTTAAATTATATTTGACATTTTTCTTCCGTAGATCATTGAGTGGCGACATTATCTGAGCGTATTCGGGGATAAACTTAGCGTAATAACCAACCATTCCAATAAATGTTTGAAGCTGTTTCAAATTCTTCGGAATTGGCAAATTCTTTATCGCTTCCACTTTGTCGGGATCCATGGAAAGACCGTTGCTTGAGACACGATGACCCAGGAAGTTGAGTTCGCTTTGGGCGAATTTTATTTTATCCGGATTCACGGTAAGATTAGCTTCTTTTAGACGTCTTAACGTTTCTCGAACGTGTACCATATGAGATTCCATATCGGGACTGTATATTAATAAGTCGTCGAAAAATACAATCACAAACTTGTATCTTAAATCGGCAAAAATGTCAAACATCAGACGGTTTAGAGCACTAGGTGAAATAGATAGCCCGAACGGAGCCTTATGAAATTTCCACTGGCCTTCAGGAGTGACGAACGAAGTTAGACTCTTTGATTTGTCAGATAATTCAACTTGGTAAAAGGCGCTGTTTAGATCCAACGTGGTGAAAACTTTAGCGTTTTTTAAGCACTGGAAAATATGCTCAATCGACGGAACAGGAAAACTATCCATGACAACCTTTTTGTTTAACTGGCGATAATCAATACAAAGTCTATAACCTCCACTTGATTTCTTGACAAGAAAAGCCGGTGAAGCGTAAGGGGATTTACTAGGTGAAATAACGCCTTTATTCAAAAGATCACTAATATGTTCCCTCATTATTTTAGCTTGAGGTGGGGAAAGTGGATACGGGGCCTTTCGGACTGGAATATCGTCAGACAAATGAATTGAATATTTGTAATTTTTAGCTTGACCTAGTTCTTCGGTAAGAACTTCTGGAAATTCAGCAAGCAAACTACTAAAGTTGGCCGCATTTGAATCTATACTGGTAACGTGATCCAGGGAGAAGGTTTTGGACGAAGCGGGTAACGGTACAAAGGGAATGACGTGAGAGGAATCGAATTTGAAAGAAAGATTATTCTCGGTACAATTAACGTTCGCACCCATTTTGCATAAAGAATCATAACCTATTATGACGGGATACGACAGAGCGTCGAGAACTAGGAAATCAATCTTCCAGGTAAATTTACTAATAGTAATGACTACTGTTAACGTGAAATTAGATCTCGCGATAGAACTGTTGGCTACTTGGGCATAAGAAATCGAATTTGTGATCGTACCTATTTTTAACGATGACAAATAATTAGCAAGTTCGGAATTGATGTAGTTCTTGGTAGAACCGGTATCAAGCAGTGCCGAAGCTCGAATATGTTGAAAGTAGAGATAAACTAGAGGGATCGTAGAGCTACTTGATTGACTTGGGGAATTATAGGAATAATTCGGGACGGGAGAAGTCAATCGAATAGACGTATTTACAGGAGAGGACAAGTTAGCTGGAGGGGGGTGGTTTGAAAGGGGTGACTTATTAACTAATGTGGTTAACCGGGGAAAGACATTAATTTGTTCTACATCTTTCGGTTTACTAAAAATTTTGACAACGCTATCTCACCCTTGAGAGGGCAGGATAGCCTTAGGTTCAGAAGGAGAAGGACGTGGGGGACGAACCGGACACTGGGCTATAAAGTGACCTGGTTGTTTACAATATCGGCAACAAGGGGAAAAATTAGGAGCGACAAGTCCGGTCGAATTGGGGTGAGTGTACGTTTTACGTTGACGTTCAACTACTCTCAAATGTTTTATAAGCTGGTGAAGCTCAGCTAAACAAGTTGGGGTATCTCTGAATTGTAGATAATTAAATGTGAATTCGTTTTGGTTAAGCCAAATGCGCGCAATTATCTCCGATTCAGACAGGCTAGGACCCAATAATTCGACGTATTTCAAGACGTCTTCAGCATATTCGGGAAAATTCTCAGAGAGGTTCTGACGCCTACTGATATAGCGTTCTATTAGCATAGCCCGATCTATAGAAGTGGTGAAATGGTCTAGAATAAGATTTTTGAGCTGTGTCCATTCGAGTTCAGAATAGACATTAAGTCTCCACCACTGTCGGAGGGGTCCGTCAGTCTTAGTGCCTAAACTCTTTAACAAAATATGAAATGGAACTAAAGCGAATTGACTCACGTTCTCGATTTCTAACAGGAATTGTATCAAAATGTCAAGATCTGTACCTGTAGCGGTAGGTACGTTACGCAACAAGTCCCGGATATCGCCCATATTTGCATGCGAAGCGGTATGATTTGGAACGGAAATAAGAATTGGCTCGGACTTACTCGGTGAGTGCACTGGAGGATCGTCCATCGCCGGCGGAGAGTCTGGAAGTTCAGCGGTGGTCGGAGGCGGACCTGGAGATTTGCTTTGGCCGGGTGTCGGCGGAGACTTTGGGCTGCGGCAGGACTTATGGCGCGGCATGGTCGACTGGAAGACGTATAATCGGACAGGAACAGGACTCAGGAATTAACTACGCTCCTTGCTACCAATTATAGCACGGCAGTGGAAGGATTTCTGGTAACGTAGGTCCATTCCCACCTGTGAAAAAATAAAAGAAAAAGACGGACAGATTTCTCAAAACGGTGGATTGTTTGGGCTGTACCGGTGTTATTTTGGGCCCATAGTGATCAGAGAGGGTACAGCTCCACTTCTTCTACTGTTCTGAGAAACTTGTGCAGAAATGTAACAAAGAAAAGAATATGCAGTGGGTCGATAACAATTATATTTCATAATCACTTCAAAAAAACGTGTCGGTGACAAGGTACAAAGAAATCTGATTTACAAGTACATTCTTAATATTAACAATATCATTTGATCATGATTGACAATTAGAAACTGGGGGTAGAACCCTGACGAGGTGATCACTTAATTATCTAGGGAAGTACATTTAATAAGGTTGCTTAAATTAAAAAAAAAAAATAATAAAACGTGAAAGAGGAAAAGAAAACTAGGCGTGAGCGTCATACCTTTTTCTGAAGAGTACTTACTTACACTTGAACAATACTTATTCTAGGAATACTTTACATAATTCGTGAGTGACTACGGGTATTTAGGCGCTTCATGGTAGTACCATGAAGTCTAAATTCGGTTTGGAGAAGAAGCTTGAAGATGATTCTGTGGTTTATTCCATGAGCGTCCTTTTCATGCGACCACACCGAATCGCGGAAAACAACTTAATGTTTGTTATTTTTCCGTAACTAATCAATATTGATTTTAATTATTTCAAACCTAACAACTATTGTTTGTCACTTTTTCACTTTTGAAAATCACAGATACCGCGTATTTAGAGTCAGACGACTGGATCACACGATAGACACACTTATGTTTATAAGCCCAAGCCACGCGATCCAAATCGTACCGCGCATGCAAATCCCGCGAATTTAGTGATTTGATTTCCTTATTTATTTATTTTATTATAATAATTTTTATGCTAATATTAAAAAATTGTCGCGGTGCTATGGCACCACGTGACAATACAATGTAAATAAACGAGAGCATATTTCACCTTACCGAATATATTAAAGTCACAAAGAAGGGACTTACATACTTATCGCATGCTTTGTAGTTTGTACACAACTTAATCACAACAGGCCAGCCAGATTACCTAAGATGCAGAATAAAATATTTAGCAGAACATCGTCAAAAGAATACCAGATCTCAAAACAAAACATTATTAATAGAGACACACGAAACAAATTTTTGTGAAAAATCATTTACGTATGTTTCCGCTTCCATATATAATAGCATTCCTCAAGCATTCAAAGATCTAAATTGCAGAAAACCGCATCTGAATTGATCAAACCGTTTTCCAGATAAATGGCGACATTCGAGTGCACAAACAAACTAACACACATACCTACAAACAATCTCTCAGGCTAAACGCATATACCTGCTCCATTCCGTCGTGGGTAAAAAAGCAGCGTTTCGAAAGAAAGTTAAAGGTTATCTTATGGAAAGCACATAATTTTATCATAATTTATCTGGACTGTAGAAATGTTCAATTATGTCTTGTATTTTTTTAACATGTATTTTTGAATGTATTTTTTTAAAATTGTAGATATTTAAAAGTTGAGTGGAAGAGCAGCCGTAGCTGAACTCCGCCTGTAAAAAAGAGTCTTTTTATTATTATTATTATTATTTTATGTAAAAGTTCGTCGGTTACGATGGGCCATGGCCTCCACTTCAGTGTTACAAAGCGTTAAAGTTGTAACCAATTGTAGTTTAGACTTTAGAGGACAGTGTAAACTCGTTTTGATTTTTGGTGAAATGTACAAGAGCAAAGCAGCACACAATGACAAGTTCCTGTTCCGTGTATTTGACCCCTAATGATCTTGCGAATTCAGAAACACCGTGCACTTCTTTGATACGCAAAACCCAGAATAAGTCGAGGCACTTCATTTCGCGAGCTTCCGTTCAAAATAAACCACACAGGTACTCCCAAGATCGAATAGGCTATTTGACTTATTTTTAAATTATCTTAAAATTTTTATAGTTCACAGCAATATTTATATGGTTTAAATACAGTTGTTTTCAAAAGCGTAGATAATTTTCTTTTCTGGGGGGGGGGGGTAAAGGTGTGAAGCAAAAAAAACAATCTTTTTTTAAGTTTCATTAATATCACACAAGAACACTCACGAAGGAAGGTGTCAAGCAAAATATTAATCCGAAACTAATTTTACAAAATCCTTTAAAATTGTTCTAAATTTTATTTTTTAGCCAGGTATTCGTATTATTTTCAGTTTTATTGACGTGATAACGTCTTATAAATTGATGAAACATCGGTCTTATAAATTGATGAAACACCGGCTGCATGCACGAAAAAGTGTCACGTTCCGAAATGTGTCACGTTCCGCCTGACTTAAATATGATATTCGAGCGGAATACGTTATCACGTAAAACTATCGTCCGTAAACCGACTTTACAGACTACCAATTTTTTTTTATAATTACCCCCTTTACCCACCCACCAACCATATCTACGCTCTTGGTCGTTTTATAGAATCAAATAACTTTCAAAATTTTTAAATATATAAGCTGGGGCGAAAACACGAGTAACGAGTTACCATGTTTGCCTACTATCACGTCATTCTTGTAGTAGACGAACAAATGTCAGTAAGATTCGATACCGCTTGCAAGAGGTTAATTTGGTATTTAGTCACGTGTGAGTGTATAGTATGCCATATCTGAGTATATACTATATAACAGGCCTGGGAAAATGGCGGCCGGATTCGGCCCGCAATAGACTTTTTTATAAATGGTTATTAAGAGCGAAAATAGTTTTGCTCTCCAAATTGTTGCGGAAATGAAAGGCCCTTTTTATTTTGCTCTCCAAATTTTTGGCTCAAGGTCAAATTTTCATCAGCAATGTGGCCCGACGATCAAAAGATTTGCCCGCCCCTGCTATATAGGTACCTACCATATACGTGTTTACTACAAGTCTGATGTCATACTTCACACCATCATAGGAGTTAGTGTTTCTAACATTTCTAAAAAATTTAATGTTATTAATAGTGTATGAAACTCAAAAATCAAATATTTATATTTTTAATTATTACAAGTATACAGGTTACCTCGTTCATGAATGACGTCAGCTGGTAGACAGTTCATATTTTTATCAAACACGCAATATCAATCGCCAGTCCGCTGGATTACGTCATCCCCTTATTACTATCTATATCTGTATCTAATAACCTTGACTATGACTATTAATCAATAATATTTAATTTGTCGGACAAAATGATAGCTTTTAATAAAACTCTTTATTCTCATTTTATTAAAAATTGTCATTTTGTCTGGTAAATAAAATATTATTTATGTTTTCAAAGAAAATAAGAAATAAACATTACCTACTATAAATTTATCAAATAACTTTGTATATTATTAATTCGATAAACAAATAAATATAACAGTCTGTTATATTTATTTGTCTATCGAGATCATCAGTCTTGCTCGTTATAATCGTTTAAAGTTCTAAACTCACATTTTTTTCCTTATTTCTCGAAATATAAGCTCCCAATGCCATTAAGAACAAGTCCACCACCTTTAACTTTCCAACCATGTTATTAAAGAATTTGAAAAAAAAATCAAGATAGTAGGTACTTAATAAATACTTTCGACGAATATTAGTTTTTACAAGATATATTAACACGTTTTTTAGATATCCACAATTTTCAGTTTTCAAAAGCGATAATTTACAAATGACAAAATAATACTCGAAATTAGGGTTGCCAACATGAGATATCGGGTTTTTTGGGATTCTATTAAAAAAAGCGATGTGCGGTTTTCGTTGAAAATTGAAACTATGAGCATTATAGTAAACTTTACGAGCGGCACCCAAAATAATAAAATTTGCTAGCGTGCAAAGCTTTTAAATTTAAAATTGGTATAGATGATGAAAAATCGGGACAAATGGCGGCCCGCTAACTCCTTCGTCGGAACACTGTTTAAATTAAATCGGGACAAATGGCAACCCTACACGAAATCCTAAGTAGTACGAAACGCACTTAGCCGACTGTTAATCATGATAAGAGCATTGCTTACAAGGTATCCCATTTTTTATGAGCAGAACTTCAGGAATCGAAAGGACTAATCATTTCTAGAAAAAATCTTCAGAATGTTTATTCTTAACGTACCCCAATGAATATAGCTTCATATTATATTATAAATATAATACAACCCATTGGATATTTTATATGTGGAAATACACTGTTATTCATGACGCCCATACTGGAATGTTGTTATACATAATATAAGTGTTAAATATAAATATAAAAATAAATAGCTTAGTCTGCAATTATGAAGCACCCATGGCTGAAATTACAATGATTTACTTATTAGAAAAATATATTTAAACAATGTCATTATTGTAAATCTTCCACTATCACGGCGGCGGAATTGTCATTTAATCTGCAACGAGGGGTGTTTCAAAATTCAACTTACCTTCTTGTGATTGTAACGAAATCATAATATAATCGAAAAAAATTACCTTTGATTCACAATTACACTCGGCTCTCGGTTGAGTTAGTGTAAAAAAATCTCAATTTTAAAATAGATATAATAAATCAATCTCGTGTTTTTGTAACTTATTTGTCTGATTTATTAATCAGTAAATTATAATCATTTATTTTTTATAGTGTCAAATACTCTATTATTGACGGCGCTGGTTTTCTGTATTCTTATTTTACAAAAATAGAACCTAACATAGCAAAACTTTTTTAAAGATCGTGTATGTTTTAGAGTGTACGTATTACCATTATCTTCAACAAATTCACATTCTATACACAGAATGTACTACAATCTAAGGTAAAGTTGTATAATTTCACATCAAATGATCGAGAATAATTTATTAAATTGAACAACGTAAAATCAGTCTGATTTCGCCAGAAGTCCGGTTTTTCTCAAGGTTCAAATGTAGGTTCTGAAATTTATCAATGATTTACCGGGTAGCATTAAAAATTCAGGATGTGTTCTTTATGCAGATGACATGAAGTTTTGAGCAGTAGCTTCAATAAATTACTGCCAGGAACTTGAAACCCTTATACCTATAAGGAACTCTACAAATGAAAAATATTTCACAAATTCAAAGTTTTTCACGCAAAAGTCTCTATGTGTATTCTATTTTTGTTATCTGCGAAGGTACTTTTACTCGAAATATTTTTGACTTATATCTCTTAATAAAGCTTTTTTTAGATTACTATCACTCAAAGACTGGCAAAAATAAATGAACTGCTCGTTTTAACATTAAGTCACAGCTCGTTGTAATATATGTATACAAACTACTATTAAAACATGTTTTTTTTATATTTTTGTCAATCTTTCGATGCAAATAGTAGGACAGCTATCAAACATTCTTGGGTAGGTATTTGAAGCACCGTTATAATTCGTATAACACTTCTTTTGAAATGTCTGAATACAAAATCGAAGACCTGGCTGAAGAGTAGTGGGACCTAGTGAAGTCCTGAATGTTTAACTTTGCAAAATTTTATTTGCAAAAAAAGCCCTTGAGGTGTTTTACAATTTTAATGCCTCCAAATTTAGTATTTAATAAAATGAAAAAAATAAAAGTCAGATTATTTTGTCGGGTCTAAATATTTCCTGGGCGGGTTCAAAAATATCAAAAATTATAAATATCGAAAAATATATTTGAGGCATGCTGAGATCTAGACAGAATAATTTTTATACTTAGAAAAAATATTTTTGAAAGGACAGGTTCTGCCAAGTTAATAAGTTAATTTCATAATGTAACTTAGATAACTAAATTGTATATGGACATTTTTTGTGGGAATAAGTTATTATTATTATTATTTTGTTGGGACTCTTTACCTATCAGGTGATCCGGGAATATTATAAGTGAGTGCGAGTAAGACTCAGACCGTCGTCGATATACGCTCTCTCTCACACTTCAACCAACCCATAGCGTCTTACTTCGCACTCATGTAAAATATTCCAACAGAAATATATTTTTTCAATATTTATGATTTATGATATTTTTGAAACCCCTGGACCCGACTAATCTGGATTATTTATTTTTAAAGTGAAACTTTTATTCTATCGCCCCGAATTTTTCTGGCCGTCTGTTGCATGTCGCATTACAGGCGGCCGCGGAGTAGGGGTAAAGTGAAAGGCGTTCGGAGTAGGCGCTCGGTAGAGCAGCCAAGGCCAATATGGCGGCGCCCATGGTTAGCATCAGCTGACCGTGTAGTATGTATAACACAAAGTCAGTCTGTCATGCGGGCAAGTGCTGTTCAGTGTTTGCATGTTTTTATTCGTGTATTCATGTGAATATTGTTGTTAATAATTAATCGTGATGGATAAGTGTCTACAATCCAACGCCTACAATCCAATAAAAGTTTCACTTGCGTCGTGGTTTCTTAAAACCACACAACAGTTTTTATTTTATTTTATTAAATACTAAATTTGAAGGCATTATAATTTCAAATTATCTCAATGACTGGTTGCATATAAAATTTCGTAAATAAAAAATTCAAGGTTTGGCTAAACCACACTGTCTATTAGTCAGAAGTTCGATATTGTGTTCAGACGTCACAAAAGAAGTGTTACATAAATTTTCACGGTGCCCCAAATACCTACTCAAAAATGTTTGATAGCTCTTGGACTATATCTTTGATGGTCCAGTGTCTAAAGGACGCTGCACACGACGCTTGAAACACTGCAAGAAACGCTGCTCGGACTTCTGTTGGCTGGCTACGAGGCTTGAAATGACGTCACTGCGGGCTTGCCTGCTAGCTCACAAGATAGATTTTAAAATTAGAACAGGGACTATTTTCCTTGCTGGGTCTTCTGCTAGCTCTGAGCAAGAACCAATAAGAAAACAGTACCTTGTCACGTAAGCGACATGAACAAACGCCCACAAACCAACATGCTCTGAATCAGACAACAGACACGTTTTGCTCTGTGTTTATATTTGAACTGTCGCAAAACAAGCTTGAAAAGACGCCTCGTATGAAGCGATTAAGAAAACCAGCGCTAGAAAACTAGTAGTCAAATCTAGCAAGGATTCTAGCGACAAATCCAGTTTCGTATGAAGAGGCCTTTAGATAAAGTTTTTATCCAACTGTCCCCTAATCGTTATAGCGTGCAGAAAAGCACTGTAGGTAGAGGTTTTCGGCAATCGCGGTATAAAGCATCCAAGGAACCCTAATTCTTTATATAAGAAACTGGTTTAGTGACACTTTCATTATACGCTCTATATACATATAAAAAACAAGAGAGTGATCGGCGAGTTTAAAAGAAGAGAGTCTGTATAATATAGGCCATACATAATATGGACATTGGGACACAAGCCCTCGGTGTAGCCTAATTTGAATGTAATCGACTTCGGGAAACTATGATAAATCGATTTTTAAGTGTGGACATCCCTTACAATAAACTGTATCGTATAAAGTTGTGCAATATTATGTAAAGTCAAGATTAAATGGGGAGATATTTAAACTTGGATTATTATTATACATACCTCGTTTGGCGCACGCGAAATCGTGCTCGTAAAGAACAAAATGCTCGATAAAATAAAATGATATGCGTGTCTATTTATTAAAATAAATCATTATATCTATATGTACTTTATAGTAAGATCGGCGCCGTTGAGATATTAACCAAATAGGGGTTTCCAAAACTGCTGGCATTATTATTATAAATAAAAGAAAATAGATCAAATCTAAAAAAGTTGTTTAATTTATTTGACGATCGTCTCGACCAAGCCGGTCATCTTCAGATAAGACCATAAATTAAAAAAATAAGTTCAAAAACGAAAACCCGACTACTGAAAATTACGAAACAAGAAAATATTCTCATCTGAGGATAGCAGTTATAAACAGTCAGTGTGTATGGTTTCTTTGAAATGTGCTTTAACGTTGAGATTCAATTACACATATTTTGTATCTTCATTACGTTATAACGAAGGGCATCTAATAACTTTTAGTATTAATTATGTTATTGAAAGTTTCCAATCAAAACTATAATATACTAGCCGCTACCTGTGGCTTCGCACGCGATAGCGATGAAACAACCTTATATATAGAGTTTTCCCGCGGAAAATACTTTCGCTAGCCTTTATAGGAGTATATAAAATTTCGCTGTACGTGTGTTCCTAATTATTCTCCTTCTAAACGGCTTGACCGATTTTGATGATTTTTTTTTGTATTTATGGGGTCACCTGGATGTTTCTTAGCTTTAGTTGGATCCGGTAGGTGGCCCTTTTGTCGAAATCTATTTTTTTTTTTAATTTCTGATCAATTTTTTATCCGACTGCGGCAAAGCCAAAAGGAAAGGTTATGAGTTTAGCAGTCTATGTATGTTTGTATTTACGGATGTTCCACCGTAGCGCCTAAACTATTCATTCGATTTTGATAAATAAGGTGTCAATCGATTCGTTATTATGGCCCCGGTAACATAACCTACATTTATTTGTGTTTATTTCTATAAATTTAATTTTTATATCATAAAAGTGAGAAAAGTATATAATACAAAAAAAGACGGACAAGTGCGAGTAGAGCTCGCGCCCGTTATTTTATAAAAATTAAATTTGTCATGTAATAATTCTGTATAAAATCAGAAATGTATGATTTTCGGATTTTTTTCTTTACTTGTGCTATGCAACCTTCTTTCCGCCAAACAAGATTCTACGTAAATGGGAAACATTAAAAATTTTGATAAGTGAGTCAGTATAATAAAAAAATTAATCAAGTGATTTGTAATTCTAAAAATAAAAATATACGAAAAAGTGTCACGTTCCGAAATGTGTCACGTTCCGCCTGACAGCTACTAAAATTTAGGTTATGTATTATTAAATATGATATTCGAGCGGAATACGTTATCACGTAAAACTATTGTCCGTAAACCGACTTTACAGACAACCAATTTTTTTTTTAAGTTTGAACAGTTATAAACAGTTAGTGTGTATGGTTTCTTTGAAATGTGCTTTAACGTTGAGATTCAATTACACATATTTTGTATCTTCATTACGTTATAATGAAGGGCATCTAAGAACTTTTAGTATTAATTATGTTGTTAAAAGTTTCCAATCAAAACTATAATATACTAGGCACTACCCGGGGCTTGCACGCGATAGAGATGAAGCAACCTTATATTTCCCAGGGAAAATTACTTTTGCTGGTCTTTATATATACAATTTCGGTGTACGTGTGTTCCTAATTCTTCTCCTTCTAAGCGGCTCAACCGATTTTGATGAAATTTTTTTTGTTATGAGTTCACCTAGATGCTTTTTACTTATAGTTGAACTCGGTATGTGGCGCTTTTGTCGAGATCAGGTTTTTTTCTGATTTTCCGACCTATTTTAAAAAAACATATAATTCCAAATTTTAAGCCAAGCACCTCTCAGTATTATTTAATTCAATATTTTGTTTATATGTTTTTATATGTTTGCCTACCGGGTCGCTATTATTCTATAAAAAAATCCAATGCAACATAATATGTCTATGTTTAATAGGTAATTTGTTATTATAATTATAGAAACGTGAGTATTTGAATTTTGAAGAAATACCTACACTGTCGATTCTAAATTAATATTTTTGGAGTTTACTCCTTAAGAAACGATTTTGAGTTAAAAGGCCCGGTACGGAAATTTTATGAGTAGTAAAATAAATTGCTGACGCTTTACGGTTCACCGTTTCAAGTGTGGCGTTACGCTCGTCCACTTCAAAAGAGACAAACATATAATATATCTGTAGGATTTAACGTGCGAAAGAATGAGATGGAATACATTACACAGCGCATCTAAGGAGTAAACTCCAGTCGTGCGTCGGAGCTGACACACACACAATTTTTTATGCTTAATATTTTTTGATAGATTTCAATCAAATTTCCCGTACTCCTCGACGAAATTTGTATATACAGATAATACTCTGAAATAACTTTAAAAAAGCTATATATGCGTATTTTTGTCAGTTGGTGGCCTTAAAGAAACACACAAGCTCTAAGGGTTTGTCTCTTCTTTCTATACCTAATTGAAAGGATATGTTTTATAAACGTTAATAGATGACACATAATCTGTTCATTGAAACGGTTTTAACGGTTTTTTAAATAGTAGAATCTATTCACGCGTACGACATGTACCCGTATAAGACGTATAGAAATTATATTTTATTATTACTATTTTTATAGTAGGTATCTAACGTATGAGATTGAATGACGATAATTTTTTAACAGTTTACCCGTCTCGATTATTTTGTTTCCATATGTATTTGCATTATACTTTTGGTACTAATTTAACCATTCCAATACCATAACATGACTAATTTAGGTTCAAATTCAAAAAACATATTTTTGGAAAAAGTCTGTGCGTCTGTTTGTCTGTTCTTTGTGAACACGATACAGGTCAAACGGATGAAATGTGCATCTGTTAGTCTATTAATCTGTTAGTCTCTGAACACGATACAGGTCAAACTATTGAACGAATTGAAACCAAATTTTGGGAGGATGTTTGATATGCAAACATGAAGAGCCTTATTGTTCATGGGTAAAATCGGCGCATACTCAAAAGAGAGCTATAACGTTGTTTTTTTTATGTAATAATGATATACTTTTCATAAAGATTTGCTAGAATTTTTTTTTCTAAATTTTATAGTTTCGGAAATATTTTGAAAGCAAAGAAAAGCCACCAGTTCTTTTGTTCTGTAGATCTGTCAGGAAGAAATTAATTAAGCATGCTTTGAATAATTTCTTCTTGGTATGAAACATATCATGTAGGTAGCCATGCAAATGAATAGCAAATATCATAATATCTAATACTAGCCGTTATCCGCGTCACCGCAGCCGATAACAGACATTTTATTTTCTATTGTTGGAATGGTCCCATCGCTCAATTGGCTGGAATTTTTTTTAAATAACATGAAACATAATATGTACGTAACCATGGCAACGAATAGCAAATATCATATTTAATACTCGCCATTACCCGCGTCACGACACGCTATATCAGAAATTTTAATTTCTTTATTATACTATTTCAAATTTCAATATTTTTTAAGTTGGAATGATCCCGTCCCTAATTGACTGGATTATTTTTGTGTGTCTATAAATGGTTTTTTTATTAAAATTTGGTATGAGCACCGTCTCACTTAAATAGTGCCGTCGGATTTTTGGTTTCGCATTTCAAACGGTTTGGCAATAAATTTGGTTAAATGTTTATCAAGAAGCTGACGCATTAACTCCAAACATTACGGCCCAATAACAACAGCCCATATCTATATATATAAAAATTAATATTTGTCTAGTGCCTCTCGTTTGTCTGTTCGGGATCTACGCTTTCCTACACCATTCATCCGATTACGATGAAATTTTAGTGAGTTTTTTTAGATAATTAAAGTTGATTATAGAATTAATATTTAAAAGGCAGGAGATATTTAAATTGATTGATACTTCAAAGTCAGTCATCAGGTACCTAGACGGGTACTTATCGTCATTCTTAATTTAGTATACGTTTTCAAGGAGAACGATCGAATCCCACGACCTTTAACCGAGCCTCGAACTGAACAGTTAATGGTTAAATCCCCTTCTATGGTCTTCTATATATTCCATTAAAGTTGACGTAGATGAAAATCCCGTATTGGAATGCACTAAGTGCATGTAATATTACTCAGGCTGCATTGTGACAAAAAGTACGAAACAATTCACTCGAAAACTATTCATTGTTCAAGCTTAAACTATTCTTAAAATGTCAAGACGAATCTTATAGTGCAAGCTCCCATGACAGAAAAAGTTACCCCAAAGAACACCTCAAAATTATTTATTTATTTATTTATTTATTTATTTTTTATTTTCATACAGGCATAGCCCAATTACAGAAAATCATGAACGTTTACATGCAAGTTTAAGTTCACTGAATGTGCAGTTGAAAATGTCTATACTACTAGGTACAATTAATGTTATTTACAAGTCCACACGTCTTGTACAGAGGCGAATTAGCAAAGTGACAGGTTCTTGGGGTTGGTAAATAAAACAGTTGGTGATTCCGGCTAAAGTATTTAGGTATATGAAAAGGTAACATATTTAGAAACTCTTGGCTGTCAATATGATTATGTAATAATTTATATAAGAACGCACAAGCAGCAAATTCCCTACGAATTTTAAGTGAAGTACAAGAGTGAATTTGTAATAAGTCAATATAATTCATATATTTGGGATAAATCCCGGTTATTTTAAATGTCAGAAATCTAAGAAATTTACTCTGTACTCTTTCAATATTATTTATGGTGATATCATAATAGGGATCCCAAATCAGGCTTGCAAATTCCAATTTGGATCTGACATATGCATTAAATAGTTTGATTAAGGTATTAGGATCAGAAAAGTATTGACAACTCCTAAAAATAAATCCTAACATGGAGTATGCAGATTTGATTATATTCTCTATATGCAAGTTAAAAGATAGATCTGAACTAAAAATGACACCAAGGTCTTTTATTTGTAAGACACGTTTAAGAAGTATGTTATTTATTTTGTAATCAAATGGAATATTGACCTTATTAGTAATAGTCATCATAGAGCACTTAGATATATTTAAATTAATTTTATTTAGCTTACACCAGTTGTAAACATTATTTAAATCATTTTGCAACTTTAAGCAATCAGAGTAATCGTTCACGGTTATATAGAATTTCAAATCGTCGGCATATAACAGTTTTTTACACGAAGAAATTTGATCAACAAGCCCATTAATAAAAATCAAAATTATAAAGCGAAAATGGCTGAAAAACAGGTCAGAAACATGTTACGCCCGCCAGACTAGTAAAAATTTGTTAATTGTTATTTTTTATGAATTTTTGAATTTAGGTAAAAAAAAAACATGATTTTACTTTCCAAAACACCTGCTTAAAATTTATACAATTTGTACTAAACAATATACCATTTTTGAAAAAATTTGTCTGGTTGACAATTTTTGTTAATAAATTTGTCAGACTTCATTTGTTATAAATTATTTTTTTTATGAAAATACATTTCATAACACCTCCTTGAATTTTTTTTTAAATAAAGTTTAAGATCTCTTCTATCTAATACAACTTGTCTGGCTGACAATTTTTGTTAATAAATTGGTCAGACTTCATTTGTTATAATTTTTTTGACGTGATAACGTCTTATAAATTGATGAATCACCAATCTTATAAATTGATAAAACACCGACTGCATGCACGAAAAAGTGTAACGTTCCTAACGTAACGTTCCTAACGTTCGTAACGCGTAACGTTCCGCCTGACCCTGTGCGTGCTTTTCTCGAAAACGTCCCTAACGATTTGGATGAAATTTACTGAAAAGGGATTTTGGGGGGCAAAAAATCGTTTTAGCTAGGTCTCTACTCTCGAAAAAATCGTTTTCTTACAAATTTTATCATTATAAAAATCAATTTTTTGACGTATGAAAATACTTAAATATTGTAAGTAGGTTTTGGAATTTTATATTATAAACAGTGAAACAATTGTTTTATAAATATTATGACAGCTAATCTTTGAGACTTAAAATAAATACGAAAGAAAGAAAGTTAAAAAAAAACAATTATATTATATGGTGAGTAATTTAAATAAATAAAATTAACCTAAATTTGAAGCGAAAGATGCAATATCATAGATTCGAATTATTATAATTATTATATGTAGAATTTAGATGATGTATTACGGAATACGTTATCACGTAAAACTATCGTCCGTAAACCGACTTTACAGACAACCAATTTTGTTTTTTTTATGAAGTCTGTCATAGTAAAAAACATTTTTTCGCTGACAGACCAATTTTTATGTATAAAATAGATGTCAAACCTTCTTTCAGAAAAAAATTAAGGTGGTGTTTTGACACGGCCCTTGTAAAAGCTGATTTGTTTATGAAAAAAGCTGGCACGGGGCTTAAAAATTGAATCTGGCATGGTAAAAAACAATATTTTGATGAAAAATGTATTAAAGTATATAAAAGGGATCTACCGTATTAATTTAGAATAAAAAAAAATTTTTTTCTAGTTAGCAACGATTATACCATATTTTTCATTAAGAAATGTGGTCGCATTTAATGAAAAAATATGGTATAATCGTTGCTAACTAGAAATTTTTTTATTCTAAATTAATACGGTAGATCCCTTTTATATACTTTAATACATTTTTTATCAAAATATTGTTTTTTACCATGTCAGATTCAATTTTTAAGCGCCGTGACAGCGTTTTTTCATAAACAAATCAGCTTTTACAAGGGCCGTGTCAAGACACCACCATAATTTTTTTCTGAAAGAAGGTTTGACATCTATTTTATGCATAAAAATTGGTCTTTCAGCGAAAAAATATTTTGTACTATGACAGACTTCATAAAAAGAAATTATAACAAATGAAGTCTGACCAATTTATTAACAAAAATTGTCAGCCAGACAAGTTGTATTAGATAGAAGAGTTCTTAAACTTTATTTAAAAAAAATTCAAGGAGGTGTTATGAAATGTATTTTCATAAAAAAATAATTTATAACAAATGAAGTCTGACAAATTTATTAACAAAAATTGTCAGCCAGACAAATTTTTTCAAAAATGGTACATTATTTACTACAAATTGTATGAATTTCAAGCAGGTGTTTTGGAAAGTAAAATCATGTTTTTTTTTTAAATTCAAAAATTCATAAAGAATAACAATTAACAAATTTTTATTAGTCTGGCGGGCGCAACATGTTTCTGACATGTTTTTCAGCCATTTTCACTTTATAATTTTGAGGTGTTCTTTGGGGTAACTTTTTCTGTCATGGGAGCTTAATCTATTAGACTCATTGAAGAGAGTATTCTCTAAGTCTCGAATGCTGCATATAACGTTTTTTCTCCCAGATGTTTGGATTTATTTTTATCTCAGAAACTTTTCTAGGATGAGGGGGGCACTTAGTCAGTTATGTCAATGATTTTGATACTCTTTTGAAGTTGAGTATTTCTTGTATTGGCATAATTGACTCGCCTCAAAACTCAAGTTCATGTTTTAATCCGATGTGATGAGATTTTACTATGTACATCTAAGACAATATGCAAGATATAGTTTTTGTAGTCTTAAGAGAGTACTCAACTAGAAATTTTGAATGTTATCTATGAGCTGAAGGATAAAAAAAAAAATTTACAGGGTGCCAGTGGCTTCCTTAGCCATCGCGAGGCGCCGGGCGGCAGATCTTTACGAGGCTCTTGTCCTTTTCACTGATAAATTGAACTTTAATATCGTTAATTTTACTTTTTGTTGTCGTTATTTAGAGTGTATCATTGTATGAGCAACAAGGTAAACCCACTAGAGTTAAGAAATTTTGAGGTTTTGAAGAGTTTACCGTTATATCGAGTGACGTTAAATGGAATTTACACTGTATATAATTGAAATGCTGCGAAATTACACATTTGGTGCAATCTAAAAGATTTGATTGTAGTACACTGCACCGAAGAGAAAGAGCACGTAAGTATGTATGTATGTACTTACTAACTCACGCATGTACCTACGCAGGTATATTATTAGCTGTACATAGACTGTACTGAGTACCTACTTACTGCATATGAAGTGAACCCTGGATCTCCCCTGCGCTCTTCCCCCCGCACCCCTTGCGCTTTGACACGGCGACCGGTTTGCAAACTTGACGTGCAAATAAGAGATGCATCATTGAAATGCACATATCGTATGCATTTTGCGATGGCGTCGCGACTTGTGATCATTTTAATTGCCTCGCGGTGACCGCCGACCGCGATATTGAAACCAAATATTGTCCCTGTCAGTCTTAGAAAAAAATTCTTGTAGTTGAGGCACCAAAAATAATCTATATATTAACAAACTATTTTTGTCGATAAAATTTCCGAAAATATAACCTGGACGACCATTTTCAATGACTCAAAGTTAACTGAGATGCAAGTTACTATGATAAACTGGACCATTGGTGATGCACCGGTTTAGCTGAATATCGATTTCGGCCGAAATTTTGATTCAAAAACATGCCGAAGCCGACATTCGGCCGAACTTCGGTAAAAATCCACCCGCCTCCACTTCGTCTTTCTAATTTTTTTACTTATTACACTCTTTTTACAAGATTATTTTTATTTTAATAAACATAATATATATTATTGGTTCAAATTGTGCTTTTTGAATTTTCAATAGACAGAGAATTTTTTTCAACAATTTAAAAAATTCAATAGTACGTTTTTACGCTAGATTGGCACTCAGAAATTTAAGGTTACAGTATAGTAAAAGGAAACAATAACACTCCAAAAATCCTTGACTCGCCATAAATGCACACAATATTACATTTTTTCTAATAAAAACTTCTCGTAAAATATCGGAAGTTTTAAAAATCATATTGTTAAGAACGTAAAACACATTTATTAAATTTTTTTAAACTCCACCTTTTTCAATGTGGTTAACTAATCCGCAAACATCCCATCTAACATGATCACACAATAGAATATGAAGATATGAAGACAGAAGTTCCGTAAACACAAAACGTGCACGGGTATGACGTCGTAGTCCTTTTGTTATTCTTGTATATTATGTATTGTAATGCAGTGTCGGAGATACAGTTCGTTTGAAAATATTTGAAAGTAAAGGTCGCCGCACACGAGGCTGGTTTTGCCGCTAGATTCCTTGCTATATTTGACTGCTATATTTCAAGCGTGATGTGACGCTGGTTTTGGTGATGGATTTTATGTGTTCGTCTTACACTATGCAGATGGTTTTGGTTCGCGCGCAGTGATAGTTTGAATGTTAACAAAAGTAGATGTTCGTTGTCTCTGAACAGAACACACACTATAACGCAGTGTTTGTTTGTGGGCGTTTGTCCATGTCACCCACGTGACAAAATGCTGTTTCCTGATTGGAAAGATACTATTTTCCTGACTGGTTCTTGCTCAAAACAAGCAGACAAACGAGCCCCGGTTCTGATTTTTAAAACTGTCTTGTGACCTCGCACGCGAGCCCTCAGTGACGTAATTTCCATCCTCGTAGCCCGCCCGCCAGCCAGCACAAGTCCCAGCAGAAATTCTAGCGGCAAAAGCAGCCTCGTGTGCAGCGGCTTTACTGTTGATCTTGACGTATTTCTGTAAAATCTTATACATAAATCTTATCTCCAACTTATATGAATTGACTAAATTTTCGATATCAATTTCTATTTCTTTCTTTTACGAACTTTTCGAATTATAGATTTCAATGTCGTTTGATCTCTTTAGTAAACATCTAATTAATGTTAAACATACATATAAACCTGATAAAATATTTCTTTCTATATAAATGATTGATGAATAACAAATTTGACGATCGGGAGATAAATAAAATACACGTTGACTTTTAATGTGCTTCATTAATGTTTAAAAATTAATTGCAGTACAGTAGAATCTCGATTATCGTACAGCGGTCGGATCCGGATATGGAGGAGTGATTATAAATGAATAATAACAATAAAAACAATAAAAATAATATGAGTCCTCGATAAATGTTCATATGTTCCTGTGATTTATTGCAGTACGATGCCAATATTTTCCAGCTAATTTTCAGGGTATCGTACATGAAAAAACGGAACCCTTATAGAATTACTCTTGTGTCTGTCTGTCTGTCCATCTGTCAGTTTATTTTATGTATGAATTTTGAATTTCAATTAAGACTTTATTACAGTGGAGACGGAAGAATAAGACAATGTTTTTTTAGTCAAGTTTGAAGAATCCAACGGAAAGTAGCAGCAGCAGTAGAATTTTTCCTTAATTGCATCTTATTCCTTGGCCTTTTTTGTATCGGTTCGTTTTTGTTTTCAGTAATTATCTCAAATAGCACCTAAGTAATAAAGAAAAATTCAAAAAACTGCATTTATTCTTTATTAATGTCGTGGCCATAAGTAGGCTGGGAATGTATGCAATTAAGGAAAAAATGCTACTGCTGCTGCTATTTTCCGTATGATTCTTCAAACTTGACTAAAAAAACATTGTCTTATTCTTCCGTCTCCACTATAATCAAGCCTTCATTGAAATTCAAAATTCATACAGAAAAATGTTCCTAAAACTCAGCTCTATCAAACAAAAAAAGAATTTTCAAAATCGGCTTATAAATTTTGAAAATACAACGAATCGAATTTACATATACTTTTAGGTGATCCACTTTTTATGTAACTGAGTGTAGTTTGAAAATAAGTTTTTTATTTAAAATAATTCACAACATGTTTCGACAAACCTAGTTGTCATCATCAGGTGTAAAAATGAATATTTAAAAACTTATATTCAATCTATCTTGTGTAAGGAATAATTAAAATATTTTGATATCTATTTGCCTATATTTGTCTATTTTCTAAACGGAAAATAGGAGGTGACTAATAATCGCATGACGCTTAATGGAGGCTCTACTGTAGTTGTTAAAATAGTTGCATACTGTATTCATATAGAATAAAATAAATATCTTATAAAATATTCACGCGATACAAAACACTATTTAATCAAGATGCAATTATCTTGTGAATGAAATTTGTAGTTATGAATATAGCCCACGGTCATTGACATAAATCGATCACTTGGTAATAAAAAAATAATATTTTTAAAAACAGTTTTTTTAACCCAATCTATCAAAATGTAATTTGTAAGCTCAACGAAGTTATTTTAGTTTTCTGATATCTAGTATCTAGATTTATAAAAGCAATGTTTTTATATTATAAATCAATATCTTTGCGACAAAGTGTTTTCTTAACAAGCATTTATGGTGTTATTCTGTAAGAATTTATAATGCTGTTTAACAAATTTAACATTACATAAGTTAAAGTGAGGCAGAGCAGCCCTGTTAATTTTAACATTGACCATAGAGAGTAGCGTCATTAGAATTCTTTTATCAAAACTATAGAGCTATTGCTCCGAATTCTTGCATGTCAAACATTGTTTACATGTCAAACAGTGTATTATTTTTCATTATTCACTTAAGTTGAGGTTTGTTACACAGTTTTATATTATTTTTGTATTGAGTAAATATTTGCGATTATCAAATTGCAAAAAATGGTCTTAAAATTTCGTCCAAATCGATTCTTATGGTCGTATGAACATTTAATACTCTACCATGTTTTCCACAATGGCTGACTGAGTATCTCCGTTGTATACCATAATAATCCATTACTTATTATTACTATTAGTCATTCAATCATTCGCTCTAGTCAACACAACGAAGCAACGAATCGTCCCGTTGCTTCCGCCAACATTAGGAATGATCGTCCCGTCACTCCCACCATGCTCGTCATAAGAAAAATTCTATTAATTTAATTGTAATAAAATAACAGTTGTCTGATCACTTTCTTTCGTTCTAATTTTAATACTGGCCCATTTATGTTGAAAATAATAACTTTCTAGTAAAAATGGCAAAAAAAAAATAAAACCTACAGTGTTGCTACCTAGAGTACCAACAACTTAACAATATTCTTAGGATGGTATTTATATGACGGTATGGCTATTACCAACTCTTGACAAGAATTTTATTACCTATACCCTGATTATTTAGGTAAGTTTTATTTTATCATAAAATGGATGTTCAATGTCAATACGTCATGTTTTTATGATAGGTATACGAGTACCTATATATTTACATAGTTATTATTTAGGTCTTACATTTTGTTAGTAAATAGATGAGGAATTTGTGACTGAGTTCTAAAATATTATTAAGACGTCAAGAATTGTGTGTAAATATGATGAGTGAAATGGCGATGATCAACCGCCCACAAGTCTTTGAAATGAAAAATGTGAAAGCATTATTTGTAAAAATGATTGATCAAAGGAGGTGGGTAAATTTCAACCTTTTTTCGCCCATCATAGTCATGAAAATTCTAAGTTCTTTTTAAGCCATTTGATTAGATTTATATGAAGTTCAGGCATTGACCTTTATACATTTATTTTAAATTGGTAAGAAAATATAATAGCAGATGATATAAAAAGACCATCAAATTTCGCATATTTGTTGAATTTTTGCCATTTTAGACGTTTTTCTATTTATTTTGTTTCGTATCAGATAGATGCGCTCAATGATCCAAAACGAATGAATAGGTTTAGAAGCCTATTCATTGTAATATTTGAGAGATTAAAAAATATTGTGGTGCATAAAGCGCTTAACAGATTTAAAAAAATTAAAGATAAAAAAAGCGTCTAAAATGACAAAAATTCAACAAATATGCGAAGTTTGATGGCCTTTTTATGTCACCTGCTATTTTTTTAATTTAGTCGATTATGATCTGAGCTGTCGAACGTCTATAAGTTACAATTTTAAGGTTTAAAACTAAATCGAAACAATGATGTTATAATTATTCAGAACAGAACTTTGTGTTAAACAAAACGGAGATATCCCTAAAAAATAATAAAGCATACTATAAGATCACTGCCGTTGGAGTAGAAACTTCTGATAGACGGGCAGAGTGACAGACAGCGTTCGTACAACAATACAATATATTGTTGTAAGTTCAAACGGAGTCCCATATTATGGGACTCCGTTTGAACTTTTCAGCTATGGAACCCTAGAGAATAATTTAGTTACATACTTCTTAATCCCAACAATTTTATTATTAGTCGATGTACCCCTAGGATTGCCACCTCTTCGGGCCTTATCCGGATTTTCCGAGTCTTGGAGACGATCTCCGGGTTTCTAGATAAATGCATTTTTTCCGGGCTAAGGGGTTTTGCAGATATTTTTTTTTAAATTTCTCTAAGAAAATTTTAAAATTATGTAGAGTTGTGAGGGTAGGAAGTGATCCGTTGGAAAAGTGAAGAGATGTACGAAAAATTGTCGACTTCAATCTATTACAGCTTTCGTTTGTGTGTTTTACTGTTTTGTAAAACATTTATTATTGTAAATAAATAATTTCCACCACGGACTACAACAGTTTTGTTACAATAGGTAAAATCGATTCAAGAGAAATCCATATAAGAATTAAGAACCTCAAAAACGTTTAAAAAAGTTTAAAAATATAATGATTTACAGTCAAATTTCGACCACTGGGCGACCACTGTTAAATTTAAAATACTAAAATTATTAATGGACGCGGTGTGTTAGCCGTTAGTGAACACATTGTAAATAACTGTTAATAGTTTAGAACGATACATTTCAAGAGCATAATAATAATATAAGTATAAGTAATAATAGGTTATTTCTAACAGAAAATAGACACATAAAATATATAAAAAAATCTAAGCAGCTGTTGCCATCCTCAGGTATTTTGAATTTGATTAAAAATGTTTTAATTTTTTGTATCAAATAATAAACCTAAAAACTAGACGTGCCTAATATTAAGGTACTAGCTGCTACCCGTGACTTCACACGCTATTGAGATGAAACAATAGACGTGTATTGAATATATTAATGTAGAGTACATAACTTAGTAGAATTTTCACTGGAAAATGTGCTGTTGATACTGGTTTTCTTTGAAACCTATTTGTTAATTAAGGCGAATAACAAAATAGGTTTAAGTACCTACTTAAAAATGATAAAAAAATATTATTTTTAATTATTATCAGTACAATCAAAGTTGTGAATTTATGCGCTATGAAATTATAATATACGAAATTCTGTAATCTCTGTTCGATTTTTTTGTCACTTTCTAACAAATCAACATTACACAAATTAAAGTGAACAACGTTGTACAAATCTAACGGAGGTTACAAAATAAATTAATGTCAAAATAAATATAGTTCACAAACTTCATTTAGTTCGTTATGTTCGTTCGTCTGCCACATTTCCAAAACTCCTATTTTGGTGAAATTTGATACGAAGATATCTTTTATATTAGCAATATCACTAAAAAATATTACGGTCTCTATAAAAAATTTTGAAGCAGATGTAACACACAAAAAGCGAAATTCAAGTAACTAAATTTTGCCCTATCATCTAGTTGTCGCCTTTAACAAAAGCCAAGTTATAATCTAAAGCATGCACAAAGAAAGCGTCACGCGCTGCCATCTAATGAAATACTGGAAACTAATCTAGTAATTAAATTTCGCCCTGTTATCTAGACGTCGTCTTCAACTAAAGCCATGTTTAATCTAATGCTCACAAATGTCCTCCCATAAAAATGCCAGGTCAATTGCATGGTTTTACTCCTAACCAAACGCGCCATTAGATGTTTCACATCAAAAATCACGTACATACTATCATAGATATAGAATCGTTAAATATAAAATTTGTAATATCGCCCTAATGTAAATGAAATTGAGAAAACGGAGCATGAATAGAAGAGTCTAGAAGTGAATGTCCTAAAATAAAAACGCATCGTATCCATCTTAACCTTCTTAACTATGACAAATGCGTTCTAGTAGGTACGCACTCAACTATTTAGGTACGACGTCATACAAGTTACCCCTTGCGTATTAAAGTGCGTAAGCGGCCACGCCCTTTTTCAAATGGCCGCCTGTATTCACTCCAATAGGGGTGCACTGCACGCACACTATAGTGGCGTTCCCCTATTTTAGGGGTTGAAGGGGAAAGTGATACCTATACTAATATACAAGGACATGGTTCCTTTTTCATCCTTATATGCAAACAGAAAGGCTCTGAGCTATAGCGCCTTCAAAAGGTATAAAGGCAAAAACCTTTCTGGGAGGGCTAGTTTACCCTCAATATTTTTATGTCAAAGTCTCACCAAAGGTAAAAAAATCAACGACCAGAAAATGTGAATAGAAAAATAAACCATAGAAATTACGCTGGTTTGTCGACAAGTATTTCTAACCGTGTTTTTATTTATTTGCAACATTTTTAGACAGTCATACAAATTGGCTGATGCAATTTATTGAAAAATGTCTCAAATGAAAAATACAAGTGGTCTATATTTTATTTTTATCTGTTCGTAGTACCAAGACTGAGATCTATTACTTATAAAAGTTTCGGTTCCATCCCTATTTCCATTGATAAAATAATTCGAACAATGCTTTTTTCATCTTATTTTTCTAAAACTAACGAAAATTGCGTCGATATACAATTTTGTTTTATTGGGCCTATATTTTATATGTTTCTGGTTTTCCAGATGTATATACAGTGGAACTGCGTGAATTTATCCTCGAACAATTCGAATTTCTCGATAATTTGAATTTCTTGACTGGTCTCTTGAACTCCCCACAATATAATATTTTTTTCAATAAATCAAACACCAACTCCGATAATTCAAGTCCAATAAAATCATATCTAAACACCGCTGCACACGAGGCTGGTTTTGCCGCTTGAAACACTGCTGGGACTTGTCCTAGCTGCCGTGCGGGGTACAAAGATGAAAATGACGTCATTGCGGATCACAAAATGGATTTCAAAATTAGAATCGGTTCGTCTACTTATTTTGAGTAATATCCAATCAGGAAACAGTATCTTGTCACGCGGGCATCATGGACAAACGCCCACGAGCAAGCACGGTGTCATAGCGTGTGTTTTGTTCAGAGACAATAAACGTCCATTTTTGTTAACATTCTATCACTGCGCGCGCACCAAATCCATCTACAAAGCAAGCTTCAATACACGCATCGTGTAAAACTGTAAAGGGAACCCATAAAAGCCATCACGAAAACCAGCGCTTGAATACTAGCAGTCAATCTACCAAAGAATCTAGCGGCAAAACCAGTCTCGTGTAAAACAAGGACATTTTTATAAATAAGTCTGGGGATTGTCGATTCTTTCTGCTATAAATGTCGTCATATGCACGACGCGTATTAATTATTTTTTCGGCTATCGTACCGTAAGGACCGTTGATCGAAATAAACTATGATTGCAAGTAGGAAGAAGTCTATAAAACATTAGGTAACAATAACCAAGAAGATTTAGATGCGCGAAGTGGAGAAAGGGAGAAAAAATCAGAAATGGCAAAAGAGTTTGGCATTCCAGCGGACACTGTCGATTTAATTAAAGAATAAAAATAAGATTTTGAATGAAAATAACAATTCGACAAGGAAACGCGCTCGAGGTCCCAACTTCCCGGAGTCGACGAGTTTGCAATGAAGTTGTTTAAACATTCCTATCAGTGATGACATTATCAGAAGTAAAGCTGAGGAGTTTGTTAAAAGTCTTAGGAAAGAACAATTCAAGGTCAGCGTAGGATGACTTGACGAAGCTGATGATCTGGCGTGGAAACGATCGTCAACTTCATACATTGGCTCAGAACCTGTCCTGGGAGTGTCCAAAAGCACAGCACGGGGTCAAATAAGGGAATTGATCAAAAATCAGTTTAATCAAATTTCCGGGCAACAACATGGCAAGACTTTCATTAAAAGGCCATTCTGAAAGATGGATGAAGAACTACTGCAACTCACTAAGAACAATCTTCGTCTCGTGGTAGGCCTCCTGACAAGACATTGTACCCTGAAAAGACACCTGCAATGAATCTGACTGTTTTAACGGGGACTTAAAGTCAGTGCAATAAAGAGACGGAATCATCGTAAAATATTCTGTGTGAATGCGAGGCTTTGGGTCGTAGAAGACAGATAATTTATAGACAATATAGAATGAGTCCAGAAGACTATGTCAATAACCCAGTCCACGGACTGCACAAGCTAAGGAACGAGGATACTGGATCGAGTGATATAAGAGATTTGGAAATAGCACAATAAGCCCTAGAGCAGGGGCGGGCAAGTCTTTTGATCGGCGGGCCACATAGCTGATGAAAATTTGACCGCGGGCCGGATGGCTGACGAAAATTTCACCGCGGGCCAAAAATTTGCAGAAAAAAAGATCCTCGCATTCTATTTCCGCATTTGGAGAGCAAAAAAAAAGGTCTCACATTCTATTTCCGCATTTGGAGAGCAAAAAAAAAAAGGTCCTCACATTCTATTTCCCCATGTGGAGAGCAAAAAAAAAAGGTCCCCGCATTCCATTTCCGCTACTATTTTTCTAAAATGCTTCGCGGGCCGGATAAAATTGCGCTGCGGGCCGCCACTTGCCCAGGCCTGCCCTAGAGGCTGCGGTGTTCCCGGTGACAAGCCGACTCTTGTTAATTTAAAAAAAAAGATGACATGACAATTTTAAAAATTGAAACTACGCCAACTTCAAAAATTCGATAATTCAAACTCTCGTTAATTCGAAGTTTTAAACCGATCCTTTTGACTTCGAATTAACGAAGTTCCATTGTACTTGACTTTCTTTGTCTGATATCTTTCCAAGTGTCAACAAAAAAAAACATACGCGGACTTGTTTAAAATGTAATCAAAGTTATTTTTAATAAAATCATAACTGTATGAAAAATGCTGATTTTATGCATATCCCTCGCGTATTGGCTTTGTTTAAATTACTTTAAAAGTGTCGTGTGTAAATTTTAATACACGACTTCCGGTATCGAATCCTCTTGAGAAATATTCCACTGTATCAACAGAGCAGATAATAAACAAACGATAAACACAAAATTGACCGGTGCTCGCGTAACCCCGGCACATGCCACACCACTGTAACCGCTGTACAATCCCGATCCATATTTCTACAGGTTATTGATCTCAGCTCTTGTTCTTGGCATGCGTCCACACGTCTTGATCAGTTCTCATCCGAAGCAAATACTAATCGAAACATTCCATACTCATACTCACCTAACACTATTAAAGATAAAAGTTACTTGGAACAAATTTATTCGTTAGAATAAAATTTACTTTCAATTCACCCAGCAAAATATCAGGTAGAAAAGTTATTTAAAGAATAAATATGCACAGCACTACACTCCTTGCTGTTTTTGTTGAATTATTTGACGTTCGCTCAAAGATCCGACTGATGGTGTTAGTGTAAACGTCAAAAAAAAAGTTTCACAAAAGAATAATGTTTTATCCTAACCCAATTGCACACAAAACTTCCACTAACTTTAATGTTTTACAACTATACATTTCACAAAAGGTTAATAAACAACGAAAAAATAAATTCAGAAGATCAACTGTAGATATAATACTCCACGTTTATAGGTTAGGTATTATGATCTATGTGGCGGTCATTATTATTTTATCAGACAAATAAATATTTATATCCTCGAAGTAAATAGATTTATACCTGTGGTAAACATAATTATGTTTGGTGAATTGAATTATCGCTATTTATTCGGATGAATAGCTACCTGAAGAACAAATGAACCGAATAAATAACTATTTACTTTCTGTGAACATGGCCATTAATAAAATTAAAGGCCGCTGAATAAGTGCTGGCTGCGAGAATGAAAATTACGTTACTGCGAACCCGCATGCGTGGTTACAAACTGGATTTAAAAATTTGAACCGGAGCTATTTTTCGTGCTTGTTTTGAACAAGACCCAACTAGAAAACGGTATCTTGTCACGTGAACGACATTAGCAATCGTTAAAAACAAACATGGCGTCACAATATGTGTTCTGTTCAGAGAAAATAGACGTCCACTTTTGTTAACATTCGAACTGTCACTGCACGCGCACCAAACCCATCTACAAAGCCAGCTTCGAAACACGCATCGTGTGAAACCAACACATAAAAACCATCACGAAATCCAGCGCCGTAACGATATCAAGCAACGAATCTAGCTGAAAACCCAGCCTCGTGTGCAGCAGCCTTAACCTGATACTGAAATCATAAGAATTAATGTAAATAGTTATTTGAGGGTAGATATAGAGTGACATTGCAACGATCTGAAAATAAATCGTGTGTGGACGGACTTAGGTATAAAAACATAGCTGTGTTAAGCACAGATGTTCACATGTTCATAATAAGAAATAAAAATCAAAAACACCTGCGTTACCCACTGTGCGTAACTTTGATTACGAGCTGGACGGATGAAGAGGACGAAGAAGGTTAATGAGAAAAAACTACGAAAATAATACGTTCAGCCGTAGTCCACTAGTTCTTTTAAATAACACGATTGTAAATAAGTGAGACAACTTGCAAGCCAATTTTTTTTATTAAAGTGAAACTTTTATTCTATCGCTCCGAATTTTTCTGGCCGTCTGTTGCATGTCGCATTACAGGCGGCCGCGGAGTAGGGGTAAAGTGAAAGGCGCTCGGAGTAGGCGCTCGGTAGAGCAGCCAAGGCCAATATGGCGGCGCCCATGGTTAGCATCAGCTGACCGTGTAGTATGTATAACACATAGTCAGTCTGTCATGCGGGCAAGTGCTGTACAGTGTTTACATGTTTTTATTCGTGTATTCATGTGAATATTGTTGTTTATAATTAATCGTGATGGATAAGTGTTTACAATTCAACGCCTGCAATCCAATAAAAGTTTCACTTGCGTCGTGGTTTCTTAAAACCACCACACAACTGTTTTTTTTCCTAATCCTAAATCTTTAAGTGAACTAGTTAGAAATTGTTAGAAACTGCGTACAATTTAGTAGGTATCTTTGCTGACTCTGTTCTTCATATAGAATTTAACGGTAATTGTGGTGAGAGTGAGGGTGGACCAGAGTTTCCATAAATACATTCTAATCTACTTGTTTTTTTATAACTTTTTTTAATGTATTATAAACACAATAGTATCAAAACTAGTTACCTAGTAATTGTTATAGAAACTGCGTAAAATTATTAGTAGGTATCTTTGCTGATTCTGTTCTTCATATAGAATTTAACGGTAATTGTGGTGAGAGTGAGGGTGGACCAGAGTTTCCATAAATACATTCTAATCTACTTGTTTTTTTTATAACTTTTTTTAATGTATTATAAACCCAATAGTATCAATTTATTATGACGTATTTAATACATAGCGCGAGGATGACCCAGAGGTATCCACATTTTTTTGCATTCCGAAAAGCATGAAAAGCTGCTAAAAAAGTAACTTCTAAAATTTAAAATTCACTTATAAAAATGTTGAGTGTTAATAATACAAGAAATTTAAATTTTAAATCTTTGATTAACGTCTGAATAGAACCCTTCAAATGAATAAAATTGTCGACCAATTTTTCTCAGACCATATATATTGACAAAACTTTCAATCTTGCGTACAATCGATTAGTTAATAAATAACTTAATACTAATTAATTTTTATATTTTTTAGATATTTCTAAAGAAAATCCAAATCCGGATCGAAACGTCATCCTGTGTTATATTGATTTGTATTTTTATTATTTTTTGTCAATATATATGGTCTGAGAAAAATTGGTCCACAATTTTATTCATTTGAAAAATTTAAATTTTGTTTATATAAGTCACATTATCGGTAAATAGATGCTAAATAGATAATAATTAGTAAGTGCAACAACTAACCGAAATATATAAATTCTATATAGTAGCAGGTACATTTTCGCTGTATACAAAATTATTATTCAGAAATTCGGCAGCGACAATTAGTTACCCTGTTGAGCTATGAGTCAAATTATAGAATTTTACTTACCTAGCACAAGAACTACATACAACGTTTGAAGAAGGGATACGAAACAATTCTAAGGTATATTTGTTGCCATAAGGCATAAGATATAATGGCTTATGTCTAAGGCTTGTTACTTTTTGAAGTGACGTATTTGAAATTTCTTGTAACGTTAAAGAGAAAACGATTCAACAGCGGGGAATTATATGAGAATAACCTTGGCAACGCAAAATGTATAACGCACCAATGAAACGAGTTCATAACTAAAGAAGTTTCACTTTTGTGGGTGAAGATCACACTTTTTTTTCATACTTCAACGAAGTCATATATCTAAAGGCCGCTGCACACGAGGCTAGAAATGCTGCTAGAAACGCTGCTAGGAGTTCTGCTAACCGTTGGGCTGGGTACGAAGCTAGAAATGACGTCACAAGATATAAGTTTTAAAATTAGAACAAGGGCTATTTTCCCTGCTAGATTTTCTGCTAGGTATGAGCAAGAACCAATCAGGAAGCAGTATCTTGTCACGTAGGCACTTGAACAAACACCCACAAACCAACATGGTGTTGCATTATGTTCAGAGTCAGACAACAGACACGTTTTGCTCTGTGTTTATATTCGAACTGTCACTGCCCGCGCACCAGATCTATCCACAAATCAAGCTTGAAAAATAGTCTCGTGTGAAGCGAGCACTTAACAGCGATCAAGAAAACCAGCGCTAGAAAACTAGTAGGCAAATCTAGCAAAGAATCTAGCAAAGTTTGTGCAGCGGCCTTAAGGATTTGATATTTTGAACAGTTCACAATATTTGACGCCTTCGTTTCAACCGTCTATGATAACGCGGTTCGTCGCCGCACATTAAAAGTAATGCTTTGACCAAAAAGATTTTGACACTTCCACTTCTCATTCGGGGCTTAGTTATGGAGAATTTTTTTAAAAGATAGAAAGTGAAATACGTATCTAAAAAACAACAAGTATAGAAAAAGATCAGTTTTTTGCGAAGATTTTAAATAAAAATCTAACATACGCCACTTTGCTTTGTAGCTATTGATATTTTAACAAATAATCCACATGGGCACGTGTTTTACCTGCTTTCTAATGAAATCCTTTCTTCAAAGAACACCTGCAAGAATGTAAATCCAAATAGATCTACGGTTAAAAATGTGTTTTCAGTTCTTGAAAAATGATGTAATTGTTGTTTATTTAAAGTTTTTGGCAAATTTGATTTCATTGCGAGAATTGTTTTTTTTTTTTTTTTGAAAATATAGTGCTTCTTTTATAGCAGAAATATGCCTACGTATGTTTATCACAAATTGGTTGTCCTTGTTATAAAGCAAAAAAGTATACGTGATATTTTTACTAGGTACCTAACAGTAATCGTTTGTAGGTATATTGTATCCTTGCCTAATCATTAGAAAATATACTAAATACTTAAAAAACACAATTTAAATATTGAGATATCATTTTGATATGAAGAAAATAATATTAAACAAATATAATCTTCGAAGATCTAACCTATTTCTTGAAAAATGTTCTGATACCTAAATATATTTTTGTAAGGAATTTAATTATTCCTTTTCTGAAGTCAGTTTATCTGTGCGAAAGAGTAGGCCATGTTTCTAGTTTGTAGTGAGTAATGACATAATATCATCACACACGAGATACATGTAGTATTTTTTGCACGTACCCCTTATAAAATAACTGATTTTCACACAATTTCCAAAATTTTTCACAGTTCAATTATGAGCAAGTTCAATTTCAATTGTAGGCTGCCTTAGCTTTTCATACATTTGCTATGGAAATGGTAGTACAACTATGTCTCACATTTATTTTTTTTTTACTTTACAGGCATGAAAAGTAGCAATTTTGTTCGAAACACTGTTTTACTCTGAAGTTTTTTCAAGGGGAAAATTTAGATATCTTCTGTATTCACCACTAAATATCTGGTATTTTATTGTATTTTTATAATCGTGAGGAAGCTTGCGGTGTAATGATTAACGTGCTAGTTTTTGGATGAAATGGTAGTGGGTTTGAATCACACATCCGCTAATGGATGGTTTCGTGATTTCGTTTATTTTAATTTGATGTAACCAGACGCTAATGACCTTGGGTGCCGAGCGTCTATAATATCTACAGTAAATAAATATACAAGAATTGTCTTTTACATATCTCCAGTTTCCGGGTTCAGACCTGATAATTGATGAAAGTGTTTTCATTTCACCGTTTTTACAAAAATAATATGTTGAAAATATGAATTCATTATAAGCCTAGATACTTCTGTTCTCTAGCATTAATGCCTTTAAATTTTTTTTTAATTATAAGCAAAATACAACGCTTCCGGTTTATTCTTTGTGTAGCCTAAAGAAAAATATTTTTGCCTATGTTAGATTATACGACAAAATGGACACCGCCTATAATTTTCTGCTTTCAATTATTATTTAATTTTACTGTTTTACTAGCTGTATCTGGCTACGCGTTATGCCGGTCACACACGTAACTGCATACTTGTCAAGTATACATGCGCTTGAAGTTTGATCAAGTTTACATGATGGCCATATATGGGACACACACGGCACAAGTTTGCTTGAAGCGGCGTCAGTTCTGCATCATTCTCCAACCAGAAGTGACGTGCAAAAGTAAAGTTATCGACTATGGCATCCACATATGATGAGGCTTTAGAAATAATTGGTTTGGTGTTGGCTACCGAAGTGGTTCAGAAACGTAGAATAAACTGTACTGTTTGGAATGTCTTGATCAGAAAGGAAATGTAAGGAGTTAAAATACCATAATTTTGGTTTATAAACTTCGTCAGTGCCTGATCCAGACCGAAGTGAATCATCAACTTTCTTTTTTTTTCCTGTAATTTGTTCTGATACTATTAATTTTTTTTACAACTTGTTCGCGGTCTGTACTTGGGTCGAATTCTTTTATTTTTTCTATTAATTTATTGTACGCGACATTTCTCTTATCTCTGTCATGGTATATATATGCTTCGGTATATATCAATAAATTCTTCAAACACTTCGCGAAATGTTCTACGAAACCAGTAGACATTATGCACGAAACACATGTAAAGTATACTAGATACCTACAGAAAAGGAGTAAGTCACAACAGACTATCAGCTATGAACGCCTGATTGTCACGTCACAATATCTGGCCGCTTGACAAGTCTTCAAGTATGCAGATTGAAAATTCGTTCGGCAGTCAAGTCAAAATATTTGAGTAAAATTATCACAGACACGGTCATGCAAACTTGATCAAACGTCAAGCGCATGTATACTTGACAAGTATGCAGTTACGTGTGTGACCGGCATTACAGTGACTCAGTCTGGTTTACGTGTGTTGCTGTTACGTACAACAGATGGCGCTACCGTTGCCATAAAAAATTTAGTATAGCGTATGTTGCATATAAATAAAAAAATATTTAGGATAGCGTGTCGCTTTAACACCCAACAGATGACGCCGTATTCAAAAGATGATGCTCCGGCTCCCGTTGCCATCAAATATTCAGTATAGCGAATGCTGCTTTAACGTCCAACAGATGGCGTTCCCATTGTCGTAAAATATTTAGTATAGCGTGTGTTGTTTTAACGTCCAACGGATGGCGCTGTTTTTCAATATAAAGCTAGTTTCACCTGTCACAGGTGTGACATCTACAGTATGTAAACACGTAAAGGTGCACATAGGGAAATTAACATTGGGAAAAAATGACTGAATCAGAGTGAGCCTTGAAATCTTGTTTTTCAATTTGACAGATAATATTCTTTTGCAAAATGAATGTGTATACTACCGAAGAAAATATTCAAATGATTACAACATAATCGGACTCTTTTTATTAATGGGACATTAAATTCCCAAAAATACTTAAATATGGTGCGAGATCAAATATTTCCGCCTATTCGTGTTGAACCTAAAGACATTGGGTCACTGATTTATCAACGCGTATACGTCATACCAGTCAGACAATTTTTGAATGAAATGTTTCCAAGCAGATGGAGTTGTTTTTTTGTTTTATTTTTGTACAAAAAAATTAAAATAATGATTTATAAGAGCTTTTTATTATTAAAAAAGCCAAGTAAAATAAAAATAATTCAAAATAAAATAGAAATCCTCAAGATTACCACGATAATTCAATAGAAATAACAATTAATGCAGTCATGGCTAACTCTGATCCAAGTATTTTTTTCCCTATGTGCACCTTACTCGTGTACAACTGTATATGTGTAATAACTAATAAGTATACTTATAATCACATGCGCGTATTCGAAATTCGAATGCAACGTTGTGTCGAAATTTCAAAGCAATCGGTGAAGATCTTACGGAGATTTTGAACAAACGAACGTTTACATTTTTACATACATGTAAATGTCTACATGCGTAGTTTTATCAATAGCGATAAATAGGGCAGCAGTTGTAGAGCGACATATGAATGTGATTGACTGTTTAGTGCTTGTAAAATACCAGAGCATAATATTATAGTAACAGCCATGTTCGAATGATCGTTGTATCTTTATCACACGCACACACACACCCACAATGCGTGTGTTTGTGTGCGAGTGTGTGTGTTTGTGCGCGGGACACTAATGTTCATTGATGATGAGTCGACGACGTACAACGTGACGGTTAGAAGAAGAACTCTGGAAGGAGAGGAGAGAAAAAGCACAGGGGAACACACGATACCGCGAGGAGAAATGGTCTACGAACAGTTTGGTGGGGATCGCGCCGCCAGGAAGACGCGTCAGGGGAGGCATTCGATTGTTAACAAGACAGGGGTCATTGCTTGAAAGGAATGCTGGGGCCCAAGATAAGGGGAAGAGTCACACTCTCGTAGCATTATAGTCGGTATGCCTATTCGATCTACAGTCACTCTTGCTTTGGCGTTACTACTGAAAAGAAAAAGAAGGAGTTGTACGAGTAGTAGTAGACCTCACACTAAAATGTTGAGGCATGGGTCTTCACTCTTCAGGAGAAGTACATTCTTTCAAATGGAATTTAGTAGATATCGTTATAAAAAAACACGCTTATATAAAAAACTAGAAAACACTTTATGATGTGAAACATCTATTGGCGCGTTTGGTTGGGAGTAAAACTATGCAATTGGCGCCACACTTTTATAGAAGGACGTTGCATTTGTGTGCGTTAGATTAGACGTGGCTTTAGTTGAAGGCTACATCTAGATAACAGGGCGAATTTTACTAGTATTTTTTTAGATGACAGCGCGTGACGTTTGCTTTGTGTATGCGTTGGATTATAACTTGGCTTCTGATAAAGGCGACAACTAGATGACCAATTAAAATTTAATTACAGGGTGAAATTTAGTTACAATGCGATACTTAGTTACTTGAATTTCGTTAGTTTGACAGGGCGATATTTAGTAGATGACAGAGTAAAATTTAGTTACAGGGTGATATTTAGTTACTAGAGCTTTGTTAGTTGACAGGGCGAAATTGAGTTACTAGAATTTCGTTTAAATTTATCTTTCACATCTGCCAGAAGTCCCATGACGGCTCACATTTCTTTTTTCTCATCTTTTACGTTTAGAAGCATTGGGCACTCACTTCACTTATATATTTCATTTAAATTCATCGAGTGCTCCACGCTTCTAAACGTTAACCAAGAAAAGGAAATTAGTTTTCTACTTTTTAGTATGTTAATAAAAGCCTGTTTTAAAATTTTTTTTAAGAAACCTAAATTTCATTGTGAAGTTAATCGTGTACCTATTATTGCAGTAATTAAAATTTTGAATTCCCGTTTATAGGTTACATCAACACCGTCGCTACCACCACTGTCATTTTAATTCCATTTTTTCAACTTGTTATATAAATATCATAATATTCTATTGTCATGAAAACTCCATACGGATGCAAAATTTCACGTCAATCGGACATTTCAAACAGGGTAAAATTCTAGTTTAAATATTTTTTTGCATCATACAACAAACAACATACAATTTAAGCAATTTATAAGTATCTGAAATATTGATCTTTACATTGTCAGTTTTGTTTCAATATTAATTTTGAGAGTTTTCCGTATATTAATAAATCGTAGTTCAAGAACAATTTTTTAGGTAAATATTATATAGACTGCGAGTCAGAAAAGAGCACCTCAGTTGGTTCTGGTTCACGGGTTACGAATTGTTGAACGCTGGTCTAAAATGTAGATACGGGATATTATAGATATTCCTGAAATATTGATGAGAAAACCTCTTTTTTGTTGATGACAGGTTTTACTGTTACACAGGGCCCGATCTAGGGAGGGCAAACAGGGCAATTGCCCGGGGCGGCAAAATTGAGACCGGCGCGGCGTTGGCGGCGAAAATTTTTAAATTTGAAAGATGGTTAAACAAAAAAAAAATTACACCATGTATGGAACAACGCATGGGTAAAAGGCGGCAAATATTATTTTGCCCGGAGCGGCGAAATAGCTGGATCGGGCCCTGCTGTTACAGCTAGTTGAAAAGATTCTGTTATAAAAAATTATTTGAAAAAAATTTCAGTTAATAGACTTTGAAATATATTTGAAATTTTCGTGAAGAACAAAAAAAGAATTCAAGTCAGAAGACTGTAAAATTAAAACAAGTAATTTCAGTAGGTAAGCGACATAGCTTTCCACATCCCTTATTTTAGCAATGTCCGTGACCCCGCCTAAGTTATATAATAATTGTTAACAGAAAAAGGGTTTGTATTTAATTCTATACCAAAGAAAATCACATTCACAAAATTTATGTGTTGTACAATATGTTTATATAGGACATATAGGTACGTTATGTCAATGTTTTATGTAGTACCTACTAGTGATGTAACGAATATTCGCATTCGCGATATCGGCGTTAAATACAAGTTTTCGCTAATGTCTAAAAATTGATATTCGTTACATCACTCGTATCTACTAACATAATTTTAATAGAGTCTAAATTTACGAAAAAATGCGAAAGGTAGATTTTGAAAACGTTCCTCATTTGGAAAATACACAACGTGTGGAAAGTTTGACAATAATCTATATAGTTTATACTCCTATAACAGGCATGTCAAACTCATATAATAGTGCAGGCCACATTATCTATTTTGTACTGAGTTGGGGGCCCGCATGTTTTTAATGTTAAAAATTTTAATGAAATACGATTGTTAGAATGATTATATTACTGACTAAATGTTTTTTTAACGTCTCGGCGGGCCGCAATCTATGTTTGGCGGGCTGCATGCCGCCACGTATTTGACATCACTGCTCTATAACAACATTTTACAACCTAAACTCTAACCTTTGAGAAGTGTCCATACATTTTATGTCCGATTTTTTTAATAGTTTAGCTAGTGACTGAATACACTAAAGTGTAAAAACCAAGAGTTTATAAAAAAAATTGAAAAGAAGTTTGACCCTGCAGGCCATCCCTGAAACTTCCCGCTATTTTCGAGTTCAAAACGCTCAAAAATATATAAAATATACCAAGAAGTTTATTTTTAGCTCTTCGAGCCCCAAAAAAAATACTTTCTTACGAATTTTTCGTTCTCGATATCTCGCGAACAAATGAACCGATTTTGATGCGGTTTGCGGCGATCGACGCAGTTTTTTAACCTAAGAAAATAATTTATTACAAAAAAGTCGATCTGATAAGAATTTTACGAGTAATTTAAAAAAAAACACTTTATTACGAACTTTTTGTTCAAGATAATATTTCGTGAACAAATGAACCAATTTTGATGCGGTTTGCGACGATCGACGCAGTTTTTGAAGTTTTGAAATTAATCGGTGTAGTAGTTTAGAAAATATTCCAAAAAACAAATTTCCAAACATTGTTGAAACTTGTATTTTTAAGATTTCTCAAAATTTTTTGGGCCGAATCGTTTCAAATTTTCAGGAAACCTAGTTCACCAAGAACACGTAAGATGTCGCAAACCGCGTTTCAATCGGACATTCAAAAGATATAAGAGGTTTACAATTATTATAGGTATACACAGTGTTACCAACCCTACTGTCTTAACAGTAGATTTGCTGCTTTTACATTGATGCCCCTGTTTTCTGTTTCATTCCTAATTTTTACTGTTTTTCAATTAGCGTTCAGCGCCACCGTGGAAAATTTTCAGCTATACAAATATCTATTATAAAAACCAAATTACGCAACAGAATATCGACTACAACTTTTAAAGGATCATTACACACTAAATCCGAAATATAGCCGCGGTTTGCTACTTATTTAGGTACTAAAAAGAAAAATGAGTCTGAAAATACTGAAGATGAGGCAGTTGAGGATGAAAGTGGCAAATAATTTACTTTAATTTTTGTTTTTTATTATGTTGTAATCAATATTATAATATAACAATGTATGGAGTCCTGTAATTGTTTTAATTATATGAGAAAAGTATGAAATCTGCCTTTTTTCACTTTACCTACTGTTTTCTCCTGTTTTATTATTGGTGAGCTGCTGTTTTTTAGTTTTTTTGGGTTGGCAACACTGGGTATACATACACACACCCACACACATACAGTCCTACGGAAATCATTGCCAAAATAGTCAGAATAGCTTCCTAGGACCTCAAAACGTCGATACCTGAAGAAAATTCGATTGTCGAAAATCAGGGTGAAAACAATAACTTCCCGATTTTATGATAAAAAATTTTTTGATTTTTTTTTTAACAGGAAGTTAAAAACCTTTGAGAATCAAGTATTTGAATACCAGAGATTCATCAAGTCTTGACACCTTCTCACAAGGACCAAGGTCGCTTGAGATCAGGTTTAAATATCGAGGAACCACAATAGGCCCTTGCAAGCTGTGCTCCTTACTTGTCTATCTATCTGTAACAATAATAAGGGCAGTGTACGAAATAATAAGCGAAGTAAAACTTCTTTAGGCGCGGTAGGTCAAACTGGCCTATAGATCAGACGAAAAGTGAAATCCTTCTCCGAACTTCAAACGGTAGTTGAAAGGAAAGAATGAGAAAATCGTTTCTATACTCTATCTGTCAAAACGTCATATGCACTCTACTGCGTGCATGCGCAGTGCGTACAGTGTGTATACGTAGAGTGCCCGCGGTGAGAGATGAAGCCAGGTACGTCATCAATAATATGCTAGTGAACGCCTGCTTGCCCACAGCAGTGCCGTGCGGAATAAATTCGACATATTGTTTAAAATTCCACGTCTCTAGAAAACACTCGACGCACATGGATCTCCGAAACAGCCAATAGCAAGCTAGAAGGCGGACGCAATGCATTCACGTTACTAGGGCGCGGTGGCTTCATCTTTCGCCGCGCACTTTCTCTAGTCACGGTGGTGATAAATTTCACATAACCATTTCCTAATCCAGAAATAATAAAATCGTCAACAAAAGCTAGAACCTCTAGCGCGCGAAAGTCTCACTCAACATTTTTAATTCTGTATTCATATATGTAAATTCAATTGATACTTCCACCGACTCTCGTCGATTAGAACCTGGGAACTAAGGGCTTATAGACTAGAGCTGTAACAAACCGTATGTATTCGTTACTGAGTAACGGGTACATCGTCTGACTCGAAGTAACGAATCGTTACTTACAAATTCATTTCGTTACTCGCATTTGTCGTATCCATGTCAGTTCGACTGAAGTCATATCGTATCAGGTATGCGACGCGTCTCGATGCGATGGTACATGCTTGATGCTGTTAGTACACGATTGTATGTCGTATGAAAAGTAACGAGTAACGTAACGATACGAAGGTAACGGGTACTGGTTCTTTAAGTAACGGGTACACAATTTCTCGTTACTTTTACAGCTCTATTATAGACAAATAGACAGCGGCACCTCTACAGGCTCAGCTATTGTCAAATCAACGATGTATTGTCAGTAAAAACCGGCCAAGTGCGAGTCGGACTCGCGCACCGAGGGTTCCGTACAAACTTATAGGTATGTAAATAGTTCGTCCATCAAGGAAGTCATGTTTCGACGATTTTTGGAAAACTGTTGTCGACATAGGTCGCGGTCAGTTTACCAACTAAGTGTATAATTGCATGAATGAGTTCAGATTGACTACTCGAACTGTACTGTACATCGTGGCTATATATCTGATAGCCTAGCGGCCGTACCGTGCTGTATTCCAGAGTTCTCATAATTGAATTTTAATAAATGTTCGAGTATATTGCTGTATAAACGCACAGCTAGCGGGCGCTTGTTTTGTACTAGAACTGTTACTGTGTACGTGCGTTTTGTGTATATGTATTGGAGTGTATTTTGTGTTAAAAAAATGGTTTTTCATTAGTTGTTATTATAGCAACAACAGAAATGCACACTCTGTGAAAATTTCAACTCTCTACCTGTTACGGTTCATGACAGACTGCAGACGGACGGACAGCGGAGGCTTAGTAATAGGGTCCCGTTGGGCACCCTTCGGGTATGAAACCCTAAAAATGATGTGGTTGATAGTTTTGTAGCACATTGCAATGTGTGATTGTTATTCAGTTAAATTAAATGAAATGAAATTTTATCTTTCAAATAATTAACTAACAGTGGATCAAGGCTATAGTCATATAAATGCTTCATTATAAATGAAAAAGATACCAGAAACTCGTCCTAAACACTAACCTACTTGCTTTGTTTAACGTATGCTTTTACTTGAACTAACTAGTTAGTTTTAAGTAAACAAATTCCGGAAATACCTACCTAGTAATAATATTAAGTTATGCATGAAAAGATCATTACTATTTCTACATGTTGGTATATTTTACCTGTGAAAGAGAAATAACTCATAAGACCGCTGCACACGAGGCTGGTTTTACCGCTAGATTCGTTGCGAGTTTTCAAGCGCTGGTTTTTGTGATGGCTTTTGTGTGTTGACTTCACACATATATTGAAGTATGCTTTGTAGATGGGTTTGGTGATAATTGGAATATTAACAAAAGTGGACGTTTATTGTCTCTGAACAGAACACACACAATGGCACGGTGTTTGTTTGTGGGCGTTTTTTCACGTGACAGGAAACTGTTTCCTGATTGGTTCTTACTCGAAACAAGCAAAGGAACAAGCAATAAAAATAACCCCGGATCTAAAGGCCGCTGCACGCATCGAGGCTAGAAACACTGTTAGGAGTTCTGCCGGTTGGTAGGCTGGGTACGAAGCTGGAAATGACGTCACTGCGGGCTGGCCTGCTAGCTGGCTCACAAGATAGGTTTTAAAATTAGAACAGGGGCTATTTTCCTTGCCATGTACGCTGCTAGGTATGGGAAAGAACCAATCAGGAAGCAGTATCTTGTCATGTGGGCGACTTAAACAAAAACCCACAAACCAACATGGCGTCATTCTGCTCAAATCAGACAACAGGCATGTTTTGCTCTGTGTTTATGTTTGAATTGTCACTGCGCGCACACCAGATTTATTCACAAAACTAGCTTGAAGCGAACACATAACAGTAATCAAGAAAACCAGCGCTAGAAAACTAGTAGGCAAATTTAGCAAGGAATCTAGCAGCGTTTCTAGCCTTGTGTGCAGCGGCTTTAATTTAAAAATTCATCCTTGAACGTGAACAAGCAGTGACGTCATTTCCAAATTCCAGCCTTGTAGCCGACCTGCCGGCTTGCAGAAGTCCCAGCAGTGTTTCTATCAGCTACATCAGCCTGGTCTGCAGCGGCCATCAGATGTTAGAACGTGCGTCTAATTGTGAAAATACCTTTAGAAATGGTTTAGTGGTGGTTCCTTCTTTGCAGAGACGATTAAGTATCTCCGTGAGCCCTCCATATTGCTTTTTATTTAGATTTCCCTACACTAATTTTATTACAATACAAATCTATATAAATAAAAAAAAAATGGTTGTCTGTAAAGTCGGTTTACGGACGATAGTTTTACGTGATAACGTATTCCGTAATACATAACCTAAACCTCCCAAAATTTGGTTTCAATCCGCTTATCCTTGGTGTCGGAATGATAAGAAATGTCAAAAGTGACGTTTGCAACTTACAAAGTATTATGTTCTAATAATAATTAGTTATTCCAATAGTTAACTTAGAAGGCTTTGCAAATCACAAAATACTAATGTCAAAAAATAAACATTAGAAATGCAGCCGTTTTCATGTTAAGACAAGACATACGTTATTTTCTAATTTCCATGTACGGCAAACAAAGACGACCGACCGTGTCGCGCGCGCGCCATGCAATAGACAACAATGCATTTATACAGCTATTTTTCTATATAAATTTGTATAAAATATTTTTCTATATAAATTTGTATAAAAAAACTGTTTGGGCAAATTCTGTTATACGAAATCTATGTAAAATGTTCTCCTCTTTCGTTTAAGACTGGTTTCAAACCGATCTGATTTAAATTGAGCGAGAAATTAGCAAAAAGCACGCACAGGGTCAGGCGGAACGTTACGCGTTATGCGTTACGCGTTACGAACGTTAGGAACGTTAGGAACGTTACGTTACACTTTTTCGTACATGCAGCCGGTGTTTTATCAATTTATAATATTGGTGATTCATCAATTTATAAGACGTTATCACGTCAAAAATCTTATATCTCAGAATTGTTGAATACGGCGCCATTTGTTGGACGTTAAAGCAACACACGTTATACTATAAATATTTTACGGCAACGGGAGAGCCATCTGTTGAACGTAACACATTTATAAAAGGAAACCGTGACTGACTGACTGACTGATCAACGCACAGCTCAAATCACTGAACTGATTGGGCTGAAATTTGGCACACATATAGTTATTATGACGTAGGCATCCGCTAAGAACGGATTTTTGAAAATTCAACCCCTATAAAAGTGTATCAAAGTGTATTCAAAATATGCATGGAGAAATCACATAAGATAGATGAATCAATTCGAAAATGCGCAGAATTTCTTATGTCAACAAATTAAAAGACACGTGTTTCGTGTTTTTTCAAAAACAACCCCTTCAGAGGGTGAAAAGAGGTAAATAGTCTAAAAATCAACATGAGTGTCATTTTCAAGGTTTATCAGGACGTTAATCACGTAAACGTCATCAATTTTGAAATTTATTAGGGGGGTCTACGTCGATAAAGCAGTAACTATGTCAAATAGTGCGGGAAATGCATCCGCGTGTTTCGTCTCAATCGCGTGCGAAGCCGCGTGTAACGGCTAGTAATTTATAATACTATAGATACTTATTTGAATGATGCCATAAAAGTGCTAATAATACAGAAGTTATTAATGGGATTGTTGAAAATAAATTAAAATATCTTGTTAACGTTATTATACAGTGCGTAAGTTTAGTCTGGAACAATCCATATAAAAAATCCCAGGCCAGCTCCGATCAAAATTCTTGGACACGTCGATTTTATTTTTTAAACACACGTTTTGACAGGAACCTTACCTTAACGTAAGCGTAGCCGGATAAAAATTAACCTATATTTTGAATTTGAATATCAGTATACTAACATCGTTTTCTGTTTAATTTCTTCATCGAAATAACGATTTTCTACTCATATAACCGACTGAAAAAGAGGTTATTAATTCGTCATGTAATTTTTTATGTTTAGCTTTCAGTCGTTTTTAACTGACATGACATCAAACAAGAAGTTTGTTTTATATGTTACCTCATATCTCCTGCATTTATGAATAGATTTTGACGATTCTTATTCTATTTAATAGAGCATACCTTCAGGCTAGTCTCACGTAAATTTTACTTAAATCGGTTCAGCAATTTTGTAATAAAATATTAAGGAAGAAGGCGGCTGATAACGTTCAAACTACGTTTTGCAAAGCTACAAAAGTATAAAATTAAGTCTTCAAAAAAGGCGTAAAATAAAGTTTTGAAGTATATGGGTCATAATTTAATGAATTAAGTACATAAATTCATAAACAGTTATGGTAATTAAATTGGTACCGACTTCAAAATTGTATTTTATGCTTTTTAATGACCTTTTTGAAGGAGATTTATTTTTTTAAAGTTATTTTTTAATTTTGTATTGTGTTCTACATGACATAGAGTTTTACAACGACATTAGACTGCTCCTGAATGGATATAATAATTATTAAATGATCACAATCTAAGGTCATTGTGAAATCAAATTTTTTGACAATGCTTTCTACAACCAAGTATTAAAGTTTTAAAAATATAAAAAGTACTACTAGTGGATTTAGTTTAGCTTTAAGTTTCTACTACAGAGTTTAAGAAAAAACATTCAAATTCTTTACTATTTGAAAATGTAGTCTTATTGAATGTGTTGAACGCAAAATGGAGACTGAACCCTTGTTATGCAATGGTGTATTATATAAAAGGGAGCTTGAAATAAGTTAGCCACGTATTGCTATCTGTTGCGTCATTCAAGAACTATAAGTACGCAATAAAACCGTTATAAAATTTGTATTTGTTATATATCTACAAGACGAGGATATAAAAATATTAAGTTTTGTTTTGACTTATTTTTAAATTTCAAATTAATTCTTAATAAACAAACATCTATTTTGTCAATCGTTGAAAACTGTTCTTTTATTCGTCAGCCAAAATATATTTACAGTATAAGTACTATAAGTATTATGAAAATTTTACCTTTTTGCAAAATATCTGCAGGTAGACACTAAAGTTGAGAACACGATTATTGTCGAAGTTAAATAAATACTGTTGGTTCGTTTTACTTTGTATCTAATGACTTATTAATTCCAAAACCTGCCGTTTAAAATAAGCATATTTTACAAAAAATGTGAAAATATAGCTTTAAAGACCGTATTGATCGTATTGTATCTTCAGACATTTTTTATCATTTCTTGTAAAATGTACTTCTTTTGGTTCGGCAGGTTTTTGAATCCAGCTACTGTGTTATTAGTTTCAGCAAGATTTATAAAAAAGATTTACGTTAAAAAGGAAGCTACAAAAAGTAAAAGTTTATTATTATTATTATTGACACTCAATTCAAAATATGTAAATTATCAACAGAATATTTGTGTTGAAAATAAAGATACCGATCTATCCTTTTGAAAACAATAAAAATATTTCACATTTCTAATAAATTACAAGGTAATCTTGGACTGTACCTAATTATTTTATTTATTTGCCAACGTTTCGACTTTAATTAAGTGTAATAGACAATTTAGAGCCTTGAAAAATACTTAATTAAAGTCGAAAAGTTGGCAAATAAATAATATAATTACACGTTTACAGTTCAAGATTTATACCTTTTAATTTATTATAGTAATCTAATAGCTTGAATAGACATTAAATCAAACATATTATTTTACATTCTTTCAAATATGTTGAGTGCAACTGCCAGTCCCTCTATAGGGCTACCTGAATTCAATACCAATCTTTTCCATTTAACATTAATTTTAAAAATAAATGAAATCGTTTAATATATTAAAAATCCAATTAATAGTGTCACCAGCTCTCTAATCAGAGCTTGAGATTATTTTTTTAATATTGAGACAAGCCATGGAAACGCCACATTATCTAAGATTTGTTACCAAAGAATATCATATAGGTAATATAGTCTAAGATCCCGATTTAGCTCGATCTTCAACCATCGAGTTTTCTAATGAAATTTGACATTTCATAATATAATGTATTAATAAAAAAAAAATTGATTTGGTTGCCATTCAATTTCTTGGCACAACTATAATTTATAATAAAAAATAAAATTAATTTCATTGTATTTATTTAGTTTTAAACATTATATTTGTTATTCGTTGCCATGCATATAATATGTTCCACATTTTTGCAATAAAATTATCTACATTTTCATATATGACAATATATAGAAAACCCTATATAACTGCAAAATACTAATTAGAAGGTGCTTGTCTACCTGTTTTTATGCCAGAAATCAAAATATCGATCAAACTTTGGCATTTTATATACATATTTTACTTCAAAAAGATTTTACATATTTTACTTTCGATTGGTAATCTGAAAACTCGATAACTACATTTCAGAAATAAAATTAACAGTTAATCTTAATTTTTTTTTACAAATAGCTATGCCAAAAAAATGAATGGCAATCAAATCAATTTTTCTATATTAATACATTATATTATCAAACATTAAAAAACTCGATAGGTGAAGATCGAGCCAAATCGGGATCTTATATTAATAGTTTTGTTACTAAAATAACGTGTAACAAATTAAAGAACCATCAAACAAAATATTTATGTTTTTGATATAACAGTGGAAAATGAACAACACAGAATTATTGAATTCAGCCATTTTTTAGATATTCGTCGTTGATTGATTCGTTTATACAAGTCAATCAATGATAAATTAGTAGCTTTATCTGTTTGAAAGTATCTTACAAACAAGATTGAATTTTTGTAATATTTATAGCGTTCTGCGACATTAAAATTCTCAACCTTTTTTTTTAAGTAAATAAATTTAACAGCTAGATTCAGCGATCAACAGAATGGAGGCTGTAATCAAATTAAACATTTTACGGTAAAAATTTTGTGACAACTGTACTGCAGGCTGCAGGGTACAGCCATACATAAAATCCAGTTTAGAATTTGTCTAGTTTGATCTAGGCCCCTCGCCTATTACAGGGTAGGTAAGTTGCACACAGTGGTAGTGTTGTTGCTAGCGAGGGTGCATTTTTCCTGCCCCTTTGAGTCGGTTTCACAAGACACAAAACTATTGCTACACACAAAATTTTATTCGAATTCCTTCAAACAATCTACGATTCGAATAGGTGTCTTTTTTCAGAACTTAATAGTCAGAGATGTGACTTATCTTAGATACAAGTATTTGAAATACAGATACAAGATACAAAATACGTATTTTCATCTTGTATCTGAAATACTTTTTTAATCTAGCATTTTGTATCTTGTATTTAGATACATTATTTTGGTATCTTAGTATCTTGTAAATACTAAGATACTATTTGTCTATGCATTTTTTACGTTGCGACAAAACTGAACGCACCCTAAAATTTTAATTTATCAACCTATCAAAAGATTGTATCTAATTCTAGAGTCTATACTAATATAATAAAAGTGTACTAAGTATAATATAACATTTTTTAATAAAATGGATTATATTCCTTTGTTCGGTACATGTTTAATTTTTTAGGTGTTATATACAATATTTTTTGTTTAAGAGAGCTTAAGATCGCCAAGTGTTTTTTGTTGTTTATTTTATTTAATCACAAATCTACTTTTTACGGCTATTTGTCGCGGATAAGTTAAGAATTTTCATTCTTGAAGGCGATCGCTGAAAGGAGGCCGAACCGTTGAATTAAAAATGTATGTATTAGCTTAATAAGCTAAATAGACCGTAAGTTTTACTTTAGAATAACAAAAATATGTTTTCAAAAAATATCTTATTTAAAAAAACTTTTAGAAGATACGTATTTTGTATCTAGTACTAATTCAAATACCATTTCCAAAAGGATCTTGTATCTGATATCTCAAATACTTTACTTAGAGGTATCTTGTAACTTGTATTTCAGATACTTTTTATGAGGTATCTTGTACTCTATTAATAGTTGTGTTTTGTATATCAGTATATAGTTCAAGAGCTATCAAAATTGGCTAAGTTTTTGAGGAAATTGAAAATGTATGTAATAACTTATTACATACATTTTCAAGTTAAACTGTTAAAGTACCTACTTATTACTAATAAGTAGGTACTTCTTTTGTAATGCCTGAATTCAAAATCGAAGATCTGGCTGGAGGGTAGTGGGGCTAAGCCAAGCCTTGAATTTTTAACTTTGCAAAATTTTAGTTGCAAAAAAAGTCCTTGAGGCATTCCAATTTGGTTTATTTATTTTTTATTTTATTAAATTCTAAATTTGAAGGTATTAAAATGTCAAAATACCTCGAGGATTTTTTTGTGCAAAGTTACAAGTTCAAGGCTTATCTAGATCCCTCTACCCTTCAGCCCAGGTCTTCGATTTTGTGTTCAGACATCACAAAAGAGTGTTACACAAATTTTCACGCTGCTTCAAATATCCACCCAAAAATGTTTGATAGTTTTCGTACTAGTAGTTCAAATATAATCCATTGTTACATTTTTGTGTAACAAACGTAATAGTGTCAAAAGTCTCAACACTTTTAAAACAAACACACTTATTAATATCTATATTTTGTTTTTGACACAAAAATATACGATTTCTAATTCAGATATCTAAAGGTTCAGGTTTTTTTTATGAATTATTGTGAAATGTTTTCTTTCTAGTTTAAATTTAGATTAAAAGTTTCTATGGTTTCCATAAATCTCTTCAGATAAATCACGAAATAACGCACCGTTTTCCAGGAAAGCGAAAAGTCAGTCACCCGCTAACGTCAATATTGATAAAACTTTGAATTCTTGACCACGTACTTACTTTTCAATACTTACAAAGTCACCGTCACAAAAATATGGTTTTACCAGAGCACTTTTGACGTCAGCGCGGTAAAGTGACAAAGAAACGTTAATAAATTATTACGCTTCAACAACTCGTTCAATGTCTCTGAGATTTTACAGTTTTGTTCAATTAAACGTAAATATTTTAGTTCTGCATAAGAAACGTGATGAAAAATAACCTATTTAAATTCTATTCTCGTCATTACAGTAGCTTTACAAGTTCAATGGGTGCCTTGTATTTTTTTTTTATTTTGTTTGTTTATTAATTAACTGCATTTGTCAATTGTTTTTTATTGTTAATTTCTAATGATTTCTTACATTAGTATTGTCACATGTCTATTGTATATTCAATATAAATAATTCAATTTTTTTACAGATGGGGCGACATGCGTGATTTGAAGACATTGCTGTTTCGCTGCTCAATTTATGGAGTAGTCACCGACGCCTACCTATAGCTGATTATGACGAGTGACGATTCGTCAGTAGGTAATGTCTTCGCAGAAGGTGTGAGGGCAAATATTGAATTGGAATAACGGTTTGACAGTGTCGATATTCGATATTGGTAATAAATAATAGTCGTCTGGAAGTCTTACAGTATAAAGAAGTACCTACTGTTTTTACCAGCGCGTTCGATTTAAACAAATGACGTAGGTATATTCCATTAATGAGTAGGAGCGGGTACTTTTTTGAGAAACGGTGTGAGATCTTGATCTATGGTGGTTGTGTGTAACTGTGTAGGAAAATAAGTATGAGCAGTTGTTGGATGAGCGTCAGCGTGTAGATTGAAATGCAGCAAGAAGTAATGTGGATTGAATTATGTTTTAGAATGTATGAGTGATTATTGAGGTAATATATTTGTGCGAATGTGTGAATGATGATATATTTGTGGAAGTGTGAATGATACTGAAATCCAGTAAAATAGTATGTACATATTAGTAATCTTTCTCCCGACACAGAGTTTTTACTCCAGTGGGAGAAAGTAATTTCCATATTATTGTTGTTCTGGATATTAGAATTACTATTGTATAGAATGCTTTCATCGTGTTTTACAATTTCAGGCTACCATCTAAAAGTGTATATTATTGTGATGTTGGAAATAAATCATTATTATTATTATTATTACTTATCGCTAGAATATTACACAAGTTTCAATGAAAAATTGTTTGAAAAACTGAAAAGCGTTAAAAAAAAGTATTTAAAAAAAACAGAAAATCCGCTGTGTGTAGAACAAAAGCACAAAACACGTTCCCAAAATCATTTTTCTGCGATTTTGCTGTGAATGAATAAGTGTGTTTGATGAATTTAGAATTATTATTCATGAATATTTAAAGATGGTTAAGCAGTCAGAAATCACTAAATAATTATCCCGTCTAGTCAATTCACCGGAAGTAAATACATTTTACCTTAGATGTAGAATATGTTTTTGGCAAAGTTTTTATCATTTCAGTTTGAGTAAACAAATCTAAAATATATTTTTATCAACAATATAAGATTTATAAATCACATTAATTGTCGTTTTTAGGGTTCCGTACCCAAAGGGTACCCAACGGGATCCTATTACTAAGCCTCCGCTGTTCGTCCGTCCGTCCATCTGTCTGTCAGCGGGCTGTATCTCATGAACCATAATAGGTTCAGAGTTGAAATTTTCACAGAGTGTGTATTTCTATTGCCGCTAGAACAACAAATAAGTCAAAACCAAGATGGCGAATTTCAAAATGGCCACCATGTAAATTAGGAAAAAATTCTCCGATTAAGCTGATTTTAAGCATGCGTGTTCAGTCCTATTAACAATATACGAAAATAAAGCACATACCGCTAGTTTAGCAATATGTGCAAAAAGAAAAAAGATGGCGAATTTCAGAATGGCCGCCTTACAAATAAAAAAAATCTCCAATTAAGTTAAATTGGGCAAGCGTGTTTAGTCTTATTAAAATTACACGAGAATGAAAAATGAAACCAAGACGGTAAATTTCAAAATGGCCTCCTTGTACATTAAAAAAAAATTGATTAAACTTGGATTGGTCATGCGTGTAAGTAATAGTGTTACACCTTGTGCGATGGTACGGGACCCTTCGTGTGCGAGTCCGATTCGCACTTTATATATCCTTCAAACCTGCATACCTATATATAGAATAGAATAGAATAGAATAGATTCTTTATTTTGGCGAAGTCCAGCCAATGGCTGTTCTGCTTAACCATCTTCAATTTTTACATAATATACATAAACAATATTTTACATATAACTGTACAATTATGTCTTTTATTCTTGGAAAAATACATACACTAATAAACCGATATGAAAAATATGAAAAATATATATGTTATCGGTATTTAGAAACAGACCAGGGCTTCTCCCACATATCGGATGTTATCACTGCATTTTAACTAATATAGGAAATGCTAGGTCCACTTATATATTATTACGTCTTTGGAACACACTGTACATAAAACCCTGCCAGCCATCTAGATGGCGTTCATTGTTTCTTTTCTGAATTATACTTTTTTGTAATTTACCATTTGTTTCCATGGCTATATCACTGCAGTACATAAAAATGAGGTGTCTGCTGGTTGAGACATCGTTTTGTTATCGTGTAAAGCAGCCGCAAGGCATTGCAGGATGGCCGCTGCCATTCTCATAGAAGTAGAACTGGCTAGAGAGACTAGCTATAGAGAATGTCCCCTATTCTTGCCTCGGTACTATTTAGTTACCCTAGTCCAGGTCCCTTTCGAAGCTATGCTGCACACACCGGTGCATGATGTAGCCGCAGCGTATCCATAAATAAAAACTAAAAATGCATAATATCTCTCACTAGTTCATGCATAGGTGCAAGCCAACTGAACACACAAACTGCAGACCATGTCGTCTATGAGGGGTGATTATGTACAATGACTAGCTATCTCCTCTATATACGTATACTATACATTACTTTTTTTAAAAAACAGGCGCGTATTAAAGTTGCTGCACACGAGGATGGATTCCTTGCTAGATTTGACTACTAGTTTTTTAGCACTGGTTTTCTTAATTGCTTCACACGAGACGTCTTTTCAAGCTTATTTTTGTGGATAGATCTGGTGCGCGCGCAGTGACAGTTCAAATATAAACACAGAGTAAAACGTGTCTGTTGTCTGACTCTGAGCAGAATAACGCCCTGTTGGTTTGTGGGCTACGTGACAAGATAATGTTTCCTGATTGGTTCTGCTCTGCAGAACAATCAGAGGACCTATCAAGAAAAATAGCCCCTGTTTTAATTTTAAAGTTTATCTTGTGAGATAGCAGGCGAGCCCGCAGTGACGTCATTTCCAGCCTCGTACCTAGCCTGCCGGCCAGCAGGAGTCCAAGCAGTGTTTCCAGTCTCGTGTGCAGTGGTCATTTTTTGCAGTCGTCCTTTCGCTGCTAGATTTGTGTATAGTTCGGAAAAGCGCTCTTATGAGTGAATTTGTTCGCAGTCAATCAAAAAATCAGTTCGTTAGTTCAATTATATCTACCACGCAGTGTTAAGATGGCGAACGACAAAAAATAATATTATAGGATCTGTGCAACAGTTTTTCATTAGTTAAATACCCTCCAAAAACTAGACTTAGAACTTTTCATTTTTTGAATAAATAAAATGATTTGACCGTGCGATGGTTATAGGCTAGGTTTTGTTTTTATAAAAACAAAATGGCGATAGAGACGGAAAAAACAGCGTACCATATTGAGTGGTATATAGCACTGAATAAAGTTGACTAAACTCTTTTACAGCCATATTTTCGTTTAAGAAGTACACAATCTGAAAGTTGTGTTGGAGATCTTTACATATAATTCTTGTTGCGCGTAACGAATGAATCTGTTGTATTTCCTAAAGTACTCATAATTGAAATGACATTGTGAATTATAACAGACAAAGTTGGTCTATAGGTATGTGAAATGCCTAAATAAAATAATCTATTTATTTTTATAAGGATTTGGTAAAAAGTGTCTGAGATGTAATGAACACATTTTCACCAATTTTTAAAATACAATAAAAAATGTTTCTACAAATTTACAAACGAAGCTAAAATCATTTATTAGTACTTAATGCTGTTCCTTTATTAACAGTACCCTGAAGGGTTGGTATATCCTTCGAAATGTTAGCAAATAAATGCAAATCTCAATTTAACTGCGTTTTTTTATCCTTTGCCACTGAAGACCTTGCCTTCATAACAATCAATAACTAATTTTGGAACGCTTGTTTTATTATATTATTAACAATAACTCCATGAATTCGTAAAAAAACAAAAAGTTAGAAAATAAAAATAAAAAAAAAACAAGAACCCCGACTGCATAAAAGTGAAATAAATAACTAAAAAGAGGAAAACAAGCTGGAAAATCTCAACATTCAGCAAGTATAGGAACCCATTCTGCATATTGAGATTTTACGCGACTTTTTTTCTTTTGACGTGATAACGTCTTATAAATTGATGAATCACCAATCTTATAAATTGATAAAACACCGACTGCATGCACGAAAAAGTGTAACGTAACGTTCCTAACGTTCCTAACGTTCGTAACGCGTAACGCGTAACGTTCCGCCTGACCCTGTGCGTGCTTTTTGCTAATTTCTCGCTCAATTTAAATCAGATCGGTTTGAAACCAGTCTTAAACGAAAGAGGAGAACATTTTACATAGATTTCGGATAACAGAATTTGCCTAAACAGTTTTTTTATACAAATTTATATAGAAAAATAGCTGTATAAATGCAATGTTGTCTAATGCATGGCGCGACGCGGTCGGTCGTCTTTGTTTGCCGTACATGGAAATTAGAAAATAACGTATGTCTTGTCTTAACATGAAAACGGCTGCATTTCTAATGTTTAATTCAATTTTTTGACATTAGTATTTTGTGAAATGCAACGCCTTCTAAGCTAAGTATTGGAATAACTAATTATTATTAGAACATAATACTTTGACAGTTGCAAACGTCACTTTTGACATTTCTTATCATTCCGACACCAAGGATAAGCGGATTGAAACCAAATTTTGGGAGGATGTTTGATATGCAAATATGAAGTGGCCTATTGTTTTTGGGGAACATCGGCGCATGCGTAAAAGAATATATCTCTTATAATGATGTTTTATATAATAATAATATAGTTTTTAAAACGGTTTTTACTCTATCTATTTTTACTAGAAATTTTTGTAAATTTTTTGGGGAAAATCGGCGCATGCGCAAAAGAGATACATGCCATAGTTGTTTTTTATATAATAATAGTGTACTTTTTATAGTGTTTTATTATTCTACTTAATAAAATTTACCTAAATTTGAAGCGAAAGATGCAATATCATAGATTCGAATTATTATAATTATTATATAAATTTAGGTTATGTATTACGGAATACGTTATCACGTAAAACTATCGTCCGTAAACCGACTTTACAGACAACCAATTTTTTTTATTTAGTTATTAATTTCATTTTTACACAGTCGGGTTTCTTGTTTTTTTTTTTAATAATTAATTTTTATAACCGTTCATGTTTGGAGCGGATAGCTGAGAGCACAATGAAGTAAATCCGGCTCTGGACCATAGATAGCGGGTATAATCTATCAACTATGCAGTAGACAGAGGGTTGGCTAGTAAAATAGAACGTGTTTTTTTTTACTGCTGCAAAACACAAAAGTTGTATTTTCAATGCGGCCATGTTGCATTCACGCTTGTAAGGGATCATCGTTAATTTGCGAATCCAATTCAAATAATTTTTTGTGCAGAAAAATTAAACTTGAAAAAACTGTGAAGTCAACATTTTATGGCATGAAATTCATAATTAATGTTGTTTCTTAAATTTAGAAACATGGTATTAAAACCGATGATATTTTCTTAAAATTTTATTTAAAATTGTAAATTTGAAATTGTTATTTATTGTCATTTTATAATATTTAAATAAGAAAAAAACATTAGTTGAAAATTCCAGAAAAATCGAATTTTGAACTTAAAAAGTAACTGATTTAACGATTCAATAAAAATAAATAAAGTTTATATATTTCTGAAAAATTAAAGTACAGGCACCTAATTAATACTTGATATTAAAAGGCTTTATAATTACGTGTAATACTTTTTTGGAATAATGAAATTTTTCTAAAAATATTAAGATATAAATGAATATTTTGAACTTTGTTTTCAGTTTAAAAACTACTAAAAGGAATTAAATACCTAAATATTATCATTTTGATATGTCTATAAGATTTGAATATATAATATGTATTTAAGGAATACCCATCGAGTCGTTGCGATTTCATGTATATAGAACTACCTATAGCCCGACATTTTTGGTTGTATATATTTTCGTGGTATATCCGAAATATATATTCAAATTCCAGCTTATTTTAGATCTAGAAAAGACAGTTCCCACAATATATTATACCTTACAACTTTAGTCAATTATGAAAAGGTATGCTATAATATGTAACCAACATTTTCTTAAACGAATTAGGTCCACCGAGTAGGTACCTACGTATCTTAAGTTAAATATCTATATGAAAAAAATTAAACAACATTAGAAAATTAAATAAAAAAAAACATCTTTTTGAGGAACTCACATACCTAAATAACATTGTTCGAAATTGTTTCTATATAAACGTAGATCATTTAAAATATAATTTTAATAAAAATTATCTGACAGCCTGTATGTATATTGTAGGTATATGTATTAATTATTTCTAACTATATATAGATAATGAAATAATTGAATTTGCTCGATGCAAAAAATATTGTTTTAATTTATTTTTCTATAGAATAGAAAGAATTCATGTAACGTTAACAAAGGACCTCGCACAAACCTTATGGGATTTGGTTCTCGGTTAAATTTATCGAAAATGGATTTATTTCATAGGTCACTAAAAAAAGTGTCCATGGGCGCATAGCCTAAAACCCAGTAGATTTTTAGCTACAGATAAATGTAACGAGATTTTAGATATAGGGATATCCATTGATTTCAATGTTCCATGTTCAACTTATATGCTTTTTTTAATAATAGAAAAATAGTCAAAAACTAGGTAATGTTTGAAGGTGTCACCCTGTATAAACAAATAATGTAATTTATGGATTCAGTACACTTATGAAAATATATTTCTAGAGCTTAGGATGTTTTAAGTTTGTGAATTCAATGGATATAGGTACCCCTATATATATAATCTAAAATCTCGCTAAACATGTCTGTAGCTAAAAATCTATTGGTTTTTAGGCTATATATGTGCCCAGGAACACTTTTTCTTAGTGACTTTTAAACTAAGTATAAAATAAAACCATTTTTGATCAATTTAACCGAGAACCAAATCCCCTAAGGTTTGTGCGGGGTCTTTTGAATTACAAGTTACGACTGTTAATTTTCCTTATTGTTATAGCTTCAACATTTTACTTTTAAAACGTTTATCTTATGTTAAACCAAAAAGTCATTATGAAAAACTGTTTAAAGTGTCCATGAAAATAAAATATACATCCATAACGTTTTTATATTATGCAAATGCACATTTTAAGATATAACACATTCACATACATAAAATGTAAAATATAATATAAATATTAATGCATTCATTACATAAACATCATTGTCTTTCTTCGTCTTACTCGCTCCATTGTTTGTATAATGTCATCATCGTCGTATAAACAAAAGACAACTTGCGACATTCAGCTTTTAATCTAATCTGCATTGGTGTTAACAAAAATGGCCGACCGACAACAGTTCCCCGCGCAACCGAGTTTGAACTTCCGTTTCATTTATCATCATAATATGCAGTCGTATGCAGTGCATGTGTTAGAGTGAGTGAATGAGTACATAGAGTATGACACAGAGAGTATATACGGTCAGTGGCGTATACAGCACGGGGGGTCATACAGTTTACAAATTTTAATGACCGGTTACTAGACCGAACAAAAAGGTACGCTGTGACGAAAAATGTTTAAGGTTAATTTTCTATTTTTACCCGCACGATGGAACAGAGAATGTATGTGTTTGGGTGAGAGATTGTTTGTTTGTTTGTTTGTGTGTGCACTCGAGATTTATCTCGAAAACGGTTTGATTATCTAATTCAAATACGGTTTTCTGTAAAGGATTTGTAATTTATCTGCGATGGTTCTTAAGTACAAGACATCTCTAAAAAGTTTAAAATAAAATAAAAAGCAAAATTAAAAATTTCGAAAAAACCCACGACAGATGTAAACATTGTAACTGAAAAAGGATTAAATAAAATTTTAAAATCCCTCGACTAAAAGGGGGTAAGTAACCAAAGAAAATCCATCGGGGGCTGCCATTTGCTGCCCTAAAATGAACTAAAATATTGTAATTTTCGGGTAATATGTGACTGATTGAAATCACGTTGGGTACGTATATAATTGTAGTCTTCAATTGATATTTTCCTATTCTTAATTCAGGACAGCGAATGGCAGCCCCCGACGGTTTTTTTTTTTTTTTGGCTACTTACCTCCTTTTAGTCGGAGGGTTTTAAAATTTTATTTAATCCTTTTTCAATTACAACGTTTACATCCGTCGTAGGTTTTCTCAAAAATTTTAATTTTTTTTCTAAATGAATTCTTCATATAATAGATTCAGTGAGTTTATTAACCTATATGTAGTTAATATCTTCGAAAATAAATCGGCAGGTGTACCTTTTACCCAACTGCGGCATACGAAGGAAGGGTGTTGCGTTTATACGTATTGGGTTTTTTCGATTATCGACGATAGGACACTAAATACTCTTGTTGTAAATAATATTTTATTAATATTGACAGATATTTGCGACTCATTAGGCGCGACCCAAACAATATCTGGAAGCGCCTACATGTTACTCGCATTGTCTGTGAATCTCTATCCAGCGTACTGCCCAAACGCCTTAACCGATTTTAAAAAAACTTTATTTTGTTCGATTCGTCTCCGGGTAACTTAAATCCTAACGTCGCCCGATTTTTGAATTTTGATCCCAGAGGGGAGAAAATTAAGAAAGAAAAAGTTTTTTGCTTATTTCTCGCTCTATAACAAAACTCGTCAACTACAAATTCGTATCAAGTTCGCACTTCAGACACAGCTGGATTATAAGAAACGCCTCGGTTTACCGTTCAAGAATGTCTAGGCTACTAGGAATGTCAGAATGTAACTGAAGCGTTTTGTATAAGTTAGCATATATTAGCAATAAATCGTTCGTTTGCTTTCATGCCGCTTTCTCTAAATAAGGGACGTTTCAATGATATGCTACATGCTAAAATTAATTTTCACTTTATTGACTGCAAATATTTTTTCGTAAAATGAGCCCTATCACTCTATCTGTATAGTCCAGGAGGCAGTGAATTTTTTTTGTACTTATTTTCCCAGTCGGTGAATATGAAATAGTTTGTTCGGATGATGACACAAAACGACAATTTGTGAGTGGCTAAAATTTTCGGTTGGATTCACTAGATAATAAAAAAAGACAAGTCTACTTATTTTCCTAGTCATAAATATTTGACATTAATTAAAATGAATCATTTTAATATTTTATTAATGGAAATAACAGTCTGGCACATCCCAAGTGGAGGAAACTCTTATTTTCCCATGCTTGAAATTTAACGTATTATTTGATACTATCATAAACTATAATCAAAAGTAAGTCTAGCTGCAGATTTACAAAATTGGCAAAGGAGTCTGGCGGCAACTTGAAAATCGTAAAAATTACATATATATGAATTTTGCTTAGAATAACAAACCGAATAATTCTATCGGTGTTTGCTGACTGGGAAAATAAGTACCGAAAATCTTCACTGCCTCCTGGACCAAATTTCAATTTAGTATACGATTAATAGATATGGCGACAGACGGATGAACGGACGGACAACGGAATTTGACAACAAGGATTCCGTTTTTTATAAACTTTTAATACGAAAGCCTAGAAATATCAATATCATAAAAATTTACTAACACCTATAATGGAGTGATCAATTTATACAAGGTTTTAGTAAAATAATAATTATTATAGTCACACAAGTCATTACATAATTTTCTTCATTTCTGTGACCTCTCATAAGGATTTAGGTATTAAATTTTATAATTAAATGGATAATTTAAGGTCACGCTATAAACAAACATTTTCAATAAACTCCGTTTAGGTAGATACTGGTTTTCCTGTATCTACGTCACTGGGCTGAATGCATCTTTGATTGTGCGTATGGCATCAAATTCTTATACATAGCTGCTGCTGTTGCGGGCTGTTTGGTGCGTTGCATTGTCAAGATATTGCGTCTTCTTGTAGTATCTAAAGGCCGCTGCACACGAGGCTGGTTTTACCGCTAGATTTAACTGCTAGATTTCAAGTGTTGGCTTTTATGTGTTGGGTGCACACGATACATGTACCTATAATTATAGTATATATTGAAGTTTGTTTTGTAGATAGGTTTGATGCTCGCGCAGAGGTAGAATGTTATCAAAAGTGGACGTTTATTGTCTCTGAACAGAACACACACTATGGCACAGTGTTTGTAGGCGTTTGTCCATCTCGCCCACGTGACAAAATACTGTTTCCTGATTGGTTCTGGCTCAAAACAAGCAGACGAGTAAGTAAGAAACATAGCCTCGGTTCTAATTTTGAAATCCATCTTGTCACCTCGCAGGCGAGCCCGCAGTGACGTCATTTCAATCTTCCGAGGGATTTTTTGTGTTTGTTTGTCTGCTTGTTTTGAGTAAGAACCAATCAGGAGACAGTATCTTGTTTTCAGAGACAATAAACGTTCACTTTTGTTAAGATTCGAACTGAATTACTGCGCGCGTGCATGAAACGCATCTATACAAAACTAGCTTCAATACAAGCATCGCGTGAAGCGAAAACATAAAAACCACGACGAAATCTAGCAGCCTAAATCTACCACGGTATTTATAAGTGAAAAAACTAGCCTTGTGTGCAGCGCCCTTTATACATATAGCTGCTACTATTTGGTGCATTGCATTGTCAAGATATTGGGTGTCTTAAATTCTGTATTATCACTGTAAGAATTTTACATCAGTGCTGTTAAATTGTCACTTTCTAACATTAACAATAAACATCGTATAAGTTAAAGTGAGACAGATGTTTAGTATAGCGCTGGTAATTTGAATATTGACCATACAGAATAGCTCCATAAGAGATAGACCACCAAATTATAAACGATTGCGGTATAGAACTAAACTTTGGTTAAGCGCACGATAATTTCAACAAAAAACAAAAAAACGATCGAGGTCACAACTTATAATAAAAACTAAAAAGTACAATATAAACTCCATTTAACGTCATACTCGATATAAACGACAAACTTCTTAAAACGTTAAAATTACCTACTTAACTCTAGTAACTAGTTGGTTTACCTTGTTGCTCATACAATGATACACTCTAAAGAACAAACAATACGTCATCATTAAGCAATAAACAGTACTTGCTTGTTATTTTGTTGCTTTGTTGTCGGCATCATGCGTACCGAAGATTCTAAGAAATTCGTTCTTTTGTTTGTTGCGGTATTATCTTTCATATGTTTAGCTCAGCTGCTTATCGATAAGTTATCATATTCTTAGTTGCCGACAAATTTGCAAATTGCGAAGAAATGGAAGAAAACTAAGTTCGAAGATTGATAGTATGAATGTTTGTTGTTCAGTTGTAAATTTTAGATATTATGAGTAAATACATATTACTTATAGTAAAAAAACATTAATGGATTATTTTTTCTCTCCGTTTAACGACAACTCTCAATAACGTCACAATATGCACAGTCCCTTGAGTGTCGTTATATAGAGTTTACACTGTATTTATAATTTTATTAAACTGTCGTTTTATTTTTCCTAACGCGGAAAACAGTTGTTTATACCTTTTAACCGTATCATAAATTTGAATCAATCTAAAAAGGTTAATTTTCGTACACGATAGCTGCACGCAAGTTTTCCATTAAATGTGCTAATATTAGATTTATTTTTGTTAAAAAATAATTTTATATTTTTATTGAACATGAATATTTAAATAATAAAGTAGAGAGTTAGTAAACTTTTGGTGTTGTATACAAGCTGAACTAAAAGAGCAAATAGTGGCTATATACCTCAGTTCTGAAATAATTGCTAGTGAGTCATAATATATAGCTGTTAACAAGCTTAATGGAGCGGCAAAACAAGGAAGCAATGCATAGGAGTCGTATGCGTAAAAAAACTGTGCCGCTTATATATTACGTTGTGGAGTATAAGTAAATTCCGAACCGTACTGTAGACACTGTAATTGGTTAACATTGGTGAGCAGGGTTGCCAGACGTACGAGAAAACTCGTACCATTACGAGACTTACAGTTTTTGTACGAGATACAAGAATAACAAAATTCTCGTACAATTTTGTACGAGATTTTAACAATGATGACTGCCTTCGCTAGGTATCGACCAAAAAGTGTAAGAATTTGCATATTTACCTACTTCACACACCACAAAACGATCGTCTGGGCGCATCACTAAATGCACTACCTCATCACTATATGAAACTAGACAACTTGAGTAGGGAATCACCGTTTAATGTATTTATTTGTAGTTGTCCTTATTACACTAATGTTAATTACTATCAGTTCTAATTGTTTCATTTGAATTGACAGCTAAAAGCGCAAAGAATATGACTACTCAAAGTTAAATAGTACAGTAAATAGCAAAAATTATAAATTTTATTCAGTATACTTACTTTAAATTTATACTTGTACGAGATTAACTGTTGAAAGTACGAGATATTTAGCAACACTGGTACGAGAAAAAAAATCCGTCATCTGGCAACCCTGTTGGTGAGGCAGTAAGACAAAGATATCATTGGAAGGCAAAAGGAAACTGGCTTCGAACCTATAGTTATTAAGACAAGGAAAACATAGGAAGTTAAAAGCAAATTGACTTCAATAAGGATTACCTCCATTCCGAAGCAGTGCTAAGATCTGTCTAAAAGACCGATTTTTAGATAGTTTCGTATTCAAAGCGTATCGCTTCTCATTTTTCTGTCTGTTCGCCCGTCACAGCCTTCTAGCTTCATTTAAGCCGCTGGCTCAATTCAAGATAAACGTTAATTCTTTTATTGAACTTATATTTAGGGGAATACAGTTCAAAAGGTGTAAAAATAGTTTCTCAAAAATAGCCATGCAAAATGTCTATAAGTAATAGAAGAAGCGTAAAAACTGTTCAAAACAAGTTTAAAATGATGGGTAAATGTCCCACAAAATGACCAAAGTTGGTATAGGTAATATTGTGAAACATTGAATTTCATTATTCCAGTGACCGGTAATAAGTTTTATCAAAATTGGTTCAGTGGTTCAGCTTAGAAACTAATGGGATATAATTGCATCAAGTACGGATTTTTCTGCGTACAGAATTGGGCTGATTTTTTTTGTATTTGTATATCTATTCGGAACCCAAAGGAATGGTGAGACCTCTGATGAGAAATGCGCCGAACTGTCCTAAGGGGTTTTTTTTGACAGTTAAACATTGATTTAGAAAAGCATGATGGAGGCTAGGTTAGCCTCCATCATGCTTTTCTAAATCAATGTTTACCTTATGTCTCCATAGTATAATATCTGTCAAAAAACCCCCTTAGGACAGTTCGGCGCATTCCTCACCAGAGGTCTTACCATTCCTTTGGGTTCCGAATGGCTTAGCATAATGGCAGAGAGTTAAAATATAAGTACCTAAACTTGAGAATTTTTCGAAAAATTTATAAAATATAGGTAGATTTATTATCTTGCAGCAATATGTACCTAACCTACTTACTACTAAATATTTATCCTGCAAATAGCTTATCTCAGTATAGGTATTATGGATAGATAAGTAGACGCATTAGTCAGTGGCGTAGCCAGAAATTGAACTTCAGAGGGATATACGCAGAGTTTCTTTAAAATTAGTCACCTAGACCAGCTGACTTCGTTTTTACACTCTTGACAATTGCAAATGTCTTCTTTCACACTCTGTGTTCAAAGATGGGAAATATCTTGTATCATGTATCAAGTCTCGTCGCTTCCCTCTATTCATTGAACCAATATAGCAACAAAACCACCCAGCATTTGAAGGTCACTTGAAACTCAACACAGCAGAATAACCTATCAGATACTAGCCAAGCATCTACTGTTTACATGATATACAGTGAATTAGCACCATATATACATGAGTTTTGTTGATTAAAATCATTAATGCTTTTTATTTATTAATCGAGTAAATTTATTTTCGGTAATGTTGCATTTTAAGTGGAACAATTTTCTGTAGTGTATTAATGATGTCTATAGATGCCACATAAACAAAACCCGATTATGTGATACGTCTTAAGTTCACGGTATAGATACCTTGGTGGGATAAAGTTTCGGTTGCTACATTTTTTTTGAAGTAAAACCTCTTTACGCACGCTTGACTTGGGGAGTAAGCCGGTGAATGCGTGACGAGAGATTTACGGAAGTGTGATCGGGCGAGGCGAACGGAAGTTGAGAGGGAGATATAAGTTAGTGAAGATAGAAAGCGGATGACAAAATATACTTCACTGGCTAGTGGCGCCATCATGTAGCCGAAACAAATACTTCACTGGCTAGTGGCGCCATCAGGTGGCCGAAAATATAAGCAGTACTAACAATATAGAATGATACATACTTTACTTGCCAGTGGCACTATCGAGTGACAGAAAAAAGTTTTGTAAACCTTCTTAACTTGCAGAGGTAAATAATATTTCATAAATATTTACGCTTAAAATCCAACGAGAGCTAAGTAATTGCAATGTATTACTTTTGTTTTCATTATCTTTATGTTTATATTTCTTTCTTCTTACATTAGACTGTTCAGTTCGTTCTTGAACAATTTTATAAATTAATATTTTGTTCAATACATTAAATATTCTACGTTTAAAGTGAATAAAATTGTAAATTCATTTTAAAGTTCATATTTTTTTAATTCTCTGGTAAATAATAACAAATTATTAGTGATGTGCCGGATCGTTAAAAATGTATATCCGCGGATACGGATCTGAATACGCGGATATTTGGTTTCAAGTTCCGCAGATACGGATACGGATCTTAACTTTCTTAGAGTACGCGGCGGTAAATATTGCACATAGACCTTTGGAAAGAGACTATCTGTTATGGGAAAAAGTTATTGACTTCTTTAAGAGTTAACTCTCATAACAGATTGTCTCTTTCCAAAGATCGATGTGCAATATCTCATTATAAAGATAGTTTTTTAGTGCCTTTGAGTTATGTACTATTGGTATGGTACTCACTACGATAAATGTTAGCAATATAAAGGTGCTAAATACTATTTAAAAAAATAAAAAATAATCTGAATGGAATTTGACAGTTTTTCATTATTACCTAATCACCTATATATATAAAATTTCATCTATGAATTGAAAATTAATAAGGTAAAAGATCCGCCAAAAACTAACGGATACGCGGATACGGATCTTTCTTCTTTCTCGGATATCCGCGGATACGGATACGGATATCCGGCACATCACTACAAATTATGGCAGGAAGAAGTTTTAATTCAGTCGTGTGGTCTAAAGCACACTCGTTTTCTTTTTTTGCTTGAGAGCCACTGGGGCTTATAATTGCGCTGGCTCACAATATCTTGTATGTGTATCACCCGATCTAGATGTCATCGTTTCTTGTACTAGCTGCAGCTGCACTTTAATTTCTTCCCTCTTGTTCTCGTATACAGTCGAGAAATGAGTTTCCGACACCCTGTATATATGCACCGACATGCGGTCGTCATCAGCTTCCGAGACGTAAACTTCCGTTTCTTGTTTTAAATTCGTGTTGGGTACCCCGTCAAGGTACACATAGCATTTGTAAAGTCATAACGTATATTGTTCTATTTAATGTATGTTGAATATGAGTCAAATTCTTATTGTGTCATAAGCTGTGATTACTGATTTCAAGTGAAAAACGTAAGCCTTGGTTTTATTTAAATATTTTTGACTGTTTTTAGTCACTGTAGATGATTCAGAGTAGTCGCGTGGATGTATTAAATGCTCAACGTTAAAAACATCGTTTTTTTAGTTTTTTGAAACTAAACTAAATCGCGTTCAAAACATTCGATTAGACGTAAAAAATTATTTCCTATACATATTAGGAGTTAAATCATGTTAACCAACCTTGAAATTCACGCATCCTAGAATCATGTGAAAATAATGAATTTTTATTAGATCCGATCATCCGAGATACGTGATTGTAATTAAATTAAAAAAATGTTTGTATAATCGTCCAGTCAAAAAGAATTGGTGGGTGTTCTGCATTCACTAAAAAAAACTAATTGTGGTCAAGCACCCGAGCTAGGACATACAGAGAATTTAATTTAAGACGGAATATATACATGAGTTTTGTTGACATGGTAGCAATGGAAATCAATAAGTAATGTATTACAGAAAATTTGTTCACATAAATGCAAACGAATCTCCTTTGGGCGCCCGGTCTATGATGCATTTTTATTTGGAACGATTTTCTGTAATGATTTCAATAGCTATCGTATCAATAAAACGCATGTACCTATATATTACGTCTTAAATGAAATTCACTGTTATGATATTAAAAACTGGCAATAATCTTATATTTTTCTTTATTTTTCAGTCGCAGCGAAACGTCTCACTGAGGAAGACAAGATGAGAAATTTTTGGGTGAAGGTGTTTGGTGAGAAAAATGACGTTAGATTTTGCCACCCGACTAACACCAAAAATGAAAAATGACAGATATATGGACGCATCGTAATTAAAATTTACTGATAGAAGCTGATTACGAAGGCGGAGCGAAGCAATGAGGATAAATTCAGCCAAGAGTCATGGATAGTTGAGTTCTGAGCAAGATCTACTATACCTAACTATTGTATTTTAAAAAGCATTTTCGTAGTAAAAAGTTATGAAAACAGTCTCCTAGGATTATTTCACCATGATCAGTCCCAGGAAAGTAGGATTTTGGCCCTGTCAACATGAATAGTATAGGTATAGCTTACGGTTGTGGGGGCTATTACAACAAAGACAAAAAAGCATGATTAATTTTACCTTAGAAAATTATATCTATTTATAACTATAAATATCGTAAGTACATATTAAAAAATAAAAATCAAATAATTCTAGCAAACAAAAAATATACAAACGATCGGCTTACTGGCATACCTACTGGCCGCGAAGGGTTGTAGCCTACCGGGAAACCTCCCAAAATTCCGGTGGACCTATCTGCCCTTGAGCATAGTAATGTATCCTTATGGAGACTGGAGTCACTGATACATTAAGTAAGTAGTATTAATGTTTACAGTGTAGTAGATATTTTTATAAATATTGTTTCAAAATTTGAAAATCATGTTAAGTAGATTAATTTCTAATAGCTGAATTAAATATGAAAATCACTCCATTGTGCAGTGTCTCCGCAAAATGAAAGTCCTACTTGACTGATCAAACGTTTAATTACCCATCAACAATTAATCATAAAACAGTTAAACTATTTTCGTCCATGGAGTATGATGGACTCTGAGACCCATGCTACTGTTTAAATTCAACAGATGGCCTCCTCTTACCTTCTTACTTCTATTGTTACAAAGAACTATAACATCACCTGCTGTGGTTCTCTTTACGAACTCTACATAGAATCGAGTCGAACGCAGAGCATGTGGTAAAAGGGTACAGTCAATCCTCGTTTTACCGCGTTTCGTTTTACGCAAAACAACATTTTGACACCTCATTTAGGTCTGCTCGTTTTACGTCAACGGAAATATTTGAGAAAATAATACTAACTTTGAACTGCGTTTCGAGGTCAACAATAACATTATTCTCGTCTATAAATACTTATATAGTATAGTTTATGTATAATATATACGCTGTTTGTAAATAACAGATAGATTATATTTATATGTAGGTCAATTGTGTCTCCGCATAGGTATATAATGATTTTATGTATTGTATAGCGTTTTATAGCAAAAAAGATATCACTTTAAGAAAAGCGCTGTGCAGTTAGGCAGGGTCAGACTGGGCCGGAAGGGCTTGGATGGCTCCCCACAAGCTCCGGACCCGAGACTGAATAATGGTAGATGGGATACTATCGGAAAATAATGATACCTATACCGTCTGGTGTGCGGCAAGCCCCGGAAGCCAGGCCCGTGAGTAGTAATAATGAAAGCAATTAATGAAGAAATGAAGATGAGACAAGAACGGTCATAACATAGGAACCCTCAAACTAAAATAATCTTATTTTTAAAAAGTTTGTTGATTGTTGCGTAGAGATATTATACTATGAGTATCTACGCGAGTGAGCCGTGAAAAGTGTCTGCAATTCAGAGAGAGAAAAGTTCCTTATCTCTGTGGTAACTACTTATAATGATACAAAACAACGCTGATTTGAGTAAACAATAAACATATAGGTATCTGGTTTTCTGGACCCGCTGCATCGTTCTCTCTCTCAACTGAGGACACTTTCACTTATGGCAAGCATACGAACTAGCGAACTCTAGTTACTTATATATCTCTATGGTTACATTACACTAGAAATATAAATACGAGTAGGTATATAATAAATATATTGTAATTTAAATTATTATGTTTTTATTTTTACAATTTTATTACATTTGATTTGTGTTATACATAATAGATTTTGATATGTTATTGATTTTGTAATAAAGTACCTTGTACATTTTAACCAAAGATATACATGTAATTCATTACTATTTCAGATATTTGATTTGCTTTATATAGGCCAGTAAAATGAAGATAATTTGAAAATATTTCCACAAAATCGCAAAGGGGTGCAAATTTGAGGGAACATTTATATAAGTATAATATACAATCTGTCAAAATTGCACCTTCATGTGATGACTGTAACTTGTTAAATAACGTTCAAAATGAGTTAAAAAACTGTATTTCATCAGTTTTTCTTGTATCTTGTCAAAAATCAATATTGTAACCATGGAAAAGTTCTTCTAATTTTCGAATTAGTGGAAACTGAGTTTGACATTTTTAGTGGCCTATACTTATATACTACCTTTAGAAGTGAACATCTTGTCATACTATAACCAGGAAGTAGCATAATATACCTTTTAATTCAAGGGCTGCTTGCAAAAAATAAATTCCCTACTCCTTTCTCCAATTTTTTTTTGTTTTGACTCACTCAGAAATTTTTGCTGGGACCGCCCCTGAGCTGAGGCAATATTTATTTAAAACAAAAATGGCTGTGATATGGCGGAGTTCCATAGTGTCACAACTAATTTTCCTACTCCCTGTATATAGTATTTATATATTACGGTACATATATTGTCCGCGGATTTGCATGCTATTTGATGCACAAACGTAATATGTACAGGTACATTGGACGCAAATGATTTGCGTACATATTGACCAATGCAATTGCGAGTACATAGAGTAAGTACAGCTTAGAGGCGGGTCTTTGATTGGGTCGCGGCGTGGTGGGAGCTTTCAATGACCCCACCAGACACAGTGTGCAAAAATCCTTGCATATACTCACACACTTTGTATGTGTGTGTGGTGTAGTTCGTATTTGCTCTACTGTAATCGGTTTGTACAGTCTGTACCTCTACACTGTAATCCGTTTTAGGCGTCACTCCAATTTGACGAGTCATGCCAAGGCACCTATCTATATTAGGTATCTCTCTGCTGCTGAAATTCACAGTACCCAATACGCTAATAATTAATTTATTAATCGCCATACAGCCCCGGATCTGGAGGGGGGGGCAAACCGGGGCACCTGCCCCGGGCGGCAGTTTTAGAGGGCGCCAAAACCATATCTAATCTGCCCTTTTTCCGATTTACTCTACCTGCGTGTTTTCTGACGGTTTCTAGTTCACAAAAAATACCAACCATTATAAGTATATTTATGAGTTTTTTTAAGTAATTTATCTCAAAAGCTGGAGAGAGGGGGCGCCATTATCAAGTTTCTGCCCCGGTTCGAAAAAATCGTAGATCCGGGGCTGTCGCCATGGGCCGCAATAGCATTTTGTAAACAGCATCATTCATCCGCAAAAATAGCCATCGTGGGAACAGCTAAAGTTGATCAAGTTGGGAAGTTATTTTATCACTAAGCACCTAAATCCTAATTGTCTGTAGTCACACATAGTAGGAGAGCTATAATACATTTTTTGGTACACTTCTTTTGTATTGTCAGAATACAAAATCGATGGCCTGGCTGAAGGGCAGTGGGGCCTATAGTTAAGCCCGGAATTTTTAACTTTGCAACATTTTATTTTCAAAAAAGTCCAATATCTATTTAATAAAAAATAAGTTCAAAAACTAAAACCCGATTACTGAAAAGTATGAAACAAGAAAATATTCTCATCTGAGGATAGCCGTGGTCATAGGTGGCCTATGACACCGGCTATCCTCAGATGAGAATATTTTCTTGTTTCATACTTTTCAGTATAGTCGGGTTTCAGTTTTTGAACTTATTTTTTATTTAAATTATTTTTTTTGAACTTATTTTTATTTGTTTTCAATTTGCTCTCCTCTGGGACCAAAATAAATGTAGCCTGTGTTACCTGGGCCATTATAACGAATCAATTGCCACCTTATTTATCAAAATCGGATGAATAGTTTAGGCGCTACGGTGGAATATCCGTAAATACAAACATCATACTAGACTACTAAACTCATAACCCTTCCTTTTGGCTTTGCCGTAGTCGGGTAATAAAATAAAAAATAAATAAGCCAGAATATGTAGTCGGGTCTAAATGTTTGCCAGGCGGTTTCAAAACTATATAGGTTGAAGTGTCTATTTATACGTGAGTGCGAGTAAAGACGCTATGGCTAGGTTGAAGTATGTGACAGAGCGTATATCGGCGGTATGGTGAGCTGAAGCGTCCTGCGGTGCGATTGACTCTCGCAAAACTCCGCCGATATACGCTCTCTCTCACGCATCAACCTACCCTTAACGTCTTATGCGCACTCACGTATAATATTCCCGGATCACCTGACAGGTAAAAGGACCCACCAAAATGGTCTCTCCTTTCAAAAATATTTTTTTCTATACCTAGGTATATAAATATTGTTCTGTCTAAAACTGAACATGCCTCAAATATATTTTTTCGATATTTTTATGATTTATGATATTTTTGAAACCTCCTGAAAAACATTTAAACCCGACTTAATAATCTGGCTTATTTTTTTTATTTTTATGTAATACTAAACTTGAAGGTATTAAAATTTCAAAATGTGTCAAGGATATTCTTTGCAAATAAAATTTCGGAAAGTTAAAAATTCAAGGCTAAGCCCCACTACCCTTCAGCCAGGTCTTCGATTTTGTGTTCAGACATTGCAAAAGAAGTGTTACGCAAATTTTCACTGTGCCTCAAATACCAACCCAAAAATGTTTCATAACTCTTGAACTAATAAATTATATCGACTAGGTACTTAATTACTATCATCAAATCGCAAAATTATAGGAACAATTTAGCCAAGTTGGGACTTGGGAAGTTATCAGGGCCCATGGTCTAGGGGGGGGGGCCGGGTAATTGCTCAGGGCGTCAAAATTGAAAGCGGCGCGGCGTCGGCGGCGAAAATTTGAAAGATGGTTAAACAAAAAAAAACCACACCCTATACACAAAAGTTGTTAGAATATATTACTATTGACATCACTGAAATTTCACATCATATTTTAGTAGATTACTAAAATAAAATGTGGAATATGGAACAACGCATGGGTAAAAGGCAGCAAATATTATTTTGCCCGGAGCGGCGAAATATCTGGATCGGGCTCTGGAAGTTTACCTAAATCCTATAATTTTCGTCATATAGTCACAAATAAATTAACGACTATAGTAAAGTGTTTAATAGACGAATTTCATACTATCATCCAATAGTTTTCTTGGGAACAGCTTGCCCAAGTTGGCAAGCCCTCCCCCCGCCCATGAAAAGAACATTACGCCAGTAGTGATGTTGCTCACTTACTAAACTGACATTGTTTCTTGTCGTGGACAGTGTGTAATGACAAAAGTTTATTCAGTTCTTGAGCAAATGCTATTCCAAAAGCACGTACTGGGTCTGTATTGTTGTTTGCATCTTACTGGTGGAGAACAGAAATGTCAGGCATCGCATTGTGTTGCCCAAAAATTGATAGAAATTTGGGACAAAGTCAGGGGCGGATGGACTCAACTATTCCGACCCGGAAATGTGAAATTCCGATCCCGTCATGAATACTACTTTTTATACGCTTTATATTAGTTTGGGTTGTAAATATGTATGTATGTAACTAACTCCGTAACGGAATCTTTGAGCATAATTTTCACCAATTTCCCGAAGTCTGATTAATTTGAAACTTTGCATACGTATCAAGGACCGATGACAATGCAATAATTTGATAACAGTTTCCCATTATCCTTATTAGGACCCCCAGGATTAATAAATTCTTTTATAGATCCTCTGTAGTAAACGCTTTATTTTCACCAATTTCCCGAAGTCTGATTAATTTGAAACTTTGCATACGTATCAAGGACCGATGACAATGCAATAATTTGATAACAGTTTCCCATTATCCTTATTAGGACCCCCAGGATTAATAAATTCTTTTATAGATCCTCAGATTAATTTGAAACTTTGCATACGTATCAAGGACCGATGACAATGCAATAATTTGATAACAGTTTCCCATTATCCTTATTAGGACCCCCAGGATTAATAAATTCTTTTATAGATCCTCAAACTAAAAAGTGAAAAATAAAATATAGTTTAAAAAAAACTAAAAAACACGCTTTATATCGCACTAAAAAGTAAAAAATAATTGTTTTAAAATAAGCTTAAAAAGCGTTGGGCGCTCGATGTACGAAAATGTGGAACAAAGCGCCCCACGCTTTTTAAGCTTATTTTAAAACAATTATTTTTTACTTTTTAGTGCGATATAAAGCGTGTTTTTTAGTTTTTTTTAAACTATATTTTTTCATACAGAGGGTCAGCGCTAGTTTTTATCGCCCTGTACAAAGTGCGCGATGAACACTCTATTCGCCGCCACAAAAAATTATAGCTTACGGTTGTGAGAGCTATATTACAACAAAAATAAAATACACATTACTAATTTTACTTAAGAATTATATCTATAAAAAAATAAAATATTTAACTGTATCCACCGTGGACATAACTGTGTCCAGCGTGCATGGCCCCCACATTCGATTGTGGGCCCTGTAACCAGGATCTGGGTCGCCCCCCCCCCAACTTATGCCTATTTTTCTTTGTCTTCGAACAAAAATCTTTGCAGTGTTAGAGTGGGGGAGAGTAGAGGGAGTAGGTGGGGCCCGTGCGTGCTGTTGTATACAAAGTAATATCTATTTTACTCTAAACTGTTTTTATATTTAAATATTTTCATTTATTTTGATAATAAAGCTATGATCCACTGCAAATACTTCTTGAATAAAAAAACCAGGGCCCCCTCTGAGCCCGGGCCCTGTTACCAGAGTTGCACCAGCCCCACCATTGTGGGGGCCATGCCAGCGTGAAGATTAGTGTCCATTGTGGACATAAACTGACTAGTATGTGATGAATGTCCAATGTTAGATTTAAAAAAAGTAATGTACACTAGTGACATCAGACGGAATTTCTTTGAAGCTATTAGTTTACACTTTTCTGCGCTTCAGTCGTTTTTCATAGACATGTCCTAAATGAAATACACTGCACTGATGTCAACACGGCAATGATTAGACAAGGTATATATTTTCTATAATTTGCACTGGCTTTTCACTCGGCACTTGGTAGAACATGATTAATATTTAATAAAAAATGATTAAAAACATTTGAAAATTCTACAAAATATTTTCTCTATCGACGAGTTTCGGACAATCTGTCCACCTTCAGGAATACAGACATAGACTGAATTTTTGGGAATAGGTGCAATTGTTTATAATTAAAGGTAACCGTAAATTACCTGAGTTAATCATAGTAAATTAAAATCTTCTTGGTCATTTGTTATTTCTAATGCGGCTTTTTAAATCTCAATATTTTGAAATTGTCCTGTTTAAAATAATTATGATTATTATCTATGCATAGTGAGTCGTGAAACCGGTGTTATGTGTACCTATAGCTTTAGCATGTTCCTTCATTCTTAGGCCTAGCACCTTAGACAAGGAAAGAGATCGTCTAAGCCTAGCACACATGAAGAGCGTTCAACGCGCGTTGGCCCAACGCGCGTTTACAATTTCTATACAATTGTATAGAACTGTTTACATGATAACGCGCGTTATCATATAAAGAGTTATATACAATTGTATAGAAATTGTAAACGCGCGTTGGGCTAACGCGCGTTGGGCTAACGCACGTTGGGCTAACGCGCGTTGAACGCCTCTCATATAAACTAGGCCTTAATTTAAAAGAGCGTCCTGTCTGTCCTATGTATATTATAACATCACATCCAGATTTTTCAGAATTTTTTTTGAAGGACTATATATCCGAAACGGTTATAGATACATACCTACCTCTGGATGTGCTCGCACTTCGAACGGGTTTATCTTCGAAACGGTAAGTGATACGACGCAACGGATGAGCTTGGTGACTTCAGCGTATCATGCAGGTCTACCATGGCTTATACTAACGGGAAATGACACTCCAAATAAAAAAAATCTCAACTTTTGGTTATTGAAGTATGTTTAAACACAGAAGCAACATTTGAACGCCTCTATCTCCGAAACGGTATTAGATACGGACCTCCGGGTGCGCTCATTAAATTCAGCGTGTCGTTTTCTATCAGTTACACCGAATTTGAAATGTATCCGATATGTATTCCAGCTTTCCAGAAATACATTTCGAACGGGTCCATCTTCGAAACAGAAAATTAGCTGCTGCTACCCCCGTGACTCCGCCCGCGATTGAGATGAAACTTGATAGCAATAACAGTAGTGGCTGTACGTTGTCCGTCAGTAAGTGTTAAAGTAGATTAAGATGAAGGGATGAACTTTCAAAAATCCTCTCTTAGTGCTCACTTACGCCATATAGGGGACTCCTGGGCTAAAATTTCAATCTTCTAGACCAGGGGCTAGTATGGCCGTATGGCTGATAAAAAAAAGGTCCCCACATTCTATTTCCGCATTTTACTATTTTTCTAAAATTTATAAAATGCTTCGCGGACCGGACAAAATTGCGCTGCGGGCCGATGTAGAGTTTTAATAAGGAGATTAACTTCCTTAGGGGATGAATTTTTAAAAATACTTTCTTAGTCCTCATTTAGGCCATAGAGGGGACTTCTATGCAAAATTTCATGCTTCTAGACCCACCGGTTTAGGCTGTGCTTTATACGATCGTCAATGTTAGAGTTTTAACTCAGTGATTAACCGCCTTATTAGGGGATGAATTTTCAAAAATCATTTTTTTGTACACATACACCTTATATAAGGAACTCGTGTACCAAATTTCATTGCGCTAGACCTACCGCTTTAGGCAGTGCCTGTCAGCCTTTAGAGGGACTTTTTTTATTAAGAAAATGTGCAAAAAGTGCAACAATTTCGATAAAATGTAAATATCAGAAATTTGCTATCCGGCACCCAGAAACAGTTAAGAGGTATTTATAGCAAATAAAGCGAGACGTCAGACTGTTATCTAATTAATTATATTTCTAAAATTTTAACTCCTTCCACAGTATACGCAACATTCGACATTACGCAATCTTTGAAAATTGGTCACTCAATAATATAAATACAAAATAATTTTATACATAAACTAGCTGTTACCCGCGACCTCGTCCGCGTGGAATTTATGTTTGTAGAGCTTGGTATATATGAATGTATACTATTTGCAGTCAGAACTTTTAAGTAAATAAAATTATCAACCAATTTTTCAGAAAATATATTAACAAAAAAAAAAAAAAAATATAATTAATACATTCCGAAAAATTGGTTGATAATTTTATTTATTGAAGAGTTCTAATCAGACGTTAATCAGAACTTTTAAGCTTAACATTTCAGAGATAAAGATGTTCAAATGTAGCAACGGTGTTTATAAGCACACTTCAAATGGTCACAGAGCCAAAAGTTGAACTTATTTTTTGATTCCCAGTGTCGTTCCCTATTAGTATAGGTAAGCCGCGTGAACCTAAAAAGCGAGTTATTGAAAAATGTCGAAAATCGACTATAAACGAGATTTTTCGCATATAGTATAGCCTTAGTTCTTTTGTGATTTTTCTGGATAATTTTGGATGATCTCTCGGATTCGATTTAAATTCGGTAGGCCTATGGAAAACGACTCGCTGAATTCAATGAGCGCACAGGTCTGTATATCTAATACCATTTCGGAGATATAGCCATTCAAATGTTGCTTCGGTGTTTAAACTCACTTCAAATGGCCACAGAGCCAAAAGTTGAGCTTATTTTTTTATTTGGAGTGTCATTTCCTGTTAGTATAAGCCGTGTGGACCTAAAAAGCGGTTTAGGCTGTGCGCTGTACGGTCTGCAGTCGATGTAGAGTTTTAATAAGGAGATTAACCCCCTTAGGGGATTAATTTTCAAAAATAATTTTTTAGTACACATCCACGTTATATATAAGGAACTCATGTACCAAATATCATTGCGCTAGACCTACCGGTTTAGGCAGTGCGTTGTCTGTCAGCCTCTTTAGGAGGGATTTTCTTATTCTGTAAAAAAGTGCAATAATTTCGATTAAACGTAAATATCAGAAATTTGCTATCCGGCACCCAGAAACAGTTAGAGGTATTTATAGCGAATAAAGCAAGACGTCAGACTATTATCTAATAAATTATATTTTTAAAATTTTAACCCCTTCCACAGTCAGGAACGGACTAATTCACTTGGCCTTTTTGAAATCTGAAAAACAGTTGAAAAAAATAAATTAAAATATTTCATTTTTTTTGTGTATAAAAAGAATTCTAAATTATCGAAAAAATTAGTTTTTAGTAAAAAGAAACATAATTTTCTTTAGATTTTAGAAGAACCATATAAAAAGTAACACATTTTTATTTATTTGTTTATTATACACCGTTGTCCAATAGAAAAGTAAACTATCTTGTTTACATTTCTGCTCAAAATAGACAGTTTGACCGGGTCCTTCTAAAAACCGTGCCCTAGACATTTGTCTCATTTGTCGATACAATAATTCGGCTCTGCCCACAGTATTGCAATATGCATAATAGTTCTAAAAATCGACTTTGACAAAGTATAAACAAGCAGGTATAATAATAATTAATTTGGTACCAAAACAGTTTTTTTTTTGTATTTTTGTAGATATTTAAAATTTAAAGTTGAGATAAAAACATCGAAATATATCACTTCAGTGTTAAGTCTATTTAATTTAAATAGATATTATGCATGCATAATAAGCTTGATAAAGAAACACAAACAAAAGAGAAATTAATGTTTCAGCTTTTCAAGTCTCAATATTTTAAAACTGTAAAATTATAGACACGACCTCTTGATTCAGGACTGCAGTATACGGAGCATTCGACATTACGCAATCTTTAAAAATTCGTCAGTCAATAATATAAACACAAAAGTATCAGGGGCACAGCTAAATAATAATTTTATACATAAGCTAGCTGTTACCCGGGACTTCGACAGCGTGGAATTTATGTTTGTAAGCTGGGTAATATTTGACTGTATACTTTTAATTGAGGTCAGCACTTTTAAGCTCAACATTTCAAAGACAAAGATGTTCCAATGTTGCAAAGGTGTTTATACCCGGGACTTCGACAGCGTGGAATTTATGTTTGTAAGCTGGGTAATATTTGACTGTATACTTTTAATTGAGGTCAGCACTTTTAAGCTCAACATTTCAAAGACAAAGATGTTCCAATGTTGCAAAGGTGTTTAAGCACTCTTCAATTGGCCACAGAACCAAAAGTTGAGCTTATTATTTTTAGATTTGGAGTGTCATTTCCTGTAAAAATAAGCCGTGTGGACCTAAAAAGCGGTTTTGTTGTGCGCTGTAGGGTCAGTCGATGTTAGAGTTTTAGCTAAGGATATTTTGGGATTATGGGATGAATTTTCAAAAGTACTTTCTCAGTCCCCACTTACGTCATATAGGGTACTTCTGTGCAAAATTTCATGCTTCCAAGCCCACCGGTTTAGACTGTGCATTGTATGATCAGTCAATGTTAGAGTTTCAACCAAGTAGATTAACCCCCCATTAGGGGATGAATTTTCAAAAATAATTTTTTTGTACACATCCAGGTTATATAAGGAACTCATGTACCAAATTTCCGGCTTAGCAGTGCGTTGTCTGTCAGCCTTTAGAGGGACTTTTTTATACTAACAAATAGTGAAAAAAAGTGTAAAAATCGATAAAACGTAAATATCAAAAATTTGCTATCCGGCACCCAGAAACAGTTAAGAGGTAAGTATTTATAGCGAATAAAGCAAGACGTCAGACTGTTATCTAATAATTATATTTTTAAAATTTTAACCCCTTCCACAGATAGGGCCGGACTAATCCACTTTGGCCATTTTGAAATTTGAAAATAAGTTTAAAAAAATAAATTTAAATATTTATTTTTTTTTTGAGTGTTTAACCGTTTTAGTGCTAAGCAATTTTGGCAAAAATAAATGAAAATTGCTATAAACATATTGATTAATTTAGAGGAAAAAATAATGGTGTCAAATAAAACACTCTAATTTAGACAAATATCAATCAATTTTATTAATTATTTTTGCATTATAAAGAAAAAATGTTTATTGTTTATTAATGTTTATTAAACATAAAATAATATCAATATTATTGTATTTTATTTCTAACGGTTAAAAAGAATTCCAAATTATTGGAAAAATTAGTTTTTAGTAAAAAGAAACAATGAACACATTTTCTTTAGATTTTAGAATAACCTGCATATAAAAAGCAACACATTTTTATTTATTTGTTTATTATACACAGTTGTCCAACAGAAAAGTAAACTAACTTGTCTACAACTCTGTTCAAAATAGACAGTTTGACCGGGTCCTTCGAAAAACCGGGCCCTAGACATTTGTCTATACAATAATACGTCCCTGCCCACATTATTGCAATATGCATAATAGTTTTAAAATTCGACATTGACAAAGTATAAACAAGTAAGTATAATAATTACTAATTTGGTACCAAAACAGTTTTTTTTTAATTTTTTAAATATTTAAAATAAAGTTGAGATAAAAACATCAAAATGTATCACTTCAGTGTTAAATCTAATTTAAATAGATATTATGCACGCATAATAAGCTTGATAAAGAAACAAAAGAGGAATTAATGTTTTTCAATCTAAATATTAATTCATAACTGTTAAATGCAGACCTCTCGATTTAAGACTGCTGTATACGCAGCATTCGACATTACGCAATTTTTAAAAATTCTTCAGTCAATAATATAAACACAGTATCAGGCGCACATCTAAATAATAATTGTATAGGTATATGTCACCGGGATATTGTCAAATCCGTGATATTGTAATTTCACTAGTGATAATAGCCACTTTTCAACCGTAACAGCATGCGTAAAGATATACCACTTTTCCCGCATGAGTAATAAAAAAAAATTTACAAGTGCCGAGTTTAAGTACCCCCGTGCGTACGCCTATGTAGAAGCCTATGTTCGCCTACTTATGTAATACATTTTATAGACGTCTCTGTTTTATTCACAATAAATACCTCTTAATTAGTTCTGGGTGCCGGATAACAAATTTCTGATTTTTACGTGTTTCTCAAATATTGCAATAAAAAAAGCATTTTTTTCACTTTATTTCAAGTCCCTTTAAAGGCTGACAGACAACGCACAGCCTAAGCCGGTAGGCCTAGAAGCTTGAAATTTTGCACAGGAGTTCCTTATATAACGTGGATAGGTACTAAGAAAGGATTTTTGAAAATTAATTCTTAAGAGGGGTTTAATCTACTATTACTTAAAACTCTAAAATTGACCGACCGTACAATGCACACTAAACCGGTGGGTCTGGAATCATGACATTTTGCACTGACGTCCCCTATATGGCGTATATGTGAGCAAGAAAGGATTTTTGAAAATTCATCCACAAAGGGGGTTAATCTACTTAGTTAAAACTCTAACATTGACTGGCCGTACAACGCACAGCCTAAGCCGATGGGTCTAGATCAGGCCTGGGTAAATGGCGGCCCGCGGGCCGGATCCGGCCCGCAGCGCAATTTTATCAGGCCCGCGAAGCATTTTAGAAAAATAGTAGCGAAAATAGAATGCGGGAACCTTTTTTTTTTTGCTCTCCAAATGCGGAAATAGAATGTGAGGACCTTTTTTTTTTTGCTCTCCGAATGCGGAAATAGAATGTGACGATCTTTTTTTCTTCAAATTTTTGGCCCGTGGTGAAATTTTCGTCAGCCATCCGGCCCGCGTTCAAATTTTCATCAGCTATGTGGCCCGCCGGTCAAAAGATTTTCCCGCCCCTGGTCTAGATTCTAGATGCATACAATTTTGCACAGAAGTCCCCTATGTAAGTGAACACTAAGAAAGGATTTTTGAAAATTCATCCCCTTACTTTAAAACTGACTGACTGACTGACAAGGTAATAAGCAAATAGGTATTATAATCAGCCATTATCGTTTGATTTTTTTGAAATAAATGTTTTTCGGTACCTAATAAATATTATTGTTTAGTGATGTGGCAGGAACTAGGGGCCCCCTATCACCCGCGGGGCCCTGGGCACGTGTCCAGTTGGAAAGAGGGACCTCGCCTGCACATAGGATATACGTTTCATATTTGGTATATTGATAGAAAACCACACGCTGAATTTAACGAACCCACCCTCTATATTATCGTTTCGGAGATAGAGACGTTTAACAGTTTTTTCTATATTTAAATACACTGAAGCACTAAGCACGCATAACAAGTTGAGCTTATTTTTTTATTTAGACTGTAAGTTGTTAGTATAAGCCTTGTGGGTCTAAAAAGCGAGTTTTTGGAAAATGTCGAAAATGACGAAAAACGAGATTTTTTTCTAATTATAAGCCTTGGTGTTTTTTTGGTCAATTTTGGAAAATTTCTCGGATCCGATTCAAATTCGGTAGGCTTATAGAAAATGAGACGCTGAAGTCACCAAGCACATCCGTTGCGTTGTACTTACCCTATACCGTTTCGGGGATAGATCCGTTGAAGTGCTTTTCTGGAAAGTCAGGAATACATATCGGATGCGTTTCAAATTCGGTATGCAGACAGAAAATGACACGTTAAATTCAACGAGCCCATCCGCGGGTTCGTATCATTTACCGTTTCGGAGATAGACTTTCAAATGTTGCTTCTATATTTAAATACACTTTAAATGTTCATGGAGCTTAAAGTTGAGCTTATTTATTGATTTAGTGTCGTTTCATGTTGTATAAGCCGCCTGGACACAAAAAGTGAGTTTTTGGAAAACCTGGAAATTTGTATTTTTTATCGTTTCGGAGACAGAGCTGTTCAAAGTTTTTTCAAGAAATTCTGGAATATGCATAGGATGTTTTTCAAATACGGTATACTGACAGAAAACTATATTCTAAATTCAATATTCAAGATCAGTATATTTTACCATTTCGAAGACTGAAACAGTTTTTGAAATTTAAAATAGCTTAAATAGGTCATATCGCAAACTTGTGCCTATTTTGGGAAATAATGTCTTTTCTTATTAATTTATGTCAGTCGAAACCTTTCGGAAACTGCCGCTGCCTTTATTGTCACTGTCGTATTGCCACCTGTTGCCATTGCCTTATTGCCACTGCCTGCTAACGGAACACTAAAAAGATTTAAATGTTTTTTATTGGGCGATTTTGGAATTAGAGAAAGTGACGTATAAGTATAACATAAAAAGTAAGTTTTTGGAAAAACGGTGTTTTTCTCAGCAAATTTAAATCAACGAAGAAGGCATGATTGGGGTCGAAAAGAGTTTTGCAAAATTCAAATAATTAATATTGTTTTTCTTTGCTTTGTATCCATCTTGTATCCTGTTTCTCCTAAAATATGACTTCAAACAAGGTCTTCTGACTTCTGAGAAAATTTATATTCAAATTTCAGAATGATTAAAATAAGCATTAGTAATTAGTGAAGCTGTAAAATATAAATAATAATAATATTTATCTCTGATAATATATAATTTTTTTCACTATCTGTTCATATCTGATATCAGTGGTTCAGTCTCCTCTCTATACTCCATGGTCGATCAGATTGGTAACATCAAAATGTTTTTGAAACAGATCTAAATAAACCTTATATGTAAATTATACATTGTCAATTGGGAAACGAAATTATATTTGTAAAAAAAGGCAAAATGGATTTATTAGGTTCTATACTTAATTCAATGGATAAGCCTCCAGCTTTAAGCGAGAAACAAAGAGTAGCTATGAAAAGTAAGTAAAATAACCTCTTTTTAATAAACTAACCTATTATACTGTAACCCAATATTTTGCTTATAGAACAAAAAGAGGAAAGAGAGAGGCGACAAAAAGCAGAAAAACAAAAATTGAAAGAGTTTAAATTGAAAGTGGAAGAACAAATTGAGAAACATTTCTCAGACAAATATAATATAGATCTGGAATTTGAACCGATGGATCAGGTGCAAAGAGGGATAGTGTAAGCCAAACATATCAATTGTCATTATTTTATAACAGAAAATAAAAGAACTTTTTGTTTTTAGTTATGATGTTGCCGAGGCTGCAGGTTTTCTGTGCTATGGTTTTGGTATAGATGGAGTGGATCGTTACATGAGAGTCTATCGAAAGGAAAACCCTCCCTGTGACGATGAATTAGCAGCCCGTAGGCGCGGCGAAGAGTGGAATGACGAAATAAAACAACAAGTTATGGAAAAGGTAAACAATTCAGTTGTAGTAGACTATCATAGGGTACTACAGTTCCGATCAAATTTTCAGAAGTCGGGTCAAATAATTTTAATTTGTTTAATTCCATATGTATAGAGAGAGCAAGACCGACGTTTGCAAGCTGAAAAACGTAAACGGAAACCAGAAAAAATTGTACCAAATTCAAATTACAAAGATAAATATGCCCACATTATTGGACAAGAGGCTGCTTTGGAAGCAGCACGAAAGACAGAAACTAACAAAAGTTACGGATTCGGTAAGAAGTCTGTTTTGATACCAATAAAATTACTTAAAATGGTGCAAAGTTCCATGCATTAATATGCGCCATTTAAATCAAATATTAGATCACCAGTTTTTTTAAACGAAACTAGTTTAAAAAAAATTAGTGATCAATAGATGACAGAACAGTACAGGTTTTTTTTTGCTCTGCCAGAAATATCGCCGTTTTAAAAGAAATATCACTTTCGATGTTAACATATTTTAAAAGGATATATGATTATTAACACAGCGGTTGCCTCATTACATCTGATCATTTAGCGGAAATGACGTCAGTTGGCGGACCGTTCATATTAGGTTCGTTCCAAGCAGCCAGCGAACTGTTCTGAAACCGTTCGCTGGCTGCTTGGAACGAACTTATTTTTATCAACATATAAAGACAACATCAAAAATAGTGATGGGAATAATCGAATGATTTTAATAATCGAAAGGTTGCTACTCGAATGATTTTGATAAACGAATGATTCATTCGAAATGTTACCTTCGAGATGTTTCATTACAATGAGTATAACAAATATTCTCGTAGTATTTAGTTTACTATAGGTAGTTACTACTTACCCACCTTAATACTAATATATTACAGCACACATTAAAACACAAAACTTTTATTTCATTAGCAAAAATAATTAACTGGAAGAAATACATAATAATATATATTATATAAAACAAATCATTCCATTTCAATAGCAATATTTCAATTTATACTATATTTTTATTTTTACTAAATAATTAATAAACTATAAAATGTAGTGTGGTACTGTGTAGTGTGTACATCTATTTCTGGTAGTCGTAAACGCATTACGCAAAACACTGCAATAAAACCAATTGAGAGATTGGACAAAATTCTCTAGCGGACAGAATTCACTCATTGTATATCTCGAAAGGTATATTTCGAGTGGTTTAGGACGTTCTCGAACGATGTTACTGGTTACCGCAAGCTAGCCGTGAGCAGTGAAGACAAATACAAAATGAAACTTCATTCGACCTAAATATTAGTTCGAGGCATCGAGCTTCGATTGAATTCATTCGCAGTATAAACACATTCTGAATGAAGTTTGCATTCATCTCGACTTAGAGGTTTCGATTCTTTAGACTTTAATAGCTAATACAATAGAGTAACCTGCATGCAGTGCTTCATAGAACAGAGGCAGATAAAAGATGTTACTACTTAGTATATACTTACTAAAAATCATTCGAGTGATTTTTAATAACCTCTCGAGATATCTCGAGATATTTTAATAATCGAATGATTCTGTATTTTATTTCGAGATATTCCCATCACTAATCAAAAATGTCATTTATATTTTAACTATTAGGTTCGTTCCAAGTAGCCGCGAACGGTAATAGAACCGTACACAGTCTTGTCACTGCGCAAGACTAATTTGCGCACTAGTTTAAAAATCGGTACTGCGCAAGACAGTCTTGCGCAGTAACAAGACTGTGTACGGTTTTATTACCGTTCGCGGCTGCTTGGAACAAACTTATAGGACTACATGAATCCTAACCTTAAAAATTCAATATATTGAAAATAACGTCAATACTCTGCCTTTTGAATTTTTATTTCTGCTCTTTTGTAACAAAATTTATGTTTCGTATCTCTGTTTTTTTTTTACTAGTTCCAAGTGCAAATAAGAAAGATCAGCGTTCGATCGAACAAGCTCTCGCCGACATTCAGGCAAAGAAACGTCTGAGGACAGCTCACACATCTACCTCCACCGAACAACGCTAATTATTACGTAAATATAGTATATTTATTGAATGTTATATTAGTTTTATTTATTCCTATACATCACAGTATCAACTAATTATGTATAATACAATATTATAATATTTAACATTATTTTTGATGTCAGTATGCTGTTGCGTTTTAGACTAAATGTAAAAAGATAAAAATAAAACATAACAATAATAATAATACAGTATATTTTGATAATTTTATTTGTATAATGATATAATTACGTAAGAAAGAAAAAATTATCTTTTTGCACGATTCCCAATAAAATAGTAGCTTTTCATGTCTGGATTAGTGATGTAACGAATGTCGATTTAGACATTCGCGAATGCGAATATTCAGTTTTCAAATCTGGTGTCACTTGTTTAAGGTTAAAATATGACAGCTGATTGGTCGCGCGGCGCGCCAGTCGCACGCACACATTTGTACTGGTTCTGGGTACTAGGTTGACTATTAATATTAAGTCTAAAGTTTTATTAACTAATGTCATATATTTAATAATTTACTATATGAATCATTGTCTATCTACTCAATGTGCAGTGAGCGAAGGCAACAAAGCGTATCGAAAATATATCTGCGTTTCTTTCTTCGATGTAATTCCCTGATTTCTTCGATGATAGGATTGGTTGATGTACCCAGCTTTTGGCCCAGGAGGGAGAAAATTAGAAATTTCTTAAGCCGAGTCCCTCATGCTTGTTTTGTCCTCCTGGATACGCCAGTGCTTACGGCGTAAAAAAGACAGTTTGCACCCTAATGGTTTGATTGCGATTTTATTCCTATGCTCAGTATAGAATAAAAGTATATGACTAATGTTGAAGGAAAGGATGATAAAAGATATAATTATAAGGTTACCTCAGTGAAGTTGTTTTTTACTGATATTAATATTCACATGAATTTTGCGAATGGGAATGTAAAAAAATTAGCGAATATTCGTTACATCGCTAGTCTGTATCACGGTGGTAAAATGACCCTTTTTCACACTAGTGTGTAAAGTAAAATAAAAGTAATGCGATTTTGCCAGTTCAATAGTTATATCTCTGTCAGTTGCCATTTAAATTCATATGATCGACAGAGACCAGAATAGGCGCATATATAAATATGTGAACTGTCAAAAATATTACGAATATACTTGTTACGGGGTAAAAATCAGCTATTTATAAGAGGTACGTGCAAAAAATGTAGTATATATCTTGTACGTAATGCTATAAATATGACTCGTGTGACTGTTAAACTCGCGTAACATAATGTCACAGCTCGTAACAACTGCGTTTACATACTAGATACATAAACTACCATTTTCAAAAGCGTTGATTTTACTTAAAAAAAGTGCTGTATAGATAAAAAATTATTTACATATGTTAGCAGTTTTGTTCATACAATTGAGTTATTGTCAGCAGATGATTTGAAAATTTTAAATCATGCTTTTAATAAAAAATAATGTTTACAGGGTGTTGGGAAACAAAACTGACAAACTTAAAATAGGTCGAAGTTAACAATTTGTTTACAAAATAAATTTGATACAGCGTAATGGGGATACCTACAACAACTTTTTACTTCTTAGCTGTTCTTTGAAGCCATTACAAATATTCTGTACTCGAATATTTTGTTATGGAAGATGTTTTTCTTAAAGTGCAGTATTCATCTCTTAACCGTGCAAGCATTTGACATTTATAACCTACTTTGTCGGCATATTTTTTCTCTACAAGCGGTAATAACACTTCTAATAAAAACGTTGCATTTTTTAAAATGAACTGTCTTGTCTGAAAAATAAAAAATAGACTAATTATTATTTTGTAGAGAGAAAATTTTCAAGGAATCATTACCAACTCAACGATGTAAAGTTACGCATAGATATTTTGCTCATAAAACAAGCACGTGTACACTGCTACTGCGTTTTTTGAAGTGAAACTTCTTATGCGAGTTAGAGTTGTGTAGTTCGCGAACGAACAGTTCAGAAGGGCGCTCTTAATAGGAGTAAACTGAGTGATCTATTTCGCAGCCAATCAAGAAACCAGTTCGTTAATTCAATTATCTACCACGCAATGAAGATGGCGGACAATAAAAAATTCTTATTGTAAAATCTGTATGATGCTTTTTTATTAGTTAATTATCCTTTTAAAAATAAACTAAGAAATTTTTTATTTTTTGAATTGACATTTCTGTCCGCTACTAAGTTTCGCTATTTTATTCTCCCTTTTCTCTTCTGCTTTCGAACCTGAAGCGCCTTAACAGCGAACTAGCTAGCGGGAGAATGATGAACTAAATTGAGCGCTCTTTTTAGTGAACTAAAATGCCCAAGTCTAATGAGAGTTCGGACTGTTCAATGTTTAATTATTTAAGGCCAATGTGGAGAGGGAATACAAATGTTGCATATATGGGCACCAAGGGCGTTTATATGGGGGGTATTCCCCAGGATATAAAGTAAAACTAAAAATATTTAGAAATACTTCTTGAAAAAAAAATTGTAAAATTAGGTTGGGAATTAATATTTTGCTTGACACCTTCGTTAGTGTGATAAAAACTTAAAAAAACATTGATTTTTTTGCTTTACCCCCCTTGAAAAAAAAAAATCTATGCCCTTGATGGCCATCGAGGTTAGTAGAACAGACGCTGCCTCATTCTATGGGGAGAAGACGTCATCCGGTGGACGTATCATATGATTGCGAGACAACGACTGTTGTTTATAAACTTTAATGGCAGTATTTAACAAATGTCAAAGAAATTAAAGACAGAATATTGATAGATTCAAATAAGTGTATAAATAACAATTTAACTGGTCCGCCGGATGACGTCATTTCTCCCGCTACTATCAAATGAACGAGCATATTTTTTTGGTATAATTGCAACAAAAGAACACTTACTTTCGCTTCAGTATTCTTTTCATTGTTCAACGACGCTTCGACGTGCTTCAGTTGTGCCTGGAACACGTCAAACAACGTTTCATCGAGTGTGAATTGTATTTCCGGAGATGACAACTTCAAGCAATCATCGACTAGTGTCAAATACATTTTAATAAAATACATTGTATTTCCAGTCAGTTCCAGCCAACAATCACCTAAAATAAGTATTAAATATTATAAGTGATTATAAAAACAATCCGAACCAGAATAACAAAAATGTGGAAACCGATTGACCTGTCGGCCAACTTTAAAACTTCCCGCTATGTGTCAAAATAGCTTTCAAGGATCTCAGAATGTCGAGATCTGATGAAAACTCGGTTTTCGAAAACCGAACCGAAACCAATAACTTCCCTTTTTTTGTGAAAATTTTCAATAGCAGGAAGTTGAAAATGGCGGAATCAGATCTCCCGAGTAATATATTAGTTAAAGCAATGGTGCGTATTTCAATCGGTGGAAAGCAACCGGATGACTCTTGGTATTTGAGTTCCTGAAGCAATTTGGAAACTTTTTTGTTCAGTACCTCATAACCCCAAAATGGAAGGAATCGGAGAAAAGGAGGGGGGGGTCAAAACGTAAAAAAAAATTGTTTAGAAACCAAATGGAAAGGCGGTAGCATTAAAGTACATGTACTCACTATTGTTTAAAAAAATTGTCATCCGAAACGTGCGGACGGTTTGCGCGAACCGATTTTTTGAAAATCGGAAAAAAAAAATTGTGTCGCAACCGGTTGCGATTTTGAGGAAAATACTTGTTTTTGTTCAGAGATGCTGTAAAAAAATTGTCATCCGTTTCTGCTGGACGGATTTTGAGGAATTAAAGGTTTGAGTGGCTAAAACTCTCGATTTTTCACTAGCTTTTTTCAAACATCATAAAAAAATTGCTAAAATTGTTAAAAACGGATGACGTTTCTTATACATGTTCTCAGAGGGTCCAACTATAATATGTATCAATGTCATCCGTTTTTATAACATTTAACCCCATTTTTCAACCCCTTACTTTTGTGCGGTATTAATCAGAATATTGAGGCTAGACTCGTTTCTGATGGCATACAGATAACGTACACCCCCTTTAGGGGTTGAAAAATGAGGTTAAATGTTATAAAAACGGATGACATTGATACATATTATAGTTGGACCCTCTGAGAACATGTATAAGAAACGTCATCCGTTTTTAACAATTTTAGCAATTTTTTTATGATGTTTGAAAAAAGCTAGTGAAAAATCGAGAATTTTAGCCACTCAAACCTTTAATTCCTCAAAATCCGTCCAGCAGAAACGGATGACAATTTTTTTACAGCATCTCTGAACAAAAACAAGTATTTTCCTCAAAATCGCAACCGGTTGCGACACAATTTTTTTTTTCCGATTTTCAAAAAATCGGTTCGCGCAAACCGTCCGCACGTTTCGGATGACAATTTTTTTAAACAATAGTGAGTACATGTACTTTAATGCTACCGCCTTTCCATTTGGTTTCTAAACAATTTTTTTTTACGTTTTGACCCCCCCCCCTTTTCTCCGATTCCTTCCATTTTGGGGTTATGAGGTACTGAACAAAAAAGTTTCCAAATTGCTTCAGGAACTCAAATACCAAGAGTCATCCGGTTGCTTTCCACCGATTGAAATACGCACCATTGCTTTAACTATATGTATTTAAAAATTACCAGTAACATAGGCATCGAGTTTCAGACCGAGTTCTGCGTGATGATTCAAGCTTCGTGCTAGAGCCGTACTAGACGCAAGATTCGTTGGTCTCCAGTGGTCTTCGGCAGCACGTAATCGCGCAGCATCGACGAGTTTGTCTCTTGCATCTCGCAACGCTCTACACAGCGGCGTCCTGACCGCACCGCTGATTTGGTAAACTATATCAACGCCGTAGTCCCATAACTGAAGCAAATTGAATTGAAAACCAAAATTACATTTCGTGTATTTATATTCCCACATTTTGTGGCAAGTTCAAAACAAACGTTTATTTTTGTTTGTGATCACTGACAGTGACTGATGGTACTAGAAGGAAACCATTAGAATAATATCTGACCTTTTTCGGGACATGCGCACATGCGCGAGTTCAGCTACGTACTTAAAAAATGTCCGGGCGCTGCGTAAAAATGACCGCTTGGGCATGCGATTAAGTTTGTCGCAGAGTGAACATATCTGCGGAGCAGGACCAGGAAATGGTTCTAACAAGATGTCAAACGTTCAATTCTATGTGATTAGGCGTGAGTGGGGAGTACGGTGTCGAATATTCATACATATCAGTGGGTTATGAAGAAAAGTGACAGCACTTTGAAATAGTTGGCAAAACCAAAAGTGCACATCTTGCAAGTTTTCCACTGTTCATATTGTAATGAAAAAAATTGAAAAATAGATTAAAAAAAAACAATTAAAAAAATTTAAAAAAAATAAAAATATATGAGAAATATATTATATATAATGTACAAATATCAAGTGCAATAAAAAGGAATAGAAAAAAAATTTAATTATGTCGGCGGGAATCGAACCCGGCACCTTGCCATTACTGGCCTTACGCCTTAATTGCTTGGCCACAGCGCTCTTACACTGTGCCACTGTTATCGTCGTATAGTAGTATAGCAATTATTCTACGGTAATATACTACACTTACAGTAATAATTATTTGTCTTTTTTAACTATTAGCTATCAAAAATAATAAAAAAAACTGTTTATAGAAATTAAACTACTGAACACATTTGAGTGAATTTAAATAGGGTTCTGGTCTGATAGTAAACAAATTGAATAAAATATAACCTAAGAAAATCCGACCAAAATTGCGATCTGTAGAGCTCGGACGTACACACGTGATTTTCAATTATAATTTTAGTAGTACGTACTTATGAACTCGAATGGATTTAAAAATGGTTCTGTTTTATAGATCATAATCTACTCTTTTCAAAAAGTTGCAATCTGAATGAAATTAACTTAGATATAACTTCTTATATGAACGAAAGTCAACTCTGACGCGCAAAGCGATAATAAAGCACATACCACTAGGTTAGCGGTATGTGCAATAAACGTCAAGTCAGTTATCAATGTTACATTTTTGTCCGCGAATGCATCAAAATAGTTTATTATTTTGCTTGTGGTTTGTATATTTTGAGTTTGACATTTACGCCAAAAACTAAATACAATAAGAGACCACAGTTTTTAATGTTTGTTAATTTCATTTCTGAAACCTATTTTAATATGTTGTTAATATATTTGTTTGTAATTTGTTTTTACCTTTTCAGCTTCTTGTCGTACACACGTAATGCATTCCGCAAGAACCGATATACTTGTTTGAGCATGAAACAACTGTTTTATAAGATGTGAAGTGAACACTCCTACTTCGCTGCTAACCCATACCACGAATGCTTAAAAAAAAAATAATAGAAATAATACGTGAGTCCGGCTGTATGAATAAAATAATACGGTTTTATTTCGTTACCTGATGCGCAACTGGGTGAGTCTGGAAAGGCACGTAAAAATTCTTCAGCAATATCACACATATTTGTAAAGACAACGGCTGCCAAATGACGTACGTATACGCTAGTGGAGCCTTCACGTTTTACTCGCTTAAAATGCGTTCGTAAAATACTACTGCATAACTGAAGAAACAGTTCGCACGCCTACGAAAACAAAAGCAGATTTATAATACAGCACTAATTGGTTTTGCATCCATTTAATTTGAGAAAACTTTGAATATCATAAGCTAGGTTTCATTTGCGGCTTTGTTCACACAGATACCGACAATCAGCATTACTCAAGTTGATAGGGACTTTATCTTGTTTTCTTTTTTAAATTAACGGGAGGCAGCTAGCCACCGAGAACACCGCAGCCTCTAGGGCTTATTGTGTTATCTCCCAATCTCTTATATCATTCGATCCAGTATCCTCGTTCCTTGCACTAGCTTGTGCAGTCTGTGTACTGGGTTATTGATATAATTTTCTGGACTCATTCTACATTGTCCATAGCTTATCTGTTTTCTACGATTCAAGCCTCGCATTCACACAGACTGTGATACGCTGTTTCCGTCTCCTTATTGCACTGTCTGCACTTTAAGTCTCCGTTAAACAGTCCGATTCTTTGGAGGTGTCCTGTCAGGAGGCCTACCACAAGACGAAGGGACTTTATCTTAAATCAAGTGTAGCCGCATCAAAAGTATCCAAAGTTTTTAGCTTGGGTAGCAATTGGCAATGTACGGAGTTAAATCAAAATCACCACTAGGTACCTATTGTATGAAATATCCGAAAACTCGCAAAAAAGCGAAATTGCATATAATTGACATTCATTGTCAATTTGTTAGACTCGTGGGAAATTTAACTTACCTGTGTAGATTTATCGAGTTGTTTGAGCAAACGTACAGACCTACGAGCCGCTCTTAGTCCACCCTGTAAAGATTTGTCTGGACTCACTTCTAATTCTTTCATTAATACTTCAATCAGAGCTTTTTTTCTAGCATCCACCTACAAAAAAGAAATAAAAGTATTTCCTCGAACAAAACAAACAAAACAACTTAAAAGTCACATATAGTAGTTTTAATGTTGTGTCAGTAGATCTACTCAAAGACAAACTTAATATAAAACGTCTCTAAAACATCGGCTTATACCAACTATATAAAATATACCACGGATCAAGAGGAACACGAAAGCGAGAGCAATGCCAACAGGTTTGTTCATTGTATTAATTTTTCAACCCTTGTTGAGATCATCATCAATACTATTTTGCAGTTTAAAGAAAAATGCTTTCTTTTTGCACTGGCCTTGGGTCATGACGGAGAGTCATATTATATAGTATTTTAATTTCTTTAACAGCTTAGCACAAAAAGATGAAAGTAATTTCCGTTAAATACTATAAATATATATCGACAGAGATGGCATGAAATTTTCAATCACAGTGGTCACTATGCGCTGGTAAACAAATGTTCGCCACCCGCTCTATCTGATCGCGCAGCCTTCTTTCCCGCGTGAACTGCCCGCTCCCTAGTGTATTGTCGTCTGCGTTAAGGCTAGTTCGCGTTCGTCTCTGTACTATGATGAAAAACTTTTACACAAACCTTTTGTTTAATATCAATAAGTTTGTTATCAGTATGATCTGGAGTCATTTGCTCTGAAAGATAAGCGCTCGATTTTTCAAGCAATTGCAAAGCATCTTCTAAATGACGTTGTGCTAAAAATACATCCAAATCTTCGGGTGCTTCTGACAGCCATTCAGGAATGGCAAAAATATCTGTTACTGAGTTACTTAAAAATGCTAAAAACAAAAATAATTCATTAATGTCTAATCACATTTTACACCGACAAATTTTATTACAAGCAGCTGGTTTCGACTGCTCGAAGCAGTCCGTGTGCAGCGGGCTTTAGATATTGTTTGCTCAGAAACACCCATTGTTACAATGCTATGTATATAAAGTGGAAGATTCGAGTCTGAGTCGACGATGACAATGTTTGAAAATATTTTATACGCTTTATATTAGTTTGGGTTGTAAATATGTAACGGAATCTTTGAGCATAATTTTCACCAATTTCCCGAAGTCTGATTAATTTGAAACTTTGCATACGTATCAAGGACCGATGACAATGCAATAATTTGATAACAGTTTCCCATTATCCTTATTAGGACCCCCAGGATTAATAAATTCTTTTATAGATCCTCAAACTAAAAAGTGAAAAATAAAATATAGTTTAAAAAAAACTAAAAAACACGCTTTATATCGGACTAAAAAGTAAAAAATAATTGTTTTAAAATAAGCTTAAAAAGCGTTGGGCGCTCGATGTACGAAAATGTGGAACAAAGCGCCCCACGCTTTTTAAGCTTATTTTAAAACAATTATTTTTTACTTTTTAGTCCGATATAAAGCGTGTTTTTTAGTTTTTTTTAAACTATATTTTTTTTTTCTAATATAACATAGTAACAATGGGTGTTTCTTAGCAAACTATAGCTATATCGAACTGTGAGAATGTTATTTTCCTGTATTATTATAAGTTGTGCATTTCGATTTTATTGTATGCCACAAGTCACAACGGTTTTATTATTTTTAGAAATTTAAAATCCAATCTTACTTACGGTTGCCCACAGGTGAATCAATTGACATAGATCTAGAAGGCGATCTTTCAGAACCAGTTCCTTCTCTTTTAATTTGTTCTTGTCCCAGTCGAACTTTCTTTATATGTTCAAATTTATCTAACCATTCTTTCTGAAATTTTAATCACAGCAAAAAATAGCATATATACAAATACTTGACACCCGAATAAAAAAAAAATCATCCATACCTTCGTTGTGTTTGAAGTACATTGAAATACTCTAGTATCTGGAAAAGCAAGTAGCTTAAAGGCATGTTTAACTGAACTCAAGTCTCGAACATTTACTACAGCTAAGCTATCTACTTCGTATGTCGTTTGGAATTTGTACCGGACAGGTCCTCGTCTGTAAAACAAAAACGTACCCTTGTCGAACTATTTACTAGGAATTCAATTACATGTTTTATAGTATATAAGATGATATAAGTATGGGCGTCAATCAAAAGAAGTAGTGATGTAATAATTGTCAATTTTTAGACATTCGCGAATGTGAATATTCAGTTTTTAAACCTGGCGTCATTTGTTCAAGGTTAAAATTTGACTGCTGATTGGCGTCGCCAATCGCACACATACATTAGTAGTGGTTCTGGGTAGTAGGTTGATTATTATTAATACTAGCTTTTTTACCTAATGTTAAAGTAAAGGCTGATAAAAGATATAATTGCTAGGTTATCTTGGCGAAAAAACTTGTTATTTTTTAAAAAGGAATAAGAAAAAACTTTTCAATAAAAATGCTAAGAAATTAAATCTTATTTATTATTATTTTCCCCACAGTAACGCTCATTATACTAAATATTTGACAGCAATAGGAGAGCCATCTGTTCAATGTAATAGCATACTTAGCATTTTCAATGTTTCTGATTGCATTATTTAAATGAATTTTATAGATGTAGACACGGATTGTTTCTCACATGGACAATATGTCGCGTGTTCTAGAGTCGGTAAACCAGACAACCTCTATATCCCGATGGGCTAGTATTCCGGTCGGCGAGTCTATTATTACCATCCCACATTAAAACAAACCAATAATATTTAAAAGGTGTATGAAGCACCGCTCAATTCGTTTCTCCTGGTCACTTTTTGTGGCCAACTAAGATATGGTTCAATTATTAAAGTAGTTGTAGATTGTAGTTATTCGTTACCTATTAGGAATCCATGTAGTGAGCATAAGACAATCAGAAAAGAGGTATGCGTGAATACGTTGTAGTGCAGTATTTTCTAACGGGTCGAGTTCAACTAAATCTCCATCGTAAACATGTAATCGACCAGCTGGTTCTAGTAAACTCTGCAAGAAAAATAAAATATAATAAATATTACATCTTATTTTATATCAGCTAAGTTGAGAGTTGAAAAATACCTTCAGTTTGTTATCAAATAATAATTGAAAGAAAAAAATTGGTTGTCTGTAAAGTCGGTTTATGGATGATAGTTTTACGTGATAACGTATTCCGTAATACGTAATTTATGTTCTATTTCTCCTATCTTCTACATATAATAATTATAATGATTCGAATCTATGATATTGCATCTTTCGCTTCAAATTTAGGTTAATTTTATTTATTAAAATTACTTACCACCTATAATAATAATTGTTTTTTTTTAACTTTCTTTCTTTCGTATTTATTTTAAGTCTCAAAGATTAACTGTCATAATATTTTGAAAACAATTGTTTCATTGTTTATATAAAATTCCAAAACCTACTTACAATATTTAAGTATTTTCATACGTCAAAAAATAGATTTTTATAATGATAAAATTTGTATGAAAACGATTTTTTCGAGAGATGAGACCTAGCTAAAACGATTTTTTGCCCCCCGAAATCCCTTTTCAGTAAATTTCATCCAAATCGTTAGGGCCGTTTTCGAGAAAAGCACGCACAGGGTCAGGCGGAACGTTACCCTTTTTCGTGCATGCAGCCGGTGTTTCATCAATTTATAAGATTGGTGATTCATCAATTTATAAGACGTTATCACGTCAAAAAAAAAAACATTTCTAGTTATATTCGTATAAAACAAAAGGCAAACTAACGGATTTTTTTGTTTCATACATATACTTAACATAAATGTCTTACCATACATCCTTCCACTTTTTCCAAAATAGCAGTTAGTTTGTGACGTCTGTTTTCTTCCTCTTGTTCCAATCCCGAAGCATCTTCTGATACCGCTTGTTGAGACTGTTTTTCAGAACTTCCTTCAATTCCCACTGAAGTTTTATTTCCATCTCCAAGAATTGAAGTCGATGCTAACTCGGCTAATAATGATCTCTGTTCAGTCAACATTTGTGACAACTGATACATTTCACCTTCAAGATCTGATTTATATAATTCAGGAAAACATTTGTAAAATCTGTTTACAGAGTCTAAGTTTTTCTGATTAATTTGACTGCATATTAATCTGAACACAAAGGATACGTGAAATTTCTCTAGCAGTGTCAATAAACTGCATATAGTTGTGATAAACATTTTTCTTCAGAGCACCGCTTGCTTCATCCGAAAGCGATTGTATTTTGCTACGTACTCTCTGTAGTTCTTGAATCCCCACGCACTGCTGCGATAGTTCTTTGACATCTAAATTGAAAATAAAGAAAATTATAATTATGCAAACTATTGCAATTACATAAAAGCAAAAATAAAATTATCGAATATCAAAGTAATTTATATTGTTTACATTTATCGGAATTAAAATCCGCCGCTCCTAATTTCTTTAAAGTTGGTTCTGTCATTATATCTTCTTTAAGTCATTTGTATCAAAATGTATCTTTTCCTTCGTTTCCTATCACGCACTGGGTCATGATTTACATTAACGGGAGCACTTGAATTATATTTTGGTGTTCTTGTTGTGGTAGCATGTCTGACGCCCATTATTTGTCAAATCTGTCAAAGGAGTGTCTCAGTTGATTAGTCAGATAATAAATTTTAATCAAAGTAATAATGTTTATATTAGAATATTGATTATGTTGAAGATATAGTAGTATCGCCTTTTAACTATATTTATTAGTTTAGTAGTGTAAACAAATTAAAAAAAAATGTCACGTCAATTGGCCCCTACCGAGAGGAAACTCGCCGAAAAGTTAATAATTTTAAACGATAGGGGAATTGGGATGTTAACAAGAATATATAATATTAAAAAAGCCTGCGGCGATGCAAAATCAAAGCCTGGATTTTTATCCGACAAAACGCTGGAATCGTCAATAAAAAATATCGTAAGAAGATTTCCAAATGTCGACACAAAAGGTTTGCAAGCAATACATCCCATCCGTAACGAAATTATTAAATCATTATCATTATATTATTACACATTTGTGGATCTACTCGACTTTAAAGATAATGTCTGTGAATTACTTACAAGTATGGATGCTTGGCAAGTTCATCTTGATTTAACTCTCAACTTCGATTTGACGAAAGCATATTTGGATCTGGTTGTTACATACGTGTCGTTAATGATTTTATTGTCTCGTGTCGAAGATCGTAAAGCGGTTCTTGGTTTATTTAATGCCGCTCATGAAATGGTGCACAACCAAAGCGATCCAAGCTTCCCGCGTCTCGGTCAAATGATCATCGATTATGATTCGCCGCCGAAGAAGTTGTCTGATGAGTTTGTACCGCACGCTCGTTTGTTAATAGGAGCGTTGATCTCCTTGTGGCCGATTTATCCAGCACGAAATTTATCGGCAGACAACTGGAGATCCGATCAAAAACTAAGCCTTGTAGGAAATCCAGGACAGTTACTAAAGGCCTCGCAGACCGAAACAATGTCATGTGAAACGTTGTCGTTAGATTCGATGGAACGCTGGGTGATTTTCGGATTTATGTTATGCCATCAAGCTCTTCAACAGGAACACGCAGCTAAAATGTGGATTGGTGCTTTGGAATCGTCTTGGGTCATTCCACTTTTCCGAGACGAAGTAGTTTACATACATTCATATATACAGGCGTATTTCGATAGTATTAAGAGTTACGGAAAGCGGGTATCCGAAGTCAAAGATTCGTACAATCAAGCCGTACAAAAGGCTGGATATCGCCACCGAGAAAGAAGAAAATTTCTGAGGACCGCCCTCAAAGAGTTGGGTTTAATTTTGACTGATCAGCCGGGATTGTTGGGACCGAAGGCTCTTCTCGTATTTATGGGATTGTGTTGGGCTCGCGATGAAGTTTTATGGTTATTGCGTCATGGAGATAATCCACCACAGCAAAAAAGCAAAGGCAAATGCACAGAAGATTTGGTTGATCGACAGCTACCGGAGTTACTGTTTCACATGGAAGAATTGCGAGTACTCGTTCGGAAATATAGTCAAGTGGTCCAGCGTTACTACGTGCAGTATTTGTCGGGATTCGATGCTATTGCATTAAACCAAACTATGCAAAATCTGCAAGTTTGCCCCGAAGACGAAAGTATTATATTATCAACGTTGTGTAACACGATGGCCAATCTAACTGTAAAACAAGTGGAGGACAATGAAATGTTTGATTTTAGAGCGTTCAGACTCGATTGGTTCAGATTGCAAGCTTACATGTCGATGCATAAATCGCCTATGTCGATAATTGATCACAGAGATTTAGCATCGTTCATTGATACTTGCGTGTTTCATACAAAAATGGTCGATAACTTAGATGAAATGTTGGTGGAGACATCAGATCTGTCGATATTTTGTTTTTATAGCAAAATATTCGAAGATCAATTTCACATGTGTCTAGAATTTCCGGCACAGAATCGATTCATCATAGCATTCCCTTTGATTTGTAGTCATTTCCAGAGTTGTACTCACGATTTGTGTCCGGAGGAGCGACACCACATTCGCGAAAGAAGCCTTTCGGTCGTTAACATGTTCCTCGACGAAATGGCGAAAGAAGCAAAAAATATCATCACCACAATATGCGACGAACAGTGTAAAATGAGCGATAAGCTGCTACCGAAACATTGCGCAGTCCTTATTTCCCAAGTCGTGAACCGTAAAAAGAAAGACAAGAATAAAAAAAATATTTTAGAAATCGAAAAACCGGGCAGAGAAAGTTATAGAAAAACTAGAGAAAATTTAACTACAATGGATAAGTTGCACATGGCGTTGACGGAGTTGTGTTTCGCTATTAACTATTGTCCGACGATCAATGTGTGGGAGTACACGTTCGCTCCGCGTGAATATCTCCACCAGCATCTCGAAACGCGATTCGCACGAGCGCTCGTCGGCATGGTGATGTTCAATCAAGACACGAGTGAAATTGCTAAGCCGTCAGAACTTTTGGTAAGCGTACGCGCTTACATGAATGTTCTGCAAACAGTGGAGAATTACGTTCACATAGATATCACGCGAGTTTTTAATAACGCATTGCTGCAACAGACGCAACAAGTCGACAGTCACGGAGATAAGACAGTGGCCGCACTTTATACCCAATGGTATTCTGAAGTTTTATTAAGACGTGTCAGCGGCGGAAATATTTGTTATTCGATGAATCAACGAGCTTTCGTTAGTTTGACAGCCGAAGGTACGATTCCGTTCAACGCCGAAGAATATTCAGACATAAATGAACTGAGGGCTCTCGCCGAACTCATCGGTCCGTATGGAATGAAACTTTTGAACGAAACATTAATGTGGCATATTGCGAGTCAAGTTCAAGAATTAAAAAAACTCGTAATCAGTAACAAAGATGTTTTGGTCGCGTTGCGTACTAATTTCGATAAACCAGAAATTATGAAGGAGCAGTTCAAAAAGTTGCAAAGCGTCGATAATGTGCTTCAAAGGATGACTATTGTCGGAGTGATATTGAGTTTCAGACAGTTGGCACAAAGTGCTCTCGTCGATGTGTTGGATCAAAGAATTCCATTTCTGTTAAGTTCCATTTTGGATTTCCGTCATCATTTGCCGAGCGGAGATCCGATGAAAGTCGTAAGCGAGATGGCATCGGCGGCCGGTTTGATTTGTAAAGTAGATCCCACGTTGGCGTCGGCATTGCGCAATCAAAAGACGGAAGGTGACGAAGAGGAGCATCTTCTTGTGTGTCTTTTAATGGTTTTCGTCGCCGTGTCGATACCTAAACTGGCAAGAAATGAAAATTCTTTTTATCGCGCTTCTCTGGAAGGTCATACAAATAACATTCATTGTATGGCGCTTGCCATCAACAACATATTCGGCGCGCTGTTCACGATTTGTGGACAAGGTGATATTGAGGACAGGATGAAGGAATTTTTGGCTTTGGCTTCTTCGAGTTTATTGAGACTGGGACAGGAGGCGGATCGTGAAGCCATTCGTAATCGCGAGTCCGTGTATTTATTGTTAGATCAAATTGTACAGGAGTCGCCATTCCTAACCATGGACTTGTTGGAATCATGTTTTCCATATGCTTTGATACGAAATGCCTATCATGATGTTTATAAACAAGAACAAGCCATGGCTTAAATATTCATTCGTTTTTTGTATTAGATATTAATTAAGTATCACATTATTTAAAACACATTGTATGCATGCTATAATAATGAATGATTAAAAATCTTTTAAATATGGAAAGATTATTTACAAATTTTTATATTGTAATCATTAGTAATTTGAAATATTGATTAATTGTAATAAAAATATTATAAATTAAAATCTTTTTTTTATTGACGTTCTGAACTGAGTCGACATCAAGTTGATACCGAAACAATATCGAATCGATATGACGGTCATGCGATGACTATTTTTTGTGGGCAATCAGAAAAAGAAACAAAAATAAATACAAAAAATGCATTTATTTATTTTTAATATAATGTATACAATTGGACCGTATTAAAAAATATTCAAGACAATATTTAATCACTTTTGTGGAAGCATAATTTCACATGGAAAACATTTTTGTCACTTTAAATTTCTTGTGTGAACAATTTCTTCTGTACTTTTTTGAGAAAAAGTACCGAAGAAATCATGCACGGTGCAGAGCAACACAAATTGTGAGACAGCATAGCAAATAACCTCAGAGAACTGAGACAACAATTTAAAACATTTGTGCTATTCAGTTATTTTATGAAGGAAACAAAAGTGGAATGTCTACACTATTTTAAAACATTACAGAATAAAAACAAAATTGTCGATAGACTAGTATAGAGTATGTAAACCTTTTAAATGCAATAAGTATTGGAATTATTTTTTTTAAACTGTTCAGATGATTTACACCTGTACTGATACTAAATTTTTTTTATAAGCTGGTTCGCTATATTTGAAGTATTACTATCTGTTTATTTGAAAGACAAAAAAAGTAGCGTAAGAGCGGTGCCATTTTTCAAAATTACTCCATATATATTGAATATATTATTATCTAACATATTGTACGGTTATTTATGTCACCAAACATATTTATAAGGCCACTTAAATTTAGAGACAATTATTTTATTTCCTCCTTTTTCCATATATCATTATTGTCAATTAATTTTGCAACATTTATGCTGGGTTGTAGAAAGAATCGACGGGAAATCTGATCTTATAACGACTGTAGATTGTGACCACACATATTTCTCCATATGGAAAGCATAGTAGAATTTTAAATCGACTCTGCTTGAAAAATGATTGATTGGTGTAAATGATATTTTTCAGCTTTCCACTTCATAACAACGCTTTTCTATGCATATTGATAAAAATTTAGCTTGAAAAGCAATCTTTTGCAATGTAGATCAATAATTTGTTTTTGTGCGAGTACAATCTAATGTTCTACATGACAGGGAGTTTGAATAGACTGCTTCTGCATGTATAGACACTGTAATTATATGATTAACAAGCTAAATTAGCAAATCAAATTTTTTGACAACACTTTCTTCAACCCAGTATATTTAGTAAACTTTATGAGCAGCGTTTTTGCTTTGTTAACGCGACGCTCATTTGTTTTTTATAGCAGGTATAACTAATGACGTCTTACAAACGATTAATCTACAGTACAATTCACAGAAAAATGGAAGTAATACGTCTGGAATTTGTGCGTTGTTATATATTTACTTTGGATGAAGAATAAATACGTAATAGTAAACACATACTATCAGGGGCGTAGCTACCGCCGTATATGCCGTATCAATTATATGGGGCCACGGGGGCCCCTAACGTGCGTAAGCAAAAATTAATAAAAACTTCCCAAATTTTTGTCACTATTGTCCACAGAGGCAGAAACTTTAGAAAAACTAAAGTCATCATCAGCTATAAATGATTTAATAAATCAGTTTGCCGAAAAAAAGGCAAGGAGAGTGTATATTTAATTTGAATTGTTTGTAAAAATTTTGGTAAAAGTGGCAGATAGATAATTATGATGAATAAATACTTCTTTTAATTTTATGCAAACATTTTTTTTTCTTTTTTGAGAATTCTTTACCCTTCCAAACAAATTTTTATACGGGGCCCCGCCAAGGCACGCTACGCTTCTGCATACTATAGTCTCGAAATGAAATAATTTACAATCATAGTACAAAAAATAGATATTTTATGGTTCGACTCCTAGGTCCCGCTAAGCGTATGTGCCATATATACATACTGTGTATAGACAAATACACTAATAAAAAAATATTAATTTAAAATTTAAAAATATCCAACGTATAAAACAATAAAAATTATATAAAAAAACAATAATATCTATATCTTTTTTCTTTCAAAATATAATTTTTTAAGGTTAAGTATATTCCAGTAAAATCTCGATTATCCATGAGTCTTGTCACATTTCTGAACATTTGAGTAATGAATAGAATATTGGTTCGAGATTAAAAATAATATTCGAATTGTAGAGTAAAAATACATATAAAATGAACCCAAACATCTAATTTGAGAATTGAGTTATGGAAGTTCAACATACTGTTGTCATTTGCAACGCCAAGAGCGCGTGCGCACTTCATAGAGAAGAAACACTTTCTTTGAGTTCTAGGACAGAAATTACACTTGAGAACATGCATGGATAATCGGACGATTCATTAAGTTGCGCACGGATAACCTAGGTTCTACTGTACATGAAATATGGCCGATATACTATCATTATTCATTAGTTATACCTCTAATTTTATTATACAATATTTAAGGCAGGAGTCTTTCAATAAATTACCTACAATTTAATATTTTTGAACTAAGATAACTTTTCCATTAAAACAATGTCTTATTTCAAGTCTTCTTGGTTTCTGGGCTTGTAGACCGTGACCCATTGGTATTTCTGTCTAACGTTTCGTCTACAACTGCGGTAGATATTTTCAAAAATGGATGAAGTGCTTCTGGACGGCTCACAGGTAAGTGTCAATGAAAGTCTAAGCTTGATCTCTGCTCGGTAGTGGTAGTGTTTCCTTTTACGACCAAACAGAAAACACGCTTAGACACCAGTCATTGACATACTTACCTGTAAACTAAACATTTCGCCCACTACCACACCGCCTTTGATAATGTCTATACGAAACGTCAGGTAGAAATATCAATGGATCGCAACCTACAAGCCCAGAAATTAAGAAGATTTGGAATAACATCGGCCGTAAAAGCCTACACACTTGCACGTCTTATTTGTTTAGGTTTTTTTTTTAAATAATGTAAATTTGTTTGCCTATGTACACAAATTATCTATATTTTATTATAAAGAAGGCAACCTAGCACTGGCCTCAGGTACGGACTCTTGAGACTGTTTATTTAGATGATTCGTTGCACTACCAATTACCTCCATCCACCTGTAAAATAATTATTTTGTTCATAATCAAAGCTAATTATTCAGATGTCAAGTGTGTATTAACTACAATTTCTCGCCGAACAAGACTCCTTTTTTTTGTTTCGATTTGATCTCAAGAAATAATCATCAGCTTAACCAGAATTTAACGTTAGGGCTGGGAGTGTCGTATATCAGAAAATCTTAACACAGTAAAAAAATTCCAGCCAATTGGGCGACGGAACCATTCCAACTTAAAAAATGTTGACATTTGATTATAATAAAGAAAATAAGTACAATATCTTATATCGCGTGAGGTGACGCGGGTAATGGCTAATATTCAATATGATATTTGCTATTCGTTGCCATGGTTACCTACATAATATGTTCCATGTCATGTAAAGATTAATCAAACCATGCCGAACTAGTTTATTTCTGACAGATCCATAAAACAAAAGAGCGGCCGAATTTTTTTTATTTTCAAAATATTTCCGAAACTGTAAAGTTTAGAAAAAAAAAATGTTTAACAAAACTTTCTTGAAAAAATAAATAGAATAATAAGCCGTTATGAAAAGTATACCATTATATAAAAAACACCGTTTTAGCATATATCTCTTCCGCGCATGCGCCGATTTTCCCCAAAAACAATAGGGCTCTTCATATTTGCATACCAAACAGCCTCCCAAAATTTGGTTTCAATCCGCTTATCCGTTTGACCTGTATCGTGTTCACAGACTAACAGACGCACAGAGTTTTTTCAAAAATATGTTTTTTGGATTAGGGGGACTTCAAAACGGAAAGATATAGTAAAATTTTTGAAAAGTGATTTTTGACCTAAACTAGTACCATTCCCCACTTGTGGGTTGGAATGGTAAAATAAATATTGAAATATTTTTACCTTTGAAACGAATATTCAGAATCAGCTCTAAAAAAATATACATGATTTTTGTACTGTAACTTGAAAACAAAATCTTTGCAGATGTCGTCAGCAGGCGTCGGTTGTCCAACTGTATAACCGAGTAAAGGCAATGACGCCAGAGGGAAATCGTCTGCAGAACTCTTGTAGAAATATAAACAGAATGAGGTAAACACAACCCAAAGTTTCTGCCACCCATTACTATTTTTAAACTTCCGCAGTAAATATCCCGATAGCTGATTCTGTGAAAAATAAAGATCATTGTGAACTACAAAAAAACACTATAAAAAATAAATGACTACATTATGTGAACATGCTAATTTATCGAATAAGAAATCAGAAATCATCAGTTTGCAAGCACAAAATCACGAGGTTGGTTCATTATTTCAATTTTAAAATTGCAATTTTTTGACATTTCAAATAAGTCTGTTCGTCATGTTTTGAAGTGTGACGTCAGATTTGTAGTAAATACATAACATACGATACATACACTTGAGTAAACACTAAACGAACCTCATGTAAATGAGACTGAGCTTTATTTGAACTTGCTTGTTTCCTACAAGAATGACGTCATAGTAAAAATGGCGACTCGTGTTTTCGAACCAATTTATAAAATTTTGAGTGCTATTTGAACCTATAAAATGATTAAATTTAAGCGAAATAAAAATTCCTGTGGACTAAACGAACATTTTAAGACAATTTGAAAATAACAGTCAAATAACCTATATTGCAAACTTGAGATATTTTGAGATGAGAAAATGTCCCAAAAACTCTAAATATTGAACAAAGTTTATGTAGAAAGTGTTCAGTTCTGTTTATAAAAATCAGGGATGTTATTTTATCACATCCGATTCGTTATTCGAAATAATTATAACGGATGTTAATCGTCTATGCTGTCCAATTTAAAATTATATCAAAATTTTAAATTCGATTCCATATCTGATTCCGATATAAGACGTTAGTAACTCGAAGGTTAACTGAAATATTACAGGCTTACTGCAGAATCTTAATTGCATACCTCGACAGCAGTAAGTAAGTCCTGCATGCTTATCGTAGTGTTTCGATGCCAGCACACCTGGACAGTCGTGTTGCTGCGTTGAGCCGTCGCTGTCGATCTTTGTTCTGGCTGCGACGATCCATTCCCATCAGGACTTTGTTGTTCTATAATTTCATCTGAAGAACCTTATTAGAAAAAATATTTAATACACACATCAACCTTACTGACATTTTAATTGGTAATTGACAATAGCTGACCTTGTAGTTTACGTCTGTGTGCTGTTTGAACGCGATAGTCGCGGAACAAATTCAACAAATTTTCAAACCGTGTTCACTAATAGGCACAACATTTTTAGGCTACATCTCATTACAATATAATAGGAACTGCCATTTTCAGGCAACGTTTGGAGAGAGAGAGAGAGATTGTGAATTATAGACGCTCAACAGCTGAGGTCATCAGCGTCTATTGCAACGTTTGGAAAGTTCGGCTATAGCTAAAGTACCAAAGTGGATGGTTATCATTACAATATGGTCCGTTTAATGGAACGAAAAAGCGAATCAATGGAAATCATACCCTTCATATGCTTTAAAACTATGCTACTCATGTTATGTTGTGAAGTATAAGCTTATGATTTGCCTCGTAAATTTTTATTATAGCGTAGAGTATTAATCAAGGTTAGTAGATTACATGGGTTGCCTCATTCCATCTGATGAATAAATGACGGACCGCCCATATTTTTATCAACCTATGACAATATCATAAATGCCACTTATATTTAAATAGGACTTCCTAAATTTCTTATCTTATTAAAAATCCAATTTATTGCAAATAATATTAATATTCTGTATTTTGAATTTTTTGACATTTCTCAATTAAACAGGTCTGCCGGATGACCGCATCTCCCCACTACTGTCCGACAGAATGATGCAATCTCAGTAATCTAACTAACTCTGAGTATTAGTGTAAAATAGTGAAAGGTGTAAAAAACTTACAGCAACTTTTTAGACTTAAATAAGTAAGATTTGCGTCCATGTGATCTCGAGCATGTTGAATTGCATTTTGCAAGTCCTTAACCCAAAAATCTTTTTCCTCTTGGGAATTTGCAGCAACTGTCAATGCCCTGTTTCCACCTAATAAACAAAAGTTCGAAAGATGTTTAACGTGGATGTCATAAAATAATATGCACAAATAAATAAAGAACAAGTCGATCTCAATATTTTTGTTTTTTTGAAAGAAAAATTTCATGAACAATCAAAATATTTCATACGGAAATACGAAAGCGATGTATTTTAAACTGATTTACATTGCTAGCAAACACATTTAAAAATTAGAGTGAATTATTTAATTACCGTAAATAATGAAAGCATATTTGGCTATTTGTTTTTCTGGTTCTTCTAACATTACACCTCGCAGAGGCATGTGACCGTGAACTCGGAACTGCGGTGAATTTGCCATTCTTGAAGTGTACAAGAGTATATCAGAGAACTGAAAAATACAAAGAACTACTAATAGATTTCGTTTGACATAGCGCTAAAAAAAGCACTATAAATTAGAGATGTCACGAATATTCGGCTACTATTCGGTATTCGGCCTATTCGGCTACTTTTTTTAATATTCGGTATTCGGCCGAATGTTGCGTACTATTTGGCCGAATACCGAATATCAAATCATGGAAAAAAAAACGCACATATTACTCAAAAATATGCGATTTTTTTCTTAAATAGTATTATTTTGTAAAGCTTTTGGTGAACAAACAGTGATATTTTTTAGTAATAAGGACTATTAAATATTAATAACACAATTTGATGTAACAATGAACAAATAATGCTTGTCGTGACACGGTCTAGTTGCGCAAATGAAACAAATACGCCCGCGGCGTTGCTACCGCACGCTCCGTAATCGGACAAGTTGTAACCTGTCACCCGCAAAATGTACACATAATTTGCCGAACATTCGGCTGCCGAATATTCGGCGCTTCGGCCGAGAACATGGCCGAATATTCGGTATTCGGCAAAATCACTATTCGTGGCATCACTACTATAAATCTAAACTATGCCTAGTGTGTTCACTGATAGTGGTAACTGAATAATTCTTTTAATCTATTAGATACAAAAAAAAGTTTAAATAGTTTTTTGGTCAACTCGAGACATATTATGTTTTTGTACTTTAAACTCAACCAGACCCATTTTTTTTCAAATGGCAATATACACTTTTCTTTATATTTTTGAAATCTTTTCTCTATAAAATTCATATAAAATTGTCATACGGTTACATAAGAAAATATTCGAGAAAAACGTGATCGATTTATTAGTAAAACAAGCAGTAATTATATATTATTACTATTTACACATGTGTGGAGTGTTATCAAAAATAATTATTAGTTTGTTTAATTAATAAATTGATAATGTTTTCCTCGAATATTTTCTTATGTAACGTTATGACAATTTTATATGCATTTATAAAGAAAAAAAAAAAATGGTAATTTGAAAATGTAAAAAAAAATATATGTTGCCATGTTACGAATTTTAAAAGAAGGACTGGTCTATGGAATGTATGACCTTATTGCAGAAGAGCGCACATGCATTTTATATTAGTACAAGGTAATAAATCCGGAACCGTTTCTATGCAATAAGGTACACAATGGTACACATCAGCGACTTCTCGCCCTTTCCCCACCGGTCTTCTTTAGCCGAGCGCACTATACACTGTACACTTCCAGTTGAGTTTGAAGTACAAAAAAATATACCTCAGCAGTTTCCAATAGTAAATTTCGAGTTGAATAAAAAACTATTCAATTTTTTTTTGCAACTAGTAGGATACAAGAAATATTTACTATAACCACTATCTTTTTCTGTGAATTTATAAGTCTGTTAGTCACGTTTTTCTATTAATTCGAAATGAAATTAAACTTACCAAAAAGAACATTCTCTGCTGATAACCTTTTCGAGAGTGTTTCAACAAGCAACCATGTCGAAGGAAAGTTCGGCTCGGCGCCGTAAGTAAATCGAAACCCATTATGTCTCGTTGCAGTTCACAGAGTGCTGCCAAATTCTCGCTGTGGACCAGTGTATCTGTGACAGGTCGGAGCAAACCTTTCAGTGCAGCTCGAGCCCCGACACAACCGGCCCGGTCCTCGTGACTCACATCGTAATGTTCGAGTAAGCCTTGAAAACGTACAAATTATTTACAAACACTTCATTAAATAAAACAACAAAATAAAAAAAAAGTATGCCTGAGCATCTCGCGCGTTAGAAGTGAAATTTCTTCGGTTCTAGCATTCGTTAACGATTTTATTATTTCATGATTTGGAAATGCTTATGTGAAATTTGGAGAAAATGCTACGTATACACTCAGTACGCACTGCGCATGCGTGTAGAGTGCACTTGACGCTTTGACGGAGAGAGTGGAAACGATTCTCCCACTCTTTCCTCTTGATTGCCGGTTGAAGTCGGAGGAGGGGAAGCGTTTCACTTTACGTCTGAGCCAGGTTAATTTATCCCCTGGCGCGCTTAAAAAAGTTTAACTTCAAAAACTGTAGAGCTTTAGTAATTTCGTTTACTTGCGGATTTTTCAGGTGATACTTAGGGTGGGAACACGCATATCCAGAATTTTCGTCTGTTTGTCTATTTGTACCGATTTTGATAAAACTTGGTAACCAAACTTGAAAGTATAAGGTATTTTTTTACTCAACTACACTCAGGCTTTACACAAAAACCGATAATGACTTGAGTGAAATCGCGGGTACGTTCGACATTCATGTAAACGAGAGCGCGGGTATAAGCTAGTATATAAATAAATAACGTACGGTCCAGGAGATTTTGGTAGTGAATTAGTCGATGAAGCGGCTTCAATATAAAACTTGTAAACGGTTGATAGCAAACTTTCTGCAGTTCAAAGTCCCGATACAATTGCTCAAAGCGTTGATTCCTACGAAACGCTGCATCCAATTGTTCCAGCACTAGTGTATGTCCATCCAAGTAATCTTCGTAAAGCTAAACAAAACGCAAATTACAGTCAATCACAAACATTTTCATTTTGAAATAGCTGTATCCGGCCACGCGTTGCAGTGGCTCAAGTCTAGTCTGTGTGTTGTGTTGTTATGTTCAATGTCCGTTGCTATAAAATATTTAGTATAGCGTGTGTTGCTTTAACGTTCAACAAATTTAGGATTTTGAACAAACAAATTTTAATTATCGATGTATTGTAATTTTTTGACTTGTAATTAACTGGTATACGGTGTAGCCAATACAAATAAATATTATTATTGATATACAATTCCATTTTTAAAAATTCTGATTTCATTTTTTTAAAGTATTTTATACCAGAGAAAAATTTTTATAGCACCGTTATCTCTAACTTGTGGTGTTTGAAAAAGCAAGAACTTACCGGAAGAAGAACTGGAATAGTATTCAATAATATTTCTCCGATCGTAAGCGATTGTCTGCTTGTTGAATAGGAAGATGGTAAACGACCTTCCCACATTTGCAGGCAGAGTTCTAAGTCATGCGCAAAGCTTCCGTGTGTTAATGCTAACCTATCTATCATCGATAAAAGAAATTCACATTCTGATGATTCTTCATTGCCAACTTCGTTGCGCCACCACTGTAATATAAAATACGGTTATTTTTGCACACAAAAAATAGCCCTAGATTTATTCGAAACTGAAATATGAATATCCATTACAGTCAAAACTCTAGGAATTAAACAGTTTCATACGTTATATAGACTCTGTCTAGAATGGTGGCGTTTATAGTCCAAGAGCTATCAATCATTCTTGGGTAGGTATTTGAGGCACCACAAATATTTGTGTTAATACTTTTTTTGTAATGTCTAAACACAAAATCGAAGATTTGGTTGAAGGGTAGTGGTGCCTAGCCAAAAACCTTGAAATTAGATTTGCAAAAGACATTTTGAAATTTTAATAACCTTCAAATTTAGTATAGCTCTCCTATTACTTGAATAGAACTGCCAGCGGTCGCAGTGGAAAATCAGTAACTCACTGTTGCATGTTGACAATATATATATATATTTTTTTTTAATTTTGAGTTGTGTCAAATGGATAAAACATCTAACATGATTCCATTAATGTTTACTTTATAGAGTTTTCCGTTATAGTGAGTTGTAACTGTATTTTTGTGTCATTGTTCCAGTTTCTTATTTAAATTTTAAAATTTAAAAAACCTCTTACCACATTAATAACATCCAAATCTTTTTTATAGGTCCGTTCAGTCATTAAAATTTCTTTAGCTATAAAATATGCTTTATCGGTAGGACATCTCTGCAAAACAAAATATGTTTATTTTCAACTCGTCCGGTCGATACGAGTAACTAAATTAGCTCCAGGCCCAGATAACCCAGATATTAAAAAAAAAAAAATGGATAAGTTTTATATAATATCAGCCACAATGTATGAACTGGTAACATATTCACGTTTGCAAATCGATGGGGTCGTCCCACGCACTAAAATTAGCATGTTATTCCTCATACACAAACAAATAACGTAAACCAACTTTTTACTTCTTATATTCTTTCTCTAAATTGTAAACAAGAATCAAAGAAATAAATATATTTTTTAAACGAAGAGCATAATCCGTCATATGGTAACGTAGAAGACTGCTCACATTTCTTTATAGAAAGAGATGTATAAAAATTATCTTCGTCGGGGTTTGACAGATCAGCGGATGTGACACAGTAGATTTGGTCACCAATCAGAGGCTGGTCAAATGTTTGAAATACACTTTTGAAATTTTTTTTATTGTGCGAAAAGCTTCTAAATATTGTTTTAAAATCCATATGTAATGCAGATTTCGAACAAAAAATAAATTGTGAGACCACCCCATTTTGATGAAATCTGATGCACTGTAAGTTGTTTCCGATCTTATAGTACAGGATAATGATGTAACGAATGTTATTTTTAGACACTTGCGATTGCGAATATCTGTCGCCGATATTCGCGAATGTGAATATTCAGTTTTTAAATCTGGCGTCATTTGTCCAAAATTAAAATTTAACAGCTGATTGTCCACGCAAGTCGAACGCATACAATTCTAGTGGTTCTCGGTACTAGGTTGATTATTAATACTGAAAGATCTAACTGACAGGTTATCTTAGCGAAAAAACTTTATAGGAAATTAATATATTTTGTCTTATTTAATATTATTTTCACAAAAAAAAAAGTGTTTTTTTTCTGATATTAATATTCGCAAAAACTTTGTCGAATAAGAATACGAATATTCGTCTGTAGATAATATCAACGTTCCCGTGAGCGAAGTTAAGAGCAAAAGCTATAGTTTAGTACTCACTCGTTTCCTCAAGTCATCGGTGGTGAATGTACCATTACTGTGAATGTTGTTAACGTTATTCATGATCATTTCCTGTATGCATGGTTTCATATCGGCAATGATGTGATCACCCGTTAGTCGTTTGTCTTCAAGGCAATTGTTTTTTCCAAGTCCATAAGTCGAACTCTTTATTTCATCTTCCTGTTGCGACAGTATCGAAGTGTGGAGCTGTATCGATTCATTATCTAAACACAAAACAATATAAAAGTAAATAACAATTGAAAGTTTTCAACAACAAAATAACAATATATATTAATATATATAGCTAATACAAAATATACAAAACATCTACGCATGGCCGTATCTTAAAAACAACAACAAAATAAATATCGATACATTAAATATAGATTTCTTTGTGGCTTACGTGTATCCTAAGTAGCTTGTAAAATAAGTGAAAAAACATAAAATCAAGTGTTCAGATATAATTCGCATGCTTACATCAATGTAGCATTATAACTCACTGATTTCTTTTATTAGTTGGACAGCAAATTCTCCACTAATACACATATAGACGCTGATGACTTCAGTTGTTAAGCGTCTATAATTTACAATCTATCTAGTTCTCTCCGAATTTTCGGACTCAAACGAGAGCGCGCTAGCGCCACTGAAAGGAAGGTAACGTACTAAAGAGACTTTCACGCAGGCGCAATGATAGCCGCGAAATTTGACGCAAGCGCCTTTAGTTCAAATATTGTACATAGTCCGTAATGCAACAATCTTCAACGGTTTAACTTCAGTAACGCAGTTTGAATGTAAGTCCAGGCTAGTTAATAGAAATCAGTGATATTATAAAAAATCAGTTTCTTTATTTGCAAGAATTGATTATCAATTGCTTTAATTAAAATTGTAGGTTATGTTTGTAGTACGCGATGACAAATTTGACCCCTCAGGGGAAACATTGGAATGCAGTCTGCATTCCAACGTTTTTTGGGAATTAGCGCTCTCAGGAACCCGAGCTCCTACTAGTCGGCAGGCGCGGTCCGAAGGGGGGGGGGGGGTCACAGGGGACGTGGCCCCCCCAAAATCTAAGATCAAATTGAAAAATCTCAAAAATTTGCCAAATAATAAGAGGAAATTTTTAGCTACAATACAAAAAGACGACTTCCATTTGTTTTATAGGTATTAGGTAATGTATAAAATAAAATTGTGTCTTGTGCAATAATGTTTATTTTATTCCAGATAATTTTTTATTAGTGTAGTGAGTGACCCCCCCCAAAATTTCAGGCTGCGACCGCACCTGCTAGTCGGCACACATAGACGCTGTTGAGCGTCTATAATTTGCAATCTATCTATGTACAAATTGTGACATTATGTTTAAAACGAGGGCTAGCAAGTTTTAACAGTGTCAATATCATGTACAGTATTTTTTACACGTACACCCTATAAAGTAGCCGATTTTCACTTAATTTAATTTTTTAACGGTTCAATTTTGAGCAAGTTCACTTCTACTCGTACACTGCGTTGTATTCGCATGAGGATGGACACGTCAAGACTATGATTACTATGGAAATGGTAGCACGATTGCGTTTCTTTTACTTTGCGCAATTTTACACCGCTAGTGTTAAATGTGTTATTTCACGAACGCTAGACAGCTGTTTCATCTTATAGGGCAGTGTTTCCCAATTAGTGGTACGCGTACCCCTAGGGGTACGTGAAGTTACATCAAGGGGTACGTGCGGCTATCAGTAAAAACAAGAACAATTTCCAAAATATTATTTTATTACGATCATCATCGTAAAAGCACGGAGCATCGAGCACTATGACCGACCGTGCGCTATATTATTTTGATTTTCACTATTGTACTGTAATTTGAAAATAATAAATGTTATTTAAACTGACTTATTTGTTTTATTTATCACTAGCTGTGCCCCGCGGTGTCACCCGCGGTTTAAGTAGCCTATCTGTTAATCCAGGGTGTCAACTACCTGTATACCAAATTTCATCAAAATTGGTCCAGGCGTTTGAGCGTGAAGAAGTAACAAACATACACACACTCACAAACTTTCGCATTTATAATATTAGTGTGATTGCTACAATAAGGGGTACGCAGGTTTGAGGTCTTTTTTGAAGTGGTACGCAGCAAAAACTAATTGGGAACCACTGTTATAGGGGGTTGTGCAAAAATACTTCTTTCTTTAATAATTATTGTGCAATCTACACGTTCAAATAAGCACCGTTTTAATGTAAAATAAAATTATCATTTTCAACAGTTATTTAAAAAAAAAGAAAAAATTAAATACAGATACTTTTAAACATTCAACATTGATTTTTGTAAAATATATAATTTGAACACAAAAAAACCGTTACTAGCAATAATCTTTCATTCCGATGCTTAATTATTAACTTACCTCACGTTTCAATAATTACATTAAAAAAGAGTTCAATACTGTATAATGTTGGGAGTGTCATACATTTACAAAATTTAATATCTCTATAAAGATTAGGCCTATGAGATCGTAGGCGCAACGTATTTTTAAATAATAAATAAAAAATATAGTTAAAAATCGACGTCGCTTCAAATTTAAAATCTTCCCTTGTTATCGGTTTTTTGTTAAAATAAAACAATTTAATTTCACTGTACAATATAAAAATTAAATTATCCCCTTGAGCGTAAAAAAACAATTGAAGGTTCTAAACAAAAAAAAAAAAGGTAAATGACGAGTCGATACGATGTCACTGAATTTATTGCGATGTGATTAAAATGCCATCACATTCTCGACTCAACTACAATTATTAAATAAACCATTTCATTAAATTTAAACGTCATTTCACTTAATTAAAATGTTTTTGACACATAAGAATTAAAAAAATGAGTACATGTTGGTTGTTTGGCACTTATTATCAGCTTACGGTAGATAGTAGGTACATTATAAGAAAAACAAATCACAAAGAAAAAACATCATCGAAAAAATAATTGATTTTCCTTTTCTACTAATATTTTACGTTCAACATAAAATCAGACTATCTTTCTGAGAATTAGCGTCTATTCAGAATTTTATTGCTAATATGATTAAGTTTAAAATATTGTTCTGAATAATATAACATATTCATTTGTTTACAGTCTGTAGAAAACAAAATACTCAGAATCTTCCAGATAGTTGTCTTTTGTTTACTTTTAATAGAATCGAGACCCTGTACGTGAATTCTTCAGTTAATTAAATAGGGTAGATAGAATTTAATAATAAACAAAGATAAATCGAAATCACAATTTTAAAAATATTAGATAGGTACATATTTTGAATTAATTTTTATTCATTGTTGTTCAGTTGCTCAGTTCACAATATGGGCGGTATCTGTTTTACCCACACTGACGAGCTTGTGCTGACTTTATGTTGTAACGCTATCTCACTTTATCAATATTATTTAGCAGACTGCTCTTACATCTGGCCGCTGCACACAAGGCTAGTTTGCCGCTAGATTCGTCGCTTGTTTTCGCTGCTAGGTTTCAAGCGTACCGTGGCGCTGAATTTCGTGACGGTTTTTTATGTGTTCGCTTCATACGATGCGTGTTTTGAAGCCGGATTTTAGATGGTTTTGGTGCGCGCGCAGTGACAGTTTGAATGTTAACAAAAGTGGATTTTTATTGTCTCTGTCTCTGAACTATGCTCTTGCTAAAGGCCAGCACAGAAACAAGCACGAAAAATAATCCCGGTTCTATTTAAAATTCAGCTTTTAACCACGTCATTTCTATCCTCGCAGGCAGCGGAAGTATCAGCCGTGATTACAGCGGTAAAAAAAGACTCGTGTGCAGGGGCCTTTACATACGTTGATTTTACAACAAACTATGCATTTTTTTCCAACATAATTTGAGACGTGAAACAATGCAATTTATGTCGTCAATATTTCGAATTTGTTTTCATAAGATAAATGCTACGTCATTTCAAAATAATTTCACTATAGCAAAATTTGAGTCTAATTTAGCAAATTATCCAGCAAAACCAAAAGTTTGGAATTTAGGCACAGATAAACGTAAACAGATGCGTATCTTCAACATAACATTTTGAACACTACTTATTAAGCACAGTGCCGGATTAACCTATACACTAACTACGCTGAAGCGTAGGGCGGCACTCGTCGGAGGGGCGGCAGGGACGGTCGCAAAAAAAATAAAATGATTTTTAACTAACGAAATGACGGTCTGTCTTGAACCTCCAATCGGAATCAGATATTACTAACTGATATAATATACACAGCACGTTATCAGGGGCGGGAGGCAACGTTTTCCCTCGAACATGAGTCTTGGTAGGATAAATGAGAACCTAGTTCAAACCTGGTGTATTTGCGGGATATTAAAGCAAATATATGCGGAATGATGGAATGATTTGAAAGTCGGGAAAACGCTAGCCTTAAGTGGGCGGCAAGCCTGTTTTAGCGTATAGGCGGCACTTGGTATAATCCGGCACTGATTAAGCACTATTTTCTTGATAATTCAACGTCTTTGGTGGTGTTATTTGAAAGGCATAAAAATTACCGGTTCGTGTTAAGACTAATACCGAATGTTAAATATTATGTATAATTTGATCCAAATCCATACAAAACAAAAGAAATATTGCGACTTTCATACGCGACTCATTTGTTTCATATAAATCAGAGCTACGATCCAGACTAGAAATAAGGAGACCGAGCTTGCTGGTTTGCGGTGGCTCTGTATAATTCGACGCGAGAGGCGCTGCGATCGTTTTCGTTATAAAAAAAGAAAACATAATTTGTGCGATTTAGTGGGCAGATTTTGTCAGTTTCCCAAATACGAGCTCGCGCCTCTTTCTATAGTCTACAGGAATAAATTTTCAAATCCGTACTTTTGCGTTAACTCAAACCAAACTCTATTGGAGCTGTATTAAAAAGCATTTGAAATTCGATGCAATTGATATATCTGAATTTTACAAGTTACGTTAATAATTGTAGGGATGAGCATCGAAAATAGACGTTTCGAAAACATCAATGTTTTTCGTAACATTGATAAGATTAAATTTTGTAGAATAAAATCTCTCTATCAGTATCATTTGTATAATGACAATGTAAGATAGTACCTTGCTAGAATTAAGTATTTTGTTGAAATACATCAACACTTCATAAACATCGATAACCGATGTCTTGCAACCGATCATCCAATGTACTTATTTGACATCGCTGGTTACTTACGATGTATCATCCAATGTTAACATCGATGTGTTTTTCTTTTGATGCTCATCCCTCGTTAACTGTACTTGATTACGGATGAATTATCGATTGCGTATTAGATACGGTTAATGAACACACCACTTTTCGAATATATCCTGTGCATACGGACTACGTATTCGAATGCTATGCCTGAATGCCAAAGTGTTCAGCTCTGGTATAAACAGACTCGCGTTTAATAATACATCATGTCACACGAAACGTAAAGCTGTGATTTAATGTGTTATCAATGTATAAAAATTAAAAGAGAGATAATGTCTTCATAAAATTGATTACTTATTACTACTTAGTGAGATTGAGATGCAGCAGTATAATTATTATGGTTATGTTTTATTTACAACAAATGGCGAGTGATACTTCCATACACTGTGTCACAATTAAATTATCACCACACTGACATCCGACAAAACGGAAATGTTAAGCTGCCGAAGAAAAATTTACGCAACAATCCAATCTAATTTTACTCGTCGGAAAAGAATCCCCTTTAATAATAATTCGATTTTATCAATTATTACCTCTAAAAACGACTAGAGTTGGTAACGTAAAATTCAATTTTCGTTGTTTGCACCGATTATACAAAGTAGGTCATCTCCATGTAGAGTAAGATCCCAGAGCCGCCAGACACAACCTATTTTTAAATAAATGAAACATTACGTTTTGAGTAGTGTTTTATGTACTTTGAACGCTTGGCGTACCTCCATCATTGAGTCTGTGACAAATGTACAGGTACCAGGTGAGAAAGGTGAGTAAAAATAAGAGTCATTTAATTTAAATTTAAATGGCTGATATTTATATATGTTTTGTAAAATATCACTATAAATTAGTATCCAGTATCGCCAGTCACTTTCCGCTGACCACAACTTCTGACAGACGCTTTAAAGCTCAGAGAAAAAATAGGTTGTGTCTGGCGGCTCTGGGATCTCGGGCTAATGCGGAAATCAGCTTACAAAAAGTTTAGTAACTCTCGGCTAATAGTCATTCGTTTGTTTCTGCACTGGAAACTAGTGTTATCGACGTCCAGAGTAAGATACTGATTTCAAGACCTCGAAAATTCTTTGTTTGGTATATTCAAACAAAATATATGAATCGCATAGCCGATTGCGTCTGCCAGGGTCTGCGCTCCTGCTGCCAGGCTCTAGCTACGGTGCTGTTAACAATGCAAATGAAGCTATGACACGAAAAATGAAACATGGAATTTGATTTTAAAAATTGCAATCACGAATCCTTCTTCTAGCAGCGCCGATAGAAATTATTGCTATATTAATCCGAAATATTGAATTACTCTGTGCATATAATTTTGTGACACAATGCATCGTGTGAAATAAATAGTATTTTCATCATTAAGTACAGAAAACTGTTTCACGTTAAAATGTATTTTGTTTTTTAACGATTGTTTAGTTTAACGATATAAAACATTAAAAATATTATTTTAGAATTATTCCTTTTAACGGTTTTTAAATAACGTGTCAGTTTTCTGAATTTAACAATTGCTTGTTAATTGCTATATTAATTTAAAACAATGGTTAGAATCAATTAATTAAAGATCGCTGCACACGAGTCTGGTTTTGCCGCTAGATTCCTTGCTAGATTTGGCTGCTACGTTTCAAGCGTGCTGTGACGCTGTGGATTTCGTGATGCCTTTTACGCGTTCGCTTTACGCGATGCGTGTTATGAAGTTGACTTTGTAGATGGGTTTGTTGCGAGCGCAGTGACAGTTCGAATGTTAACAAAAGTGAACGTTTATTGTCTCTGAACAGAACACACACTATGACGCCATGTTTGTGGTCGTTTGCCCACGTAGCCCGCGTGGCAAAAGAGTGTTTTCTGATTGGTTCTTTCTCAAAACAAGCACTAAAATGGCCCCGGTTCTAATTTTGAAATCCAGCATGTAACCACGCACGCCAGCCCGCAGTGACCCTCGCAGCCAGCGCAAATTCCAGCAACAATGCCAGTCTCGTGTGCAACGGCTTTAATGTTAGTTTCACAAGAAAAAAAGGCAAATATTGAAGGTTGAATCACAGTATAACAAGTAGTTCCATTCATGTGATTTTGCCAGTTTGCGCAGAACCCTTCGCGCATCGCCATGTTCAAGGGTGCCGCCAATCAGACGCAAGTTATGTGCTCAGTAGTGCAATGCAGCTGTAGCGTACACAGTGAACAATTACTGAATTACGTTCCCAAGAACATGGCGGAGGGTCGCACGATCGAGAACATAAAAAATCAACGTTCCGACCAGAGTGAACTACTGGTTATACTGTAGTTGGAGCTTGGATTGTGTAGGAAATACTGAGGGCAGTTATCTCTAGGCCGTAAATAAGAATATTAAGGCGGATTCACAGCAGTTATGTCAACCACCTTGCTGTACATCTTCACATTAGAGTGTTCTATCAGACGCTTTTAGAATATTTAATTCAATAGTTTTATTCAGTCTATTTGATCAGTTTTTGTTGACACCCGTTTCATTTTTTTATAAATTATTATTTCAAGGGAGGTTGGATCAAACTCGGCCCTTCCTCTAGTTACGTCTATGTCAGTATACTGTATTTTCAGGAATATTAATAGGGTGATCATTCTTTCCTCAGAACAAATTTCCCTGACTATGGTCGGAATTCTAGGCGGTTTTTTAGTTTTTTCCTGGATCTTACGTACGTTACTAGCAACTACAAAATATACCGTAATAAAGAATTAATTTTTGTTTCAGGGATATTCTTGACCAACTTAACAATGCAAGGTACCTAAGTTAAGTTGGTCAACAATATTTGCTCAGTACACGTACGGAGTTTTGGGTATACGACTTTGACTAGCACTCGACCGGTTTCTTTTTTTCACAAACATTCGTAAATGTCACCGAAATTTAGTGACAATCCCTGGAAAATTCCGATATTTCCAGGTTTTACATAAAATGGCCATCCCAATTAATTCAATTAAAACAATCCAGAACCCAACAAGTGGTTCTAGTGGGCCTAAAATAATAATATTTATAATGCAAGCGTGCAAGTTGGCTTTCAAAACTGCTGTAGATATCCATAATAATTATATTAATATTTAAAACAATATTAACAGTAAATAAATATGTACTTTCCAAGTCACACTGTAATTTAGTAATTTAACACGTAGTTAATAGATAATTTGTACTTATCACAACAATGCATAAAAATAAAATTATGTTTAATTATTAACGTAAATTAAAACATCTATTTAGGACCGTTCAAACAATAAATGACTCTCCTTCTAAACAAATATAAATAAATAATTTTATATACCGACGCGTAGGTTTATATTTCCAACCCAATATATATTTTCAATAAAAAAAGACAAAAGAAACGAGAGATACAGATGATTCGTAAATGATTTAATTACTATCTAAAACAGTAGTATATGATTTTTTAAACTATATGCCTATCTATTCAAGAATAGTAAAACGAAACAACGATAAAACTAATTCGTATTCATTGCCAACAAATTTTCGAATCATTAAATAATTTGATTGGCTATTTTGATTATTATTTATGAATGATTATTTGTACAAAACTTTATCATAGCATACGCAGCTTGGTGACTTTATTACATGTAAAAGCAATCGTTGAAATGGGACAGAATTCTTAACCTCAATATTCAGAATGGAGTCGTACGCCAATTGTTTTTCTTTAAATTATCATAAACTCAATATTTAACATTTTTTAACTGACCAGTCTCATAACTAACGTGAAATTATCACGTGACTGGCAGTTATATCAAACAATTCATATTCCTTTTTATAAATTTTAACAGTATTTCGAGTTCTTTTTGTTGGCAGTATAATTAAGATTGTTATAGTGACATAATCGACTGAATTTAGCGTGAAACCAGACAGAATTTTATCAAACTTCCTTTCGAGTATATACAAAGTCGAAAACGGACACGTTGCCCTTCTCGCTTTAATTGATTCTTTTGAAATCGATACTATTTTTGTTTCACCATTTCAACAACTGCACGTAATAAATTAATTAAAAACACGATAATACAATAATAAATTAAAATCGAACCTAACAGTTGCAAATCTGATTACGTTTCAAATAAAATTCGACATGTATTTTTTTTAATAGTAGATTAAGTATTAACTATTTAGTACATTGACCCGTCAACAATAATGTTTATTCTATATACGTACAAAACCGCTATTTTAATGGGTATATATCATGCAAAAAAAAAAAAAAACATGTGACTAGACAGATAATGGTAACTCAATTAATTATCGGGAACGTATTTTGGTGTGCGCATATATGTATATATATGTATTTTATATCTATAATCAATTGTTTTTTTAAAATAATAAAGTTTTCGTTATCTTCCCACTGAGAATGAATCACAATAATGTTATATCTGTCACTTTTGATTTTTTTTTCAAAATATAGGTACTTATCAAAAAGTACGTTACATTTTGATCTACGAATATATTCGAATCTCCAAAAAATAAATTTTAATTGATTTTTCCTTAAGTACTTCAGTCATTGTCTGAGGATGAATGCTTTAAGTATTGACTACACTCACCTAGTGAGGATTTACTTCTCTCCGGTTTGTATTTTTTATTACCGCTTCTATAATACTCACGTCCGTTGGACCTGTCCACGTTTATCGTAGTAATAGAGGAACTTGTAACCATACCGCTCGCTTGGGATTTACGTTTGTGTACGCGATGAGAACGAATCTGTGGAACCGTTTTAAAATTCGTGTTTGCTTTGCTCGATTGCGGAACAGTCAATTTTCCAGTTGGATGTTCGATAGACATACTTTTTTGAAGCATGCGAGATGCTTTGAATTGACGGGATGTAGATTTTGAAATTAATTTCGAAGGTAAATTCGGCACAATTGATTTTTGAACCAACGACGGACCCGTATCGACACAATGTGGTATTTTCACGGGTCGTTCTGTCGATTTTGTAAAAGTTTTAAGGCCCGTATCTTTCACCGGAGATTTCGTTATGTTGTCTTCAGCTTCGGTAGGTGATTGTGAATCGATTTTTTCGAGGTCTTTGTGCTGTGTCGTCTTTATCACCGGCGAATTGGGGCCCTTTGGAGTGTGACTGTTACTGCTCGACCATTCTGATATCGAAGGATTATCAAATAAAGAACTATCATCGTCTTTATGACCGCTTTTAAAACTTTTACTTGTTCCGCTATAAGATGCTGAGAGATTTTGAAACTTAACGGTATTGAAACTGGAACATTCCGATAAACTCAAGCCGGCAGACTTAACGGTGGTGTTTTCAAAGGAGCTGTTATCGTCTTCCGAATGTTTTGACGATGCGCCTTCAGAGTGCGGACCCGAAACCTGAAGTAAACATTTGTTTGCGGGCGGATCGTTTTCATCTTCGTCTGATGAATATTTAGAATCGAGAATAATATCACCCGACGCCAAACCTAACGAACTATCATCGGAACCGGAACTCGACTGTTTTGTATCCGCAGCAGCAGACGACGGTTCACGATATACTTCGTCGTAATCGTCGTCTTCATCGTCGTCGTCCACAAATTTTAAGTCTTCCGCTCCTGCGATATCCGGAGTTAAATCCGACACGATAACTTTACACGGTTCCTCCGGATGGACCATGTATGTTTCGACACTCCCTACGACCGGAATGTCAAACAATCCCGAAGACGGTGGACTCGGCCACTGTCCCGAATCTTCTCGTCCGCACAAACCAAATACTTTCGGTACCTTCACATCGTACGAAAGGGTAATTCCGGACACCTTTGTTGTGTCCTCGCTCGTTTCTGATAACTGCTTGTGGACAACGGTTGGTATTTCTGGTAGAGGCCAATCCTCTGATTCTTGACTGCTTGAAGGTTTCAACTGAATTTCGTCGGGATCAGAACTCTCTTCAATTATGGTGTCGTCGGAATTTTGTCGTTTCAATGCCGATTCTGAAACCAGCAATTCAATGTCATCCAGAGATATGTCAGGCATTTCGGCCGATGTTCTTCTATCATCTGATATTTGTCGTTGAAGATTGGAACCTATTATGATCGGTTCTATGGTTTTATCTCCTCCGGAATGCTTACTACTGGAAATGCTTCCGCCAGATCCTGATGTAGACGATGACGATGATGATGATGAAGAACGAGAACTGCTACTACTTTGCTTTTTAATTATGTTTTTTATTTTCTCTTCCTTAATTGCTTTTTCTTTAGGGAAAGCTTTGCCTTTACTTGGAGGATCCGAGCTCAAACTAGCTTGCTGGTCGCTTGAAACTAGAGATTCGTCATTCATGCTGTCATAATGAGTGCTGTGTCTGGAAGTATTCTCTTCCAAACTAGATTTTTCTGAGTTTGAACTCCGTTCTGAAATTCTTGACAATGTTCTGGCTAGAAACGATGTACCGTATGTGGGAAGAATATCTGTACTCATCCCAACCCCACTCAAAGTCGATGTTAAACACGGATATCCAAAATGGGTTGGAACTTCGGTAAAAGTTCCTTCCAAATTGTATACCTCATCCTCATCGTCCGATTTTAATTTAATATTATTCTCAGTTGTAAAGAAATATTCCTTGTCTTCGACATCATAATCTGGAGGTAGAACGGCGTCTTCTAAACTTGACGATCCGGAACTTTCCATCAAAAAAGGTCTCCATGTTGAGCTCGGCTCTTGGAGTGGTGCTTCGCCAGTTCTTTGCAATCGAGCAGCTGCTCCAAGACTTCCAGAACTCGATTCTGTATCCACCGAGTTTTTAGATTCTACTGATAATTTATCGAGAGATTGAATTTTTGGTTTATCTAACGAATTTCTATCCGATTTAGCCTTGTCAGACGCAGACTCATCTAACGAAGACTGACTTTTATCCGATCCAGTTCTCATCAATTTGATATTATTACTTCGTAATTCGGCTTCGCTGAGCCATTTTTGTTCAAACGGATATTTACTCTTCGGCGGTTTCGCGTTATCAACATCGAACGATGTTTCAAAAGATGACTTTGGTTCGACTGACGCCATTGCAGTAGGTTTTTTTGGAATGGGTGGCTTTTCAGACTTTAAAATTATTGGTGCTTCTGATGCTTTTACCCGTCCGTTTGAACCTGAACTAGATTCATCATCGATAGGCGTGGTTCGTTTTAGCACCGCGATTCTAGGAGACTTTTCGGGACTTATCGTTTTAAGAGATTCATCCGGAGATATATCCAAACTTATTTTCTGTCCAATTTCCAGTTCCAATTCTTCTTTACTATCGTACTTTTCAATATGTTGACTTATTCCAAGAGGTCTCATAATTGAACAGCTGACACTAGATTCGTCACTTTTTGGTTCTTTGTTTTGATTACCGGGACTTATATCTTTTTCGCCACTAGTCCAAGAGCCAGTCGTATCACTGCTGCGTGACCGATTATCACAAAATTTCAGCAATCTACCTTTACCGCTTTTAATTTCCGTACTGAGGTGGTTTTTATCTTCAGGAGGAGGACTGACTTCATCGACGCTTAATTCACCTTCCAAACCGATAATTTCATCACATTCGACCGTAACCCACGAAGTGGTATCTTCAGAGCGGCTACGTTCAGTACTCAATTTCTTGATCAGTTCCAACTTCACTTCGCTTACTTCCGTTAAAGATTCCTCTTCGCTGCCGACTTTAAAGGACGATTTCAAATCTTTTAATTTAGGTAGTTCCAACGTTACCACATCTGTTTTTTGAGTATCTGACATTTTATATTCTTTAACGGGAACTGTTAAAGTTTCTTTTACTTCATAGATATTTTCATTTTTAGAAACATGATCAGAATCGGACGTTTCTCCCTTATAATGAGACTCAGTACCCAGTGACTTTGTGCTGACCGGACTGATACTTGAATATTTGCTTTCGGGGAATTTACTTTCGTCGTCGGATCTGCTTGTGGGAATAACGTCCGTGCGGTATTGGTTACTAGAATCTTCAGCTAAACTGACAGCTTTGTTGTCGACGTCGCTCGAACTGTCCGGAAAAGTTGTACTACTTATGGCTGGATTATCGGCCGGGCCGTTCTCAAGATCGTCAAGAGTTTCTGACTCCAAATCTGAAGTCTCCTCGGATGTATCAGCCGTTTCGGTACTATAAACAGGCTGAGGCTCCGAATCTCCTTCATATTTTCTTTGATCTAAATCGAGACTTTGTCCTAGCCTCTGCACTTGTTTTTCATCACCCGAGCCAAATGGATCTGTAGGAAAATTTAGTTCTAAGCTCTTTGTCAACTTTTTATCGAGTTTTTTGGGAGATTTTGTTATTATGATTGCATCTTCTGGGATTTCATAGCTCGCAACGTCAATTTTGATTTCTAATTTTCCATCGGACACAGAAACTGAATCTTCCACGACAGGGAAAGGAGGCAATGTTTCTTTCACGGGACTTTTTAATGTTTTAGTTTGTTTTATAGCTGTTTCATATAACATTTGTTGTTTTTCTTTTCTTCTCGCACTATTCATTTCATTGTCATCTTGTGATTTACTTCGTTCCTTACTGCTCATACGTTTCAACTCTAATTTCTCAAAAGATTTTGATTTTTCTTTAGTCGCCGGTCGTTTACATGGTTCATGTTCCTGACTTTTAGTTCCTTTTTTTAAGGGGACTTTTCTCACGCAATGCTTCTCTTTCGAAGTTTGTGTTTTTATTTTTTCTCTCGGCAACTGTCTCTGTTTTTCTAAAGATCTTTCTTTTGCGATCGAAGTTTTAGGTTTTTCTTTCTCTGAGTCCGCGACCCTCTCTGTTTTTTCTTCCGATTTCTCTTTAGCAATAGCACCTTTCGGTTGTTCTTGCGACTTTTGTCTTTGCAACAATTTAGGAATTTCGGGTCTACCTTCCTTAGTGGGAGATTTCTTTAAAACTGAAGACTCTTCGGTCGGTGTTTTTAATCGTTCGGCTTGATCTGAACCGGGCGGTGTTAAATCTTTAAGTTTAATGGAATTCAGTTTTTTAGCTTTCGTAACATCGGGAACGATTTGATCTGTTTCTTCTGTTTTCTCGGGAAGAACTGTTCCGGCAGAAATTTGATTTGGAGTTGTTTTTGTCTGACTGACCGGCTCTTCGACTTCTTCAATCGCGCCATTTGTGTCGACAGTGTCGTCCTTACTAGAAAACGAATCGGGTGGCGGTAAACGAGTAACAGAAACGACAGCCGTGTCGAGACTTTTAGCTCTTCTCGAAGAGGTCGGCGACTGGACGGCAGTTTGTCGTTGGAAAGCTGTAACGCCCGACCCTTCTGATAGATTTAATCTGGCGTGCGCGAATAACGCGGGCGACTGAGCTCTTCGAGTAATTATAGGAGGATTCGATTCTAATAACGATTTAATTTTAATAGAATCGATTGTTTTTTGTACAGAAGCTGTAGACATTTTCACCAGAGATTCCGGTTCAACTTTAATGTGTTCTGTGGTCTTTATACCGTCGTCCTTAAAAATATCCTCAGCTTTTTCATCAAATTCTGGTGGCGCTGGTGGGATTTCGTCGAGGAAAACCTGAGTGTCATCGACTTTGTCGTCCATTATAGGTTCGGCTAACAGTGCGACTTCAGTAGGCAGTTTATTACCGGGAAGCTTCACGTTAACGTCGTCTTCAGAACTGGGAATTGAAAACGACCGCTCGGAAATTCGACGTAATTCTGTATGGGTTGGTTCTAAGCTCCGGTCATACGGAAGGTATTCGGTCTTTCTAGGCTGAGGGGGCGAGCCCTCGATCTCGGTCGATGACATTGTGTACTGTAAATGAGTTTGTCGTTCCGATTCATATTTCAAGATTCCCTCCATTTCTTTTCGCGGTTGAGGTGGCGAGAATTCTAATTTGGTCGGAGTTGCTTCAGTACTGCCAAACACGTCATCGGAATTAAGCGATTCATCGTCAGAACTGAACGATGTAATTCGCGTCTTGCCTTTTTGTTTTGCAGTGCCTTTCTTGCCGGTTTGTGGACGCGTTTTAATAACTCGTTTTGGCTTACCCTCTTTTAAATTTTCTTTCGAGTTTCTGTTGTTTTTAATATCTCCAGTGTGTTTTTGTTTATAAACGGTTTTAGCGTCAACTTTGCTTTTCAAGACGTCTTTCTTGTCATTAACCGGAGGCAATATTATTTTTTCTGTAAGCGAATTTTCACCAATAGGCGGCGAATCACTTTCAATGCGACTTAATTTCAAATTAAGTGTTTCTAAAACGGTGGGATCAATCTTTGTAATATCTCTCTTAGGGCTTGAAATAAGAACCGGGAGGTCATTTTTATCAATTTCCAATGTAATCGGGTTGATATTAGACAAATCAACATTCTGGGTGAACAGGAACTCCGGTTCCGGTTGCTCGTCTCCTTCACTTTCCGGTACGATTCCGGACTCAACGACAATAGATTTCGGAGACAACAGCTGCTCTGGACCAGGCTTGCGTGCAGGTTTCTGTTTCTCCACAAACTCAATGATACTTTCGTTCTTTTTAGTCGGTGTTTCCGCTTTTGAAGCGGTTCCGTTCATAACGTGTCTTTTGTGCAAAACATACGGTATATCGAATGTGTCTTTTGGAGGCAAATTAATGAGATCAAATTGCGTTTTAGCACCAAGTACTTCGAACTGCGATTTCGGAACTTCGAATTTGATTTTTTGACCTTCAATATCGCGCTGCAATATATCAAAATGACCAAATTCGGCAGTCGGCATTTCAAATCGACTCGCGTGACCTTTCGTTAACGGAGGTGCGCTAGGAATTTGTCTGTATATGTAATCTTCGTCGCTCGACTCTGCCGGTGTTAAATCTATCGATTTTTGATGCATCAACATGTGTCTTCTTGAATTTGAGCCGAGTCTTTGTCTTGCTAAGCTATTCGGATCAGACTTAGTCCTTTCGATCGGAGCGTGAGTTTGGTAGTTGGTAATGAAATTAGCATTTGTCTTTTTGACATCGGTGTCTGCAAACGCGCTCGGCATTATATCTATTTCTTTAAACTCGGTCACTACAGGCCTTGGTTCATAATCTGCATCGAACGGTGCCGGTATGGTCGGTTCCAGAATAGGTAACGGTGGATACGGATAATCACTCGTAATGATGCCTTCCGTTTTGTCGCTGTCTCTGAGCTCTTGGATCTTGTCGTCGTCAAAACTAAAAATATTACTTTCCAACTTAACACTTTTTTGAGTCGGTTGACTTGGTGCCGATCTACTTTCAGGCCAGTTCGTTATTTCTGTTGGCAATCCGCATATTGACTCTGGCCAAATGTGTGTAACCTGGGACCTTTGATTTTCTGCACCCGAAGATTGCGGTGCTTTTGAAGAGACTGCTTTCTGGGTTCGCGGCACCGTGTTCTGTCCTGAATCGGACAATAATCTGTTCGTTCGAATGTTCCGTTCAGTTTCGACGTTCTGCAAACTGACAGAATGTACGTGCGTGGTCTCTTTGAAAGTAGGAAAACTATCCTGAACCAACGAATTTCTTTTTTTGTCTGTTATTTCTGATTTTCCTCCGAAATTTTGTTCAAACTGCAACTTTTTATCATAATTTAGAAAAGTGTACATATTGGATTCAACCGGTGTAATTTTAGTTTCGGAAACATTTTCCACTGTGCTATGACTGACGTTTTCGCGTTTTTTAGATTCGCGGTCGCTTTTGGATTCGGGACTTGAAGTACGCGAACCGGAACTAAAACCTTTCGACAGTTTCTTACTACTACCTATCGAATCGTAATAATCACTTTTAGACTCCAGACTCGATGTCCGAGATGACATTTTAACGTTCTTATAAAAACTGCCGTCGGATTTAGGCGGATTAATTTCTCTCGGAAAATCTCGAGGGTCGTCCATCATAAAAATATCCTGTACGTCCGACGTGCTTTTATAACGGTGTACGTCTTCAGAGTCCGAATCGGACATCGACTGGATATAATTACCGGAATCTAAGCTTCCGCTGCGTATCTTTTCCCTACTTTCTCTGAAATGATATCCGCCCGAAGTACTGCATTCATCGTCGGAGCGTTCGATTAGTTCGTAGCTATCGTGTGACAGATCGTCCTGTGACTCGGCCAATTCATAATTACCAGGGTCCTCTACGGACTCCTGACTCAGGGTCACCGTTCCAGGATAACTGCTAGAGTAAACCTTATGATTAACAACGATAATGTCCTGATGGACATCTAAACTGCCGTTACGAGAACTACCGGTACTGTAAAAGTTCTTATGCGAATCGTCGTACCTAGTTATGGGAGATTCTAACTTACGTTCGTCTAGATAACTAGTATCGATGCTATTCGATGGTTTATTGGTTGGCTTTTTGGGCCTCGGAGTGTCTTGGAAAGAATAATCGTACAGTTCCCGGCAACTGGCGCTACGCTGCCACATGTGAGGCTTGGGGTTGGGTCTATAGTCGAAACGCGAATAATAATCTGTACCGCTCTGGTTGGATTTCGGCAAAGTCTGACTATACTCGTACGGCTCACGGAGGGAGACCAGCGAAGTCTGAGACTGGGAATCGTACGCAGGTACAAATTGGTCTCGGGTCGTACAGTGTGACTTGTCCAGGGAACCCTCCGACTTGGGGGTATACGTGCGGGACGTATACGCGGTGGCATCGGCCGCCGTACGGGCAGTCCGGGGGACAGCTAGGTTGCCGGTAGAAGCACGTGCATTAGAGGATGTCTGAGGGGTAGTAGTGTGGGTGGTGGTGGTGATGGTGGGAATGTGAGTGCGGGATGATGTCTGACCTGGACGCTGGTCGTATAGGCGCGCCGCCGCCCCTGTATCCTCCGCCCGCTGCTGCGACGTGGTGCTGGACACCGCTGTACTCTCCGCCTGACTCGTAGTCGTACATATTTCCACTGAAACCTGCAACGGAACGTTCGTTATCTGAGAATAATGTCGGGACGCGATGCGGTTATCAAAGCTGTGCAACACGTACCGATTGCGTCGTCGGAGGAGGTGAGGGCGAGCTCGTCGTCCGAGAGGCCGCCTGTCCCGGGCCGTTGTAGGGTGTGATAATGTTGTGTGGCGAGCGTATAGCTATGTCTGGGGGGTGACAGACTGCCCTCGTCGTCAGAGAAACCGCCTTGCCTACTACCGGTGCCGACTCCGCTTTCAAGTCCAGTGATACTTTGTCGAATTCCCCCGCTAAAAACGAAAACACCAATCGTTACGGTCCATTTCAAATTGATCGAATCTAACTTCACAAAACACATTTACTATAACGTAAGCAGTATGACAAATCATATATTATACAAAAAAAAAATAAATAAATAAATAAATAAATAAAGCTGATAATACACACTACGACTTCACACTGTTGCGCCTAGATAAATTATTAGCTGATGCATGAGACAACAATTTATGTTTGCAAAATCAAATATAACTGCTTTAATAAGCGCGCACAATGGTTTTTCACACGACCAATCACAGATAGCGCAAAAATCACTGAATATCTATGAATTGTAGAGTGAATCGAATTGTGCGCATTTTAAAGTCGGACTATTAAATTGGATAAATCAGTGGCCGTATCTCGACTAAAGCTAGGTACTGCAATTATAAAACGAGAGGCAACTAAGTATCGGAGCGATAAATATAATCGAGCGAACAAGCATATATTTTATATACATAATAATATCTACTTTTAATTAGTAAGTATCTTAACTACAATCTGTCACCAGTCGAGTACCTACCGGGCACAGAATCAGCTAGAGGCAACAGGGGATGTGCGGAAATGCTGTTTCCGACAGAGGCCGAGTGAACGTTGACCGCACTAGAGTGCGCAGAGTGGCGGAAAGACGATGACCTGCGCAGAAGAGAATGAGGAGTGAGACCAAACACGCCCATTGGCACTAGAGTGAGAGAGAGAGAGAGACACAGGCACGTGTTCGACGCCGCATCTATATCAGACCTAAGTGATGACCAACAATATATCTGCCAAACCAACACTTTGTGCTGTCTCGCAAATCTAACATCTCTACAATGTTATTTGTTATCAATAAATTATTGTTCTTGTTATTTATACGATTATCGTTTCTTCTTCACAATACACTATTTTAATGCTGAGTGTAATAATAATAACTTTACTGTAGAATAATGATAATTCAGCCGCCGCGATATTGGAAGATTCGAGTCTGAGTCCCGACAGTGACATTATTTGAATAATACATTTTTCTAATATTGATTATAACGTTAACAGTGGGTGTTTCATAATAGCGGACTCATTTGTACAAACAATAATTTTATTTAAACAACGATTCTTTCGTTGTATGAATAACAATAAATTCTATCATGTAATATTACTGAACGCCTTGAGAGATATTCGTAGAGTCAAAGCTGTGAGTTTACACGTTTTTGAACTACACATAAATAATACGTATGTAACGGAGTTCCAAAATTCGCGGTCTCAACAATTAATGTGCCTAACAAAAACTAAAGCAATAGGCTTGAAGAAAAAATATGGTATGCGACATTATAATTAATATAAAAAAAAATATTTTATTCTGGCCCTTATTTTAATAATTCTAGCAAAATGTGTCTTTTTGGAAGTCATTTGAGTACATACTGCTAAATTTTTTATCTGTAATTTCATTTTGAATATATTTCTGTATTATTTTTATAATTATTCTAAACCGTATGCAATAGTTTTATTAGCTAATTATCAGCAAATTTCATCAAATGCCCCAGAATTGCGCTCAGAATATTTTGAGACGACACATCAACTTCTGAATTTGTGCAATCTGATAGAGAGAGATTGCAGATTATAGATGATCGACAACTGAGGTCATTAGCGCGCAATCTGGTAGCTTCAACAACATAAAGATACTCTAGCGTAACTCAAAAAATGGTAGCAAAGAACGTTGTTAAGGTCGTTAATTGGTGGCCATTTTACGGTCCCTATGAGTGCAAAAATAGTCTGTTTATAGTTTTTGAGATTTCAATTTTTTTAATAATAAAAAAATGCATGCAATAACAATTTTGAATAATTAGTGATTTGGAATCTATCATATTATAAACATTTTGCAGTAATTATAATGTATGTTTTAACTGAACATTAAAAGTAGTAATAAGAATCTCGAAAAGTTTGCAGCATTAAAAAAATTCTTTTTTTTTATTATGTCAACTCAGCATAAACGTGAAATTGTCCTAACATAATAGTTAACAAAAACAACAATCAAACAACAATTGTAAACATATTTATTATTACAACCATTCTCAAAAAAAAGAAAGTTTTTAGTAAAATTATTGTGAAACGGATATTCTTAATTAGATTAATGGAAATAACGTCTATTTTAAAGAAATCATTTATTAGTTGTAAGTTTTAGAAACTGTAATGATTTATTATATAATATTTTCCACTATGATTTGTTAGAAATCTGATACAATAATATGTTAAAACAAGTGAATAATAAAGTGATTAATCCCATCCTTTTTCCCTTTTGCGCAGCTCAAGGCATTGGCAGTGAAATATTGTGGTGTAATAAAAACAAAAGCATGCACTTATTATAATACATACAGAGAAGGGTTATGGTTACAGTGCAAACTATCAGATGTCAGCACATGCATTTTTTTTTTTTTTGGGCTGCATTCAGATCAACTTGGTTAGTTTTTGAGCGAAATTTTAACCATTCCATCTAGGTCGCGCAAAATTTAACTCGTGTTTATTATTATAATTTATATTTTAACTAATTTTTTTCACCAATCCTTAAAACTTTTTAATAAAATGCCAGCAAATGATAACGAAACCTTCACAGTCATGCATAGGTAGCTATAACGAGTTCCAAAACCGATACAGTTTCGTTTTAGCTACTGCGCATGCGGGTGACGATTTCGTTACCGTTTGCTGGCTACTTGGAACATACCTAATGATTAATACTTCGAAACACTTTTTAAAAATAATACCGCAGATTTCCTATATAAAGTTTGAAAATTTTTTGGAAAGAAATAAAAGAGCGCCAAACCAATTTCAGTTTAGTCTGAATGTAGACTCAAATTTATCTACAGAATGTTTCAAAGCATGTATTGGAAAATTAAGGCTGATTCCTTAGCTAATTCTAAAAAAAAAGTTCCAATTAACATGGGTCCTCTGCAAATTCATCGTTTTCGAGATAGAGGGTGTTAAAAAAATACAACACTTCAGGCATATTCGAACAGGTATGTCATTAAGACATAGGTTGGAAGCCATTTTCCATTTTCAACAATCGTGATTTTTCTTGTTTTGTATGTTATTTGTTTAGTTTTATAAAATAAAAGTTTTGTTATCATGCTGCTATATTTTCCATGTTTTTCATCATAAAATGCCGTTTTTCTCTAAAACGGTTCACGCTAGAGTTTTTGACCAGGGGTACCTTTTTTGTGTAAAAAACATTGGCGGCTCAAAATGTGCTTTCACAATGCCAATTTCCCCAGTAAAAAAAAAAATAATAAAAAAAAAAAAAAAACAAAAATCTTCGTCACTGGCATATGAAAAAAAATTGAATAAGCGCTTAAAAAGTAGTTAATATTAATGATAAGATGTGTACAAAAGCTGAGTTTTGTATCTCACACTGTTCTTGGGATATAGCAAAAAAAAAAAAAAATATTTTCTGACACCGTGTATTTCGAAAATGGTGAGTTTGCGGACCCATGTTAATAGGAACTTTTTTTCTTAGAATTAGCCAAGAAATCACACTTAATTTTTCGACACATGATTTGCAGCACCCTGTATACTTAAACAAAGAAATATATATAAATGAAAGCTTTGAACTCATTCGTAACAGAAATACCTTATAAATAACATAGATTTTAATACAACTCGATAAATTGTTCGCTGCTAAAAATTGTCAATAAAAAATATTTCAGCTAATAAATCGCGAACATCGTTCAAAGCTATGATTAAAAATAAATTGAAAATATTTCATAAAAGAATGTTTATGCAAAAAATATTAGAAGAATGTTGTTTTTGGTCTGCAGGTGAATTTTTTTGCTATCGTATCATTTTTTAGACTCCTTTCAATGCATTAATATTAATTTATTAGGATTAAATTATTAGAGATTATAGATTATTCACGCTCGACAGTTGAGATTATAAGCAGTTAAAACTATTAAAGGTAAACAAATCACATTATCAATTCATATAAAATCTGCTAAGCCATAATCCGGTTTCGGCAATGTCACTGGCCTGTTTCCCGTTTGATAAACAAAAATTAATCGACGAATGAGATATCTTGATATACTTTAATAATAAAATTAACCTATAAGTAGTAAGTTTTCTTCTTGTCGAATTATTTCAGAGGTCATTAGAATATTATTTGTACAAGCATATTGTGCAGAAAACAAAAGCGGGGGAGTTGGAAGCAGCATTTAATGTGCAGTAACAAAAAAGAAAAAAAAGGAAATAAAGCGCATTGCACTAAAATAGCCAACGAGCACTAGTGAGAACTAAACAAATGCACATACCTTTGAAACGTTTGACGTTTTACGTAATTGTCCCTCACAAACTCCACCATTTGTTTTTGAGTCTTACCGCTATACCTGAAAGTAGATGTAGATAGCTTTTGTTAGAATTATGTAAATAAACATACAGTCAATTTCATTTAAGACGCAATATATACCTACACGAGTTTTGTCGATATGGCAGCCATGCAAATCATTAATGCATTACAGAAAATCGTTCTAGACATAATGCAACATTGTTCGAAAAAGAACATCCCTTGGGCGTCCGATCTATGTTGCATTTTTTGTGGAACGATTTTCTGTAATGCATTAATGATTTTCATAGCTGCCAACTAAACAATTCAGTAAAATTTATATTGAAAAGTCTTCGTTAGGTATATAATCAATGGTTATGCCTTTATATAACAAACGCAATAGTGTCAAAGTGTCAATACTTTTTTTTAAACTGGAGCCAGACACACCTAATACACCTATACCTCGCTTTACGGCCTAGATACGATCCACGAAACTTCGCCGCAAAGCGAAAAGCCGTATAAGGAATCAATTATTCTAATACAAATTCAATGGGATCGGTTCCAAATATGTTAAATATGTAACATGGTTTATCATTCAAAATGCATTTTATTACACGCTTTATATTAGTTTCACTTGTAAGTTTGTATGTATGTTTGTAATCTCCATTTGGACTACAGCGTCAGCAAGTGAATCTCCTTTTTTCAAAAAGCTTCAATTTGAATGGATTTCATGTGAAATTAACTTAGATATAACTTCTTATATGAATGAAATTCAGCTCTGACGCAAAAAGCGATAATAAAGCACATACAGCTAGTTTAGCGGTATGTGCAATATTAGTACTGCCACTTCCCGAGTTTTCACTTTTTTTTAAGCAACAAGTATCAACAATCGATCATTACTTGCGATAATTAAATGTAAAATATTCAATAAGTGCATTTCGTTGACTAAAGTATTAAAGTAAAACTGTGTACTGTTTGTATAAAAAATTGTTTTATTATTTTTCAACGTTATTCAATAATAATAGACTGCTAAAATGAACCCTTTCGTTTGGATTTGCCGTAGTCGGGTAAAAAAAGGAGTTTAAAAAATATAAAATTAAAATTACCTGAAAGAACTTCCCCGCGATAATACACGAGTCTTGTGCCGAGGAACGTGTTTAACAATTGAGCATCGAAAGAATCCATGATGTTCCACGCACTTCTTCCAGAAATTCTTACATTCGTTCCGGCCCTCGAAGAAGAACTCCACCAAGTCCTTATAATAACCCTATTGTTATCACACAATCTATTTACAAGAACATTTAAAGCGTGCCTAAGAACAACTGTCAATTGTTCCATGTTTAAACAATTGCTAGTATTAAACAACTAATGCTGATCGTCGCTACATAATCAAATTTCTTTAACAGATTTTGTACAAATCACACCGAGATGAGATTGTGATTGCATTTTGCGCTCAACACACATCGGCTGTTGTCAATGAACATATAAAAGTAGCTTGTTTTGCCGCTAGGTTCCAAGCGTGCTGTTTGTATGAGTTTGCTTCACACGATGCGTGCTTTGAAGCTGGATTTGTAGATGATTTTGGTGCGCGCGCAGTGACAGTTCGAATGTTAACAAAAATGGGCGTTTATTGTTTCTAATAGATTTAGAACACACACTATGACGCTGTGTTTGTTTGTAGGCGTTTGCCTACGTCGCTCACGTTATAAGATACTGTTTTCTAATGGGGAATTATAAAACGATCGAAAAAAAAAATAATTTGGTGACTGATGATGAGATACTGTTTTAATAACTTGAGATATTAAAATAATAGTTGGGTGACTAAATTACTAAGTGAGCGACTAAATTACTAAGTGAGCGACTAGAATGCCTTCGGTAATTTTGAAGCAGATATCTTCTTTCGTTTTTACTTTTTATTTTTTTTTCACTTTGAGACTGCAACTTAAAACTCACATTTTCATGAAGATTGAAAACCACCGCTTTTTCTGATAAAGGGGTATGCGAATTGTCTCGCAGTGAAACGCGATGGGGCAAAGGTGGAGTTTTTAAAAAAATCATTCCGGGGTGAACGATAAACAGGTATGCGAATTGTAATTCCGGGGTGAACGATAAAGGGGTATGCGAATTGTCTCGCAGTGAAACGGGAAGAGGCAGATGCGGAGTTTTTAAAAAAACAATTCTGGGGTGAACGATAACGGGGTTGCGAATTAAATAGTTAATTGTTTGAATAGAACTGCGTTTTCTAAAAAATGTATATTTAATTGACAGTCAATTAAATATATATTTTTTAGAAAACGCAGTTCTATTCAAACAATTAACTACTTATTAACAAAATGCCGCTCAGAATAAATAAATCATTTGCCAAATTTGAAAAAAATGCAGGACGTAACATTGACACTCAAACAAATATTAGGTGACTAGGTCACTCAAATATTTTGAAGTTTCCCATTTTGTATTTTAAGTAACTCAAATGGATGTTTGTAAGTTGCTGTTCTGTTGATTTCTCGTCACGCGCAGTCAGTCGCTCACTTAGTAATTTAGTCACCCAACTATTATTTTCTCGTCACGCGCAGTCAGTCGCTCACTTAGTATTACAGTAACCCAAACTGATTATTTTTGTCACCCAAAATTGTAATTTACAGTCACTTGTTTAAATACTACCCTTTTCTAATTGATTCTTGTTCAGTCAGCAGAGAATCAAAAACAAAAATAGCCCCGATTCTAATTTTGAAATCCAGCTTGTAATCACACCGTGGAACCTGCAGTGACGTTATTTCTATCTTTGCAGCCAGCACAAGTTTCCAACAGCGATTCCACCGGCAAAACCAACCCCATGTGCAGCATACGTTGCCAAGATTACCACAAATTGAAATGATCGCTTACTTTTCAATAGTTGCAAACAAAAAATATAAATAAATAATACAAACAATAACTTACATATCCCTCAGGGTGTAGTTTGATAAGGAAGCGTTTTCGTTTAAATGATATTTTGCGTATTTTCGCCCACGAGAACGTATTAATCTTGGCATAATGCTGGAACACAACGATTCCCATGTGAGCCACTGCAAGATTTAACTGAACACCTTCGTGGTCCTTTGCCGGATGCATTTTCATTCCGTAAAGTTCACAGCGACGTGCTGTTTCGAGTAAATTTAAATCTGCTTCGGCTGGCGATTGTCCACTGAAATTGTTTGTGATATTCTAGTATTAATTTTCAATTCGTTCATCGATTTCATTAAGTATATAAATTGAACTTTCAATAACGAAGTATTTAAATCTACGTTTTTTGATCTGAAAAATGTTTAGTCTCATTCGCTGCTCATCATGAGCTGCAAATGGTGTTAATTTAATAAATTGAATCTTTATATTGCTGTTCGAAGTACAGTTTAAAGTGAAATTGTTCAACTTACGCGTGTTTTTTATGATTATCCATTATACGACATTCCAGTTCATGATCCTGGTGGGGTACAAATTTGTACGAGGACAAATAAGTATGATCCGGATAATCTTCTGCCACATAATCGCCACATTCGGCTGTAATATTTACACACAATATTATAAGCTGTTGCCCTTGAAAATTAATCGGTATTGTCACAGTTTAAAAAAAGTTTTCAACTGTTTCATTTGAAATCTTAAGGGCCAATAATAAAATCTTTTTTGATCATACTCGTTCAATACCAGTGGCGGCGCGTGAACATTTTAAATGGGTGTTCTGCAGGTTAGTAATGAGTGGGGGAGGGTTAATTAAATTACAAATTACATCCATTTTCTCGGTGTTTTAAATATTAACTGTTTTCAAACACTGTTGACAACAAATTACAATATTCACTGTAACACTAGTCACTCCTGTCACAAGCCGTGTATTGTTTGTGTCTGTATGACATTCCTACCGTCAAGAAAAAGCTGACTGAATGAGATAGATTCAATATGACAGTGATAATGCTTCTTTGTACTATTGTGCTGACGGTAAATGCAGTTCAAAGTAGTTCTAAATAACAAGCTATAACTTATGGGCCAGGATGCACAGTGTACACATGATGATGACATTTCATGCGCAGAACAGCGCCTGAACGCAAGAAAGTCTGCCACACAGAACACTCGCGAGTTTTGTGGTCTGCCAGTGTTTGTTAAAATTTACTGTTGATTGTGTAATTATTACACAATTTCTAAACATTAAATAAATTGATTATGGAAAATAAAATTTATTCTAAATTTATGAACTAACTAACAAATTTTTTAATTGTTCTGCAGCGCGCCTAAAGGAACCGCCACTGTTCAATACTATCTAGAGTTTTCCGATATTACCGAAGAGAGAAATTGCCAAATACACTGTACCTTGAACAATGTAGCTTGCCATTAAGGCAGCAGTGTTATCGTTGCATTGCAAGTGTCCTTGCGATAAATCACGTTTCACTTGCAGACAGAATAAATAGCGTGTAAATTCTTCTTCTAATTGACCTGGATCTGGTGTATAGAATTTGACACAAAAACGAAGTAATGGATCGACGAGTGAAAGTCCCAATTGTCGAGACACAGGTTTTTGTAAATCTAACCAATACTGAAAAGTTCCAATAGTTTATGTCAAATATCCATTATATATTATGCTGATACAGTTGTTTATGGTGAAGTAGCTGTGCAATTATTATACAGTATGTAAACGCGTAAGGTGCACATAGGGAAATTAGCATTGGGAAAAAATACTTGGATCAGAGTTAGCCATGACTGCATTAATTGTTATTTCTATTGAATTATCGTGGTAATCTTGAGGATTTCTATTTTATTTTGATTTATTTTTATTTTACTTGGCTTTTTTAATAATAAAAAGCTCTTATAAATCATTATTTTAATTTTTTTGTACAAAAATAAAACAGAAAAACAACTCCATCTGTTTGGAAACATTAAAAAATTGTCTCACTGGTATGACGTATGCGTTGGTAAAACAGTGACCCAATGTCTTTAGGTTCAACACGAATAGGCGGAGATATTTGATCTCGCACCATATTTAAGTATTTTTGGAAATTTAATGTCCCATTAATAAAAAAAGTCCGATTATGTTGTAATCATTTGAATATTTTCTTCGGTAATATACACATTCATTTTGCAAAAGAATATTATCTGTCAAATTGAAAAACAAGATTTGAAGGCTCACTCTGATCCAGTCATTTTTATCCAATGTTAATTTCCCTATGTGCACCTTACGTGTAACACGGGTAAATTCACGGACAGGCTTTTCTGGCCCGTATTGAATAAGTGTGGGTAATTTTTAAAATCGCCTTGAATTGGAGAATTATGTCCATTAAGTATAAGATTATTAGTTATTACTTACCCTTGTGCCAGCTAAATCTTGATATTCTAAGCCAAAGTAGTCGGCTTCAAGCAAATGCAATTGTTTGCAAACTTGATCAAACAAAACTCGACCCAATGCTTTTGCCTGAAAACAAACCAATAACGATAATGCTATTGAAATGAAATAACCGTGTGACATCGAGAAGAGATCAAATATAATGGAACGAGTTAACAAATAAAAGATGTCACTAAAAACCAAACTTAGTTTCTAATACCCTGGTTTCCTAAGATAGCGGTCGTAATATAACGGCGAATAACGTGTGCATATAAATAAACGGATTTGATTTTCTTGGTAACGGCGTCACCACCATAACGTAAAAAAGCGGTGTCCATTTACTTCTGTGCACACGTTTCTTGTTATATCATTCATCATCATAATATTACGACTGCTATATTATGATACCGCTGTCTTAGGAAGCTCTTAATAGAGAATTACACTTGCGTTATTTATTTATTTTTGTGTCTAAACTATACAAGGCGTTAAAATTCGACCGATGTTTACGTAATTCTATAGTGAACCAGATAGTAACCAGAGTTACAACAAATATTAGGCTACGAAGTCGTAACAATTTTTTTGACTTACTTGAATTTGAAACATAGTCACGGAGTCATCGAGCATTTGAACGCGTACAGCCAACATTTTTCCCGCCTTTTTGGGAGTCGTCGGTGGTGTGCGCGCCCCACCGTCAACGCCGGCCGGTGTCGAGTGCGAGTGATGCATTATACGGCCGCTAGTGGTTCCGTCTCCGTCACACACCAGCTCACTCACAGAGCAAGCGCGGTTCGGATCCATCAGCATTCACTGTTTAAAACAATTCCGATTCGATAATTATTGTTCATCGAAACACTTAAATATTAGAGATGCGTTTTTCAGTGATACGCAGGCCCAGATAGGATTGATGGGCATTTATGAACATGCTTTTTGGTAACAAGAGGTCGCCAAAAATTAAAAACCTATAATTTTTTTTGTTATCAATACTAAAATTACACTGGACCTGTTAATCTGAATTTATAGTCTATCAAACATTTTTGGGTAGGTATTTGAGGCAGCGTAAAAATTTGTGTAACAATTCTTTTGTAATGTCTGAACATACTTGATTGAAGGGTAGTAGGGCCTAGCCAAGTCGTGAATTTTCACTTTGCTACGGACAGGCTGATGTGTGAGAGAGCGTATGGGCTGAGCTGAAGTGCACTTCAACTTAGAGCGTTTTCACTAACCGTAGCGCTTTAGCCGCACTCACGTATAATATACAGTTTAGTAACCGCCTGGCAGACATTTAGACCAGACTAAATCATTTGGCTTGTTTACTTTTTGTTTTATTAAATAGTAAATTTGAAGTTACTAAAATTTCAAAATGCCTCAAGGATTTTTTTGCAAATAAAATTTCGCAAAGTTAAAAATTCACTGCTTGGCTAGGCCTCACTACCCTTCAGCCAGGTCTTTGATTTTGTGTTCAGACATTATAAAAGAAGTGTTACACATATTTTCATGTTGCCTCAAATACCTACCCAAAAACGTTTGATAGCTCTCCTACTATTACGACATTTATAAATATTTACATTAGAATCGATGAGCAGTGAACTATCGATAGCACTTACTGCTTGATAGTTCTAATTTGAGATGTAAATAATTTTCATAGAATATAAAATCGTTTACTTATACAAAGATTTTTTTCTTTGATCAGTAAAGGTACACATTTGAACATAAACGTCCACGAGAACTTTTGTGTGCATTCATATTCGAGGGGTTTGGTAATTATATATACACTTTTACAAAATACAATTTTTTCATGAGACATAAAATATTTGTTTTAATGCAATTTTGGAAATAATACACTGAAGTTACAACTAATAAAATTTATAAACATTTAGATTATTTTGTACTACGTCTTGGAAAATATTATGCACATATAAAATTACACCATATTTGCTTCTTTTGTTTTCTTTCAATTACGAGCAACAGTAATATATATCAAACTGCAGGAAAAAAGTAATTACATAATATAGATTTTACTGTTTACCTGCAGATGTTACTCAACACATAAAAATACTGAATACAAATAAAAATTGTAAACTAAATATTGGGAATATTAATAAGAGTATTTTTAAAAACCCTAAATATTACATGCCTTCAAAAATTTAATATACTTTAAAAAGTTATATAGTTGTTTTCAATCATGAATAAATTTTATTTATGCATTATGCACTTCAAACAATTACAGCTTGATTAAAAAGTTTCATTTGTGTAGTACATTGCGAAATTATAAATTATGCATTTAGAAATCACACTTCAAACCACGGATTATACTCCATATTATCTGTAGTTTTGCTCTCTTTTGCAACTATGAGGTATAAATAAAATATTTTAACGCAGTAGTAATAATTACTAATTAGAAAACAGTTGCTACAAGTATTTTAATGAAGCTCAATAGTAAAAAGTTGTAGAGATCCAGATATTTTTATTATAGGCTGACATAAGAGTAATCTACGACATACGACAACTTGCAATACAACAAAAAGTACACTGTATAGAAAAAGATAGATAGAACAGTTCACAGCTTTGGTTTACATATATTTACTGTTACACACCCATGAAAACATTGAAATCAATGATCTCCATTTTTGCGTCGATTAAAACTGCAAATTTTTATAATGGAATAATTTATGAATTATTCATGTTAATTTAACTTACACTCATAATCTTTTAAAACAATATATGCAGATCAAAACTAATAAAACTGAGACACTGGCACAGCAGCCGAACTGATTGCTATTGAGTCGAGATTAATCTCGTACGATTTTATTCTGCCGTACAGGGACGCTGGAATTAAGTAACTCAGTATTTACGTTACAAGGAGTATAAAATGCATGACAACCATATTATGGGTAACAATGAATTGAACCGTTATTTAATATGCGTTTTTCGCATTTTAAATTCATGTAGCTCCCAACAGAGGCTATTGTCAAAATAGGTGTGCTGTTCACATTTTGGTGATAAAAATACAATAATAATTGACTCGTTTTGCACTCCAAAACAATGAAAAATGCTTAAAATGTATTATACAGTGACTTGATAAAATGCCTGAAAAGTAGACTGGTAATTGTGCTCTGTAAACATTTCTCCAATAAATTTTCAGGTTTTCAAAAGGATGTAGATTGTCTGGAGTACTTATTTTTCACTGAAACTTTATTTAGGTACAGTCGACCAACTTGTTGCAGTTTAGCAAAGCTATACTATGTACAATACATACACATAACAAATATTAGTATGAAACAAATCAGTTTGGATTTTCTTGAAATGACGGGGATATACCTAGTGTTAATTTTATATATAGTACAAAACTATATAGGTAGGGGAGACCGAGGAGAGTTGTGACAGAGGAGAGTTGTGACATCGTCGATTTCTCGGAACCTAGCGAAACTATCGAACTCGCAACAGCGCTCGTTTGTTGTTTTTGAGACTCGTTATTTGACGCAGTACGCGATAACAGTGCGCGGAAAGCGGTTGTGAATATACAACATTAGTGTACAAAAAATTTCCAAAAGTAAGTTTTTTACCAAAATTTTGATTACATATATATCGTTATGTATTATGTTTGCATTGTTATGATATTTTTTCTTATATGCTTTGGTCTTTCAAGTTTCCTAGCGTAGTATTGTTTTCTTTGTATTGACATCTTATTTCGACAATAAAAATTATTATTCTGACCGCCTCACTATTTTTTGCGCCTAGGCGAGTTGTGACAGCTTGTCACAACTCTCCTTGTATTGTTTATTTCTCTGGCAAGGTTCTTTTATTTGTCTTGTGGTGTCATATTGCATGGTAAATTGCTATTTTTTTGTTTCAGAATGCCAAATAAATATAAACGAAAGACTGATAGGAGTATGAGTAGTGTCGAAATTTATGTCACTTAGGCCGTTGCCTAAGAAAAAGGAACCAACCGAATAGATGCAAGATCAAATCTGCTGTGCTTACTGATACACCTACCAAGGATGAAATTGCTGCCATAGAAGCTAGTCGAAAGATAAAAAATGTAAAAAAAACGTGTTTTAAGTGATAAAAAAAGAGACCTAAAAAAATTTAGAAGACTAATAAGAAAAATAAAGTTGATGATGAAGAGGATAAAGCCGAAGAAGATGCAGAAAATGATTGTTTTTGCTTGTGTTGCCTTGAGACCTTTGTCAATAGCAAATCAAAACAGAAGTGGGTACAGTGTCTCGAATGCAAAGGCTGGTCTCACGAAGCTTGCACCGGGGGCGAGCTTCAATACGTGTGCTATAATTGTTTATCCAATTAAATTTTAATTTTTGACTGAATATTATGTTATTTTAGTACGTACATGTAAACCAAATAATAATTAAAGTACTTCATTCGAAAGAAATGTGTTATTTATTTATAATGGTATTTTTTATTTAACAAATAATCTAAATACATAAGTGTCACAACTCACCTCGGTATCTGTCACAACTTACCTTGGTATGAGGAGAGTTGTGACACGGGGAGTAATTTCTATTTTCGTAGATTTTCTCAGAAACCTTAATACTTTAATTAATTTTGATGATTATTTCTTAAAGAGTATAGATTGAGCTACATTAACTCATACAACTTATAAATATAAAATGTTTCTTGACTGAGATATATTAATTAAAATAAAAATTGTCACAACTCTCCTCGGTCTCCCCTACTATATAGGCAATTCCACAGCTTCGCCGAGATATCGTGTGAGAACTGAGAATAGTTACACATTGCGCCACTTATGTTATTACAGAGAGGATGTCCAGTAATTACCGGGGCCATTATGCACTTAAGTCGGAACCAGGTGAATTACTCAGTTCAGACTTAGCTTGACCAATTGAGTCACTGATGGAATGAACAAAGACTGCGAACAATTCAGATCAAATCTGTTTAATAAATGCACGATTCGAAATTGTTCTGGACCGGCTTTTGTTATTTAAATATTATGTTTTTTGCTCTTATTCAACGCAGCTCAGGACAATATACCTAGTAAGTACATACAAATCATGGCCTCCACAAGGGGAGCTGGCATGACTAACCTCCTGGGTTTACTTCCCTATAGGCATTGGCGATAGCCGATAATGATAGTTAACAGATCAGCTGCAGCTGACTGTTGTTGTATATTATTATCATATATTTAAAGTATTTCATTATTATGCATGTGTTTGGTTAAGTTTGACTATTTGACGCGGAAGTATCAAAGCTCTCTGGTCATAATAGTTACCCTTTCCCGATTAGGATCGCCAGGAGAAGTATGGTATCGGTGTGGACATAGAGGTGGAGCAACCAACTGAATCGTAAATGTGAGATTTAAGAGTAGTAGTGTGTACGTGATATCTTCCAGGCTGCCCATTGCCATTCACGTTACGCAGTGCCGTACCATGAATAAACTAACTCGTTAATAATGTAGATTATTCATTATTCATTAAAAAAAATCCTTAATCTTATTTAAAAGAAATAAAAATGTGTAGGTACCAAGTATACCAACCCGAGATTGCCTTTGTTGTTATTTAACTGACTCATTTCAAGACGGTACGGTACGAAACAAATGTCACTTTTAGAAAACACAAATAAATATTCGATGCCTTTCGTGCGTCTTCTTGTGTTTTTTAAAAGTGAAGATTTTTTTTGCTTCTTCGGATTTGACAACGCTAAAAATAGATATACCTACCTTTTTTGCGTTTCATTTAGAATTTCCGTAAATAGTATAAAAAATGAAACAAATACCACGTTTCGCAATGTTGACAAATGTGACGTCACAATTCATGCAAGAATAAATAAATATTGTTCTAAAAATAAATAAACTTGATAAATTACGGTAATATGGATCCGTTTAAATCTAGTTCATCATCTCGCGCAGTAATTAATATTTTTTTAAAAGAACAGACAGGTACTTAAATAAATTAATGTATAATTATTATTTTAAATTCACGTAGTTAAAATCAATTAAAATAATTTAAATAATTTCTTTTCGATAAGTAAGTTTAAGTACCTACCTACCTATTTATTAAGCAATAATTGTTTTTTCATCATAATTGAATCACATCAATCTGATACTAATCTTCAACAATAAATATAGGTAATTGAATTTATTACTATAACTTTTGTTCGCAACTTTACTCGGGTATTTTGCTCACAGAGTCACTTGCGTAATCTGATAGTGATTTGGAGTCCTATCTTAAGTGGGATGGTTGAAATTACTCTGTTTGTATGTTTGGGTACCGCTTGACAGTGTACCATGTTTTGAGACAGTAAAAATGTATTTTGCGCACCCGCTATGCAGGCATGTAAACTGACCCATTACACCTCTTGTGCTGTAATGAAAAAAATAGTATTTATTTACAAGTATATAGTAGCTATTGTATATTGTATGTAGCTACTGTGTATTTTATTGTGATTTAGAAGAAATTTAGAAGTGAAGTTTGCTACACGTGAAATGACAAAAAAAATTGAAACCATGCTGGAATTGCGTGCTCGTTGGTCACATTTCCGAGTTTTTGAATTTGGCTCTAGCAGTTTTAGGTTTAGAGCTAGTACTCTCAGGACTGCTTATCTTCTTTACACATCGTTGTCCATGTAAAGATTCTGATTTGGCGTGCTCAAAATGCTGTTGGTAGACACATTCAAATAAAACAGTCATAATTGCATTGTCGATTGCATCCTCCCGTGGTTTACGCCCCAGGCGGAGGCCTGTGCTGCCTTCACAAGTAAATGAGCATCTACCAATATTTACACAATTATTTTTCTACGACTTTGGGTGCCTGTTTATTTTAGCCATATTATATACTACCTATACCTACCTATATAATAATTACTATATGAAGCATTATTTACTCAATGTACAGTGAGCAAGGGCAACAAAGCGCATCGAAAATATATCTGCGTCTCTTTTTCGAAGTAATTCCTTGGTTATTCCGACAATATATATTAGCATCAGCGTTGCCAGACGTCCCGATTTTTAAATCAAAATTAAATGTCCCGCGCGGGACAGGCTCAGTCCCGCTTTTCGGGGATAACTTTAAAAGAAGTTAAATCTTCACAGAAATATCATGAATAAGTAATTCTTATAAATAATTATTCTCATATTGTAAGTTGCAATTTGTAACACTTACTCCAGTGCTCCACAGACTATTGTTTGACACGCCATATTTTTCTAATGAATAAAACTTTTTTGATTTTGATTTCCATTTTTTTTTTTTTTTTTTTTTATTCTGAGACGAATAAGACTCAACTATTTAACGATAGAGTAAATCTGATTTAAAATATTATATTTTTATTAAAATACATTTTCTATGGCTATTTTTGCTATCTATTGTCACGTAAACGTAATTTTAATTCAAATAAAAAGATAAATAGGTATTTGAAAACTTCTGATTATATATTCGTTTTTTTACTATGTCCCGCTTTCGACGAATGAATCTCGCTGTTTTCACTCAAAGAGTTCCAAAATCCCGACTTAAAAAAAAAAAAACTGGCAACGCTGATTAGCATCCATGATTAGCATGAGTATATCTCTGTTTATCAAAAGTTTTATGTTTTTATCTATGGCGTTAGCCAATCACAACTAACGAGCTATTACGACTTAAAAAAAGACAGAAGTATATGTTTGCAGCCTAATGGTTCGATTGCGATTTTATTCTTATGCTCGGTATATAATAAAAGTATAGGTATGATTTTGGCGTTAAAATGTCGGAGATTTACTGCTTTTCAGTTACGAATGTTACGATTAAATGAAACAATGTTGTATTTAAATTTTATGAGATTCTTGGTGGATCAAAAAGACTAGAATACAGATCTGTTGTCCCGGAGGTGCTTACAAATGACGACATCCTTTGCAATATTGTTCACACAATAGATAAGTAGTCAAGTACATACGCTTTATAGTGTCGCGGCGTCTAGTTTTGTTTACAAAATTTATTTAAATTATCAAAAAAACCGTAAAACGCAAATGAATTATTCACGGAAAATTTATGCATTCTGTGTCAATCATAATTAATATTATGTTGTTGCGTTAGTATCTAAGTCAAATCATTAATAAACGTTTGAACTTTATCAAAGCATGCTGTGGAGTTAGTTATTGAAACAATTGGAGAAACAAATGAAACAAAACAATTAAAATGGAGACCCATTCCGTTGTATATTTCGATTTAATTGACTATGTAGTCTTTGGATTTATGCTGCTAATTTCGGCATTGATCGGCGTTTATTTTGCTTTCTGGGCGAAAATTAAACAAAATACAACTAATGAGTATCTCATGGGAGGCAAAACAATGGGCATATTTCCTATTTCAATGTCGCTCATTGCTAGGTAAGTTTAACGATCTCTCCACGACAATTAAATATGTGACTCATAAACAGTCAGTTTTTGGCGGTTCCATTTCTAATAAAGATCTACGTACAGGCTTAAGCGGGAATTGGCATAATTATGAATACTAGTGGCTCGTAATTCACTCAGCATTTATTCCGCTAATTTTTTACAATGTATGAACGTAAACAATGAATAGTATTATTTTACACTGTATGAACGCCTGGTTTATTTTGTTTAATTTTATGTATTTGTAACACATATTATACATAAATTTTATCTTTCTTCAGTCCTTCTCCATATATGAACTTTAACTATGGCAAATCTCACACTCCTTAGTGCGCGCAATGTACTTAAACAGGGGTACACAGTTATTTTTTTCTTTACGTATTATTAATATATATTATATAGATGTTGCTGTGTTGTTATTATTTAAAAACAAACATGTGTGTCGTGGTCACAGTCGGTAGAAGTGAAACTTATAAATTAAACTGTAAAAATATCTATACAAGCGTTTTAGTATGTTCTGCGGCTATACATTTTTTCGATGGAATTACTACTTTTTACATTTTTATACATTTTCTGTTATGAAATTGTAACTTTCCAGTTAAAAAATTCACCCAAAATGATTATTTATAAGAAAATTACTGTTTATAAAATTGATAGTTACCGTGGTGATAAAATAGTTTTTTCAGAATTCGCGTGACGTCATTTCCGTGATCAATTTCCGTGGAATTTATGTGAGTTAAGAAGTTACTCTTCAGGAACAACTTACTAGTAAAGCGACAGGCGTCTGCATAAATATGTTGTTTAGATTATGTTCTAAAATCATTATAATTCTCAAGTTAAGAATTTAAAATTTTGATGAATTTGCGAGATTTACTTTAATATTAACGTTTATAAAATAATTTAATAAATTTATTAATTTGTGACATCTTCCTAAAATTGTTTTTATCTGTTGGCAGTTACATTTCTGGCATCAGTTTGCTGGGGATTCCCGCTGAAATGTATATGTATGGAACCCAGTTTTGGATTGTGGTTCTTTCTGAATGCTTCGTATCTTTGGCGATGGCTGTCTTCATTTTGCCTGTATTTTTTACGTTACAAATCACTTCAAGTTACGAGGTACATACATTTTGTGTATCTACTTATTTGGCTAGTTAAGGGAAGGGGCAGGGACACTAGTGTCCTCCATATTGAAATTAAATAAACAACGAGGTCATATACATGCGAATAGAAAAGGAATGAAAAAAAAACTAGTAACCAAAACTAAAAACTAAACTAAAAGTCGTTTAGAATGCGTACAAAATAACTAACTACCAATTATCTAAAAAAAGGCTTCCGGTACCATTTTATAACTTAAGTATTAATTTTTTTCAGTACTTGAATATGAGATTTAACAATAGTGTTCGTCTTCTTGGTTCATGTATTTTTCTGCTGAAACAATTACTGTATATTCCTATTGTTATTTACGTGCCAGCATTGGCTTTTAGTCAAGGTAAGATAACAAACTCTTTAAAAAAAATTAATGCATTTGATAACGGCTTATAGAGAAATAAATATAATTAAATCTTTAGACATCGTTTTTTTAAATATTTTTCACTTCCCGCTATTGAAAATTGTCAAAAAAGTAAGCCATTGGTTTCGGTTCAATTTTCGAAAATCGAGTTTTCATCAGATCTCGAAGTCTTGAGACACTAGGAAGCGATTCTGACTATTTTTGGATGGACGTCCGTAATAATAATAATTATTTATTTATTTCCTACATACACAGGTGTCCAACATATAATAAAAATTGTAAAAACACCGACAACTCAAAGTGATCATCCAAAAAGTCTTCGTAACAATAAAAACATCTATTGAGCAGAAAATCTGTAGCTTTCCCTGTAAAAGCAATCACACTAGAATATGCACGATATTAATTTATTACCACATAGCGGGAAGTTTTAGGGTTGGCCCACGGATTTTTTTGTATTGGTATCAATGAAAAGTTTTGTTTCAGTTACGGGCGTAAATCTTCACTTAATTACTCCAGTCACTTGCATTATTTGCATTTTCTATACGACGCTGGTAAGTAAAAAATATGAATCCACAAGCTTGTCGGTTTCCTTGCAATTACTTTCACAGTTGTGATACCGTAGTTACTCAGCAAATTCATAAATACTGAATGATATTTTTCAGGGTGGTTTGAAAGCCGTAGTTTGGACTGATACCGTACAAACCATTATTATGTTTAGTGCCGTCATTATAGTTCTTGTTCTTGGAACTATCAAAGTTGGCGGTGTCGGCATTGTTTGGGAACGAGCTGAACAAAGTGGACGAATTGAATTTTTTAAGTAAATATCAATGGATACGTTATTTCCCATCTAAAATAAAACAATGTTCACATTATTTTAAAATCAAGTCATTTAATGAGCACTTTTCTAGGGTTCTACATTTACTTGGAACCACAGGAAATTTTATGCATCTATCTTCTATACAATATGAATAAACTGTACCGAGAAAGTGGCAACAATGGCTAACAAGTTGTATCAACCAAAATGGGGGGCATAGCGAATAAATCTCAAAAAATGATATATCAGATACTCAAAATGAAATCTCTAAAATCTATATTTTTTGTCATAGATATACGTTTTTGTGACAAAACATCGTAAATAATTTTGATTTATGATTTATACTATTTTATTTAAAAACTGATTAAGTGCATTTTGGTTTCAGCATGGACATAAATCCAACAATACGACATACATTTTGGACAGTTTTTGTTGGTAATTTTTTTAGTTGGCTCGCATCATGCTCCGTAAACCAAGCTATGGTACAGCGATGCTTGTCTATGCCAACTCTGAAGATGGCTAACAGGTTAATAAAATTACATAATCAAAATAATATTACAACGCTATTGCAGCCTTTGAAACGCCAACAATAATGATGATTCAGGAGGAAATGTCAATATTTTACGTATGTATTCGGGGACCGAAAATCAACATAAAAGTTCCTATAAACATAGGTCTTACTGTTAGTAGAAGTTTTGTTCCAAAAATATGTATTGAAGGAGATTTATTTGGTTGAGGAACAATTGAAAAATAAGCTTTACCAGAGTACCTAGGTATAGCCTTGTGGCCAGCGTTATCTGATCTGTAATGTATATATTTGTAATTTAGAAATCAAAATAATATTTAATGTAATGAATACTATACGTGCATGTTCATTGGCCCTGAGGATGAAAATCGAAACGTTGGCCACAAGCGATACTCTGGTAAAGCTTATTTTTCAATTGTTCCTCAACCAAATAAATCTCTTTCAATAGGTCCTATTCTCGCCGTTACAGAGATACAGGGGTAAACAAAATATTCAAATTAAAATATAGTTTTTTACACAAGTCAGCTCACTGATGAATAGCTTGGGTCGCTTTATGAATGGATGCGGGTCTGATTCTTATAATTGCTGCTGAATTTATTATTCAATCGAGTAATGCATCTCTACTCTTAACTTTACTTGAGTTAAATTACCCCCAAAGACAATAATTTAAATATTTTGTTTACCCCTGTATGTATCCTATTCTCTGTAAAGGTTGAGAATAGGACCCATGTTTATATAGGAACTTTTATGTTTATTTTGGGTCCCCGAATACGTACCTAAAACAATTGACACTTGCTCCTGAATCACTTGTATAGTATAGGTTTTGCAATTCTAAATATTTTAACATTAAATCATCGCATCGAAATAAAATAAAGATGTGGCAGTACGGTAGTTGTTTGATCCGAAAAAAACAATTATGTAATAATAAAAAAACTCACTAGCTAATAAAATATCAAAAATTACTGGACATAAAACCGAAATTCTAGCACGACATTGGGAGTTTCGGGTTCAAGTTTCAACAGTGACTTTTAAATTATTAATGACCCTTTTAAGTTAAGGCCGCTGCATACGAGGCTGGTTTTGCCGCTGGAATCGTGACTGGGACTTGCGCTGGTTGCCGCGCTGGCTACGAGGGTGGAAATGACGTCACTGCAGGCTCGTGCGCGTGGTTACAAGTTGCATTTCAAAATTAGAACCGGGGCTATTTTTCAGTGCTTGTTTCTCAACTTGTTTTGAGCAAGAACCAATCAGAAAACAGTATCGTGTCACGTGGCCGACATAGGCAGACGCCCAACAAACAAACACGGCGTCATAGTGTGTGTTCTGTTCGGAGACAATACACGTTAATTTTTGATAACATTCGAACTGTCACTGCGCTCGCGCTAAGCCTATCTACAAAGCCAGCTTAAAAACATGCATCGTGTAAAGTGAACGCATAAAAGCTATCCCGAAACCCAGCGCCACAGCACGCCTGAAATCTAGCAGCGACCTTTAGAATATTTTTTATCATTTTAAAATAACTATAATATTGTTCCCTTCACCAACATTTTTATTGCATGTATTTTCTTATCAACTACCGGTTGCTAGAGACAAACTGTTATTTTTTAGGAGTTATTGGGAACAGTCATTGTTACAGCTAATAATATTTTCGCTCGTCAATAGAGGACGTATTTTTAATTATATAGATTTTAACACAATAATTATTTGTGACTTTTCAGAACAGTATTGATATTGGCTATCGGTATAATGTTCATAGTTTCAATGTCATGTTATACGGGAACAGTGATCTATGCAATGTTCCACGACTGCGATCCTATCGTTAGTCAAAAGATCAAGAAGCCTGATCAATTGCTTCCATACTTCGTCATGAACTTTGCCGGCTGGATACCGGGTTTACCTGGACTTTTTGTCAGCGGCGTTTTCAGCGCTGCTCTCAGGTACGTATAAAGAATAGGGGAGGACGGGGTCAATTGTAACAGTGACTATTTTAGTGACATCTACCAACAAAATGAGAACATGATACTACTGCATTTATGTACACTCAGTCGCTTTTGACTGAATGTACAATGTACATCAAACCAGTAGAATCATTTTCTCATTTTGTTGCATTTTGTAGTCAGTTACAATTGACCCCGTCCTCCCCTACCTGGCAATGAAACCTTTTAAGAGCCAAACCCTCAGTGGCGGCTCGTGAACATTTTAAATCGGTGTTCTGCAGAGTCAACTGGACGTACCTCCTAACACGGGCTAGAACTGAAGAGGAGGAGGGGGGCAGTTAATTAAATTATGAATTACATCCATGTTTATGATGTTTTAATTATTTAACTTTTTCAAACATTGCAATGTGTATGTACGACGTACGTACCGCTGAGTCAAAGCAGTCAAAGGTGTTCACTGAATGAGATAGATTCAGTGAACACTTCTAGCATATGACAGTGATAGATGCTTATTTGTACTATACCTTGCTGACGGTAAATGCAGAACAGGGCCGATCTAAGTAACAAGCTATATAAGTTGTTGGTCACGAGTTCCGCGGGGTACACCGGGGGTATCTGATAATGATGTTTCATGCGCTGCTTCAGAGCGCAGAACAGCCCCTGAACGTAAGAAAGTCTGTGACACAGAACAGACACGAGTTTTGTGGCCTGCCCAGGCGCGGTCGCAGCCTGAAATTTTGGGGGGGGGGGGTCACTCACTACACTAATAAAAAAATAGGTATCTGGAATAAAATAAACATTATTGCACAAGACACAATTTTATTTTATACATTACCAAATACCTATAAAACAAATGGAAGTCGTCATTTTTTATTGTAGCTAAAAGTTTCCTTTTATTTGGCAAATTTTTGAGATTTTTCAATTTGAACTTAGATTTTGGGGGGGTCATGTCCCCTGTGACCCCGCCCCCTTCGGACCGCGCCTGGGTCTGCCAGTGGCTGTTAAATTTTAGCGTTGAATGTGTTACTATTTACTATTTCCAAACATTAATTATGGGTTATATAATTATAGAAAATATAATTCACTCCAAAATTACGAGGGAGCTGAGATTTTGTTTTGTCTGCAGTTATGCAGCGCTCATTTCCCGAGCCACTTAAAAAATAATTCTATTTTCACTGAAATTCTCTTTTTCAGCTGAAATCTGTCGAAGCTAACTAAACATCTATAATTTTTTAGTTCAATGTCAACCGGTCTAAATTCAATGACGGGCGTTATTCTAGAGGACTTGATAAAACCGGTTTACAAAAAGCCCATATCGGAAGCGAGAGCCAGTTTAATAATGAAAATTGTCGTCGTTATTATTGGTACAATTTGCGTCGGTTTGGTATTTCTTGTCGAAAAAATGGGAACTCTAATCCAAGCGGCTAAGAGTATGTCGTCTATAACAGCAGGTCCTTTGTTGGGGATATTCATGCTTGGAATGTTTTTCCCGTGGGCTAATGCAAAGGTAACTATCTAAATGTTTGATATGAAACCTATTATTAATACTAGCGGTTTTTGACGAAAAATTATTTTAACCGAGCAAAGCCTCTATATCTACTCTGAGTATGAGTACTGCGAGTGATAGTGCACCGAGTTTCTTAAAATTTTGTTTAGCCATTTTTGAGTGACAAAAAAAATGAGTGCTTGTAACCTTTACGCGCGGATGAAGTAAAACTTCTTTTAATTTGCTTTTACCACTCTCACTTTTTAGGAAATATTCACTCACAAATTTAATCACTCGTAAATTAAATTACGTTGGCTATGCTTATTGGTTTTCGTTCGTAGTTATGTTTCACCCTTCGTTCAAGATGGTTTCTATCACGTCGCCATCTGTCAGTCGATGCCTTTAAATAGCGGAAATCGATCACGAAATCGGTTTGTGTCTGTAGCTACGTTTCACCTTTCACTCAAGATGGTTTCTACAGATGTGTTTTGAAGCCGCCATCTATCATTCGATGTCTGCGGAAACCGATCACAAAGTTGGTTTGTGTCTGTAGCTATGTTTCACCTTCCGTCCATGCGTTCTGATGTCGCCATATGTCACTCGATGTATTTAAATAGCAGAAACTGTGCAAATACGTCACTTCCGTCCGAATCTGAGTTATTCTCAAGTCGTGCTTAAAGAAGTTTTACTTATAAAATCCGAAAAACACGCAAACGAATAAAATGGTAGACAGATATATTTGGACGTGAACTGACTATATTTTGTCAGGGGCGCTATTATTTGTAATTGCGTAATTTGTTATTTATTGAGATTGGAAGGGCCAAAGTCCTCTCCCAGTCCGGGAAACCTCCTGCGCCCAGTGCTCACGTCCAGTCCGCGCCTGAATTTTGAATATTGTTGATGATAATTTTGTATTTTTATTTATTTAAAAGGGAGCATTGCTTGGAGGCTTGTTGGGAGTATCGCTAGTGGCCTGGATGTCTCTTGGAACGCAAGTAGCCATGGCTCAAGGTCTCATTCATGCACCGAGAAAACCAGTGTCTATAGACGGATGTTCTACCGACGATTTACAATACTTGCAAGCTACTAATGCCACCATAATTGGAAATGATCAGACAACGTGTGTATATTTCTAATGTTTTCTTAAACTCAAAACTTGTTTTGTATGCCACAATCAAAATAAATTAAAACGTGGAAAAAAAAAATTCCAGCCAATTGGGCAACTTAAAAAATGTTGACATTTGATTATAATAAAGAAAATAAAATTTCTGATATCGCGTGAGGTGACGCGGGTAATTGCTAGTATTCAATATGATATTAACTATTCGTTGCCATGGTTACCTACATCCACGTCATGTAAAAATTAATCAAAGCATGCCTAACTGTTTATTTCTGACAGATTCATAAAACAAACGAGAGGCTGATTTTTTTTATTTTCAAAATATTTCCGAAACTAGAAAGTTCAGAAAAAAAATATTTAACAATACTTTCTTGAAAAAATAAATAGAATAATAAACCGTTATGAAAAGTATACCATTATTATATAAAAAATACCGTTTTAGCATATATCTCTTCTGTGCATGCGCCGATTTTCCCCAAAAACAATAAGGCTCTTCATATTTGCATACCAAAAATCCTCCCAAAATTCGGTTTCAATCCGCTCATCCGTTTGACCTGTATCGTGTTTACAGACAAACAGACTAACCGACGCACAGAGATTTTCCAAAAATATGTTTTTCTTTACATAAATAGCGTCAACATAAAATAATTAATTATAAAAACTCGTCCAATCTGTAGTGAGCCTTAGCTAATAAGTATTTTTTACCATTCCAACCCACAAGTGGGGAATGGTACTAAGTAGTTTAGGTCAAAAATCACTTTTCAAAAATTTTACAATATCTTTCCGTTTTGAGGTCCCCCAAAACGGAAAGATATTGTAAAATTTTTGACCTAAACTAGTACCATTCCCCACTTGTGGGTTGGAATGGTAATTTGAACAGGAATAGCAATATTGCGGATGACGTTTTCTATAATTATAAGGTCGAAAAACGAATTAATGCTTTCTTTCAGGGAACCACCATTCTTCATGTACCGTTTGTCCTACATGTACTACAGCGCTGTCGGTACAGTGACGGTGTTAATCTTCGGAATGATTATCAGTTTCTTAACGGGTCCTAACGACGTTAAGTCTGCAAGGAGAGAGCTGTTTACGCCAATAATCCATAAGTATTTACCAGAAAGTATTATAACTGAAAAACCAAAAGTTGTCATCGATCAGACGCCATCAAAAATGATATCCGTCAAAGATGCGTCTTCCCCAATTGAGTTGAGGCCACTCAATTCAAATAAAAATAAAATGTGACGTATGTGTCGATAGTTGAATAATTATTTAAATTGTTGTTAATATATTGTTAATTAATAAAGTAATTGTATTTCCTATTGGCAAGCTGTTATTCTGTTTAATATTTTGAAGCACTTATGCAGGTTTACTAATATTTGACTATCCAATCTGATATTTAAAATCTAAACGAGGTGATTGATTGATATTAATTGTTGTATGTACATTTAGGGTATTGGCGCCTGTTACAAAACCGTGATTTTCCAATGAATGCAGAATTATAGTATATTGTGCGACTAGTGAGTCAATGGTCGCACATAATACTTTATTCAACTAGCACGAGTGATATGTAATCGGGACCCTGATAAAAGAGGGAAAAATAATAAATATCTTCATTGATTGACGTACCCACCGCCCTCGATGCACACAAGATGGCCCTGACTTTCGCTGAATTGCGATGCTGTTTTCATATATACAAATCGCTACCGCGTTCCTATTGGTCCAGAAACTATATAGTAATACATTATCGTACAGTTTCGGCTCATTATTAGCCTTCTACGCGTCAACATGAAGTAATTTATTTCCCCCGAATCTAGAAGGGCCCCGAAATTATATATTACTCACGCGTGTTGAATAAAATAAATTATTAATTTAAACTGAGATAACAGTTATTAATATGAAAAAAAATCGATTGAACTATATTATTTTTAATATCTTGTCCAACGACACTTTTTTGAAACAGGCAGAACTCAATAATATTTAATAAATCGTCTTTTAATTAATGTGTATGCACGTATCCAAAATATTATTACTTGGGGTGTGGTCACGTGGTGTGGCTTTAAGACGCACCATACATGAGCTTTGTTGATATGGTAGCAATGGAAATCCTTAATGCATTTTATTTATTTATCAAGTATATTATTTTTCGGTGTACGTTGTATTTTAAATAGAACGATTTTCTGTAATGCATCTATGATTTCAAAAATAATATATATGATGCGTCTGAACTGAAATTGACTGTATAAAGTATTTGGCCAGTATCAGCAAATATTAAAGCTGGCTTTAAACGACATTACAAAATGTCCCTGAGCAGAGGCGAGATTTGAACCCATGACAGTTTGATCCAAAGGCCAGTACGCTGACCATTACGCTACACTTCCCTCTAATAAATAGTTAAAAAAATCGTTAAAAGGATGCTGTTCGTAACAATATAAGTGAGAGGGACAAATTATTTAATTTATTTGTGACGAAGTCAAGTTGTCTTATTCTATATGTGTTCGTATGGTTGAAATACAATCATGTCAAGTAATATTTTAGCTAAATTAATTTAAGTTGGCCTGAACCGAATTCAAACCAGTTTTAACCGAACCGAAACCGCGTTAAAAACGTTTTTTGTTAAATATAATCGAGTAATAACCGCATTAAAATAAAAATTCAAATTCTATTTAATTTTTTTCAAATTGATCACGCTCTGATGCTGTGATATTCTAATTCAAGTGTTAGACTAAACGGCGAGGAGGTAAAAACATTAAAAAGTGCATTATTCGGGCACAGGCGAGATTATTGTTGGAATCGCTTCGTTTTAGGGTGCAGTAGTTCAACCCTCTAAGTTTGCTTACAAATTGTTGGTGTGCTTGATTTTATAATTGACAATTAGTGACGAAAATAGTGCTTTTTTCGTCACTAATAGTCAATTATAAAATCAAGCACACCAACAATTTGTAAGCAAACTTAGGGGGTTGAACTACACTCTAAAACGAAGCGATTCTAACAATAATCTCGCCTGTGCCCGAAAAATACACCCAAAACTCGTCGCCGTCTTGCCTATGTGGATTATGTTATTTAGGACACAAATTACGATTTAATGTAATATAATAATAATATTTGACACGCGTAGTGTTGCTAAATAAGGGAGAAAAAGGAAATTTAAAAATGCTGTAAATCAACATTGATTTTTACATCATCTTACTAAGTTCACTTTGTGACGTTATAATTAATGAGTATTTTTATTTCGTGATAAATTTTTATTTAAACAATTATATTTAATCCACTGTAACCAATTCATAAATTAACGTTGTCGCGTTCAGTAGCGTACATGCAATTTGGTTGAAGATAAACAAACAATAACTTATACGAAGTGTATTAATTTCGTACCAAATAAATTTACAATATTAAAGTCAAAACTCTTTTCTTATTTTTTTTTTATTAAACTGCACTTTTTGAGAAATACTTTGTTCTTCGAAAAAATTAAGAGAAAGTATTATGATGAGCCAAAATCCGTCTTATTCTTACAGTCTTGGTCAAAACCAAGATCAGAGCTGGATAAATCACCAAACCCAAGTTCTTGAAGCAATTGTTTTTTAAATGTTACATGGTCTAAATAATTAGGTATTAGTTAAGTAAAAAACTACTAAATACATATAAATACGTCATAAGTTATTACAAAGTGCTCAGATTGTAAAACTGCAAGAGTCCTGCAGGCAAGACTAAGATTACGATGATCTTTCATTTGAATTTTCTCATCAAGTTATTGGTTTAAAAACAAGAACATTTCCATTTTCAGGCAGTGAATTTTTGACCAGCGCCTATGTGTTTCCACAAATATGTAAATGTATACAAAAAATGCACAAATACTTACATAAGAAGATTTAAGAATTTAAAATCATGGAAAATATCTAAAATTCACACAAAAATAAACACATTTTGCCAGTGATGTAGCATTTTGTAAATAATTAATATCTACGTAAACCTGCAAGAAAATCTCCGTCTATAATTTCGTTTTCGTGCGTTATTATTTGGAATTTTTTTAGGTATTTTTTATGATACCTGTGTAGAAGAACGAGTTTCTATAATTTTTTGTATGTTTGAATCGGCATCATTCGAAAACGGTTCAACCAATTCTAATCAAGCTTGCTATGCAAACTTAAAGTACAGAATATTTTTTATCAGGACATGTTCGGGATAGAGTTCCCATTAAAATCGAAATTAACGCGAGTGAATTTTACGGAGAAAATCGACGCTCACGTGAGTGAATTTTACGGAGAAAATCGACGCTCACGTGAGTGAAGCCGCGGATAAAAGATACTAGTCAGTAATAATAACTGAGTGACAATGGATGATCAACAAGCTTCAGTCGTCTTGTTCGGTTTTATTGATTATGCCGTCTTTGGATTTATGCTACTCATGTCAGTGTTAATTGGCATTTACTTTGCTTGTTTCGCAAAAACACGACAGAACACCACATCCGAATATCTGTTCGGGGGTAAATCTATGAGTCTGTTTCCGATGTCTATGTCTTTGATTTCTAGGTAAAGTTCAAAGTCTATTAAATAAAACTCGCCTAAATGAACCTACGGTCAAAACTAATGCTATAGTTTTAGTGTTACGGGGAATTGGAAGCATGTTATTGTTTTCTTGATGAAATCAGGGTAAGTTTGAAACCATCAGGTGACCTTGAAGAAGTATGGCGAAGATTTGGATGAAGATTTGCTGCTTGCAATATCTCTGCAGCCTTGTGCGGGCGTAGAAGCAAATTCTTTTCCAGAACACCGAATATATCAGCATAACCATTTGATGCGTTGGGGAAGAATTAGTTTCGACGTCCGCAGAGTTGCAGAGATATTGAAGACAGGGAATCTTTCTCCAGGTTATTGCCAGATTCGTTCAAAATCATTTGACGCTTTTAAACTTATCCTGGTTTTATCATAAAATAAACTTACAGCCCAATAATTTCTGGATAAAATATTATAGAAAAACCGAGTTATGCATTAATTCTGAGCAGGAGTGTCATCAGTTAATTAATTATTAATAAAATATCAATTCAATATCTCTCGATACGTTATTATCTTTCTGTATACTTTAGCGCTAAAGTGGCCATCTAAAACATTAAAGCTATTGGAAAAAAGTATGTGATATACCTATTTGTTTTTCAGAACTGGATTTTTATAATTTCCTTACTATTATCAAAATTAATTTTTGGATATAGTACAGTTTAATGTCGGCAATGGATTTAGTATTTAGGTACAGAAAAATAATAACAAAAACATTATTCAGGCTAACCTGACACAGAGTTACTGATTTTGATTAACTATTTGAAACTGAAAAAACTAATTTTACTGATAGTTGTATCGATCATGATGCAAAAAATAAATCATAATATATATTAATACGCTAAGGTTAAGAATGTTTGCCTCCCTTTTTAGAAAAAACCTCACAATTTCTCCACATACATTATATATCATTTTACAGATAATTGCTTGCTCTACTGACATCGACAACTAAAAAATTTATTATTGCTTTTGTTTTTGAAAATTAATTAAAATACAGCAACGCTGAACAACGTCTGCCTACTGACGGCTTTAATTTTGAAACAACGTCAACACTTCGATCTGTCATCTGACCTTCATATTGTAATACAACAGACACAATACTGCATACTGCTATCTGACGGCTTTAATTTTGAAACAGCGAGCAACGCTGAACAACGTCACAGCAATGCTGCATGATGCCATCTGACGGCTTAGCTCAACGCTTTTGCTACTTGCGCCTCTGTATGACAATTTTAGTAAAATATTTCTTCGATCTGTCATCTGAGCTTCAGATTGTAATACAACAAAAAGAAGAACGTTACAAGCAGTGTGCAAAATTAGAAACGAATTGAATACCTGCAATCATATTTAAAAAATAATTTTGTAAAGTGATAATTATTATACTTATTTAGTGCGAATATTTCGCACAGGTCACACTAGTATTTATTTAAATAATATTTTTTAATCTTATATTTTTAGTTTCATATCAGGAATAACTTTATTGGGGATTCCAGCTGAAATTTACGTGTATGGCACACAATTCTCTGTTATTATCATATCCGATACTCTCATGGCCGTCGTTTTGGCCTATGTCTTTTTACCGGTTTATTACAATCTACAAATTACATCCACTTATGAGGTTTGTTCCAAATTTTTTTCAGAAATAATTATGCAATAGAAAATAAGATTAATGAAAAATAACGCAATATTGTAAATACAAATTCTTTAGGTAGCTGTTCAGCGCTGGATTTACACTAGGGGTTAGTGCCCGGGGCGGTAAATTTTCAGGGGCGGCAAAATTTGGAATGTGGGAAAAAATGTTTTTTCGCGTTATAGAAAATTTTTCGAAAAATGTGACCGTGTTAGAAAAATTCATAAATACATTTTTATTTTCAGTCAGACGCGTTTGCCTCTGAAAAGATGAGCAATCGTTTTGTTTGTCAATTTGTGATTTTTAATACGAAAAATAATGTTTTTTTGTCTCATTATTCTATTTGTAACTAAAAGATTTTTCGACTATAAAAGAATCATTTTATTTATTTGAAAATTGTATACCGAACCTTGACTCATGTTATGTAGCATTTAGGTAATGCGCCGGCATTTTTCACGGTGCCCCAGGACGGCACTTAGGGTAAATCCGGCCCTGTAGCTGTTTTGGTGAAATAATAGTTTTTTATCATTATTCTGATAGAGTAAGATCCAAGAGTTCGGATTTTCGGTAGTACACGGGGATTTAATTTGGACCAATAATGGTTACTTTACATTTCTGTCAAGGGCTTCAAACAGAAACTGAATACTCAAGGACATACCTTAAGTTTTCGCCTTGGATATGTTTTGTTTTAATAAACTTATAAAAAATCGCTTTAATTAACCGATCTCAAGGAAACTTTCCTTCAATGTGTTTATTTTATATTATTTAATTATTTTAAGTAATTCTAATATTGCAGTATTTGAATATGCGGTTCAACAATTGCATTAGGCTGGTGGGATCAACTTTATTTCTTGTCAAAAACTTCTTGTACATAGCAGTTGTTATTTATGTGCCAGCTTTAGCTTTCAGTCAAGGTAAATAAAACAAATTTTCTTGTTAAAAAAATAATTTTTTTTTAAGTATTTTCAGTTTTAACCGCAATTCATTTGCATATTATCGTGGGAAGTGTTTTTTTGTATTAACAAATCATAAAAAGTCATGTCAATAAAAATACAGTCATGTAACATATATTAAAGAGTAGGTATAAAGTTTTAAAATTGTTTTGAAGAAATGTAATCGAAAAAGATTTTTATTTTATACATACATTTTTGGTAGGTTTAATATTATTAATATGTGGATTTTCTCTAATATTTATAAGTGAAGAATGATTAATTGTGGAAAGAAACATTTCCTAGAACGCACACTATTTAGTAAGTAAAAGAAAATACTGATTTGATTTATTTTTTACAGTAACCAGTTTAAACATTCATTTGATAACTCCACTGATATGCGTCATTTGTATTTTCTACACATGCGTGGTAAGTGTACACTATGCCTAGAGAATAGCTTATTATACCAAACTAGCGGCCCGGTACCACTCCGGTTTCGCACGAATTTGTAGATTGCTACTGTTTTTTTGTCGACTTCAAAATTGGTCTCCACGAAAAGCGTTTTTATTTTAACGCGATAATACTATATAGTAGAGCTGTAAAAGTAACGAGAAATTGCGTACCCGTATGTATTCGTTACTTAAAGAACCAGTACCCGTTACTTTCGTATCGTTACGTTACTCGTTACTTTTCATACGACATACAATCGTGTACTTAACAGCATCAAGCAATAAGCATCAGAGAACATAAGCATGTAGCTTTGCATCGTGGCTCGTCGCATACGTGATACGGTATGACTTCGTTCGTATAACGTATAACCGCATCAAACGAGTCGAACATGGATGCGAAAGATGCGAGTAACGAAATGAATTTGTAAGTAACGATTCGTTACTTCGAGTCAGACGATGTACCCGTTACTCAGTAACGAATACATACGGTTTGTTACAGCTCTACTATACAGCCTACTGCCTGACTGTCCATTCTAAATATTGGTGAAACATTTTTGAAATCGGATGAATAGTTTCGGAGATTGCCTCCTATATCCAAACTTACGAACTTTACCTTTTTATAATATTTGTAAAGATAAAAAAAAACTTATCATGTTATAGGGCGGTTTAAAAGCTGTGGTATGGACTGATACTCTACAGACTGTGATAATGCTTGGAAGCGTCTTGTTCATGATGATTTTGGGAACAATACGTGCCGGCGGTTTCCTACCAGTCTTAGAACTCAATAGTCAGACAGATCGATTGGAATTTTTCAAGTGAGTTCGTTTAGAAAACGAGGTCGTCTCACATGTCAAAATTAAATACAGTGAAACCTGGTTAATCTCAAGGGACCAAGACATATGTACCAATTATTGAGGGTTTCCAATAATCCAGTTTTCCAATTAAGCAGGTTTAAAATTATAGTTGTCTCATTTACAGAGACCCCCGCTTACAGAGGTCGAAATGTGCCGTTATACCATTTTTAGAGGTGGAAATGTTAATAAAAATGCGTATTTTTGGTGATTAATTTGTCTCACTTATACAGGTTATTGAGCTACAGAGTCTCAATTATAGAGGTAAACATCGAAAAAGTCTTAGAATTCAAATCTCATTTAACCAGGTTCAAAAAGTCCCATTAACAGAGGTAATTTAATGAAAAAGAACCGGGACCTCATTTCAACTCTATATTATAGAATATAGAGGTTTCTCACTTATCCAGGTCCCACTTAACCAGGTTTCACTGTATATTAAACTATGATTGGATGGCCATACTTCAGGTCAATTTCATAGTGGCATTATCCCTATGTATAAAAACACATTTTAAAACATATATTTTTGAAAATCTTCTTTAATAAGATTTAACAAATAGTTTTATAATATTAATATGTGAGATGACCTCAAGTTGATTTATGTTATACTTAGTTTAAATAAAATAGATTTTTCCGAATTCGTACTCCTGAAATTTGAGCGAATTCATTTCAAGTTTAATTTTTTTATATCCAGTTTGTTTTAATATTTTTGACATCATTACAGTTTCAATGTCGACCCAACAATTCGTCACACATTTTGGACAGTTGTGATTGGTTCATGCTTTAGCTCGTTAACGTCATTGTCTGTCAATCAGTTAATGGTTCAACGATATTTAGCTATGCCGACATTGAAAGACGCTAGAAAGTAAGTTTTTATGGATTTATATATCTTTAACGTTTAAATTCGCAGTGTTAAGTTTTAATAACTTGTTGAAAATTAGCTTTGCGCAAGCTAAAATGAGACCCAGTTGCCAGGTGCAAACATAAAATTGAAAAACAGATCTGTAAACATTTAAATCTATTTCAGGACAATATTTTGTTTAATTGTTGGCTGCACCTTATTGACATCAATGTCGATTTATACTGGATTGGTTATATATGCTAATTTCCACGGTTGTGATCCGGTTGAGACGAAACAGATAAGAAAAGCCGATCAGATTTTGCCGTATTTCGTTATGAAATTCGCCGCGACAATTCCGGGCGTGCCTGGATTATTTATCAACGGCGTCTTCAGCGCCGCCCTGAGCACAATGTCAACTGGTCTGAATGCGATGACGGGAGTGATTCTCCAAGATTTCATCAAGCCGTTTTATAAAAAACCTATATCCGAACAGAAGGCGAGTTTGATTATGAAGATCAACGTGGTCATTTGCGGTTCAATTTGCGTTGGCCTTGTATTTCTCGTTGAAAAACTAGGAACAGTCATTCAAGTTTCAAGGAGTTTGGATTCAATCAGTTCAGGATCTTTACTGGGAATTTTCTTATTGGGAGTATTATTTCCTTGGGCGAACTCAAAGGTAAATATATTTAGCGAAAGCACTAAATGAAAACTATGCAATATGACGGCCGTTTGCACTCCAAAAATATATTACTTTAATAAAAAAAATAATATTTAAGTTTTTATTTATAAAATAAATTTAACTTAGATCTTGTTAGTCTACAGTATAGGTACAATGATACATTATAATATTTTGTTTAAGGGTGCGCTGTTCGGAGGTTTAATAGGCATTGGATTTGTGGGTTGGATATCAATTGGATCTCAAGCAGCCATAGCCAATGGGCTGGTTATTCAACCAAAGAAACCAGTTTTTGTAGACAATTGTCCGGCTGAGTTTTTGAATATGACTACTACAAGCACTACGCATTTGATTCAAGACCAATCGTGAGTAGAATTTAAAATGGACACATGCAGTGTTCTACTCAAGAAACAATGTAACGCCTTTTAAATTTTGAGTCAGAATAAATTTACAGACGCTCTGGACTAATTATTGTTGGGATAAATATCTAAAACCTTTCGTATATTACTAAATAAGTTACCAGTTGCTGAATATCGTTTATTTGATAACGTTTAAAATATACGAAATCGTAATTTAATCAAGCGTTTTACATTTCAGGGAGGAAGTGTTCTTCTTGTATCGTCTCTCCTACATGTATTACATTGTCTTGGGTACACTGACTACGGTAATAGTAGGTAACGTAGTGAGTCTGTTAACGAGAGACAAAAATGCACCGCCGGTGAGCAGAAAGTTGTTGTCGCCGGTTATCAGAAGGTTTCTTACAGCGAGCTCTTCTCACAAATCTCCGACTTCTGATTACTTTAGTCCGCAGAAAATTGTACTGGCGGACGCCACAACGACAGAACTGAAGCCTCTCAATAAAATTACTGTTGATTGATTGAAATTTTTATTCGATGAGCTGCGACTTGGAAAACTTTTGAAGCAATTATTATAATCACTTTTCAAGTTTTCGAATTTAATGCAGTATCACAAAACTACTCTTCTGAACGGTTTTGCGATGTCAGAATGGATTGCCCAGAAGCTTTCAAATATACAATTTTCAACGAAATTTCAAAAAAGCCAAAATATTTTCTGGTAACACTAAAAGATCGCGCACACATATCCAGGGACCAGAACAGCACGAATCTGCAACCTGCATGATTTCGCACACTGGATCTGCACGGATCAGCAACATTTAGTGCAGGTTCCGTGTGCGACAGACATTTTACAGTTTTCACGGAAGTTTGTAGTTTGGTGGAAGAATTTTTTGTTTTGACGATGTTGTGTGAAGTGGAGGATGAGGAAGAAGCCAGGAAAAAGCCAAGGAAAAAATATTAATGAAAACGACTCGATCAGTCCAGCACGACTAGACAGAAATTGCAGGCGACTGACGCGACGGTCGTTCCTGGATGCAGGTGCTGGTCTAATGTTCGCTACTACATTAAATAACGTGGGGGTACCTACACGAACAGGCTTCTCTGGTTCGCACTGGATAAGCGTGCGTGTTCTTTAAGAAGTGTTCAAAAAAATACTACCTACAGCGATAGCAGCTTCATTTTTGAAAACGTCCAAACTTTTTGATACGCTTTTTAAAACAATAACATTTATTGTTGTATATTTTAAGACAGTCTTATATTTATAATACTTATATAATACACATTTTCATTTTTTTTGGCGTTGGGATCATCAGACATTATTAGGTATTTTTTAATTAATTATTATAATAAACATATTTAAGTGAAATTTTTTCTGTACCTATATTGAATTAAACAAAAGATTTTCTTTTATAAAAATGTTTTGGTAAATTCTGAATGTAAAACATGTGATCTATATTCTTAATCCTTCTCTTTATCCTTATTTCTTTAAAATTTAGGAATATTGGTATGAAAAACATCCAGAAGCTATATGCTCTTGTACGATATTCAAAGTGCACAAAATTGTGTACATTTTCAAATCATCGATCGGATTGGCACCAAAACCAATAAACCTAGAGCCCTTACAAAAGTAAAAAAACCCGTATAAATCGATGCATTTTTGCAGAACTCATTGTGAATGAGAGAGCCACTTTTCAGCACGTGTTGACGATTCAGTACAATAATAATATAGAAAATCACCATTCATCTGGAGCCAAAATTCTCAGACAGGCAGCCTTATTTTCATAAACGTGCATATTTTTTGATAATTTAGCCTCCCTTTTCTGGAATGACGTCATCGCCTTTTTTAAATGGCACCCCAATAATCAAATTCGGATTTGAGCAATACTGTTTGACATTTGCATTGAGGGCTCCTGAGGTACTAACTGTTAAAAGTAAATACAAAAATTCTAGGAAGTAGACGAAACCTAATTTGAAAAAAGGCGATGACAGAAAGGGATGACTATAGAAATGTGCGTTAAAAAAATAAAGTTGACATGTCCATCAATTTTGGCCACGGGTGTTCGATTTTCTTTATGAATAGTTCTAGACTAAATGTACGCATTGTATAATAATTAATTAGAGATGCCGCGAATACTTGGTATTATTTGGTATTCGGCATTTTTTGTTATTCCTCGAATACCGAATAATATAGCTAGTATTATTCGACATCCGGCAAATAGGTGTCTAAAATAAAATTTTAATGAACAAATAAACTATAGACAAATCTTTGATTAACGTCTGATTAGAACTCTTCAATAAATAAAATTATCGACCAATTTTTCAGGCAAGTACCTATATTAATAAAAAATATCCGGACCGAAACGTTAATGTATTGAATTTATATATTTTTTGTTAATAAGTATATTTGTCTGAAAAATTGGTCGATAATTTTATTTCTTTAAAAAATAAACTATAGACTTAAAAATAATCAAACTTTAATTTTTCTTAAGAAACAAAACACACTTAGTATTAATTATGATCATAAATATAAAAAGTTAGCCAAAAATGAGTTAAGTCACGTTGAAGGTAATTAGTTAGGTTGTTTAATTAATATTTAAAGTCCAAAAGGGGCAGATTGTGATGCAAAAAAACTAGTTTTTCTGCACGATCGGGATCAAGTCGGTTACGCTTTTTTTCATAAATCAAATCTGCCTCAGAAAATAGTCTTTCTGAATAAACAGAGTTTGCTGGTGTGATTAAGTATTGTAACAAAACTGTTCTAGTTCATGGTGGAAATTATTTATTTACAATAATAAAAGTTTAACAAAATAGTTAAACACACAAACGAAAGCGTACTTCTCAAACGTAACAGTAATAATAACGTTAACAGAAACAAAACTAATACATTCTGACTAATAAACTAAAAGAATAAGTAATAGACTCACTAATTATGTACACAAAATATTTACAATACAGGAACACACCAAAGTTTATTAGCACACTTGTCTATTGACTATATACACACGATTATTTACAAAAAGTTATTTATGTTAAACCAGATTTATATAACTGCACTTATTGATTTATGTCATAACGTACTGGCGCCGTATCAACGCATGAACGCCTCACGAACAACTGACCCCATGCCAGCGACCCGCTCGCATTTTATAGCTTCGATCCCCGCCTGGTGGAGTCTTCTAGAAGGGCCGAGAACCTCTCTTCACCTGCATTGGCTTCTCCAGACCATTCCATGAATTTCGGGGGTTTTTTTTTGGCTACCTGTTTTCCATTGTTGATGTTGCGAGAATATTCCACAGAAACCATAGTCGTCCCAACAGGGAGTGCTCAACAGTATCGTTTAGCAAGCTTACTTCAATTAATGGAAAATCTATTTTTATTGGTACTCAAAGCCCACTATTCAAATGAGTTTATACTTCTGTCAGCCTTTGCTAACGCCAAGTAGTGGGCGATTTCTTCAGCAGTGGCATTTGATAACAAATAAATTGTTTGTTATACTATTCCTTTTTTATTTCGAATAATAATGGCGAGTTATTCGACTATTCGCCACAGGGAATGGCGACTAATCGGTATTCGACTATTTGCTATAACAACTATTCGCGGCATCTCTAATAATAATAGATAGATTGTAAATTATAGACGCTCAACAGCTGAGGTCATCAGCGTCTATGTGTGTATTAGAGAATCTGTCAGCCGGCATAAACATACCGACTGACACGGGCTCGGGTTCCTGGAGGCGCTAATTACCAAAAAAAAAATTGGTTGTCTGTAAAGTCGGTTTACGGACGATAGTTTTACGTGATAATGTATTCCGTAATACATAACCTAAACCTTCCAAAATTTGGTTTCAATCCGCTTATCCTTGGTGTCGGAATGATAAGAAATGTCAAAAGTGACGTTTGCAACTGTCAAAGTATTATGTTCTAATAATAATTAGTTATTCCAATACTTAACTTAGAAGGCGTTGCATTTCACAAAATACTAATGTCAAAAAATTGAATTAAACATTAGAAATGCAGCCGTTTTCATGTTGCATTTATACAGCTATTTTTCTATATAAATTTGTATAAAAAAACTGTTTAGGCAAATTCTGTTATACGAAATCTATGTAAAATGTTCTCCTCTTTCGTTTAAGACTGGTTTCAAACCGATCTGATTTAAATTGAGCGAGAAATTAGCAAAAAGCACGCACAGGGTCAGGCGGAACGTTACGCGTTACGAACGTTAGGATTTAGGAACGTTACACTTTTTCGTGCATGCAGCCGGTGTTTTATCAATTTATAAGATTGGTGATTCATCAATTTATAAGACGTTATCACGTCAAAAACGTCGGAATGCAAAATACATTCCAACGTTTCCCTTGAGGGGTCGTATAATAATATTAATCAATGACCAAAATAACACTTTCCAGATGCAATGATGCTAAATAGAAAAGTCAAGGATAAAAATAATTTAAAATAACACAAGCTTTGATTAGTGAGTATTTTAATTTCATTATGATGTTCTTTAAATAAACTATTCTTTAAATAAAAACAATTAATACAATGTAACTAATTAATAAATTAACGTTATCGCGTACCTACAGTAGCGTACCTATAAATTATTTAGTTGAAGATTAACAGCTGTTTATCGTCAAAAAAATGATGATGCTAGTTTCGTACTCAACCAAACAGATTTACTATTGATTTCTGGTACGTTAACTTTTTTTTATATTGATCAGTCATCTGTTTTTGTATGAGTACGATCTAATGTTTTACATGGCAGAGAATTTGACAACGACATTAGACAATGTCACTCCGCAAAAAAACGCCATCGCACCAACTCCCCCCTCCCGCGAGAAACTTTCCCCCTGCAAAAAAAAAGGATAAGTAAATGCATATGAGTAGGATATGGAATAATAAAAAAATAGTGAACGAAATCTAACCAGTACCTTCTGCGTACGAAGCAGACGCTACAGCAACTCAACTATCATAGCTAATTGGCGTATAGCTTTTTATGATATGTCGGGTATCGCTCCAAGGTTCTGCGTAAGGAGTGTGAGTGGGGTAGCTACAACCTCTTACTTAAGAGGCATCACTAACTGGATATTTTTAAATCTTGCTTGTTTTCAGTACTAAAATCTGCGGCTGTAAGGAGTTCCGTGATTCGTTGGAACGGTATTCAATCGTTTCAATGCAATCAACTACTTTGTGAAGTATGTATAAGGTGCCATTTCTGTGGCAGCCCCACTGGCTAAACTTGGCAGGCGCCTTCTTTACGCCACTGTGATTTTACTGAGAGAGGGAGAGAAAGGGGAGAGATAAAAAGAGAGAGAGAGAGAGAAAGAGGGAGAGAGAAGACATAAAAAGATAGCAGATTATAGACGCTCGATAACTGCGCATTGAATTGAAAACTTACAAGACATGTGAGTTTTCGCCCAACGTCTATGTGTTTCAACAAATATTTTAACTGCATGGACAAATATATAAGGAGATTAAGGATAAACAAGAATAAACACATTTCGTCATTATTGTTTGTTGCATTTTGAAAATGATTGTAATATATAAAAGTATAATTTCGTTTTCATGCGAGTTTCAGGTATTTTGTAAGATACCTGCATAGAAGAACGCGTTTTTATAATTTTTATGTCTGTCTGTTTGCATTGGCATGTCATGAAAACGGTTGAACCTATTTTGACAAAAACTGGTATTCAAGAACCGAAATTAACGCGAGTGAATTTGTGGACAAAATCGATACTCACGTGAGTGAAGTTGCGGATAAAAGCTAGTAACAATAACTGAGTGACAATGGATGATCAACGAGCTTCGGTTGATTTGTTCGGTTTCATTGACTATGCCGTCTTTGGATTTATGCTGTTCATGTCAGTGCTAATTGGCATTTATTTTGCGTGTTTCGCAAAGACAAGACAGAACACCACATCCGAATATCTGTTCGGTGGCAAATCTATGAGTCTGTTTCCGATGTCTATGTCTTTGATTTCTAGGTAAAGTTCAAGGTTAATTAAATAAAAAAACGCTTAAATAATCTAACGGTCAAAGTAATACATCATAAGGTTTTTCTGCTATAGTTTTAATGTTATGGGAATTGGAAGCATGTTTTTGTTTTCTTGATGAAATCAGGGTAAGTTTGAAATCATCAGATGGCCTTGAATAAGCTTGGGGAGGATCTCTGCAGCTGTTTGCGAGTGTCGAAGCGAATTCCTCTCGAGGACATGAAATATCTCAGTATTCCTGGAAGGGAACCATTTCGTGTTTTAGAGAGAACTTTGTTTCAACGTTTGAAGAGTTTCGGAGATATTGCAGACAGCAAATCTTTCTCCAGGTCTTTACAATACTCGTTAACGACCATGATTGGTTTTATCATAAAACAAAACGTGCTTACAGGCCAATTATGTCTTTGCTATTAAAATTATAACTGAAAAAAATATATATGTACCTATATAAAATCGCTTGCGCTATCAAAATTATTAAAATATCAATTCCTTTCGAAAATATATACATCTTAACTATTAGAAGTATTTGAAAGTGTAATAAGGTAGATACATTTGGCTTTTAGAAATAGGTTCTTGCAATTTGTTCCCTATTACCAAAATTACCAAAATTTAATACCAGTAGATGAATAATTTTACCGGCATTTAACATTTAGGTACAGAAAAGACTTTTCAAAAAAAATTAGATTATTTCTGAATTACTGATTTATGTGGAAGTGAAAAAATACAATTTTACAGATAGTGTCAACTTGTTAATCAGCGGTATTGCAAGCGGATTGTAGTGAAATGTCAGATAAATAATATTCTTTAATGTTTTGTTTTTAGCTTCATATCAGGAATAACTCTGCTAGGGATACCGGCTGAGATTTACGTGTATGGCACGCAGTATGCGGTTGTCGTCATCTCCGATATTCTAATGGCCATCGCTTTGGCCTACGTTTTTATACCAGTTTATTACAACCTACAGATTACATCCACTTATGAGGTATTTTTAGAAATAATTAACCCTTAAATTCAATTGTAGGATGCAGCCCATATAATATTCTAATGGCTGAATGTCATCCGCCTTTGACTTATTTTGAAATTCGTATGTTGGCATTATTGGATTTTTTTGAAAATTCGAATTTGATAACCTAAACTAAAACCATACTATATAGGTACTTTTTACTTGGAGTGCGTAGGTATAGTGTAAGCTGCATCCTACAGAGACAAAATGGAAAATTAAACGGACTGAAACTTCTAAAATATGTTTTTAATTATTTTTCTAGTAATCATCCCCATAGCCTGAGACATCACAACAATTTTTTTTAAATATAAATAAAAAAACATGCATTTAAGGGTTAAAAAAATAACAAAATTAATTAAAAACAACGTGTTGTTGAACTGACAAATAGTAAACGTTTTTGGGAAAACGATAGTTGTTTTAATTGATTATTTAAATATAGTAATTAGTAAAGCATCGATAGTCCCTGTCATTAGTAATACGAATTTTTCGATAATGTTGTTTTTTAGTGACTTCAAAAAAGATGTTATTAATTTGATATGTATATTTTTTTTTCAATGTTCGATCATCCATAACTTTTCGAGGGGTTGGCCGATTTATAAAATTTCGACGCCATTTTTTTTCAGAATGTTTACAGATTGACCTAAAAATGGCCTTTTGTTATCTCAAATCTTTAGCATTTGTGATTCTATTTAATAGAGAATACCTTTATAGGGGCTTAGGGTAGTCCGACGTAATTACTTAATTCGGTTAAAAAGCTTTTTTTGAGTTTAATAATAAAATATTAAGATAGAAGACGGTTAAAAACATGCAAATTGCGTACTTCAAAGCCACCTATTAGCGTCTACTACAAAACTTACGTTTTTTAGTGGCTTTTTCTTAAAGGAATTTGTTGGTTCAAGTTGCACGGGGGATATCTGATGACAGCGTTTCATGTGCTGCTTCAGAGCGCAGAACAGCGCCTGAATGCAAGAAAGTCTGCCACACAGACGAGTTTTGTGGTCTGCCAATGGCTGTTAAACTTTAGCATTGACTGTGTAACTCAGTGGTTTCCAAACTTAATTTGGTCTACCGCCCCCTTTCCAGAAAAAAATATTACTCAACGCCCCCTGGAAATTTTTTTTTTAATTTTAATAGAAATTAAAAAGAAAGATTTATGTATTAATGTTTCTACCTTTTTCGGAAAATATAGTAAAGAAAGGTATAAATTAAAAATATTGAAGTTTGAAATTATGAAAATATTTATTAAAGTCAGAATTCATCGCCCCCAGCACCCACCAGGGGACGGTAGCGCCTACTTTGGGAATCACCGGTGTAACTATTACACTTTTTAACATTAAATATTGGTTAAATACGGAAAATATAATTCATTCTAAAATTATGAAGTATCTAAGATTTTGGTTGTTCTGCAGCTCTGCAGCGCTCATAGGGAAGCCGTCACAATTAACTCGGACCAAGAAAACGTTAGACTGTAATGTGTCGTATATTAATTTTTGTTAACGATTTTAAATTAATTTAATGTTGCAGTATTTGAATATGAGGTTCAACAATAGCATCAGGCTGGTTGGATCAACCTTGTTTCTTGTCAAAAATTTCCTGTACATAGCGGTTGTTATCTATGTGCCAGCTCTAGCTTTTAGTCAAGGTAAATAAAATAAATTTTCTTGTTAATTATTTTTTTCGATTTATTTTTAGTTTTTGCCGTAATCCATTTGCATATTATCATGTGATTTTTTTATTTTACTAACAAAATATGTATTAACAAATAATACGTCATATACAAATACAACATTATGTAAGAAGTATTAAAGGGTGCCTGTTGATTAAGCCTTGACAATGTTTTGAAGAAATGTAATCAAAAACATGCATTTTTGGGATTTAACAATTTTCTATAAAGTGAAGATTTTTATGCGTTACTCTGGAACGAAATATTCCTTAGAATTTTTATTCGCAAGCCTATAAATATTTTTTTTTTTTGAGAAGTCTGGCCCGCAAAAAGTGTGGGGACTATTATCATTAATTATTTATTAAAGAAAAGAAAATGATGATGTGTTTTTTTTTCACAGTAACCAGTTTAAACATTCATTTGATTACTCCATTGATATGCGTCATTTGTATTTTCTACACATGCGTGGTAAGTACTTTAATATGACATTATAACAGCAGAAGAATATTATTATTGTAGCTAATTGTAGCTACCATTTTCTTAGCATGACATTTAGTACACACATCAAAAACGTCGAGACACAAACTGTACCAAAACGTTTATTCTGTACAGAATGTGATATACAATTTTACCAAACATGTATCTTTCAGAAAGTACCAAATCGTTAATTTTTTTTATCAGAAACTTTTTCTATTACTAATTTCATCTGTTCCTCTTCCATTAGTATCTTGATCTTCATTGCTTTTTTCATTTTTCAGAGTTCATGTAGTAATCCTCGAAGACCACCTGTTCTTCCCCATCCTCATATTTCAGCCGTATCACATGATCACATTTTCATTTCTACACACTTGATATTCAAACATCCCTGATCAGGTATGGAATACACATTCCAGAGCGATTCTGGGATTTATGAAAAGCCTTAATTTCGTACGCAAGTCAAGGCTACAAAATAGATCAAGGTCGCGGTATTGGCGAGACTTGCCTCACGCGTTCTGATATAATTTAATCTAATCTTAACATTGAAGCAGGTCATTTTTCGTTTTTGTTAACTTTAGAAAATATTATTTATTATAACTTTAAAACATAATATTATGTTATAGGGTGGCTTAAAAGCTGTGGTCTGGACGGACACTTTACAGACTGTGATAATGCTTGGAAGTGTCTTGTTCGTCATGATTGTAGGAACAATTCGTGCAGGCGGTTTTCTACAGGTTTTAGAAACCAATAGTAAGACAACTCGACTAGAATTCTTCAAGTGAGTCCCTCATGCTCATTTATAGATAAATATAATAACATAAATAAATATTTTATTTAAGTACGTAGATTTTCACGGCAGGTGCTCTAATTCTTCTTGGTTTCGGACTTGTGCATTGGTACTTTTACGTGGGTAGGCATATCAATGAACTACGGTCCACAAGTCCGGAAACCAAGATTTGAAAATATTTTATTTGTCTAGTAGATCAATAAGTTTAACATAAAACATGGCATACAATAATAATCATTTATAACCTTGAAATTCTATATTTTAATTATTTATTGACACGACTCATTTTCATAAAAAAGAAACACGTTCATTAATGCAGAATTTTCTGAAATCGTACCTTTGATTTTGAACTGGTGTTGATTTTCTTTAAATTTATTTTAACACTATTTCACAGTTTCAACGTCGATCCAACTATTCGTCACACATTTTGGACTGTTATAATTGGTTCATTCTTTACTGCAACGACATCATGCTCTGTCAATCAGTTAATGGTTCAACGTTATTTAGCTATGCCGACGCTGAGAGACGCTAGAAAGTAAGTTTTTATAGCTTTCTAGCAATATTAATTTTACACAAGCTAAAATACGACTAGTACTACAGCCTTCAGTTGATAAGTTCAGATCAGATAAGTTCAGATCTTGGAAAGATTCTAATATATTTTTAAATACAATAAATTGGAAACAGTTTGTTATTGGACCTACATAATAATTGAAGGATTTAAATTTTTTTCTGTAAATCTAATTATTTCAAATTTAAAATTAAACCGTAAATATTTAATTGTGTTTTAGGACAATACTTTATTTAATAATTGGTTGCACCTTTTTTACAACAATGTCGATTTATACTGGACTGGTTGTATATGCTAATTTCCACGGTTGTGATCCGGTTGAGACGAAACAGATAAGGAAAGCCGATCAGGTTTTGCCGTATTTCGTTATGAAATTTGCAGCGTCAATCCCGGGCGTGCCTGGATTATTTATCAACGGCGTATTCAGTGCCGCCCTGAGCACAATGTCAACTGGCTTGAATGCGATGACGGGAGTGATTCTCCAAGATTTCATCAAGCCGTTTTATAAAAAACCCATATCCGAACAGAGGGCGAGTTTAATTATGAAAATCAACGTAGTCATTTGTGGTGCCATTTGCGTTGGCCTTGTATTTCTCGTTGAAAAACTAGGAACAGTCATTCAGGTTTCAAGGAGTTTGGATTCCATAAGTTCAGGATCTTTACTGGGAATTTTCTTATTGGGAATATTATTTCCTTGGGCGAATTCAAAGGTACATATTAGGCGAAACCATTAAATGGCAAACTATGCTATATGATGAGCATTTGTTTTAAAAACTTTAATGCACATTATAAATATTATATTAGTTCAAGATAATAACATATTATATCATTAAAAAAAAGTTTAAAAATCCAACATAAATCTTGTTGATCAACGATACAAGTAAATGATACGTTATAATATTCTGTTTAAGGGTGCGCTGTTGGGAGGTTTAATAGGCATTGGCTTTGTGGGTTGGATATTTGGCGAAACCATTAAATGGCAAACTATGCTATATGATGAGCATTTGTTTTAAAAACTTTAATGCACATCATAAATATTATATTAGTTCAAGATAATAACATATTATATCATTAAAAAAAAAGTTTAAAAATCCAACATAAATCTTGTTGATCAACGATACAAGTAAATGATACGTTATAATATTCTGTTTAAGGGTGCGCTGTTGGGAGGTTTAATAGGCATTGGCTTTGTGGGTTGGATATCAATTGGATCTCAAGCGGCGATAGCTAATGGACTAATTGTCCAACCAAGAAAACCAGTTTTTGTAGATAAGTGCCCGGCTGAGTTTTTGAATATGACTACTACAAGCTCTATGGATTTTATTCAAGAACAACCGTGAGTAAAATGACTATTAGAGTAGAATAATTTTAAAATGGACCCATTAACGGACGAACAAATTGTACCTTTCACATTTTGAAACCAGAAAAATGTATAGATGCTCTGAATTAATACAAAAAAACTTCATGGCTATTCGAACGCTGAAACACTCACGTAAAAGGCATCTAAGGTTGACACTCAAATCTCTCTCTTTGCAACCTTTAGTATTATTACTGATAGTTCAAGAGTAGGTATTTAAGGTAGCGTGAAAATTTGTGTAACACTTTTATAATGTCTGAATACAAAATCGAAGACCTAGCCGTGAATTTTTAACTTTGAAAAACTTTATTTGCAAAAAAATATCCTTGACACGTTTTGAAATTTTAATACCTTCAAATTTAGTATTTAATAAAATAAAAAATACTTTTGAAGGTATTAAAATTTAAAAGTGCTTCTATAGGACTTTTTTGCATACAAAATTCCGCAAAGCTAAAAGTTCAAGGCTTGGTCTACTACCCTTCAGGCAGGTTTTCGAATATGTGTTCAAACATTACAAAAGAAGTGTTACCCAAATTTTCACCTCAAATATCTACCCAAAAATGTTTGGTAGGTCTCCTGCTACGATGTGTTGACTGTTACATAGCAATGTTGAATATTGACAGTTGTTTTCAAATAAGATCGTAATTTATTCAAACGTTTTACATTTCAGGGAGGAAGTGTTCTTCTTGTATCGCCTCTCCTACATGTATTACATTGTCTTGGGTACACTGACTACGGTAATAGTCGGTAACGTAGCGAGTCTGTTAACGAGAGATAAAAATGCACCGCCGGTGAGCAGGAAATTGCTATCACCGGTAATCAGAAGGTTTCTTACAACAAGCTCTTCTCACAAATCGCCGACCTCTGATTACTTCGGACCGCAGAAAATTATCCTGGCGGACGCCACAATGACAGAGTTGAAGCCACTCAATAAAATTACTGTTGACTGATTGACCTTTTTTACTAGATAAGTTGTGACTTGGAAAATTTTTGCTGCCATTATCACGAAATTTTGTGTTTTCGTGTTTAACGCAGCATCACAAAAAGTTTCAGTTCTGAAATGGAACATTTATATTTTGACACTTTTGCATTGCGTTTTGTGGAAGTACAACAAATAGTTGGCAAAACCAAAAGTGCACATCCCGCAAGTTTTCCACTGTATGATAAAAAAATAACAATTAAAAAATATTTTTAATAAATTTAAAAAGATTTAAAAATTTAAAGAAATAAATAATTAAAAATTGAAAAAATATTTTTTTTTAAGTTTGCAAAAATAAAAAAAATTAAGAACTATACATAATATAATATATAATTAATATCAAGTGGAATAAAATAAAACAAAATAAAAAGAAAAAAAAAAGAAAAAAGTCAATGATACCGTAAGGAATCGAACCCAGGACCTTGCCCTTGGGAATCCAACGGCATAACCATTACGCCACGGCTGCCTAATAGGGCAGTGGTGTTATCACGGTATACAAGTGTAGCACTTGTTTTATGGATTACACTATATTTTCATAGCAATTATTATATTGTTTTTAAACTATATTAGCTGTCAAAAATAATAAAAAATAAAACTGTTTATAAAAATTAAACTATTGAACACATTTTAGTGAATTTAAATAGGGTTCTGGTCTGATAGTAAACAAAGTGAATAAAATATAACCCAAAGCAATCCGACCAAAATTGCGATCTGTAGAGTCGTGACGTACGTACATACGTACGTACATACGTACGTACAGACCAACCGACAACTGCTGTTTGTGATTTTCAATTACAATTTTAATAGTATTTATGAACTCAAATTGATTTAAAAATGGTTCTATTTTATAGATTAGAATCTCCTCTTTTCAAAAAGCTTCAATTTGAATGGATTTCGTGTGAAATTAACTTAAATATAACTTCTTATATGAACGAAAGTCAGCTCTGACGCACAAAGCGATAATAAAGCACATACCGCTAGTTTAGCGGTATGTGCAATAGTTTTTATTAAATATTCAATTAACAATGGAACTCGAAAAAGCTACAATGTTTTCTGATAACACAATAGATGTGATTTGGAAGTGTCAAATATGTACAAAGGCCAAGAGCTAGAGTAGCTTCATTGTTGAAAACAATCACATTTTTTTTAAAACAATAACATTTATTGTTATATAATTCTTATTTTTTTAAGACAGAAAATCTCATATTTATAATTATATGAAATACACAAAATTTATTTTATTTTTTTTTTAGTGTTGGGATAATCAGACACTTTTAGGTATTTTAAATTATTTTAATAAACATAATATAAATTAAAGTTATTCTGTACCTATGTATATTGAATTAAACAAGATATTTTATTTTTAAAAATGGTATCTGAATGTGAGACCTATATGTTCAGTTAATTTTTGTTCATTGTAAAACATAATATTCTATCATTTTTTGTGTTTTTAATGTAGAAATATCGCTAGGGAGAACCATACGTGTCTTCCGTGTTCCAAAATCGTTGCGTTTTTGTAGTCATTGCGAATGAAAGGGCTAAGGGCAAAATCAAGAAAGAAGATTATGATTTTAGCAGTCTATTTTGTATTATGTGGGTTGGTATAGATGTTCCCTCTTAAACATCAAACATTAGTGTATCGATTTTTGATAAATAAGTTCGTTTAAAGAAAATAGTGTCATGGGTTATATATGTTACCGGCCAAACCCGATTTCAGGACAAACTAGTTTGGCCTACTATCCATACTAGGACAAACTAGTTCAGCCTGGGCCAAATTGGTTTGTAGAACTAGTTTGGCCTAGGTCAAACTAGTTTGTCCTGAAATCGGGTTTGGCCGGTAACATATATATTAAAAAAATAGTGCGTGTAACCTTACGTACGGTTTCTACTGATGCGTTTTGATGCCGCTATCTGTGAGATAACCTTATTACTGCGAGGCAGCGAAGGCGGAAACTGCGTAAACAGATTAATATAGACTTTACTGAACGTTACTTCCGTCCGAAAAAGATCTGAGTTACTCTAAAGTCGCACCTAAAAAGTTTTACTTCAACAATCTAATACTTATATTGTCTCGGATGACTTGTAAGCGATTTCATTTTTATTATTGTCATAAACTAACTTTTATTTTGGTAAATTATCTTGATAAAAAATGCATAATTTTGAAAATTAATTAAAATAGGATTTGACGAGAGACGTTTCACAACTCACAACCATTATTACGCGTATTTATAAGTTGATAAAGATTACATTTAGAGTTTAATTTTTTGTTTATTTAACTAAAAATATTGTACTAGTTAACTAGTTAATCTTTGTCGTAAATCAACTTTATTGTATTCAGTAGCGCATGAAAAAAGGTTAGATATATGTATTTTTTTACATGACTGCGCCAGAAAGAGGGTAATATTTTTCGAGTGTAGGCATGAAAGTACAAAAAAAAATAAAAATAAAATTCGAATGCGTAAAAATGACTAAAAAAAATAAAAAATATTTATTTAAAAAAAAACAAGCAATCTGACTGCACAGAAATGAAAGAGAAAAATAAGTCGGAAAATCTCAACATGCAGCGGGTGGGAGGTGGGACCAATTCAAAAACAAAAGAAGGAGACAAATAGGATCTCCACTGGCTGTATGTAATATGTTGAGATTTTTCGACTTGTTTTCCTCTTTCTAGTTATTAATTTCATTTGGGAGCAGTCGGATTTTTTGTTTTTTTAAATAATTATTTTTTTTTAAATACCACTAACTTTTTTTGATTTGAAACATCTTTGGCGCGTTTGGCAGCAAAACCATACCATACGGAAACGGGATCATGCCCTCTACGCCTGTTCTCTCGACTTCCTTCTGTGTGCGCGCATACACTGTGCACTCTTTGCTTCTCGCTATGAGCTGTCACAACTCACACAGAGACGCTGCGTACTACAGTATTAATTACAAGGTGAAATTTAGTTACAGGGCTATATTTAGTCACTAGAATTTCGCTTAAATGTATGTTTTACATCTGCCAAGCGTCTCATAACGACTCTCATTTTTTTTCAATTATTCAGGTCTACTAATCGCCAGACAATTTTGGGGGTAGTAGGTACTAACAATTAATATCAGCAAATTTGGAGCCTGATTTTTTTATCTCCTGTATTCAGAAACAATTAGTTTGTATTATCAAAGGTGGGTTTTTTGGAGCTGAAAAAACTGAAACCGGCACTGCATTGCTTTATAACATGAATTGCGAAAATAAACACAAAAGACATTAATTAACTACAGACTTACGCTTCTGTAATTAACTGACAAATGTGCGTAGGATTTTAATAACAGCAGACAATTTAAAAATATAATTTGCTGTAACAATAACTTATTATAATTGCCGGGACATTTTAGGCTTTTTTTTGGCAAAAATGGCTTTATTTAGTCTAATAGATTATGGTGTATTCGGATTTATGCTCGTCGTATCGACATTGATCGGCGTCTATTTTGCGTTTTGTGCGAAAACTCGACAAAATACTACGGCAGAATATTTGATGGGTGGAAAATCAATGAGTCTGTTTCCAATGTCTATGTCGCTGGTTTCCAGGTTTGTTTTCTAAAGTCTTTTTTTTTATTAGTAAACGCGCAGCAGCGTGGCTATATGCGTTATATTATTTGGTTACGTTGTAAACACTTGGATGATGATGTATTCTGTAGTTGTAAGATGATCTTGATTATGATGTTCGATGATGATGATGGTGTGTATTCGGTGGATTCGGATGCAGCTGGCAATGATGAAGATATTTGATGCGATGATTGTGGTTGAGAATGAGCCGGAGAATTTGCTGTATCTACAGATGCTTTGGCGCGGAGTTAAAGAGTCTTTTATTTTAATTATAATAATATAAACTTCTAAATCTTTGATTAACGGCTGAATAGAACTCTTCAAATAAATAAAATTACCAACCGATTTTTTCAGACTATAGTACAGTCAATCTGGCAAAAACCTCAACAAAACCAACCAAAAAGGTGAAACTTGGTGAGTCGTTAGAGAATGATGAAAAAAAGGTTACCTGGCAATGGCCACCTGGTACCTGTTCAAATACCTGTTCAAATAGTCAAAAAAAACTCAAAAATATTTTGAAATGCATTTTTCTCGAAAACTATCCATTTTACAGGAAAATTTATTGAACAAAAAATGTAGAGGGCATCGTTATCTACAATTAATGTCATTGGTGCTATGTTGTACAACAAAAAATGTGCGCAGTAGGTGGCGCTTAAGTGCCAAAAAAAGTGTTTTTCCACTTTTTTGCCCTGAAATTTTCATTTTTCAGTTACGATTCAAATGGAAAAATTGTTCCATTTTATTTTATAAACAACTATTAGTTCAACATTTTTTTCATACAACTTACCGTTTCAGAGCTGCAGCTTGTTGAAGTGAAAATAAGTTGTATGAAAAGTAAGTTGTATGAAAAAAATGTTGAAATAAAAGTTGTTTATAAAATAAAAATGAACAATTTTTCCATTTGAATCGTAACTGAAAAATGAAAATTTCAGGGCAAAAAAGTGGAAAAACACTTTTTTTGGCACTTTAGCGCCACCTACTGCGCACATTTTTTGTTGTACAACATAGCACCAATGACATTAATTGTAGATAACGATGCCCTCTACATTTTTTGTTCAATAAATTTTTCTGTAAAATGAATAGTTTTCGAGAAAAATGCATTTCAAAATATTTTTGAGTTTTTTTTGAGTATTTGAACAGGTACCAGGTGGCCATTGCCAGGTAACCTTTTTTTCATCATTCTCTAACGACTCACCAAGTTTCACCTTTTTGGGTGTTTTTGATACGAAATGATTTTTTTTTCGCCAGATTGATTGTACTACTATAATATATTGACAAAAATTATAAAATTATAATTCTATACAGAGTGAGTTTTAAGTTGATGCTTTTTTTTACAGCGTGTAAAAATCAAATAGACGAGCAAATATTTCAAATAGCTTTTTTATCAAAACTCAAAAATAAGAGAGAAACAGTCTTTAAAGTTTAAATCAATTTTATTAAATTTTCTTTAATTTTGAGGTCGGTTCTGGGGTTATATTATGTCACTATGGAAATATGTTATTATTATCAAAAATAATTGAGGCACACACAATTCTCTCAAAAACAGAACAATACACATACTTGATAATAACAACTTATTTCCATAGTGACATAATATAACCCCAGGACAGACCTCAAAATTAAAGAAAATTTAATAAAATTTATTTAAACTTCGAAAGGCTGTTTCTCTCTTATTTTTGAGTTTTGATAAAAAAACTATTTGAAATATTTGCTCGTCTATTTGATTTTTACACGCTGTAAAAAAAAGCATCAACTTAAAACTCACCCTGTATATGACGTTTCGACCGGATTCAAACTTAATTCTATTAGAAAATAAGTAGATACTAATTTTTATATTTTTTAGATTATTTCTGAAGATCCAAATCCGGACCTAAACGTCATCTATTGAATTATTGAATTATAATTTTTGTCAATATATAGTCTGAAAAAATTGGTTGATAATTTTATTTATTTGAATATAAACTTCTGTTCAAAATTAACGCAGCGCTCGTTTTTAAACCGACATCAAAAAGAAAGAATTTCGTCGCGTATATTTTTTTATGTATATTCAGCCACAGTTTTTCGAAGGGTTAACCGATTTGAAAAATTTGGACGCCATTTTGTTTAAAATGTTTCCGGATTTGAACCATAAAATTTTTATAAAATTGGTTCAGTCCTTTTTAACTGAATACAAAAAAGACTTTTTAACTTCCCGCTATAAAAATAAAAAAAATTTTTTTTTTTCAAAAATCGGGAAGTTATTGGTTTCACCCCGGTTTTCTAAAATCGAGTTTTCGCCAGATCTCGACGTTTTGAGGTCCTAGGAAGCTATTGAAACTATTTTGGCGATGATGTCCGTAGGGCTGTATGTGTGTGTGTGTGTATATGTATGTAAACTTTTTATATCTTTTGAACGGAGTGTCCGACTGAAACGCGGTTTGCGGCATCTGACGTGATCTTGGTGAACTTAGACTTCCTGAAAATTTGAAATGATTTGGCCCAAAAAATTTTGAGAAATCTTAAAAAAACAAGTTTCAAAAATTTTTAAAAATTTGTTTTTGTAAAATATTTTCTAAACTACTAAACCGATTAATTCCAAAATCTAATCAGCTCTTCTCCTTAACAAACTGCGTCGATTTCCGCAAACCGCATCAAAATCGGCTCATTTGTTCACGAGATATCGTGAACGAAAAATTTGTAAAAAAGTGTTTTTTTAAAATTACTCGTAAAATTCCTATGAGATCGATATTTCTGTAATAAATTACTTTTTTAAGTTAAAAAATTGCGTCGACTGCCGCAAATCGCATCAAAATCGGTTCATTTGTTCATGAGATACCGTGAACGAAAATTTGGTAGCAAAGTGTTTTTTTTTTGAGCTCGAAGAGCTAAACAATAAACTTCTTGCTATATTTTATATATTTTTGAGCGTTTTGAACTCGAAATTAGCGGGAAGTTACAGGGATGGCCTGCAAGGTCAAACTTCTTTCCAAATTTTTTTATATATGTTATCTTACATCTCCATGCATTCGTGAATCTACTTTGATGAATCCTTTTTCATTTAATAGGACATACCTTCACGGTGATCCCACATAAATTTTATTTTAATCGATTTAGCTGTTTATTTTAACTTTAGTATTAAAATATTAGGGAATAAGGTGATTATATAATAACGTGCAAACTACATATTGCAAAGCCACCAAAAAAGTAAAATATGAAACAACTTTTTAAAAAAAATAGACTTCCTTCAAAAAGAGTCACTAAAAGGCGTAAAATAACAGTTTTGTGGTCGTCACCAACTTAATAAGTATAAGTACATAAAACGTGACAGTAATTAAATACGAGCGGATCTCAAAACTTTATTATTTCAGTGATCATTTTTTAAGGAGATTAAATTAAAGAAATAAGCATGCTTTGTTTTCTAATGAAACTATATAGAGTAAGTTTGAAACCAATCTAAGGCTATTAAAAGTTTTTTAAAAAAAAACGTCTTTAAACGCCAGGTACCTATTCTAAAATAAATAAATAATGCTAATTTTGGTGTGAGAAAAACGGCATTAATATTTTGAAAAATGAGGAAAAACACGATGTTATTGTTTTTTTTTCAGTTACATCTCAGGAATCACTTTGCTAGGAAATCCATCTGAAGTGTATGTCTACGGATTACAATATAATGCAGTGGTGATTTCGGATATTGCAATGGCCATCACTGTGTCCTACGTTTTTCTACCCGTCTTCTATAATCTTCAAATCACGTCTACCTATGAGGTAACTGCAAAGTAAATTGATATTTAAAAATGCAGTTGTTTGAAAGGTGGGGGGAGCGAAGCCTAAGTCATTTACTAAAGAAGCCGACTAAAGGACCCCTCACAAACCTTATGGGATTTGGCTCTCGGTTAAATTGATCGAAAATGGTTTTATTTTATAGTTTAAAGGTCACTAAGTAAAGTGCGTCCATGGGCACCTAGCCTACAAACCAATAGATTTTTAGCTTGAGTTATGTTTAGCGAGATTTTAGATATAGGAATATCCATTGAATTCACAAACATGTTCCGTGTTCAGCTTTTGTGTTTTTTTTTTTTTTAGAAATAGTCGGCAACTAGGTAATGTTGGAAGATGTCACTCTGTATAAAATAATAATGTCATATTCGGATTCAGTGCACTCGAAAACATATTTCTAGAACTTAGGATTTTTTAAGATTCTGAATTCAATGGCCATCTCGCTAAACATATATTATCTGTGGCTAAAAATCTATTGGTTTTTAGGCTATGCGCCCATGGACACTTTTTCTTAGTGACCTTTAAACTATCAAATAAAATAATTTTCGATCAATTTAATTTTTTTTTCATTTCTGTTTTGTGAAAAAAATATTCTCTCCGATATAAAAAGTTAAATAACTTCCTGCGAACTTCTACAAGAATGAATATTTATTCCTTATGTTTACTCTCAACGTTTTTCTCATGTCATCCGAACGCTAAAGCGTTTTATCTTAAATGAAATACACAAACAAGGATGCTGGCCGTTTGTTTAGCGAATAGAAGATCAAAGTGTTTGAAAACAAACCTTGGTTTAACTTACATGCTAATACTACGGGTTATTCAAATTAGGAAGTGTAAAGGCTGTCGTACAGACTAGTGACGTAATGAATGTCAATTTTTTTACATACGCGAATGCGAATATCTGTCGCTGATACTCGCGATTGCGAATATTCAGTTTTCAAATCTGATGTCATTTGTCCAAGGTAGCTGATTGGCCGCGCAAGTCGCACGCACACCTTTGCAGTGGTTCTGGGTACTAGGTTGATTGTTAATACTAAAGGCCGCTGCACACGAATCTGGATTTGCCACTATATTTCTTGCTAGTGGACGTTTATTGTCTCTGAACAAAACAGACGGTGTTTGTTTGTGGGCGTTTGTTCATGCCACCCACGTGACAAGATACTGTTTCCTGGTTGGTTAGCTAGCAGAAGAGCCCGCTCATGTAAGGCCCCGTAGCTTGCTTGCCGGTCAACAGAAGTTCCAGCAGTGTTTCCAGCCTCGTGTGCAGCGGCCTTAAATCTAAAGCTTTATTACCTAATGTTAGAATAAAGGCTGATAAAAGATGTGATTGCAAAGTCACCTTAGTGAAAAATATTAAGATATTTTTTAAAAAATGAGTATGAAAAAACTTTTATTTAATATTATTTTTCCATAAAAAAAACTATATGATTTTTTTCTGACATTAATATTGGCATGAATTTGGCGAATGTAAAAAATATGCGAATGTTCGTTACATCACTAGTACAGAATATAACATTTACATACCGAGTGTAAGGTAACTATGACAGACATTTCATGAAATGTCCAGTTGCATCAGATAGCTGCAAAGTTTTTAAGAGTCTATAAAATAGTAGGTATGTATTTTGTTCGTAAATTAAGGTATTTTGACGACATTATGGTAAAACAAGCGCCACGAGATATAGAATCAACTATTAAACCACAGTATAAGTAACGTTTTTCAGAGGACTATTGTAACAACAATTCTTGAAGTAAAACTTCTTTAGGCGCGACTTGAGAGTAACTAAAATTCGGACGGAAGTAACGTGTATACGCAGTTTCCGCTATTAAAATGCATCTGTAGAAACCATTTTGAATGAAAGGTGAAACATAGTTACGAACGCAAACCAATTTTTTATTTTTCGGTTGGCATGTGGTGCCACCACGAAAAGTATAACCAGGAGACCCAGCTCAAGTGTAGCGGTGGACCGATATCTGTCGCATGAACCAATATGGCGTCAGCTACTGGGTATAACGCAGACACGTTCATGGCTTACATGTGTGTAGTGTCTGTGAAGTTAAACAACTTTGGTAACTATGGCGAAAACAGGCGGTAAGAACTGAAGTTTTCCCAGGTAGTGATAACAGCGCCATCTCGCGTGCGCCAGGAAACGGTCAGTTTGGAAACACAAGCATAGGAAGCTAGGTCCCTGGTTACAGACTTCGTGGGTGCAACTAATACATTGAAATACCAGATGTTTTAGGTTCACATTCAGAAAAGAAGTAGGTATACCAATATTTGAATATAATATTGATATTTTTTTATTTTGCAGTATTTGAATATGAGGTTCAATAATTACATTAGACTTGTTGGTTCCATTTTGTTTCTTATTAAGAACTTCCTTTACATTGCTGTCGTGATTTATGTACCGGCGCTCGCATTTAGTCAAGGTAATAACGAATTGAAATTAAAATTTTATTTGACAATGAACTTATATTGTGACCATATACACATTTAGTCATAAAAAAGCTCCGTCGGATTTTAAATTAAACCTTTTCGAAAAATAAGTATATAACTTTTCGAATGAAACGATATTTTCAAACTGTGCATAATATATACAATATACAAAAAGTAGTTACTTAAATTTATTATCAAGTTAGATTTTTGGACAATACTTTATAAACCCTGGATAAATCGTTAAAAATATCGCAGCAGAATAATTGTCCACTTCTAGGTTTGTTCCAAGCAGCAGAATCGTACACAGTCTTGCGCAGATTTTTGAGCTAGTGCGCAAGGCAGTCTTGCGCAGTGACAAGACTGTACGGTTCTGTTTGGCTGCTTAGAACAAACCTTAAGTTGACAATTATTTTGCTGTAGTGCTGCACAAATACTATTTTTATTTGCGATATTTTTAACGATTTATCCAGGGTTTATAAAGTCAGTGGTGGCAAGCTAACATTTTAAATGGGTCAGGTACCTCCTAACACGGACTAGGAATGAGGGGGGGGTCGATAATTAAATTATGAATCATATCCACGTTTATAATGTTTTTAATTATGTATTAACTTTTTTCAAACACTGTTGACAACAAATTACAATGTACACTGTAACACTAGTCACTATTGCCATAAGCCGTGCGTCGTGTACCATGTATGTGTATTGTGTATGTATCTATGATTTACGTACCACCGAGTCAAAGCCATCTAAGAATTAGATAGATTCGGTGAACACTTCTAGTTATAGATGCTTATTTGTATTAATGTGCTGACGGTAAATGCAGCTCAAAGCCAAGTACACAATTCATTCTAATATCTAAGATTTTTGGCTGCAGCACTCATAGAGGAACCGCCACTGACTTCTGTACAAAAGCTTGAATTTGAAAATTTACTGAGGGTTAATTTAAGTTCAATTTAATGTTTTTTTTATAAAAATGAACAATTTCTTGGTTTTATTAAAGTATGCCGCTTCACTTAAATACGAAACATTAATCAATGACACATAATTTAATCAAAGCAGACAGAAATACAGTAAAAAAAAATAAGTCATGTGTTTTGTAAATAAATGTCTTCATTTTGTTTCAGTTACTGATATTAACATACATTTGATAACACCTATTATATGTGCCATTTGCATATTTTACACCTGCCTTGTAAGTATTTACATAACTACGATACTCTGATCTAAACTTCATAAAACTAATTTCAACTTTAGAATAACAGTAATTTAAGTTATAATGTTATAAATTATATTTTCTGATAAAGCCTATAGAGTGTTTCAACGTAGATAAAAGATAATTTGTAATTATATATTTGACTAAAAGTAATTTATTGCAGTGACGCGATTCCCCGAGAAGATCTATATTGAGCGAAAGTAACATAATATAGAGCTATTGAAAAAAAAAACTCGGGTCTTAGTGCCAAAAACCCTGCTGATAATACAGATTATAGTGTATTTGCTATAGTAGGTACAGGCCTTGTGGCTTTATTAACTTAAATTTGTTTTTAGACAAAATAAAAAAAATACCCCTTAATACACAGTTCAAAATAAAACATTTTTTTTAATTGCAATATTATTGTCAATCCATCAAATTAAATCCACCCTTCAGTAAGTAAATCCATATTCGCAAACTAGCGTTCCCAAAAAAATTGTAATTCCGGTCCTGACCGGCTGATTTTGTTTAAATTTTAGAAGCACATTTTAATCTTTACCGAAGGGTTAAATTTCAAATTTGAAACGATTCTGAGAACATTTTGTTGCCCAAAAACATTTTCCAACCCCTAAAATCTACTCTTAGTGGGTCCATTTTAAATAGGCTTCGCGCGGTAAAGATTTCAAATATATGGAGTCCATGAAACGTCAAAAATTATATTAAACAATGAAGAAAACAACATTAAAAAGTTAATAAATTACCTGAAAAAAATAAAAAAAATAAAAGAAATATAAATGAAAATATATGCACAAGTAATTTAAACTTACCATTACTAATAAACAATATGCATAATAAATACTTACCTATCTAATAAGTAAAATTACCATTACTAAATAAGTTTGAACTTTTTGCAGTATTGTGATGATACCCACTGTAATCATTTTGTAGTGATAATGGCCACAGCAGCCGATTCACATGTTTTTTTTTTGTTAAAATAAAAAAAAAAAAATTGTCCGGCCCCTTAGTGTGTGTGCCATATGGCAAATACACTAAAATAGAGTCAAGTACACATTTTTAAATTATCTCTCCTCTGAGAGGTGCAGAATTGCAATACAGATGACAGAAATATTAGTTATTATTAGTACCTATATCGGATGGGGTGTGCTAAATCTGTATAGACGTTGTTTCTTGCTGAGGATTTGGTCTGCCCTGAAAATATGCTTGCCACATGGACCCTTGCCTTAATATTAAGATTCCGTTCGGAAAAATAGAATTTTTTGATATATTTTTTCCACGAGCAAAAGATGCATTATATTCGTTCCAAGAATTTATTTACGAATTGTTATATACACAGGGTGGCCTAAAAGCTGTCGTATGGACGGACACAATTCAAACAATCATTATGTTTGGAAGTGTGGTATTTATTATGGTTTTGGGAACGAACAGAGCTGGCGGTTTCAGACGAGTATTGGAAATAAACAATCAGACCGATCGGTTGGAATTATTCAAGTGAGTACAAACGGGCTTTTTCATCATAAATCGATAATTAATTATATTTAGCATTAATTCCTAAAAAAGTCCGTGCGGAAATAATAAATTGATTTGGGGTATTATTTCCAGTTTTGGGCATTGCATTATTTTCAAGGTATTATATAATGGGATTGTCTCACATTTTTTTAAATACATTTTTATTGAGAAAGCTTATTCTATAACAAATAAAAATCCAAAAAATGTGTATTTGTGAATAGAATTTTAAACATAGTATTATTATGCCGCTACGGAAATGATGTAGATAATAGGGTGGCAGGACGGGCAAAATTCCACGGGCCCCAGGTCGGAGGAGGCCCCGGCCCGACAGGGTCGTGAGCACAGGATGATCTAAACGTTTATATTTTAGTCTAATTTGCCGCGGTCCTCAAACGGTATAGTTACGTCACTGTTTACTGCGACAAAATTGAAAGCAAAGCGCAAAGAAGATAGTGTACATGTATAAAGAAGTGTGACTGCCTTTTGATATGAATGATAGTCACACTTCTTTATCGATGTTTACATTATCATTTTTACATTCAAAATGAATCATGGCCTACAAGCCCAGAAACCAAGAAGATTGGGAACAACACCAACCGTGAGCGTCTACCAAGGGCGTAGATATGGGGGGGGGGGAATAAAGGGGGTAATTACCAGGATCATAATAAAAGAGAAATAAAACTGATAATAATACGAATACCTGACTAAAAAATAAAATTTAGAAATACTTTTTGAAAAGGAATTTGTAAAATTATAGGAATTAATATTTTACTTGACATCTTCCTTCGTGAGTATTCTTGTGTGATATAGTAATAAAACTTATTGATTTTTTGGTTTACCCCCCCTGAATAAAATTATCTACGCTATTGGCGTTTACACACATGTTTATATTATTTGTGTGAAGAATAATAACATGCACTGTTCGCTGGTGATCTTAGATGTTTAGCGTCTATAATCTAGAATATGCACTGTTCAAAATTTTGATACGTGGAACGACCCTACAAAATATTGTGGATGTAGCGGGATGACAACACTGCAGTTTTTTTATTGGTTGCATATCTTACAAATTTTTGTTAGTTTTAGCACGGACCCAACCATTCGCCATACATTCTGGTCCGTACTTGCTGGCGGTTATGGTACAGTACTTGCGGCGTGTGCCGTTAATCAGTCGATGGTGCAGAGATATTTAGCCATGCCGACTTTGAAGGACGCCAGAAAGTAAGTACAAGTCATCTACAGTAAATCCTATAAAAAGGTAAAATTTGTTTGTCTGTTTGTATGTGGAGGGAAATGACTGGAACTGCTGAAACGATTCTCAAATTTTTTTCATTAATAAAAAACCAAAGTATCTTTGAGTAATATCGACTATATTTCATTTTGATAAATATAAAAATTCCAAATGAACTGGCTAAATTCGAGGGCATGGTGGAAGTACAGTAATTTTATGGTGGAAGTACGGGTATATAAATTATTTTTATCTTAATTGCGTGCCGACCCGCGGCTAGCGGTTAGTATCTTTAAAGTTGCATTTGGCAAGCTTAAAGGACCTCGCACAAACCTTGTGAGATTTGGTTCTTGGTTAAATGGTTTTAATTTATAGTTTTAGGGTCACTAAGAAAAAGTGTCCACGGGCGCATAGCCTAAAAACCAATAGATTTTTAGCTACAGATATATGTTTAGCGAGATTTTAGATATACGGATATCCATTGAATTCATAATCTTAAAAAAGCTCTAGAAACATGTTTTCGAGTGCGCAGAATCCGAATATGATATTAAAATTTTATACAGAGTGACACTTTCCAACATTGCCTAGTTTTGGACTATTTTTCTATTTCTAAAAAAAGCTCAAAAGTTGAACATGGAACATGTTTGTGAATTTAATGGATATCCATATAAGTATCTAAAATCTCTCTAAACATATCGGTAGCTAACAGTCTATTCGTTTTTAGACTATGCACCTATGGACACTTTTTCTTCTTTAAACTATAAAATAAAACCATTTTCGATCGATTTAACAGAGAACCAAATCCCATAAGGTGGATGTGGGGTCCTTTATGTTTCACATCTGTCAGGTGTCCTACGACGGCTCACATTTTACCATTCCAACCTTAGTTTAGGTCAAAAATCACATTTAAAAAATTTTACAATATCTTTCCGTTTTGAGGTCCCCCGAATCCAAAAAACATATTTTTGAAAAACTCTGTGCGTCTGTTAGTCTGTGAACACGATACAGATTAAACAGATGAGCGGATTGAAACCAAATTTTGGGAGGATGTTTGATATGCAAATATGAAGAACCCTTTTGTTTTTGAAGAAAATCGGCGCATGCGCAGAAGACATATATGCTATAAGGGTATTTTTTATATAATAATGGTATACTTTTCATAACGGATTATTATTTTATTTATTTTTTCAAGAAAGTTTCGTTAAGCAATTTTTTTTCTAAACTTTATAGTTTCAGAAATATTTTGAAAATAAAAAAAAAACAGCCGCTCTTTTGTTTTAAGGATCAGAAATAAACTAGTTCGGCATGCTTTGATTAATTTTTACATGAGGTGGAACATATTATGTAGGTAGCCATGACAACAAATAGCAAATATAATATTGAATACTAGCCATTACCCGCGTCACCTCACGCGATTTTAGATATTTTATTTTCTTTATTACAATCAAATGTCAACATTTTTGAAGTTGGAATAGTCCCGTCGCTCAATTGGCTGGAATTTTTTTTAAATAAGTCAATCATATATGTTCTATTATTTTTAGGACTATATTCTATTTGATAGTGGGCAGCATTACGCTCACAACTCTGTGCTGTTATACAGGACTAGTGATGTACGCCAATTTTCACGGTTGTGATCCAATTGCGACGAAACAGATACGCAAGGCCGATCAATTGTTGCCGTATTTCGTTATGAAGTATGCTGCATCAATCCCAGGAATACCAGGATTATTTGTTAACGGAATATTTAGCGCTGCACTCAGGTGAGACACGCTAGAGTAAAATTAAAAAATGAACTGCGATGGGGTTAATTGCGATTTTCACCAAGCGGGGTGCCGTAGTATAATAATAATAATAATAATAATAATTATAATTTTTATTACTTTATGACATGCGTATAACAGGAGAGTTTGTCAAATGTTACATATTGTTTTAACAATAATTTCAATAATAAATAGCACAATAAATAATTAAAAATTTGATATCTTAAAATTTTGAAACGAGAGAATATTTAAGAGAGTAAACTTTTCATTTATTATAAATAGTGGTGAGAGCACCAGACTCTCATTCGGGAGGTATCGAGTTCGAATTCCGGCGGGGGCAGATGTGGCTGAGACTTTTTCCTGCTGTCTTTCGTCGAGGTTTTCCATCGTTTCCCTCAATAATTCCAGATAGGTACATATCGAGATGGTTCCTTATTCAAGGCCATGGCCGATTGCCTGTCAAACTCCTATGCTCAAAATTTGCCTACCTTATCCTAATGTCCTAAAATTCTTTCATTCGCCCATTGCTATTAAGTGGAAGTTTAAAAATGTAGAAAATAACGGGAAGTGAGATAGGTGGAAAATAGTAATGGTGCGAATGGCGTCTGTTATGACAGAAAATCGAGATACAGACGTTAAACGCATTATTATTAATTGCGATTTTTGCAGCGGGTCTATTCTGCGAGTGTTGGCTAAGCACCAATATTTGTTGACGATTAATTTTTTCAGGATTAGGAAATGCTTAAGTGTTGAATTTGTTATAGGTACCGTGGCTAGACAAAATGCTACATATACACACAGTACACACTGTGTATGCACGACGCTTTGACAGAGAGAGTAGAAACGATTGTCCCACTCTTTCCTCTCAACTGCCAGTTGAAGTTGGAGAAGGGAAGCGTTTCACTTTTCGTCTGATCCAGGCCAATTTATCCCCCCTAGTGCGCCTAAAAAAGTTTCACTTCAAAATGGTCGCTAATAATTAAATATATACGATTTCATTTCATAAAAAAATGTCTTGGTTTGTACCGTAAAAATATTTAATGTTTTAAAATATCAAAAATGGCTTTCAACGCAAAATTTTTTTCGGAAACTTCACTAGTTCATTCTAAATTGCTAACTTTCTCTTATACCACGTTGTATTGTAAGTTAAAAACGAACACTCAAACAATTATCTTTATATTAATTATTTATATATTTATAAATATTTATTATTGTGTTGTCATGGGTTCTTAATACGTGTGCAAAGTTTCAAATTATTTATAGGTCTGGAATTGGGTGAAAATTAAATTGAAAGATTTCATCACATACATACGAGTACAAGTGAAGTTAAAAATAAAATATATTGTTCGTTGTAGTACAATGTCAACGGGGTTGAACGCAATGACGGGAGTGATACTGCAAGATTTTATCAAACCATTCTATAAAAAGCCAATATCTGAAGAACAGGCGAGTCTGATAATGAAAATCAATGTCGTGATTTGTGGTCTGGTTTGCGTCGGACTCGTATTTCTGGTTGAAAAGTTAGGAACGATTGTGCAAACTGTAAGAACTTTGGATGCCGTAACTGCAGGCGCACTGCTGGGAATATTTACGTTAGGAATACTTTTCCCGTGGGCAAATTCAAAAGTAAGAAACTGTATTTGTATCAAAATCGTTTTAATCCGCCGCGCCACTTATAAATATAAATGTTCGTTAGTTAAAAATCTCAAATTGTACATGAGCATACTTACTAGCGGTCCGTCTCGGTTTCACCCGGGTGCGATAGATATAATTTTGCAAAATGTAGGTATTTCGTTTGCGACCCGGCATCTGAACTAATAGCTTTGAGCAAATTCTAACAGATGTCGCTACTTGGAACAAAACAGGTTTTTTTTTTGTTTGCTTTTGAACTAATAGCTTTGAATAAATTCTAACAGACGTCGTTACGTGTTATTAAAACAAGTTTTTGGAGAAAATACTGTTAATTTTGTATAAAATATTTAATAAAAACTATCCTATAGCGTAAGTTGCACCAAGCAACACATTACAAAATTTCATTAAAATCTGTTCAGTGGTTTCGGAGATTAGCGCAGCCAAAATTGTGACACGGGAATTTTATACATATAGATTATATCTGTGACAAGTGAAAACATGCTTTTTTTAAAAAAAGCGCCATCTGTTGGACGTTAAAGCAACACACGCTATTCTGAATATTTTACGGCAATGGGAGCGCCACCTGTTAAACGTAACAGCAACACACGCAATACTAAACATTGCTCATGCCAAACAGCGTGATTCATGACAACTGGCACTGAGCATTTTCCGTGTTTCCGATTGCATTCTTGAAATTAATTTTTTAGATCTAGACAGGGATTGCGTCTCACATGGACAATATATGTTCTAGATTCGGAAAATCAGACAATTTCCGTATCTGTACAGACAAAAAATATTGTATACCCGCAAGCATTGTGTAATTTAACATATTAAAAACGTGTGCCTTCTATTTTCTTTCTTTTTCATGAAACCAAAGTGAGCCGTTAAAGCTAGTAAAAAACAATTCAAAATTTTTATCGATGAGAGGATTGACAAATCTAAAAACTTTACTGATTTTGAGTCATGGGCGCAGAACGTGTTAAACTCACTTTCTTCGCAATTAAGACGGCCATAAAAAATATTTTTTTTTTACAGGGAGCTCTGTTTGGTGGGTTAGCAAGTGTAGCGTTCGTAACGTGGATGTATGTTGGAGCTCAGGCCGCCTTAGCGCGAGGTTTGACGACGCTGCCTCGAAAAACGGTGTTTCTAGATCAGTGTCCGGCTGACTTGAATTTTACAGTCGCCAGTTCTGTGGATTCCAGTCAGAAACAACCGTAAGTGCAGATAACTATTGTCTGATTTTTAGATCAAATGAAAAAAGTACTGTAAGAAAACTGTTCGTGATGGAAATTATTTATTTACAATAATAAACGTTTAACAAAACAGTTGAACACATAATCGAAAGTACTTCTTTAACGTAACAGAAACAAAACAACAGTTCTAATTCTTTCAAAGTCAATATTTATGTACACGAAATATTTACAACACAGGGACACACCTAAATTTTATTTATTATTATTTATTTATTTATCCACAGGAGACTGTTTATGTTAAACTATTTATTTCAACAGTTACCTCAGCACTGCTCATTGACATTTGTTAAATACTGTCATTAAAGTTTCTAAACAGCCGTTGCCATGCAATGCAATCAATTATGACGTCACTCTCCCACTATTATCCAAAGAGACGAGGCAACCTCTGCAATCTACTAACCTTGAGTGCAACCGAGCAATAATGTCTTGACTTTTAATCGTTTCAGACAAGAAGTATTCTACCTGTATCGCATTTCCTACATGTATTATATTGTCTTGGGTACATTGATGACAGTGATTGTTGGTAATATAGTAAGTTTGTTGACAAGAGACAAAAATTTACCGTCGGTAAGCAGAAAGTTGTTATCTCCAGTGATTAGACGATTCCTTACAACGCGCTCTTCCCACAAATCAACGACATCTGATTATTTCGGTCCACAGAAAATTGTACTAGTCGACGCTACAACGACCGAAATGAAACCGCTTAAGAAGACCATCACTGATTAAAATATTATGTTACGTTTTGCCGAATGTCGATATTCGACCGAACTTTGGTAAACATTCGCAATGTACTTTTGACTGATAATTGTTATTGTTAATTCCATGGTGAATAATAATTTTCTATTTTTTTTACTTATTACTCTTTTTACAAAGCTATTTTTATTTTAATAAACATAATACTTATATATTATTGATCCAGAATGTAGTTTTTGAATTTTCAATGCATAATCATCCACACCTTGTTTTAATTAACAAGAGTCGGCTTGTCACCGGAAACACCGCAGCCTCTTGGGCTTATTGTACTATTTCTCAATCTCTTATATCACTCGATCCAGTATCCTCATTCCTTGTACTAGCTTGTGCAGTCCGTGGACTGGGTGATTGATAATGTAGTGTTCTGAACTCATTCTACATTGTCCATAAATTATTATCTGTCTTCTACGACCCAAAGCCTCGCATTCATCCGTCTCCTTATTGTACTGTCTGCACTTTAAGTCCCCGTTAAACTGTCCGTTTCTTTGGAGGTGTCCTTTCAGGGCACAATGTCCTGTCAGGAGGCCTACCACGAGACGAAGATTGTTCCTACTGAATTATAGTAGTTCTTCATTCATCTTTCGGGATGGTTCTCTAATAAAAGTCTTGTCATGTTGCTGTAGGCAAATTTAATTCCAGTTTGATTTGTGCTGATTTTTTATTCATTCCCTTTTTTGATCCCGTACTGTGCTTTTGCACACTCCCAGGGCAGGTTCTGGGCCAATGTATGGAGTTGACAATCCTCGTCATCCCATCAGCTATCCACACTTTAGATCTAAGTTTATAATAATAATTAGGTAATAATTCAAATAAATAAAATTGTCGACCAATTTTACTCAGACCAATATATTGACAAAAAATAAAAAAAAAATAACAAATCAATATAACATAAGATGACGTTTCGATCCGGATTTGGATCTTCTTCAGAAAAATCTAAAAAATATAAAAATAATTAGTATTAGTTATTTAATATACCTAGAATGCACGATGATTGAATATTTTTGAATAATTAATAATATCATCCTTTCACTGGACAAAAATAAATATTACTAAAGGGTAACTTTTACATCAATACAAGCTTCATTCTTCATCATACATACATTCGACTGAATTCAAAGTTCGGTAAAACCTGCCTGACCTTGGTATCGCACGTAAAACTACGTTCAGCGTCTAACTGGAACCCACTTCCTCCTCCACGTATTGGATTCCTCCTTCCTTCCAAATAGGTCGCATAGTTTGCGGAAGGTCTCTAAGCTTCAAATCTACCCGCGTCCAGAAGTCGCTTGCATAACAACAAACTGCCACTATCTTTATCAAAGCCACTCGACGAGCTTTTAAAGAGCTTTACAAGCTGTCTGTGTGTTAGTTTGCCTATTGAATGATAGATGTCTATCTATCGTCGTGGCCACGTCGGCGCATACGACAATAAAAACAATCGATTTTTTGCGCGCTATTTATTTGTAGCATATAGTTTCCGTGAGACGTCGCAACGCTTGTCGTCGTATCGCACCGTTCAGAGTGAGTTAGGACGTTCACAAAACAAACAAGTGCGGTCTTCTGAACGCTTCGTCAAACAGCTTGCGTCGTGAATCGGTGCCGGTTATTCATTACATAACGTCATTGCATTGTGCTCGACAGCTGTACTATACTTCAACTGTTTTTTGGTAAGTTCTTTTGGTTTTTAAATATTTATGTTATTTTTATTTAAAAATAGAAATTGATCATTTTTTTTTCATATATTTTTGTATATTTTCTTGTTTTATAGTCAAGAATTTAAAAGTCAATGTTTGAGAAAGATTTTTGCTTAGATGTTTTCGTCAACAAATTCTGTGTTGAAATGAAAAAAAATAACTGTCATTTATTTTGAATGACACGGGAGGTGATAGCTATATATTGTATTTTCATTTACCTACTACTAAAAATGACAGGTAATGCAGCTTATGACTAAATTATATTAATCATAAAAAATTTTATAGATCATAATAATATCTCTAGGTGTTAAATTATGCTATTTTTAAAATATGTTTTTAACTAATTGTATAGGTTATTTAGTTAAAAAAACTCACATGTATACTTTGACGTTTTGGAAGTTTGGAAGACGTTTTTGTTAATAAATACAAGCAAATAGAACATACTTTTCTTAAAATAATGTCCAGGGGCTACAAAAAAATATGTCGTTGATTTGAGAATAAGTAGACACTGAAATAATGACTACCGACAAAACCGGACACAAATTAATATTTTTAGAGTTAATTTATTTTTATCGCATGATATACAGCAGTTTTAAAATTTAATTTAAGCCAATAATTCATTTTTCCTCGACATACCTGTTTTAATAGTACGGAGTGTTCAGAGAAGTTCGAAATTGCTTGTGAGACGGACTATTAGCAGTAAAGAATATATAAAGTGAGCCTACGTGTGTATAAATATATTATATATATATCAATATGTGAAAAAAAACTTTGTATCCATTTTTAAGCACAGTGCGCGCACGGAGAAGTGTAAGATTTGGCATAATTAAAGTTCATATGAAGAAGGACTGCAGAAAAATAAAATTATTTATGTATAAGACGTGTTACAAATACATACATTAAATTAAATAAATTTCGTTCATACATTGTAAAAAATTAGCAGAGTACGACCACAGACTGGGTCGCTAATTTTTATTGTAATATATAAAAAATATGTAAGGGTACTTCCATTAATTAAAAAAAAAATGGACCCCCCCCTTGGTGAGATTTGTTAAGATGTGGTGGGAGTCCGTCCCGCTTACGTAAGATTTGCCGAATAATTTTTAAGTGTTATAATATTTTTCTTTGAATTAAAAAGTTGATGTGATATTTTCATCGATCCCCCCTCCCTTTAAATGAGATTTAACGAGCTTTTGCCGGACCCCTTCCCATTTTGAGCTCACGTTAAATGGTCTAAACTTATAGAATAGATTTAAAAGTTTAAATTAAAGGTAACAAAACTTAGGAGACTACGTCTGAAAGACAATTGTTACAAAATTATGGACAATAAAAAACCTTTATATTTTACAAGAAAGAGATATGAAACTTTATTTCTCTCTTCTACTCACTGCGACGTGTATCGAGAAGTACGCATATCTATAAACAAGATCTGCAATCGATGGAAAAATAAACAGTGTGTTATCCCAAACATCAACACATTAAAATTCAAACCACGCGCCGATGTTTTAATCTTGATGTTTTGGTGTTTGGGCTAACATATTGTTCCTTTTTTGCTCGTATCTTTGTAATAAATAACTTTCGGATATACAATTGTTAGTGACGAATCGCCGTATTGGTTCAAAGAGCGCGCGCTTGGGGCCTTAAAAAATCAAAAAGAATACTACATTTTATTTTTTGTTAATCAATAATAAAAATCTTAGATTAACGTCTGAATAGAAATCTTCAAATAAATAAAATTATCGACCAATTTTTTAAGACTGTATATTGACAAACAATTATAAAATTATAAATCAATATCTCAATAAATGACGTTTTGGTCCGGATTTTATAATTATAATATTTATAAATTTTTGTCAATATACATAGTCTGAAAAAATTGGTCGATAATTTTATTTATTTGAGAATCAATAATAAATATAAAATTACTAGCGGCCCGATCCCGCTTAGCCCGGATTTGTAGATTGCCTATAAAAAATAGACATATGATGCGAATTTTCTTCTAGAATAATAGCCGTATTTGCCTGGCGTTGTTTTTTATTTATTATTAATTGATAAAGTTGTTTACTATTAAACAAATTAATAATTAATTTATTACTAGATAATTATAAACCAAATTACATTACTGTAGAAATTCTCCTTAAGAGAAACTTTTGCATTCAGAGAAAAGGTCCGCATATAATGCCCGTTTGCGCGTATATGCCAACACGACTGCGTCTGTACTTACTATACCCCCTCGACCAATAACCTTGACCCATTACGGGCGATCGGAATAAGTGGTGAGGCATCGGATCTTATAGTGACGGCTCAAGCAATAAGAAGCCCATATAAATGTAATTAATTTATTAACTCAAAAATTAGTTTTAATAGTGAAATAAAATATACTTAAAAACAGTTCTATAACCATAAGAAACATTTCAAAAAAAGTTTCATCAAAATTCGTCAAATATTTTTTGAGTTAAATCTCTTCATACAAAATATACAATATAAATTTTATGTAATAATATAGATTTAACAGGGTACCAAAATAATGACCAAATGATGTAAGACGGATGACATTTCTATAAAATTTCTTAACCCTAGAATCTAGTCTAGTAAGGCCGTACCGACAATGGGGCAAGCGTTGCCTAATTTTTTAGGATTTGAAGGTGTTCACACTCGTTTTTTACTTTTTGGAACCCTTTGACAAATTACCTCTAGAAAATTGTATGTAAAAAATCCATTGTAAAAAAGCATTTTTTAAATTCTACGTATAGGAGGCCACAATTTTACTTCTTGTCCCGGGCCCCCCGAAGTTCTAGTTACGGCCCTGTAGTCTAGATTTCTCGCACCCCGTATATTTAATAAAATATTAATTTGTTTTTGTTTGAACGAAAAGGACAGACACTATTCCACGCAAGTCGATATATTGCTTACGCAGTTTGCCTAATTACGTGAAATGCCGTTTAAAAACGGTAAACACAATAATTTGTACGAAGGGAAATTATACGGTGTTGTAAATATTTACCAAATTAGTCAGCATATTATATACTGCGTGGGCGTTTCATTTAAGTATTTAGGCACTCAAAGCGGTACGTATCAGTTTAAGCACTATTAAATTCAAGGCCAATGGCCGTGTTGAATTGCAGGAAGTATTGTCAGAAAATCTGATTTGACAATAACCTTAGAATGCAATCACACTTATTTCTCCACAAGGGGACATATATTGATTTTTTTTTCTAAATTGCGGCAGCGGGTGAAATGTCCTTCTAGGCGGCTCACGGGTAAGTATGTGGAAGACTGCTGTCCCCCCTTCTTTTATCCTCAACGTGCTGGTGTTCTCTGTTCGGTCGTAGTATGCTCTTCTATGACTGGTCGTTCTACTCGGTGGGTTCGTATGGCTCAGTGTTGGTGTCTTACTTAATCGCGGGTCACACTAGGCTGGTTGCCAGCCGCGAGCTGTGGAAGCCGCTACTGTCAGCCATCAATCAGCTTGGTGTGAGCACAAAATTCGCCGCTGGCGCCGCCAGCCGGCGAGTATTTATCAGCGGATGGTGAAATTGGACATGTTCTATTTTGGTAGACAGGCAGCGGCGACTAGCAGGTCACGTGACTCACTCGCACCCGCTACCACCAACGAGCAGGGCAGTCTGACCAAAGTAGTGCATCTTAGGCGAGTAAACCATCACGTACCACGTGGTTTATGTTCGATGATGTAGTGACCGGATTGGCAGCCACTACTCGCGGTAGACTAGCGAGTAGCAGCTGTAGTGTGACCGGGCTGCCCGCCGCTGCTACTGATCAGCAGCGGCTGACAAGCAGCCTAGTGTGACCCGCGCTTTAGTTCAAGTCTTTTTCTTTGCTGTTGAAATACACACCTATAATTTCAACCTATAAGAAGAAGGATTGAATCTAAGTAAAACCTGGACATTAGCAGTGAGCCATATCAACTCACTGAGTGGAACGGCCAATCACAGAAGAGCATGCTACGACCGAACAGAGAACACTAGCACGCTGAGCATAATAGAAGGGAGAACAGCAGTCGTTAACTGTCTAGAAGGACACTTGTTCCGCTGCCACATCGCCGTTGATAATGTCTACCGCAGTTGTACACGAAATGTCGGGTAGAAATACCAATGGACCACGGCCTATAAGCTCGGAAACTGAGAGGGATTGGAATAACACCGGCCTTGAAAGTCTACACACTTAAATAATATAGGTATCGTCGTTGGTTCTGTAATAGCTCTTATGTGCATAGTTGACAGATTTTACGTTTTTTAGATGAAAAGATTCGCAGGAAACGGAGCTCTATACACTAGTAATACCTTCAAATTAATTTTACAGTAACCAACAAGGGGAAATAACTCTTATGTGAAAAGTTGTATCAAATAATTCCTCCCATGTGCCAATAAATCCGAAATTAACGTCTTAATTAAACATGTATAAGGAAAAAAAGTATGAATTAGTAATATACCTCTGAAATTGCTAGTTCTTACCATCCATTGCTGAAATAAGCACTTTTTGGCCTTTCCTGCAAAAGTTACTTTTTGCACATTAGAGGTATTACAGAACCAACGACGATATTATGTATTGTTTACATGTTTTATTACAACCGCTTGTAAAGATTACGCGAACATTTTTTCAATTTATTTTTAGTGTATTTATCGATGTTTTCTGAGATCAGATAAGACGTATTCTTAAAAGTGTTTGGGAAATGACATGGCTATACTAATTGGAACTTGGGAGGTTGTCTTTGTGTTGTGAATCGGAGTTTGCAAGGAGGCAAATATTAATTGGAGAGTCTTAAGTGTTTTGAGCAAGTCATTAGTAGCAGCAACACTTGTTATTTACGTAGCTTTAATAAGAACAAAGCCTGTTATAACTAAGGCGAGAATCAGACAAGCAATTTAAATACATTAACATCTACTGTTACACGCAACATTGGCTGACAATTTCCAAATTTACGTGTTTTTAATATTTATAGAATAAAATAATAATCGTTTTAAAGTCCGTCTTAAAATGATTTAGTTTTACCAATTTTAATAATAAGCAGGTATTAATTTATCACTGTAATGTTAACTTGCAAATTAAATAAATTTTTCGGTATTTTCGGGAACCAATTTTCTTTCAACATTTAATTCCATGCCTTAAAATAATGTAACAAAACTGCTGTAGTCCGTGGCGGAAATTATTTATTTACAAGAATAAATGTTTAACAAAACGGTTAAACACACAAACGAAAGCGTATTCTTTAACTTAACCGAAATAATAATGGTAACAGAAACAAAACTAATAGTTCTAAATTTTAAAATAAAAGACTAAGTAACAGAGAATATAGAGTCACTAAATTATGTACACAAACTATTTACTACAACACAGGAACACAATACAAAGTTTAGCTAGTACAGTAGCTGATTCACACTAATTGTATTTATAAAAAGTTATTTAAACAGATTTATATAAATTGCACTCACTAGAGTTATTTATTTTCACAGTATAACTGAATAATTTATGTAGTAATGCCAGAGCACTGTGTCAGCACAACGAACAGCTCCAATAACTGACTGCCTTCTTGCTCACTCTGCTCGCCTTTTTATAGTTTTCGGTTCATGCTTCTAAAATGTTCTCCACGCATCGAGATCCCTTTCTTTACATCTATTGTTCTCTCCAAGCGATTCTAAGAAATCGGGTCTAACTTCGCTACCTGCTTCCCGCACAGAGATACTTTCCTTTACATGTATGTGTGTCTCCAAGGTCGGATGTTCTTTACTTGTTTCCATTGTTGTTGGTTCTAGTAGTTTCTACCGAACTCCATAGGCGTCCCATCAGAGCATGCAACAATAATATACAATCTATACTAATATTGTAAAGAGAGAGTGCGAATTTTGTGAGTTTATGCGTATGCGGAGGGTAATCCCCGAAATTACCCATCTGATTTCTAATTTTTTTTCGCCAATATTTAGAATGGACCCTCAGGATGGACTTAAGCTATCGCGTTAAAATAAAATTGCTTTTTGTGGAGACCAATTTTGCAACAGAAGTCGACGAAAAAACGATGCCAAAGTCGTGCGAAACCGGTTGCGCACGAATTTGTAGATTGGCACCGTTTTTTCCACTAGTTTTCCACTAGTATATTATGTAAGTGTGTTTTAAAATAAATTGACTGAACTGACAAAGTTCTCTAAAAAGGATAAAATAATCTTCCCCTTCGTTTTATAAAAAACCTTCACGACCTATATTCAATTAGAAGTTGGCGTACATATAAACCACAATAATTATAGAGAAGTAATTGCGCCTGCATTAATTGAATGCATTCCAGGAAAGGTGTTTGCAACGAAGGAAAAAATTATTTCATCCCTTTAGAGACTAATTTTGCATTTAATAAAGATTATTTTTATTTTATTTTTAGGTTATCTACCTATTCATATGAAAGTTGCGAATAAAATTTTTGTTCATCATTTTAGGTAATTTTGAATAAATAATAACTAAAAAAGATACTAAAGAAAAACTAAAAAAACGCGACTGCGGTTGTCTCACATTAACTAAATAAAAAAAATATAAAAGAACAAGAACTCAACTGCACAAAAATGAGACTAATAATGATTAAAAATAATAAATAAGTAAATTAATTATTTAATCAAACAACCTCAGAATGCAGCAAACGGAGAATTATTTAAAACATGCTATTGAGGTTTTCCGACTTGCTTCGTTACTTTTTAGATGGTTCCACTTTTGTGTAGCCAGGTTTTTCTTTCTAATATTTTTTTCATCTTTTTAGTTAATGTGAGACGACCGTAGTAGGGTTTTCTGTTTTAATTTTTTTTTTTGAAATTTTTGGCTCTTTAGTTCATTATACCAGACTAATGCTCGGTTGCAGAAAGCAATGTCAGAAAATCTTATCTGATAATGATGTTAGATTGTGACATTGCTCGAAAAATAATTGATTGATTGAAACGATATTTTCTTTAATAATTAAACTGTGTATAGTTACATTTATTATCGTTTTTTGTACAAATTCCATTTCGAAACAACTTTTTTCTTTGCATTTTGATCAATATTTAGCTTGAAATTCGATATAGAGTAAATATTTATTTTTGTTTGAGTACAATCTAATGAGAGAGAGAGAGAGAGAGAGAGAGAGAGTTTCACAACGATATTAGATTGCTCCTGAACGTATGAAAACTGTAATAATATGATTACAATCTAAGGTCATTGTCAAATAAGGTATGTTGACAATGTTTTTGCAACCCAGCACCAGAATTACCAGAAACAATCATTTTGTTTTACCTTATGACACTCGCAGTACCAAGACGAATTGAGTCATATCTCATTTGTCAAAATCGGTCGAGTAGTTTTTGTTTTGCAAGAGAACACAGAAACGGAAAAACATGTATTCATCGCTTCGCTGCAGTCGGGTTAAAAATACAAACAGTAAACACATTCCTTAGCGCGGTATTATTGTTTGTTATTATGGTGGAGGTGCAGATCGATACCCGTTTCTTCCACCACAAACACAATTGTTATTTACAGCTAACTGGGTAACCCGGATAACGTCAGATGATGTGACCGGCTTCATTCTTCCTCATACAATGTGATTTATATTCAAATCGGTTCAATAGTTCCGTACGAATCGATACCTCTTCGTTTAGTCGGTTAAAAATTGCATTATTCAAAATTATGTTAAACGTCATCCGAACAATTCCAATTACTTAAATGCTGTATTTTACATTAGGCAAATACACTAATAATTTAATTAATTAATTGGATATAGGCTCTTCGTCAAGAACTAAAATAATTTCACGTTTATTTTAAAAAATACTAAGTACAAAACCATTTTTTTAACTCGCTTTCTGGTGTGTCTGTCCGGGTGGACAAGATAATATATTTGTGATATTTTTAGTCGTAAAAGTTCACTGAAAACATCTGCTCAACAAAACTTTTTTTAGAATCTTTGGAGATGACATTTTTGAATTATAGTTGATATTTTTGTTACCGGATAAGCCTGCTCAAATACGTTTAAAAAATTAACTCATGATTCGATTAATCAAAAATCGATTTTTTATGCTCGATTTAATCGAGATGCGATTCTAGTGCGTTCAATTCGATTCGATTCCAAGATTGATATTTTTTTTAGAATGAATCGACATGTATATACAGAGCACCAACTGTTAAAACTGTTAATTATGATGTATCGAGGAAAAAATTATTTTTAGAGTTCCGTATTTCAAAAGGAAAAAAGGAACCCTTATATGGGGTCACTTCGTTGTCTATCTGTCTGTCAAGACTCTTTTTCTCAGGAATTAATATCACCTACTCAGGTCTGCTATCCCTTGGAGCTGTGAAAAAACAAACTTCTAAGTCAACGCAATCAAAAGATACGGCCGTTTATGTCGCGTATTTTGATACTCGCAAGAGAATTAAAACCTATAGGGTACTTCCCGTTAACCTAGAATCATGAAATTTGACAATAAGCAATGTCTTATTGCACAAGTAAATTTGTATACAACCGTAAATTTGTAGTTACATCACAAAAACAATTATTTTTTAAATAACTCCACAGCTAAGAATCAGCTGGGTTAAGATCAAGCAATCCTGGTAGCTTTGAATATACAAAAACATGTCTGCTTATAACGCGATCTTGAAAAAACATCAGTTTGTAACAATTATTATTATTTTATTCAACATATTTATTAACGTAAGTTAATAACATGAATATTATTTAATTAAACATATTTATCAACGTAAGTTTGTAACATGAATAGTATTTAATTCAATACATTTATTAATTTAAGTTTTTTAACATGAACACTACTTCCTAGTTCATACGCTCCGCTGCCATCTAGCCTCTGTTTCTCTACATGACCACCAGAATACACCAGTGGCGGCGTGGCTTTTTAAAACGTGGTGTTACAAGTTAACAATTTTGTAACTGGTCGGTAAATGTGCGATCTTCTCCATCCTGCATAAAAATCATGGTCTGAAATTCTACGCGCTCGTTTTTGCACTTGTGGAACTTAATTATGCGACTTGAGAGATCGCTATTAATTTGTGTAATAGGCCCCACTCACGATCAAACTTCATGCCACAGTTCAGTGTTCAGTGAAGTTGGACCGATTAATCGAAAGACTGACTGGCACCACACACAGTTCATGCAAACTGCTCAGTTTTTTTAATTTTTTGTGTTCAGTTTGGTTCAGTTGTTGGCATACACTCGTCGAGTATAGATATATAAGATATATATTATATAGATACTATGATATTATACTATAGATAACTAATAAGAACTAAATGAGTTATTTAAATGGTGAGGATTGGCTGTTCATAGCTATGGGATTGTATTTAAAACAGGGAAAAAAGGAAAAAAAAGAAGAATATGGGTGAAAATTTGTTAGAAATGCGTGATTCAAGAAGTCATGTTTATTTGATTAATGAATTACATCTTGAGCCGCTTGATTGGAATAATTATTTACGAATGGATAAATTAACTTACAATTATTTACTGGAATTAGCTACCCCATTTATTAAGAACCAGGATACAAATATGCGAAAATCTATTTCTACACAAGAAAGACTTGCAGCAACATTGAGATTTTTGGCTTCTGGTTGTACAAAACACAGAACTCCAAAAACTGAACTGAAAAAAACCCACACACACAGCAGTTTACTTGAACACTGAACACTGAAGTCGTTCAAAAATCAAGATGCATTTGATGAGTTCATGCTTGACTTCAGTGTTGGTTTCAGTGTTTATTTGTCCCACACATTATCATGCTTCACTGAACTATAAGTTTGAACACTGAACTGTGGCATGAAGTTTGATCGTGAGTGGGGCCTATTAGGCTTAATATCTTAGATGCATTTATTCATTTGTTAGCTGTACGGAACCCTCGGCACGCGAGCTACACTCGCACTTGACCGGTTTTTTACAGTAACAGCACAAAATCATTGGGTAAATAGTATTCAGTAGCAGTTTTTATATCAGAGCAATGATTTTAAAACTAAGTACGATATCAAACTATCATAAAAACGTACAGAGCACTATGAATCTATACTTATAGGGGCATTTACGTTCTGCATACGGTAACGTTCGGTGAAGCATTAAATATCTAATATCTGCTGCACGACTGCATTCCGAAACAACGTCTGTACAGCGTTTCGCTACGTTTACACAGGACTTTTTCAATGACGTGATCGTGCCGACAATCACGAAGTAGTTAACACACCATTCTACGAAGTCGGCACTCCAACTTTTTGATGTGAAACATCTATTGGCGCGTTACTGAGGTTAACACCGACATTACTGAGTCATGCCCCCTCTTATTTGTGTATTTACGTATAACCTCAAAGCTTCTTGCTTGGAATTTATCTGTGTTTTTATGTAATTAATACGTAATTAATTAATTAATGTATTTAATAAGCGTGCTTACGACCGAGGTATGAAGAAAAATATTATACACCACACTGGCCGAAGGTGTGATAACCTTGCCCTGCGTTTCATGATGCCCTCTGCTTCGCCTCAGGCATCATGGCGTGCAGGGCAAGATATCACACTTTCGGCCCTTGTGGTGTATAATATTTTTCTTCATACCTCGGTCGTAAGCACGCTTATTTAAACGAACTGAATGGAAATACTGAGGAAACTGGAATTTTATTCGACAGGTATTGGATTCATATCCTGCCCAGGGCCGGATTAACAAGTAGGCAGAATAGGCAGTTGCCTGGGGCCCCCGATTTTAGGGGGCCCCCGAAAAATGAAAAAGACTTCTAAAATTTTCTTACAAACATAAAATTCTAGAGAGTGAAAGAAAAATATAATCAGAACTGAAAATCAATTTTACTCAAATAAATAAAACTCAATTGACCGCATTCAAAAGGCGACGACCGACGAACTAGACAAGGTTCCTAAAAAGGACATTTCCGACTCATTTGACAAATTGTATGAGCGCATTAAACATGTCCGGAAAGTATAAAGGTGTGTAAGCAAGAATATTGAGTTTGAATGAGAATGCGATCTATGTTCCCTGTTCCGCGCATTCCCTTAATTTAGTTGGAGAGCATGCTGTGAAGTGCTGTTTTTATGCAGTAGATTTTTTCGCCATTATGCAGACATTATATAATTTTTTTTCCGCTTCCACCTATCGTTGGGGCGTATTAAAAAATAAAATAAACAATGAGAAAACTTTGAAGACATTGTCAACTACACGCTGGGAAGCACATTCGAATGCGACGAATGCAGTTTACGATTCATTTGATATCATATTAGAGGCTCTAGAAATCATTGCTGATGATGAATCACAAAATACTAGTACTACTCGTTATGAGGCGACGTGTATCGCGAATAAAATGCAAAAATTCGAATTTGGTTTCATGTTGATTTTATGGAACTCTATTTTGACTGCTATGCGTTCAGTGAGTAAGTCATTGCAAAGTGAAAAAGCAGATTTGCAAACGTGTGCTTTTTTGTACGGATCGTTAGAAGAGAGTTTAGTTTCATTCCGTGAAAAGTTCAATGATTTCGAGGAAAAAACAAAACAATTATTACCTGGTGTAGGTTATACAGAAATCGTAAAACGTACTCGTCGTAGAAAAAAACAACCTAATGACGGAAATGCTCCAGAAGTAGAATTTTCGCCTCGCGATGATTTTAGGATAAAAAGTTTCCTCGAAATCATCGACAATCTTCACAGTGAAATCAAACGACGTGCGAAAGTGTATATGGAAGTTTCAGAGAGATTTGCATTTCTCATCAACTTTTCTCTAAGTGATGGAGACCTCCACGAAGCTATAAATAACTTAGTTCGTTTTTATTCTAGAGATTTGGAAGAATTTTTCATTGAAATGAAACAATTCCAAAGTTACGTGAACTCCAGATACACTGATGCACAAAAAACTCATACTCATTTGTATAAGATTCTAATGGAAGATCAATTAGCCGATGTATTTCCTAACACAGAAATAGCTCTTCGGATTTTTTTAACATTAATGATCACAAATTGTTGTGCCGAACGATCCTTCTCGCAATTAAAAAGAATCAAAGCTGCTGAAAGAGCTACAATGCGACAAGAGCGACTCGAGATGTTAGGTATACTTTGCATTGAGTCAGATTTATTGAACAAAATCGATATTGATGATATAATTGATGAATTTATTGAAAACAAATGTAGAAAACGACATGTTTAAAATGTAGATAGTAATTTTATTGATATTATTACATTGTGACAATAAAATTTTTATGAAAGATATAAGTTTGTATTTTTTAATCGAAAAAAGAAGGGAACGGACGTGAAAAAAAGGGCCCCCAAATTGATGGTTGCCTAGGGCCCTGTTGAGGGTTAATCCGGCCCTGATCCTGCCAGAAGTAGATGTAAATGAAATTCAGTTTTGCAACAATAATATAACAGTAATTGTATTTTTAACCGACTTTAACAAAAAGGAGGAGGTTCTATGTTCGACTGTATATTTTTTTTTGTTTTTGAAGTGAAAACTTCTTTAGCGGCGTTGTACACTTTTTTTGTAATGGCAAAAAATGTTAAACTCGCGTCAGGGCATACATTTGCGTCAGGGTCACGTGTCCTGATCGAAAATGCGTAAGACGAAAACTTTTATTTATACAACGTTAAACATCTAGCGTTGAAATATCGTACATAAAAATGCAATCTATGATACAAACCATTTTGATCGAAAATTCGTAAGACGTTAATATTCAAGTTTTCACTTCCGCCGGTACTCCCGGAGTGCAAAGGGTTTTTTTTATGTTTGTTCACCGATTTCTCCGTCAATTATGAACCGATTTTCAAATTTTTTTTTATTCGAAAGAGTGCACCTCAGAGGTGGTCCCATCGGAACCAAGTCAGGATCTGATGGTGGAATCCGGAGAAATCGACGGAAACTCTCAAATTTCAAATGCACGCATAATGTTTTTTATGTATGTTCAGCGATTTTTAATGTTAGATTAACACTAAAAAGAGAAAAATAAAATATTTTTAACAAAAAAATTGAACCGACTTCACACTAAAAAGTAAAAAATAATTGCGTATTGAAATGTTTTGGAGTCGGTGTCAGCCAAAATGAAATCTATTCTGAGAACTACACCGACTCCAAAACATACGCAATTATTTTTTACTTTTTTGTTAAAAATATTTTTACAGATAAACACTTTGAAATATATGGGTTTAGTTTTAAGAGTTGAAAAAGTTCCGTGTACGAGTGGAATACCCTGCGATAATGCACGAACATGTTATGCCTTTATGCACATAACAGCCGTCGATATACAGGGTGTTAAAATAATTGCTTTCATAGATGAAATCATAATTAAAGGCCGCTGCACACGAGGCTGGTTTCGTTGCTAGATTCCTTGCTAGATTTGGCCATGTCACCCGCGTGACAAAATATTGTTTCCTGATTGGTTCTTGCTCAAAACAAGCAGACAAAACAGCGTGGGTTCTAATTTTGAAATCCATCTTGTGACCACACACTAAGCCCGCAGTGACGTCATTTACATCGTTGCAGCCAGCGCGCCAGCCAGCACAAGTCCCAGCAGTGATCCCAGCGACAAAGTCAGCCTCGTGTGCAGCGGCCCTAAAGCTAACAAACTCGAAACGATAAGGCTTGTTTCTGCAAATTTGTTTAGATTTATTTATTGTGAAGGATTAAATTTCGTTAGACTAATCCTTCAGGATGTTCATAGAGCAAAAAGATAAAGCGTCTGACACACTCAGAGTCCGTAACAGGACTATTGTGACATCATATACTGACGGTTTTTGGATTACGTGAAAATAATGTGTTAAATGCACACAATAAGATAGCTACAGTTTGCTACAATGAAGATGGGCACATGAGAAATGCACTATAGATGGCAGCAGGTATATAGCTACCTAAGTTATGGTTGGTTTTTATAGGAAAACGCACTTTTTCCCTGCTGACAGCATGCAACCACTTCTTTTTAAGTTCCAAATCCTTTGTAAATACGAAACCTTATTAATTTGAACATTGATAAACACAACACATCGGCATTGTTAATGATATATTATTTTAAATAAACTTATTTTGTACACAGTACTATGAATGTTTCACAAATCAAAGTGGTTATATAACTGGCGCCTCTAGCGGTCAAGTTTGGCAGTGTCCATCTTCATTGTGAAGAAACACGCATTTTTACAATGCTATATTGTAGAAAAAAAAATTTTCAAATACTGTCATCGCTGTAACTCAAACCCGAAACTTCCACTATCGCGGAGGATGAGTTATCAATTACTTTGATTCACCTATAACTCTCGCTATAAACTGATGGTTCATGTCTAAGGTTGCTTAAGATAAAAATTAGTTCACGGATTATGTGAAAAAACAGTTACAAAATAATATGCCTTGAATATATATGAAAGATTAATCGTTTGGATTTCTCACTGCTGAGAAATTCACATTTGATAACTCATTCGCCGCGATAGTGGAAGATTCGGGCGGGAGTTCCGATGGTGACAGTGTTAGCATTGTATTGGGTGTTTCTTAACAATAGGGTATTTTGCACCATGTAAGAAAAAATCTAATTATACATATTATTGATAAATTTTTGTAAAAAGCAAACGAGAAATGCTGATTTCTATTCATAATAATGCAGAATAAATTTTATAATTCAATTTTAAGAATTGTATTTTTTAATCTATTCTTCAAAAGTCTAAAACGCTGTTCGCCTTGTTGGTTTCCGGCGTGACGTCACTTCGTCTGTAAACTAGCTACGTTTATGTTGTGCTGTGTGTTATTTTGAAGTTCTTTCAAGTTATTTTCAGGTTTATAGACTTCTATTGATTTCGCATCATGGAAGACGGTTTCGTAAAAGCAGAAAGTACTAATCTACCAAGGATAAATACGTTTAATAAATAAATAAAGTTTTATTAACCTGTATACTATAGCTACCTTACTGCTATTGTCATAATATTTAAGATCCCTGTCAACCTATATAGTTTGTAGCTATGGTTTGTGCAATTTAACGTAAATTGATAATATGGTTCTTAGTATAAACACTCTATATACTGTATATAATGTGTACAGAGTGTATGTAATGGCTATATAAACATCGTTAATAGAACTTTAGCACCATTCATTATTTTATTGTTATGCGGTTGAGAAATGTGCTGCATAATATATGATCCAAAACCAACTGCGATGTTGCATCTAGTTTACCATTTTCTAATATTACCGAAATAAAAACTTAATAGAATGTTCATTTTAAGAAGACAAATAACACACAGTCAGATATTAGTTCATAATAGTAGTTTATGTATCTAGAACGTAATGAATGTTATTATGTTACGAATTGTGACATTATGGAAAAACGTATGTCAACGAGTTTTGTCAGTCACACGAGTCGTAATGTCATTACATTCCAAATACATACTACAATTTTTGCACGTACCTCCTATAAAATAGCTGGTTTTCACTTAGTTTTCAATATTTTTGACAGTTCCTACTTCATATCTACTTTTTTGGTTGTTTACGAAAGTTACGCCTATTATGGATCGTCATATATTTTTAATGGTAACTGACAGGTCATTTGTGGAAATTATTGTTGAATTGGCTGGATTGCATTTTTTTTGTATTACTTCACGCACCAATGCTAAACGACCCCTAAACATGCATATGTACATCAGTTTTTTATAGGAGTGTGTGCAAATAGTATATTACAACACAAGGGCCGAAAGTGTGATATAGTTGCCCTGCGCGCCATGATGTTTGAGGCGAAGCCGAAGGCATCATGGCTCGAATGGGAAGAAGATATTACACTTTCGGCCAGTGTGGTGTATACTATTTTCTTCATATCTCGGTCGTAAGCACGCTTATTAAATACATTAATTAATTAATTACTTATTCATTACACAAAAATATAGATAAATTCCAAGCAAGAAGCTTTGAGGTTATACGTAAAAAAACGAACGACAGCTGTTCGCGACTATTAGCTAAAATGTAATAGGATTGCTATGGAAACATCTAAACAGTTGATTGGTTTTTTTTTTGGTTTACTACCGCATGAACGTACGAACTTCCCGTATAATGTATATAGCGTGTAATCTTTCTGCCTTACAATTGATGGCGAAAATATGCACTTTCGATCGAGGTATGAAGAAAAGTGTATTTTTGCAACCAGCTCCTATAGAATGACACATTTTACACTAGTGTTGTAAAGTTGCGTAAAGTGAAATAAACGCAGTCGTGCTACCATTTTCATAGTAAATCATAATCAGGACATGTTCAACCGCATGCGAATAAAACACAGTCTGCTAATAGACGTGAATTTGCACAAAATTAAACTTTCAAAAATTTTGAAAATTAATTGAAAATCAGCTATTTTATAGGGAACTAAGGTGTGTGCACAAATACTTTGTATGTCTCTTGCGTGATGATATTATGGATCATGTGACTCTTAAAAACTGACTGGCCCTCGTTCTTAACATATTGTAACATTCGCCATAATTTATTATTCATCACGGACTAGTCTTTACTAGTCCAAAATCCTGTTATTCAAGGCAATGGTGCGTATTTCAATCGGTGGAAAGCAACCGGATGACTCTTGGTATTTGAGTTCCTGAAGCAATTTGGAAACTTTTTTGTTCAGTACCTCATAACCCCAAAATGGAAGGAATCGGAGAAAAGGGGGGGGGGGGGTCAAAACGTAAAAAAAAATTGTTTAGAAACCAAATGGAAAGGCGGTAGCATTAAAGTACGTGTACTCACTATTGTTTAAAAAAATTGTCATCCGAAACGTGCGGACGGTTTGCGCGAACCGATTTTTTGAAAATCGGAAAAAAAAAATTGTGTCGCAACCGGTTGCGATTTTGAGGAAAATTCTTGTTTTTGTTCAGAGATGCTGTAAAAAACTTGTCATCCGTTTCTGCTGGACGGATTTTGAGGAATTAAAGGTTTGAGTGGCGAAAATTCTCGATTTTTCACTAGCTTTTTTCAAAAATCATAAAAAAATTGCTAAAATTGTTAAAAACGGATGACGTTTCTTATACATGTTCTCAGAGGGTCCAACTATAATATGTATCGATGTCATCCGTTTTTATAACATTTAACCCCATTTTTCAACCCCTTACTTTTGTGCGATATTAATCAGAATATTGAGGTTAGACTCGTTTCTGATGGCATACAGATAACGTACAATATTATCAACCCCTTTAGGGGTTGAAAAATGGGGTTAAATGTTATAAAAACGGATGACATCGATACATATTATAGTTGGACCCTCTGAGAACATGTATAAGAAACGTCATCCGTTTTTAACAATTTTAGCAATTTTTTTATGATTTTTGAAAAAAGCTAGTGAAAAATCGAGAATTTTCGCCACTCAAACCTTTAATTCCTCAAAATCCGTCCAGCAGAAACGGATGACAAGTTTTTTACAGCATCTCTGAACAAAAACAAGAATTTTCCTCAAAATCGCAACCGGTTGCGACACAATTTTTTTTTTCCGATTTTCAAAAAATCGGTTCGCGCAAACCGTCCGCACGTTTCGGATGACAATTTTTTTAAACAATAGTGAGTACACGTACTTTAATGCTACCGCCTTTCCATTTGGTTTCTAAACAATTTTTTTTTACGTTTTGACCCCCCCCCCCCCTTTTCTCCGATTCCTTCCATTTTGGGGTTATGAGGTACTGAACAAAAAAGTTTCCAAATTGCTTCAGGAACTCAAATACCAAGAGTCATCCGGTTGCTTTCCACCGATTGAAATACGCACCATTGCCTTGAATAACAGGATTTTGGACTAGTAAAGATCGTTGGAATACCCTTTTTTAACTCATTAATCACAAATCTCTTACAGTTCCTTAAATTCTATTCCGATTTCCAAGTACTGGCGAGTTTATCAGATTTTCAATTTACAATTAAAAACAACAATATATTGAAAATGTGAATCGGTATTAGGTGCACGCAAGTCTCACAGTTGGTGGTCTTAAAAAATGTAGGGTATAAACAATAAATATCGTGTGGCTTTTGTAATTTTCAATTTTAATTAAGCAGAGAAATTTCTGTTTGGTAATCAAATAAAAATTTCCAACTGGGAATTGTGACTATTTTTTCATCAGTTTCCAATATTGTATCAAAAAATATGTTTGAAAGGTTAAGTCCTAAGCTGACGGATCGTTGGAATTTTGTGTTGAATTTAATAATACAACACAACGCTATACAATCTCATCTTAGACGGCAGAGTACCGTGGTTTTGTAAGCGGTGGATCAGAAAGTTGTAAACAAAACGCAAGCCTTGTGGCCAATAGGCTTGTCCCACATTTTTTTAGGGTTAGAATCTACGTTACAAATAAATAATAAAAAAAATGAGAATTTTTTGGAAACCCTTTTTTAATATGAAAAAAAATTCTCAAAAGTGTACATTTTTCATTGTAATTCGGATACAAAAATACGTAATTTGCAGGCAGCTTCAGCTAACTGTTGTTGAATTACGTCTACTGAGCTCTAAAGATCGCTGGTTTTCCCGCTAGAATCACTGCTAGGAATTGTGCTTGCTTCCGCGCTGGCTACGGGGATGGAAATGAGGTCACTACGGACTCGCGTTGGATTTCCAAATTTGGACCGGGGCTATTTTCCGTGCTCGGTTCTCTGCTGGCTCTGATCAAGAATCAATCAGAAAACAGTATCTTGTCACGTGGGTGATATGATACTACGCCCACAAACAAACATGGCGTCATAGTGTGTCTTCTGTTCAGAGACTATATAAACGCTCATTTTTGTTAACACTCGATCTGTCACTGAGCACTCACCAAACCAAGGCACGCATCATGTGAAGCAAACACATACAAGCCATTACGAAATCAGCGCCACAGCACGCTTGAAACCTAGCAAAGAATTAGTGGTAAAACCAGCCTAGTGTGTAACGATCTTTAGTCTTGCTCCATTTTTTTTATTGGTGCCAGTGATTTCTGCATTTAATATAATACGTGGAAAACTTTCGAAAGCAAAGAAATACTGTAAAAACACTAACATTAATAGTTATCAATAAAATTTTCCTAATCTACGCGAAATAGTGCCACTTTCGGGCGTGCCATTTGCTGTCTGAATTACGGTCAATTGGTGTTATTAAAAGAAAATAATGTTAGGAGTGACCCCCACTTGCGGTCAAAGAAAATTTGATAATTTCTAAAACACCGTCGCATCAACAGCACCCCGTAATCGTTTTTTAAGTAACTCCCCCATACCCCCTTTTTGTTTCACTGCGTAACAAAAACACCATCGCATCAACAATGCTGAATTAAATAGAAAATAAGATAAATATTGACTTTAGTAATAAGAAATAAAATTAGTTGTGCCATATTATTTTGATGTTTGGAAAAATCTGTTAGATTGCATTCGGAATTGTTTAGATGACTTAATGACTTGTTCTTTCTGTAGAAAATTTGGAATTGCCAATTTAAAAAGTTATTTGTCTTTAATCGCAAGTGAGATCACCCCTGACATTATTTGCATTTTATCATATTTATTGACCGCAAGTGGGACGAAAATTGTTCCGACCGCAAATGAGTGAACACCATCTACGCGTAGCTCTGCAGTGCCTACCTGGATATCTAACAGCTAGGCGCTCTATGATTGTTAACCGAATAGCTCAATAGGCTGTGTGCACGAAGCTTACTAGCGCCGCTAGTGGATAATAGAGAATGTTTCTATGGTGATAAGTCAAAAACCATGATGTGTCAAAAAAAACGACTGATGTTAATTTTATATAGATTAAATTCAGATTGTAAACTATTATATAAATAGCATAACATAAAAGGCATGTGAGAATTATTTATTTATCAATTATGACGTGCAATATATAAATAATTAATTTGTTTACACTGACAGCGTAATGTCAAATTATGACGCCAATGTTCTTTATTTTACATAACAGCCCGGAACACAATAAGCATTTCCAGATCGCTTAGTTTTGCCCATGTTTTCTTTGTAATTAAAAAACTTTATAAAACCAAAACTATTTTCACTTTTAATAAACATTGCTCACTGATATACGGAAAATTTGAGCTTGAAGTTTCCACTAGTGCTCACCACAAACGCTCGCATCGAAAAATTTCTAACTCCGCCTCCTTGCACATAGCCCATAGGCTGTTATTTAGCGTTGTATCGTCGGACGATGTATCGGTTCAACCCGGTGTAATTCACAAGAGCAAAACCTACGTACAGACAGACAGAGAGGAGAGTAGATAAGTCAGAGAGCTGAAGCTCCTTCCCAAGTTCAATCTACTAACGAATTAATAGGACGGGACGTGGGAGCGAGCGAATCGCTATTCGTCGTTGTGAGCCCAACACCCGTTAATTAACATCTGCTAACGGCTGAAACTCATTCGCCGGATATGCGGCCGGATTTGTCCTATACTCAGACCTCGGCAAATGCGGAAATGACTGAACGTAGTATAATGGTAGTAGTGTTTTCATCTTTAAGGTAACGCGTCAAAATTGTCGACGAACGATGTTTGTCAGACTTGGCGATTTTAGTTCACTAAAAAACAAAATTAAGAACTTTGAAAGAACCCACGACGGATGTAAACGTTGTATTAGAAAAAGGATTATGTACAATTTTAAAACCCCCCGACTAAAGGCCCCCATACACCTCGTTCTTTTTTGGCAGTTTTAACCGTACGGGTAAAACGGTCGGTGTGTGGCCAAAAACCGTCCTTCTTACCGGTGTTCAAAAATATCTGCTGCTGCTTGATTTAAACCGTCCGTTTTAAAAGTGTCGTTCAAGTCGGCCCGTGTGTGTGACGACGCAGTTAAAAAGGACGGGTTTTGTTCGACTCTGTAACGTTGTAGGATCTATCAAAGCAGATCAGATGATACCACGACTTCAGAAAAACTGAACGAAACAACGCCTAGTGTGTGGATATGGTCGTTGTTCGTGTTTACCCGTGCGGTTAAAACTGCCAAAAAAGAACGAGGTGTATGGGGGCCTTAAAAGGAAGGTAAGTAACAAAAAAAAATCAATAGAGGGATGCCATTCTCTCCCCTAAAATGAACAAAGATATTGTTGCGTGCCCCGTGATGGGACGACTCTGGAATTTGTAGAAACTAATAGAAACAACAACAATGCAAAACAGGTAAAAAAACACCCGACCTCCAGACAATCGCTTGAAGAGAAGTCAATACATGTAAAGGAAGGGATCTTGATGCGTGGAGAACATTCTAGAGCATAGGCCGAAACTATAAAAGGCGAGCAGAGTGGGCAAGTCAGACAATTAGTTATTCGAGTTGTTCGTGAGTCTGACGTTGCGACATAAATTCAGTTATATTGCGAAAATAAATTAACTCTAGTGAGTGCAATTATAAATCCGGTTTTAAATAAATGACATAGTTAATACACAAGTGTGCTGAAAACTTTGTGTTGTGTTCCTGTGTGTTGTAAATATTTTGTGTACATAATTTAGTGACTCTATATTCTCTGTTACTTAGTCTTTTATTTTATCAAATAGAACTATTAGTTTTGTTTCTGTGAACGTTATTATTTCTGTTAAGTTAAAGAAGTATGCTTTCGTTTGAGTGTTTTAACTGTTTTGTTAAACATTTATTATTGTAAATAAATAATTTCCGCCACGGACTCCAGCAGTTTTGTTACAATATTGCAATTTTATATAATAAAATTGTAGTCTTATATTGATATTCTCCTATTCTTAATTCAGGGCAGCGAATGGCAGCCCCCGACGGATCTTCTTTGGGTTATTTACCTCCTTTTAGTCGGGGGGGGGGTTTAAAATTTTATTTAATCCTTTTTCTATTACGACGTTTACATCCGTCGTGGGTTTATTATTGGTGGATTTATAGAAAATGACACACTGAACTCAAAAATGCAAAAAATTGTTTCTATCTTTATTAGCTTAGAAACGACGCTTTTTGTTTCCCAGATTTTTTTGTAGTGCAGCGCCTTCTAGCGAGTAACCATCGTAACATTTATCTAAGAACCATTGCAGATAAATTACAAAACCTTTACAGAAAACCGCATCTAAATCAGTCGACAACCCTTAAAACCGTTTTTCTTAAATTTAGCCTAAATTTAGCCAACATTTTTTCAATTCAGCATCCGCATCAAATTACACACATTCTTCTGTAAGGATTTCTTTATTCGCAAAGAAGCGTTTTCTTAAAATTTATAAGTCCAGCTCCATAGCGGGTTTTATTAAAATTCTAGGTTTACTTTTTAATTGCTACTTAAGAGTTAAGTTTCAATTTTGAACAATGGATCTAAAAACCGTTTTCAAATCCTAAAGTCAACTCTTAAAATGATTCAATGTGACCCATTTAAAATAGGTTAAGTACAGATATAGTAGAAACACCATTTATGTACAGTTTGAAAATAATGTTAATTTATTATAATTACTATATGTATAGTGCAGTAAAATTTAAAAATTATACTTCTGGAAAAAATGTAAAGCATTTATTTTTTTATAAAACTTTTACTTGCTCCTATTTAATTAGTGAAAGTATATATTTAAAAAGTTTGAAAAGAAGTTATTTAATTTACATAAAAAACACGTTCTTAGTGTGTAAACACTTTTTTATAATAAATATTAACATTCAACCTGTTCATTTAGTAGAGGAAGCTTCTCTTTTAGACTGATATAAACTTTTCTTCCCCCAAATGATTCATTATAACTTCCTGTATTTAACTCATATATATATATATATTATATAGTATATAGAAAAATGGGAGTGACATAGGGATGGCGGCTAAATTAACGACGAACTTACTACAAGAAATAAACTTAACATTAACATGGTACGTAAAAGCTTAGAAATCGAGGCACATCACGTTAAAGTTAACGTTGTTAATATTGAAAACGCATATTGTTACAGAATATTGGTTTTCGGTTTCATTGAAGCATGCCAACATGTTCAGAGACTGTTCAGAGACTATATTGTCTTTGTAATAACATTACTTAAGTATTTGAGTTATTTGTTTCACCGTTCTACATCTACCTACTGTTAATAATGTTATTAAATTGTAGTTTGCAAATTTAACTCAATTTAAAATAGAGCTGGTGTAATTTCTTTATTTAAGGTAACCTTAAAAATATGTTTCAATATTTCCGTGGGAATGAATCTCAGATAAATAATAGAAGGGGGGGTTAGAGTACGATAACTCGATGTGCAAAATATCCACTAGAACTACACAATTATTATTTTAATAATAATAATAACATTACAGAGTAGCTATTGTTTGCTACAATAGCTACTCTGTAATGTATTATAGTAATTACGAACTTTACTGTAAAAGAACTCATCAAATAATAATAACAATTTATTACTTCCATGAAAAATACATTGATTTATACACAAAAAAAATACACATAAATGAAAGTATATAGGTCCCTTCCAAGGAAAACCTGTGCTGAAGAAAAATATTCACGATTTTTAATAATATTTAAAGATGGTCGCTATGCTATGTATGTAAGAAATCACGAAATAATTATTTCAACCTGTCATTTCACCGGTAAGTAGATACGACATTTCAAACATTAAAAAAATAGGGCCCACAAACTTAATTCATTCGTTCTTATAAAAAAATGTAGTACCGACAATTTGTGAAGAATTTTACCGTTGAATACATTTTAATAAGTCTTAATTAACATGAAATGAGAAAAGTATCGCAAACTTACCAAATACAGCTGAAGAAATTCTCAAAAACGACGACGCCAGTGATCCACCTGAAAAGAAAAATGTTATTAGTTAAATGCTAATTTATTCATAATCAATCATAGAAGCTCGGAAAGCCGGACGAAAATGGGTGCCCACACGTAGAGAAACGACAACTTTACTCCTGTGTTGTCCTTTTTACCCGACTACGGCGAATCTAAAAGGAAGGGTTATGAGTTTAGCAGTCTATGTATGTATGTTTGTATTTACAGATGTTCTACTATTCATCCGATTTTGATAAATAAGGTGTCTATCGATTTGTTATTATGGCCCGGGTAACATAGGCTACATTTATTCTTGAATTTTGGTCCCAGAGGGGAGCAAATTGAAAAAAATAAAAAATAAATTCAAAAAAATATACATAATATAAATAAAAAATAAGCTCAAAAACTAAAACTCGACTACTGAAAAGCATGAAACAAGAACATTTTCTCATCTGAGGGTAGCCGTGGTCGTATTCCACCTATGTATATGAGGCCCTTCTAAATGTACCTTGTCACGTGGTGCCATAGCACCGCGACATTTTTTTAATATTAGCATAAAAATTATTATAATAAAATAAATAAATAAGGAAATCTTAAATCACTAAATTCGCGGGTATTTGCATGCGCGGTACGATTTGGATCGCGTGGCTTGGACTTATAAACATAAGTGTGTCTATCGTGTGATCCAGTCGTCTGACTCTAAATACGCGGTATCTGTGATTTTCAAAAGTGAAAAAGTGACAAACAATAGTTGTTAGGTTTGAAATAATTAAAATCAATATTTATTAGTTACGGAAAATAAAAACATTAAGTTGTTTTCCGGGATTCGGTGTGGTCGCATGAAAAGGACGCTCATGGAATAAACCACAGAATCATCTTCAAGCTTCTTCTCCAAACCGAATTTAGACTTCATTGTACTACCATGAAGCGCCTAAATACCCGTAGTCACTCACGAATTATGTAAAGTATTCCTAGAATAAGTATTGTTCAAGTGTAAGTAAGTACTCTTCAGAAAAAGGTATGACGCTCACGCCTAGTTTTCTTTTCCTCTTTCACGTTTTATTATTTTTTTTTTAATTTAAACATCCTTATTAAATGTACTTCCCTAGATAATTAAGTGATCACCTCGTCAGGGTTCTACCCCCAGTTCCTAATTGTCAATCATGATCAAATGATATTGTTAATATTAAGAATGTACTTGTAAATCAGATTTCTTTGTACCTTATCACCGACACGTTTTTGAAGTGATTATGAAATATAATTGTTATCGACCAACTGCATATTCTTTTCTTTGTTACATTTCTGCACAAGTTTCTCAGAACAGTAGAAGAAGTGGAGCTGTACCCTCTCTGATCACTATGGGCCCAAAATAACACCGGTACAGCCCAAACAATCCACCGTTTTGAGAAATCTGTCCGTCTTTTTTCTTTTATTTATTCACAGGTGGGAATGGACCTACGTTACCAGAAATCCTTCCACTGCCGTGCTATAATTGGTAGCAAGGAGCGTAGTTAATTCCTGAGTCCTGTTCCTGTCCGATTCCACGTCTTCCAGTCGACCATGCCGCGCCATAAGTCCTGCCGCAGCCCAAAGTCTCCGCCGACACCCGGCCAAAGCAAATCTCCAGGTCCGCCTCCGACCACCGCTGAACTTCCAGACTCTCCGCCGGCGATGGACGATCCTCCAGTGCACTCACCGAGTAAGTCCGAGCCAATTCTTATTTCCGTTCCAAATCATACCGCTTCGCATGCAAATATGGGCGATATCCGGGACTTGTTGCGTAACGTACCTACCGCTACAGGTACAGATCTTGACATTTTGATACAATTCCTGTTAGAAATCGAGAACGTGAGTCAATTCGCTTTAGTTCCATTTCATATTTTGTTAAAGAGTTTAGGCACTAAGACTGACGGACCCCTCCGACAGTGGTGGAGACTTAATGTCTATTCTGAACTCGAATGGACACAGCTCAAAAATCTTATTCTAGACCATTTCACCACTTCTATAGATCGGGCTATGCTAATAGAACGCTATATCAGTAGGCGTCAGAACCTCTCTGAGAATTTCCCCGAATATGCTGAAGACGTCTTGAAATACGTCGAATTATTGGGTCCTAGCCTGTCTGAATCGGAGATAATTGCGCGCATTTGGCTTAACCAAAACGAATTCACATTTAATTATCTACAATTCAGAGATACCCCAACTTGTTTAGCTGAGCTTCACCAGCTTATAAAACATTTGAGAGTAGTTGAACGTCAACGTAAAACGTACACTCACCCCAATTCGACCGGACTTGTCGCTCCTAATTTTTCCCCTTGTCGCCGATATTGTAAACAACCAGGTCACTTTATAGCCCAGTGTCCGGTTCGTCCCCCACGTCCTTCTCCTTCTGAACCTAAGGCTATCCTGCCCTCTCAAGGGTGAGATAGCGTTGTCAAAATTTTTAGTAAACCGAAAGATGTAGAACAAATTAATGTCTTTCCCCGGTTAACCACATTAGTTAATAAGTCACCTCTTTCGAACCACCCCCCTCCAGCTAACTTGTCCTCTCCTGTAAATACGTCTATTCGATTGACTTCTCCCGTCCCGAATTATTCCTATAATTCCCCAAGTCAATCAAGTAGCTCTACGATCCCTCTAGTTTATCTCTACTTTCAACATATTCGAGCTTCGGCACTGCTTGATACCGGTTCTACCAAGAACTACATCAATTCCGAACTTGCTAATTATTTGTCATCGTTAAAAATAGGTACGATCACAAATTCGATTTCTTATGCCCAAGTAGCCAACAGTTCTATCGCTAGATCTAATTTCACGTTAACAGTAGTCATTACTATTAGTAAATTTACCTGGAAGATTGATTTCCTAGTTCTCGACGCTCTGTCGTATCCCGTCATAATAGGTTATGATTCTTTATGCAAAATGGGTGCGAACGTTAATTGTACCGAGAATAATCTTTCTTTCAAATTCGATTCCTCTCACGTCATTCCCTTTGTACCGTTACCCGCTTCGTCCAAAACCTTCTCCCTGGATCACGTTACCAGTATAGATTCAAATGCGGCCAACTTTAGTAGTTTGCTTGCTGAATTTCCAGAAGTTCTTACCGAAGAACTAGGTCAAGCTAAAAATTACAAATATTCAATTCATTTGTCTGACGATATTCCAGTCCGAAAGGCCCCGTATCCACTTTCCCCACCTCAAGCTAAAATAATGAGGGAACATATTAGTGATCTTTTGAATAAAGGCGTTATTTCACCTAGTAAATCTCCTTACGCTTCACCGGCTTTTCTTGTCAAGAAATCAAGTGGAGGTTATAGACTTTGTATTGATTATCGCCAGTTAAACAAAAAGGTTGTCATGGATAGTTTTCCTGTTCCGTCGATTGAGCACATTTTCCAGTGCTTAAAAAACGCCAAAGTTTTCACCACGTTGGATCTAAACAGCGCCTTTTACCAAGTTGAATTATCTGACAAATCGAAGAGTCTAACGTCGTTCGTCACTCCTGAAGGCCAGTGGAAATTTCATAAGGCTCCGTTCGGGCTATCTATTTCACCTAGTGCTCTAAACCGTCTGATGTTTGACATTTTTGCCGATTTAAGATACAAGTTTGTGATTGTATTTTTCGACGACTTATTAATATACAGTCCCGATATGGAATCTCATATGGTACACGTTCGAGAAACGTTAAGACGTCTAAAAGAAGCTAATCTTACCGTGAATCCGGATAAAATAAAATTCGCCCAAAGCGAACTCAACTTCCTGGGTCATCGTGTCTCAAGCAATGGTCTTTCCATGGATCCCGACAAAGTGGAAGCGATAAAGAATTTGCCAATTCCGAAGAATTTGAAACAGCTTCAAACGTTTATTGGAATGGTTGGTTATTACGCTAAGTTTATCCCCGAATACGCTCAGATAATGTCGCCACTCAATGATCTACGGAAGAAAAATGTCAAATATAATTTAACGGAAACGCATATTCAGTCTTTTCGCAAACTTCGTGAAGCTCTGTCAAGTTCACCAGTTCTACGTTTTCCCGATTTTCAACGCGAATTCATTCTGCAAACCGACGCCAGTCAAAATCATGTTGGTTGTGTTCTTTTACAATCCTTTGAAGATGGTCTACACCCGATCCAGTACGCAAGCCGACGTTTGACATCCGCCGAGAAGAAATACAGTACGTACGAACAAGAAGCTTTAGCATGTATTTGGGCTATGGAAAAAATGAAATCTTACCTCTCGCATCAAACTTTTATTCTTCAGACAGATAGTTCCTGTCTCAAATGGTTAATTCAGCACCCCCGCAACTTAGGTCGTGTAGGTAGGTGGTTACTTCGCATCAGTCGTTTCAGTTTCAAAGTCGAACATATTCGCGGTAAAGTAAATTGTACTGCCGATTGTTTATCCCGTTTGGTAGCTGAATCCGAAACTTCTGAGAAAAATGCAATACAATCAAATTTTCTCAATCCCATTACGGAAATTAAAAATCCGTTTACCGAACTTAATATCCTGCAAGATCAAGATCCTGAGTTAAACCGCCTTAAAAGTCAAATTAATCAAGGTTTACCTCAGAAAAATTTCGCTATTCACAAGAATTTCCTGGTTCGACTCGTAGGCCGCAACCGTCGTCGACGTATTGTTGTTCCGTCCGCCTCCAAGAAAGAAATATTGGAACAGTTTCATAATTCACAAATCGCCAGTCATCCCGGAGTCACGAAGACGTATCGTTCAATATCACGAAGATTTTGGTGGCCGCGCATGTTTGTTGAGGTTCGTCAATTTATTAAAGATTGTATGCTCTGTGCAACGCATAAATCAGATCAACATCCTGATAAAGTAGTTATGTCGTCTAATCCTCCACAATCTGTGTGGGACAAAATTTACATTGATCTCATGGGACCGCTTGTCAAATCACATTCCGGGAATAAATATGTTCTTCTAATTCTGGATAGTTACAGCAAGTGGTTAATAACTTACGCGATTCCTGATTCCAGTTCCACGTCGATAATAAAATGTCTGCATCAAGTCTTTACCACGTATGGTCCACCAACTAAAATAGTTTCCGATAACGCGACTTCGTTTACGTCAAACAAGTTTAATGAATTCTGTACTTCCTGGGGTTCACGTGTCATTCACAGTTCACCTTATCATCCTTCGTCCAATGCTGTAGAAAGAGTAATACGAAACGTTAGAGCTGCTCTGTCAATTTTACTTCAACAAAAGTTTGACGATCATCTCAGTTGGGACTTGTTATTAAATCACATAACCTTCGCCAATAATTCTTCATATCATGAAAGTATTAAAAATTTACCTTGTAAGATATTTTTGTCAAGAGAAATCAAATTTCCACTCGATTTACAATGGAATTTGTCATCTGTGTGGGAACAAGACGCTTTGCCTTCCGAAAATCAAGTTCGTCTAGCTCTGTCAAAATCACATGATCTACAAGCGAAATATTTCAATAAAAACCGTTCGTTGCAGTCGAAGTTTCAAGTCGGCGATTTTGTTGTACAAAGGTTACATTATAACAAAATGAAACCGAATTTTCACCTCAAACTTTGTCCTCGTTACAGTAATCCCCGTGTAATTTTAGAATTTACGAGTCCTGTTAGCTGCATCCTTCAAGATCCATCCTCCAAAAAGATGTTTAAATCTCATATTGAACATCTGAAGAAAATTCCGTCTGTTAACAATTGAAAAAATTCACCCGAGGTCATTGCCCTCTAGTTTAATTTCAAGTTCAATGTCAGACAGCTGACATCTGTCAAACGTCAAGTGTTGTTAGGTTAGGATATTACTAACAATAAAAGTTTAAGTTATTTTTCGTACCTGAGTTATGCTTTATTTTCCTAAATAAAGAATTCTCCCTGTGTTATTTCGTTATTCTCGTCCTTTGTTTTAGATTATAAGCTTGTCCTTGTTTACATTCCGGCGCTTTCCTAAGGCCCAATTTCGTCTAACGTCTACGCTGTCTCCTTTCAGCCAGTCAGGTTACGACCCCATAATTTCCGTATTATCGGTGGTTGTTTCATCTCGTTAGATCAATTTAGATTAGTTAAATTTAATTAGAGCTTATTTATGAAGAGCACACTTCAACTGCCATAGTATGGGATATGGTAGATTGTCAAGTGATTGTTGACTTAGTTACAACAAAGATAAATTCATTGTTGTGAATTTCTTGTTGTATGTACAGTTAGTAGTATAGCGGAGTACCTCCTAATCACTAAAGAGGGGGAGCCTGTCACGTGGTGCCATAGCACCGCGACATTTTTTTAATATTAGCATAAAAATTATTATAATAAAATAAATAAATAAGGAAATCTTAAATCACTAAATTCGCGGGTATTTGCATGCGCGGTACGATTTGGATCGCGTGGCTTGGACTTATAAACATAAGTGTGTCTATCGTGTGATCCAGTCGTCTGACTCTAAATACGCGGTATCTGTGATTTTCAAAAGTGAAAAAGTGACAAACAATAGTTGTTAGGTTTGAAATAATTAAAATCAATATTTATTAGTTACGGAAAATAAAAACATTAAGTTGTTTTCCGGGATTCGGTGTGGTCGCATGAAAAGGACGCTCATGGAATAAACCACAGAATCATCTTCAAGCTTCTTCTCCAAACCGAATTTAGACTTCATTGTACTACCATGAAGCGCCTAAATACCCGTAGTCACTCACGAATTATGTAAAGTATTCCTAGAATAAGTATTGTTCAAGTGTAAGTAAGTACTCTTCAGAAAAAGGTATGACGCTCACGCCTAGTTTTCTTTTCCTCTTTCACGTTTTATTATTTTTTTTTTAATTTAAACATCCTTATTAAATGTACTTCCCTAGATAATTAAGTGATCACCTCGTCAGGGTTCTACCCCCAGTTCCTAATTGTCAATCATGATCAAATGATATTGTTAATATTAAGAATGTACTTGTAAATCAGATTTCTTTGTACCTTATCACCGACACGTTTTTGAAGTGATTATGAAATATAATTGTTATCGACCAACTGCATATTCTTTTCTTTGTTACATTTCTGCACAAGTTTCTCAGAACAGTAGAAGAAGTGGAGCTGTACCCTCTCTGATCACTATGGGCCCAAAATAACACCGGTACAGCCCAAACAATCCACCGTTTTGAGAAATCTGTCCGTCTTTTTTCTTTTATTTATTCACAGGTGGGAATGGACCTACGTTACCAGAAATCCTTCCACTGCCGTGCTATAACCTATAGCGTGATTCACTTTGTCTTGAGCTTATGATCGCTTACTATTGTTAAAATGTAATGTTTTGTTAGGGTAGGTGGCATATGACCATGGCTATCCTCAGATACTACTTTTCAGTAGTCGGGTTTTAGTTTTTGAACTTATTTTTTTTCTTCAGATGAATAAAATTATCGACCAATTTTTTTCAGACTGTATATTGACAAAAAAATAATAAAATTATAAATCAATATTTCACAAGATGACGAGTTGATTCGGATTTTGATCTTCTTCAGAAATAATCTAAAAAATTAATTAGTATATCTACTTATATTTTCTAATAGAATGGAGTTTGAATTATCGATTATTCAAAGTCCTTTCTATTAGAAAATATTTTTTGTCAATATATAGTCTGAAAAAAATTGGTCGTTAATTTTATTTATTTGAAGAGTTGTATTCAGACGTTAATCAAAGATTTGAATTTTGTGACATATGACCAATTATTTTTTTTCTCTTTAAGATTAAACAATATTCGTGATAGCTTTTTGACTTATTTTCAAACTGATCCGACACCTTAGTAAAACAAATGGTGCGTTAGCTGTACGGTTAACCCTTAAGCAGACGCGTGTTCTGTGTGTGTGTGCGTCCGTGCTGGTTGTACTTTGAACAGATACAGTACGGCAAACCCTAAGGAGTTAATTTATAAGACAGGAATGGAGTAGTATCTGTAATGTCCCCGTATCATACAGTATTAAAACACATAGCTATCTCTGTGGTAATTGTAATTAAGTGGCCGAGACAGAAGTTGATTGCTAAGGAGCCGTGGGTCGCTGCAACATAAATACTTGTAATACGGGTTAAAAATAGAAACATTTATCAACTTCTCCTTAATTAATTGTGCGGTATTGCTGGACTGACTATTCACAGTAAAAGTCACTAAGTCGATTTATAGAATAATCAAACCGTTTCGAAATTATGGCGAAATAAAAAAAAACCGGCCAAGTGCGAGTCGGACTGGCGCATCGAGGGTTCCGTACAAAGTTTTAGTTGGTCCATCACAGGGATCGAGTCCCGTTTAGCCGTCGGAAAATATTTGTCTCCATACATCGACAAACGTCGCGGTCAGTTTGCCAACCAAGCGTGTAATTGCAATGAGTTCAGATGGACTACTGCTGAACTGTATTGTACCTCGTGGCTATATCGGAGAGTCTAGTTGTCTTACCGTGTTGTATGCGAGAGTTCTCATACAGTGCTGTATAAACGCACCGGTAGCGGACGCTTGTTTTGTGTTAGAACTGTTACTGTGTACGTGCGTAGCAAGTTGTTGCGGTTTAATAACATTATTTTTTTTGTAATGTAACTACACGGTTTTCGGATTTTTCTCTTTACTTGTGCTATAAGACTGCTTTTTGCCTCGGCTTCGCCTCAGGCATCATGGCGCACAGGGCAAGATATCACACTTTCGGCCCTTGGCCTTGTGGAGTAATATACCTACTATTTTAAGTAAAACTTCTTTTGGCACGGCAGAATAAAATAAATTCTTGGGAGTGAAAATGTTACCAAACGGGTATACCGTATAAATAAAAACCAGCCTCGTAACCTAAAGGTTGTAGGTTCCATCTCGGCAGTCGGTGCGATTATAATTTTTTGTCTCCTTTCACAATTATGCTAGCTTTCCTTCTGTAGTGTGTAGTGTAAAATACACAGTCTCTTTTTTATATCGTATGAACTGATTTTTCGTTTGACACTTGGTATAGAGCCTAGCGCTTAGAAACAAAAACAAAACATTGTTGTGCTCTAAGCGCAGCTTTTAGAAACCAAAACAAAACACTGTTGTTGACGCAAGAAGACACAACAGTATAAATCTGAGGTTATTGTTGCTAAGTGAAGGGTTGCTCAATGATCAATTATACAGTAAATACGAATACTGAATTCAAATTCAGTAATGGCTGACTATAAATTCACACAAACAATGAAACCGTATTAACAATAGAGGAGTTTTTAATTAACGATTTTTATTTCAAAACGAGAATTGTACCTATACGTAACAATCTAGAAGGGCAAGTGAGTTTTTTTGAATAATACCGTTAAAAGGATAAAAATATGTAATAGAAATTCAGACGTATTGTGTCGTTTACAATGGCTGCTCAGATTTCAGAATATATTCCGGCCGAATGTATTTATATAATAAGAATATTGTAGTGATGTCAACAGCAGAATGTTCAGTTTTAATATCACCCAACCATTCAACGAATACGGTAAAGCCTCTTTAGACGGAAAGAAATTCTGCTCGGCAACGACGTAGGTCACGTAGCAGCGATTACATTATAAATAACATCCATGTTTCTCATGTTTTATTGTTAACTTTTTTTCAAACACCGTTGACAACAAACTACAATATACACTGTAACACCAGTCACTACCGTCATAAGCCGTGCGTCGTGTACGAGATACGCACCGCCTATTCAAAGCCGTCAAGGTGTTGATTGAATGAGACAGATTCAGTGAACACTTCTAGCATATGACAGTAATAGATGCTTATTACCCACGACAGAACGGAGCATGTATATGCGTTTAGGGTGAGAGATTGTGTGTTCGTTTGTTTGTATGTGCGTTTGTGCACTCAATCAATGTCGCCATTTATCTGGAAAACGGTTTGATCAATTCAGATGCGGTTTTCTGTAAAGGGTTTGTAATTCACCTGAGATGGTTCTTAGATAGATATTATTACGATGATTACGCCCCAGGGGGCGCTGCACTGCACAAAAAACCGTAACAAACGTGCTACGCACGAACAGATCTAACAAGCGTTCGGAACTACTGCTTTTTTACAGCATTACACGTACATTTAAAATACCATAACAAAAGTGCTACGCACAAACAGATCTAACAAGCGTTCGTTAGTAGTGGTTTTTACAGCAATACACATAGATATTTATTAAAAACACAATTATGAGCACTCTCGCACATAACGCGATTCGACAATTAGGGTATCAGATATGGTTATTTGTACTAGTGTATTGACGGTAAATGCAGTTTAAAGTCGATCTAAATAACACGCCATAACTTGTGGGTTAGAAGTTGCACGAAGTATATCAGGGGGATCTGATGATGACGTTTCGTGTGCTGCTTAGGGGCGCAGGCGCATAAACGCAAGAAAGTCTGCCATACAGAACACGCACGAGTTTTGTGGTTTGCAAGTGGCTGTTAAACTTTAGCGTTGATTGTGTAACTACACTATTTTCTATAACATTAAAATATATTGGTGAAATATGGAAAGCTAATGGTCCCGCCCGGTTTCACCCGGGTGCAAAAGAACGAATGGGGAAGGAAGGGACACGAGTACGCACATTCATCTTAGTTAATAAATTTCTTTTAATATAATAAATATTTAATTGAAAACACCGTAGGAAAATTATTTTTATATAGGTGCCTATAGTTGTAACAGTTTTCAAATGAGCTATTAATTAGGTTTATTTAATTTTAATTAGTCGTAATAAAATTTTAAAAAATTGAAATGTAAGCCTCAGAAGAAAGTAATGTAGAAAATAAAAAAAAATAAAAATATATTCACCGACGTGGGGCTTGAACCCTAGACCCTGGCATTAACAGTCTTACGCTGTACCGATTGAGCTATCCGGGCTTGTAAACTTGGCGTGCTAATATTGCAATATTTAGTTAAGGCATTTCACCTGATAATTTGAGATACATCTTGCAACATTTTTCTTTGATGCTCCACTCCAATTAGTCGTAGCGGGATATTATATAGCCTATAGCCTTCCTCGATAAATGGGCTATCCAAAAAAAAAAAAAATTTTTTTTAATTCGAACCAGTAGTTTCTGAGATTAGCGCGTTCAACCGAACAAACAAACAAACTCCTCAGCTTTATATAATATTAGTATAGATATAATTCTTTCTAAAATTATAAGTTACCTAAGAGAGGAACACTGGTTCATATTTTCAATAAGGTTTAACTGTAGTATGCTTTTTCAGCAATAAACATTATATTACTTTAACGATGAATTATTGTTGCCGAGGAGTCCAACTTTTCTACACGTGTAAAAAAAAGATGACGCGTTTCCTTTTATTCTCTTTTATACTCTGGCAGAGTTGTAAAAGCTGAATTACTGGAGCGGTCACAAGAAGTGTACTGCTAATGAAAGGATAGCTATCAAAAAACTGGAAAAAAAATCATTGTTAGTGAGTTGAAAAATTACACAGATGTCGGTGGAGGCGCGTTGAAGAGAAAACACAAAGGATAATATATCAGGATTAAATATGTCTACGTTGTACAAGAGTTGCCTGGGTCGGCCATACACTGAACGTTTGTAAATATATTCTGGGGCCGATACATGCTGCTTTTGTATCGAAAATACGAAATTTAATAATAATAATATTAATAATAATAATGCGTTCATTGTCCATTTCTCTACTTTATGTCATAACAGACACCATTCACACCATTACTATTTGCCAACTATCACACTTCTCGTTTTATTCCACCTCTTTAAACTTACACTTAATTAATAGCAATGGGCGAATGAAGAAATTTTAGGACATTAGGATAAGGAAGGCACATTTTGAGCATAAAAGTTTGACAAGTAATCGGTGATGGCTGGCCTTGAATAAGAAACCTGGAATTATTGAGGGAAACCGTGGAAAACCTCAACAAGATGACCGGTAGAGGAATTACCGTTTCTTGGCGAGAGGCAGCAGGAAAAAGTCCCAGCTGGGATTCGAACCCGGTACCTCCCGAATGCGAGTATAGTGGTATCACCACTATACGTACACCGTTCGATTAAACTACGCAATTTATCATCTAAATCGCACTTTGACAGTTACTTAGCGTCGTTCGATCGCGCTATTTGGCAACAGAATTGGGATTTTACCTAGAGGCGGAGCACATTTCTAAATATTCAATATGGCCGCCCTATGCGAAGCGTTTGCATTGACAGTATACGAGATTTCGATGTTTTATTTAAAATTTATATTTCCGAGGAAGAAATTTGCCGTTGGGGTGATACTATTCCTTCAAAATGTAATTATATTGACGGGAAAAAAATATCGAATGTTGGTCACATCGTAAAATGTGGCAGAATCAGGCATGTAAGCTGTTGTGATGATGTTGACTTTGCTGCTTTCTGCATGCCAACGTCAAAATAAAATCAACGGTGTATAAAATCAGCTGATATAGCTGTCACTTTTCAATTTAAAAAATTGATATCATCAATTTACACTTGATCTACTTACAATTAGGTACTTTTCAACACGTATCAGGTTTCTTCTTCGATTTTTCAATGCCATGTGTAACTTCCACAATTTTATAACACTGTTTTTCGTACCGTCGAATCGTATATCAGGTTTGGCTGATGGACTTAGATATACGAAAAGAGCATTTCATGTTTGTAGACCCGAGGGCATAACTAGAATAGCACAAGAAAACCGATGACTTCTGACATGTCTGTCGGTGTTATATCCTCCTCTCCTTTTATTGGATTGTATTTAGCGTCCCTTTCAAGGTCCTGCGGGATAGTTTCGATAACATATACATTCCATTCTCCAGGGTTCGCTTGTCTTTACTGCGATTCCTGTTTATTTCTTTTTATAAACGGGATTGATAATAAAAAAATTGTGCACAAAAAATGCAATTTTTTTAAACGTGTTATATGTTTATTTTGGCTTTGTTTGATGAATCACGTTTTTACTGATACACAATTCCTATTTTAAAACAACAATTTTCTACGCATTTAAAATTTAGCTTGAAATACGATTTTTTTCTATGTAGACCAATTTTTTTTAATTGATGATGAAATTTTGTTAATTAATGAATTAGCTAAAATCGTTCTTACGTAACGAAACTCTTCCGAATGACGTTTTTCTTAAGGGAAATAATTTTCCAGGCGCGACTACCAATTTAAAGGGCGACTAACTATTTGCAACTAAAAAAACAACGTTTGGCAATAATTATTATATTTGATGAGCTTCAAACGCAAGGTATTATAAGAACTAAATAATGGCTGCTACTTTAAGGTAGCGAATATATTAAGTCAAAAACACACAGCGTTCCTTGGTCCAAAACTATACAACAGCATACCGGTTGAATTCAAACAAATTCGAAACATTAGAACTTTTAATAAAAAAATATTCAGGTGGTTATGCGACAGAAAAGAGACTGAAGTCATTTATAATATCTTGAACTAATCCTCAACTAACTGCAATAGCTTCTTAAATAAATAAAATATAGTTTAAAAAAAACTAAAAAACACGCTTTATATCGCACTAAAAAGTAAAAAATAATTGTTTTAAAATAAGCTTAAAAAGCGTGGGGCGCTTTGTTCCACATTTTCGTACATCGAGCGCCCAACGCTTTTTAAGCTTATTTTAAAACAATTATTTTTTACTTTTTAGTGCGATATAAAGCGTGTTTTTTAGTTTTTTTTAAACTATATTTTATTTTTCACTTTTTAGTTTGAGGATCTATAAAAGAATTTATTAATCCTGGGGGTCCTAATAAGGATAATGGGAAACTGTTATCAAATTATTGCATTGTCATCGGTCCTTGATACGTATGCAAAGTTTCAAATTAATCTGAGGATCTATAAAAGAATTTATTAATCCTGGGGGTCCTAATAAGGATAATGGGAAACTGTTATCAAATTATTGCATTGTCATCGGTCCTTGATACGTATGCAAAGTTTCAAATTAATCAGACTTCGGGAAATTGGTGAAAATAAAGCGTTTACTACAGAGGATCTATAAAAGAATTTATTAATCCTGGGGGTCCTAATAAGGATAATGGGAAACTGTTATCAAATTATTGCATTGTCATCGGTCCTTGATACGTATGCAAAGTTTCAAATTAATCAGACTTCGGGAAATTGGTGAAAATTATGCTCAAAGATTCCGTTACGGAGTTAGTTACATACATACATATTTACAACCCAAACTAATATAAAGCGTTTAAAAAAATATCGTATCATTTGCTGGCTATTATTATTATTATTATATTCTTTTTTTTACTTTGTTCTTTAATTTTAAGTATATACTCACTCTCGCGTACGTCCATAATAATCCAACCCTTGCACTGGAAATAGCCAAGTTGGGTTGGAAAATTCCAAATCGATTTTTTGTATACGATGTATTTTTTTTTCTTCACGTGGAATAAATTATTATTATTATTATTAATTGAAATCATAGGCGAGGTACTATAATAATGATATTAACAGTGAGGTGGCAAAGATTGTATTATAACAACTAGTGAAAAGGGGAGGGCGTTTGGGGTGAGTTCTTTAAAAAACAAATACGGGGTCGTGTCGATGCAATTGCGGTTTTATATTATACGGTTCTGAATGTTGTTTATCTGTTTATTATTTGATTATAAAAGATATGAAAGAATTTCAATTGTATAATTTATGAATGCCCATTTTCTATTTTTTATCCGTCGTCAAGTTTCCACTTAACAATAAATTCAGTTATCAAAACAAAAACTCTTTGCCAGTTTAAATTAAAACAAAGCTTACATCTGATTATTAATCTGCTATTTTTTACTTAATACTATCCTTCTCGGCAGCTGCCAACCTACTATTTTTGCTACCCACTTTAACTTTTTTTTTAATCCCTAATTCAGATTAATTTGCCGTGGCGTTAAATACTAGTCTTTTTTAATATTAGTAGCAGTTCTCAAATTTGAATTCTTTTTTTACGCTATATCAATAAAATAACATCTCTATTTTTTTCGCAAATTTCGAGTGATACTTTTAATATCTACAGCTCTTGAATTTTCTACTTAATAACAGTATTTTACAATTTATTTTACTTTTAAATTAAGTTTTGAAGCACGGCATTTTGTATTGGCGTTATCAAAAGAAAATTTAATAAAGGATTCCATTACCAAGTGGAAGTCAGTATAATGGAAGCTATTTGCCGTTGCTTTGTCAATGATATTTCGTTTTAACGCGTCTAACGCTGCAGAGTGTACGTATACCAATGAAATATATGTGTTTGAATCAGTGACGTACAATTCCTGGGGGCTGTGCATTTCAATCGTCACTGCGTTGATCGATTTTAACATCCGGCTTGAAAGTCCGACATCTTTTATAAATAATAAAAAAAAAAACATGAGTGCGCGTAACCTTTACGCACGATTGAAGTACAAAACTTTTTTTAATTTGTTTTTACCACTCTCCCTTTTTGGAAATTTTTGTCTGTCTATCTAGACACGCGGCAGCGTGTCATGCCAAATTCAACAAAGAAAAAGGAAGCAGCAGTCGTGTGTTATATTACACAAACCATTTGGAACCACTTCTGATTCCTTAATAACTCAAAATCTATTTAACATAAACACATGAAATTTGGTTTATTTTTAAAACCCCTTGGATAAACTAGAACCCCAAATTTCATAAATACAGCTCAAATGGTTGTTGAAATATTAACGTCTAAAAATTGGAATTTTTATCATTGACTGACTGACTCATTGACATATAGATCAAAAACCTAACCCACTTCCAAACGACCTAGAAATTTGAAATTTAGAGCCCAGCTAGGTTCTTGTGTATATATGTTACGGTTAATACAAGAAAGTAGTTTATTCGCGAATTAACCGGCTAATACCCGAATTAACCAAACGTCAAGGATGGTTAATTCGGGTATTAGCCGGTTAATTCGCGAATTAACTACTTTCTTGTATTAACCGTAACATATATAAAAGATAAAATCAGACAACGGTGAATTTATAAAATTTGAAATATATTCCAAGCAATCGATTTTTATTAACACCTAACGCCTTTCGAAAAAGAAAACTATACGTACCGGAAAAAAGATTAATTTTACAAATCACTTTTGAATGATAAATAATAATTTCTTTACAAAAAGTAATGATATCCCATCAAAAACTTAATATATTTGAAAAAGGGAGCCAAGCTCAATATTCAATACAAAAAGAATTGAGATCTAAAAAGGTCCCAAGTTTTTACATATATAAACATGAAGTATAGGTATAAACCATAATATAAAACATGAAAACTTGCCAAGTGAAAACTTGGGACCTTTATAGATCTCAATTCTTTTTGTATAGAATTTATATTTTTGATGGCATAATTCGGAATCGGTACGACTGATTTTGATGAAATTTAATGCACCGTACACTGGAATTTAATCTCAAATTTTAAAATACTTTTTATTCAGTTATGATTCAGTTAAGATAAAGTTTCAATCAAAAGCGACATAAACGCGAGCGAAGTCAACTGGGCATTGTACCACAGGTGTTGAATAAATAAATGCATTCCTGGCAAGTACACAATATTGCATTTGTGTATTGGTACTTCTTTGTTAAAGTTTATGAAACTTGCTACTTTTTGTTTACCTTATTCTCATTTTTTTTTTAAAGAAAAATGTACTTCAAGTTTTCAGTAGCGGCTTAGCACCTCGCTTATAGCTATAGCAACGTATCCATCTAAACATGTTATAATATTTCAACGAAATAAAACATTTGAATTGTAGTTATTTCCAGGGGTTCTTAAACTTTTTTTACTTAATTTCCATCCGGCACACGATTTCATTTTAAATGTATGTTCATTTGTTGTTCTGCATTATTTTGAATTGTTCGTGTATGCCTAGAATTGGTAAACATTTTTTTTTTATTTTTGTTAACGGCCACGCGTTGCAGTGCCTCAGTTTGGTTTGCGTTCTCGAAAATGTTTTTATGCAACCTTACGACAACTTTATATGAATGTAAAGGACAAAAATGAAGATTTAGAAAATGTAAAAAAAATACATGTTGCTATTTTAAAAAAATGCATGTACACAAACCGACTTGTACGAGCTCGGATTCTTGGGAGCGTTAATTCTCAAAAAAACGTTGGAATGCAAACTATTTTCCAACGTTTCCCGGGGGGGAGTCGCACTTCAAAGTGTATATTATAACATGTTGAATACCCACTACAAGTATATTTCTTAAGTGGCGGACTACGAAGCTGTAATCCCAAATGCAACATAAATACATGTTCTATTTGTCGGGTACAATAAGTGGGGCAGCAACCGTAAAAAATGGTTCCAATTTTATAAAAAATAAACATTCAGAAAAGATAATAGTTATAGTTATTGATTTGAGTTTAGTACGGCTGTCATTAATTCATATATAAGAGTTACAGAGATGGCGACAGAAATGGTAAAGGAACACTGGAACGCTCTCTTTCCTCTTAGTGGAGTAGGGGTCTAGAGCGTTGTGCTGCGCCGCCGAGGCGCTTAAAAACATGGCAAAATTCAAAAATCCTGTACGAAATGGCAGAAAATGACTGAACAGTATCTATAATAATGAATACAAAAAAAAAATTAAAAAAAGAAACAAGCTCAGTGAGTGAAACCGAGCTCAAACGGTTCGTCTTCTGGTAGAGAATCTCGAGGTACAGTTTTCTGCCAAAGCTGACCTTGCAAAAACGCGTCATATTCGCGGAAAGTTTAACATGGTATTCAGGTAAAGCATTAATGACAAGTACATTAAATTGGCTTGTGGAAAAAGGTTGTGATCTAACAGTGACAAAACTGGCAGATAATATTTTTTACAAACTTTTTGGGTACTAATAGAAAGCCTGGTAAGAATTTCTGCCACCGCGCGAGGATTTGCGAATTTTTGTCTGTGCAAATTTTGAAGAACCATCGAAAGAAGAGGTCATTTAGAGTCACGAAAATTTTTGTCGTTTTTTTAACCATCTCAGCAAACGAATTTGTACACGAAAGAGAGCGTTTCTGCCACCCAGTGTTCCTTGACCATTTCTGTCGCCATCCCGCTGACTATTACAAATAGGAACTAATTGTAAAAAAGACTTTTTCATTAAAAGAACATAAATTCTTAAAATTATAGAATGGACATAACAAACATAAATTCAATATATTTCGGTTTGTTCTTAGTGTATTGTACCTATAGGTACAGCGAGAAAAGAGAAACTATGCCAAACAATAAGATCGTGTCCGGGTTTCGTCCTAATCGCGTGCGAAGTCGCGGGTAATAGTTAGTTATCTGTAAAATCGGAACCATTTTTGCGACCGCTGCTTGGACTAAATGCTGGTAGTTTCAGGTTAAGAGAGTGGATCGTGGCATGCAACGGTTAAGACTGGAGATGAAAACACTAAAGTAAATGGAGAGTATCGCTGATTGATCGATTTAACGGGAGAGAACTGTGATGTTAAATTGCTGAAAAACAGTTGTGGCGACCCTGCACTTCGTTTCTTTTTAAATAAATCACATCAAATTCTTTGTTCTACAGCGAGCAATTTTATTAAAAGCTTTATGTAACGCACGTGAATTTCAGGTGATCGTAATATATTTTTTTACCTGTGTGGGTTTTTGGATATTGGTTATTTATTTTACAAATTGATTGAACTGTTCACAGCTGAATAATTTACAACATCGCTAAAAGCAGTGGAAAAATGAAACGACTTTATGCCGTGTTTTTAATTTTAAAACATTCTTTGTAAAGGGTTTATCTGTAAAAGGGTATGATTAAAGGAAAAAAAATATGGGGCACTTCATGGCACCCGGATTTTTTACACAGTCGTCCAAAAGATTTTTGTACCCTGAGGATAGAATGAAATTTCTGCCGAAACGTTGCTATTAAATGTAATTAAACATTGGCACTGTCTTTTATTGATCCTAAACCACGAAGTTATCTACCTCATGCATAGTTATCTACACTTAATATTAGTGATGTGCCGGATCGTTAAAAATGTATATCTGCGGATACGGATCTGAATACGAATATTTGGTTTCAAGTTCCGCGGATACGAATACGGATCTTAACTTTCTTAGAGTACGTGGCGGTAAATATTCCATATGAATTGAAAATTAATAAGGTAAAAGATCCGCCATAAAACTAACGGATACGGATACGGATCTTTCTTCTCCCTCGGATATCCGCGGATACGGATACAGATATCCGGCACATCACTATTAAGAACCCATGACAATACAATAATTTGTGTAAACATTTATAAACAAATAAATAATTTATAAAAACATAGTCATTGGAGACTAACAGACGCACAGAGTTTTTTCAAAAATATATTTTTTGGACTCGGGAGACATCAAAACGGGAAGATATTTAAAATTTTTGAAAAGTGATTTTTGACCTAAACTAGTACCATTCCCCATTTGTTGGTTGGAATGGTAAAAAATACTATTAGCGAAGGCTCACTTTAGATTGGACGAGTTTTTGTAATTAATTATTTTATGTTGACGCTATTTATGTACCTACATTAAGTTGTAAAACAGCTTCTATAGCTGAACTTATGCCTTTTGGTCTTTTAACCAATAAATATTATTATTATTATTATTATTATTATTATTTCTAACAATGAAATAAAGATATCTATCTATATAAAGATTTTGTTCAACAGTGATAGGAAGTCCCTCAACTGGATATAGGGAGACTTCCTACTGCTGTTGAACAAAATCTTTTTACTTTTTAGTTCACATTGGTATAAAAGCGTTTTTTTTGAGTTTTTTAAAACCTTAATTTTAATTTATTTTATTTAACAAATTATTACACAGTTTAACAGCATGCCAACTTTTTTAAAAATATTTCAATCGGTCTTAAATCTTAAAGTATTATTTTTACGCAACTGTATGACAAAATATGCAGAAAAATATAAAACAAATGATTTTTAAAATGACAAAAAAGTACAAATGACTGTACTGTGCGGTAAAACGTGCGAGATTTGTACGCTTCGAGGCAAACGCGTGGAATGTTTTTGTTGAGTTTTTAATTTTCTATGGGTAAAGAAAAATACGATAATGTGTACAGTGTGAACAATCCCTACTTATGAACACGACTTTAGCTACATGGGAGCTAAGGCCTAAGAATAGATAAAATCTTGATGTGGTTTTATATTTTTTTAGGGTTCCGTAGCCAAATGGTAAAAAAAGACATTAACCTTAATAATTTCGTCATGTCCGTCCGTCCATCCGTCTGTCTGTTCGTATGTCACAGCCTTATATAACGCTCGCATCTTTTGATTGATTCGGTTGTTTTACAGGCAGCTATGCATAATATGAACCGCTATGGGCTATGTGCAAATAGGCGTAGTTACAAATTTGTCGATGCGAGCGTTTGTGGTGAGCACTAGGAGAAACTTCAACCTCAAATTTTCCGTATGTCAGTGAGCAATGTTTATTAAAAGTGAAAATAGTTATAATTTTATGAAGTTTTTTAATAACAAAGAAAACATGGGCAAAACTAGGCGATCTGGAAATGCTTGATGTGTTCCTGAATATATACCTTAATTACACCCTAAAAAATATTTTGTGTTTCAAAAATATAAAATAATTTCAGGTCCGAAGGGGTTAAGTTTGTTTTTAGACAAAATAAAAATTTCACCCCTTAATACATCCCTTAAAATATTTTTTTTCTTATAAATAAATAAAATAATTTGAGTAATGTAACCTTATACAGTATGTAAACACGTAAGGTGCACATAGGGAAATTAACATTGGGAAAAAATGACTGGATCAGAGTGAGCCTTGAAATCTTGTTTTTCAATTTGACAGATAATATTCTTTTGCAAAATGAATGTGTATACTACCGAAGAAAATATTCAAATGATTACAACATAATCGGACTTTTTTTATCAATGGGACATTAAATTCCCAAAAATACTTAAATATGGTGCGAGATCAAATATCTCCGCCTATTCGTGTTGAACCTAGAAACATTGGGTAACTGATTTACCAACGCGCATACGTCATACCAATCAGACAATTTTTGAATGAAATGTTTCCAAACAGATGGGGTTGTTTTTTTTTGTTTTATTTTTCTACAAAAAAATTAAAATAATGATAAGAGCTTTTTATTATTAAAAAATCCAAGTAAAATAAAAATAAATCAAAATAAAATAGAAATCCTCTAGATTATCACGATAATTCAATAGAAATAACAATTAATGCAGTCATGACTAGCTCTGATCCAAGTATTTTTTCCCAATGCTAATTTCCCTATGTGCACCTTACGCGTTTACATACTGTATAAATAAAGTGATGTAAGGAATCTGTATCCAAGTAACATATATCAATTTAAATGCGCCAAAGAAACAAACGATTTATTTCAGTTTAATTTCGTAATGACCAACCCTGCGTAAGTTAACAAGCTGACTGCGGCAAACTGTAGCTATTATAAAGCTTAGTCTTGTCAATTTGGCAGCTGAAATTAATTGAATGAAAACAAACCACATCTCTTTTGACTATAAAAGTGCAGTAAAATGTCTTCAAAATACGACCACTTTAATTTAATGACGACAGTTAAATAATATATTTGAGAACATTTATTTAACACTAGTATTAAGTTAGAATATATAGTGCGCTGCCAAGAATAGACCGCATTGCTACGGATTTAATATTATATACAGGCTGACCGATAATCGCTCACACTCCTCTCGGGAGAAGAAACTATAAGTAATTTGGAATGATTGAACCTCTATCACTTAGGGGTCGGAAATGCATCATTTTCGAGAAGATCTACTTCGGTTTTCTTTTTACAAAAATCTGAATTTTGGGAGTTAAAAATAAAAAAAATTCTCACTTTTTGGCCTCAATTTTTCCATTAATGATCTGATAGCTTACTAATTGGCTAACCTTTTTAAAGCTAAAAACCACGAAATGTACCTACTGTTAGATTTTATGTTGTGTGTTAAAATTTACAATAAATAAAATAAAAATTCTTCACAGAAGTGTCATTATTTAAAAAAAAATAGACGCATTTCCGACTCCCAAGTGATAAGATTAAATCATTCCAAATTAGTCATATAGTTTCTTCTCCCGAGAGGAATACGAACAATTACCGATCACTCTATATATACCTACACTGTGTCACATGAAATCAGTTTTATAGGTACCTATAACGTCTTTCATTTTTATTTATACCTAGTTGGAGAAAATAAAAGGACTTTCCTTTAAATATTTAAAAAAAATCACTAAGCATTTTTTGATCTTAGAACCATATTTTAAGACACAAAGTTTTAAAATAATATATCCAAATTTATTGTAATTTCTGTACAATTTTAATTGTATTTTTGACTAATAAAGTTTAAATTGAATTGAATTGACTTGAATTGACTATGCTAGTATTTTAGTCAAGCGACGTGTAAATGTGTCTGAACAACGGAAATTTAGTCGACTACTTTAGTAAATGACTTAGGCTTCGCTCCCTCCCACCTTTCAATCAAAATCATTACAAATATATGGCTAAAAATGGTAAAATCTTTAAACCTCTATAAAAATGTTATGTGTCTATAGCGCCAAAAATCCTCTGGGGGTTTTTCATGTCCCATTAAGGTCAGCAAATTCCGAAAGTTTCATCCCAACCGGAAGGAGTTCTCTAATCGGAACTGTACCCATGTTTAATTAAATTAGTCAATCCATTTTTTCCATTTTTTTTTTGGTTCAAAACCAACTACCATCACGCTTCACTGTTTACTAAATCAATATTGTTTGAAATATACCGGCCATCTTGTTGCGATTTTCCATGGTTTCCCTCAATAATTCCCGATAAATATTGAGATATGGTTCCTTATTCAAGGGCATGACCTGTCAAACTCCTAGCTCAAAAGTTGCTTAGGTACCTTATCCTAATTTCCTAATTAAACTCTAAATAGTTTTTTTCTTTTGCTGAATAATAAATATTAATTAAACAAAAATGCGATAAATACGCGCGAAATTCATATAAATATCGAAACACAAAGCTGTTGATTAGATCGTAGTGTTACGTCAAACACCACGCAAACATATTATGCTTGCCATAAAATAATTGTCTCTTTTTCAGTATAAATTTATTTAAACAAAATAGTTGATAATATGTACTCTGACGTCACAGAAATCTCGCGCAAAAATTGCGCGTTTGAGTAATCAAAATAGCTTGCCCAAAAAGAAAATTTATTTTTTAATGCAATAAGATATGAATGATTTCATGTGTTTGATAACTTCTGATATGAAAATAATTGATTTTAAACATTTTTAAAAATTGTTCATATACTCTATTAAGTTGCAAGTGTGGTTGATGGAAAATGGTAATGGTGCGAATGGCATCTATTATATTATTATATATATAAGTCGAGAAACGGATGTTGAACGAATTATTATTACCTATTATTAATACTCAAATCATAGATTAACGTCTGAATAAAACTCTTCAAATAAATAAAATTATCGACCAATTTTTTCAGACTGTATATTGACAAAAAAATATAAAATTATAATTCAATAGATGACGTTTCGATCCGGATTTGGACATTCTTCAGAAATAATCTAAAAAGTATAAAAATGAATCAGTATCTACTTATTTTGATTGAATTGGTTGAACTTTTATTCAATCTTAATTCTATTAGAAAATAAGTAGATACTAATTCATTTTTATATTTTTTAGATTATTTCTGAAGAATGTCCAAATCCGGACCGAAACGTCATCTATTGAATTACAATTTTATAACTTTTTGTCAATATAGGTACAGTCTGAAAAAAATTGGTCGATAATTTTATTTATTTGAAAAATTATTATTAATAATAATTGATATTGTTTGAAATCATAATGTACGGTAAGCTATTCGTGAGTCTAATAAGATAGTTAAGTTTTATCGGAATTAGCAGCAGTGACGTCGGTTGGGTTAAAAAGCTTCAGCGCGCCACTGTATCATTAACCACATTTATAACCGTAATAATTTACAACGATAAAACTGACGGCTGACTATTGTGTGTGTGATATTGAATACAGTTATAATATTTGCCGTGTTTCTCTCTAGATAAAGAGAAACAGATATTATGCATGTTTCATGCGAGTGCAAACAATGCCATCATCTAAAAGACACATCACATTGCAGTCAGCGTTGACCTAGTTTTAGTCTCACAACCAGTCATTGCAGATCTGCCGCTCTACGAACCCGCCGCATTCCGCCAGCCGCATAGTTCCCACCGTGTATTCAAGGTATGCGTGGCACCGGACTGTATCATGCTCAAACGAAATCGATATATAAATCAACTGCGGTTGAGCTATGCGAACTGGCCGCATAGTTCTCATCGTGTAATCAAACCTTTGGAACAGCACTGAATCATGCTAAACGGAATCTATGTATATATATCAACAATAGATGAGCTGTGCGAACTGGCCGCATAGTTCCCAACGTGTAATTAAATCACGTGGTACAGAACTGTATCATGCACAAATGGAATCTATAGATATCAATAATAGATGAGCTATGGGAACTGGCCGCATAGTTCCCAACATGTAATTAAATCGCGTGGTATAGAGCTGTATCACGCACCAACGGAATCAATATATATTAACACATAGTTCCCGTCGTACATCGTAATCAAACCACTTGACACCGGACTGTATCATGCTCAAACGTAATCGATATATATCAACAAAAGATGAGCTATATAGTACTGGCCGCCTGGTTCCAATCATGTAATCAAACCATGTGACACAGGACTGTATCATGCTCAAACGGAATCGATATATATATATCAAAAAAAGATGAGTTATGTAAACTGGCCGCCTAGTTCCAGTCGTATAATCGAACCATGTGGCACAGGACTGTATCATGCTCAAACAGAATCGATATATATCAAGAAAATATGAGCTATGGGAACTGGCCGCCTAGTTCCAATCGTGTAATCAAACCATGTGGCACAGAACTGTGTCATGCGCAAACGTAATCGACATTAACTAAATTAAACTTGGATGACACAAAAACGAAATCAATATAATTTATTTGGTATTTGTGTTCCACATTGAGTTCCCATAAATAATTAATTATTTCAACTTCAATGATACACAACAAAATTAATATAAATTACACATTTGTGGTGAATATTACAAGGAACTAGGGAACTGACCTAATAGTTCTCACAGTAAATCAATCTTAAATGGCATAAAATGAAATGTTTACAAATTAATCATCACTTGTGTTTCATATAACATTTTTTTAAAAATTGGCCGCATAGTTCCTACGATCCTAGATTTTTATGTGGTACAAAAAGAAATCAGTAATCTTGTTTCATTTAACAAAGTTCTTCTAAGAATTGGCAGTATAGTTATCTTTGCTCTATACTTACAGTATGTAAACTGGCCGCATAATTCCCACATCAAATTCACTTTATATGACACAAAATGAAATTACCACAAATCATTCAATACTCGTTATTGCAAAGCTTAAGGAATTGGCAGCAGTCTTATCTGTACGTTTCCTGCAAACTGGTCTCGTCGTTTTCAGTCACAATTTTAATTTAAATTGCGAAGAACTGGTCACATAGTTCTTATACATAAGTACAATTAGTGTCCGTTTAATATGTGCGATAATTATCCTCTTCACACTTGAATTTTATGTTTATTTATAATTTGTTTACTAGCAAATTTACGATGAAATATACCAATATACATTTCACATCATTGTAGGGGACAGCTTGATGCAATGGCTAAATGACCTTCGGTGTCGAGCATCATTAAAAACATTATTTTATTTTATAAATTAGTTTATAGAGTTATGAATCGGTTCAACAATGCACAATGCAAAATTACTGCATTGAGTTGGAAAAGAAACAACTAACAATAGTCTCTTCTGTGGTTGAACTAGTTTTTTTTTTTGCAAGAAAACGGCTTTTTGTGGTAAGGTTAACGATCTTTGGTTGCGTCTGTAAAACATTCAAAGTCAAATGCCATGATTTGTTTTAAAAGGCCAACGGAAAGGTTTTTGACTGTTATGGTTGATGTGCACGAGTTATGAATGTACACTGTACAGTCTGAGAAATGTGTTACTTTAACGATTGTAGATAATATTATGATATTATAAAGATAAACAATATACGTGATAATATAATATTATTCCAAAAGCTGATGACGAACTTAGGGTAGGTATATTAGGCACGCTAAATTTTTTTTACTCATGCGTTTGAGAAAAAATTATTCACCAAAAAAATATTATCTGTTTGTAATTTGGAACATTTTCTATTGATATCCAAACCTAAATTTTAGGGCACTTTTGATCCTTTTACTCTTCAGTGAAAAATCGTTTCATGACAAAACCGATAAAACTGTTTACATCACAAAAATATAAATGATAGTTGGTAAAACCAAAAGTGCACATCCCGCAAGTTTTCTACTGTACGTATTATAATGAAAACAAATTTGAGAAAATAGGTTAAAAAAAACAATTAAAAATTAAGAAAAATATATGAGAAATACATTATAAATATAAATATCAAGTGGAAATAAAATGGAATATAAAGAATTTTCCCAATGATGGCGGAAATCGAACCCAACACCTTGCCATTACTGGCCTTATGCCTTAATCGCTTGCCTACAGCGCGTTTGCACGGTGCCGCTGTTATCGTAGTAAAGAAGTATAGCACTTATTCTACGGTAATATTATACTACACTTACAGTAATAATTTTTTTTTTAACTATTAGCTGTCAAAAATAATAAAATAAAACTGTTTTTAAAAATTAAACTACTGAACACATTTTAGTGAATTTAAATATGGTTCTGGTCTGATAGTAAACAAAGTGAATAAAATATAACCCACGGCAATCCGACCAAAATTGCGATCTGTAGAGCTCGGACGTACATACGTACAGACCAACCGACAACTGCTGTTCGTGATTTTCAATTACAATTTTAGTAGTATTTATGAACTCTAATGGATTTAAAAATGGTTCTGTTTTATAGATCAGAATTTCCTCTTTTCAAAAAGCTTCAATTTGGATTGGATTTCGTATGAAACTAGCTTAGACATAACTTCTTATCTAAACGAAAGTCAGTTCTGACGCGCAAAGCGATAAAAAAGCACATACCGCTAACTTAACGGTTGTGCAATAAACATTCATTATTTGTGAGATGTGACTAAATAAAAACGATATCGTAATATTGCAAACGATTTTTCGATATTCCAAGGGTCCACCTACTGCGACCAGCGTTTTGTTGTGTGCTGGGCGACCTCAGTAAGTATAACAACACAGGATAAAATCGTCTGCTGGGATTTGTTTGTACAGGAGCACACATTCGCGATCTGTGTTCAATTTACTGTGAACTAGAAATGGCTTTGTAAGCTTTTTGGCTTCTGCCATTCCGGTCACTATTTTATCTATGTGCGGCCACATTTTATATATTAGCAGGGCAACAAACTCTTTGAAGATTTCAAGAAAACTCTCAAAGAAAGTAAATTCGCCAAATACATTTTCATAATATGGTAAAAATGCTAAATCAAACCTTAAGTCATTTTATACGACGTTTTCAATATCAATAAAAGTTTAGTGCCTGTTAAATAACATTTTTGTCGTCGATACAGAAATATAATAAAACATTTTAAATCGAACACTCTACATTATGTTCCAGACGTGACTCTCCACGCTTGTTTCTTGTTTATTTTCCCCAAATGAAATGAAATTCTTGATGGTGGTAAATTATCTAAAACTAGTCGCTACCCGTACCTCCACCATAAAATACTGTACTTCCACCATGTACTCAAATGTAGCCAGTTTATTGGAGATTTTTATTTTTTATCAAAACAAAATATAACCTACGCAGGTATAGTGTAGCTTTTTATTAGTAAAAGAATTTTTTGTAGTTTTAATTAAAATTTATTTAATCCAACTGGCATACAAAAAAAGCATAGGAAACGTTCCTGTATAGGTCAGAGAGTACATAAAACTTCTAGCTTTTGTAAACGGCTTCGTTTGCGTGAACGTGAGGATTTTATTTATAGGCTCGCACGCGTTAATATCAATTTTCCTAGTGCAACTATTTTATTCTATACTACTTTGGGTGTAACTAAATCTACCAATTAATAGTGCGTTTTCAATATAAATTAATCACATCGTTTTTAAGTAATTCTATGCAAATATGTGAACTAAAAAAATTGGAAATCTGTTTTCTACTTGAAAAAAGACCCCACACAAACCTTATGGGATTTTGTTCTCGGTTAAATTGATCGAAAATGGTTTTATTTTATAGTTTAAAGGTTACTAAGAAACAGTGTCCATTAGCGCATAGCCAAAAAAACCAATAGAATGTTAATGTTTAGCTTCAGATATGTGCAGCGAGATTTTAGATATAGGGATATCCATTGAATTCACTGTCTTAAAAAATCCTAAGCTCTAGAAATATGTTTTCGAGTGCGCTGAATCCGAATATGACATTATTATTTTATACAGGGTGACACCTTCCAACATTACCTAGTTTTCGACTATATTTCTATTTCTAAAAAAAGCACAAAAGCTGCAGAACATGGAATATGTTTGTGAATTCAATGGATACCCTTATATCTAAAATCTCGCTAAACATGTCTGTAGCTAAAAATCTATTGGACTTTAGGCTCTGCGCCCACGGACAATTTTTCTTAGTGACCTTTAAACTATAAAATAAAACCATTTTCGATTAATTTAACCGAGAACCAAATCCCATAAGGTTTGTGAAATTTTATGTATTAGCCTGGGATACGATAGGCTATAGTACTTGTTTCCAGCTTTGCAAAAAACGCAAATGATCTTAGCTGTCGAGCATCTAGAACAGAGGTTCCCAAACTTTTTTGTCTCGTAGACCACTTGCCATGTTTTTCGGTTTTGGTTAGACCTCTTGCTTATCTGATATTGATTTTTTGGAAATTCATTAATTTCAAATGTATTTTTGACAAGCGGTATAGTGCTACTCACTTTGAACGATTTAAATTTATAACGGTAGTGAAATGTAGTGTGAAATGTTTAGTTTTATACATTTATTAATTAGATTCAAATTAAACGAATCAAATTAAAATTTACTTTCTGTTACATAAAATAACTAAGTAAAAACTAAATGCTTTTAGTGTGAGGGATGAACCTGATGCTTTAATAATAAATTTTCAACATTTGGCATCAATTTAGTTAGATTTAATCTTAAATCTCTTCGGTAACGATGTCAAGTTTGTTTCTTTTTTTGTTAAGAGATTCACTATCGTTGACCCCCATTTTTATTTCATGGACCCCCAATTTTTTCCCGCTGACATGGACCCCTTGCAAGTTGTCGTCGACCCCTGGGAGTCGATATAGATCACTTTGGGAATCACTGATCTAAAATGTACCATCTATCTATCCAACATTCTAAATTAGAGCGAACGTGTTAAAAACAAAACTTAATTACAGCTTTTCTGAAATATTCGGATGAATTAATTTTGTGAGAGGATTTTTAGAGCATTTTAATAATAATAATCTAAAGAAGGGCATCTGTCAGTGCCGCGCTTACACAGTATTCAACATTAGAACAGTTGAAATGAGAAATACCAACTGTGGAATTGTCTTAAACTACCTAAATAGCACTGAAGAAAGGGTGGATTTAATGTGTACACCCTCGAGTGTCTGCAAATACAATTTAAATTCATGTCTGAAAGATTATATTGTGTAGACTGCAGACAAGTCTCGTAGAGAATTGTAGCTTATACCATGCCGCCAGTTCTGCTAAATATAATTTTAATTTATTATAAGTGTTGAATGCACTCAATAAATTTCGTCTCTATTGTAAGGCGACACTGTCGACATAGCCAACTGTTAAACGATAAACAATATTTTTATACTGATAAATTCGTAATCCTCACTCCGCTTAAACAACTGAACGAATTTTAATGAAATTTTAAAGATATATACACAATAGAATAGGGTGCAGTCCATTTTTATAAAGAATAAACCTTTATCTATACTAACTAGCGGTCCCGTCCGGTTTCACCCGGGTGCAAAAGAACGAATGGGGAAGGGAGGGACATGAGTAAGCACATTCTTTTTTGGTTTACCGAGATGAATGTTGGGTCCAAATTTTTTGCAGTTTTAGGCAGTTCCCTGCTTTATTACTTATTTTAAACTCAAACCTCCATTTTTGATGAAAATATTTTTTTAAAGTAATTATTATTTCTTTTAAATCAATAATTACTGTATAATTAATAAAATATAATAAATATTTAATTGAAAACACTGTAGGAAAATTATTTTTATATAATGAGCTATTATTTAGATTTATTTAATATTAACTAGTCGTAAATAAAACTAAAATAAATTTAAATGATAGCCTTAGAAGAAAGCAATGTAGAAAATAAAAAACAAAAAAAAACATTAAGCATATTCGTCCAAGGTGGGGCTCGAACCCACGACCCTGAGATGAAGAGTCGAGCGCTCTACCAACTGTTCTAACCGAGCTTCTGTCGTGTGCCGCTAATATTGGGATATTCAGTTACGGCATTTCACCTGAATATAAAGTATATTGTGAATAATTTTGACTGACATTCTGCAACATTTTTCATTGTTTTTCCGCTCCTATTAGTCGTAGCGTGATATTATATAGCCTATAGCCTTCCTCGATAAATGGGCTATCCAACAAAAAAAATATTTTTCAATTCGAACCAGTAGTTCCTGAGATTAGAGCGTTCAAACAAACAAACAAACAAACTCTTCTGCTTTATATAATAAGTATAGATATCTATACTAATAATAGCGATTCGGTCCGGCTTCGCCCGGATTTGTGGATTCCATATTAAACATTGACATTATTATGACGTATCGGACTTTTTTAATAGAATTATAGCGGACTCCGTAAAACAATGATACACAAAAAACTAAACACATGCGTTGTTTTTACGTCGTATTGTTTGTCTAGGAAACACATGTGACGTGGAATTAATTGTAGCTATCCGATTTGTTTTTGAGCTAATAGCTTTGAGGAAATTTCTAACAGGAAGGCGTCACAGAAGAGCATACTATGACCGAGTAGAGAACACGAGCACGCTGACCATAAAAGATGGAAGTACCACATTTGTCGACACACTTACCTGTGAATAGCCTAGAAGGACACTTCGCCCGCTACCACATCGCCTTTGTCTACCGCAGTTGTAGACGAAACGTCAGGTAGAAATATCAATGGACCACGTCATACAAGCCCGGAAACCAAGAAGATATATGTTGCTTGTTTTATAGAGCCGACAAACCAGACAATTTCTATATCTGCACAGACAACGGAACAACAAAAAATATTGTATATCAAGAATTGTGAATTTAAACATATTAGAAACGTATGTTCTTTCTTTTTCATTAAACCAGACGGAGCCACAGCAACGCGTGGCCGGGTATAGTTAGTTAAAAAATAAGAAGTCAAATATCCCATCAAAGGCGCTGGATGAGTCTTCAATTCAGAACACTTTCGCTATGTTCAGCCAGTAAGGATCGTCAATCAAAACGAGATCAGAAAATGAAGTTTATCTAAAAATCGATGTAAACGCAAGTGAATCGTCGAGTAAAAGCTAGCAATAATGAATCGTTACAATATAAATTCGAAGCTGTTTCTAGAGTAGTTTTTCGGAAAATGGACGAAGTAATTTATCATTTTATTATGCAATGCAGTTGCTGGAACAGACACATTACATGACAGTGCGTTGGCCCCATTAATTAAAAATACAGTATAGAGCGCCTATTCTCAGCTTTTTTCGTTATAATAACGATATCGTTAAGCTGCTAGCACTCTCTATTATGTGGGGGGAGGGGATCTTCAAGTGATACCCAACTTTGTGTTCCGCCGAAGTCATAAAGCAATGCGCATGTAACGAGCTTTAATTTAATACTTAACCGATTGATCTTTATGTTAATCATTGTTTAAATACTTGATTGTTGTGTACACGTCTAGTGCAAGATATTATGTGCAGTGGCAGAAGACACGAAAAATATAGTTTAAAAAAAACTAAAAAAAAGCTTTATATCTAACTAAAAAGTACAAAATATTTTTTAAAATAAGCTTAAAATAATAATGAATAAAAAATACTGGTATTATTGTGAAAAAAGCGTGGGGCGCTCGATGTACGAAAATGTAGAACAAAGCGCCCCACGCTTTTTTCACAATAATACTAGTATTTTTTATTCATTATTGTTTTAAGCTTATTTAAAAAAAATATTTTTTACTTTATAGTTCGATATAAAGCGTGATTTTTAGTTTTTATTAAACTATATTTATTCTTCACTTTTTAGTTCGATATAAAGCGTGTTTTTTAGTTTTTTTTAAACTATATTTATTTTTCACTTTTTTGTGCTATGCCCTTAGCCTTAGCCTTTCTAAAATTCTAATGCTTCCCTATTTAACATACAACATTTTTAATATTAAAAAATTGAATTGTTCACGAAACTTAAATGATACGTTTTAGGAAGAAATCACTAGGAAATTTTTAACGAAACACAGTAAGTAAATTTTAAAAACATATAATGACAAACTGAAATTCAAATAATTTTAATTAAGATTTTTTTATATTAATTTATTATTTTTCGTTAAATTTGGCACCAAAATCTAGCATTGCATTTAAATAGCCAGGAGCGAAAGGGTTAAACTCGTGTCGAGTCCATTTTCGAATTTCTCCCCTTAACAATCAAATTGCCCCCCTGTGGGGCGTGGGCCCCACGTTGGGAAACACCGTAATAGAGAATGCTAGCAATTTGACGAAATCGTTATTACGAAAAAAGCTGAGAATAGGCTCCCTCTTAATGGATGGATATTTTTATCATTTTTTAAAGAATAATGACAAAAAACGTCACAAAAATGAACTCTTCAAGTTACTTCTTTCTTTAGCCGTAACATTTAAAAAAAGCTTACTTTTTATCTATACCTACTAAAGGAATATTATTCAAAGATGATGCATGACCTATTTTTTATTTGCATCATCTTTATCCTTCAATATTATCTTTTCAACTATATATTTCAGTAGTGATGCACCTATGGTAGTACCCAGGTATACGTTCATTTAAAAAACATAAAAAAATAACTGAGGAAAAAAGCGACTGGGCTCAGTTTTTTTATGTGAAACATCTACTGGCGCGTTTTAATCGGAGTAAAAACGTGCAAGTGCCACGTTGCTCAACGCTGTTCATGACAAGTGTTACGTGTAATTTAGTTCCTAGAATATCGGTTAGATGACAGTGCGAAAATGTGTGTTAATGCCTGTTGTGTATGTGTGTAGGAGTCTGACTTTTGTTGATGGCGACATCTAACGTAACTTCGAACATGGCTTTAATATTTCGACATGTGTTTGTTTATATAGTTTTGCGTGGGTATATTTTTTTTCGTTTTCACTTCGTTCCAATAAAAACATTTCAATGTAAAAAAATATATATAAATAATCTTAGATATTTCACATCTGCCAGGCATCCCACGACGACTTACATTTGTTTTTCTGTATGGCTATCTACATATTTTCAAAAAATATTTCAATGTAAACATCTGTTTGATGTATTTTAAAATTGTATCTATACTAATATATAAAGCTGTTGTTTGTTTGTTTGGTTGAACGCGCTAATCTCAGAAACTACTAGTTCGAATTGAAAATTTTTTTTTCGTTAGATAGTCCATTTATCAAGGAAGGCTGTAGGCTATATAATATCACGCTACGACCAATAGGAGTGGAGCATCAATGAAAAATGCTGCTAAATATAACTCAAAATTTGTCCGTCCGACAAAAACTTTTGAACGGTAACTCCGATCATCATGAAATTTGGACACAACATTCATCTCAGTAAACTAAGATGAACGTGCGTACTCATGAATATCCCCCCCCATTCGTTGTTTTGTACCCGTGTGAAACCGGGCGGGACCGCTTATACTAAATAAAGTTAAAAAACGCACATTAAATAATTATTAAGCGAGATTTATTTGGCTTTCAAACGACACAGTCATAGACGAGACGTCAGGTAGAAATATCAATGAATCACGGTCTACAAGCCCGGAAACTAAGGAGATTCATAATTGTATCTTTATTTTTACAAAGTTAAAGCGTTTACTCGAAAACACAGACGCAGTCCTATGTTAAGAAAGCACTGATTTTGTGTAAGCGACTTTTATTTAGACAGCTTTTAACTGACAAAAACTTCCTGCGTTGCTAGTAGCAAAACTCAAATAGCCACAGCAGCTGACGCATCTATAGAATTAATTTGTAATTTAGACAGCAACATGTTCATTCGTAGTTTTTAATCACATTTTATATGTCGATGAATAAATGCAGAAATAATATCGGAAGATTATCCACAATAAATTGAATACAAGTATAATACATGTTTCTGAATTGAAGAGTTCTTTATTATGAAATTTAGACAAAACAAAAACAAACAATAAACTTTAACTGCGAAACAAAACAAAATTCCCTAGTCTTCTTTTCAAATCACGAAACAACAACAAAGCAATTGATATCCCAACACAATTTTTTTATTAAAAAAAATGAAATCGGCTACAGACTCAGAAATGGTATACCGAGTGAACCAATACAAACGGTAAATATTAGTTTAAGTGGGTATCCATTCGTAAATTATTAATATTTTTGAATAATTAATGTGCCAGTTAAAAGCTCAATTTTTGTAATTTGAAATGACAAACATTTTTAGCTTCAGGTCAAAATCAACCAAAATAGGAGTATTAAGAAGACGGTTTCTTTAAACAATTCATCGTTAAGGAATATGGGAATTACAGTAGAACCTTTGTAAGTCGCACTTCAAGGGAGACGCCAAAAAATTCAAGTCATAGAGTTTTCGACTTATGAAGGATTTCGACTTGTAGAGGTTAAGATTCCTTCTAACTAATTTTGAGTTGCTATGTTCGAGATACAGAGGTCCAATGTATTTTTTCGAGTTATGGAGGGAAAATATGTACCGAAATAGTTTGTAGGGACTCACTGATTATGTCGATCTATAGATGGTTGAGATTTCGAGTAATGGAGGTTTTGCGGTTTGAAGGGAAGGGAAGAAAACATTTTTTCGACTTAAGGAGGTTTTCGACTTATCGAGGTTCGACTAGATGTTCTACTGTATAACAATAAAAAAAGTATGCGTAAAACTCTCGCGCGTTAGAAGTGAAACTTCTCAGATTCTAGCAATTGTTGACGATTTTATGATTTCAGGATTAGGAAATGGCTATCTGTTATAAATAATTTAATAAAAATTTTAAATTGAATATTTTCTTTACCCCTGTATCTCTGAAACGGTTGAGAATAGGGCCCATGTTTATAGGAAGTTTTATGTTTATTTTGGGTCCTCGAATACGTACCTAAAATATTGACATTTCTTCGTGAATCAACCTCCTATATTATAATATAATGGGTCTTCCAATAGAGACTTCCAAACTTTGACAGTTGATAGCGGCCATCTTGTTGAAGTTGGCTGTTATTTATTAAGTCTGTTTTGCCAAATCACCATGGACGGATATGGCGTTCAACAACACGTGCAAATGATAAAATTGTTTTATCAAAATGGGTATGCTGTTCGGGCAACGTTAATCGAAAAATCATCTTCAGCGATGAGGCCCATTCCTGGGTGAATGTGTACGTGAAAAAACTAAATTGTCACCAATCAACACGAGATCCAAGAGCGTCCAATGCATCCCGAAAAAGTCACTTTTGTTGTGGGTTTTGGGCTGGTGGCGCCATCGGTCCATATTTCTTTGAGAACAACGTTGGCCAGGTCATCACCGTTCATTACCAACTTCTTTTGGTCTGAACTGGATGATATGGACACCAACGACATGTGGTTTCAACAGGACGGAGCTACTCCACACAGCTCATGCCACATTGGAGCGATTTGAGGGCATGGTCATCTCACGTGGAGGTGATGTGAACTGGCCACCGAGATCGTGCAACTTAGACTTTTTCTTGTGGGATTTTTTCAGGTCGCAGGTCTCAAGCGGCCCTCAAAGCCAACATAACCCATGCCATCGATCAAATTCAGCCTGATTTATGCGCCAGAGTCATGGAGAATTGAAAATTTCGGATGCGCGCCACCCAGAGAAGCCGCGACAGACATTTGAACGATGTTATATTCCACACGTAGTGGCATCGATAGGCCTTTCAAACGAATAAAAAATTTCGATGAGATCTCACACACATTTTGTTTTATTTAAATTTAAAGATAGGAAGCGCTTAATGAAAGACAGCTGTTATAAGTTTGGTTGTATATATATAATACCTATAGAAATTCATTCTGTTTATCTTCGATATTTATTATCTCTCCATCATTCCGAATAAACGGTTAGATGTTTGGTACTGTATAGAAGATGAGATTCACAGAACATCCGTGTATTCTGCCATATATTGTGTTGTGTTATACGTCTGTCAGTGTACTATCTCTAGCCTGTAGGTAGGTGTGTTTACTTATCGCTCGAACAAAGGTTCTGTCGGTGTCGAGTTCTTGTTTGCATCAATCCCATTCTGCTTTGAATCACTTGACTGTATCGCTTTCGGTATAACCTGGTGTACACACCCGGCCCTATTACCACATCAAACTACTTTAAACCCTTTTCCGGCTATAGGAGAGTCACGAGACGCGTAGTCCAAAACGTCGAGTATTAGGGCTCTTGTTAACGAGCGTTTTAGTCAACGGGTAACGGGCTGACGCGAAACGGTTACCTTTGTACGAAAAAAAGGAGGAAACTATGGGTTCTTCAGAGCTGATCTAAACAATATAAAAATTAATTAATAATTAGTATCACAAGCGAATTTTTTTTTTCAAAAACCAATTAGAAACTAATTATTAATTAATTTTTATATTTTTTATATCAGTACTGAAGAAGATCCAAATCTGCACCGAAACGTTAATGTATTAGGTAATTATTATTTTTTGTTAACATATTTGTCTGAAAAATTGGTCGATAATATATGGCCTATATGTTTATCTTGAAGGTGCATTCTAAATATTGGTGAAAAAATTTAAATCGGTTGAGTAGTTTCGGAGATTACCCTCCGCATACACACAAACTCACAACATTCGCACTTTCGGTTTCCGCCTTAAATAATGATCAAATATAAAAAAAAAACTGATTATGAAATCGAAATAATTTTTTACGATGTTGCCCGCTGGATCGGAAAATCCAATGTAGGAGCAGGCTTAGGCATGATAAAAGATCCATTTAAATATTAAGCAACGTTTTGTATCACGTGATGATAAAATTTACGTAATTCTTCTAAACGTGAACCATTCCGCATATCATGCATATTCCCTCTTGACTAACATATTTTATTTTAGAAGAATAAAAATTCAAAGCACCATCCCAGAACAAATTGACAGAAAAAAAACAAACAGAAATCGTTTGATCAAGCGATAAATTTAACATACGATTTATGATTCTTCTTTTTCTGTCGATTTATTCTGGGATGGTGTTTTGAATTTTTATTCTTCTAAATTAAAATACGCTAACGACTTTTACAGAAATAGTGACAAGTTGAGAGCGATATTGTATGTAAGTAGAGAGGTTTAGTGAGTAGACTCGATTGTTGTGTAGACTACCTTTCAGCAAACAATTCAGCTATAAATTGAAAAACCTCCAACACAACGGTTGTATGGAAATCACCTCGATTGAAAATGCATCGAAAAGTTCACTCTACAAAAGAAACATAACGTTGTAGTAAAAATGCGATTGAGTAAATAATTAATGCTTTATAAGATTGATAAAATTCGTTAGATAAATTTATTCTACTAGCGAATAAACATTTCATAGTTTATTAATTGAGGCTGTTAGTTTAATTAGTTGCGATTTTCCAGGTTTGATATAATCAATGTAACTACATAATGTATAATTTTAATTGGAGTACTCTGTTGTTTAAAATAAATATTAAATACCGACATGTAGCTAGTTGAACTTTTGGCAATCAAAATAATTGAAGCGGGCATAAGCTACCACTATACCAAGCTATGCATTATTTATCTACAGACTTTTTTCGTTATTTAAATAGAATAGCAGTTGATTCTTCTTTTTAACAGCGTGTAGAAATCAAATAGACGAACAAATATTCTAAGTAACTTTTTTATCAAAACTCAAAAATAAGAGAGAAACAGCCTTTCAAAGTTTAATTAAATTTTTTAAATTTTATTTAATTAATTTAATAGCCCGCTTAACACACGCGAAGAAATGATAGCACAATTTGGAACTGCATCTCAATAATTCGCGGAAGGTCCTTATCGCTAGACTACAAGCATGTGCAGAAGCATGGCTACGACGCACGCATCTTTGTGTCCCACAAAACGGGGACAACTTCGAACAATCTGTGAATACTTGATAATGATATAACATATTTCCATAGTGACATAACATAACGCCAGGACCGACCTCAAAATTTAATAAAATTTAATAAAACTTTGTCTTTCGTCTTTGAGTTTTGATTAAAAAGTTACTTGAAATATTTGTTCGTCTATTTGATTTCTACATGCTGTTAAAAAAAAAATCAACTTAAAAATCACCTCTGTAATGTAAATAAAATAACACCAAAAATAAATGTGAAAAAATGGCTAAGTTCGATACAAAAAACAAGCAGGTTTTCCGGCTTTGCCAACCTCCAAAGTGGAGGGGTGCAGATTACAACAAAAATTATTTCTAGGTAAAAAAACTACAAAAGGAATTGAAATCCCACAAAAAAGAATTCTAGTAAAAATAAGGCCAAGTCTCGTAACCGCGTAGTATTAAAACGCTATGAGATCTAGTAATGCTAAGTCCAATTGATTGTATAAGTAAAAAGTAGGGAAATCTAAAATGATTACAGTGCAGTGCTGGATTTCAGAAAGGATTGTCAAAAAACTGATTTAAAAATGACCTTAGATATATTTCTCCATATGAAAAGCATACTAGAATTTTAAATCGATCCTGCTCGAAAAATAATTGATCGCTTTTTCTTAAACTGAGTATTCATGTGTTTCGCATCGTTTTTTGAACAGTTTCCTCTTCGAAACGACGTTTTTCTACACATTTTGATCAAAATTTAACTTGAAAAGCGATGTTTTTCGATTTTGAACGATCATTTGTTTTTAGAGCTGTAAAAGTAACGAGAAATTGTGTACCCGTATGCATTCGTTACTTAAAGAACCAGTACCCGTTACTTTCGTATCGTTACGTTACTCGTTACTTTTCATACGACATACAATAGTGTACTAACAGCATCAAGCATGTACCATCGTATCGAGGCGCGTCGCATACGTGATACGGTATGACTTCGTTCGTATAACGTAGGTATAACCGCAACAAACGAGTCGAATTGACATGGATATGACAAATGCGAGTAACGAAATACATTTGTAAGTAACGATTCGTTACTTCAAGTCAGACGATGTACCCGTTACTCAGTAACGAATACATACGGTTTGTTACAGCTCTATTTGTTTTTATGTGAGTATACAGTCTCTAATGTTCTAGATGACAGGGACTTTAAATACGACATTAGACTGCTTCTGATGATTTATATAACCACAATCTAAGGTCATTTCCAAATCAAAATTTTCTACAATCCTTTCAGCAACCCAGCATAGGCATTGAAGTGGGAGTAAAAAAACTTTAATTTTGTTAGCGAACTTTAAAGCTAGTCAAGTTTAAGATATCAGAATTTCTTACTTACAGTTAATTGAACTTGGCTCTACTGGATTTCACAGTCTATTACTGTTACGCGATCACGAGACTTATTTAAAAAAAAAACTGTTTTTATAACGGGATTATAATAATAAAAATGCGTTTGACGTCCGTTTCCCGACTTTATGTCATAACAGACGCCATTCGCACCATTACTATTTTCCATCTACCACGCTTCCCGTTATTTTCTATATTTTTTAACTTAAAAATTTAATTAATAGCAAGGCGCGAATGAAATAATTTTAAACAATTAGGATACGCTAGGCAACTTTTGAGCATAAAAGTTTGATATGCGGTCGCCAATATTTATCTGGAATAATTAAGGAAAACTATGGAAAACCTCAAGATGGCTGGTACAGGAATTACCGTTTCTCGGCGAGAGGCAGTAGAAAAACGTCCCAGCCACATGTGACCCCGTTAGGATTCGAACCCGGTACCTCTCGAATGCGAGTCTAATGCTGTCACCACTACGCTACACCGCTCGGTTTTAGTGTGATTATATATTTAAAAATATTATATACGACTATACATAACCAAGTACAATATTGAAAATTTGCATGCCTCTTATATGTAACATGATAACGTTCTATTTTATTCTGAGTTTATAGAGAAAATGTTTCCTCATACATTATATATTTATTAACTTTACAAAATGTCATATTTTCATACATAGAGGCAAAATGCCAGGTTTACAAGCACAAATGGTTCTTTTTTGTCATTGAATAGATATATCTCCTATCAAATAAAATTTACACTCGTATGTAAAATAATTTAACTATGCGCATATTCGTGGGTGCTCAGTGACCTAATACGTACCAAAAATCTTTTCTTCATACCTCGATCGAAAGTGCTTACTTTCGGCATCAATTGTAAGACAGAAAGTCTAACGTTTACTCCTTGGTGGAATTACACGCACCAATGCGGGAAATTCATACGTTCGGGCGGTAGTAAAGCAAAAACAACCAATCAACTGTTGTTTAGATGTTTCCATAGCAACCCTATTAAATTTTAGCTAACAGTCGCGAACAGCTGTCATTTGTGTTTTTACGTATAAACTCAAAGCTGCTTGCTTGGAATTTATGTGTTTCTATGTAATTAATTAATGAATTGTATTTAATAAGCGTACTTACGACCGAGGTATGAAGAAAAATAGTATACACCACACTGGCCGAAAGTGTGATACCTTGCCTTGCGCTTCATGATGTCCTCGGCTTCGCCTCAGGCATCATGGCGAACAGGGTAAGAATATCACTCTTTCTGCCCTTGTGGTGTAATATACTAGGTATATGTTGTTTTATTAGCATTACTAACAAAAGAGTAATAAATAATTAATTTAAAATATGTCGCCAGACCCCAGTGGAAACGAGAACGAAAACTATAAAATAGTAGGTTATGTATCTAGTTCGAGATGACTAATATTTTACGATATATTAAAAATGAGCGCCAGCGAGTTTTAATAGTCACATAAGGGTCGTACTACCATCACGCACGAGACATAGTATATAGTATGCTATACCTCCTACAAAACAGCTGATTTTCACTTATTTTCGAAATTTTTGACTTTTCAATTTTGACCAAACTGGTTTCAAATTGTAAAGCTGCGTTGTATTCTCATGTGGTTAGACTGTGATTTACTATAGTACAACTTTAGTAATTATTTTACTTTACTCAGCTTTACAACTCTAGTGTTAAATGTGTTATTTCACGATCGTTATACAGACATGGAAAGTGACTAGTAGACCTACATCTTATATAAAAAACTAGCGGCCCGGCCCGGTTTCACCCGAGTGCGATGATATATTTTGTGTTATCGAAAAATTCACAACATGTAAAAAACGACTACAGTGCAGAAATGTCTGAACTAATAGCTTTGACTAAATTCTGTCAGATGTCGCTACTTGGTACTAAAACAGTTTTTTTTTTCTTCTGAACTAATAGCTTTTAACAAATTCCGTTAGATGTACTAAAACAGTTTTTTTTGACAAAATATTTATTAAAAGCTATCCTATAGTCTAAGATGGACCAAGCAAGACATATTTACAAAGTTTCATTAAGATCGGTTCAGTAGGTTTCGGAGATTAGCGCGGAGGAACATCGTGACATGAGATTTTTATAAATAAAGATTAAACTGCAGTGTAAACTCTTTATAACGTCCTTCGTTATAACGAAAAACTCCCTATAACGTCGAAATTTTTACGATTTGGTTGGCTTACCTTAAAACCTATACATTAATACCCTCTTTATAACGCAACAGCCATTCTCTATTACGAAGAAATATGTTCATATTTAGGCGTCAGCAAATGTTTACAGACATAAAGAGGACCATTCTGAACCATCACCATCTATTCAACAAGCACTTGATGACGCCAAACTTATCGAAAAATTCCTATTATTTAATGAAGATTATTCCACCACATCCCAAGGCATGCATAAGATACTTAAAATACAAAACAAATATTAGCATAGCGAAAAACGTCAGGCAAATTTAACAAACTATAGGTATATGTGTTTGGAATAAATTAATTTTGTGAAAATTGGTTATTTTTTTTTCTTCCCTCCATATAACGAAAATTCTTTATAACGAAAAAAATGTTCGGTCCCTTAAAATTCGTTATAAAGAGATTATACAGTACATTAGAATATCATCTTATACATGTATGGTACATGGTTTCTTTTTAACAATTAATGACGTGTAATTATATGCCGGAGACAAAAATGATATTTCAATCTGAAATTTTACAAAGAATCGAACCTCAAAATCCACGAAGTACTTCTGAGACACCTGTACGTAAAAGTAGGAAAGAATTGGTTGTTCGCTGTGAACACTGAAAAGAAAATCCTGGCAGTGACATTTCACTTTTCCTTATATAAAGGTCCTTATAGGTTAAGAGTATTCGTCCCTGCAAATACCCCCTGCACCCTTCATCTCAAATCTTTTCCCCTCGCCTAAAAACGGTTCGCGCTCTCTCGACGCTATTTTTAAAGCTAGAGGGTTCTGGTAAACGCCAAATGAAAAACAAAGAATCAGACTACAGATCCTTCAGGCGATTTTTTGAAAAACAGTTTCGCCTACGTGTGAAACATTACGTAACTTATTATTTTTTTCAAAAGGTTGTAAGTTTTTTCAGGAATTTTTTTTCAAAAAATTCGCCTGAAGTATCTGTAGTCTGATTCTTTGTCTTTCATTTGGCGTTTACCAGAACCCTCTAGCTTTAAAAATAGCGTCGGGAGAGCGCGAACCGTTTTAAGGCGAGGAAAAAAGATTTAAGATGAAGGGTGCAGGGGGTATTTGCAGGGACGAATACTCTTAATGCATTTTTCATAATATTTTTAGTTGACGAATTTTGTGTTTTTTTTGTTGTATATATTTATAAAAAGCATTAATAATGACAGCTTTCCCCGCACGTCATGATAAATGAAATACATGTATATAGAATGTTTGAAACGTGACAACACATTCTATTCGAGAAATGATGCGTCGGTGTCGTGTGAACGCTATTTGAAAAGCTGTCACGAACACGAACAGGGCTTATTCTCCACGATGCATACTATTACAGGATCTGTGTTTAACAGCTTCGCATTATTCAATAACAACACCAAGACAACTCACAGAAGTGTCAGTGGCTAAATCGTGTTTTTGATGTCAAACATTTAACGGCGCGTCTGCTTGGAAGAAACCCGTGCATTCTATTGCACGGGTTGCGAAGCTGTTTGCACCATGTAAGAAAAAAATCTATTAATACAATATATTCTTAATAGATTTTGTAAAAAGCAAACGAGAAATGTTGATTTCTATTCATAATAATGCACTATAAATTTTGTAATTCAATTTTAAAAATTGTATTTTTAATCTGCCCTTCAAAAGTCTAAAACTCTGTTCGCCATGTTGGATTCCGGCGTGACGTCACTTCGTCTGTAAACTACGGTTGTGCTGTGTGTTATTTTGAAGTTGTTTCAAGTTATTATCACATTTATAAACGTCTATTTCGTATTTTATTGATTTCGCATCATGGAAGACGGTTTCGTAAAGCTTTTAATCTATACCATTAAGGATAAATACGTTTAATAAATAAATAAAGTTTTACTAACTTGTACACTTACAGTGGTAATGTAATAATTCAATAAATAAAATTATCGACAATTTTTTTAGACAAAAATATTAACAAAAAATATAAAAATTAATACATTAAAGTTTAGGTCCGGATTTGGAGCTTCTTCAGAATTGATCTAAAAAATTTAAAAATTAATTAATACCCTATTAGTTTCTAATTGCAGGTTTTTGAAAAAAATTCGCTTTAAGTTTTCAATTAGGAAAAAATATTTTGATAATTAAAAACCTAAAGCGAATTTTTTTCAAAAACCAATTAGATACTAATTATTAATTAATTTTTATATTTTTTAGATCAGTTCTGAAGCTTTGATTAATTTTACATGACGTGGAACATATTATGTATATGTAATAATGGCAACGAATAGCAAATATATATATTGAATACTAGCCATTACCCGCGTCACCTCACGCGATATCAGAAATTCTATTTTCTTTATTATACTTTATCAGATATTTTGAAGTTGGAATGGTCCCGTCGCCCAATTAGTTGGAATTTTTTTGTGCGTATTATCAAGTCCAAGGGCAAATAGGGGAGGAAAGCGTATTATCGCTTGCTTATACAGTTGGAGGCACTATTGCCTCTAAACAAGCACGGTTTCACTTATAAAAGTATGTTCAGTAGCAGGCATTATTGCCTTCAAACTAACACAGTTTTGTGATGCCACATTAATTTATAAAAGCTTGTTGAATTAGCGTCAGTCGTCTTCGAATCGCGCATGGAATTGCGTCGTTTTTATTTTGAAGCGTTCAATTTATTAAAATGCAATAAACTTTCTAAAATATAGTGGGATAAATGCAAATGTTGAAAATATATAACCCGTATACAGACACGCTTTCGAAGAAAATCATTGACAAATAAATCGATTTTAACATGTATCATGTTTTAGCCCTGGGGTACTAAATTTTTTTGAGAGTCAATTTTGAGCGTCAATTTTTTGAGAGTCAATTTTGAGCGTCATTTGAGAGTCAATTTTGAGCGTCATTTGAGAGTCAATTTTGAGCGTCAATTTTTTGAGAGTCAATTTTGAGCGTCAATTTTTTCCGCGCAGAAAAAAAAAAACAAGTTTATAGAATTTCGAATCAATATCGAGGAGAAAACATGATACATGGTTGAAATTTTTGGTTCTAGAACAGAAATCTTTTTATAATAAATTTATGCATTTTTTTTCAGACATCGTAACTGTTTGATCATGGGAACCACGCCTACAGCGACGGTGCTGCTCTGCGTAATTCTGTTGGCGACTAAAGACAGAAGCTTCGTGTCTACAGCTCCCGTTGGTGACGACGTGTCGGCAGGTGAGTGTTTTTAATCTTTTTAACTTGGTAGATAATTTGCTAAAAAAATGTACGTATTTATTACTTAGCAATTTTATATTTGCGATTGCTCATTTTTGTGTTACCAGAACATTGTCAAATATATTGATTTGAGTTTTTACAGTTTTGAGCAATTAATTTTCAAAGCTTGATTACGGACCTGTATTTACAATGGATGCAGCCCAGTTTTTCAGCTGTCAACGCTATGCTTCAATATATTCGTGTACGATCTTTTATTGCGTTTTCCTGGGAAAAATTGTTCAATTATTATATTAGACGAGATGATAGGTAGCTTTAGAATCAATACAAATTAGCATTTATAGTTCGTGACGCTTTGGGGTAGGCGCAATGACGAACAGTTTCGGAACCACTGTGATATGCAATTAATTATTATTAACACTGTGTGCATCACGATAGCACACTGACCTACTAAATTTTTTAAAAACAAACACTATTTGAATGGGAACAAATATTTGAATACCCAGAGGGAACAGACCCAGTCAATATTTCAATGAGATCGACTATTTATCGAGTGTGCAGGTAAATATGAATGAATCCAAACTACAGGGATGTGTCTTAAATATCGGGGTGGTCAATTATTTCGAATACTGCACATCGATTTAAAAAACAAAAAAAAAACGTGTCCAGTATTGTTAAAAGATCAGCGACACTAAACTTGACCCCCGCCCCTCTCCTGGAGGCGAGGGTAACTTTGAAATTTTAATTAGGTACCCCAAATTTTTATTACAGATTTAAAAATAGGACACTTTTGCTGAAATATTTTTTCGAAATCTGAGTAGATGGCGCTGTAAATGATGGAGAAAAAATACGTGCCTATAGAAATTTGTATGTCTGTTTGAACAGAATGACGTCATGTTGGTTTGTTGGCGTTAGTTCACGTTGCCTATCTGAAAAAAAAATGTTTCAGACAAAAGTGTCTCAACGTAGAATACAAATCTGTAATAAAAATTGGGGGTATACCCATTTATATTTCCAAAGTTACCCTCGCCCCCGCCCCCTGACAGTTTAGTGTCGCTGAATAGATCTTTTAAAATAAATACTGGACACGAGTTTTTTTGTTTTTTTAATTCAACGTGCAGTATTCGAAATAATTATAATTCCGCGGTATTTATAACACACCTGTATATTTAAAGTACGTTGTTATATAAAATTTCACAAGAAAATGAATATTTTCGATTTTTTCCATGCTTGATATTTAAAGCCGCTGCACACGAGGCTGGAAACACTACTGTGACTTCTGCTGGCCGGCAGGCTGGGTACGAGGCTGGAAATTACGTCACTAAGTGCTCGCCTATAGCTCACAAGATAGATTTTAAAATTAGAACAGGGTCTATTCTTATTGCTAGTATCTTGTCATGTGGGCGACTTGAACAAACCCCCACAAACTAAACATGGCGTTATTCTACTGAGAGTCAGACAACGGACACGTTTTGCTCTGTCACTCTGTGTTTGCCTACTACTTATTAAGCGCTGATTTTCTTTATTGCTGTGCTCGCTTCACACGAGACGTCTTTTCAAGCTAGTTTTGTGAATAAATCTGATGCGCGCGCAGTGACAGTTCAAAAATAAACACAGAGCACAACGTGTCTGTTGTCTGACTCTGAGCAGAATGACGCCATGTTGGTCTGTGGGCGTTTGTTCAAGTCGCTTACGTGACAAGATACTGCTTCCTAATTGGTTCTTGCTCATACGTAGCAGCAGACCTAGCAAGGAAAATAGCCCCTGTTCTAATTTTAAAACCTATCTTGTGAGCTAGCAGGCGAACTCGCAGTGACGTCATTTCCAGCTTCGTACCCAGCCTACCGGCCAGTAGAACTCCAAGCAGTGTTTCTAGCCTCGTGTGCAGCGGCCTTTAAAGTGAATAACGCTCAAACACGAAGAGCAGGAACTATCTGTATTCTATTACTTACACACCTTATTGCTGTTATTACCATTGAATGAAATTTGTGATCAGCTGAAACAATAAATTGGCAGAACCCAACGCAAACAATTCTAGATATGCTCTCTATTTTTACGACGCTATTCGATAGATCCATACGGCACGATGCTTCCCATCGTCGTATTACGTTTACGACCGAATTTTATTGTTTTTTCCGAAATATCAAATATGTTCATAAAACTTGTTAGCATGTGCATTTCATGTTTGTTTTATCTCTGGAACGGTAGGTAATACAGAACTCTGAATCGCGATCTTTGATGACAGCTCATCACTATACTAACACATACAGTTTGTCCATCATAAAATGTTACGTCACCTGTATAAGTACTATGGTCTATAACTATATTATGCCGGCACTTCACATGGCTATTTGTATTTTGTGTATTTACTATTTGGCAAACAATTACCAAGTGTAATTGTAATTGTCTATTTGACAAAGTGTTGACCTTATTTGCCTATTTAACAAATAAGGCCAATACCAATTACCAAATACGCGTTACCGTGCGCTTGTCGGTTTTTCGAGGCACATCAAAGGAGTCAAATATGGCAAATAAACCGTCCACACAATGGCTATATTTAGAAGCGCACGCGCCGTGGGCGTGAACCTGTACAGACGTGCAGTATTTTTGTGCCTGCGCTGTGAGCGAGACCTGGAACAATTACTATTGAAAATGAATTGGGACAATGAAACAGTGCTAAAATTCCTGGAATTTTAAGCCTTGCGTTCTGCTGCCAAATGTTTGTGTGTTTGCTATTTGACTGTCATATGTGGATAGTCGTATTTGCCTCTATTTGCATGTTTGGCTTGAACGTCATATATTTTGCCAAATACAACAAACACCCAATAGCGAACACAAATAGCCATGTGAAGTGCCACCTTTATAGACCACAGGAAATCATGTCTGATTATAGATTCTATAATCAACAAAAGAACGCTTCGTACTAGATGCTCCCCACAATTTTATTTTAGTCAGACCAACGCCTAAAACTTCTCACTCACAATTATTTTTGAAGTGAAAACTAGACACGTTAGTTGATTTTTGGATGGATAAAATCTTATGGGTTCGCGTCACAGACATGCTAATGTTAATAGTATATTTGCAGATATATAAGTATGGCGTGTTGCGCTTGGTCAGCAGTGAAAGTATAGAATCTATACTTTCTCACAAGGACTATATATTATATACTTTCTAACACGAACAAGGAATGAGGGGAAGAGGTAATTAAATTATGAAACACATGCATGTTCAATGTCCATGATGCTTAATTGTTAACTGTTTTCAAACACCGTTAACAAGAAACAACAAGGTACACTGTAACACTAGTCACTACCGTCATAAGCCGTGCATGGTGTATGTGTATGTACGACATACGTACCGCCGAGTCAAATTCGTCAAAGGTGTTGAAGTGATTCGAAATTCGCATTCGGGAGGCACTGGGTTCGAATCCCGGCTGGGACTTTATCCTGCTGTCACTCACCGAGTAACGGTTATTTCTGTACTGGCTATCTTGCTGAAGTTTTCCATGGTTTCTCTCAATAATTCTAGATAAATATCGAAATGGTTCCTTAGGCCTAGTTTATATGAGAGGCGTTCAACGCGCGTTGGCCCAACGCGCGTTTACAATTTCTATACAATTGTATATAACTGTTTACATGATAACGCGCGTTGGTGGCGCGTTGAACGCGCGTTATCATGTAAACAGTTATATACAATTTATTGTATAGAAATTGTAAATGCGCGTTGGGCCAACGCGCGTTGAACGCTCTTCATATTGTGTGCTAGGCCTTATTCAAGGTCATGACCGATTCCCTGTCGAAAATTTGCCTACCTTATCCTAATGCCCTAAAATTCTTTCATTTGCTCATAGCTATTAATTAAGTGGAAGTTTAAAAATGTAGAAAATAACAGGAAGTGTGATAGATGGAAAATAATAATGGTGCGAATTGCGGTAGTTATGACATAAAGTCGAGAAACGGACGTTAAACGCATTGTTATTAACTTATTAATATATTCTACTTAAAAGCTAAAGAGATATTACTTTTTATTCTTTAAAAAACTGAAGATAATCTTTCGTTATCTTTGTTACTCTATCTCTGATACTTTATAATTACATCTCTTAATAGGAATTAAAAGGTAGTATTCAAAGGTGAAAATTTAACCGTTTTGTTGAATTTATGGAACGGCAATTAGATTTTGATGTAAACTAGAATTTCAAAACACAAGCCTTTGTCACAATATGGTTATAAACACATCAAGGGATGTTCAGAGAGTCCTCTTTCAATCTTCTTATAGTATGTTGGGTACATGCATTGAATAGTATACATACACACATATTGTCAGCGAAACCGCCGCCGGAACACACGGTACACGTTATTAATGGATTGCCTAACTGGAAATACGAAATCTCTTTTTGTACAACACTGGAACAAAGCAGTAATTTGCAACTATTTGCAAACAAGCAATACTTGTTTCTAAAGGCTGTTGCACACGGGATTGGTTTTGCCGCTAGATTCCTTGCTAGGTTTCAAGCGCGCTGTGATGACTTTTATGTGTTCGCTTTACGCGATGCGTGTATTGAACCTTGCTTTGCAGATAGATTTGGTGTGCGCGCAGTGATATAGTTCGAATGTTCACTAAAGTGAAATGTTTATTGTCCTCGGAACAGAACAAACACTATGACGCCATGTTTGTTTGTGGGCGTTCGTCCATGTCGGCCACGTAACGAGATACTGTTTCCTGATTGACTCTTGCTCAAAATAAGCAGACAAACTAGCACGAAAAATAGCCCCGGTTATAATTTTGGAATCTATCTTGTGATCACGTACGGAAGCCCGCAGTAACGTCGTTTCCATCTCCGAAGTCAGCGTGCCAACCAGAATAAGTTCCAGCCTCGTGTGCAGCGGCCTTAAAGCTCGTCACACATAGTACAAGTACAATGTATTGTTACCGTAAATAACCAAATTCCGTTTTTACGCGTAATTATTATAGTAAGAAGGCGAAGTAGGTATTTACACAGGGTGTTAAAGATGAACGTTCTTTGAATTTTGAAGTGAAATTTCTTATGCCCCACAAAGGAGTAACATAAATGAGTGCAACAAATTAGTGACGACTAAGCCACACAGGCGCAATATAAACACCAACATTTTATTATCTACCCCAGTTTTATTACCCGACTACGGCGAAGCCAAAAGGAAGGGTTATGAGTATGTAGGGTAATTCCGGGGGAGATGGCCCTACTAATTTTAAGGAGCTATTGTGAAGGAACTAAAATGAATCAAATATTGAATTCTGCGGGAAACGAAACTTTAATTATAATTCTTACAGAACATTAACGAAATATTACTTTTAAATAAACAAAAACAAGTAATTGGCCATCTCTCCCTGAGTATCCGGGAGTGATGGCCATAGTGGTCGGGAGAGATGGCCAGTACTTTATTTGCCTTTCCCTTTGCACTTAAGAGCTGTTAACTCCTTCTTTTTTTGATTACCACACTTGGAAGACATGTTCTCGACCTGGCTGTAATTCTCATGAAGCTAGAACATACAAACACTGCACTAAATCTAATCTTTAATTATTTTTTTTCTTATGATAGTTGTCACCACAACCTCTGCAGTTTTCTTCCTCTCTGTCTTTAGTTTCACTTTCTGAGGTGTCACTGAAATCCATGAGAGTTTCTTCACAACTGATATCTGAGATACTGCGAATAGCCTTACGTTTCTTGTTTTGCTTAAATGTGTCGGACTTAATTTCTTTTTTTATTATCTTTGGTTTTCTAGATTTCTCTTTTTCTTTTATTTTTCGTTTTTTAATATGTTCTTCAGACGTCAAGAGGATGTCTACTTCCTTGATTCGTTTGCGGACTTTGTTGAGTTTTACAAGCAGTGGAGATACTTTGTTCAGTGCTTTTGTTGGTGTTGGTTGGTCCACCGTCTGTATGCCCGATATCTCTTTCATTAAGTGACTCAATGTCCTTACTAAAAGTGTGTTCCGGAATGGCACCTGAATTTAGGGAAGAAACTCCTACTGGCTTGAATCCTGAAATTGCATTTTATGGCCATCTCTCCCGGAAAAAATGTGGCCATCTCTCCCGATTGTCCGGATGAGATGGTTACATTAGGTAATTAAAGCAGCGTATAAATTTTTTAATAAATTTTGAGGTTAGAACACGTGAAAATGATTATCCTCACAAGGAAAGTACAAAAAAATAACAAAACTTTTAAAACCGCTTTAAGATCACTTAATATGTCAAACCCTTAATTAATAACAAACATGTCTTAAAAAATCAAAGTCAAATTACTCAACTTTCCTTACTTTTTTTTACACAAATCCACTAACACTCTTTGCTTGTTGTGAAATGAAGAAAACTATAATGAAAATAGTGCCATTTGTTTACTCTTAGTTAGTTGGCCATCTCTCCCGTAAGGCCTTCTCCCCCGGAATTACCCTATATATGTATTTACGGATGTTCCACCGTAGCGTCTAAATTATTCATCCGATTTTGATAAATAAGGTGTCAATCGACATATTTATTTTTGAATTTTGATCCCAGGGATGAGAAAATTGAAAACAAATAAAAATAAGTTCAAAAAAAAAACTTTAAATTAAAAATAAGTTCAAAAACTAAAACCCGACTACTGAAAAGTATGACACAAGAAAATATTCTCATCTGAGAATAGCTGTGGTCGTATGCCACCTACCCTAACAAAACATTACATTTTAACAGTAGTAAGCGATCATAAGCTCTAGTGCAAAGTGCATCACGCTATACATCTAGAAGGGCTTCATATATATGAGATGGCTTATGACCACGGCTATCCTCAGATTTAGTTTTTGAACTTATTTTTTATTCGAGAAAAGTTGAGCAGATTTTGTGAAATTCGGTACATATATTATGTAACATTTTCGTGCGAACATTTCATATTTCCGATTCCGCTGCACGGCGCTACCGTCGGATAAGTTTGAAGACGCGAGGACATGTGGAGGACAATGGTCTATAATAACAAAACAATATTCCGTGTTTATTGTTAAGCTAAAACTGAATTTAGACACACTAGAGAGCCATTAAAAGCGGAATGCATTCCCTAACCTAACATTTTAAAACATTCTGACACACATACATATGTGCACAACGCTAGGCAGGGTGAACGGTCCCAAGAGCTATTAAATATGTAGAACAAGTTTTTTTCGTAGAAAAATATGATGTTTTTACGAGAAAAGTTTTAAAGGCATAAACATGCGACGAGTTTATGTTGTGCAGCTTTTAAAATCGTCTTCTTCTGAATGCGTAAACTTTTATAATATTTACAGAATGCAGTAAAACAACGAAACAATCATGAGGATTCTGCGGTTATGTCATATATATACAATACAATGCGCATTTATATGCGTCGACACAAATAACAGCAGCGTTTTAATATCGGATTTAACTGCTTTGCTATTATTAAAACATATAAAGTGATACTAGAAGCATATTTAAGTAAAACACGAGTCTGTATATAGATTTTACAATCAAACCCTTTCCCGGTTGAGATTGAATCTCTACTCTGGAGTTAAGGCCGCTGCACACGAGGCTAGAAACGCTGCTAGATCAAGGCCGTAGCTAGGATTTCTTTTCGGGGTTTCAGGGGGAGTTGAGCTCTGGACCAGAGACAATAAGCAACAACTTTATTTGAAAATAAGCATACATATCGTATGTTATAATTTTACATAAATATAAATTTAATTAAAAGGCAGCCGAAAAGATTTCGATGAAAGAATTTAATGATTCATTTAATTTATTAACAATGCATTACATTTCGATTTTACTCGTTCCGAAATACGTGGAATCCAAGTATTGTATCATAGATCCGAAAAAAGAGTCGAAAATATTTTAGTAAGTAAGTACATATATGTATAAAACAGTGGGTTGGCTAAGGTATTTCGGGAGGGGTTTAAGCCCCCAAAACACCTCCCTGCCTACGGCCTTGTGCTAGATTCCTTGCTATATTTGCCTACTAGTTTTCTAGCGCTGGTTTTCTTGATTGCTGTTATGTGCTCGCTTCACACAAGACGTCTTTTTAAGCTAGTTTTGTGAATAAATCTGGTGTGCGCGTAGCGACAGTTCAAACATAAACACAGAATAAAACGTGTCTGTTGTCTGACTCTGTGCAGAATGATGCCATGTTGGTTGTGGGTGTTTGTTTAAGAGAAACTGCTTCCTGATTGGTTCTTGCACATACCTAGCAGGGGACTTAGCAAAGAAGATAGCCCCTGTTCTAATTTTCTATCTTGTGAGCTAGCAGGCGAGCCCGTAGTGACGTCACGCCCAGCTTCGTACCCAGCCTACCGGCCAGCAGAACTCCAAGCGGTGTTTCTAGCAGCGTTTCAAGCCTCGTGTGCAGCGGCCTTTAGGCAGAACTCTACGGAACGAGTGTGAGTCTGGTTTAAATGCGTGTTTTGCAGGGAAAACGGAGGTAACTCCTAACACCGGCTAGGAAATTATGAATCATATTCATGTTTACGATTTTTTAATTCTTAATTTTGTTGACAACAAACTGCAGTATACACTGTAACACTAGTCACGACTGCCATAAGCCGTGTGTCGTGTAACATGACATACGTACATGCCAAGTCAAACCCACCAAAGGTCTCGACTGAATGAGATAAATTCAGAGAACACTTTTAGAATATGACAGTGATAGATACTTATTTGTACTTATGTGCTGCCGGCAAATGCAGCTCAAAACCGATCTAAATTAGATAACCTATGTTTAAATGAAGAGATGGACTATTTAAATAAACTACATTATAAACGAATTAAATTTAAGTTTGAATAATTATAGTCGGAAATTTTATTTAGGTATTTGAATATAATCGAATTAAGTTACGAGTTAGGTAGATATAGTTTGTCCGTCATACGACACCTTGAAAAGTACATGTCAATGGGCAAAGTGAAAATTTCATGTACACACTAGTCCTCACAAATCTCTTAGCATACTATAATATATTTTTAGTTTTGCCATACTCTCGGCTTAAATAAAATGTACCTAAGAGGAAATTAAAATCTCGCGTGTTGACAGACATACTTGTACATGTTTTCCAACCCAGTTGTAATTCAATATTTCGAACTAACATTTGTTTTAAGTCAACTATAAATCAAAAAAAGATAAAATTGAGTCAGCTTGTATAAACCAATAATGAAACGTCAGATCGATTGCACACGAAAAAAAGTTGTGCTACACTTCGACAAAAGATAGTCAAAAAGTCTTTTTTTTTATTATCCAGCCATTCAACAATAAGACGATTGCACATCGAACTACCATATTTCTAAAACTTTCTCTGAGGAATACGCGTTTTTCTTACCATACGAGTTAGTAGATACGAGTATTGCGGCTATGCTTTTTCAGTCACTTTTATTTCATCTTCCGCGGTTCCACAGGACCGTGATTGCGAAAGGAAAAACCTTTGAATAAAGAGATTATTATAAGGAGAAAGCTCTTTTATCCTTTCCATGATTTGGTGAAAATTCACATAGAAGTGCAAACATTATTGATGAATTTAAAAATCGTTCGAAATATTCTCACATTAGTAAGAGATGCGGATGTTTATTTTATCAGTAGGTACCTAAATTTTGATAAATTCTAATTCATTTATCAGATATACAATGTGTTCACCGAAAGTAGTATCAATGAATAATTCGTGTATCCTACTAGATACAAAAAAAAGTTAAATAGTTTTTTGTTCAACTCGAGATTTAATATCGTAAACTGCGATGAGGTATATTTTTTTGTATTTCAAATTCAACTGGAAGTGTACATGCATTTTTTTGTCAAATGGTAACATAATATATTTTTCCTACATTTTCTAAATCCACATTTCTTTCTCTATAAATTTGCATAAGGTTACATAAGAAAATATTCGAGAAAAATGTTATCAATTTATGAATTAAATACACAATAATACTTATTATTAATAATTAACTGACACATGTGTGGAGTGCTATGAAAAATAATTATTAGTGTGTATTTAATTAATTAATAATAACGTTTTTCACGAATATTTTCTTATGTACCCTTATGAAAATTTTATATGGATTTATACAGAAAAAATGTAGATCTCCAAAATGTAAAAAAAAATTCCAGCCAATTGGGCGACGGGACCATTCCAACAATATTGAAACTTGATATAATAAAGTAAAATAAAATTTCTGTTGTCGCGTGCGGTGACGCGGGTAATGGCCAGTTGTAAAAATTGCTTTCTGACAGATCTACAAAACAACAGCTTTTTTTTATTTTAAAAATATTTCTCAAACTTTAAAGTTTAGAAAAAAATTTCCTAACAAAACTTTCTTGAAAAAATAAATGGAATAATAAAAAACCATTAGCTTTAGTATATAAAAAACAACGTTATAACATATATCTCCTTTGTGTATGCGCCGATTTTCCCCAAAAATCAATAGGGCTCTTCATATTTGCATACTAAACATCCTCCCAAAATTTGGTTTCAATCCGTTCATTCGTTTGACCTGTATCGTGCGCAGACAAACAGACGCACAGACTTTTTCCAAAAATTTTTTTTTTCATTTGGGGGACCTTAAAACGAAAAGACATTGTAAAATTTTGAAAAGTGATTTTTGACCTAAACAGGTACCATTCCCCACTTGTGGGTTGGAACGGTATGTTGCCATTTAAAAAAAATATGCAAAAAATGCAGCGGGAGAGCCATCTGTTGAACGTAACAGCATCACACATAAATCAGACTGAATCACAGCAACGCGTATAGAATAAAAATAATTTATAAGACTATACAAAAAAATTTTCTAAAAGGAATCGATCGAAATAACTTTCGAATTATAAGAATATTTAGAAAAATGTCGAAAAGTGGGACGATATGAAACCTTAAATGTTATTTGCTTTTATTCATAAAGCGCTCTTTCCTAGTTAAAAGCTTTTCGTTCGAAAGGAAGAAGTGACTCGGAAACGCTTCTACTGGCAAGGATCAAACATTGTTTGGTAAGGGGCTAATCCCCCTTATCTATCTATCCTTTAACAAACTCTCTTAACCTAACTTTACTTTAGATCACAAAAGCCTTCTTTTGATTGTTCCTTAATAAACTTCTGCTTTGTTTTACAAACGACAAATAATTCTCTTAGCATAGCCAACTCATTTGTTATTAATTCAATTATCACGTATATGCTTTAACATCTTTTCATATCCGACGTCTCTGAAGATTTGTAATAAATATTTAATCAGCCTGCGAAAACTGTATCACTTTATAAATTCAAAGCGGTCCCGTCCGGTTTCACCCGGGTGCAAAAGAACGAATGGGGAAGGAAGGGACATGAGTAAGCACATTCATCTTAGTTTCCGGAGATGCATGTTGGGTCCAAATTTTTTGCAGTTTTTGGCAGTTCCCTGCTTTATTACTTATTTCAAACTCAAACCTCCATTTTTAAAAAAATATTTTTTTTAAGTAATAATTATTTCTTTTAAATCAGTAATTACTGTATAATTAATAAAATATAATAAATATTTAATTGAAAACACTGTAGGAAAATTATTTTTATATATAGGAACTGTAATAGTTTTCAAATTATTTAGATTTATTTAATTTTAATTAGTCGTAAATAAAACAAAAATAAATTTAAATGATAGCCTTAGAAGAAAGCAATGTAGAAAATAAAAAAAAACATTAAAAACATATTCGTCCAAGGTGGGGCTCGAACCCACGACCCTGAGATTAAGAGTCGAGCGCTCTACCGACTGAGCTACCGAGGCTCTGTACGTGTACCGCTAATATTGGGATATTCAGTTAGGGCATTTCACCTGAATATAAGCATATTGTGAAAAATTTTGACTGACATTCTCCAACATTTTTCATTGATTTTCCGCTCCTATTAGTCGTAGCGTGATATTATATAGCCTATAGCCTTCCTCGATAAATGGGCTATCCAACAAAAAAAAAAATTCAATTCGAACCAGTAGTTCCTGAGATTAGCGCGTTCAAACAAACAAACAAACAAACTTTTCTGCTTTATATATTAGTATAGAAGTATAGATTTACAGAGCGAGGTGGTGAGAGCACTAGATTTGCATTCGGGAGGTACCGGGTTCGAATCTCGGCGAGGGCAGATGTGGCTGGGACTTTTTCCTGCTGCCTCTTGCTGAGAAACGGTAATTCCTGTACCGGCCATCTTGCTGAGGTTTTCCATGGTTTCCCTCAAAAATTCCAGATAAATATCGGGATGGTTCCTTATTCAAGGCCATGGCCGATTACCTGTCAAATTTCTGTGCTAAAAATTTGCCTACCTTATTCTAATGTCCTAAAATGTCTTCATTCGTCCATTGCTATTAATTAAGTGGAAGTTTAAAAATGTATAAAGTAATCGAGAAACGGACGTTAAACGCATTATTATTATTATAAAGTCATTATATAAAGTTTTAAAGGCACCTCGAATCATTTTAATGATATATACAATTTAAAAAAAAACGAAACCTGTGGCGGCGCGTGAATATTTCAAATGGACGTTCTGCGAGGTCAACCGGAGGTACCTCCTAACATGGGCTGGGAATGAGGGGGTAATTAAATTATAAATAACATCCGGGTATATGATGTTTCAATTATTAACTTTTTTTCAAACTACAATATACACTGTAACAGTACTCACTATACTGCCATAAGCCGTGTGTCGTGTATCATGTGTATGTTCGACATACGTACAGCCGAGTCAAACCATCAAACTGAGATAGATTTATTTAACACTTGCAGCATATGACAATGATAGATGCTTATATTTTGTACTAACGTGCTGACGGTAAATGCAGCACAGAATTTATCTATAAATAACACGTTATAACTTGTGGGACAGGAGTTGGACGGTGCACACCGGGAGTATCTGATGATGACGTATCATGTGCTGCTTCGGAGCGCAGAACAGCGCCTGAACGCAAGGAAGCCACACAGAACACACACGAGTTTTGTGGTTTGCCGATGGGCTATTAAACTTAAGCGTGATTGTGTAACTATTAGACTATTAAATTTTGATTAAATATGGAAAATATAGTTCATACCTATATCAACTATTTTCTAGTTGGAATGAGACAGCTTTCCTATGTTAAAACTAATTAGCGTCTAATAGTTTTCGAGATATGTCGTCTAATTATCGCCACTGTAAAATCTAAGTGCCTTTTTAATAAGCTAATTAAATTAATTAATCTAACTGGAATTAACACTTAGTTGGGAACTAGAACGTTCGCTCTAAAGAACCATTCCAGCATTCGATGAAAAATGCACGTCTGAAGAAATCCTGCGGGACCTAATGCAGTTTGTATGTAAATGAGGTCATTAAGGCTTATAAATAAAGGACCTTGACTCTATCCTATTTATTTAACGCGAAGAAGGTGCAGAAGACAAATATACACACGCTACCGAAAAACATACAAACTTCGTTCACACAAATAGCGATTTTATTTTGGTAAGTTGAAAGTACATTGTATCTAAAGCGATAAGCTAAATACATTAAAACCGTAATCACAGTTTTGACAGATACCGTATCTTACTTCGAAACTAATTATACCTACCACTACGTAATACAAATTGAAATTATAATTTAAAAAAAAAAACTTAAAAAATATTTTTTTAATAACCTTAAAATGAAAATGGCTAACAAAAAATTTAATTATATCGAGTTGGGGGACATCCTCTCTGCTCAACAAAATCATTATATTTAAAAATTATTTTTTAATTTTTGGTGCACATTGTTATAAAGACATGTTTTTTTGTATTTTTCTTAACTATAATTTTAAATATCTCATTAAAAATCACATCTATGGATTAGGCAAGGCAACGTACAGCGCTGCTTACAGTAAATTTTCAAGTAAGTGATTAATTTATATAAATTATTAATATATTTATATAAATTATTAATATATTTATATAAATTATTGTATTGTCATGGGTTTTTAATATCTGTGCAAAACTTCAAATTATTCAGACGTTTGCAAAAAACATAAAAAAAAGCTATTCCGAATCCAAGTTGTACTGAAATCAAGTTTATGTTAAAATCGGTGTAAAATATAATAACAGGTATAACCAGTTCGAAACTAGCGAACTGAGTAGGTACATAACGCACTAATTAATTATAAATTTGAACTAACAAGGGAAACGGGTGCATTGAGCGAAGCCGAACTGGGTATCTAGTTATTACAATTTTATTCCGTTCAACTGTTTTGTTTGCAATTAATACAAATTAATAAACATGCAATTTTGTTTGTAAAAAGTTGTTTGACGAAACAGCAACATTTTATAGGATGTTTAGACTAATCTGTTTGTTTGACATTAATGCAAGCAAAGCCTCAGGAGAAGGTTGTTTGATAAAATAAAATCAACAAATTGACTCTTGCAAGCAATAAACGTAATGTAAAAAAAAAACATTGTACATAATATATTTTCATATCGATGCCCGCAGAAAATCATCAAATTGCAATTAATGCTTAACGAGAGACCAAAATCAATACAATTATGTTTTAATGGTCGTTTTAATGCCTTTGGGAATTGCTACCCACAATTCCACTAAAATGTGGTCAAGTTATAGAACAAGGCTGATTTTTTTTAAATTAAAGTACCACGTTCAGCAGTATTATCTAAGTTTAACATGTTATGATTAGTAGAAGTTTTGTTCCAAAATATGTATTGAAGGAGATTTATTTGGTTGAGGAACAATTGAAATACGCTTTACCAAAGTATGCTTGTGGCCAACAATTTACTATCTCAACTTGCATTGAGGTATGTTTGGTTTATCTGATTTGTAATGCATTTATTTGTAATTTAGAAATCATAATAATATTAATGTAATTAAATATTATACATGTTCATAGGCCCTGAGGATGAAAATTTTCGGAACGTTGGTCACAAGCGATACTTTGGTAAATCTTATTTCAATTGTTCCTCAACCAAATAAATCTCCTTCAATCTTTAACATGTTATAACAATGTCAAATATTCTTAATGCTATTTGATAATAATAACTTTTCAATTAATAAATTAAGTTTTCAATATTAAGACTTACTTGGTAAAATAACTAATTATCTGCATTGAAATGACGTGGTACTATTACAACCTTTTACTAACTTTTTATTTGTGTTTGCACGAGGTGAAAACTTTGCAGGGTCTATAATAAGTCATTTATTAATTTATTCAACGCTTTTTATTATTATAATAAAAAAAATTCACAGTTATCACTACCGATTCACAGTACGATTCATAATCATGTTTCTTTGATTATAGTTGTAAGTTTTGCCGCCAGATAGAGTAGTCCATACAAAGGATCCCCATAGTCTTGCGTGGATTTTATAACATCTAATGATAACTGCCAAAGTACTATATATAATAGAAAAAGTCTATTGTGTTGATAAATAATTTACGTACAGTGTTTATATGTACACATTCACAAAAATATTATTTATTATTTATATACGCATGTGTTTATAAATTCATATAAATGTGTTAGCGCATGCTTGATATTAACTACTTCATCATTTTACCTGTAGTAAATAATTTCCTCCGTGAGCTTTTGTGAGAAAACTTCAATGTTTTTATAAATTTTTAAATCCTTTTAACGATTATAAATTATATTCTAAGTTGCCTCGGACGTTTTCCAAATATTTCTGTATCGTCTGAACTATAAATTTTCCCATTTTATTCGTGTCTAAATTTTGGTTCTGTTTCAAAAAGTAATTAACCTTAATTTTGAGAGTCCATTATCAATTTTGTACCTATTTTTATTTAAAAGTCATGTTTAAAAATTGTGCGGTGGAAAGGTAAATAGGTTAAAGCTTGTGTATGTGGTCTCATTCAAATTTGACTAATTTAAAAGTCAGACCGGCTTTATAATTCATCATAATTTCACATAACACTTAAAAGTACTTTAATGTAGATATTAATTTTGATAGACAGCTTAACGAGGTGCAGTTATTAATCATTATCTACAGAGTGTTGAAAAATAGTACCAACTTTCTAGGAGTAAAATAGTACAATAAAACAACATATTTAAATGAGGATAGTGAGCCACGAACTATCATTGTTTAATTTTTGAACTTGAGAGTAACTAAGATCTTTTTTCGGACGGAAGTATTCGGACGGAAGTAACGTGCAGTTTCTGATATTTAAAGGCATCGACTTACAGATGGCGGCATCAACACTTATCTACAGACGCAAACCAATAAACATAGCCAACGTAATTTAACTTACGAGTGATTTAATTTATGAGTGAGTATAGTTCCCAAAAAGTGAGAGTGGTAAAAACAATTTGAAAGAAGTTTTACTTCAACCACGCGTAAAGGTTACACGCTCTCATGTTTTTTTTTGTTATGACGAAATTTGTAGAGAATTTTATACTCTATAACTTTTATAGTAAACGCAAATACGATTTGAGGCAAAGGAAACGACATATTTCCAAAAAAACTGATTTTCAAAACCTTTGTTCTTGAATATCTAAGAACGCTCACACGTGACCTTATGAGACTTTTGAGACAAAATTAAGAATGCTAAAATAAAGGTTTATACAAATATTCAGCTTATTCCGTTTCATTCCGAGGTGAAACACTAGAGCAGGGGTGGGCAAATCTTTTGATCGTCGGGTCACATTGCGGATGAATATCTGACCGAGGGCCAAACAATTTCTTTTTCTAATTTTAAGTATAGCTTTTTTGAAACAACAATTTTAAGCTTTTAAACATTATTTACTATTTTTCTAAAATTCTTTTTATGTGCCAATTTATATTGCCAAACAGTAATATTTTTGCTTTTAATAATCATTTATAAAATGCTTCGCGAGCCGGAGAAAATTCTACTATGGGCCGGATTCGGCCCGCGGGCCGCCATTTGTCCAGGCCTGCACTAGAGTGACTGGACTATCACTGGAAGTTACACTTTAAAAATATGTTTTACAAGTTGCTTAATTTTCGCCCTGCTTGTGCACGGATCTTTACTACACACACATTATAGAGGCGCGTGTTTGGTTGATGTAGACTGTATAGCGACCGTTGTCATTCGGCAGCTATATAGCGGTAGAACTGGAGGCAGATTATCACAGAGAAACCTCGGAAGATGTTATTTCTCCCTGTTCGCAGCTCGCTCTGATCTTAACGGATGATAATTCTATGTATGTGCATAAAGAGCGCGCGCGCGCGCGCGATTACATTGACGTACGAACACACAATGTGTGTATACAGGATGACGCACGAATAGTTGACAAGCAAAGTTGAGAACAAAATTTATAACATATGTGAATTTATTAATATCGTACAACTATTAATAATTTTAAAGTGTAGCTACTGTTTTTGCTATATTGTTAAGAAACGACCATTGTTACATCGCTATATTAGAAAAATTTGTTTCTCAATGTCACTGTCGGGATACGAATCCCCAATCTTTCCACTCTCGCGGCGGACTGAGTTTCCTTACTGTACAATGACACACTAACATCAATCAATCATTCTATTATACAGGATGAGTCAGACCACCCGTACCGGTCGTTTTTTCGAAAACGGTTAGTCGTAGAGAGTTGTGTCAAAAATCTGTATTATATCAAAGCCCTAATGAAGAATCGAATGGTGATATTTTTTTCCCCCAAAAAGGTCGACTTCCCTATTTGTTTGCTTCAGAATGTTCAGAACTCCGGAATTTTAAATAGGTCAAATTAAGTGATATTTTTGAAAAGATCTTTAAAAATAATAAAGTTTTGTAGGACATTCTTTTTTATTACTGCCACTCCTGTTACGTAATATTCGTTTAAAAATTATTAAATAGAAATTTATTTTCAATAAATAAAATTATCGACCAATTTTTTTTCAGACAATATATTAACAAAAAATGTAATTAAAACATTAATAATAATCAGACGTTAATCAAATATTTAAATTTATTTTCAACTAGCGGTTAGTCTACGACTTCGTCCGCGTGGTATAGATAATATGTTGTACCCAGTTAATTCTTTTATTTAAAATCCACCCTCAGTCCGTTCGGGTAGTGTATTCAAAAGACTGGCGAATATGTATTTCTTTATTTTTGTCACGTTTTTAGCTTAAACAATTTCAGAGATACAGGGTATCTTTTATGAACGTTACCCCCCTTCCCTTTTTCACTACCTTAATGGTTATTTTTGGGTTAAAATGTAGACTAGATCACTTCTGGTATAGCTTTAACCTGGCTGTGAAGTGTCATCATAATCGACTTATCGTTTCGAAGATTAGCTCCGACAAACAGACGGACACTTCCATTTTTTTATATTGTATAGCGGTCCCGTCCGTTTTCACCCGGGTGTAAAAGAACGAATGGGGAAGGGAGGAACATGAGTACACACATTCATATTAGTTTACCGAGATGAATGTTGTGTCCAAATTTCATGATGATCGGAGTTACCGTTCAAAATTTTTTGTCGATAAAAAGCAGTATTTATACTTTTTTAACTAATAATTTTTTTTTAGTTAATTAAATAAAATTAAAATAAATTTTAATGTAAGTCTTAGAAGAAAGCAATGTAGAAAATAAAAAAAAATAAAAATGCATTCGCCCAACGTAGGGCTCGAACTCACGACCCTGATATTGACAGCCTTGTGCTCTACCGATTGCGCTAGCCGGCGTTGTATTCTTACATCGCTAATATGAGTATACTTAGTTAGTGCATTTCACCTGAATAGAAGCTTATTTTTTAGATACATTTGGAACATTTTTCATTACTGCTCCGCTCCTAATGGTCGTAGCCTGATTTTATATAGCCTATAGCCTTTCTCGATAAATGGGCTATCCAACAAAAACATTTTTTTTCAATTTGAACCAGTAGTTCCTGAGATTAGCGCGTTCAAACAAACAAACAAACAAACAAACTCTTCAGCTTTATATATTAGTATAGATATATTGAGATGTATAGATAAGAAGGTACGACTGAAATTTCTATCATGAATCTGTAGTATTATATAAAATTCTTGTATTTATGTAGGTGTGTATGTACTATACATATTTGAACAGCTTTTTTTTTAATGTAATGCAGATGCTGTCACGCGGGCATTTTCATCTCTGAATACGAATTCATTCTGTATAAAAATTTCTGCAGTAATCTTTGATTAACGTCTGATTACTCTTCAGTCTTCAATAAATAAAATTATCGACCCATTATAATTATATATTATCTGAAAAATTGGTCGATAATTTTATTTATAATTTAACTTTGTTTATGATATCCTATATCTATTAATAAATTAGTCATAAATTAATTATTACTTTATTTTAAAATAAATAAATAATATATTTATAATTAATTGAAAAGAGCAAATACGGAGCATTATTCGCTGCATAATAATTTCTTAATGTGATAGTTTGTTATTGTTTTTAAAGTTTATATTTTACGCAGTAACAAATCTACTTAACGACCACTGAAATATTTATTGAATCGTTTATCATTTATTTTTACATTTTGCAACCATAAATTTTACTAGAAACAGTGTGATCAAATAAAATCGTGATATATTATACAGTAGAGCGACTGTCAGAATTTTTGCGAAAACACGATGTATTCCCCCATGTATCAAAGTAGGATCGACACTTGTGTGTGTATTGTGTAATATATAATAGTTACGACACGCCATGTGGAAATTATATATCATGACAACACTGATATCGATTTTTAAATTATGATGCGCTAGTTTCATTGAAAACTTCGCTAATATCTAAGCATCGATATTTCAGGACAGCGATGCTTTGTTTGCACTTTTTTAATGTGAATAATGTGAAACATCTATTGGCGCGTTTGGATGGCAGTAAAAACGTGTAAGTGCCGTGATGCACGACGCTGTTTATGCCGTGACGCTCGACGTTACGTTACTAGAATTTCTTTAGGTGACAGCGCATAAATGTGTGTTAGCGCTTGCTGTGTGTACGTGTTGGATTAAAACATGGATTTTGTTGATGTCGACATCCAAAATGTCATTTATTACTTACTAGAATGGTTATTTAAGTAGTGCTGCTTGTAATTTAAAGCTGAAAATGGAAAATATTGTGTTTGTTGATGGCGACATCTGGCTTGCATTTATTAGTTACTAAAATAGTAATTTAAGTGGCGCTGATTGTAACTTAAAGTTGAATTTGGCAAGCCTAAATTTGTGTTTCACATCTACCAGGCGTCCCACGATGGCTCCATTTTTTTTTATTTGACTAATAATTTTGGAAACCTACTATTGAACACAGTTGAATATCAAAAATGCTGAATATTATTTTTTACTGTTAAAAAAAGTGTCAACCATTTGAATCTACGCATATTGATCAAAAGTTAGCTTTGATTTGTTAGTATAAGAGCATAATTTAATGTTCTACATGACATGGAGTTTCACAACATTAGACTGTTCTTGCATGTAAAATTAATATACAATAATAATCTAAGGTTATTGTCAAATATAATTTTTTGATTATGCTCTGCAACCTGACGTAAGTGTCTATATTTTATGCTGGCACTTCACATGGCTATTTGTTTTTGTGTATTTGGCATATTTGGCAAACAATTACCAAGTGTGGACTGTCTATTTGACAAAGTGTTGGCCTTATTTGCCTATTTGACAAATAAGGCCAATACCAAATACGCGTTACCGTGCGCTTGTCGGTTTTTCGAGGCACATCAAAGGAGTCTAATAGGCAAATAAACCGTCCACACAATGGCCATATTCAGAAGCGCACGCGCCGTGCACCTGTATGGACTTGCAGTATTTTTGTGTCTGTGCTGTGAGCGAGAACTGGAACAATTACTTTTGAAAATGAATTGGGACAATTAAACAGTGCTAAAATTCCTGGAATTTTGAATGTTGCGTTCTGCTGCCAAATGTTTGTATGTTTGTTAGTTGACTGCCATGTGTGGATGGTCGTATTTGCCTCTATTTGCATGTTCGCCTTGTACGTCATATATTTTGCCAAATACAACAAACACCCAATAGCAAACACAAATAGCCATGTGAAGTGCCACCTTTACAATATGTATTTGTCATTTGACAAATTATAATAAATTGAAGATGCACATTTTACACCTGTCCCCTTTTATCTATACACGCGTTCATAAAAGCTCTCTTAAGAGGTTTAGCTGTTGAAACGCGTGGCCTAGAGGCGACATTCCACTTTAATATTTACACGTATTATGAACTTTAAAACTCGTCATACATCGCAGAAAGGGGTTGGTTTCAAGAACGAGGACTACTACATTTTCTCGCATTAAATTGAAATATGAACAAAACAACTTCGAAGCATTTATATTTAATAGGTTAAACCACTCATCATTTCTGTAAACTCATTTTGGAGTTCATTACACATTAAAAATAATGTAAACTTAACATAATTTTTACACACACGTAAGTATGTATCTAATATTGTTAGAAACACAATATTTTAATGTGTTTTTCTTACAAATATACCCAGTTTTATGAAATGAGATAACCCCTCCCCCGTTTTGGAGAATTCTGAACACGGTTGTGGTATTATAATTTCTCTTTAAGGTTGTGCAGCCCCCTTAAACGGCAGAAAACCACCCCCTAACGGGGTTAAACGCGCATTACGTTATTCCCTTTCCGAAAAAAATGTTTCCCTAAGTTTGTTTAGCACCCTCGAAAACGGGTGAGGGGTAACCTGGTTCCGTCTCAAAATATTTTTTCCCGACTCATACTCGCCACTATATTACACTTGTCATAGATCAGTTATAATGATGTGCTAAGCAGCTAAAGAAAGCTGAACACTTGTTGAAAATCGACATGAACGCAATTGAAGTCACTGATAAAAACCAGTTGAAAATAAACGTAATCTGTCTCTTTTTATTAAAGGAGATTTATTTGGTTAAGGAACAATTGAAAAATAAGCTTTACCAGAGTATCGCTTGTGGCCAACGTTTCGAAAAATCATCAGGGCCTCAGTGCAAGTTGAGATGTTAAATTGTGTCTCTTTACTTCCACCAGCAAAATTCCCGTACTCCCACCATATGATGTTATTACATTGCTGTGTTACGGTGTGGTTGAATGTCAATGTCTGAAGTGAACGATGTGAATAAATGACGATCAACGACTCTGTATTTCGATTGGTTACATTATATTCATAGGAGTATATATGGAAATGGTGTAGTGTTCTACAATGTAAACCGCCGACTTAATTTCAAGCAATCTTGTTCGGGAACAGAAAGTACATAAATTAACTCTAAACTGCAGATGGAGGCCGGGCCCCTGTCTTGCGGTTGTTAGCAAAGGTACACATATACGCACACACTGTCACATGTTATACAGAATGTTCTCGAAATATATTACAAAATTTCTTGTACAAATCATTTTTAATTAATCCATAACCGCGCTTTCAAAAACCCGTTGCGCGAAAGCTATTATTAGGCATGTATTCCGACCGGTGTTCCACTCTCTTATTTTTTTGAAGTGAAAACTTCTTTAGCGGCGTTGTACACTTTTTTTGTAATGGGTAAAAAATGTTAAAAACTTTTATTTATACAACGTTAGACATCTAGCGTTGAAATATCGTACATAAAAATGCAATCTATGATACAAACCATTTTGATCGAAAATTCGTAAGACGTTAATATTCAAGTTTTCACTTCTGCCGGCACTCCCGGAGTGCAAAGGGTTTTTTTTTATTTTAACCATTTCCTGCTTGACCTTGAATCCCTATGCTAGAGTTAGTTGGTGCTAAAGATCCCTCATGACATGAAAGTGAGACGGTAAGCACGTAAGCCAAAGACATATACAAATATAATATTCAGAAAGAAGTATGTTATTGAAAGAATTGTGATTTCGACAATTTAATTTTGCAAAAAAAGCATTTTTATTAGTAAAAATAACAGAGAATTTAAATGAATCGATGAAAAATTTCAATAAACTACATTATTAGCGAGTTAGATTAAGAATTTGGTTTATTCGTGATGCGGCAGTGAGCGGAGTAAAGATTTCACGTAGGTAAACACTACTACTTTCATATCAAGCACATTCTTTGATAAACACGATTCAATTAGTTCCACCTCCTCTATGCTCACAGCGATACGTCTTGTGGCTCTTAGCCAAAAAATGGTTTCCTATTAATATCACAACAATTAAATATGATAGATTTTTAAAACATCTTAAAAAATGAAGATATTTAAGGAGCCTAGTTTTTTTCCTCTGTATACAAACATTTACTAAACATCATCACGTTTTTACTAAAACAGTTCTATCCAAAAGCTTGCAAAAAGCTTGATAGGTTGCGACACAAAAACAATTAGTACGAACACCTACACAGCAAATGAATTTCACACAACCATAAACATCGTACAAATTGCCTTACAACAATACCACATTAGAAATGAATAATTAATTAACCCGATCTCAATTTATTAGTCAACAATCCACGCAAAGTCTCTTGCGGTTGTCTTATATTTCTATTAGTTTTGACAAACATACGAAGACAAAGTTTTGATTAATAACTAATATTTAGGCATGGCCAACATGGGTTGCAGTTTTTTGAAACGGCAGATTCTGAGACTAAATTCTTTTTAATGTTATATCCTTTAAAATCTTTGATTAACGTCTGAATACAACTCTTCAAATAAATAAAATTATCGACCAATTTTTTTCAGACTATATATTGACAAAAAAATAATAAAATTATAAATCAATATTTCACTAGATGACGTTTCGATCTAGTGAAATATTGATTTATAATTTTATTATTTTTTTGTCAATATATAGTCTGACAAAAATTGGTCGAAAATTTTATTTATTTGTTATATCCTTTAGTTAAAAAATATATAGGTACAAAAAATAACATCAACCAGTCGAAATTTTGCATGTTGTGAAATTCCAGAAAATATTGCATATATTCAATATTCGTTTCTATCAATTAAACCGACTAACAGGTAATCCAACTTCTTTACCTGCATCCATCCATATTTGCTTACTCCCGAAAAACATTTAGATATATAAATTTTTAAATGCAAAAAGATGGGATTCAGAGGCAATGTGGAATATTCCAGGTTAGGTTGCGTACGTTAGATTAGGTTAAATTAGGGGCAACAATTTATTTTTTCCAGGGTAGCAGTCAATGTAAATCCGGCACTGTGTACACGTAATTATAAATAATATAAATTAGAAAATAAAAACCGGTCAAGTGCGAGTCGGACTCGCGCACCGAGTGTTCCGTACAAACTTGTAGGTATGTAAATAGTTCGTCCATCACGAGAATCGAATCTCCAAGATTTTCCCGCTTAGCCGGTGGAAAACTGTTGCCATCATACATCGACAAACGTCGCGGTCAGTTTGCCAACTAAGCGTGTAAGTACACAGATGGAATACCGAAGCGTATTGTACCTCGTGGTTACATCTGATAGTCTAGTCGTCGTACCGTGTTGTATGCGAGAGTTCTCATATTGTGCTGTATAAACGCACCGATAGCGGACACTTGCTTTGTATTAGAATTGTTACTGTGTACGTGCGTTTTATGTGATGTAACTACAAATTTACGGTTTTCGGATTTTTCCCTTTACTTGTGCCATAAGACATTGCTTCTTGCCTAATTTCATGATTCAAGGTCAACGAGAAGTACCCTGTAGGTTTTGATTCCCATGAGTCTTGACAGACAGACAGACGGACAACAAAGTGATGCTATAAGGGTTCGTTTTTTCCTTTTGACGTACGGAACCCTAAAAACACATAAGGATAAAAACATCAATATTCTGATAGTTCTAAAATTTGTACACTTCACATTGACGTTTTAATTTACTTCGTTTAAACAAGGTGATGTATTGAGACTTTTTCTACAAAGACTTTTTTTAAAATCTTTCCGAGATTTTGTCGGCAATACTCCTGTATATACGGTGGTATACACATTGATAAACGATGTTATTTTATGTATTGGGATAGAAACTTCTCGCCAGTCATGTCTGATGACAGTAGATAGCCTTCTGCCTCCTCTACCTCTGTCCTTGATACTGATGTAATGAAAAACGAACGAATCGAGTTGGCACAAGTTTTTCTGTAGTCGGGTAGTCGTTCCCTATATTTTATGCACGGTTGCAAAATATCAGAAAAACTGACTTAATAATTAAATAATTGTTCGTATCAGAATAATAGAATTTAAATAAATAAATAAAATTTACGACATAGCTTTATTAATAACCAATAATTTATGTTTCAGTCCGGATTTAGACATCATTAGAATTTTTAATATGAAACATAATTTAATATGAAAACATAAAAAATATATTTTATATATTATATATTATACGTAAGAAATAAATTAAAAATGAAGTAAAAATGTATATTTTGAGTTTTGTTTGCAAATATTTGATTGTGAAATTTTGTTTATCTGAATAACAAAATCAGACGTTAACAAAGATTAGAATTTAAATACATTTTTCAAAAAAAATCTACACACTTTATGAAATGCCAAGACATCACAAGAAACGGTCGCTTTTATCAGATGACTGCAGCAAATGAATGTTTTCAATATACTTTTGTTGTATATTTTCGTCCAAAACAACTTTATATTAAATATTTTTGCCAATATTTCTCTTAAATAATAATTATTTAGACGCTCCATAAAAAATTTTGAAGGGAACATATTCATTAAATAAAATAGGTAATAATAATAATAATTTTTACTCGACTGCGGCGAAGCCAAAAAGAAGGGTTATGAGTTTAGTAGTCTATGCATGTATGTTTGTATTTACGGATGTTCCAGCGTAGCGCCTAAACTATTCATCCCGCGATTACAGATAAGTATGAGACAAAAAAATATTCTCAACTGAAGATAGCCGTGGTCGTATGCCATCTCATATATCTATATGAGGCCCCTCTAGATGTACTTTGCTCTAGAGCTTATGATCGCTTACTACTGTTAAAATGTAATGTTTTATTAGGGTAGGTGGAATATGATCATGGCTTTCCTCAGATGAGAATATTTTCTGGTTTCATACTTTTTAGTAGTCGGGTTTTAGTTTCAGAACTTATTTTTTTTTTAAAGCTACCAACTACCATGATTATTCCAATCGAGTAGCAGTTAAAAACTTTGTTTTAATTTTATTGAGAATGTAATTGATTTTTATATTTTTTTACGTAGAATTGTGTAATTGGTGGTTTATATACTCCCATCTATTTTCAAACTCAATCCCGAAAGAATCGTTTAATTCTTTTTTTACTGAATCGAATCACCAGATGTGACTGATTCCAACATGCTCTAAACTTCCTGCTTCCTGTTCGTCCTTCAGACCCGACTCTGACCGGTTTGTGAATAATATACGGTTCCGGCGACCCTCGTTTGGTTTCAACATGTATCATTAATAAAAGATCATTCCTCCTTCCACTTCCAATCAAATCAAGTTAATTTTAAAGTCAATCAGCTTTCCATTTCACGTTAGCATAAATCGTGTATATTATCATATTATCTACTAGCCGCTACCCGCGGCTCCGCACGCGACTGAGGTGAAACACGGCAGCGACACAGTCTTGCCGAGCGAAACGCACGGTTTTTTTATATACCCGTAATTCCACCATATAATTACTGTACTCCCACCATGTACCCGAATTATGTCAATTTATTTAGGATTCTTATTTTTCATCAAAATAAAATATAGCCTATAATATTACTCAGGGATAGTGTACGTTTTTATTAGTGAAAGGTTTTTGAGAATCAGTTACTTAGTTTTAGAGATTACTCCCAAAAATATAAACAAATACCTCTTTATATATTAGTACTAACCGTTACCCGCGGCTTCGCGCGCGATTAAGACGTAACGCGGATGCATTCCCATTATTTGGCATAGTTACTCCTTTTTCGACGTAGACCACCCTGACAAATCTTGAAAATGACAGCCATGTAGATTTATAATTTATAAATACGTCTTATTTAGCGCCGAACAAAAAACTGTACAAACATCCATTTATTATTTGATATATGAATAAAAATGAGCATTGATTTAGTTTCACAAAAAAACTGAGAGCACTTGCAGAATTTATTCAAGTATTGTTGTAATTAATATATTATTTAATTATATTCTACCAAGTGTCAAGCGCAGAATCAGTTCATAGTATATGAATTGTCAATTTACATTTTTAATAATTGCGTGAAGAATTCATTAGGAACTCAGACATTTATGCCATAAACACGCGATCAAAAAATGCGCTTAGAATTTATTTCAAATATTTAAACATTTCACAAAAAAGTCCAGAAAAGTGGGAGTAAAAATATTTTATAAATTGTCACAGAATATACATAGGTAAATCAATAGATGGCTTCAGATAAAATAAAAAAAAAAACGATGAAATTTTGATTCTTTCATATAATGTTTAAAAAAATCGTTCAATTGTAGTTTTGACGAAATATCACTTAGAAATTGTCGAAAAAACTTTCAAACTAGCTGTCAGGCATGTTTGAACAATATCTGTCTTTGTCAAATACATTATTCGAAATATAGGTACTGCTATAGTCAAAATATGTTTGTTTTATTACTCGCTTCTTAAAAATTAAGTTATGAGGTAAAGGACACACTACTTGAACAAGAAATAATTATTTTTAAAATCATATGACATTTTTTTTATTTCAACAAAATATGAACGCAATCTGCAAATATGGTAGTACGCTAATAACCTCAGGACCCGTCGTGGAACCCTTGGCAGATGTGAAACATTAATTTAAGCTTGTCAAATGCAACTTTAAGTTACAAAGTCTATGGACATTCTACGGCCATGTCCTTAATCCCTATGGACCCTGCAATTTTAAGTTACTAGCAGCACCACTTAAGCGACTATTCTAGTAACTAAATCATGCTACAATCCATCGATCCCGCATAAAAGTGAGGCACCAATTGCGTGGTTTTACTCCCAACTAAACGCGCCAATAACACAACTTTTCTGGGTTCAGAAAACTTAAAAATATGTAAATTCGTCACAAATTTTGCCCGATAAAGATTCCGCATATGAGAAAAGTAAATACTGCTGTTTCATTATATATGGTGGTCGGACGGGTATATTCGTGGTGGAAGAACGGAAAGCGTCCGAGACCGTATTTTGAGTGCGGTTTAGAATATTCACTTGGAGTCAAACTGTCACTTCATAAACCACGGCAGCAATAAAAGATTCGAATTAAAAATTAATAAACGTTTCAACTGACCTGATCTTTCAGCCACAGTCTGTATTCATTGTTGTCTAACAGTTCGATGATTCTTCGCCAGGCGTGTGCTCATTTTTGCTGAAGTCTGAAAATAAGAGATAACACTATAAATAAAAATTGCATTCGTGTCAATGATTTGTTATTATTGTATTGTATAGAGCGTAAAAGTATAGATAAAAGTTCAATTGTTAAAGTACTTATAGCTTTTCTATAAAGCGTAGTATTGAAGGAACTTTATTACCGGATGGTTCATAGCTCTTAATGTAATACGTTAATATTATTGAAGAATTTTTAGAATTCAAAATTTTGAGTTCGTCACGATTTCGCACAGAATATTAACCGTGTATCAAACAATAAATTAAAGTTAATAATAATTTTAGGTAGTTTTTAATGATATAAATTAACCACAGACGACTGTCAACACTTGTACTGATATAATTATTTAATTCCGAAAAGAAACTTATATTATAATAATATTTTTAACAAAAAAATTGAACCGACTTCAAAATATGCACTAAAAAGTAATAAAATAATTACAATTATTGTTATTTTTGGAGTCGGTGTTATTATTGCTAAGTATATTGTAGTGTTTCCTTGGCTAATACCGACTCCAAAAATAACAATAATTGTAATTATTTTACTACTTTTTAGTGCATATTTTGAAGTCGGTTCAATTTTTTTGTTAAAAATATTTTACTTCTCTCTTTTCACTGTTAGATATTTACTCAATAAATTATGCAGTTATTTTATGAAGTATTGCAATGGGTAAAATTTGAGAGTTTCCCTCGATTTCTCCGGATTCCTGACTTGGTTCCGATGGGATCACCTCGGAAGTGCACTCTTTCGAATAAAAAAAGAATTTTGAAAATCGGTCCATAATTGACGGAGGAATCGGTGAACATACATAAAAAAAATATATACAGTCGAACATAGAACCCCTCCTCCTTTTTTGAAGTCGGTTAAAAAGTGATATAAATTGTTTCCTATCTAGTAGTAAGCTAGTGTACAATGTCTAATTTTTGTTAATTTATTATTTCGCCTGAAGACCAAGTTTTCCAAAATACACTTTTAATAAAAAAAAAAGAAGTTTAAAATACAAAAAAAATTCCTGATATTATTTTTTTTTTTTAGTATCACGAAAAAACTAATCAACGTTTTCAATATAGTGAATTTCATTTTTAGGGTTTCGTACCCAACGGGTTTAAAGGAAACCCTATTGTTGTGGCTACGTTATCTGTCAGAGGCTTCTAACGTCTGAATGAAATGCGATAGCAACTTGAAATTCACATATAATATGTAAATCGTAGATCCAAAGGCGAAAATCATATTTAAAATATTGAGACATTAATTTTAAAAATGAATTTTGCTAACGTACATATTTCATAGTAAAAACAAAACAAACATTAAAACGTATACGGTTATTACAGATGAGATAGTTCTATAGCTGAAAAATTTATAAAACATTCTGTTAACAATTTAGAAAATAGCTTTTGCATAATATTATACATTCCTGGATTCGCTTTATTTGCTAATTTTCATGATTTGCTTCTGTTAATATTTATAGTTAATAGTTAGATGTAGTGATACTACTGTAGTAACTACCTATATAGGAACTAGTAGTGATGTAACGAGTGTCAATTTTTCCGCGAATGCGAATATTTAGTATCCAAATCTGGCGACATTTGTCTAAGGCCTAGCTCACATGAAGAGCGTTAAACGCGCGTCAGCCCAACGCGCGTTGAACGCCTCTCATATAAACTAGGCCTAAGGCTAAAATTTGGTAGCTCATAGGCCGCGCAAGTGGCACGCGTACATTTGCAGTGGTTCTGGTTGATTATTATTAATACTAAGTCTAAAGCTTCGTCTTGGGCATCATGGCGCGCAGTGCAAGAATATCAAACTTTCGACTCTTGTGGTGTTATACTATTTCTAATAAAAGCACTAAAAAATTAATATTTATTGCCTCTTTAATATTATTTTCACATTAAAAAAATATAATTATTTTCTGATATTAATATTCGGAAAATATTCGCATTCGAATGCGAATATTTGTTACATCACTATAAGTACCTAGCGGCCAAAGTATACAAGAAGGTATGTATAGCGGATATTTTGTTAGTTGCTGTTAGTTCATTGATTATTCTTTCCAGTAGAGCGACTTAATATCCGATTCTTCACACATGATCGTGTTTGCTCGCTTGCTTATACTGCTTATAAAGAGTCATTGCCGCCCCTTGACCCAGTGTTTCCAAATTGAAAATAGTTTACATTCTAGCAAGTAACGCTTATTTTAGTGATGTGAGAACGATTGGTAGATATTACAATTTTTTTTACATTTTCGATTATAAAAATTTCCGCTGAACGTTTCTCAAGTATACTGCACACGAGGCTGGTTTTGGTGCTAGAATCGCTGCTGGGACTTGTGCTGGCTGTCGTGCTGACTGCGAGGATGGAAATGACGCGTCTGCGGGTTCCGTTGCGTGAACATAAGCTGGATTTCCAAACTAGAACCGGGACTATTTTTCTCTGCTGATTTTCGGCAAGAACCAATCAGAAAACAGCATACGCAGGGTATGGGTGAACGTCATAAACAAAGATGGCGTGTTTTTTTCAGAGACAAGAAACTTCCACTTTTTTTAACATTCAAACTATATCACTGCGCGCCCACCAAAACCACCTACAAAGCAAGTTTCAATACACGCATCGTGTGGAGTCAAAACATACAAATCTTTCCAGGATCACAGCACGCTTGGAATCTAGCAACGAAATGAAACATCGAAAACCAGCCTCGTGTGCAGCGGCTTTTACTATTTTAGTTATTAATATTTATACGGCAACACTGACTTCTTCGAAGCAGGATGAAACGGCATGGTGCCTCTTATAAATGATAACTGCACATCTGTATGCTTACTGCATTCTCCACTTTAATACCATTCTTTTTATTATTGACTGGGTGGATTTGTACCCTCTAATAGTTGTTTTATCACAGCTTTTTGTGTGAGTTGGCATTCTTGCCGTGTCTCGAGCTCAAATACTCGTTTTTTTCACGGATACGGTTACACCGCAAACCTGCACCTCTATAGCAGAAGACAAGAGTCTAAAGATTAAACCACGGGCACCCCCCCCCCCCCCCTTAAAGATGTACGATTGCACCAACACGCCCCGCTTGCGTTTTTTGAAGAACTCCCTCTGCATCTCTTCACTTTTTACCTCGCAAAAAACGCCACTCACACTCTGAGAGAAACGATTCCAAAATTAATCCACATGAATTATCGTTAAATCTTAAATCTCCGAAAGTTCTTCACCAATTGCTTTAAAATTTTGACACAACATTGCATTCGAATACGATATTATATAGATGTCACGCCTGTGACAGGTGAAAACAGCGCCATACAGCGTCATTTATTGGGCGTTAAAGCATCACACGCTATACTAAATATTTTACGGCAATGCAAGCGGCATCCGTTGAATACAGCGGCATCTGTTGGAAGTTAAAGCTACACACACTATACTAGATATTTTACCGCAACGGGAGCGTCCTCTATTAAATCTAGCGTCATCCGTTGAACGTTAAAGCAATACACGCTGTACTAAATATTTTACGGCAGCGGAAGCGCCATACGTTGAACGTTAAAGCAACACACGCTGTACTAAATATTTTACGGCAACGGGGCGCCTGTAGTTGAACGCAACAACAACACACGCAAACCAGACATAGCCGGGAACAGCTAGTATTGAAATAATTATTCTTCACACCTTGATCGAAAGTACATAGGTACTTACGGCATCGATTGTAAGGTAGAAAGTCTAACATTTACGCATTGGTGGGATTACACTTATGCGGGAAGTACGTGTACGTAGGTATGTAGTTTCCATAGCAACCCTATTACATTTTAGTTTATAGTCGCGAACATCTGTCATTCGTGTTTTTACGTATAACCTCCATGATGCTTGCTTGGAATTTTTCTGTTTTTAGGTAATTAATAAGTAATTAATTAATGTATTTAATAAGCGTACTAGGACCGAGGTATGATGAAAAATAGTATACCTACACCACACTGGCCGAAAGTTTGATATCTTGCACTGCGCGCCATGATACCCGAGGCGAGCCGAGGGCATCATGACGCGCAGTAACTTTCGGCCCTTGTGCTGTAATATACTATTTCAAAGCGGTCCAGCGGTTCTCGGGTTTATCGTGCATGTTCACACATTACGATAACCTATACGCTACAATTTTATTAACTTTAGAAATAAATCACCCGAGTTTCGATACAGAAGTTATTTTCCATCAACCACATGCATTTGGTTAATTAAAATGAATGCATTTAATGCTAGGTTTTCCAAATATGTCACAGACATATTTTTACGTTCACTGTAACCGCATGACTGCTATACTAGTGCAAACGGCAGTGCCACATAAATATTTTCAAATAATACAAATTACTAATCAAATCAATAATTTATAGTACCTATTGTTGGATATGATATTTTCATTGCGGTTTAATTACAGTTAACGAATTTTCATTTTTCCATGTGTTTTTAAGTAAAAAAGTACAAAAACTGTTTATTGAATAATAAATTTATAACAAAAAACTTGGTTTGCTACTCTTTTGGGAGTTTTGGGTTTTTTTTAATCATTTGTTGTTCTAGCGGCAATAGAAATATACACTCTGTGAAAATTTCAACTCTCTACCCATTACGGTTCTTGAGATACAGCCCTCTGACAGACAGACGGACGGACGGACAGACAGCGGAGGCTTAATAGGGTTCCGTTGAGCACCTTTCGGGTACGGAACCCTAAAAAAGTAATCCAAACTGGAAAACTATTTCTTGATTCAAAATTTACTGCTGTAGTATTTTTAAATAGCTCTAAAATCTAAATCGAATAGACACATAATATAATGTAGGATCTTGATATGTTATGTTCACGGTGGACATACTTATGTCCACGGTGGATACAGTTGTGTCCACGGGGATACAGTTATGCTCATAGTGGACACAGTTGTGCCCAAGGTGGATACAGTTATGTCAATGATATGTAAAGAAATAATTTTTTACCAGTAGGCATGTAATCTAGGTCGGTCTGAAGGGGGGAACATTAATCCGTGGGGAGCTTCAGAAATAAAAAAATAAGTAGTTTTATGTGACAAGTAAAAAAAAGTTATCATTATATTTATATTAATTTGCTCACAATTTTATACAATTTACGGTAAATACAATTAGGCGAGGTAAGTCTGAGAAGGTGCAACAATTGTTTGGAACCTAGGGCGCGAATTTTATTCGATCCAACCCTGTTTGAATTCGATATAAAAACTCACATAAAATTGAAATAAACAACTTTAATACGCCAGTCAAATTTACTGGTTCATAAAACATACATATTTTCGCTAAATTAAATGTTATTTGAATTATTTTTGGGGCAAGTTTTATTGGGACGTTATTTTCGATTTCACAGTATTTACGTGTCCAACGGCCAATTTTGATTACAGTAACTGGCAATTGCTTGTTTAGTTTTCCAGTTAAAATAGTGACAGCTTTCCGACAGTAAAATGAACATATTAAAAATTAATGTATCGTTACTTGCACAATTTTTTCACGCTCTGTTTTTAATAATCTATCAAAACTATAATTACGGACACAAAGGATTGTGTTTTTTTTTAAATAAAAACTTAATCTCCGAAACCACTGAGCAGATTTTAATGAAATGTTGTAAATGTGTCTTGTTTGGTGCAACTTACGCTGTAGGATAGTTTTTGTTAAATATTTTGTACAAAATTACGTTATTTTCTCCAAAAAACCTTTTTTAGTAACACGTAACGACATCTGTTCTATCAGAGGTCAGTTTTGTTTGTTTGCATCTGAACTATTAGTTCAGAAACAAACTAACAAAACTGGCACTATTTAGTACCTAATAGCGACATCTGTTAGATCTTTCAATTTGCTCAATACGGGTGGCCCGGGTTCGATTCCCGACAGATGCGCAACAAATGTTCTTTTAATATTTTTAGAGATGCAAATCACACGATTAATTTTTGTTTAATAACCATATTATAGTATAAATAAATTTTTTGAACAATTTATATACAAATCAGTAAAAAAATTATATGATACAAAACAATTAATTAGCGAAAAGAACTTCGTTCCAACCGGGTGTTCCACGACACCTCTCGTCTTTTATATATTAGATATATTTCATTAGCCCAGTTCCTTATTTATCGTATACACTGTTTTTAGTACGTACTCCTACCGCATACAAGAAACGGGAGGTTATGGAAGATCTTAACTCTAGTTATGACAATATAAAATCTGAAAACATTCTGTATTTTATGACAACCTAAGTACTTCCTTTATAGAAAAATTACCAGTGGTTTACAATACCATTATATATTCTCATATGTTGCAGCTCCAGATATTCATATTCTCAAATGACTTGAACATTTTTGTTCAGTTTAAATTCTATCGAATCGGTTTGTTGTGCGGAACATCATTCCGTATTTGTGTTCTAAATGTCCATTTTTATTGATCCATATTCTAAATGTGACTCCATTGACAAAACTAACAAAGAACTGGTTCATTTGTCATCGGCGTTGTTCCGCGTTGACTGGAGCCAGTAAGTAGAACTGGGATTGTTGGAGTCGCGCCAGTATCTCAATTCCAATTCATATTTCCAACTGAATTTAATCTCGCACATAGATTCACCGTCTCTTTTGCTCTTCTATAGGTCGGCCCAAACTGACGCAACACAAGTCACTGCAGACTTGTTATGTCAGAGTGGAGAATTTTGCAAGAAGTGGGAAACTCAAAATATTACTATTTTTGTCCATACAATTCGCGAACTGATTCTAGTGCTCTCTGTTGGCAGAAAATAAAAGATGTATATGCTTCAATCCCATTTATATATTTTATCTGACAGTTAGTTTATTGTAATGAGTGAACTAATAGTTATTGGCGTAACTAGTAGTCTAAGTCATTCATGGCGCTGACACGCCATGAATGACTTAGCCTACAAGTTACGCCCATAATTTTATTCAACAATTGCGCGTTATTCATGTTTTATTTATTGTTATTAATGAGATGTTGTAAATATCTATTTATTTCTTTATAAAAAAAACTGTCAATACTAACAGCACCAAACAGCACGATTCAATGTTTTGGTTTGAGGTTAGCCGGTTATGAATAAACTCCATGTCGAAAACATTCGGCCTCTCAATTTTAGCCTCAATGGGTAACAATGGAGTTGTTGTTACCTACTATTTCGTTACGACTCAGAAAATAGTTACGTTTATTTTCATTACTCCACAATGGCCGAGCAAGTAATTGTCACTAGTCGGTAAATGGCTATTTAGGGTTCGGTTTTTAGGCATGATAAAACATGAATAACGCGCATGAGTTGAATAAATAAAAATAATTAATTATTTTCTGAGATCTGTGCATGTTATGGTTTCTAATGCATTTATATCATTGCTACAAATAAATTTAAAAAAAGGATAGAAATTGAGGATTTAGTTAGGTTAAAAAAGATTTCATAATGACAGTTAACAAATTTTCATCATTATGGATAATGGAAAAAGCCTTTTTTATTTAATGGAAAAATGAAAAAAAAATTTATGTAGGTATATAAACAGGAAAGAAAAGAACTAATCGATGAAGAAAAATCAAAGTTCCAAAAATGTACTTGCTTCCTGAATATAAGGTGATTCGCTTTAAACAACTGTTCTCCTTCTACTAGATGTCTTTTATAATTACCCAAATACTTAATAATATCAGTAATATTTATTTCGAATTTATTATCCATTATAAATAAATTATGTGACGTTTACTTTAAAATTGATTAAAGCATATACAGCTTTTATTTTCTGCCACCAGGGAACACTAGAATCAGTTCCCATGGCGAATAGTACTAATCGTTAAGGGTTGCCAAGTCCAAAAACAGAAAAGCCCGACTCGGCATTATATTTAAACGAACATTTGCCCTTAAAAAAAAACTCCAATACAGATATGAAGTTATGGCGTCCTAAAAAACCCGCCTTTTTTAGTAGGTACCTAGTATATAATTAAATATTTAAAATTGAGTTTTAATTGACAAGCTTAAAAATAACTAAGTTAATTTAAACCAGTCTATGCCTTTCAAAATATTGAAAGAATATGTTTTATACTTTAACTGAAATTTTTCTAAAATTTTCCGTTTTAAGTGCAGTACCTACCTATAGTAGTAGATCTTTATATTCTAAATTGTGCAAATTTTGTACAAAACTATCCATCTTTGTTTAATGAAAATCATAATAAACATGAAAATACCACAAGAAATAAAAATAATTTAAAAACTACTAATTGTACATTAGCAGTGACTCATAAAGGTGTCCGCAACGCTATGATAAGAATACACAATAAGATACCTACTGAAATAACTGATCCAAATTGCAAACAAAAGTTTGGGAAGAATTTAAAAAAATATTTATTAATAAAGGCTCAATACAGATTGGACGAGTTTTTATAATTAATTGTTTTGTGTTGACGCTATTTATGTACATTTGTACCAACAAACTAAAGATCTTTATCTACCTATCTATACTTAGTACACAGCCTACACATAAATCTGCCACTGATTGTAATTATATAGAATAAATTATAGTAAAAATACACGAAGATAGTAAAAAATAAAAGCGTGGGTTGCTTGATATTAAATGTTACAATTATTTCATTGGTAGCTATTTATAAACTTACGAGTTATAATGAAAATATAGTACCCATTTTTACTATAATTAAATTATTTTGTTAATAATTATTTCCTACTGTTTACTTCGGCTTGCTATTAAAGCGTGTTTTTCAGTTTTTACAAACTATAATATATTTTCCTAATTTTTAGTCTCAAAACGACATAATACTACCTATATTACATCACAAGGGCCGAGATTTCAACTTTTAAGGCCCGTGTGGTATATACGATTTTTCTTCATATCCGCTCGAAAGTACGTACTTTCGCCAGCAGAGACGAAAGATTGACATTTACTCCCAGTGAGAACGGCTGGAGAAAAAAATTTCTCATGCGTATTTATACTCGTAACTAGGGTTACCGTTGTCATTTAATATAATAAATAACAGGGAGTAAATGTCAAACTTTTGATCGAGGTATGAAGAAAAAGTATTTTTTTTCAGAATTTTCATTGAAAATTTTTTTCAAAACATTTATCTTTAATTTAATTTTTATGAAATAATTGTAATGTCATCGGCCCTTGACACGTGTGCAAATTTCCAAGTTAATGAGACTTCTTGAAATTAATGAAAATTACGCTGAAAGATTCCTTTACATACATACACACATGCATAAAAACATGCAGATCAGGCTAATATAAGCGTGTTAAAAAGACATGAATTTCCAACAGGAAAAAACTTCTGTTGTTCACGCTGTTCAGGAGCTTTTCCACGATTTTTTTAATTTTATGAGAAACATTGCCTCCTAGTTTATTTCTTCACTCCAGTTCTTAGGTTGAGTGCCAAGCTTCAAGCTACTAACAGTTTGGCCTAAACTTTATAAGTTCGGATTCACAGTAACTAACGGATTTCCTACAGCTTTGATAAAACCAGAAACTTTAGTTTACACGAGCGGCTCTCCACTTTTTTCCATCTACACTTTAATATTTACTTTTTACGGTAAAAAAATAATTATTTAAGTTTTAAAACACAAAAAAGAGATGTCTTTCTTTTCTAAAACGTTTAAAAGCGTGGCACACTTATTATTTAATACGTCGAGTGCCCCACGCTTTAAACGTTCGAGAAGAGAAAGGAATTAATTTTATACTTTTTGAAGCGTTGATATTTATAAGCGTGTTTCATTTATTTAAATTTTTTTTTCACATGTCTACTCGTTAAATATTTAAACTACTGGAGGCAAATTTTCCCACCATCAGCACCGTCACTTTAACAAAATATTTTATACAAATTGTAACAATTATTAATATTTTATTCAACATATTTGTTAACGTAAGTTTGTAACATGAATATTATTTAATTCAATACATTTATTAATTGAAGTTTTTTAACATGAACACTACTTCCTAGTTCATACGTTCCGCTGCCATCTTGCCTCTGTTTTTCCACCTGACCACTAGGGTACACCAGTGGCTTTTTAAGACGTGGTGTTACAAAATATAATTAAGTACAGTCAAAATATCAGAATATTGTATCGTCTTCAAAACATAAAAGTTTCAAGGCAATTGGATATTTGGAAGAGGGTCAAAATCGAATTGCAAGAATTTTTTTACATACATTGAACACACAACACACAAGTTAAATTAAATTAAGCGTGCTAATGATAACACATTATGAACCGACCTTTATCATTCATATTTAACCTCTCTCTCCGACTTGCGCCTAGTCAACTGTAATTGAAACTGTGACAGTTTTCTTGATAAAATGTCTACTATCTATATAATCATGTTTTACGTAAAAAGTTCAAACTATATAGTATATAATTTTTTTTTTGTATTCTATCTGGTTTTCCGTCGATCTATACGTTTCCGACGCCAGGGAATAACCTGGAAATATTGTTATAAATATTAAATTTTAAAGAACGTCTTATTGAATCTTTGCTCTGTACATGACAAACAACAAATTGTGTTTAAAACATAAGAGTAAAACTCAATTTCCTGTGACAAAAAGTATTTCTAAATAATAATTATTAATGTAGATATACCTATATCTATGTATTAATACGTGAAGAAAAAACTTTATACCCCATTTTAAGCACATTGCGTGCACGGAGAAATTTATGTAGCCATAATTCATCTTAGTTTACCGAAATAAATGTTGTGTTCAAATTTCATGATGATCGGAGTTATTGTTCAAAAGTTTTTGTCGGACAAATAAACTTTGATTTTGAGTTTTATATATTATAGCGGCCCGGTTCGGCTTCGCCCGAATTTGTAGATTGCTACCATTTTTTCTTCGATCTAAGTTGCAAAATTGGTATCCAAGAAAAGCGCTTTTATTTTAACGCGATAATATATTATAGCCTATGCCTATCCTGTAGATCCGTTTTAAATATTGGTGAAAAAATACAAATCTTTTCTAATCTTTAACGTCTGATTTACGTTTCAATAAATAAAATTATCGACCAATTTTTCTGAAAAATTGGTCGATAATTTTATTTATTGAATAGTAAATCAGACATTAATCAAAGATTAGAAAAGATTTGTATTTTTTCACCAATATTTAAAACGGATCTACAGGATGGACATAGGCTATATACCTAAATAAAATTATCGACCAATTTTTCTGAAAAATTGGTCGATAATTTTATTTATTAACAAATCTTTTCTCTTTATAATATTATTGTAGATATAGATAATTAATTGGACGCTACATTTACTTAAACCTTTACACAACGTTAATTTATGACTATCACCGCGTGCACCTACACTCGTGAGATGACATCACAGACAAAACAAATCGTGCGCGATGAACTCGTAAAGAAACGCTCCACCCGTTGTGGACTCAAAGTCTCAAACTTTTATGAATATAACTTTTTCACATAACCTTAAAGATTCAAAGAAATATTGAAAAAACCGTGTTTTTCGTTTTTAATTTTTTTCTCCTGCAAATTACAGCTTATTTAGGACATAGAAAGGTAAGTCTCCTGAAAATTTCATGAAAAAAAAAATCATTTTTGCAGGAGAAAAAAATTAAAAACGAAAAACACGGTTTTTTCAATATTTCTTTGAATCTTTAAGGTTACCTATGTGAAAAAGTTATATTCATAAAAGTTGTAGATCCTTTTAATACCTACAACATTACAATACAACATTTTTCGATTGGAGGTCAACTTTTGCCGGAAATAACGAAAAACCGCGTTTGACCCCTAAAATGCACCCCCACAGCCCTCCGGCCTTTTACGCATTTGAATTTTTGGTTTCTGTATTTCTGACGGCAGTTTCTTCTCTTCCTCATCATTCGTTTTCTGTTATTAATTTTGTCCTTGTCAAAAGCTAACTTCACTGGTCTATTAACTGATAAACAAATTAAAAAAACATTGTTTCGGCAGGATTTTCGCAGGCAACCTTAGCGATCTTTCTTAATTATGGTCTTAACTATCATCTCTAATTTTTTCGTTCGTCCACCTTATGACGACACATTTTCTGCAGCCGTCTCTTGGACTATAAATATTAGTTATTTTTTATATTTTTTAGATCAGTTCTGAAGAAGACACAAATCCAGATCGAAACATTAATGCATTAATTATATATTTTTTTGTTAATATATTGTCTGAAAAATTGGTCGATAATTTTATTTAGGTATTGAAAAATTATAATAATTACCTACTGTGTATGTAAAATCGTATGTTTAAGTCTGTTTTAGGTGTTTGACCAATGTAAAATGTATATTTTAGTTTAAGTTGCGGGATTGTTGGAGTAGTCCCGACATCAGCTGTATAATTTAGAAAGTCCACCATTCTGGGTTATATAGTTTTTTACTTTCCTATTTACTAGCGGTCCCCGGTCATAAACAGCGCCACATTTATATTCATATAAAAACTAGAACTAAACTTCTTTTGTTTTTATATTGTGTAGTGTCGTTTTTAGTACAGTAGAAATACGGAAAAAAGGTTTATAACCAAGGATTGAAACCGAAGCAGAAATTAAATAATATACAGTGTAAACTCAAGGGACTGAGTACTTTATGGCGTTATTGATAGTTGTCGTTAAATGGAGAGAAAAAATAATCCATTAATATTTTTTTTACTATAATATGTATTTACTCATAATATATAAAATTTACAACTGAACAACTAAGAATGTGAAAACTTTTCGATAAGCCGCTGAGCGAAACATATGAAAGAAATTTCAACAAACAAATAAACAAATTTCTTAGAATCTTCAGTACGCATGATGCAACAAAAGCAACAAAATAACAAACAAGTTCTGTTTATTGCTTAATGATGACGTATTGTTGTCGTTATTTAGAGTGTATCATTGTATGAGCAACAAGGTAACCAACTAGAGCTAAGTGATTTCGAAGGTTTTAAGGAGTATGTCGTTATATCGAGTAATGTTAAATAGATTTTACACTGTATTATCATTTTTTGTGCCCGAATCGATGGCTATAAAAAATGCTAAAATAATTATATCATTTTTTGTGCCCGAATCGATCGCTATAAAAAATGCTAAAATAATTATAACATAATATTTTCTTTCGATTCAAAAAGCTGTGTTGAAATTATAAGAGATGAACAACGACTCAAGTCTTTACTCGTCAATGAAATAATAAATATGATTAGTAAATATGGGCTAAGACGAAAAAATCCAAAGCCGAGCGAAAGCGAGTGCTACGACAGCGTCAAAAAGTGAACGAAAAAACACAAACGTCTACGGATCATGCGCAAGCGATACAGGATACAGTAATACCTACTCGACGTTTTCACGAAAAAATTATGGCGCGGACCCGGACTAGTAATAATAATGATAATAATAATAATAAATGTTTATTTGTTTCGCCATTATATAAAATGGATACAAAACGTTAGTAGGTACACAGTTAAAACATATTAAAATAATTAATTTGATAACAAGTCGTTTAAAATAGAATATGAAAATCGGTGGAATCTCTTATTGATTTTGGAATGTTGTTATACATATTATACCCAAGATAGGTAGCACTCTTTTATAATACTTACATAAAAATAAATTATAAACATAAATATGGAACAAACATTTTGAGAATAAAAAAAAAACATTTTAGTTTGATTAGGTACAATACAAAGTACATTACAGATGTGTCATAAAGTTCTGAAATACTTTTCTCAATCACTGAAAAAATCCTCAACTGAGTAACAACACTTGTCAATAAGAAATTTTTTACATTTTTTGGCACCAGAAATGTTTTTTATATTATCTTTCAGATGGTTGAATAATTTTTGACCTACACACTCGTAATTTGGTCCTCTCCTACTCAGTTCCAATCTATGTTTAGGCATTCTTAAGTCATTACCACATCTTGTTGGGTAATTTTGAAAATTTTTATCGCAACAAATGTTGTTAAGATTTTTTTTGATAGCTAGAAGGCATTCCAAAACATAGATTGATGGCAAAGTAAGTATCCGGTAACTGCGCTTTTCTTTAGTTTTTTTTGGCATACTTTCAGTAACCTAGGCATTGTATTATAATCACACCATTCACTTGGTCTAATGCTAAATTACTAATTGATGTAATGTTGATGTATTTTGTCTAGACTTTGAACGTATTTCTACTGTACCTAGTACCCATACTGTACAGTAAATGTTTGCGGTGAATCTAAAAGGGAGGAATGTACGCAGTTTATTTTTAGAGCTCCATTTGCGGGCAGATCGGAGACTCGTGACGTTGTTACTCGCTGAAATCTTAATGAAGATGCGATCGTTGAGTAAATACGACGCTATCTTCCGTTTATTTACGACGATGCCCGCGACGCCTGCTCCGCCATCAATCGATAACCAACAAACTTACACACGCAACTGATTTAATTTTTTCTTCATTTCGAATCTCGGCAATAAATCTACACATATTTATCTCTTGAAATATCGTATTTTAGACTTTAGAGCATCAATTAAATAAATTGAACGCATTAATTTTAATTGCCACATAAAATCGCATAATATGTAACTAACAATAAAAAAAATATTTTTTTTTAAAATTTAATCGACTCCGTTTTGCAGTGGCTTTCTTTACCTATATTTAACAAGAATTCAGCGCAATTTTTTACAAGCTTTTATTTAACTTGCTACGTTTGTATGTTAGTTTGTTTGTTTAGGTCAAATCTTGCAAGCTGAATTAAAAGTACTGCCTCTTATCCTACGGAGATGAATTTTTAGATGCTGGTTCTGCTCCGAGGACAATGTTTTTTAACGAAATTTATCTGTGTTTTTATTATGTAATTAATTAGTGTATTTAATAACCCTATTTACGACTGAGGTATGAAGAAAAATAGTAGGGAAGAATGTGGAGGAATGGAACATTTTTTAATTAATTTAATTTTATTGTTATTTTTATTTGCATGCTAATAATTCAAATCTATTTTAGCTGATAACGAAATGTAACTACTCTGCATGAGTTATCTGTAATCATATATACTAATTAATTACTTAAAATAGAAAGATATTTTAGTAAAAAAAAAAAACAAGTGTGCTTACGTTCCGTTTCTGCTGCATGCAGGTGGATTGGGACAGATCGCAGGAAGAATGGGCTATTTATTTAACTTAAATTTATTGAATTTTATTATCACAACAAAAAAATCACAAGTCGTTTTATAATTAAAAAAATATATTCTCATTTGATCAATTGTAATTAAAGTATAAAGTTAACGAAAACCAGGAAATCGAAGCTTTAAGTCAATTTCAAATTTATAAAAAGTACGAACTCTTTCGGTGGCATACTGGTGAATATATGTAATGCAAGGAACACATTTTACAAGAAAATATGCAAAACGGAATATGTAGGAGGTATGGAACATGTCCCATACATCCTGCAGCAGTAAGTCCCAAACCTCCTGCATTGACAACTATTAATAAAAGAGTTTATTGTAATTTCTAAGTTAAGAATATAGCATCACATTTATCACGATTCTCTTCTACAATCTTTCATTATTTATTATTTTATCATAGATATTTGCTTAAGAAATAATAGTCTACACTCTACACAGTACAAAAAAAATAGTTTGACAGATATACTACTTATTTTTTTCCACAAAATCACACTTTTTTTAATATCTCGAACACACTTACTTCAACATGTATTAAAATTTATAATATACTTTTGAGCAGCATATGTCATCTGTTGTGACGAATTGAAACATTTAAACACCCGCCAAATTTAAAAAAACCTTACTATTCCATTCCTCCTGTGTCCCATTCCTCCACATTCTCCCCTATACAATAACACTGGCCTCGGGTACATCATAGCGCGCAGTGCAAGAATATCAAACTTTCAACCTTTGTGGTGTAATATACTATTTACATACAACTTGATTTGCTTTACATTTTCGCTCACTGCTCATCCATTTTTGTTGTAACCTAATCATGTATAGCTTAGGTTTACTCGAGAAGGATTTTTTTTCAAATTGGTTTAATAGTTTCGGAGAAGAAAGGAATCACAACACAAGTGCCGAATGACTTCATATAAAATTAGTTGAAATGGACGAAAAGTGTTCGCTCTTTTGTAACTCAATTAAAGAAAATCGCTTCGCAACAAAATTACCGAGATCAATAAGACATAATTTAGAGTTAATCTTCAGTCTATTCAATCTACAGTGTAGACTAGAATACACGGTGTCAAATGTATAGAATTTAATGTACTGATGATGCAACTATTCAACTATGTTCGTTTCTTCATTTATCCAATTGCTCGTAAGAAATCTTTCGTACAATACGTAGATATGTTCTTTAACTTAAATCATTTTCTCTCATTTCTATGCAGAATGAACAAATAGAAATCCCCAAGTTGTCTCTTACCTTTTTATTTATTTTATACCTGTACAAATTCGATTTTAGCACGATTTTAATACTTTTGTATTTATTTACTTAATTTTCAAACTTGAAATACTGTTGTTTATATGTATCGTGATCACAGCAGAAATCTCAAAATATAAAAATTGTATATGATTTTATAGACAAAAAAATTGAGATCTCGAAAATGTAAAAAATATCTTATATATTATGTTGCCATTTGAAAAAAAATGCATGTAGACTTTGGGTTAAGTTTGAAGTATAAAGAAATACCTATACCTCTGCAGTTTCCAATAGTAGGTAAGCTTCGAGTTGATTAAAAAACTATTCCAATCTTTTTTTTGTATCTAATAGGATACAATAATTATTCATTGTTACCACTATCGGTAAAAACACTGTATATATACCGTGTTTATTGCTTTCTCGACGGTTTGTATACGTAGTAGTACTCCATATCTACTGACCGATTCATATCTATACTAATATATAAAGCTGAAGAGTTTGTTTGTTTGAACGCGGTAATCTCAGGAACTACTGGTACGAATTGAAAAAAAATTTTTTTGATTGGATAGTCCATTTATCGAGTAAGGTTATAGGCTATATAGTATCATGCTACGACCAATAGGAGCGGAGCATCAATGAAAAATGTTGCAAAATATAACTCAAAATTTGTCCGTCCGACAAAAACTTTTGAACGATAACTCCCATATCATAAAATTTGGACACAACATTCATCTCGGTAAACTAAGATGAACGTGCGTACTCATGTCCCTCTCCCCCATTTGTTATTTTGCACCCGGGTGAAACTGGGCGGGACCGCTAGTGTTATTATATTTTACTAGCGGTCCCGTCCGGTTTCACCCGGGTGTAAAAGAACGAATGGGGAAGGGAGGAACATGAGTACACACATTCATCTTAGTTTACCGAGATGAATGTTGTGTCCAAACATGATGATCGGAGTTTTTTTGTCGATAAAAATCAGTATTTAAACTTTTTTTAACTAATAATTTTTTTTAAAATTAATTAAATAAATTTAAATGTAAGCCTTAGAAAAAAGCAATGTAGAAAATAAAAAAAAAATAAATAAAAATATATTCGCCCAACGTGGGGCTCGAACCTACGACCCTGATATTGAGAGTCACATGCTCTACCGCGATTATTGTAATTAATGTAGAAACGGACGTTAAACGCATTATTATTATTATATTTGTTAATCTAAATGAAAAATAATAACAAATAGTTTAAATTCATCCATCCCTGTTCTGTATGACGCGGCATCAATCCATGCCACTACGTGGATAATTGAATCCGCTTCATAGATAGGTACATAGTTTTGCATAATGTATGCAAATAGGTTAAAACAAAACATGTGCACCCTTTTAAAATGGTAATGATTCACAGAATGGAGCATGCTAGAAAAAAATGTTTTACACTACACACTAGAAAAGTAAAACTCGTATAATTGCAAAAAAAATGTGAGCCGCAGCTGTGGGATTCCTGGCAGATGTGAAACATTTTAAGTAAAATTTTAGTACTTAACTATATTTTGCCCTGTAGGTAACTAAATTTCGCCCTGTCATGTAACCAATATATATGACTCACGATAAGCTACATAAACCGGGATCGAACCTACGACCTTTAGGTTACGAGGCAAGCGCTTTACAACGTCGTCGCCAGCTTAGAGGATTTTATAGTACACTAGTGACCTGGTCCGGCTTCGCCCGAATTTGTAGATTGCAACCGTTTGTTCGTCGACTTACGTTGTAAAATTGGTCTCCACAAAAAGCGATGTTATTTTAAAGCGATAATATATAGCCTATATTTATCCTGAAAGTCCATTTTAAATTATGATGAAAAAATTTTTGAAAATGAATGAGTAGTTTCAGAGATTACCCTCCGTATACACATAACCTCACAAGATTCGTACTCTCTCTTTATAAAATTAGTATAGATATGTTACATAGAGGGACTTTCTATCGCTTTTGAACAAAATCTTTATATTTAAAAATTATTTTATACTTTTTAGTCCGCATTGCTATAAAAGAATGTTTTTTTAGTTTTTTAGGGTTCCGTATCTCAAAAGGAAAAAAGGTACCCTTATAGAATCACAAATAGTGACAATAAAAAACACGTGAAAATTCTACAAAATATTTTCTCTTCTAAACGATCGTTGAGAAGAGAAAATATTTTGTAGAATTTTCACGTGTTTTTTGTTTTTACTATTTGTCATTAATCATGTTCTACTAAGTTCCGAGTGAAAGATCAGTACAAATTATCTTATAGGATCATTTTGTTGTACGTCTGTCTGTCTGCCAAGACCAGGCGCTGTCCGAAGGGGGGGGGGGTCACAGGGGACATGACCCCCCCCAAAATCTATGTCAAATTGAAAAATCTCAAAAATTTGCCAAATAATGTATAAAATAAAATTGTGTCTTGTGCAATAATGTTTATTTTATTCCAGATACCTATTTTTTATTAGTGTAGTGAGTGACCCCCTCCAAAATTTCTAATCCAGATACCTATTTTTTATTAGTGTAGTGAGTGACCCCCTCCAAAATTTCAGGCTGCGACCGCGCCTGGCCAAGACTCTTGGGAATCCAAACCTATAGGATACTTCCCGTTGACCTAGAATCATGAAATTCGGCAAGAAGCAATGTCTTATAGCATAAGAAAAGGGAACAATCCGAAAACCGTAAATGTGTAGTTACATCACAAAAAAATAATGTTTTTAAGCCGCAACAAAGTGCTACAGTAACAGTTCTAATACAAGACAAGCTTCCGCTACCAGTGAGTTTATACAGCACAATATGAGAACTCTCGCATACAACACGGTACGACGACTAGGCTATCAGATATAGTCACGAGGTACAATACGGTTCAGTAGTCCATCTGAACTCACTGCAATTTCACGCTTAATTGACAAACTGACCGCAACGTTTTTCGATGTATGGGGAAACAGTTTTCCAGCAGCTAAGCGGGAAAAATCTTCGATTCTGTGTCTTCGACACTCGATTCTCGTGATGGACGAACTATTTACATACTAGAGCTGTAAAAGTAACGAGAAATTGTGTACCCGTATGTATTCGTTACTTAAAGAACCAGTAGATACCCGTTACTTTCGTATCGTTACCTTACTCGTTACTTTTCATACGACATACAATCGTGCAGTAACAGCATCAAGCATGTACCATCGCATCGCGGCGCGTCGCATACGTGATACAGTATGACTTCGTTCGTATAACGTATAACCGCATCCAACGAGTCGAACTGACATGGATACGGCAAATGCGAGTAACGAAATGAATTTGTAAGTAACGATTCGTTACTTCGAGTCAGACGATGTACCCGTTACTCAGTAACGAATACATACGGTTTGTTACAGCTCTATTACATACCTACAAACTTGTACGGAATCCTCGGTGCGCGAGTACGACTCGCACTTGGCCGGTTTTTTAAACTCTAATTTTGTTACGTGAATTTCGTTACACTATGTATACGAAGCATAGATACGCGTCAAGGTGTATAGATATATCTCCCGTAAAATCTTACGTCTTCATTTAACACCGTCCTCTCTCTCCTTTAGCCCCGTGGTTGCTGATGCCACTCCATATAATGTTTATAATTTCAGCGTGTAACTGAATTTGCTCTCCACTCAACTGTGCTCGAGTCGTTTTTATAAAAACTACATTTAACGTGTACTTGTTGAAATGACATTCAAAGAGGGCCTTAGAAATTCACTTGAATTGTTATTCCGAGAAAATAGCATTAAGTAAATACAAACATTAATTCTCAAGAGAACTGTTAACAGATTTATGGAATAACTAGCTTTTGCCCGCGACTTTGCTCGCGCCAAATTTGATGTTGAAAGATCAGTCAGTTAGTCAGTCACGGTTTCATCTATACTAATATATAAAGCTGAAGAGTTTGTTTGTTTGAACGCGCTAATGTCAGGAACTACGGGTTCAAATTGAATTTTTTTTTTGTTGGATAGCCCATTTATTGAGGAAGGCTATAGGCTATATAATATCACGCTACGATCAACAGGAGCGGAGCATCAATGAAAAATGTTGCAAAATGTATCTCAAAAATAAGCTTCTATTCAGGTAAAATGACCTAACTGGATATGCTAATATTAGCGTTGCATATTAACAAGCCCGGCTGGCTCAGTCGGTAGAGAATGCGTCTGTTAATATCAGGGTCGTGGCTTCGAGCCCCACGTTGGGCGAATATATTTTATTTTTTTTTTTTATTTTCTACATTACTTTCTTCTAAGGCTTACATTTAATTTATTTTAATTTTATTTACGACTAATTAAAATTAAATAAATCTAATTATTGGTCATTTGAAAACTGTTATAACTATAGGTAGGTACCTATATAAAAATAATTTTCCTACGGTGATTTCAATTAAGCATTTATTATGTTTCATTAATTACAGTAATTATTGATTTAAAAGAAATTTATTACTTTAAAAAAGTGTAAATACTGCTTTTTATCGATAAAAACTTTTGAACGGTAACTCCGATCATCATGAAATTTGGACACAACATTCATCTTGGTAAACTAAGATGAATGTGCGTACTCATGTCCCTCCCTTTCCCATTCGTTCTTTTGCACCTGGGTGAAACTGGGCGGGACGGCTAGTTTTATATACCTATACAGATTATGACTTTTTAGAATTTTGTTGTTGTTCGAATGTAATAAATTTCAAATATATTTATGACATTCACGTGATCAACGTCCCGACAAAGCTTTAAAATGACACCAATGTTGATTTTTAGACTATTTACCTCTTTTCACTCCCTGAAGGAGTTGTTTTTGAAAAAGCATGAAACACGTGATAATTATTTTTTGACAGGAGTAATCCAGCGCATTTTCGAATTGAAATTTGCGGGAACGCCGGGAACATTTATATAAGAATGATACACAATCTGTCAAAATTGCATCTTCGTGCGATGACTGAAACTTGTCAACAAACGATAGAAAAGAGTTAAAAAACTGTGTTTTATCAGTTTCTTGCTTGTATCTTGTCAAATTTCAATATTGTAACCGAGGAAAAGTTCTTCTAATTTTCGAATTAGTGGAAACTGAGTTCGTCATTTTACTGGCCTATACCGTTATAGATGGGTTCTTTTTCGAACTAAAACAATTAAAGTATTTACGTATTCATTCTAGTCATTACAAACTTTTTCTATAATAGGTTAAACTTGGAAATTATTATTAAACAAGTCCATTATCTGTTGAAGCTAAAGAAACTCCTAAGTAATAATAGTAAAACTCGATTGCCGTTGGCAATGAAAAGATCGGCTTCTTTAAAGACAAAATGCATTTTCCATGATATTATATAAATGAGGTTATTTCCGTGCATCCTCTCTAAAATTACATTAGTGTATTTGCCATATGCACTATTGGCGTCGGTCGGATGGCGGAACCTAGGGGTCGAACCAAAATTTCTCAACGTTTCATAGCCGCCTGCACAATTTGGCACTATTTTTCCAAAATGTTTATATCAACGAGATGTACATATGGAGGAGCTGGTATACTAATGGGCATCCAAAGCTTGCAAGAGAAGGAATCTATTTCTTTCTCTTTCTCTGACTTTGAAAACTAAAAGTAGAAAAAACTGACAATCAAATTATTTTGAAATAATTCATCAAACAACAAAATAGGTTGAAATATTAATTTTGATTAAACTAATCAAAGTTAAATACAGTGGAATCTCGATAACCCGAATTTCAAGGGAAATGCTAAAAAGTTCGAGTTAACGAGTTTTCGACTTATCAAGAATTTTGAGATATAAAGGATTTAGTTGCTAAAATTTCGACTTAGAAAGGCACAATTGCCCGTGTACTAAGTACACACACTAGAATAAAAGCACCAAATATTTCTTTTTGAATTTAGTGCTATGAGTTCGGAGGCTTACATTTCTTATTTTGTCCAAAAACAAACTCAAGTTCACATTATAAAGCCACACTGTTTGTAATAGCAACTACACTATATATTGTCGGCAGGGTTTGGCACTTCGACTCGAGTTTTTATATATTAAAGATAAAATCTCAGCGGGGGTTTTATTTGATAAAGTTCGGAGAGAATTCAAGCTCCATAATCATAAACAAAGAACTAAAACACATTGCTGCGCCGCTAAATATCCAAACAAGTTAAGTTCGTTAAAAGAAAGTCTGGTTAGAGACGATATACGGAGCATGTAACTTATTTCTGTAGATTAAGGTCAGATAGGACACGGGGTTTTGTTCTGCTGCTACGAGAAACACTGCTGATATACATAAATTACTGCTAAAAGTCACGAACTTCTTCGCCGAGATATTTTATTTTAGACTCGTTCGTTAACATTTATTGTGAAAAATAGCCGATACTTTTTTTCAGAAAACTATTATTCATTTTTCAAAGTTCAGGCCATTGACTTCCAGGGTATCAATTCACATTATGAACTTTATTTTTGATGATAAGTTGAAAATCAATAACTCAAGTATTTTCAACCTGTCGGAACTAATAGACTCCTGTATTTTCAACTTTTCCTTAATCTTCGCTTCGTAGCAGTCATTGATTAAGAGTATTCGTCTCTGCAAACACCCCCTGCACCCTTCATCTCAAATATTTTCCCCTCGCCTAAAAACGGTTCGCGCTCTCTCGACGCTATTTTTAAAGCTAGAGGGTTCTAGTAAACCCCAAATGGAAGACAAGGAATTAGACTACAGATCCTTCAGGCGAATTTTTTGAAAAAAATTCCTGAAAAAACTTACAACCTTTTAAAAAAAATAAAAAGTTACGTAATATTTCACACGTAGGCGAAACTGTTTTTCAAAAAATTCGCCTGAAGGATCTGTAGTCTGATTCTTTGTCTTTCATTTGGCGTTTACCAGAACCCTCTAGCTTTAAAAATAGCGTCGGGAGAGCGCGAACCGTTTTAAGGCGAGGGGAAAAGATTTGAGATGAAGGGTGTAGGGGGTATTTGCAGGGACGAATACTCTTAATCAGAAAACAAAACAGACGGACGCAGATGGCGACTTTTTTACTCTATTTGGAGAAGATATAGGTTAGGACTGTTAGGAGTCACTATACGAAGTAGGTACATCAAATATTTAAATACTCAGCTAGACTGAATGGCCATATTGTAAAAATGAATGATAATTAATTAATTTATATAAATAAAAATGTAATGATCGTTTTTTCAATATCCTAAATCTCTGAAAGTTCTTCTCCGATTGCTTTGAAATTTTGACACAATGTGGCACTCGAATATGCACGTGTTTTTATATACCTATTTTATAGATGTTATATCTGTGACAGGTGAAGACAGGCATTTTTTGAAAAAACAGCTCCATCTGTTAAATGTTAAAACAACACATGTTATACTAAATATTTTACGATAACGGGAGCGCCATCTGTTGGACGTTAAAGCGACTCTCGCTACCGGTTACACTAAATATTTTAAGGCAACGGAAGCGCCATCTGTTGAACGTAACAGCAAGACACGCAAACCAGACTGAGTCACTGCAGCTAGTTTCATAATATAAATTTTGAAACATATTTTCTCTGTTACACAACATAAAAATTCCAGCCAATTGAGCGACAGGACTATTCCAACTTCAAAAATATTGACATTTGATATATTATTATAATATAGAAATCAAATATCTGCGTGCGATGACGTGGGTAACTACTAGTATTACATATTATAATGTATTCGTTTGCATGGTTACCTACGTAATATGTTATCATGCCATGTTTAACGAATTTCTTTCTGACTGAACAAAAGAACAACTAATTTTATAAATATTTCCGAAACTTTAGAAAAAAAATGTTCACAAAACTTTCTTGTAAAAATAAAAAGAATAATAAACCGTTATATGAAAATTATATGTAGGTACCATTATTGTATAAAAACTAACGTTATAGCATATATCTCCTCTGCGCATGAGCCGATTTCCCCCAAAACTAATAGAGCTCTTTCTATTTGTATGTCAAACATCCTCTCAAAATTTGGTTTCAATCCGCTTACCCGTTTGACCTGTATCATGCTCACAGCCAAAACAGACGCACAGACTTTTTTCCAAAAATATGTTTCTTGGATAAAAAATATTGTAAAATTTTGAAAAGTGAATTTTGACCTAAATTAGTACCATTTCCCACTTGTGGTGTTGGAATGGCAAAAATCAATTGTGATGAATTTTGATTTGACTATTAATTCATTCTGTTGTATCTATAATTTAATCATGAAGCTTTTACAACTAAAACTGATTATAAATAATAAATTGCGAAATATTCTGACCGAAATTAGTTCATAGATTGTTAATGTTACCATATATAATGCATTCATGTGTAATTTATTTTCAAACTATGTACAATGTACATGATACACAAATAAAGCTGGAATTATCACGCGTATAGATAATTCACATAGCTTTGAATTAGACTGATTCGTCATAAAGTTATCATCAATAAGTTTGAAATTTGTATTTCCGTCTGTTTTTATTTTCGAGCAGCCATATAAGTGAGGAAAGTCTAATTTAGATGTTTCCTGCTCCATACATATCGAAAAAGTGAGTTTTAGATGTCAGCCCGTCTGCATCGGTTAGTTTCATTTCATTCACAAGTAGATATACCTAGTTGGGAAAACGTTTTATTTTAACCTCTTCGGTCATGGCGGTCATTTCAATGGACGTACTATTTTAACGCCTGTAATTTAAGTCAGTGTAATTAAATATCAAATATAAAATTGAGATGAAGGCAAATGCCAAACAAAACAAAAAATTACTATGTGTCTAGGACGAAATATTGAGTCAAGTGTTGACCGCAGTCAAGAATTCACGCAAAAAGTGTGCATTCTGATTGTACAGTGTAAACTCTTTATAACGTCCTTCGTTATAACGAAAAACTCCCTATAATGTCGAATTTTTTACGATTTGGTTGGTTTACCTTAAAACCTATTCATTAATACCCTCTTTATAACGCAACAGCCATTCTCTATTACGAAGAAATATGTTCATATTTAGGCGTCAGCAAATGTTTACAGACATAAAGAGGACCATTCTGAACCATCACCATCTATTCAACAAGCACTTGATGACGCCAAACTTATCGAAAAATTCCTATTATTTAATGAAGATTATTCCACCACATCCCAAGGCATGCATAAGATACTTAAAATACAAAACAAATATTGGCATAGCGAAAAACGTCAGGCAAATTTAACAAACTATAGGTATATGTTCAATAAATAAAATTATCGACCAATTTTTCAGACAATATATATATATATATATTGTCTGAAAAATTGGTCGATAATTTTATTTATTGAAGAGTTCTAATCAGACGTTAATCAAAGATTTGAGTATAGGTATATGTGTTTGGAATAAATTAATTTTGTGAAAATTGGTTATTTTTCTTTCTTCCCTCCATATAACGAAAATTCTTTATAACGAAAAAAATGTTCGGTCCCTTAAAATTCGTTATAAAGAGATTATACAGTATATTATTTAGTATAACTTACATATTTTCATGATGTAATTTATTTTTCTTGTGCGTATAGTTATTTTAATTTTTTGAAATTAACTTTACTAATTATAATTACAAAGTAATTAAACATCCTATGCTAGCGATTACCGTAAAAAATATTTTTTCCGTCATGTTGTCCATTTCAATGGATACCTATATGATTTTCCAAAATTCAGTAAATGTTAAATTTAGTTTTTCAGCGAATATACCTTAATTACACCCTAATAACATAAAAAATATTCAGGTCACGAGGGGTTAAATTTACCTATTATTATAGTTATAGTTTACTATATAGTATATACTGTTATAATATAGTGGATTGCCTATGTTACGCAATTCTGCGGGCACTTTTAAAGAAACTGTGAAAGATCTCGCAATATTAAAACAATAATTAAAACGTGACTCGACAAATAATCTATCCTACTTATTCTCAAACTTATTACAAAGTAATTTTCAACTTTAATATAATCAACCGAGCACCAGCAGCATCGGTCTCGGAACAGAGGAGAACAGACGGTCCCTCGGGAGATACTAATTTGTATGTCTCGATGCATTTTCTTCGAAGAACTTGTTAAGTAGGTTAGTTTGATGATTTGGAAATGTTCATCGTTACGTTGTAATAATTACCGTTCGCTAAATACCCTACGCACTACTTTATATGTTTGTTTTAAATCCTATTAGAGAAATAAAATGAATTTACGAATGATATAACGCAACAAATAAAGTAATAAATACTATAAAACGCAACCACTTATACAATTTACATGAATTTTTGATGTGTAAGGTCTACTGGCGCGTAAAAAAGCTTTTTAAGTTAAACGATTTTATTGTACAATCGATGATGTACTAAAAACTAGAAAATAATTTTGAGCCCCTACAGGGAGCTTTAATTAAAGTAAAATAAAATCGTTGGGCGCATTTAGTATAAAACTTTCGTTTGTTTGAGATTGGAAATCATGTTTAACTTTCGACTGTCTTCTTCGACCATTTAATGTAGGTAAGTACCTATAAATCCTCTCCAGGATTTTATTTTAATTTAATCAAAGCCCTCTATAGTGACTCATAATTATTTTCTAGTTTTTAGTACATCATCAATAGTATAATAGAATCGTTTAACTTATAAAGCTTTTTACATAATTAACAGAAACCAAACAACAAATGACTAATAAAATATAATTTATTTTGAAGTTTTTAGAGTGCTTTATTAAAAATGCAATTCGCATTCGGACAAAATCCGGACCGGTTAGTTAGTTATTATAATGTTCAAATACTGTCATGTCGTTGGAACTACATACGTATGCAAAATTTCAATTCAATCGGATAACGAGAAGTAATTGAAAAAGCTGTCGCAAGATTTGAAACAAAGATAGTAACAAACAAATATACGGGGTCTAGCTAAATAAAACCGTTTAAAAACTTATGTAAAAAAATAGAATGTGTCACACGGATCATAATATCATTACGTTCGAGATACATCTAAATTTTAGCAGGTATTCTCTGTAAATACTCATATGTTATCAAAAGACATTAATGTAAAAAAATGTCTTAGTTCGCCCACCGAAAGAATGAAAATCTAAACCGGTATCAATTTCCATTTGAATCCGAAACTGGAAAAATTAAATTTAAGTTCTGAAATAAATTTAATACAGTGTCACGTCTTTTCAAAACTATGTTCTAAATCTAATTTCTCGCCTTTGAGATTGGAATAGAAATTGGTAGTTTTAGATTTTCATTCTTTTGAGGGCTGAACAAACAAATAGAAAAGAGCCCGACTCGATTTTTAATATTTGTATTTTTGGTAAAGTTTATTTTTCATTTAATAGTGGTTTGTACCTACTACAACCGTCAAATATAGAAAGTTCGATAACGTTTAGAAGTCAATTTGACGTACTTTAATTTCGGTTCTATAATTTTCCAATTTCCACATTTTATAATATAAAATGCATATCTCTGGACTTTGTGTGTATAATTTTGCATTTGTTAAAAACTGTTTTGGCAGCTCAAAGAATGCGTCTATGAAAGTTATGATGGAAATTTTAAATTGGATATCAAGCATCGGTGAATCTGAATTATCTGCCTGATTTATATGCGACAGTTCTTTTGATGAATTTTTTTGTCAGCTACATAAAAGTGTAATTTTATTGTTCATGAAGTTATAGTTAAGGCCGCGGTGACAAAAGTGCCTTGCAACTCCCAAACGGATGAAAAGCACGTTTTTGTATAGTTCGAGTGTCGTTCTCGAAATCCGTGTTGTCGAGTAGGGGTCTGGCGTCCGGCGTTGAGCGGCTATAGTATTTTTTCCGAATTTTGCCCAGCGGTTCCAAAAATCATTTCCCAAACGGATGAAAATTACTGGAGGGCATCTACGCAAACCCCCAATTACCGGAAAAATATTTTCATCCGATTTGATATTTGCAAAGAGCTCTTCCAGAAGCTCTAAAAAAAATGGAAAAAAGGGGGGGAAAAAATTTCCTCATTTGAACTTGAAATTTGGCAGGGAGATATAGTTCGTGTCTGAGAATATGTAAAAAAATTTTTTTTGCTCTATGTATCGCGATCGCTTTGTAACAATTTTCCAAAATTTAAATGGGCCAAATTTGATAAAGTAATTCCCAAAGGGATGAAAATTTGCCCACAGGTTCTTTGACACCTACAGAACATCGAAAAATTATTTTCATCCAAATTTGTTGCAGTCAAGTCCAGATCATCCATGATAATGCTCCGATATATTCATTATCACGGGAAACTGCAGGATCTGAATGTTCAATCTTTAATGTGGAAAGGCCGATTATAATCAAATTGTGTATTATTGTCCTAAACATTGATGAGACTATTTTCCTCTGATTTGGCGATTATGAAGGGAACACTCCGACTTTTGGACCGTGTGAACGCTCCAAGCGCATACTTCATCCACAAATTAGCTAGTATCTCTTTACTAGCGTTTGACTCGCTTTGCTCGTGAATTAAATTTGGTTATTATATAGGCCGATTGATACCAAAGTATATATCTATAGCCACATATTATCAGAAAATTTACGGAGAACTCCGGGATCAAAATCACGCGCGCTGGCGGGGTTTTTTTGTTATTTGGCATAGTTTAGCCAGGCGCATTTTGGATGATAACTTTTTTTCTAATAACATAAATAATAACCATTCATATCAGTCCGGTTGCATGCATGCGGCTGATGATTTTTTTCATTTCGGAGTCTGGGTCCATTTAATTGTACTGCAGGCTACGGCAAGGATCAAATCGGATGAAAATATTTTTCCGGTAATTGGGGGTTTGCGTAGATGCCCTCCAGTAATTTTCATCCGTTTGGGAAATGATTTTTGGAACCGCTGGGCAAAATTCGGAAAAAATACTATAGCCGCTCAACGCCGGACGCCAGACCCCTACTCGACAACACGGATTTCGAGAACGACACTCGAACTATACAAAAACGTGCTTCTCATCCGTTTGGGAGTTGCAAGGCACTTTTGTCACCGCGGCTCTAACTATTAATATATTAGGGCCATTGAATTATATTTGAAAATTTATTTTAAAAAAGACAATTTTGTGCGCATATTTTTTGGTCAGTAAATGACAAATTGATTATAGTATATTATATATCTAGTGACGTAATGAGGTATGTTATTGACGAATAGTGGCAATATAATAATTACGGTCACGCAAGCATTGCGCTTGAGGATACAGATAGACATTTTTTTGCATACCCCCTATAAAATGGCTGTTTTTGTTTTCGTTTTCAATATTTTCCAAATTTTTGACATTTCAAGCAGCCGATCGTGTATTTTACGCACTTGTTGCAAAATGTAGTCATTGGGAATTTTCAATCTTTGAAAATACAGTAGAATCCGGATAGTACGACTTCGTTTATAACGGCCAACCGCTTGAGTGCAATTATATAAATCTGGTTTTACAAAAATAGCTTTTTGTAAATAGTCGTGGGAATATAGTTAATATACAAGTGTGAATAAGTGTACTAGATAACTTTGTTGTGTTTGTGAGTTGTAAATATTTAGTGTACATAATTTTATGACTCTATATTCTCTGTTACTTAGTCTTTTATTTTATTATTTGGAACTGTCGTTATTTTATTTCTGTTAACTTTATTATTTCTGTTAAGTTAAAGAAGTACGCTTTCGTTTGTGTGTTTAACTGCTTTGTTAAACATTTATTATTGTAAATAAATAGTTTCCACCACGGACTAGAACAGTTTTGTTACATTACGAAAGTATATCCGTTTAGTACGACTTCGGTTAAAGCGATCATCCGCTTTGAACGACGTAATTTATTAAAAATCGTCCGGTTAAAACGACGCGCTCTCAAAACAATTCATACTTGCCGCCCCCACTACCTTCCTTCCCAGATGCACGTTATATTATTCCCGAGTAAATCATTTAGTATTTTGTCACCTTTTGATCAATAACTGTGTTCATTTTTCGGGACTTTCAATTGAAGAAAAAAGTGTTATAATAAAAGAAGCTGGTGAATCGAATGTAACTTTTGCGAAGGAATTAGGTAGGTACCTATGTCTCATTCAACAATCAAGAAAAATAAACACAAAGTAGCCCGTAATAATTTCAGGCTGTTTTGTGCGTCGTCCGGTTAGGATGACGTATAATATCGCCGGTCCCTTAACCAACGCTCTATCCGGATTCTATGTTTTATAGCAAAACTATTTCTGTAAGCTTGCTCTATAATCGCACAATGTATAGGTAGGCAAAGAAAACACCATCTTTTTAAATAGGAAACGCTTTATGAATCTGCACATTCTATTTAGTTTTCCCACACTCATATCTCATCACCTCTTATATATCTATTTTGCAACACCTTAGTTTTACTTCTATGTAGCTGAACAGATAATAAGAATAAAAACTCTAGCGTTGAATGTAAAAAGACAGCGAGGTACAAAGAAGTAAAATTGCAAAATGGCGCAGTGTAAGTGTCGTTATTTATAACACATTCACACGTTCTCATCTTCTACATTGTACAGAGTGTTTCAGAACAATTGGGATTATGTATCTGACACATTTTTTTCTCGCAATGCTATCATTATTTAAAACCGAATTTCAAATGTTTTTAAATTATTTGTTTGTTACTCTTTGTCTGTACGGCACGCGTGTTAACGTGTTATACAGGGTGCCTCAGAACGAACTCGTCCCGACATACAGTGTAACAGAGAAATAAATTCTGAGCTGAAAAGTTCTTAGACATTGTTGGTCCGATGTACCGTTAATGAGATATTATTTAATTAATTAATTATGAACAATAAATTAACCGGAATACAAAAAAACTACTCGAACTTCCTCTTCGTCGACGGCGAGAAAAAAGAGCACAACGGATAATATAAAATAAAAACATAAAGAAATTAACTAAACTGTGCAACATATTTCATATGTTATCTTTTTATAATAAATCGTTATCAAAAATATACCATTATATTACAAAAAAACAACGTTTTAGCACATATCTCTTCCGCGCATATACCGATTTTCCTCAAAAATAATAGTATTGTTCATATTTGCATATCAAGCATCCTCCCAACATTTGGTTTCATTCGTTTGACTTGTAGACTTTTTCTAAAAAATGTTTTTTGGACTCGGAAGACTTCAAAAGGAATTTTTTTTGTAAAATTTTCAAAAATAAGTTTTGATTTAAATTAGTACCATTTCCCACTTCTAGATATAGATTGTTTAAATGGCGTAATGTAAGATTATTTGTACACGATGTTTTGATTGAGAACTTTTTCGTAGCATAGGACCAAAAACAAAAACAATATTATGTTGGAAATTGCATTTCTTATGCTGCAATTTCCAACAGAGTATTGGTTTCGTTTTGATCCTATGCTACGAAGAAGTTCTTCATCCAAACATTATAATCAATCGAGGATCACAATATTCTCTTTTTCTTGAGATAAGTAAAATGGCACTTCTATCTCTCTGAAAAAATAAAATTCTCAAGACAATTTGGAGGAATATAAAAATTGTATGAGGTCAAAATAATTTAACAGATTGCTGAATCAAATTAGCCCTTCAGTTACCAAAAACTGTACATGGAAGCTGCTAAAGGCGAATTAGATTTTTTGAGCAAGGCCCTACATATTGGGGACACAAGTTTTGTAACATTTGTAATATTAAAGAAATTAAAAATACAAGTACTTTTCTAAAAGAGTGCAAAGCCATGTTATTATAGTTGTAAGGAATATTTAAATGACACGATCTGATTTTGTATTCTTGACTTTTCAATATGTACCTATGTATACATCATATGAATAAAATTATTATTATTATTATTATAACAATTCCAAAGTGCTTTAATCGGAATATATTATATTATAGTTGTCATATAAAATTAAACTAAAGTCTGTCTTAAATTTCCATCTCATAATGGACTTTAATTTGATATGACAATTTATAATATAGGTAATATATTCTGAAACCTGGAAAGTGACGAAATCCATAACAACTAAACTGCAAATCTTTATAAACAAATGCCTCAGAACAATCCTCAAGGTGAAATGGTATGAACACGTCTCGAACAACGAACTTTGGAAACGTGTCTTAAACAAATCTGTATAACTATAAAACGTAGGAAATGGAATTAGATAGGACACACGCTACGAAAGACAGATGACGACATAGCGAAGAGAGCCTTGGATTGGAACCCACAGGGATACCGAAAAAGAGGAAGACCAAAAATATCTTGGAGAAGAACGATTCGTGAAGAAGTTATAGATCAAGGAACTACCTGGCTTCAAGTCAAAAATATGGCAAAAGATAGGACTAGATTCAAAACTTTCGTATAGGCCCTATGCTCCACTTAGGAGTTAAAGGAATTTATTATTATTATTATATTCTGATTAAAGCGCTTAATTAAAAAATGAAAATGTTTCTTTTCAATTGTTTTGAATTTAATTCACCTTCATTATGAATCCAAATTCATCTTCAAATCTACTAAGAATGGAAGCTGCTATCCTGCAAGGGTAAAATATAAATGTAATGTACGCTTGTTCGAAATCTTAAATCTTCGAAAGTTCTTTACCGGTTGCTTTGAAATTTTGACACAAGGTTCGCGTGTTTTTATATACATTTTATATAGATGTCACACTCACACTCCTCTCTGGTTACGACAGGTCTGTAAAGCTACCAGTGTAAATTGGACAGAATCGAGTAATTTTTAGACTAAAATTTAGTGCTATTTTGGTGCTATATTGGCGGATTTAATGCGCTTTATAGTACTGACCAATTAACAATAATGCTAACTTTTAATTAAGTCGTAATAAATATTAAAAGATGAACCTAGTTAATACTTCATCAATTAGTGAAAAAGTGCTATGCAGAAAATATAAAAAAAGTTCACGATAACGAACGATACGCCAAAAATTTTTTTTTTTAATTTTTCAATACCTAGCTTAATACTAAAACAGCATGCAAGTGTCGGAAAAATAATGTATATTGTATTGAGCTTTGTGTGACCTACATAGTAATTAAGTGCTACAAATGAAGCAAGACAAGTAGTAATAAAAATAAATATTTTCATTTACTATGTATGGCATAACTATTTTTGGCGTATCGTTCGTCATCGTGAACTTATATTATATTTTCTGCATAAAAATTTTTGAGCACTAATTTATGGCGTCTTAACTGGGTTTATTTGTTACTATTTATTACTATATTCTACCAATGCAATGATAACTTAATTAAAAGTTCAAATAAATAAAATTGTCGACCAATTTTTCTCAGACCAATATATTGACAAAATAAAAAATAACAAATCATTACAACATAAGATGACGTTTCGATCCGGCTTTGGATCTTCTTCAGAAAAATCTAAAAATATAAAAGTTAATTAGTATTAAATTATTAATTATTTTCTTTCAATCATCATTCGTGAAATTAAAAAAATAATTAATAATTTAATACTAATTAACTTTTATATTTTTAGATTTTTCTGAAGAAGATCCAAAGCCGGATCGAAACGTCATCTTATGTTGTATTGATTTGTTATTTTTTATTTTGTCAATATATTGGCCTGAGAAAAATTGGTCGACAATTTTATTTATTTGAAGAGTTCTATTCAGACGTTAATCAAAGATTTTAATTAAAAGTTAGCATTATTGTTAATTAGTCAGAACTATAAAGCGCATTAAATTCGCGAATGCAGCACCAAAATAGCACTAAATTTTAAGCTAAAAATTACTCGATTCCGTCCATTTTACTCTGGCAGCTTTCCAGACCTGGTTACGACACTGCTCTATTGTACATGCAAATGCGGTTATTCTGGAACATGGCGAAACTACATTAGAGATATGCATTTGGTGTAAGACGTGTTATTAATAAGTAATGACACGCAATAATATATTACCTACCCGTTGCGGAGGAGTGAAGAGATAGAGGGGAAGCGAGAGGGATGAATCCTGTACTTTCTTCTGCCATAGTGCGGACGATGTAATGCGACAAGCGCTCCATCATTCCGCCGCAGAATCGCGACTCTTCATGGCTCATAGATACGTGTGTTGTAACACAACCTTACACGACTCATTTATCAATTTTATCATGTCTGTGCGCTTCTTTGCTCTTTTTATTTCTTTTTAAAACCGGGTTAATTTCGTAGCAAATTCAGACGGTCGTTTCATTTTTCATAAGAATTAATTTTGAAATAAGCGACACATAATATGAGCCATCTGGTGTAAGTCTCATCAAATGTCTGGAGAGTTTACGATGATCGAGTGTTTAATGCACCAAACACTATTAAAGATAGAAGTTACTAGTCTCGGAACAAATTTATTCGGTAGAATTTACTTTCAATTCACCAAGCAAAATGTTAGTTAAAGAATAAATATACACTGCACTATACTCCTTACTCTTTTTGTTGAATATTTTGACGTTCACTCAAAAATCCGACCGATGGCGTTAGTGTAAACGGCAAAAAAGTTTCACAAAATAATAATGTTTTATCCTAACTCAATTGCACACAAAAGGTCCACTACCTTTTATGTTTTAGAACTGTACTCTTCTCAAAAGGTTAATAAACTACACATAAATAAATTCACAAGAGCAAACTGTAGATAAAATACTCCGCGCTTATAGGCTAGGTATTATGATCTATGTCTACTATCAGGTAAATAAATATTAAATTTGTTCGTCCAACAAAAACTTTTGAACGGTAACTCCGATCATCATGAAATTTGGACACAACATTCATCTCGGTAAACTAAGATGAACGTGCGTACTCACGCCCCCCCCCCCCCCCAAATCGTTCTTTTGCACTCGGGTGAAACCGGGCGGGACCGCTAGTGTAATATAAGCGGCTTAGTTTTTACGCGTCGAACGGGTACATTTGTTCATTGCTTTGCCAGACCATTAAACAAACCTACTAACTCTTTTATTTTGGTATCTTAACTAATGGTTTAGTTGATATTTACTCACCCCATATTCCGGATGGATTATGTCTGGTTCAATTCTGAAACAATAAAAAAAACGTTGTAATTTTTTGCAGTACTAGATCTCGTAAATTTTGGAACGCGAAATAAGCAAAATAATTACATTTCTCAAGTGTCACTTATGCTAGGTTGCAGAAAGCATTGTCATAAAAGAATTTGACAGTGACCTTAGCTTATGATTACATTATTCCAGTTCTTATACAATCAGAAACAGTCTAATGTCGCTGTGAAACTCACCAGACATGTTAAACATTCAATTTGTACCCTCACAAAAACAAATGATTGAACTACATAGAAAAATATCGCTTTTGATTAAAATGCGTAGTAGTCAAAAGTTGTTCCGCACCGAAAATGGTACAAAAAACGATGTAAAAAACATATATGCACAGTTCAAAAAACATATCGTTTCAATTGATCATTTATTTGTCGAGAAGAATCGATAAAAAAATTCTACAATGCTTTTTTTGTGGAGAAAGATGTATGAACTCGACCTATAGGGTCATTGTTAAATCAGTTCTCCTGACAACGCATTAGTGACACAGTATGTGTGCAATTTGTGCAATCTTTGAAATTTTTATTTGATTTTGACAATTCATATCCCTAAAAATAGTCAAACGAAATTAAATATGTATAGATCATGGGCGGATCCAGCCGATTTTCAAGGGGGGGCTCTCTTCTACCGGGGATCGGGAGGTTATGGAATATCTCCTGTGCAAAGGCCCCAGAATTTTTTGAAAACTTGAAAACTTCTTTTTATGATTTTAAGTGCCTTAAAAGCACCTCAAATATAATTTTTAATCAAATAGGACCTAAGGAGGTGTAGCCCCCTCAGTCCCCCTTGAACCCGCCACTAGTAAGTGTGAAGTATCTGTGAATCCCTGGATAGATTATCAATTGTCTAGAAATTTGGACTTTCTGACGAAATATAATATTTGAGTTGCATAATCAATTAGCCCTTTATGAATTTTCTAAGATCAGACGTCGGCAACCTTTTTGGCTTCGAGAGAAAATCAACTAAAATATGACTATTAAGAAGATGATTCTAGTCAATGGGTATTTTAATATTAAAACAGTCTTGAAGGAGATTTTATTTGGTTGAGGAACAATAGAAATAAGCTTTACCAAAGTATCGCTTGTGGCCAACGTTTCGATAATTATATTTTCATCTTCAGGGTCTATGGACATGTATATTGTATAGTAGGGTAGGACGGGGGAATGGCGTTCACTTAAGGAAAACATGGTGTATTTTTTCAATTATTTATTATGAATCAAAATTAACAAGAGTAACAAAGTCTTTAATTATCGAGTAATCAACAATTTAATAACAAAAGCATATATCTTTCACCTACTAGTAGTAGGAAAACATTATTAAAAAAACATGTTTGAGCGGCATTGCCCCTGACTTTGGGTAATGCCGCTCATGGTCTCATAAAGAAGTGTACCCAATCCAATCTGGCTGTTTTGCTGCTTTGATCAAAATTGTTTTTGATATTGTTGCGCTCAGCAAATTTATAAACAAGTTTACGCAAATCTGCAACATTGAGTCCATAATATAGCGAGCCCAGCAACTTAACTTGTTCAGCAATTTCAGTTTCTTGCTGTTGGGTGGAAAACGGGCTTCTTCGGTCCAAGCCGCTTTAGCGGTGGTCCTTTGACGATTTCTTGGCATATCTATCTAAAACAATAAAAAAATAAGTCACTAAGGGGTAATGGCGCTCAGATGAGCGGTATAACCCCAACCGGTCGTTTTGTAATTAATTTGAAATTTTAAAAAAATCATACACGATTGTTGAAAATTGACTGCAATATCACAAAATAGAATAGTTTATTGGCAGAAAAGTAAAATTAGTAATTAAATAAGCATTAAAGTTTTGGACTTACCGACAAAAAACACCTAATTAAAAATTAGATCAGTGCGGCCGCAAACGAAGAAACGCTTTTCACGGTCACATGACGCGAGCTGACTGTCCGTTTGCAACGCTGTCTATTAGAGGCCCTCTCCCCTCGCGCTTCACGCGACGTGACGTGTCACTACGTTTCTTTTTGACAGAGTTACAGAGGTGAGCGCCATTACCCAGTGAGCGCCATTCCCCCGCCCTCCCCTATTACATTAACATATTATTATGATTTCTAAATTACAAATAAATGCATTACAAATCAGATTAACCAAACATTATAATACTTTGGTAAATCTTATTTCTATTGTTCCTCAACCAAATAAATCTCCTTCAATACATATTTTGGAACAAAACTTCTACTAATATTAAAACAGTCTATTAGTGAATATTAAAGTCAAGACTTAGAAAAGTAACATTGGTCTTATTATTCATATTTTCTGAAAATGTTTCTATCATGCTTATGTTATATAATTTATTTATTATACCTATAGTATATAATCATACTTTATTTGCAAACTCAAGAACGGTTACTTGAAATTATCAAATTGATCATTTTGTGATCCGCGGATCATAGGTTGTTCCTAGCCCTGATACCAAGACTAAAATTCACACACTTTACACATAACCCAACGTTATTGAAAACTCTACACTAAAAATCAAAGGATATCTCAAAGAGTCATTGCTTTATAAAACTTATTTACTCTTTGCAAATTTTCTTATTTTATTCCCCTTTTATATGCTTTAGTGCTTTCAAGAATTAGCTGTTGGCATTGCATTGCATTGAAAAGCCATGGGTATAGGGTAGAAAAAAAGCGCCCTCCCGTTATAAAAAGTTTGTTTTCATTGTTGCCATTCAAATGGACGTAAACTGACAGTTCCATATGTGGTGTAGACAAGTTAGTATTTATTTCTATAGTTGGTACACACAATACACTTGAAACAGGAGAGCGGTGGTATTTTTATCGCGTTGACGTCAATGAACGCCATGACAGTGTTAAGCTCATGAAATACGTAGGCGGCGTATGTCTGTCGCGTCATAAAACAAATGACTCACTTGTTGTGCTTTATCTACGTATACCTATGTAACAGCGACTTGATATACCTCACCGATTCATACACGAAACGTCGTCCGTTATCACGTAAAATTAAATTATTGAAGGGCCGGCTCGAGATTGAATTTTCCGGATTATTCCACTTTTATAACCCTTTCAATGGCTTTTGCGCACTGTGCAATATTTACACGAAACCTTTGCTATCTCCGAGGCTATAGTATACGTTATTCAGGGGGAGCTCAAGGTTCCCAAAAATTAACCTCCAAGATTCTATTCCCTGGACCTGATCACATTTTTAGATTTGATCTCCAGAGAAATAAAAAAAAAAAACAAATAACGATCTTAAAACTCATCGAGAAATTATTATACGAATCGTAGTAGTTCTATTGTTAAAGTCTTCTATAAAAACAAAACCTAAATCTATATAAAAAAAATGCAATCTGCGCCATCTGTTGGACGTTAAAGCAACACGCGCTACACTAAATATTTTACGGCAACGGAAGTGTCATCTGTTAAATATAGAGCCATCTGTTGGACATTAAAACAACACACGTTATACTAAATATTTTACGGCAACAGGAGCGTCATCTGTTGAACGTAACAGCAACACACTCAAACTAGACTGAGCCAATTATAGCGCGTGGTAGGGTCTAGCTAGTTAATTATTAAGTTTATTTTATCTGTAAAGCAATAACCAAGACTCGAATCTTGCAATTTTTGAATATCTTGAACACACCGACTGGTTTTCAATATATTCAAACAAAAAAGACAAAAGATAACAATTACATTAATATGGATTGTGCTACTCAAAGCACGATATACCTACGTGATTCAAATCTTGTTGTTATATCTAAAGCAAATAATATATCCATTTTAATTTGTTTTTATGCTAGAAAATAGAACTTGACAAATATGGGTCACAAATACCTATTCTTTATTTGATACTAGCTGCACCCGGCCACGTGTTGTTGTGGTTCAGTCTAGTTTGCGTGTGTTGCTGTTACGTTCAATAGATGGCGCTCCCGTTGCGAAAAAATAACTCTCTCTTACCAAATAATATTAACACACAACTACATCATATATAAAGACATGAATAATCTAAACACAACGTATCACTCAAAAAGTCTGACAAATTCTGCTGCAATTTTATATTCCTGATAGTATTGACCGACATTACGTAATTTACAATTTATTTAATATTATGCAAGTTGTTCGGTAAAACCCATAGAGATATTATACTAGAGTACGCGAGTGAGCCGTAAAAGTGTCTGCAACTCAGAGAGAGAAAAGTTCCTTATCTCTGTGGTAACTAGATACAAAACAATGCTGATTTGAGTAAACATATATCTGGTTTTCTGGACCCACTGCATCATTCTCTCTCTCAACTAAGGACACTTTCACTTATGGCAAGCATACTAAATAGCGAACTCCAGTTACTTATATCTCTATGGTAAAACCAATGGCGGCGTCGACGTAGTTTCTATAATAGGTAAATAGAATACTTGATTATAACAAATTATTTAAATACAGGCTCTTTCAATAAATATGTTCAACTTGAATAAAACAAAATAAATCTTCTTTTTTCTATTTTGTAGTTAATTTAATGGTATTATGTATGAAAAACAATTTACATAAGTGGCCGCCAAGCTTGTTCAATTTTTAATGACAATTTTACATAAATCGAGCAGATTTTTACAACTGATGATGGTATGTCTCAAGCACGAAACCGTCGCCGTCATGCGCAGGTAGCTAAAACGTGTTCCAAAACCATATACTTTTATTCTATACTGAGCATAGGAACAAAATCGCAATTGAACCATTACGGTGCAAACATATACTTCTGTCTTTTTTTAAGCCGTAAGCACTCGCGTATCCAGGAGGGCAAAACAAGCACTAATTTGCCCCCTCGTGGACCAAAAGCTGGATACGCCCATGTAAGCGTCATAGAAAAAGACAAAGTTTTTAAAAGAGAGATACTTTATTCAGATTGAATGCAAATAAATCAGTCCTATCATCGGACAAATCAGGAAATTACATCGAAGAAAGAGACGCAGATATATTTTCGATACGCTTTGTTGCCTTCACTCCCCGCACATTGATAGATAGACAATGATTCATATAGTAAATTATTAAATATATTAAAGATTGAATATTAAATATATGTCCAAAACCGATACAGTTTTGATTTGGCTACTGCGCATGCGGGTGACGGTTTCGTTACCATTTGTTGGCTGCTTGGAACATACCTATTGTTCTTTAGGTCGTCAATTTTTTGCAGTTTGTTGGCGCAATAATCCATAAAAAGTAATTTAACGGCGCTAAAACGCTCCGATATTAATTATTATTAATTAAAATAATTATTTTTTTCTTATTTCAATTTGGCAACGTAGGTATTGCAAAATATATTACTAAATTCAAAAGGGATGTTGATTGGATATTTTTTTAATTTGTTTCGTTCCGATTCTTCCTATTTATTTTTTTTTTAATGGCATTGAATAGTATGATACCTAAAAAAAAGAAACCATACAAATGTATTCGCCGTGTTTTATTCAGTGCTGCATACAGAGAAAGAAGAAGAAGTAGAGGAATACGGCCTCAATCAATATTTCATGGCGCGCTTTGACTGTCGACCGGTTCCATAATAACGCCCACCGCTTTCGAAACGTGGGGGTCCGCCACTTGCCAGATGTGGCCACATAATGTACTAGTCGTATAGTTTCGCCTGCTACGCATACTAAAGACAAATTTTTATCTAAATAAAGCATGTGCACGTACGCCAGCAGTGTTCAAACTGCTCCGCTTTGAGGACCACATTTTTTCCATAACAGCAAAAAAATTGGTAAAAAAACTTTTAAGTTAAACACAAAAAACTGGAAAATAAATATGAGTCACCATAGGAGGCTTTGATTAAACTAAAATAAAATCGTGGGCACTTATAGTTACATTATGGTCGAAGAAGACAGTCGAAAGCTAATTATGATTTTCAATCTCAAACAAGTGAATGTTTTCTACTAAATGCCCCCACGATTTTATTTTAGTTTAATCAAAGCTCCCTGTGGTGACTCATATTTATTTTCCAGTTTTTAGTACATTATTATCGATTGTAAAATAAAATTGTTTTTTTACCTATTTTTGTTTTTAAGTTTTTAGTGTGCTTTATTAAAAGTGCGATTTGCATCCGGACGAAAGCCAGACCGGACAGTTAATTCTTATAATATTCTATTGTCATTGAAATTAAAAACCGTTTAGCTTACAAAACTTTTTTACCTATTTCATTTTTAAGTTTTTAATACTTATACTTTATTAAAAGTGTGATTTGCATCCTGACGAAAGCCGGACCGGTTAGTTAGTTATTATAATATTGTATTGTCATCAAAACTAAAGTTGTGTGCCAAATTTCAGATCAATCCGTCAAAATTTCAAATACTAGATTTGACCCACACAAAACACAAACAAAGCATGCTAAATAAAAAAGTTTAAAAATTGGAAGATTCAGTTCCAGAATCATATTTTTAACTTCCCGCTATTGAATATTTTCAAAAAAAGAGGAAAGTTCTTGGTTTCGGTCCGGTTTTCGAAAAACTAGGTTTTATCAGATCTCGACATTTTGGGGTTCTAGGAAGCTTTTCTGTATGTTAATTAATAACATTTGGGCAGCCCTTACATCTATCAGTTAATATTTTAGATGTGGGCTATCACATCATTTTGAACAACTTGGTACGGTTTTTTTAAATGTTTTCGAAAGACTATTTTAACGAAATTTAGATATATGCATTGGAATCTAACACCACAAAAAACCATTTAAAATGACCATGATGGAACCATTCGAAAAGTTATATTTAGTTATTGAAAAAAAATGTTAGCCAAACTCCGACAAAATTAGTGGATGTGCCTCCAAAATGTTAACAACAGGGATGAAATAAAAGATGGAGTTTTCAAAAACTGTACATCCCTGTTTTTTTATCGCAATGCAAACATTCAATCTGATCTTCTAAATTACTCAATAGTCAGCGATATCATGTATTGGAAAAGTTACGTGTTTCTGATAAACCGTTTTCAAATTAAATATTTCATTAGTGGAACTGAAAAGACTTATTGAAAACATCGACCTAATCATAGATTAATAAATAAACGTCGAACGGCTAATGAAAAAGCAAACGTTTTTTCTGACCCTTAATTGCTTCATCACAAACGAGATATAAAACATCATTTTTCCAAAGCGTCGCCTTAGACTTGGTAAAAAGTTTCAATCGCAAAAAAGTACAGTGTATAAAAATAGTTGTTGCGGTGACCCTTATCAAACGACGTGCTGTCCCACCTATACAAGACTTGGGTACAGTCCCATCTATTTATTTTGTCGTCTGAACAATGTTAACGTCAATGCAATTCTAGTCTCTACGAGTGGATCAACGAGTAAGACTCTGAAAATATCGAAAAACTCTCGAAGACATTTACTGCTGAGAGACTACTTTATTATCTTCATTAGGTAGATACATTATTCGTCAGCAGAGTATTATTGTATATCATCGTCAATATCGTTCGATAAGTTTTAAGTCTTCAAAAAAGTTAAGTGAGGATCATGTGAAAGTGTCTGCAATTCAGAGAGAGAAAAGTTCCTTATCTCCATGGTAACTAATGATACAAAACAATGCTGATTTGAGTAAACATATACAGGCTGAGTCAGACCACCCGTATCGGTCGTTTTTTCGAAAATTGTTAGTCGTAGAGAGTTGTGTCAAAAATCTGTATTATAAAAGCCCTAATGAAGAATCGAATGGTGATATTTTTTCCCCCCGGAAAGGTCGGCTTCCCTATTAACTTGCTCCGGAATGTTCAGAACTCCGGAATGTTAAATGGCACGATAGGTCGAAAGTGGTATTGTCGAAAAGATCTTTAAAAAATAAGCAAGTTTTGAAGGACATTTTTTTTTGTTACTGCCACCCCTGTTAAGTAATATTCGTTTGAAATTATTAAATTAACATGTCAGAATAACAAACTTAATTTTAAAAGTCGGCATTTAAAATCTAGTTACCTAATTAAACAATGTCACAAACGTTCAAACTGTCTTCAATTTACTTCTAAACACTGCGGAGCTCTTCTAGATATGTTATGAGTACCTAGAAATATTTTCCGACAAAAAAAAAACAATTGCAATCATTGAAAACTTATTGTGACATTGTTTAATTAGGTAACTAGATTTTAAATGTCGACTTTTAAAATTAAGTTTGTTATTTGACATGTTAATTTAATAATTTCAAACGAATATTACTTAACAGGGGTGGCAGTAACAAAAAAAATGTCTTACAAAACTTGCTTATTTTTAACCGACGAAAAACAAAAACGGAGAAGGTTCTCAAGTCGACGCGTATATTTTTTTTTTAATTTTTTTTTTTATGTATGACCACGCATAACTTTTCTTAAAGATCTTTTCAACAATACCACTTTCGACCTATCGTGCCATTTAACATTCCGGAGTTCTGAACATTCCGGAGCAAACTAACAGGGAAGCCGACCTTTCCGGGGAGAAAAAATATCACCATTCGATTCTTCATTAGGGCTTTTATAATACAGATTTTTGACACAACTCTCTACGACTAACCGTTTTCGAAAAAAAACGACCGATACGGTATAATGATACGGAACGTTTGCAGCGTTCTCTCTCTGAACTGCAGACACTTTCACTTATGGCAAGCATACCCGCTAGAGTACTCTAGTAACTTATATCTCTATGGTGAGGACAGTCAGTGATAGAGAGTAAAATGCACATTTTTTCCAATAAAAGGCTTGATGACAGATTTTGAAATCCAGTTCTATAATGTAGGTACACGTCTACTATTTTCGAAAAAAAACATTATTTCAGTAATAAATTAAATTTTAACACAAATTATTGCATTTTTATGTTTCTATTTTGAAGTAATCGCGAAAACACTTGTGACGTCATGCCTCAGTGACAGCTGACATAAGATGTTGTATTTATGGGTGTAGGGCTGTGGTTCAGAGGTGTTTCTTAGAAAGGTATGTAAATTTACTGAATGATATTATTAATATTAAGTATTTTCTTATAAGCAGGTACTTATAGTAGTAAAAATAGTACGGTTTTCTTTAGTTGCAAGTTAACGAATAAACAACAAATCTACTAATTAAATGATGCAGAAGTGAATGCTCGCAACACAAATTTAAGCGACACGGTGATATTTAAGAAGGCGTGACGTCATTCTGTGTTTCATTCAACATGGCCGATGCAGTATTTTATACTTTTATTTTATTAAAAATCTTGTATTATTCTCAATGTTTATATTAACACTGGGTCACTTTTTAGAATCCTTTCAACATATATTTTTCTTTAAAACCATTTATTTTTAATTCTTTTATTTACTCTCATCATGGCTTTTGTTGTTACTTTTATCAGTTAGATTTTTTAAGTGAAAAACTTCTTTAGGCGCGGTAGAACAAATTGGCCCAGTTCAGACGAAAAGTGAAACCGGCAGTTGAAAGGAAAGAGTGCAAAAATCGTTTCTACTCTCTCTGTCAAATACGTTCACTTGTAGCATTTTCTCACAAGCGTCTAGTCACTAGTGAGTCTCGTGTATTGTCGCGTCTGCAAGAGCACACATCTCTGGGTCGCTTTCTTCAAACTATGTTACAATATCTCGCATACGATGTCCCACGCGAAAACTCGACGTTCGAATGTGAGATCTATACTGGGTTGGCCAAAACACTGTCAAACAATTGGATTTGATAATATGACCTAGCAATGTGATAATAATTTCCAGTTTGTATATTCTTGGTGTAGAATATTTTGTTTTTAAAAAGTATTAATTGTTTATTGTCAAGTATATAATAATATATTTGATATAATTTTAAATGATACACAATGTTGAACAAGATTTATATTTTCTTAAAACTAAGTGAGGTTCGAATAGACAACCATGTCCGTTGGCTGTTCCACACGAAGTCTACTGAAATATATTTATCATGGCTAATCAAGGTGCTCATTTCTAATGTGCACCGGAAAGTGTAGGTTTATCTAAAAAAGATAAACCGTATATTTCTTATATAACATGCGACAGTTATATAAAAAGTGTATCAATGAAAAAATCTATTTATGAGAGCGTTTTTCGTTTCAAACCCTACAAGTTAAAAATCTGTCTGTAAAGAAATTGTTTTATATTCTTTAGTTCGCTTCAAAAACTTGGTATATTAAAAATATTTTTTATTTCTTTTAATATTTTAATAAATGGGTGTTTTTCCTCCACTGTGAATTGTGCCAAAGAAACTGTATCCTCCCACTTTGCGAGATGTAGTATATTTTCATCGAAACAGTCGCAAAATCTATATTGTTTTTTTTTTTTTATTTCGAGAGTTCATCTACAAATGAAGCTACACCTACGACATTGTACAGCGGACAATGTTTTATTGCAAGCACGTGTTTATTTCAGGATCCAGATTCCAGCTGCCCTCGAGTGACCGCAATTCGGCGAAAGCACACACACACACACGCACGCATTTAACGTTTTCAGAGAAGATAATAAAAGGGCGAGTCGTATGCCATATATAGATCGCCTTTATCGCCCCGCTACTTAAGACATCCAACGTTTTCCAGCAAATCTTTTCACTAATATACGTTTTAAATTTAATAAATGTAGGAAACCTTTGTTGTTTTTGATTTCATGTTATATAGTTGATCTCAAACCGCGAACGGATTTCAAAAAATAATAAGCCTTTGTTGTGTGGCTGGATCGATTTTTCTGGATTATATTGACTTTTATATGCTTCGATTGGCATCATAGCAAAGTTGATGCCGTCTTTTATTTCGCGTGTAAGCCACTTCTGTGGAGTCTTTTTGTTTAAACAAAAAAAAAACAACTGGGTCGATTTTGATGGAATTTCTTTTGGATCAAAATGGAATTAACTAAGATCGATTGACACTAAACGAAGTCGATATAATTTTTTGTTCGCGAGATATTGTGTAAAATCTACTTTTTTGGAGCCTCTGGTTAAAGAAAAAGAACGACTGGACCGATTTTATAAACAAAATTCTTTTCAGATCATACTTGTGTTAAATACGTGTCGAATGGAACCCTATAACGTAGGCGATATAATTTTTTTTTCCTGCTGCCTCTCGCCGAGAAACGGTGATTCCTATACCGGCCACCTTTTTGAGGTTTTCCACGGTTTCCCTCAATAATTCCAGATAAATATCAACTATCAAGATGGTTCCTTATTCAAGGCCATGGCCGATTACCTGTCAAACTCCTATGCTCAAAATTTTCCTACCTTATCCTAATGTCCTAGAATTGCCCATTGCTATTAATTAAGTGGAAGTTGAAAAATGTAGAAAATAACGGGAAGTGTGATAGATGGAAAATAGTAATGGTCCGAATGACGTCTGTTATGACATGAAGTCGAGAAACGGACGTTAAACGCATTATTATTATTTTTTTATTCTCAGGATTTCATTAAAGAAAGAAATAACCACGTACGTACGTACATACACACAAAGAGAGAGACATCTTTGTAGTGACCTTGAAATATCAATTTGTTTTTAAAATTTTTGTTTTCGATTTTCGGGCCTATTACAGTAACTTCCCAATGTACTCAGAAGTTAATAAATAAATGACTAAAAAGGGAAAAAAATAAAGAAAACAAATTGATAAAATATTGTTTAAATTCTTATAAAATTATAACTCCGTAGAAATTGTTCACATTTGAACGATATAGTTTTAGGACACCTAGTATATATAATATATTATAAAACACAACTGACAAATGTCCATAAATTCTCATGTACGCGCTTTCCACAAAAACACGGCTTGCTAACCCAGGAGACATTGGTTTGAAACCCGGCGGCAGGGTATGCTTCTTTTATTTTAATTTTCTGTTACATATTTCATAATTTATGTTTAGTATGAAATTTATTATGTCATATTTTTTAAAAGAATTCGTGTTTAGCTTTCAAAGCAGATATATCATGCTTTTATAAAAAACTTTATTTATTTTTAGGTACACGACAGACTGCAACTCTTTATAGCGGTATCAAAAGTCGTTTTTTAAAAAACTTTTACATCATATTATATGCTCATATCCATTTTTTAACTATTTTTTTAAACAGCGACTATCAAGTTATTTTGTTAATAACAAACCGTTAGAATTTTTGATTTATTTGAAAATAAATCAGCGCATTACGAAAAAATGATGAGAGTTCATTTTTACGATACGAACGCCACAAAAATTAACAGGATGAAGTTGCTCGCAGGAAAATTCCACCAACAGAATAGAGATAGTGACCATGTTCGCTTGCATATGACGTATATAAGAACTGCATTTATGCTAACCTTCTTATGGTTCATTTATTATTTTATTTTATTTCTTTGCATGCAAATTAAAAATTAGTATTTAATCACGCCAAAGAAGTATAACTTCTAACGCACGTACCTAAACTCACTGATTTTTCTCTAACTTTTCGTCATCAGGATATTTAATACAAACTTACTCGTTATTACCAAACTTGTAGGCTTTCACAGCCGGCGTTCTTTTAGATCTTCTTGTTTTCCGGGCTTGTAGGCTGTGCTCCATTGGTATTTCTACCTGAAGTTTCGTCTACAACTGCGGGAGACATGATCAAAGGCGTGGCAGCGGACGAAGTGTTCTTCTTAGCGGTTCACAGATAAGTGATGGCTGGTGTCTTACCGTATGTTTTATTCTTGGTCGTAGTAGGAAACAACGACCGAACATAGAGCACACACACGCCTAGTTATCGACACACTTATCTGTGAGTCACCAAGGAGGACACTTCGCCCGCTGCCACACCGTCTTTGATTGTGTATACCGCAGTTGCAGGTGAAATATCAGTGGATTACAGCGTATAAGATCGGAAACTAGAAGATTTCTTGTAATTTTTTTTTGAGATAAATGTAATTTTTGAGAATAGCTGAGAATTGGAGAATCAAATTAATTTTCAATTTATTTTTAAAAACAATTTCAAATTGAAAATATGCACCGGTATTGGACCCAAATAACCGATGCACTAATTGGCGTATTTAAATTAAATCCAGTGAACGCATATATAAAAATATTGTTTATTTTTATTATTTACTGCCAAAATTAGAGTACTATGTGAACCGTGCGTTATGCGAAGGATTAAAATTTATTCGAGCACATATTAAAAATACTTTCGTTCCTCTTAATAATATGTAAACATTAGTAAATAAATAGCTAACAATGTGATAATATTGAGGACATGGAATGGGTTATTTAAAAATTTTATCCCAGACAATTATTTTTTTAATTAGTGTATTTGCCATAAGGCACTTACACTATTGGCGTCGGTCGGATGGCGGGACCTAGGGGTCGGACCAAAATTTCTCGATGTTTCATAACTTTCTAAGTTTGGCACCATTTTTGGAAATGTTTATATATATATGTATATATATATATAAACATTTCCAAAAATGGTGCCAAACTTAGAAAGTTATGAAACGTCGAGAAATTTTGGTATATATATATATATTATAACGGGTTAGTGCCAGTCGTAAGAACGAGGTCCGGACGACCCCTAAGCGTAGCGACCACTTCCGTGAACTTACAATGTAAAATGGCAGTAAAAAGTCAACAACAAAATTTTGAGTGTGTGTGGACCCCTTTAACCGATCGAGTTTGGCTAAGGTTATAAAACATGTTGCGTCCGGTTAGGTTGAATGTCGACTAGTAAGGATTTTTTGAATAGCGAGATGGAGATTCGTCTGCCGGCAAGCGCTGTGAAAGTATCGTATTGTATTGCGTTGTGTATTGTTTGAGTTTCGGGCGTTGGTTTTCGAAGTTACCGAGTACGGTGGCTATAAAGTTAGAGCCATCCGGTTATTTTTCTGTTGGAAAAGCTGTTAGTGAATTGCGCATTATTATTGTGTCTGGAGCTGCATTTGATTAGCACGTGGCGTTCGTTCAGCATAACACACGCTGTGATTCTACGACCATTGACAAGAACCACGTACCGAGGCTTGGAGCATTGCTGGGTCGATCACTTCAGCGAGCTGAATCCTGTCCAGCTGTTTCAAAAAGGGGCTACGAGTCCTGGAATACCTTCACTGCATCCCACAGGTAGTGTGAGAACGCTAAATGCTATATTACGTAACTGTTCAATGTCAAATCATAATTTGCGTTTGAATTTTACAAATTCTTTACCAAACGTACGTCGCATCTTAAATTCAACTTTTAATAAAATGCACGTTTCTTGTCGACGTACGTCGTAATTGTGAAATAAGTCTGCGCGCGCCAGCACCAGTCATTACGTTGTTTTTTGGATGCCATCTAACTTTATGCGAATTGTTCATCAAATAATTCTCACGGTCTGAAATCATTATTTTGTTATTTTGTTTCTGAATTTGTGCTTAGACTGCGTTGGATCATAGTTTCTATCATACAGATACTGCGTTTGATGTTAAAGCTTAAGATTGCGTTATGTCAATTCATCAGTGGCGTGCTTAACTTAACTGAATGTAACATTTACAGTGTTTCGACAGCCCTTCAGGTTAAATTAAAGCTTAATATTGTGTTATGTCAATTCATCAGTGGCGTGCTAAACCTAACTGAATTTCATATTAACAGTGTTTCTCGGCCCTTCCGGCAGAACTATTTTTAATGATTATGATAGTATGAACTAATAGCTCTGTTCAAATAAAATTCAATTCACATTGAGCTTGTCTGTTGCTAACATAGGGCTAAATGAAGTTAGCCGCGTGTTAAAAATTATTGTGCCACTTGTGGTTAATATTGTTGACCTTTTGTAACGTCCGAATCTTCGTTTACTTGATTGTCGAGAATATAAAAAAAAAAAAAAAACGAAAACAAAAGATTTATATTGAAATTATTTCGGCAATATATTTGTCTTATTTTAATGTGTTGTAAAATGTATATTATCGAGTACCATGGTATTTTGTATTGTTTATATGCGCTTTTAGCCTACGAATGAGATTCGCCCGATCGTCGCTAGTAGTGTTGCGGTACGTATACGTTGCCGGTTTTGTGTGTAATTTTGACGGATCACTTGTTAGACTTTGAACCTCATTCGTGGGCGATTTGAATTATTGATTTTTAGTGGATAGTTTATTATTATTATTGCGTTGCTAAATTTAATTTAACGAGGGATGGTCAGTCCGGAAGTGTCACGTGTCGTCTTAAAAGATAAAAAGTAATTATTAATTGCAGTGGCGTACCTTCTCATATTTCTCTCCGTCACACCAGTGACAGACAAAGAAGTAGCTTTGAAGTACGGCCTTCTGAAACCGATACTAAATTTAGTGCATTTTCAAATTCTTTGGCAAGTGAGGCCTGTGCATATTTTCCGATATCATTTTGTGATAACCAAGAAAGTATTTTGCTTCACTCGCCGTTTAATCACATTTCTAAATAACATTCTAATCATTGTTGTATCAATTCATTTTTTTGAAAAGTAACATCAACGTTTTCATCTTATGCTAGTATTCCTTGTCTGTCTGTAACTTATTACTTTCGTGAATAACTGAAGGTTTTGGGGTGTACGACCACCGACGCGGCCTTAAGTTGGCCACCGTTCAAAGCGTGACAATTCCGTCTTGAGTGTCAGCTCCATTGTTATTGTGTGCCACCTGGTATTTCAAGTGGAAACTACTGATCACCGCTTCTCGGTACGAAATTAAACATTTATATCGTCGCTACAATAATCAGTAGCGTACTGATTTGGGCATTTTGCCAAAAGTTTATATGCTAATCATCCTTGTTAACATTTTAATTATTTTATTAAATTTTTGATTATTACGTTAGAGTTGTTATTTTTGCTGGCAGGACCCTTAAGATTTATTTACAGGAGTGATCGACCCTGCATTGACTCAAGCTAAGGTTCAAAATAGATCTGGCGCCCATTTTGAACATCTTTCACTTTCCCTACCGCTTAGTAGTTGGGTGACCTTGGTTTCGATAACATCTCTAAAGGTAAGTGCCTGCCACGTCAGTTTCCGACCCACGCCCCGCGCCGATGGAAAGAGCTAGCCATTATAATATATATATATATATATATATATATATATATATATATATATATATATATATATATATATATATATATATATATATATATATATATATATATATTTATATATATATATATATATGTGCGGGCTATAACTTTCGAAGGAGTTAATTGATTTTAACGAAATTTGGACCACATGTTGAAATCCATCACCGCACGAAGCCTATTTAAAATGGGCCCAATCGGGCCATGTTAAGGGTGGTATTTAGGGGTTGAAAAAAGTTTTCGGGCCCAAAAATACCGAAAAAATTTTCGGAACAGTTTCAAATTTGAAATTTAACCCTTTAGTAATTATTAAAATGTGCTGCTAAAATTTTAATAAAATCGGCCCGACAGGACCGGACTTACAAATTTTATGAAAACACGTTTCTGATATGGATTTTACATACTGAAGAGTGTATATAATTTGGTACAGATGTTGAATTGATATGTAGTATTGAAATTAAGTAAAAAAATGTTTTAAGGGTTGTATTAAGGGGTAATTTTTTTTATTTTGTCCAAAAACAAAGTTAAGTTCATATAATAGAGCCACACTGCTTATAAAAGCAAATACACTATATGTCGGCAGGGTTTCGCACTGCGACCCGGAGTTTTTAATACATAAAATGGCAATACTTCAAATTTTTGCAAGTACGGCTTTGATTTTGATGAATTTTTAAAAAATTTTCATGCCTCTGACTGCCCCCAGCCCCTTAAACAATATAAATAATTCGTTCTCCGCTCCAAAATGTTTCTGATTTTAAATAATATAAAAAAGCTAAATTAAAAAAAAATCATCAAAATCGAAGCTGTTCTTGCGAAGTTCGAAGAAAAATATTTCATTGACGCGACTGATATTAATATACAAATTTTATTTATTGAAAAATATATTAATATATAAGTATATACGACAGTCATATAAATTTTATTTTTTTATCTCAACAGCTGTGTACCCTTTGGACCCTTGTTAAACATTAACAATCGACGTGCAAACACAGATTTGCTACGGGCACTCAATGTTGACTAGGGGTACCAGCGCATAATATATGTATGCTGTCGCTGAAATGTGCGACTCAACTTATCTAGCTACCTTAAAATGTCGAAAAAAATTACGCTAGGTTGCAAAGAGCATTCTAAGAAACTCTAATTTGATAAGTAGGTACTTACTTTAGATTAGAAAAACAGAATTTTTAAATCTATATTGCTCGAAAAATAATCGATCGTTGAAACGAAATTTTTCAACTGTGGATACAATGTATATAACAAACTTTTAATAGTTTGCAAAACAATATTTTTCTACGCATTTTGACCAAAATTTAGTTTAAAAAGTAATATTTTTCTATGTAAATCAATCATAATTGTTTGTGTGTGGAGACCTATTTTAGTTCGTTCGCATTAATGTCGGTTTGGAAAAACGAAATTGTAGATTATATTTATTGATTAAGCATATCGTTGAAGATACAAAAAATGTTTTTATAAATTACTAGCTGCTATTCGCGACTTTGCACGCGAATTAGATGAAACACGGCAGCCACAACAGTAGTAGAGCCTTTGGCTCCACCGTATTACAATACCACTTTAAAACACAATTTTTACGCACTTTTTGGGCCAGAAACCAAAGTTTTATCAGAATCGGAATCACGAACATTTTATATATATTCCTGCTCTAGCACTGTGGCTTCAGTCAAGTTTGGCAGGATTATTCCTACTTTAAAATTTATAAAAAATAAATGTATATATCACTATTGTTTTATTAATGAATAAATAAAATTAATTAATTAAAAAAACCGTATATCTCCCTTCGTGTCTTCGAAAATATAAGATCTAAAATTTATAAAAATAGACTAAAAAAGATTACATGAAATGTCATTTTCTTTGGTATTAAAGATTTAGCGCAAAGCAGACACGTTCAGTGGTGGATTTGCAGTCTTGGCCGCCATAGGCCCCAGGCCATGTAGTAAGTACCAGCCGCCCCTTTCTCAGCACCCATTATATGATACATAATAAATTTACTTTATTGACGTAAAATCATCTTAAAACAGCGTTATGTGACCTAAACTCAAAATAAAAAAAATCCTCGACAATAGCTCAATAATGTTGGTTTTAAAAGTTGTCTGTTTTAAATGCATTTAAAAAAAAAACTCAACTGTCCAAAATATTAATCTAAATTAGATATTCCGATAACTTTTTAGGAAGATTATTGTTATATGATGCGGTGCAAACTGCACCGTGCAATGCGGTCCGCCATACGCCATAGTGTGTTTTGTCACGATTGACCGCCCTAGGCCCGGGCCTACTGGACCTTAGGGCAAATCCGCCATTGAGTACGTTACGTGAACAAGTTACGTAGAGCAAAGTTGCCAAACAGTTACATAAAGGTCAGACATGACATCCGGTATTAGCACACCCTGTATGCAATATGCAAATACGAGTTTGTACTATGTAAATGAAAATGTTGTTGACAGCTGAAAACAATAAACATTAAATGTTCGCCATCTGCGGCCAGTGGCGCGTGTTTATAGAGGCTGCATAAGCTTAAACGAATTGAGAACATAGAAAAGAGCTTAAGAGAAGAGATGAGAATACTTTGCTACATATAGACATACCGACAATGAATATTGGCATGTACACTATTGTTAACTACGAAACTGTCTACACCGCTGCATACGAGGCTGGTTTTGCCGCTGGAATCTCTGCTGGGACTTGTGCTGAACTGTAAGGATGAAAATGGCATTACTGCGGGATTCGCTGAGTATTCACAAGATGGATTTCAAAGAGAGAACCGGGGTTATTTTTCGTGCTTTGGCATTGAGCAGGAACGAATCAGAAAACAGATCTTGTCACGTGTGCGGCATGGCGTCATTCCGCTCAGAGCTAGACAACAGGCACGTTTTGAACTGTCACTGCGCGCGCACCTGCAGACCTATCCACAAAACAAGTATGAAAAGACGTCTAGTGTGAAGCGAGCACATAAAAGCAATCAAGAAAACCAGCGCTAGAAAACTAGTAGTCAAATCTAGCAAGGAATCCAGCGGCAAATCAAGTCTCGTGTGCAGCGTTATGTGATAAAAACGCTTCCCCTTCTCCGACTTCAAGCGGCAGTTGAGAGGAAAGAGTGGGAAAATCGTTTCTACTCAAACAAACGTTCACTTTTGTTAACGATCGAACTGTCACTGCACGCGCACCAAAACCATCTACAAATCCAACCTCAAAACACGCATCGTGTGAAGCTAACGCATACAAACTGTCACAAAATCCAGTGCCACAGCACGCTTGGAACCTTCAACGTTAGTGTTGTGAACTATAGTAATTGACATATCAGCTGGGTTTGTACACATTAGGTTAGGTTTGACGTGGAAGTGTCTAGTGCGCAAGTGGTATCGGCCATTGGTCATCATAGGGGTTGAAGTAAAGGCGTTTATTTTTTTTCAAATTTTAATTGCTTATAACTTACAGAACGAATATGAGAATGAACAAGTTAGCTTGCACTATTTGTTTATGAATGAGGAATAATATGCGTTATTAAAATTATTAACTTAATATATACGCAAACAAAGCCGCAGGCAAAATTTAGTTATATCTTCACAGTGGAATCGTGGGAACATTTTAAATGGTTCTTCTAGAGGAGGTACCTCCTAACACGGTCTAGGAATTGGGGAGGAGGTAATTAAATAATTAATCACATTCGTGTTTATGATGTTTTAATTACTGACTTTTTTCGAACACCGTTGACAAAAAACTACAATATACACTGTAACACTAATCACTACTGCCATAAGCCATGTGTCGGAGAAAACTGCCAAAGGTGTTGACAATGAGATAAATTCAGTTACATGTTTATTTGTACTAATGTGCTAACGGTAAATGCAGCTGAAAGACGATCTAAATAACAGGCTATATCTTGTGGGTCAGGAGTTGCACGGTGTACATCGGGGGTGCCGTTTCATGTGCTGCTTCGAAGTGCAGAACAGCGCCTGGACGCAAGGAGTTTTGTAGTCTGCCAGTGGTTGTTAGACTTCAGCGTTATTTGTGTTACTATTTAAATATCTAAATATCGAAAATAAAATTCATATTAAGATTATGAAGTAGCTCATAGAGGAACCGTCACTGTATTTTAATTTCCGAGATAATAATGGTACACGTGTCGATATTGTCATCATTTAGGAGTGGATTGTTGTATGGTGGGTCCAGGGTTTAGTGAGTCCAACTCGATCAGATCGCAAAAGAATATAGGGACGGGGTGGGCACTGATTGATTTTTAAAGTGCCTATACACGTGTTCCAATATTGTTGAATCGGTTTCGATCACGCTATGTAGAGATGTTAAAGTACAGCCATACGTTACCAACGGCTTGTTCACATGGGACCGGTAGGACGCCGTCCCTTCCCCCGCCCGCTATAAATCAAGCCGCACCGCGTTCTCTCTTTACAACCGAAAATATTCTCTTCTTTCGATAAAAATACTCTATCTAATAAAGTGGTCCATAAAAGCGTACTCCAATTTGATTAGTTAGTAAATGGCTCATCCTTCTGTAATATTGGTGTCGATTATCACTGTTTCATGGAAAGCCTTCCTCCTCACCTCACTCGCGTATTTCAAACACGTTGTTTTTCAAGGACGCCTCGTGGTATTTTAACCCTTTAATTAAGGGCAGTGATATATGCAGCGGTTATATGGTCAATGGCATCTACGTGAGTGATTTGGCATAGAGTCGGGTAGTTCCGGACATGTATAACTCCAGGAATCATGTCCTCTCTCGGAGACATTTCCTATCTTTGCACAAAAAGCAACTTTGCGTGTTCATACTACATATTTTATAGTCCGATTTCATCATTCTGTTGCGTGCTCCCTGTTGGGACGATAATGTGTTCCATAGAATGTTCTAGACCACGACAACAACAACAATAGAAAGCAGGTAAAAACCCGACCTTCATAGAATTGCCTGGAGAGGGCAATGCATGTGAAGAAATGCTGAAATGCTTCTAGAACTCTCGACGAGGCGGGGGACGAAGCTATAAAATGCGAGCGGAGTCGTTGACAAGTCAGTCAGTTGGTTAGTTGCAGCGAGTACATACAGTGAATTACTGACAACTGTGAAATAAATTGTTCAGTGTCGGTACAGCAAGACCGAGGTAGCTGTTAAGATAGAAGATAAATGAGCTGTGTAAACCATTGAGTGCAATTATATAAATCTTGTTCTTCATAAATAGCTTCTGTGTTGTAAATATAGTTAATAGACAAGTGCGAATAAGTGTACTAGATAAACTTCGGTGTGTTGTAAATATTTTGTGTACATAATCAGAACTTTATCTCACTATAACGTCACTTTCTTCGAAATCTCATCGAGAAAAAGTTTAACAAATGCCGGACTTGTAAATATTTGGCCGGACGCCTGGCAACTCTACACACTGTAGAAACTTTAACATCATATATTTATTTCACACTCACGAATTTCGAGTTTACGTTGTAATTTTTTTTAAGTGATTTTTTTTAAATAATAATTGCCAGTTTTAGTAAAAAATAAAAATTATTCATTTATTTAGTACCTACTACGATGGTAAAGATGATATCTCTCGGTGCAAAAATTAAAAGCCAACATGCATTTATATTCCTGGCTGTTTCACGAAATAGGTGATTATAAAGACAAGAAACACTTTATTTATCGCGTGTCGAGGTTTTACAATTTTAATTCATACGAAAGATTTATTGGAGTCCGGTTGCGTTTAAATATTTTTTCTAGAGCCGGTTCTGGCGAAGATCTATCTTGTATGACTGTTCCCACATCTACAACTTTCCATAATATAGTTCAATATTAATATTAACGGTTTGTAAACATTTTCGGTTATCAAACAGGTGACTAATTGAATTGTGTAGAAGAGAAATGGACTCACCCGTTCACCTGCCCGAGGCAATAGCCGCCTGTCTAGTGTTTTCACACAGCACACTTGTGTTTCGGCAATCAATCATAACGGATGACAAACACACCAGGAATGCTATATTTACAGCAGGAATGTTTTATTCGTTGGGTTGTCTCAAAACTCCATCACACGTTTTGTCAAGGACGATTCTAAAAGTGATTATAAAGTTATTTAGGGCATTTATACATATTTTATTGGTATTTAAATAAAATCCAAATCATGCATTGCGTTTCAAGATAAGTAGTTGAAAAAAGCCGAATATTTTATGACATTCAAAATCTCTCAGAACTTTTTCTAACTTACTACGCTTTTAGATAAGTTGAACCCGCAATAAGGAAGTGTGCACAATTGTATACGTCTTTAAGTTTCATGTTTTCCAAAAATTACAAATGGTCTTTGTATAAAAAAAGATACCGACGTTTTATTTTAATTAACATAATATGTAATTTTCATTGTATTTTTTTAATTCCCATTCAGTATTTTCCATAATAATAATGAAAGATTTACTGCCAACTTGGGTAACTAGTGCTAGGACATATTTTTGAAGAACGTTTTGCTTTTTGCGATTTCTTTTAATTATCTAAGTAACTGTTTTATTCAGTTAAAAAATCCGCGAGTTTTAGATATAGAAAGTAATGCCTAGTAGGTACTTTTAAAGGATTCTTTATATTGGGGTTTAAAAATACATAATATATCAATTGATTAATTACCTTTGAATTATTTATCAATTTGTTTAAACGGACATAGAATAACATATAGGTACATACATAAGTATATATCAATGTTTTAAACCGTTTAATATACATACTAGCGGCCCGTCCCGATTTAATCCGGCTGCGACAGATACAATAAATTCTGAAAAATGTGTTTCGTTTGCGGTCTGGCGTCTGAACTAATAGCTTTGAGCAAATTCTACCAGATTTGCTTCTGTACTAATAGCTTTAGGCAAATTCTATCAGATGTCACTGTATTGTTACTAAAACAGTTTTTTTTAAGTAAACACCGTAATTATGTACAAAATATTTGATAAAACTATCCTATAGCGTAAGTTGAACCAAGCAAGACACAATTACAAAATTTCATTAAAATCGGTTCAGTTGTTTCAAAGATTAGCGCGGACGAACATTCTGACACGAGATTTTTGTATTATCTCAACATATTAGTCAGTCACATGAATATCTTGCAAAACTTAAAAATAGCGCTATGTTCATTAGAAGTTTGTAAAACAAGAAACATAATAATTACTTATCCGTATTTGTGTTTTCGTTCCCTCAAATAAAGTAATCAAAACTTTGCTGTTAATAAAAACGAGCGTAGGCGACAACGCTGCAAACAACAAAACTTAGTGCCCTTGTGATCAAACAAAGAACGCATAACTTTAATCCGTATTTAAAGCCCGAAGTTCCAGCTTTTTTTTCTTTTCTTTTAAGCCATTCTATATGATCTATCAAACCTACATACAACCGAACGAAGTTATGAAGCAATGTGTGATTTGCAAATAAACTTTACGACAACATAGACGGTAGTTTTAAGGGTAGTAGGAGTGCTCAACATTTATATTGTGTGGTTGACTTTAGAGAATAAAAGATAGCCCGTTTGATACTGACTTATAGAAAAGATCAAGTTGAATCAATTCTGACTACCCGCAGCTCTGTATCTCTTTTAGTTTCAGAGATATGAGCGTTTATATTTTTTTTTAAACTTAAAAAAACGCCATAACTTCTGAACGAAAAAATATACAGAGGTGGGAGAGGCCGGAATTGATTCAGGGCAATTTTTTCTATAAGTTAAACCCCAGCTGTAAGTCATATTTAAAACAATATCTAACAAATTTTAAGTTTTTTTTTTTTAAATGAGAAATTTTTGAAAAATTTTGTTAGGTTTCCAATCAGGTGTTACTTTTAATTGTGCCGGCTTACGGGCTCAACCTAACTATAGAACTTTCGCTTCAAAAATTGATTCTTCGAAATATTGCTTTATTAATACAATCATAAGCCAAACTACCCATTTCTTGTGAGTTAAGCACTGCTAGTATACAATATGTTAGGCGAGTATAACCGTGAAGTTAGAAGCATAGGTGGCAAAAGGTAAAAGATTGATCTTTTCATCATCGATTGTTTTCAAGCCACATACATATTGGGAACGCGCAAGGAGGTGGTCCACGGAATCTATGTTATCTCGTCGCCTTTGACAAACGTTTGAAATCGCTTTTAAAACATTTTTCCAATAATTTGCATAACCGTAACCATAAAACGTGGTAAAAATACTTGTCTGAAAAATTATATTATTCCCTAAAAGAATTTTTTAATACATAATGTAGACTTTTTGTAAATAAAGGTGCTTATTATTATTACTCTATACCAGGGGCGGGCAAATCTTTTGATCGGCGGGCCACATAGTTGATGAAAATTTCACCGCGGGTCAAAAATTTGCAGAGCAAAAAAAATAAAAAGGTCCTCACATTCTACTTCCGCATTTGGAGAGCCTAAAAAAAAGGTCCTCACATTCTATTTCCGAGTTTTACTATTTTTCTAAAATTTTCTAAAATGCTTCGCGGGCCGGACAAAATTGCGCTGCGGGCCGGATCCGGCCCGAGGGCCGCCATTTGCTCAGGCCGGCTCTGTACTAATATAAACCGAAAAACAAAATGATCGAAATTGTCTACTCGAATGTCAACACTACAGTGGATTTGAATAGTGTCCTGCATAGCTTCTAACGGCCGGCTCAGCGGACTAGTTTATTCTGCAGAGAGAAATGGATGACCCAACCTATTCATCATTTTTATGTAACGTTGTAGCGCAGCACGTACTTATAATGGGACTTGTTCTAAAGGCTCTAGACGATAATTTTATTCCTCCATGATATATTGTGGGAAGGCCATGTAGCGTAGAGTGTAAATAAAGCACACAACCAACCAAACAAGACATTTTCCTTTCTGATACCAACTGCAAACAATAAACCCTCTATAGATCTACAACGTGTTACAGCTTCATGCGCCTCCTTCACCGTTTTTACAGCACTGTTACAACAAACCCTTATATTTTCGTTCCGTTTGTCTGACGTAATATTGTCAAAAATACTCTTTTTTTCTATTTATGGCAAAAATTATTGCCCAAAGCATATAAATCTTTGTTTTTACAATGCTTTAAGAGGTAATCAGCGGCGTAAAAAGATAAGTATTGAAAAAAAAAATTGACAGTCGTTATCGCATTATTTGTTGGACCACGTCACTCAAGTCGTTCTTTGCGGTGACTATCATAACATTTTACTGGTTCGTCTAAAATCAATTAAACAAAGAAAAAACGGTCAAGTGCGAGCCGGACTCGCGCACCGAGGGTTCCGTACAAATTTATAGGTATGTAAATAGTTCGTCCATCATGGGAATCGAGCCTTAAAGATTTTTCCCGTTTAGTGTATGCCATACATCGATATATTATGTCGCGGTTAGTTTCTAATCGCAAACAAAAATTTGTAAAGCGGGTAACTACAAATTTACGGTTTCCGAATTTTTCCGTTTACTTGTGCTATAAGACATTGCCTCTTGCCAAATTTCATGATTCTAGGTCAACGGGAAGTGCCCTATAGGTTTTGATTCCCTTGCGAGTATCAAAATATGCGGCATAAACGGCCGTATCTTTTGATTGCGTTGACTTAGAAGTTTAATTTTTTCACAGCTCCAAGGGATTGCAGACCTGAGTATTTGATATTAATTTCAACTTGATACCTCCAGGCGTCTCTGTGAGAAAAAGTGTCTTGACAGACAGACGGGAAACGAAGTGATCCTATAAGGGTTTCTTTTTTCCTTTTCAGGTACTAAAAATCATTAATTAAAGGTAACCTTGAGTTTCCGCATATTATAGAATACGAAATTTTCCATTTTGCGGAAGCCATCATTTCAGTGTATGAAATCTCAGATCTTCGCTTTCAAGTGCATTGTTTATGGTGGAAGAACGGGTATTCTTATGGTGGAGTACGGGCCTACTTTTTTGACATGATAACGTCTTATAAATTGATGAAACACCGGCTGCACGCACGAAAAAGTGTCACGTTCCGCCTGAGCCTGAGCGTGCAAGCGAGAGCGCGGTATAAGCGATAGAGAGGCACGATCGGCCTAAGCGTCGGCTTGTACGCATTTCTCCTCTCTTCTCGCGTGACGTCAGAGAGTTCATCAATGTTTCTTTATGACGTTATCACGTAAAACTATATCGTCCGTAAACCGACTTTACAGACAACCAATTTTTTTAATAGATCGGATTCTTCAGACGATATAAAAAATCTTAAAAACTACTTTATTAAAACAGTACGCTCATTCCTAGCGGATTTTATAATTAGTTATCAAACAAACAACACATTTTCCAACCGTTTTATTTCATTGTGACGCTGGGAGAATCCTTAGGTTTGAATACTGCTTTTGGGTACATTTTAAGTGATCGATGTTTTAAATCGTCATTTAAATCACTCTGCTCTCCTATGAGTGTAATACGGTTATATTAGAGTTTTTTCATATTTTATTTGTTTGGTTTCTACAGATCTGTTTATGCAAACAAAATTTTCTCGAATTTTACAAAAATTATTTAATTAATTGTAACTTTTAAAAATTCAGCACGGAAAAGAGCTATTTAAGCGCTCCGGAAAGAACCGAATCAGTTTATGACTTCATACATTGGACGCCGAAACTTACTACAGCAAGAAACACTGATCCATTCAATGCAATTAATTTCAATAATAATAATAATAATAATAATAATAATAATAATAATAATAATAATAATAATAATAAATTTATTTCAATAAATATAATACACATAATATATAAATTGTTATTTTAAGTATGAAATTGATCCACCCAACTTGGCATAGCCAGTGCTAGGGTGGATTAACATATACAGATGTTTTTCTTTAACCTCGATAATGAAATTTTTCATTGTAAAAATCGAGGAGATAAAAACATTCGGGGAAAAATAATAGAGTTATTAATAATTTTTACTTAAGGAGGTTGAGCCGTTTTGTGAAGATAATGAAAAAATCTGAAATAAAGTTTTTTTAATAGATTTTTTTATGACAACATTTTCTGTAAAAAATCCAAAATTATTAGGAGATTTATAAAGTTAAAAATTAAAAAAAACTTTTACATGTAGTCTTATGGAAAATATGTCAACCTAGCATGCAAACGGTACATTTTAATTTTTTGCAAATAACCAAATAATGTCAGCAGTTCCGAAAACTAACTACGTAAAGCATCGATGTCCTACGCATATTTTTTTTATTTTTTCCAATTTAATTAGGAGACTTTTAATCAATAAAAAAAATTATTAAAACTAAGCACTTTTCGATTATGGACTTTTATTCTTGACAATTTTAACAATTTTCACTGAATTTTCAACTTTTTAATGATTTAATTTTAATTTTTATTACCTCTAATTTCTTTTTTTTTATTATTTACTGCAAAAAATATGTAAAATACAGATATTTACATAAATTTATTTTCTCTAACCTAAGTTTGTAAAAAAAATTCAAAAGTTAGTTAAGTAAAATACTGAAATAATTAATTAATAAAAAAAAAATTATTTATGTCTTTATGACAATAATTTATTGGTATCATCGACTTATAACCTTTTGTAAAAATTTATTTAGGAAAAGTTCCCATTTATAATTCGACTTACTTTTGATTGGGAGTGTAACGCATCAACCTCCTTAAGTATGATGTCAGCTGCGAAAAATGAAAATTATACGAAATATGATTTTAACAACTTTGAACGCTAGTGTCGCTGCTATAAAAAGAGAGTGTTGACAATACGACAGAGACATTATGAACTTTTAGTTGCAATATGGCTTCCCTGTCGACATGGATGGTCGCATTCTTGACGCTGTGCCATGCCGGCAGTAATCCAGTGCACCAGTATACAATACACCACCAGCAGGACATCCCCTCTGTTCTAGTCCACATCGATCAGCCGACCGCGGTGGATTGTTGTTATAGCACAGTGCGAGGCCACTGTGCCAGCTCGCCCGTTCCGTCTACACAGGCGTCCACTCGAACAAAGTAAGAGATCAGGGCTACCGAGTTGCAAAAAAAAAAGACGAGCCGTAGCGGGACGCCTGGCAGATGTGAAACGTACATTTAAGCTTGCCAAATGCAACTTTAAGTCACAAGCAGCGTCACTTAAATGACTATTCTATACTAACTAATAAAATGTAAGTAAGATGCCTCCACAACAAACGCAATGTTCGTCGTATGCAACTTTAAGTTACAATTAGCGCCACTTAAATAACGTTTCTATAGTAACTAATAAATGTTAGTTAAATGTCGCCATAAACAAAAGCCATGTTATAATCTAACCCATACACAGAAAGTGAAAATACCTACACATTTTCACGCTGTCATCTAATAGTCTAGTCAAGGAGAGAGATTCTTGCGAAAAGTCATCAAAAAATATGAGCAATAGTTTATTCGATTCGGAAAAATATGCCGAAAAAGAAGTTTTTATAATTCTATTTTTTCCGACAAAAATTGCATTTGCAATTAAGAAAAAACGCAAAAAAAACCTTACTTATTCCAAATTTAGTACTTCTAGTCGACTGTATAATGTCATCACGCACTCGAAATATAACCTACTGTTTTATAGATATGTTAAAAAATATTGATGTCTTTAGTATAAAGTAGTGTTGATCCAATAGAATGTTACGATGAAGGAAGGTGTTTGGTTGAGGATCATAAGTAAATAAGCTTTACCAATGTTTTGCTAGTGGCCAACGTTTTGAAAAATTTATTTTCATCTTCAGGACCTCAAGCTTGTCGAAAGGTGGTAAATTGTTAAAACAACATACATGATCATATTATTATGGGTTAAAAAATATTAACCAATAATAATATGATCATGTATGTTGTTTTAACAATTTACCACCTTTCGACCAGCTTGAGGCCCTGAAGATGAAAATAAATTTTTCGAAACGTTGGCCACTAGCGAAACATTGGTAAAGCTTATTTACTTATGATCCTCAACCAAAAACCTTCCTTCATCGTTAAAAAATATGAGAAACTGTATATTTTCTCTACTCTAATTTCAATGACAACAGAGGTGGGAGAATTGATTTAGAATGAATAAAAGAAATATGGACGACGTTTGTGTGTGTCTTAATCTCACATCTGCCGGCGACCCTGTACGAAATGTGACTCGAGCGTACATTACTTACATCAACCTCTTCGCTCTTCCCACGATTGTCGTTATCGCCGCAGTGGCTGTGCAACGGTCGGACTCACAGTCCCCCTCCCCTCTTTCCCTTACCGACCGGAGTCACCGGATTTGACCCGCAGCACTAGTCCAGACCGGACGTGACCTGACGTACGAACCACGGTCGTTGCTATGTCAACTACGAAAAAAGACACTGGCCGGTTTGTTTATTAATGGAACAGAAATAATAAGCATGTTAGTCTCGCATTGTTACTATGTGATATATGTATATACAGTCAAACCTTAGTGAGTGAGAACTGGGTAAGCGAGAAAACTCTCTAATGGCCGTATTCAACGAACACTATTAAAGATAGAAATTACTAACCACGGAACAAATTTATTCGTTGCAATAAAATTTACTTTCAATTTACCAGCCAAACTATTAGTTAAATAGTTTGTTGAAGAATAAATACACACTGCACTATACTCTTTGGTATTTTTGTTGAATATGTTGACGTCCACCTAAAAATCCGACCGATGGCGTTATAATAATAATGTTTTATCTTAACCTAATTACACACAAAACATCCACTAACTTTAATGTGTTAAAACTATACACTTCACAAGAGATTAATAAACAAACACATAAATAAATTTACAAGAGCAAACTGTAGATAAAATACTCCACGTTTATAGGTCAGATATTATGATCTATGGGGCGGCCAATATTATTTTCTCAGGCGAATAAATATTTATACCCGAGAACTTGGACAGAATAGATTTATATCTACAGTAATAATTGAATTATCGCTATTTATTCGGAAGAATGACACAAATGAACCGAATAAATAACTACTTACGTTCAGTGAATTAATTAATAATTGCCAGGTACCGTCTTTGTAACTCTCTAAAACCTCTATAAGTGAGAAAAAGAAAGACGTTTTTCACTCATGGACCTCTATAACTGAGACTACTACTTGCCTAAATAAGCGATAGTCGAAAGTATTAATAGTTCCACGAAATTTAAGAATGAGTCATACATAGCTGAATTAACAAAAATTGTTTTTGTATCATTGGTTTTGTTTTTCGTATTCTATTCGAATGGCCAAATATTATGCGTGTGTATTGACTTACTTGTTGAACTTACTAATAGCTGATTTGCGAAGAAAATATAATACATACATGTTTATCACTACATACTTTTATAGACCTTTATAAGTGAGAAAGACCACTCCTGTACCTCTATAAGCTAGAAACACGGGTTAGTGTAAGAACCTCTATAAGTGAAAAAGAAATCGCGGTTCTTGAACTCTCGCTTATCCAGGTTCGACTGTATATAAAACAGTTACCATTGTTATAGGGTCTAGCTTTGTGTATTGCACAGCTGGTTCGTTAAACGATTGGATTTATATAAATTTGTATGTCGTTATTTTTTACAGACAATGAATACCTACAATGTGACTGTTCACAATAAATGTATCGAAAATGTGTGTCGTAATTTATAAGTAGACTAGCGGTTAGTCCCGGTTTCACCCGAGTGCAAAAGAACGGATGTGGGGGTGGGAACATGAGTACGCATATTCATCTTAGTTTACCGAGATGAATATAATTGTGTCCAAACATGATGATCGGAGTTACAGTTCAAAAGTTTTTTTTTTTAATTTTGAGTTTTATAGGTACCTATAGGTATACTTATATAGATTAAAAATAATATATTGAATATTCTAAAAGCATTAAATTTTATGACATTTGATTTTAAAAGAACAACTCTTAAAAGCGTAAAAAAGCTAAGTAAATTTAAACCTTCTTTAAAAAGTCACCAAAAAAACGACTATCGTTTCTGTAGAACCTTCTAATAACAACAATGAAAATTGAAAAACAGATAGCCAAGTAAAAGCCCGACCTTCTTGGAATCGCCTGTAGAAGCCAATACATGTAAAGGAAAGGATCTCGGTGTTTCCAGAACATTCGATAGGTGGGGGACGAAGCTATAAAATGCGAGCGGAGTGGTTGGTCAGTTGTGCATGTGTTGATACAAGTGCTCTGGCATTGCGACATAAATTATTCAGTTATACTGTAAAGATAAATAAACTTTAGTGTGTGTAAACCATTGAGTGCAATTATATAAATCTGGTTTTACATAAATGACTTTTTTATAAATAGACAAATGTAAATAAGTGTAGGTACTAGATAAACTTTGTGTTGTGTTCCTGTGTTGTAAATATTTTGTGTACATAATTTAGTGACTCTATATTCTCTGTTACTTAGTCTTTTATTTTATTATTTAGAACTGTCCTTATTTTATTTCTGTTAACGTTACTATTGCTGTTAAGTTAAAGAAGTACGCTTTTGTTTGTGTGTTTAAGTTTTGTTATTATTGTAAATAAATTATTTCCACCACGAACTAGAACAGTTTTGATACAATAATAAAACGTTACGGTTCAGAGGTAATTTAATTATTTTTTTTTACATATTTACTTCTGATTTCATAACACATTTGAATGGTGGTTCATATAAGACAGTGTAAAATTTCATCCGAATCGGTGGAAAGATGGCGCAGTTATCAGCCTGTGACATGCGGACACACAGACGGACGGGCGTGACGAGTCTAGAAGGGTTCCGCTTTTTACCCCTAAAACTAATCTCTAATTGCGTTTAATCAATATAGCTTTACCTTTTCTCGAAATCTCTTAAGTTTAAAATAACTGACGAGAATAATTAATGACTCGGTTTAGTTTGTTGGCGGTGGAAGGCATCGGTCTGCTAATTCCCTTTAATCGTTTACATGCCGCAGTTTTCTGCAGAATTAGTGTTCATAAAATGCTCATACATAAACACGAATGCATAATAAATTTGCATAATGTAATTCATAATCCTGCATGAACCTGTTTTTTTTTTCTTCATCGACGTAATTAGGTTAATGACATCCACTGTACTCTTGCGGTGAAATGGAAATTTAATTGAGAGTATACGTTTAGTAAGGATGTTAAAATGTAGCTGGTTAAATATTCATTTCTCACTTTATCTATACCTACTGTATATAAAATTCTTCGTATCATAGCGCAAGGAGTGCGTCGGCCAAGTTCCCGCAAAGCACTGATATTACGCGAACCATTTCGAGTCCTTTTCGACTCCTCTCTATCTCCGACGCTAGTTACGTTACAGAACTTATTTTTTCACAGGGTTAGGCGCGAGTCACACTAGGCTGCTTGTCAGCCGCTGCTGATCAGCGGCGGACAATAGCACCAGCAAGCAGCGGCGGGCAGCCCGGTCACACTGCAGCTGCTACTCGCTAGTCTACCGCGAGTAGTGGCTGCCAATCCGGTCACTTCATCATCGAACATAAACCATGTGGTACGTGATGGTTTACTCGCCTATGATGCACTGCTTCGGACAGATTGCGCTGCTCGCTGGTAGTAGCGGGTGCGAGTGAGTCACGTGATCTGCTAGTCGCCGCTGTCTGTCTACTAAAATAGAACATGTCCAATTTCACCAGCCGATGATAAATACCAGCGGCGAATTTTATGCTCACACCAAGCCTAATGTGACCCGCGCTTTAAGGTTACCATAAAAAAGCAGTATAACAATTTCCTGACTGACTTATAAATCATCATAAAGTAGTGCTATTTGGATGGGTTTACAAGCACCATCTCCATTTCCAAGCAAAAATTTCAAGTTTGAAAACCTATATTAAATTGAAGGATAGGGGGTTGGAACCACGGTTGAAAGGCTAGTGGAGCTGGAGTGAATGTTAGTGGTTGGAGCTAGAGGTTAAGGGCTGGGAAGCTGAAGGCTAGGGGCTAGACGTCATTGGTGGTAGTAAAAACATGGAATTTCAGGCTAGAAAATTTTGTTTGGAGATGAAGGTTGCAGACAGGCCAAAATAACCTACTTTATAAATCCGCGTGCTCGGTGATCTGTATAGCTGGGACAAAAAAAGTTTGGGGTTAAAAGATATCATTTTTTACCCGAAGAACTCGACCCAATAAAAAAAATATTGCGGTTGTCATTTAAAATTTCGGAGTTACCCTCTGCCCACACACGGAGGCACTCCCTTGGGAGGAATTTTTGTTACCGAAAAATACATTACAACGAGTTGAGAAACTTACATTCGCAACATTTTTCACAAAAACTAGATCTCTGAGATATTCAGGCGTTTCGGGATTTTTTGAACATCCGGTATACCTAAGGAAGTATCCTATATAACTAATATTATGTGTCTAGAATCTAGATAAAAATTAAGTAGTATAAGTAAGAATATAACTTTTCAAAAAGTACTGAAAAACAAAAATATGAAAAAACAAAAATATGAAAAACAAAAATATGAAAAGGGCCAAATTCTTAGATCTCACTCCTATTTTTTTTTTCAGCCAAGTCACTTGTTCTTTGTATCGAACTTGGCTCTTCTTCGCATTTATGTTTTTGGTGGAATGTATAGGTAGGTACTTCAAAAAGTTTTAAAAACAAAACAGCTGATTCGTTTATTTACACAACACGCGAGTCGGAATTCCTAACGAACTTATTGAATTATGCAAAAAAAGATTTATTTCTTACTTACTTCTTAAAAAAAATATTTGTGTAGTTGGAAGATGTCAGTAATCGGCTATGCTGTCTCTTTTCATTACAGCAAACGATGCAAATCCGAGTTTATAATTAACAGGTTGAACGAACACTATAAATACGCAAAAGTAGTACCTATAGTAGTATAGTGTATTTATCGACATAAGCAGTTTTGCTTTATGACCGCAAATCTACAATATCCTATAACAATAGATATACGGGTAATACAACAACAATTAATAAGTGGATTATGTATTAAATGATTCAGAGCTGACCCGTTATCAACAAAATAATGCAAGGGTTTATTGTATAGATGTTGTATAACGGCCGCGTATACCTACTAACTATATAATCCTCTTACACAAGGCGATTCATGGAAAAAGTTCCACTTTTAAGCCTACCGCGCACGATTGACTAGTCGATAGCCAATTTTGTCGGAAAGAGTATGCAACGTTGATTCTTATAGAACACCGCACACGGCAAAAACGGTAAAACAGATGAAGCAAGACACAATTAATTTGAATTGATCGTGTCAATAACACATTTTTTAATACGGAATATTTATGCCGACGCAATCGAGATGAAAATATAAGACATGCTCCATCTTTTCTGTCGGTCCAAAAATTTTGTCTATCGTGTGGGTCGGGTCTTAAGCCGCAATACAATGGACACTTTTTAAGGTCGATATTCAAGTAAATTTTTTTAATTTCCGGTTCTTTCAGGGATGTAAATCTACATATTAAAAAAATGACAGCTAACCAAGGAGTTCTCTATACGGCGTTTCCGTTACAGGCATCTCAGTTGCAAAATTATAATCGGAGCTCTTTTACAATTACTATTGGCATATCCTCCCTTTAGTATTAAAAATATTTAAAAGTACAATATTTTTTTGTTTCGAGGTCCCCCAAATCCGAAAAACATATTTTTGGAAAAACTCCGTGCGTCTGTTAGTCAGTTAGTCTATGAGCATGATACAGGTCAAACGGATGAACGGATTGAAACCAAATTTTGGGAGGATGTTTGATACGTAAATATGATGAGCCTTATTGTTTTGGGAGAAAATCGGCGCTAGCACAAAACAAATATATGCTATAACGTTTTTTTTTTTATATAATAATGGTATGCAATAATCGACTGGTTTTTCAGACTTTTTAATAAAAAAACGTTTAAGAAAAAATAATAAACTCTTAACAATCAGTCGATTATTGTATTAATTATTATTAAAATTAGTTTTAGATGTAGGTAGTCTTGTCAAATTAAAAAAAAAGATTCCGCGGCATACTTGATTCGATTGAAAAAAAAAATTGGTTGTCTGTAAAGTCGGTTTACGGACGATAGTTTTACGTGATAACGTATTCCGCTCGAATATCATATTTAATAATCACGCACAGGGTCAGGCGGAACGTTAGGAACGTTACACTTTTTCGTGCATGCAGCCGGTGTTTCATCTTTTTATATTGACGTGATTCATCAATTTATAAGACGTCATCACGTCAAAAAACAATTTAAAAATATATGAATAGAAAGAATGGTCATTAACAATAAAAAAATCTGTTTAAACAAAAATTACACTTTTTATTTGTATCTAATTTTTTATTGTACGGACACCCTGTACGTATGTGTAGAGCGCATTATGTATTCAATATTTGTTCGAAGCACGTCCGCCTATAAACAAACACTGAACGACAAATCCAGAGCGCAGTACGGCGGAGCAATGAGCTACCGGAACGCAGGCATGCGATGGGATTAGCAACGATATGAATATATCCATTAGTGATATAACGAATATTCACATATTTTTGACAGTCGAATTTGCCAAATTCATGTGAATATTTTGCGCATATTAATATCAGAAAACATATAATATTTTTTTGAAAAAAAATTGAAAATAATATTAAATAGGATAATACATAATATTAATTTCTTAGCATTTTCATTAGAAGTTTTTTTCTTACTGCTTTTTTAAAAAAATTCACCAAGGTAACCTTGCAATTGTATAGTTTACTTTAACACTAGATAATAAAGTTTTAGACTTATGCCCATATTCACCGAACACTATTAAAGATAGAAGTTATTACTAATCTTGGAACATTCGATAGAATAAAATTTACTTTCAATTCACAATGCAAATTGTCGGGTAGAAAAGTTAGTTACAGACAAAATTTACACTGCACTATACCCCTTGCTCTTTTTTTTAATATATTGACGTTCACCCAAAAATCCGATCGATGGCGTTAGTGTAGACGTCAAAAAATAATAATGTTTTATCCTAACCCAACTGGACACAACACTTTCACTAAGTTTGATGTTTTACAACTATACAATACACTTAATAAACACAAGAGCAACTGTAGATATAATACTCTCCTTTTATAGACTAGGTATTATGATCGGCAGCCATTATTATTTTATCAGACGAATAAATATTGAGTCCCTGGAAGTAAGTCAGTATAGATTTATACCTGCAGTAAACATAATTATGGTTGGTGAAATGAATTATCGCTATTTATTCGGAGGAATAGTTATCTGAAGAAAAAATGAACCGAATAACTTGTTCTTTGAATATGGCTATTAGTATATGAATAATAATCGACCTAATACCCAGAACCACTACAAATGTATGCGTGCGAATTGCGTGGCCAATCAGCTGTCAAATTATAACCTTGGACAAATGACGCCAATTAATATTAATATCGGCGACAGATATTCGCATTCGCGAATATCTAAAAATTGACATTCGTTACATCACTAATACTAACTATATCCGAGTTATTCACGTCGGATTTACAAACGAGATTAGTTTCCATAGCAATTAATAAGGCTTCTGCATTAATTGTGCATCGATATTATTGATCTTATGATACGGCATGACGACCTACAGCTACTGTCGTGCTGGGTTGCAGAACGTTATGTCAGAAATCACATTAGATCATATTATTATTACAGTGTTTATATACGCAAGAGAGGTCTAATTTCATCGTCAAGTTTTCAACTATATAGAACATTATTGATTGTTATGAAGACAAGGTCTTCAGTGGCAAAGAATAAAAAAAAAACGCAATTACCTATGAGATTTGCATATATTTGCTAACGTTTTGAAGGATATACGCTCATCTTCAGAGTACTGTTAAAAGAACAGAAATACTATAAATGGTTTTAGCTTTGTTGTAAATTTGTAGAAACATTTTTGAATAACAATTTTTTTTAAAAACCAAAAATGTTACTTTTTTTATCCTTTGCCACTGAATTAATTTGGGATCGCTGGTTTTATTATTATATGGAACACTAGTCGTTACCCGCAGATTCGCACGCGATTGAGACGAAGCATGTATGCATTCCGATTATTTGACATAGTTACTCCTTTCTCGACGTAGACCCCCTATTAAATTTCAAAATTGATGACATTCACGTGATCAACGCCCCGACAAACCTTGAAAGTGACACCCATGTTGATTAAACACCTCTTTTCACCTTCTGAAGGGGTTGTTTTTGAAACAGCACGAAACTTGTGTGTGTTTATTTGTTGACTGCGCACTTTCGAATTGATACGACTATCTTATATGATTTTTTCGTGCAAATTGTTATTTTACCCTATTTAGTGACCCATTTTTGTAGGAGGTTACATGTTTTTTGAAGTTTTTATTTTTAATTTTTTAGTGTCTAATGAAAACGAAGAACAGTGTTCACGCCGACAACATAATTACTTGAAAACTTTAAGAGATTTAAAATATAGGAGAGGGGGTAAGAGTTTTGCTTACTTTTGCTGACAAGGATGAGGGTCAAAAACTACTAAAATTCTGCTTATGTAATACTGAATGGCCTTTGTTGAATACGCCGATTTTACAAAAAAATACTTGATAGCATATATTAGATATCGTGTCCATCGATAATAATAATTAATAAGAAAAATCGCAGGTTTGTGGACAAAAGTTATATTTATAAACGTACGACGTTTCCGTCTATAAATATGGACTTTTTCAAGTACAATATGAAAATTATTATTATTTATACATTCAATTGCTATGGTTAGTAATTAATGTTTATTTTCATAATTATTGTTTTAAGGAGGTTGATCCGTTACAGTCCCATTCAAAAGTAAGTTGAATTCTAAATGGGAACTTTTCCATAATACATTTTTTCAAAAGGTTATGAGTCGATGATACCAATAATATTATATTGCCATGAAAGCATAAATAAATATATTTTTTTAATATTTATTAATTATTTCTAACTTTTAAATTTTTTGTACAAAGTTAGGTTAAAAAAAATAAATTTATGTAAATATCTGTATTTTACATATTTTTTTTACAGTAAATAATTAAAAAAAGAAATTAGAAGTAATAAAAATTTAAATTAAATCATTAAAAAGTTGAAAATTCAGTTAAAATTGTTAAAACTGTCAAAAATAAAAGTCCATAATCGAAAAGTGCTAAGGTTTAATAATTTTTTTTATTGATTAAAAGTCTCCTAATTAAATTGGAAAAAATATTAAAATATGCGTAAGACATCGATGCTTTACATAGTTAGTTTTTGGAACTGCTGACATTATTTGGTTATTTGCAAAAAATTAAAATGTACCGTTTGTATGCTAGGTTGACATTTTCCATAAGACTACATGTAAAAGTTTTTTTAAAAGTTTTTTTTTAATTATTAACTTTATAAATCTCCTAATGATTTTGGATTTTTTACAGAAAATTTTGTCATAAAAATATCTATTAAAAAACTTTATTTCAGATTTTTTTCATTATCTTCGTAAAACAGCTCAACCTCCTTAAATAATTTTCATATTGTACTTGAAAAAGTCTAAATTTATAGACGAAACATCATACATTTATAAATATAACTTTTGTCCACAAACCTGCCATTTTTCTTATTAATACTTGATAGCAGTCCATAAACCTGAGTTTGCTGTTTTAAACTTAAAATGACACCTATATGCTACGTGTCCATGCGTTTATGATTATTTCACTCTAACGCTACAAATAAATATGTTTGAATAATTCATAAAACGACTTAGTTTCGTATGCATTAGTTGTCGAAGCGAATGCATAATATATAATTTAAAAACATTTCCATTATCTTTCCTTCAAACAGGGGGCTGAAGTGTGTTATTCCTTGTAATTCACTGACATAGCAATTCAAAGTGTCAAGAATAAATCATAAGTCGCCACTGACGTATTTAAATACTTAGAAGTGCCAACGTATAATCACTAATTTATACAGTTATTATCGTTACATATGTCAAGCGAATAAATCGATTACCTACATTACCTACATTTACCTATATAAAAGTATTAACACACGATCGAACATGGTACGGGCCGCACAGCGGATATGGTCCGCTCCGTACCAAATCTGCTCGTCTAGACAGTAGTCTGCGTGTCCGCGCGGTTCGATGGGATGCACGTCGTACTTGGTCCGGTTCGTACTAATATCCGTGCGACGAACTTGATACATATAACCGTATAACGATGTCATTGTAATTCAAAACGTTGTGCAAAATTTTGACACATAAGTTATATTGTAACAGAGAAGCGCGTAACAACGCTCTAGAAATTCTTCGGGAGTGTTATTCAAAATATGATCTTCACTATCAAGCGATTTTATTAACTTCATATGACTAAATTCATCGCGATCTTTCAAATAGAATTTTGCCCACTCCTTTCTTTTCTTCCTTGTTGTTTGTGGCGGCATTAACGTTGCCGCTAGAACAATCGCAATTTTTGCGCGCTTAATCGGAGGCATGATATTTACGTACCTGTGTACACAAGGAGACTGACAGATTCGGTTGTCTGTTGCAACCAGCGAACTTGATCCGCCGTACCATGTCCGTTGTCGGCCCGTACCAAGTTCGATCGTCTATTAATACTAAAGTGTTGTGCTGACTCCACATTATGTGACGAACAAGCAAACGATGGCGATGTGTGGCCATTCAACGTGTGTCAACATTCATGCTCATTATTTGCGAATCTCCAAACAAATGTAACATCGCGGGAAATAAACACATACGTTTGTCTAAAACCTCCTAAGGGCTGTATTCAGAGTAGAGATGAGTGATATTTCGCTACCTGTTACTTAGTCGCTAATATTTGGATTTCACGGTTCACTGCAGTGACTTCAGAGTGGCTACCTGTTACCAACCAGCGGCTATAGCGAAAAAATAATCTTCACATTTTCTATTTATTTCAATAAATTATTTATATCAATTTCGTTATGTATATATTTTATTATCACTGAATTGCTTATTGTTGAAAGGGACCCAGTATAATTTATAAAACTTACGGGGAAATTTTTTTAACTAAAGGTATTACCCATTTTAATAAAGAAATGTGATCACTAATGTAAAATATGTACTTTATATACTTATAACTTAGTCGTAACTTTCAATAATGCATCATTACATGCATTTTTTAGGTGTAATGTTATACTAATACATAATAATATTGTGCATGGGCTGTTTTAGCACCGAACGATATTTTACCTGTGATCACTGTTCGCTGAAATCAATATATTAACATCTCTGCTCTGCACGTGCATAGTCATTCAAGTGATCGGCGAACGCTGGTCGCTTACATATTATCTGTACTGCATGCGCATAGGTTACCAGCGATCACGGGTCGCAGTTAAAAATCACAGGTATTTGGAAGTCGCAGTCGCCAAAGTACCTGTTACTTGAAAGTATAATAAGCTCATCCCTAATTCAGAGGCGGTTCCACAATGAGTCCTGTATAGAGTTGCAGAACAACCAAATCATAATTTTAGAATCAATTATATTTTCCATATTTGACCAATATTTAATACTAGCGGTCCCGCCCGGTTTCACCCGGGTGCAAACGAACGAATGGATGGGGAGGGACACGAGTACGCACATTAATCTTAGTTTACCGAGATTATTCATGACTTATTTATATTTTTATCTATATTTTATATTTTAACTGTTTCTATTTATATTTCCATGTGTATATGTATTTGACGTATCCTCCATACTCTGTATGCATTTTAAGGACATAAATAAAATGAAATGAAATGAAAAAATGAATGTTGTGTCTTCATGATGATCGGAGTTAACGTTCAAAAGTTTTTGTCGGACAGACAAATTTTGAGTTACACTTTGCAACATTTTTATTGATACTCTGCTCCTATTGTTCGTATCATGATATTATATAGCCTATAGCCTTCCTCGATAAATGGGCTATCCAACAAAAAAAAAATTCTATTCGAACCAGTAGTTCCTGAGATTAGCGCGTTCAACTAAACAAACAAACAATAGGAAAGTCAACGTTAGGCTACATGTAGGGAGGGAGGGGTTCCAGAAGGGCTGAAATAGGACCACGTAATTTATGGACAATCTCTATATGTTAGAATTCACTGATTGTTCATTCAGTCAAGATCTTTAACGGCTTTAACTTGTCAGTACGTATGTCGTACATACTTATATATGATACACGACTATGGTAGTAGTGACAGGTGTTACAGTGCATATTGTAGTTTGTTGTTGTCAACAGTGTTTGAAAAAATAATAATAATAAAAATATCATAAACATGGATGTGATTCACAATTTAATTAATTAATTTCAGTTAATCACAATTAAACATTCCAGCCAATTGAACGACGTGACCATTCCACAGCCAATTTTAAAAATTTTCTGTTCCCCACTTGTCGAATTGGAATGGTAAAATTACACATTTTGTACCTATTTCAATAGGAAGAGACAGCAATAATTTCCCATTAAAAGGTTGACAAACAAGCTAAACCTATTTTTATTGCGACAAATTACGACATGCTTGATTATTTTATGCGATGGACAAGGGTTATGTTTGCAAAACAAACCGATGACGGCGTGAAAATTAAAAAACTGCCAAAATACATACAACCTGTTTAAACTTTTAGGGTCATTAAAATTTAATTATATGATTTGTTTCCTTGTTATTTTTTTTTAAACTTGTTTACGAACAGTAGAGTGACAAGTGTGTCCATGCGAAGAAAAAATGCATAGCAAAGAAAATAAATAAATATAAATATCCATGTATGATTGTTTTCTGCAGTACGTAATGTAAATCAGTTTAAATAAATAAAATTATCGACCATTTTTTTTTTCAGACAAAAAATTATAAAATTATAATTCAATAATTCAAAAGATGACGTTTTGGTCTGGATTTAGACCTTCTTCAGAAATAATCTAAATAATATAAAAATGAATTAGTATCTACTTATTTTCTTATAGAATTAAGATTGAATTTTTCATTTTTGAAATATTAATGAAAAATTAATAATAAACAATTTATTGTGTTATTAATTTTTCATTAATATTTCAAAAATAAAAAATTCAATCTTAATTCTATTAGAAAATAAGTAGATACTAATTCATTTTTATATTTTTTAGATTCTTTCTGAAGAAAATCCAAATCTGGACCGAAACGTCATCTATTGAATTATAATTTTATAATTTTTTGTCTGAACCATTTGGTCGATAATTTTATTTATTTGAAGAGTTCTCTTCAGACGTTAATCTAAGGTTTAAATCAGTTTAAAATACTGTTAAAAATACTCGACATTAATAAAATATTAACTTTCAAAGTTTAAAACATGATTGTAATAAAGAAAAGCAAAGATTGCAAAGAACAAAGGAGATTCAAGATTAGATGTAATTCAGTTCACAAAACACATTTATAACGATTTAAACAGTAGCTGAGTGATTTTCTAGAAACATTTTCAAAGTAAAACGATCTTATTTCGGTAAATTTAATAATAATTTTAGCGATCAAAAGATAGCTTCAGGTGCCGACTCAGGTATAATACAGACGCTTACCTTTTAGCACGTCTGATGTTAAAAGAAAATCTGAAAATTATATTTTTTGCATCGTCAGTTACATAACAAAATCCGGCCTCAAGTTAAGAATTTTCATTTTTTTTAAATTCGTTAAAATATAAAGTCTAAAGTTAAAGCTGTAAAAAAGATGAACGCATGTCGTTAAATATAATATTAACTTTTATAGCATATGAACCGCAGAGTTCCCCTAACTTTGTTGTCTCGTAGACCCCTTGCCAATCTCCTAAATGTCCTTTGTTTCTTTTTTTTTGTTAGGAGATCCACTATCGTTGACCCCCAATTTTATTTCATGGATTCCCAAATTTTTTTTACGCTGACATGGATTCCTTGTAAGTTGTCGTCGACCCCTAGGGGTCGATATAGACCACTTTGGGAATCACTGATTTAAGCGGTGGTCATCGCATTTACGTCAAAAATTTTAATACGATTTTTATAGTTTAAGAGCTTTTGAACATTCTTCAGCTCAATCGTATAGCTGAATAAAAAGCACTTTATAATTTAGTTTGGGTTTTGGTCTTGCAAAAAAATGTTACAAATACGTTTAAAGTCGGATGTGTTCGAAACCTGAAAATTCAGTGCCGGATTAACCTATAAGCAAATTAAGCAATTGCTTAGGGCATCACGTCTCAGGGGGAACCAAGAAGCACCACTCAGAAATGAAAAGTACCTCTCAAAAATTTGATCTATACTGGTATGTCTTTAGAAGTATAAAAGTTAAAAATAAATAATTTACTTATTTTTGAAAATGAAAAAGACATTACTTCTAATTTTTCTAATTTTAAAGTTTCGAAACTTTTTTTCTATTAATTGTATAAAAATGATTAAGATCCGATTTTATAGACAGCCAAATTTTCAATGAGAGCATTGAATGTAAAATTCAATTTTTTTTCTAAAAGTCTATCCTTTTTAACTTTTTTCTATCAATTTGAATTTTTTTTATAAACTGAACATATTAGAGATGGGAGCAAGAAATGCTATGGGCATCAAGGAGTCTTAATCCGGCACTGCCTGAAACATTTTTTTCAAATATTTTTGTAAGTATATATGAATGCGTCAAAACCGCTTTTTAACAGATTTATGACTAGCAAAAACTGATTTTTCTTAATAAAACGTAATTCCTGATTAACATAAAATATTTTAATAATTATAATATTCATAGTCTTCGTTGAGCAAAATTTACAAAAACTAAAAAAAGTTAAACAAAATAATATTATAAAAAATTTAGAAATAACACTTTTATAAATGTATTAAAAAGAGTAAAATAACTTTCATCTGATGCATTTCTTTAAAACTTGTAAGTTTTCGCGGCAAATGCTTCTAGTTTAAGTAATTTCTTAAAAGCTCAAATAAAAGTTATTTTATTCTTTTTAGTACATTTATAAAATCGTTACACTAAAAAAATTATATTATTTTCATAAAAATGTGTCAATTTTCATCAAAACCGATATGGCCGTACTCAAGAGGTAATGTCAGACAAATATTCTGAAAACATGTTTTTTCGTTTACGCTGCTTCATGATTCTAAAGATTCAAAATTATTTTAAAATGAAGATAAATAATTTCATACCAAACCTTTGAAGTATACGCGCTTTATATAATAATTAACTGAAAAAAAGTTAAATAATTTGAATATAGGAGCAGTAAAAAGAGACATTCCTACAAAAAAAACATTAAACAAATCAATTAATCAACGTCATTTTTTTATAATTAAAAAATAGCGAATTGAATAAGTAATTTATAAATATAAAAGGCGAGAACTAAATGATTTCAACTTTGAACCGAGTCAATGGCGTACCTACTTTTTAATTTTTCACATTGCTACATTATTCATGACCTTTGCTTCACTCTTTGACATTTCCACTGGGTTTTCAAAACAGATATGCGATGCCTTTAAGAAAGGAAAGTTTTAATTATTTTCTAATGATGCTAATACGTCTAATAGTCCAAGAGCTATCACATATTTTTGGGTAGGTATTTGAGGCAACGCGAAAATTTGTCTAACACTTCTTTTGTATTGCCTGAACACCTGGCTGAAAGGTAGTGGAGCCAGCTAAGCCCTGAATTTTTAACTTTGCAAAATTTTATTTGAAAAAGAAGTTAAGACAAATTTTAAAACTTTAATACCTTCAAATTTAGTATTTAATAAAATAAAAAATAAACAAGTCAGATCATTTAGTCAGGCGGTTTCAAAACTGTAGGTTGAAGTGTCTATTATACGTGAGTGCGAGTTCGACGTTACGGGTAGGTTGAAGTGTGAGAGAGAGCGTGTATAGGCTGAGTTGAAGCGTGGTGCGGTGCGAGTGACTCTCGCAAAGCCGCTTCAACCTACAGTTTTATCCCTTATATTAAGTAGCGACTGAAGTACATCAATAAGTCGCGGAATAATTTTATTGCGGTTTTAATGATTTTTTTTATTTTGAAAAAAAGAACACAACGTGTGCTTCAACCCGAGGATTATTTAATGATTTTATTGATGGTCTTGACAGAAACATTATCTTGACCTGACAAGAAGTCGGGAGGGATGGGGGGATTATTAACGACTTTAGGAGCTTATATTTCGGAAAATGCTCACCTAAGAACAAAAAGTCGCTTAAGAACTTTAATTGCATTTTTAAAGACATGTTCAATGATAGATACATCATGTAATGGGGTACGCAAAATAAAAATTTTCATCTTTCATTTCTCTAAATCGAAAGCTTATTTTTTTATAATTTCAATACACCATATATGGTGGTTCACATGAGACAGTGCCTGCAAAATTTCATCCGAATCGACGGAAAGATTGCGGAGTTATAAGGCTGTACAGACCATATATTTAATACCCTCTATATTGCTAGCAAAGATCGGGAAAAAGACTTAAACACTACGGTGCAGACATTTATATGTCTGTCTCACTTATTATACTCTGAGTCTCATGCGCATGTCCGTGTATGGATGCGCGTCAGTTGCAGCGTCAGTTTGCACATGGAACTAAGCTGTGAAAGGGAAGTGGCTTGCTCTATTCCACTAATTTCCCCACTACAGACGCGACACTTGCGCACGAGTCAAGTAAAAAAGAAAGAAATAGAAACAGTTATTTGCTGTCTTATTTCATGAGCCACGCTTCCATTTACGGCCACTAGCAATAGAGAAGTTATTAAATAGATAGATAGATGTTCATTAATTGATAGTTAAATCGAATAACAACGCGTCATATAATCAATATTAATTAATAGTAATAAATATTAAGGTCAGCATAACAGTTTAAAAACTAAGATACTCGTTTATAGTGTAAAAATATTTCTTCATTAAAAAGTCACGAAGATTGCACTTAAAATTTTTAAAATTGTCAATATTTTTAATCGATGAAGGCAATTTATATATATGGTACAGACGTACGAACGGACATCATGAAATTATAAAAGTTTCCGTTTTTCACCATTTAGCTACGGGAAGGATATGGAGTGCTCAAAAAATCGCAAGAAAATAAAATCATTGATTATAATCCAGCGAGGGATTAATCTGAAATTTTCACGGGGAAAGGAGATTTGTATTTACGCTACTGTACTGAATCGTCGTCAATGATGAAAGTTCTCTGAGGCTGGACCGGTAATTTATTATCCATTCAACGTGATAATGGTGTTGAATAACACAGGCTATAAACAGCAGAAGGAGAGTAACAGACCCGCGTATTATTTAGTTCCATTTCAGGGTTCACTTGACTAATAAACGTCGGTTGTCTAAAACATTATATTACTCACTTCGTGGAAGTGAGTCGCCCGCGCCGTTACACGTTACAACGAGCCATGAATATTCATTAACGTGTTTGTCAAGGTTAGTAGATAACAGAGGTACCCTCTTTCCATCTAGCCGATTGAGATGAAACGCGGATGAGTTTCCATTATTTGGCATACTAAGAATGGATTTTATACAAATTCTATCCAAAATGGATTTTTCACCTATACCATCACATATACTCTCCCTATTTATCTATCTTCCTCTCTCCCTCTCTTTCTCTGAAAATATTATATTGACTTTCGCATCTACGCAATCATCCACACTCACCCACGTAACAACTTACACCCACATAGTATAAATGATGGTAGGTGAAAAATTAGTTTTAGATAGGAGTTGCATAGAATCCGTTTTTAGTGGGTGTCTACGTCGAGAAAATAGTAACTATACCAAATTTCAAGTCAATCGGGCGTATAGTTTTGGGGATCTCGTGGTGAGTCAGTGAATGGCAATGAAGGATATTTTGCTTATATGTATAGATAATGACAATATTTTATATATTTAACTTTAACTATGTAAATATCTTACCTAAAAAATTCAATTTATAGCTAATAATGTTAACATTCTTTCTTTTGGTTTATTATAATAGTACTAACACACGGTCGAACTTGGTCCGGTCCGACAACGGACATGGTACGGCGGATCAAGTTCGCTGGTTGCAACAGACGACCGAATCTGTTCCCATCGAACCGGGCGGACACGCAGACTACTGTACAGACGAACAGATTTGGTACGGAGCGGACCAGATCCGCTGTCCGCTTCGAACCAAGTTCGACCGTCTGTTAGTATTATAACATTTGTTAAATATTTATGAACAGCCGTTGCCACGCAATCAGTTGACAGGTTCGCCGGATGATGTCACCTTCCCACTGCTATCCGACGGACCGAGGCCACCTCTGTAATCATCTAACCTAGCGTGCTTGTATAGTTTTAACGCAAACGGCGCCACATTCTTAAAAAAAAAACAATTTTTGTGTCGTGACTCTTGGAGGAATTGTAACTTTTTATGCAATAGTCAAAGGTGGAACAGTAAAATTAAGATGAAATAATTTAAAATGAATCGAGTAAGATGATCAAAGCGTGTAGGTCGTGAACAATGGTTCCGTTTTTATAGAGGTGAAACTTTCAGAAAATATAGTATGTACATCATGCAGAAATGTTTTCAAGAAATTAAAAATATTAACACTTTATGACTGCTACATATTCAAATGTGCTATATTCTACTTGCAAAATCCAGACCTATTTCAATTACATGAGATAAGGCATGATCACAATACCCGACATAAATCGAAGGATCAATTAAATCTATTAAAAACAAATCTTCACGTAGTTTATACTGGCGTGACAAACTCTGTTATAAGAATTTATAACAAAATACCAACCAAAATCAGAAACTTGCCTATGAATCAGTTTAAAAAACAATTCAAAAATATTCTAATAAATCAATGTAATTACAGCCTCAATGAGTATTTCGATATGAATTTTTGATTGATATATGTTTTTATTATATTTATATTTATTGACGCTATTTATGCAGTGTACACCTGTCTAAATGAATAAAGAAGCTATAACTTGCCTAGACTACTCTGCGAAAACCTGATCCGGCAGCGGAGAAACACCACTTCCGGTGTCCATTTTGAAGTAGTTACTATTCTTCTAGAATTATGGATTGTCAAAAAAATTTGATTTGACAATGACCTTAGAATGTGAACATACATATTTCTTCATAATATGAAAAGCATTGCAGAGTTTTAAATCGATCTAGCTCGAAAACTAATTAATTGATCGACTGAAACGATATTTTTCTCAGGCCTGTGTATTTAGCATCGTTTTTTTTGTACAGTTTCCACTTCGAAACAACATTTTTCTACGCGATTTGATTAAAATTTAACTTGTCAAGCGATCTTTTTCTATATGTCGGTACAACAATCATTTGTTTTCGAGTGAATATAATCTATAATATTCTAAATAACAGGGAGTTAGAATACGACATTAGACTTGTTCCTGATGTAAGGAAACTGTAATTATATGATTCCAATCTAAGGTCATTGTCAAATCAAATTTTTTGACAATCCTTTCTGCAACCCGGCATTAGAGCTTTTATTTTTCACGAATTTGCTGGTCAGTAAGAGCTTTTAAGGAATATATCTGGTTGTCTTATATGATGATCAAACATCATAGTCAGAGTGCCCGTCGGCAAAAATTTTACTGACACATACTCTCCTCAAACTTTGTATATGACTTCATTAGGCCTAGTCTGACACCTATTTCTTCTAAGACTTTTCTTGATTTTGGGACGTTTTCCCTCTAAATTTTCCAAAAGATGTCGTTTTGACGACATGTAAAAATTTATAGATACTGTTTGTATTTTTAATTGAATAGCTTAAAAACTTCGACCAAAACGCTAAAATAATGTTCTTTGACAAATAGGCATGAACCATTTAAAATGTCTGACATCTCGAATATGTCGAACATATACAAAGTTTGGGAAGAGTATGTGTCAGTAAAATTTTTGCCGACGGGCACTCTGACTATTATGTTATTACATGAAAAAAACTGAGTAGCTCCTTTGCTAAATTCACAAAACACGCCTACAAAAGTTTTACTTCCATAAATTTTAATTTTTCTGTCACACTTCGTATATTGCATAACTGCTAAACTGTATCTCGACTCTCTCTCTTCTCTTTGTGACAGAAAGAGAGAGAATGTGTGTTGCAGAATGGTGAGAGTAATTGTAGAGTAATGCAGAAAGTTGGGTAGATAGTACAGTTTATTTGCTTTAATGAATAAATAAGCAGCTCTGTCATTGTTTGTAGGTATGTTGCAGCTGAATGCACTATGGAGACATAAATAGGAATAACATAGTTACATATTACGTAAGTTCCATAAATAGTAGTTGAAATTACTAGGTACACTAAGCTGTGCACTGTGCAGTGTTGATTGTTAGTTGACATTTGTGAAAGCATTTCATCTCGAGTATTATGACAAAGAGTATTCAAAACGGAGAAAAGTTTTATACGAGGAGAGATTCACATGCAATGAGATTCAATGACCTTGAACTATCCCTTTAAATCTATACTAATATATAAAGCTGAAGAGTTTGTTTGTTTGTTTGGTTGGTTGGTTGAACGCGCTAATCTCAGAAACTACTGGTTCGAATTGAAAAAAAAATTCTTTGTTGGATAGCCCATTTATCGAGTAAGTAAGGTTAAAGGCTATATAATATTATGCTACGACCAATTAGAGTGGAACATCAATGAAAAATGTTGCAAGATGTATCTCAAAATTAATCCGTCCGACAAATATTATCAGGTGAAATGCCTTCACTAAATATTGCAATATAAGCGCGTGAAGTTTAAAAGCCAGGATAGCTCAGTTGGTATAGAGCATAAGACTCTTAATGCCAGGGTCTAGGGTTCAAGCCCCACGTCGGTGAATATATTTTTATTTTTTTTTATTTTCTACATTGCTTTCTTCTAAGGCTTACATTTAAATCTTTTAAAATTTTATTACGACTAATTAAAATTAAATAATTTAATTAATAGCTCATTTGAAAATTGTTACAACTATAGGCTGCACCTATATAAAAATAATTTTCCTACAGTGTTTTCAATTAAATATTTCTAATTTATTAAAAGAAATTTATTACCCACTTATAAAGTATAAATACTGCTTTTTAACGACAAAAACTTTTGAACGGTAACGTCGATCATTATAAAGTTTGAACACAACATTCATCTCGGTAAACTTAGATGAATGTGCGTACTCATGTCTCTTCCTTCCCCATTCGTTCTTTTGCACCCGGGTGAAACCGAGCGGGACCGCTAGTTGATATATAAGCCATTGATATAGTATAAAGGCTCTCATAGACCAAGGCGGCCGCAGTAAAATAAAACGTGTTCAGACAGAAGTGCGTTCGCGGTCATTTTGGCGGTAATTTGCAGCGTTCATTCTAGCGGCCTTTATGCGGTACTGGCCAAACGCTTCGTGTGGTATTTGGCCGCTGAACGCTGTGTTAGCTGTTAGTTGAATACAAAATTGAAATGTCGAGTATTACCGAAAAAACTATTGAGCTTGTTAAATACATACAATTTTATATGATTTGTTGCTTCTATTTGTGCAGATTAAATACAGTTTATTACGTTATTACGTAATAGTTGAGACACTAATAAGACAAAATAAAAAAAACTTACTCTTCTTTTTCGTTGTGTTCTAAAATAGCTTTTTTTTAAATTTTATTATAACACGCTCAGCTGCTATGGCTATATGCGTGGAATGTTGTATTACTGTCTTATTATTGTTATTGTTCAACTACAAGTAAAATTTGTTGTTTTCTACACTCTTGAATACTATTCCCGTTATCTGGTTTATAAAAACGTGTTTGTTTATTATTCAAATAGAGTTCATGTTAATCCCGTTCAAATCGAGCAATTTCGCCATTCCTGTTTCAGCAAACAACGAGATACGACATTATAGAAGCGTGTAACGCGGCAGGCAGGTGTTTATGCGTGAGTGTGTGTGCGTGGGTGTTTGTGAATGTGAATAAATGTGAGGTTACAATACACACATGTCACGTGCGCGCATAGAGAGAGATTAGAAGAACGGCGGCAATTAACTTTACGTAATAATCTACGCTATACGTGTTAGCTACAAAGCATGGATATCAACGTGACTATTGCACACTATCAACACGCATACGAAAAGCGCTATTTACGTTAGACAGAGTTATCTATATAGAAACTATGCAACAGAAAATTTTTGAGATGATTTATATTTTATACTAGCGGTCCCGCAATTTTGCAAATATGTTACCACTATAAAGGAACAAATTATTAAAATAACAGCTCATATTCTTTTGTTAGATCCAAACTTGAATATGCTGCAGTCATATGGAATCCGATGTTTAACTTGTACATAAAAAAATAGAAATGGTTCAAAGCAAATTTCTTAGATTTCTCCATTACAAATTTGAGCACTATTACCCAAAATTTATGCCTTACCGCGATTTAACTAGCTTTTATAATGTTAAGACACTTCAATGTCGACGAGAGGCTGCACTTCTAGTTTTTGCGTATTATAAAATATTGTATGGATACATTGACAACAGTAGCCTACTATCCCAATTCAACATTGTTGTGCCAAATTTAAGGACAAGGAGTAAATGTATTCGTTTCATCACAAGCATAAGACCCACAACTTTGGTTCACGATGGTTCCCCGTCGCTCAAATGACTCAATTGCTGAACAATCATCTGTCTACATTACCAAATATTGACCTTTTTGACATCGGCCTTTCGTAAATTTATGTCCAGTTGCTATAATAAATGATTTTTAATGTACTTGGTACTATTGTGAACATGTAAGAGCTCATATTATTTTTTTTTGTTATTGTTATATCTTATTTTATAATATGTGTGCGTGTATATTAATTATGAATACTACTCTGTAATTGGGCATTTTGCCTGTTGAGTACGTTAAATAAATATAAATACAAGAAAATATTCTGCATTCGATATAAATTCAAAATGTACAAGGGGCTCATTTCAAGATATCCAACGTTGAAATGAAAGAAGTATACTTGTGGGAAAATAAATATTTCCTACTTTACAGTCTGCAGAGAAATTCGTAATGTGTGTATGTCTGTACGTCTATGTTCAATGTTCATGCTTATTGTTTTATTTTCTTCCTACATTCTATTTCTTCGAAATATATTATCTTTGCTGCTTCGCATAAGTTATTCCAAAAAAGCTACGAACGTAACACTCTCTGAATGTATTATAAAATACATCGCAGAATATGCGACCTATAAAAAAAGTATTACAGTAGAGCGTCGATTATCCGAAATAATTGGGGGACATGAATATTATTGAAATTCATTGAAACACGATAAGTAGTGTAGTTGTTACATACAAAAAATTTCATTATTTCACGACAACAATTTCATTATTTAACATAATCTATATATATAAAAATCAATGCCACTTTTCGTTGTAATTTTATAACTCAAGAACGGGCTCACCTATCCAAACCAAATTTTGAGGCTTTGTTCGGACTATTTAGTAGATGGTTTATGTGAAGTTTGCACAAAATCGGTCGAGCGGTTCTTCATTTGTCACATTTTTTGTAACAAATATCTATAAAAATCAATGCCAAGATAAATAAAAAATGTGATAAATGAAGAACCGCTCGACCGATTTTGTACAAACTTCACATAAACCATCTACTAAATAGTCCGAACAAAGCCTCAAAATTTGGTTTGGATAGGTGGGCCCGTTCTTGAGTTATAAAATTACAACGAAAAGTGGCATTGATTTTTATAGATATTTGTTACAAAAAATGTGATAAATGAAGAACCGCTCAACAGATTTTGTGCAAACTTCACATAAACCATCTACTAAATAGTCCGAACAAAGCCTAAAAATTTGGTTTGGATAGGTGAGCCCGTTCTTGAGTTATAAAATTACAACGAAAAGTGGCATTTTGATTTTTATAGATAGAGATGCCACTTTTCGTTGTAATTTTATAACTCAAGAACGGGCTCACCTATCCAAACCAAATTTTTAGGCTTTGTTCGGACTATATAGCAGATGGTTTATGTGAAGTTTGCACAAAATCGGTCGAGCGGTTCTTCATTTATCACATTTTTTGTAACAAATATCTATAAAAATCAATGCCAAGATATATAAAAAATGTGATAAATGAAGAACCGCTAAACCGATTTTGTGCAAACTTCACATAAACCATCTACTAAATAGTCCGAACAAAGCCTAAAAATTTGGTTTGGATAGGTGAGCCCGTTCTTGAGTTATAAAATTACAACGAAAGTGGCATTTTTTAAAAATCAATTTTTTGACGTATGAAAATACTTAAATATTGTAAGTAGGTTTTGGAATTTTATACAAACAATGAAACAATTGTTTTCAAAATATTATGACAGTTAATCTTTAATTACTATCCAAGTGAGACTTAAAATAAATACGTATTTGAAAGAAAGTTAAAAACAATTATTATTATAGGTGAGTAATTTTATTAAATAAATTATTAACCTAAATTTGAAGCGAAAGATGCAATATCATAGTTGAAGATGACGGCGAATCAGTTTTACAAGTACCGGCAAGTGTTTTAAAGACCAGTTATCCACGAATACTTTACGCTATTTTTTTTTTCGAGCACGACGGCGCAGCCGGAGTGAACCCTCGAAATAGAGCAAGTGTTTTAAAGACCAGTTATCCACGAATACTTTACGCTATTTTTTTTCGAGCACGACGGCGCAGCCGGAGTGAACCCTCGAAATAGAGAAAGTGATTTAAAGACCAATTAATTATCCACGAATACTTTACGCTATTTTTTTTTCGAGCGCGATGGCGCAGCCAGAGTGAACCCTCGAAATAGAGCAAGTGTTTTAAAAACCAGTTATCCACGAATACTTTACGCTATTTTTTTTTCGAGCACGACGGCGCAGCCGGAGTGAACCCTCGAAATAGAGCAAGTGTTTTAAAGAACAGTTATCCACGAATACTTTACGCTATTTTTTTATTGACGTATGCAGTCATATATATTTCCATACACACATATACGCACATGTATATTTTAAAATAGCTAGCAATTAATAAAATAGATAGATAGATAGATAGATAGATAGATATAGATGTTCCAATAAAAAATGTTTATTATTTCACTTTATACGTAGCGAAGCACGTACAGGGCCGCTAGTATTTACTAATAATAGAGTTACCATAGTTACATATTACTCAATAGTAATTACCTAACAGTATTGGATTCCTTCAAATGGGCGAAAAACATGGCGACGTTGAGGTATCATTTCCTATAGTTACTATGGTTACTATATAGTATACAGTGCAATTTAAATTTTTTTTAAGTGCAATAAAATTTCAAGTATCAGCACAATATGTAATTGGGTTGATAAAAGAGATTTCCTTGAAGGAGAACGTATATTTAATGCCGGCCATATCATAAAATTATGCAAAAATTCAACTGAAACAGAACCTTCAAGTATGTAAAGTGATATTTAATGCGTTCTGTTTACAAACTTTCGATTTAAAGAGTAATCCACAATAAATAAAAGTGGTAAATAGAGATATTATATCAATGCAGTGTTGATGAACGTTGCAAACATATTATTGAAACAATACTTTATTGCAACAGGTAAGTTCCCAACTTAAAAATTAGTCATCTATCAAAATGTATTTTCAACTTTTTTTTTCTACCAAAATTCTATTGTTATTTAATAATAATATTTTTTCAATTAATAAATTAAGTTTTCAATATTAAGACTAAGTATAATATCTACTTAGTTGGTAAAATAACTAATCATCTGCATTGAAATGACGTGGTACTATTACAACCTTTTACTAACTTTTTATTTGTGTTTGCACGAGGTGAAAACTTCTCAGGTTACATAAGTCATTTATTAAGTTATTCAACGCTTTTTATTATTATAATAAAAAATCACAATTATCAGTAGGTATACTGATTCATAGTACGATTCATAATCATGTTTCTCTGATTATAGTTGTAAGTTTCGCCGCCAGATAGACTACTCTATATAAAGGATCCCTATACAGTTGACAATATTATAACATATATCTCTTTTGCGCATGCGTCGATTTTCAACAAAAAAAAAACAACAGGGTTTTTCATATTTGCATATCAAACATCCTGCCAAATTTGGTTTCAATCCGCTCATCCGTTTGACCTGTATCGTAGACAAACAGACGCACAGATTTTTTTTCAAAATTATGTTTTTTGAATTCGGGTGACCTCAAAACGAAAAAATATTGTAAAATTTTAAAAAGTGAATTTTGACCTAAATTAGTACCGTTCCTCACGTAAGGTGTTCGAATGGTAAACTTGGTGCACTATTAAGCAGTATAAAACTTAAAGTAGTATAACTTTTTACTCGGCTACGCTGGGGTTAAGATAAGAATGAGATTATTAGACGCTCGACAAGTAAAGATAAGATTTCCGGAAAGACGAACGTATCTGCGGTAAAAATCGATATACACGCAAGCAAAAGCTTACGTTCATATAAAGCAGTAAAAAAATAATATTATATCTCAGAATATAACGTCTAAAGTTTTTGGCAGATTTTTCCCAGGATATCAATCAGTTAAAGAAAAAAAAAATTCAAAGACTCTAAATACATGTTGAATTAATGTAGTAGGTTACCGGTACGCAATGCTCAAATTGTAAACAAAATTTGTGCATTTATTTTACCATTCAAACCTCCACAAGTGGAAAATGACACTGATTTATATCAATATTTATAAAAAAAATTGTTTGAATCCATCTAGTTCGAAAAGTCTGTCTGTGAGCGGATCTAAATCAAATTTTGCTAAGATATTTGACATGACAGAAGAGATATATGCTGTAAATTTGTCTTTATTTTTATTATAATGGTATATTTTTCATATCGGTTTAAAATTCCATTCATTTGTGCAAGAAAGGTTTGTATTTGTATCTTCTATATTTTATAGCTTGTAAATATTTTTGAAATTAGAAAAATAAACAACTGTTATTTTTCTAAAGATCTGTCAAAAAGAAATTAATGTAGCTCACATGCACGCTATGGTTATTTTTTACGTGTGAAACCATAATATTATGTTACCATGCAAACAAAAAGCAAGTATCATAAAAATAATTACTAGCTATCACCCGCGTCATCGCACACGTTAGCAAAAATTTTATTTTAATTATTATAAAATGTCAGTAATTTTGCATTTGTCCAATTGTCTGGAATTTTTATTTTATAACAATAACAAAGAAGAAAGAAAAAAATGATAATAATTTACAGCTTTTATTTTAAAAATAGTATTTCTATCAAAGTATTTCATTTTCTATAATTTGAGTATTAAGGTCGCTGCTTACGAGGCTGGTTTTTGCCGCTGAATTCCTTGCTAGATTTGGCTGCTAGGTTTCAAGCGTGCTGTGATGCTGGCTTTCGTGAAGAATTTTATGTGTTCGCTTCACACGATGCGTGCTTTGAACCTGGATTTGTAGATGGATTTGGTGACAGTTCGATTATTACGTTTATTATCTCTGAACAGAACACACACTATTGCGCCATGTTTGTTCGTGGGCGTTTGCCAATGTCGCCCACGTGACAAGATACTGTTTCCTGATTAGTTCATGCCCAAAACAAATAGATGAGCGGTTCTAATTTTGAAATCCGTCTTGTGACCACGCACGCGTGCCTGCAGTGACGTCATTTCCATCTTTGCAGCCAGCCTATAGTGGCAAAACCAGTCTCGTGTGCACTGTGCAGCGTCCTTTAGGTATCACAGTGGGGCAGTATTTTTGTATTATAAGAACGAAACATTCAATATTTTAACAGACTATACTTTTGTAAGATGGTACTGACTTATATATCATAGCAGTATAACTTTTCCCGTTAGTTGAAACCGAATAGTATGTAATTCATGTGAGTTAATAAAAGACAGAGATGGTTCTTCCGTCATCTGAACTCTACAGAAAATTGCAGAGACTTCTTTGATCCCTCATATTTTTAAAACGTATTACTTCTAAAATGACACTGGTTGCGGATAATAGTATATTCATATAAGCATGCGTGGGGATTTTTGATTCCGAACAATAGAGCTTCCATTAGTGGACTGGTGATACTATTATTATAAGCTATATTTATATTATAAAGAGGTGAAGTTTGTAGTTTGGATGTAGGAGGTAATCTCCGAAATTACTCATCGGATTAAAAAAAAAAAATCACAGGATGGACATACACGATTATTTCGTTAAAATAAAAGCGTTTTTTGTGAAGATCAAAACGGTGGTAATCTATAAATTCGGGCGAAGCCGGACTGGGTGGCTAGTTTATAATATATAACTGGCATTTCAAGAAGTGGGTCGCCCCACATTTTTGAAGTTAGACTTTTTATAATATAAGAGCGAATTTTAACTATGTAATATCAAAATTCACAGGATGAAATTGCCGACTGTAACATCAAAATTAACAGAATGAAATTGCTAGCCAGACCATACGCCTCAGACATTTTGATTTTTAACGTTTACCAAAAATTCGACTGATGGCGCAACGATCGAAAATGGAAAATAGTGACTATGACAGATGTCAGGTAATGTTTAATTTCAATACGTATAAAAATTAGATACGTTATTATAAATTATATACAGTGCACTTTTATAGTGAGTATTGGTAAATATTATGACTAGTTGTGATTTTTTAATATTAGTCATAATTAGTATTCATAATTAATATTCTACTATTTGTGTTCTAATTACTCTTCTTACGTAACCAAAGTGATTAAAAACTTTATAAAAACCGCTTGTAATCACTAATGTCAGAGAAGAGAGACTGTATAGAAGTTTAATTCTGTGTTATAATTGGCGATCACCCCAAAGCGCAATTCGCACCCCAATTGTCAGATGGCAATGCGGGGCACTCACCTTCGGGACCGCACCGCCAGGTGGCGATAATTAATAATTTCAGCTTCACACCTTAATTATTCCATTTTTCATAACTTTTTATTAATTAAAAAAATCGAAAAAAAATTGACGAATTTCTCGTATTTATTTTCTACGGTGTTTAGATAAACGCTCAAATTTACTTCTGAAGATGAGAGATGGAAATATATACGTGTCCTCCACCTCTATACACCGACACTAAACCTCGATCGTTCTGTCATCTAACAGAAACAAGACAAACTAAAATTTCCAGTCACACTGTTCCATTAGAAATAAACTTCTATACAGTCTCTCTTCTTTGCTAATGTTTAACAGGCTGTTTAGCAGAATAAAAAACAAACAAAAGTGATTATCCAGCGCCCAGGAAGTATAACTTCTAGTACACGTACTCACTTGTATTGTCAGTTTATACATGTGTGCAAAATTTCAAAGTTCTAACGTTATTTGATCTAGTTCAAATTTTGATTGCAAGTTTTGATCGAAACTGACACACTGACTGACTGACAAACATGGGAAGTTAAATAACAGTTTGTAAAAATCGACACGAGTGATTTTGCTTTTTGGTCATAGATAAAAGTAATCGATGAGATAAGATGAGCGCTTTATACGGGGACCGTCTGTAGTCTGCGAGTAAAAGGTAAAAAGAGTATATAATCCTGAAACGTGCACATTTACTGCACCCCCATCCTATAAGGCTCCCGGGTAAGCACTTACAGTTCTTCTAGTCAGGTGTACGTGATCTACAAGCCCCCCGGCCTTATCTAAAACGAGAATGATTTTTATTGGTCTCTCCCGCATCTGATTCAGGTCAATTTCAATTTATATCGACCTTAAAACACATACACAGATATATATATATTTTATGTGTACAATGAAGCTACCTTTTCAGACCGTAAAATTAAATCCTATAAATACATTTTTTTTTTCAACAGGAAAAATAAATATATATTTCGTTTTATAGTCAAAATAAAAATCAACCACAATTCACAACGACCTTTTTCCAGTTTATATTTTGTGATTTTTTTTAATAATTTAAATCCTCGTACAAGTATTGGAAGTGGAGGACAAACAGGAGTGACGGAGCAGGAAGAGAAGAAAATTACATTATCCTGCATCCTGCGTGCAGATTTATTTTATCATCAGGCGGATCGTAAAAGTTACATCCAGTTTGTTCTTATAAAGACATAAAGGCAACATGGAAATAATAAAAAGCAGCTTATGAAATTGTTACATCAAACCGGACTAAAATGAAAATTATGAAATATCTTCACAAAGTTAAGCACTTAGGGCACTAATGGCTGGTTGCTTGATAAATACTCATTCTAAGTTGAGGTGTAAGAGAATTTATTCGCTAATGCACATTTCAGATCTTAGTAAATACATATATTATAAAACTTCTTTCAGGTAACACGAAGTACTTTTCATAGGCGCAATGATCTGTGCTTTTACTTACGAGCAACCGGAAGTGCAGTAAAGGCCGCTGCACACGAGGCTAGAAACACTGCTGGGACTTCTGCTGGCCAGCAGGCTGGAAACGACGTCACCGAGGGCTCGCCTGCTAGCTTTCACAAGATAGATTTTAATATTAGAACAGGGGCTATTCTTCTTGCTTGGTCCTCTGCTTGCTGTGAGCAAGAACCAATCAGGAAACAGTATCGTGTCACGTGGGCGATACGAACAAACGCCCACAAACAAACACTGTGCAATAGTGGGTGTTTTGTTCAGAGACAATAAACGTCTACTTTTGTTACCGTTCTATCACAGAGCGCGCACCGAACCTACCTACAAAACAAGCTTGACAAGACGTCTCATGTGAAGCGAACACGTAAAAGCAATCAAGAAAATCAGCGCTGGAGAAATAATAGTCAAATCTAGCGGCAAATCCAGCCTCGTGTGCAGCGGTCTTAAGTTTTGTATAACGGTGAAAAAATTAAACTCGGGATTTCGACGCGTTTAGACGTTTCGTTGTTCCTAAATATCGAAAAAATAGTTTCTGATGTCCGTTCGTGCAAAAGCTGACCACAACTTCAACGAATCGAAATCAAATTTTAAACTTACGGTCCTTAGGGGATTCAGCGGATGTTTTTTTAATTTTCCTCCTACTTTTTCAAATAAGGGTAGTCTGTTGATAAACGAAATCGAAAAAAATTAAAAAGTGTAGGTTGTTGATGAACGAAAGTTGAGCGAGAAAGTCTTAAGTCAGTGTGGTTTATCTTATTTTCATAGGAAAGCTCGGTATCATTTAGTGTTTGCTATTTAATTCTTGTGAAATGTATTGCCGTTAAAAAAAAACACTGATCCCAATTTCACCGAACATTAGTAAACATAGAAGGTACTAATCTTGGAACAAATTTTTTCCTTAGAATAAATTTTACTATCAATTCAACAAGCAAAATGTCAGGTAGAAAAATTAGTTAAAGAATAAATATACACGCACCTATACCCTTTGCTCTTTTGTTGAATATTTCAACGTTCACCCAAAAATCCTACCGATGGCGTTAGTATAAACATCAAAAAATGTCTCACAAAATAATAATGTTTTATCCAAACCCAGTTCCACACAAAACTTCCACTAATTTTAATGTTTTACAACTATATACACTTCTCAAAAGGTTAATAAACAACACATAAATAAATTCACAAGAGCAAACTGTAGACATAATACTCCGCGTTTATAGGTTAGGTATTATGATCTATGTGACGGCCATTATTATTTTATGAGGAGAATAAATATTTAATAACCTGGAAGTAAGACAGAATAAGATTTATACCTGCACTAAACATAATTATGCTAGGTGAATTGAATTATCGTTATTTATTCGAAGGAATAGCTACCTCAAGAACAAATGAACCGAATAAATACCTACGTACGTTCGGTGAATATGGCTATGAAACGCATTGTCGGAACAACTTAAGTCTTGATTAAGTAGAATAGGTGATCACTTGTCCAGTTATGATATTGAAAGTTTCAAGTCCTGATCATCTTTCAGTTTTCTTGAAGGACTCTTACAGACGAGTATATACTTCTTGTTATTAAATTATAATATTATTCTTAGGCCTAGTTTATATGAGAGGCGTTCAACGCGCGTTGGCCCAACGCGCGTTTACAGTTTCTATACAATTGTATAGGACTGTTTATATGATAACGCGCGTTCAACGCGCCACCAACGCGCGTTATCATATAAACAGTTATATACAATTGTATAGAAACTGTAAACGCGCGTTGGGCTAACGCGCGTTGAACGCCTCTCATATAAACTAGGCCTTATACTTATAAGTTTCAGAGCTCCACAAGTTTTGTTTTTGAAATAAAATTTAGGCATAAGCAATGAATTATGTAATTGGAGTTTATCATTACCGTAAATCGTGACGCTGATAGGCAGTTTTTATTTGTCTCCACTATAAAATCGGCCGATTAAATAGTTTGTGAATTATTAAGATGTTGGCCGGAAAATTGCGCAATTAAAAATTACCTTTCTGCTTATTGCCTGTTAACGCAATAAATAAATAAAACCAGATTTAACAATTAAAAAAATCAAGCAAGTATCAAATCTTTTAATTACCAGAACAGATCTAGTTGTTTGTAAACGGTGGCTTCAGCGAAAGTACGCCAGTCGGAAAATCAAAAATGATTATTGTTCATCGCGCCAACCATAGGTGAATTTTCAGCTAAAACGGTAATCTCCTTGCACTGGCGTTGGCCTGTAACAATAAAAAAATATAAGATTAAGGGCGGAGTACTGTGACACAATATTATATAAGAGAAGGTTATAAACGAGCACTAGATGATAAAGGGTTGTAATCGTCACTTGTGGGTAGAAAGCCACAATATATTGCATATACCGGGTGTTCAAAAAGTCCAGAAACGTCTGAATATCTCAGAGAGATTAAGTTTCTTTGAAAAATGTTGCGAATGAAAGTTGCTCAACTCATTGTAATGTATTTTACGGTCCCATACATTCCTCCCAAGGGGGTTCCCCCATGGGAGGGCAAATTTTATTTGAGGGGGTGAAGATAACTCGAAAAATATTACACCGCGTACGGTGAGCTGTACCTTGAACAAAAAAAAGTTTGTTACAAAAGATGTATTTTTACGCCCGAAGAACTCGACGCAATACAAAAATTGCGGTTGCCATTTAATTTTCGAAGTTACCTTCATGGTGGCACCCCCTTGGGAGGAATTTTTGTGTTGGAAAAATACATTTCAACTAGTTGAGCAACTTTCATTCGCAACATTCTCCAAAAAAACTTAATCTCTTTGAGATATTCAGGCGTTTCGGGACTTTTTGAACATTCTGTATATATACACCGTGCATCAAAAAGGTTGTTATTATATATAGCCAAGAGGCAAAACCGGTTGTGTTGAAATTGTGGCAAAATAAAATTAATGACGACTAAATTACCAAGTTCTCCATTTTTTGCTTTGACGAAAAGAACCGGCACAACATATCATAACTCAAGGCACATTTGTAGGCCCAATCAGTGGCGGCTCGTGAACATTTTTAAAAGGACGTAGCTTATGGGTAAAGGGTGCGCGATATATAGCGGGGGTATCTGGAGATTTGTGTTATTGTTGAGTGTTTTAACTATTATACACTATTTACTGACATGTCATATTGAAGTAGGTACATAAGATAATTTTTTATTTATTTTCTTCAGCGCTCATAGAGAAACCGCCACTTGGTTCTACAATTTATAATATAATATATAAAACTTAAAATCAAAATTTGTCTGTCCGACAAAAACTTTTGAGCGATAACTCCGATCATAAAGAAATTTGGACACAACATTCATCTCGCTAAACAAAGATGAACGTGCGTACTCATGTTCCCACCCCAACATCCGTTCTTTTTGCATCGGGTAAAACCAGGACGGATCGCTAGTATTATATAAAAATCGGACTGTGTATTTTACACTACACACTACAGAAATAAAACTGATGTAATTGTAAAAAAAAGTTATCCATCGTGGAACGCCTGGCAGATCATGTGAAATATTTTGAGCGAAATTCTAGTAACTAAATTTCGTCCAGTCAACTAACGAAATTATAGTAACTAAATATCGGCCTGTAACTAAAATTCACTCTGTATCTAAATTTTGCTCTGTCATCTAGTTGTCGCCTTTAACAAAAGCCAAGTTATATAATAATAATAATAATAAATATACTTTATTAATGGTACATGTACACATGTATTAATAGCGTCAGGTGTCATAATAGGTATAATTTTCAAAGATAATTTTTTGATCGTAATTTGTTTCTGTAATTAAAAATTCTTTTAGATTTTTTTTCAGGTTAACCCCAGCTTTTATATGTGCAGGTACTTTATTATGTTTCCGAATCATAGCGTTGCGGACACCTCTCTGAATTACAGTTAGCAAAGTTGCTAACGTTTTAAAATTATTTTTATTTCTTGTCGAGTAGCTATGCTCAAAATTATTCTCGATAAAAAGAGAAGGATTATTGTTTACAAATAGTGCGCATTCTAGAATAAAAATGTCGTAAACGGTAAGAATTTTAAATTTTTTAAATAGCTCTCTACAGCTATGTCTAGGTGCCACACTCGCTATGATTCGGATACATTTTTTTTGAAGTAAGAATACTTTTTTTGAAAGCGTGGAATTGCCCCAAAATATTATGGCAAACTGTAAGTTTGAATGAAAATACGCATAGTAGATGCTGAGAAGTGCATCAAAATTTACAACTCTTTTTAGATATCTTATTAAATATATTGATCTGGATAATTTTGATTGTAATTGTTCGATATGTGATTTCCAATTTAAGTCACAGTCAATATTTATCCCTAAAAATTTTACATAATTAGTCAATGATACTTCTGAACCTAACAAATGCATTTTCCGCGGAAGATGACAGTAATTGCCGAATTTTATAATTTCTGTTTTACAGCTGTTTATTTTTAAACTATTTTCATTAAACCAGGTGTTTAATATTTCAGTGGTGTGTCGAATTTGATTTAGCAAAAGCCCTTCATCTCTTCCCTCGCATATGACGGCAGTGTCATCTGCAAATAAAAAAAGCTTATCTTTCACAGCTGATGGTAAATCATTAATAAAAATTATGAACGCAATTATCCAACGCATACACAAAGCAAGCGTCACGCGCTGTCATCTGACGAAATACTGGTAACTAAATTTCGCCCTGTTGTCTAGATGTCGCCTTCAACTAAAGGCATGTTTAATTCAACGTACACAAACGTCGTTTCATAAAAATGTCGCGGCAATTGCACGGTTTTACTCCCAACCAAATGCGCTGTTAGATGTTTCACACCAATAACTATACGCTAGCGCTACGAGCGACAGTTCAACGAACTATTTTCTTGAAACGGTGTTGAGTGCATGATATAACTCAGACTCGGAGCTCGCTGTATATAATTCTGTTGAATTATGAATATTTATCGTCTCGAGAGTATTTCATGTGGGGTGTACATTAAGGGTTGCATCCGGACACGTGTGTCGGGTCGGGTTGTTGGGTTGGGTGTCTGCGCTAACGACGGCGCACTAAAAGGAAGCCGGTATTTAGCCAGAACATCGCATTTTATTCCCTGACAGTTTTATTATTTGCAACTTGTTAACTTTGAGGATCGCTTTATTTATTATGTGACGAAGTTTTATTTTGTAAAATATTTACTCACGCGTCCCAACATAAAATAAACTATGTTAAGCGAGAATGTTTTGAGAATGATAAACGATTTAACACGACTAAACTAAAACCTTGGGAAAATGGTTAACGAAACATTATTAATAGTTAAAATATGTTGATGATAATAAAAACTCGGGTCGCAGTGCGAAACCCTGTCGACAATATAGTGTATTTGCTAATACAGGCAGTGTGGCTTTATTTGTGAACTTAACCCTTTTGTTTTTGGACAAAATAAAAATTTTTACCTGTTAATACAGCTCTTAAAATAATATTTTTTTTTAATGTCAATATTACTGTCAATTTGCCAAATTAAATTCACCCTTCACTAAATAAATCCATATCTACAAACTAACGTTTTCATAAATTTTTTTAGCCCGGTCCTGTCGGGAAGCACATTTTTATCTGGAATAGTGGGTTAAATTTCAACTTTGAAACGATTCGGAAAATTTTTCGGTATTTTTGGGCCCAAAAATATTTTTCAACCCCTAACCCCCACCCTTAAAGTAGCCCGATTGGGCCCATTTTAAATAGGCTTCGTGCGGTGATAGATTTCAATATGTGGTTCAAATTTCGTTAAAATCAATTAACTCCTTCGAAAGTTATAGCCTGTACATATACACTGCATATAAACATTTCCAAAAATGGTGCCAAAATTCTTAGGCGGCTATGAAATGTCGAGAAATTTTGGTCCGACCCCTAGGTCCAGCCATCCGACCGACGCCAATAGTGTAAATGCCTTATGGCAAATACACTAATAAGGCAGCGAAATTTTACTTAGTAAATTATAATAATAATAAACTCTATTCTGAAAAACTTACAAAGGTGAATGCATTGAACTAAAACCATTTTTGGCGCGGAAGGGTAAAATTATATTCTTGAGAAATTGAAAATGTAATGAACGTGTCGCAACGTACGTATCTGTATATATAAGCCGCTGGTCTGCAATAAACGCTGTAGGTCGCATACAGCGTCACGCCATACGCCGCGTCTGTATGCTTACTATGGAAATGTATACATACGGTCTCTTTTTCACGTTAAACGCAGCGTCCAAATGCCATCCGTCGTACCTAAATGTTGTAGGCAGCGTCTTTAGTTATTTTCGAGCATTGTAGCGTCACGGACGCTGTGAAATACGCCGCGCAATGAGTAGATTTGATAAAGACAAGGACGAGTTGTATTGATATGTCATTTCTAACTAGTTTCAACACGCTCATGAACTGTTCCCTTGACAAACGAAGATATTCCACAAACTTGATATTATTGTTATTTATGTATTTCAGCAACATGTTAAAACACCCTTCAGTATCCCTCCTCACAAATAATTCGTGTTTTCTTCGTCTCTTTTTCGGCAGTGACATTCTTAGGAGGTCATCGTCATCCTCATCTTCCTCGAGTAAAAGAAGCGTTAAAATTGTTTTAGCATCCATTTTTTTTAAAAAACTAGTTGAAAGATCGAACTATACCTACTGACGACGAGCGATCTCCGCGCATGACGTTCTCTTTTTATAGTGACCACTTAAGTCGCGAGTGACGTACTAACGTTGTACGCTACGTCAGCGAACGCTGGACGCAGCGCATGGCGTAAAAATTGCAGACCAGCGGCTAAAACAAAGTCTCTCCGCGGCGTCTGGCTGTCTGTCTGTCTGAACGCGATAAACTCAAAAATTACCGCACGGATTTTCACTAATAGAAAGAGCCATAAACGAGGAAGGTTTCTGTATCTAATTTGTAAACATTTTGCACAAAGCGGCTGAACTATGACGATGTTTTGTCAAAAAAAAAAACGCTTTTCATACACTTACATGGCTAACGCTGGCCAAAATCTTCAGAAATCATCAAAACAATGTACTGCTACTTGATAGCTCTGCTGTATAGATGAAAAGGTTAATATAATATTTCCAGAATTGTTTTGCACTCGGGTGAAACCGGGACGGGCCGCTATAGTACCGTATAATATAAAAACCGACTGCAGAACATTAAGCTCGTAGGGTTCGATCTCGGCAATCGATGTTATTATCAGTTATTATTACTTTTATTGCAATTACACCAGTTTTACTTATGTAGTGTGTAGTGTAAAATACACGGTTCCTTTTCTTTCATCTGAAAGACGTTTCGCCTACATTGTACGCATGCTCAGGTGATTATTAGAATATGACAATTTTACTTTTTTTTTATTTAATGGCATTTGAGCTCTGAGGATGTGAATATACACGGAACGGCATTAATTGTTTTTTTATTTTAAATCTTTCAGTCACTTTGAAAGCATCTATAACTTCAATGAAAATTTCTTAGATATTTTCAGGATCGCCTTGTCTATTTCACAGCAGATATATTCTCACATAAAATTCTAAAACAATAGTTTTGCGATATTTAAGAAAAAACCTCTCAAATAATGCCTCACATGACCAAATGCAAAATATTTTTTATATCAAAATTTGTCCCCACCCTCAATTTTACACGAAAATATTTTTGAGTTCTGACTATTGGAATATATGCGGGTTGGTAAGCTTTTTAACTAAGTACCCTAAATTTCAATTTTATAATTTTATATCGTCGTAGGGATGTTGAAAAAGTATCGATATATCGATGTATCGATATTTTTAATTCAAAACATCGATATTTTTAGCCGATATATTTTGATCCGATATATCGATACAAAATATCCAATATCAAAAATTGTATCAAAAACGATATATTTTTTTTATTTATGTAACTAAAGTCACTAGAATCTAAAACCGTAATTATTATAATTATTATATTGCCTAATAAAAAGAAATACTGGTAAAAATACCTTCATTTTTATTGTGATTTTTGTATATTAAAATAATGTACATTTTGTATAAAAATTACTATTGATAATAACGCAAAATCTTTTGAAAATTTCACCGATATATCGATATTTTTTCCTCGATATATCGACGTCGATATTGATATTTTTATAAATATCGATAAATCGATATATCGATATTTTTTTTTCACTTCTGACATCCCTATTTTGTCGAAAGAAATTGTACAAAGGAGAGATTCTACAAAAGATGATTAATAATTAAATAAATGATTAATAATAACCGCTGTCCCGTATTATTGTAATTATATTTTTCGAACAGAGTAAAAAGATCTTTTTTAAGAGTAGAACCTAATTTGTATATTTGATATCTCTAAAAATATAAAAGCATTTACTTTCAATTTATGTAGATATAATAACGACTATACAGTCTTGAATACTAAGAAACTTTTCTTTGGTCCTTGTGAATTGGGCATTCAATGTAAATATTATTCAGTCATGTAGGTATAGGGTTTCATTAATATATCCTTGTGTCGTTTGAATCCGGTGACACGCTTTCAGAAAAAGTACACGGATGTACAATAATGGATTCCATTTCTCGCGACAAAAAAAAAAAACAAGAATATTATTGCGTCCAACAGGCGGTAGTCGGTTGTCGAAGGCTCAATATCCGACTGCCTCCTTTGTATATATATATATATGTGAAACCGGGTATCCGGAGACGACGAACGTATTATTCGTAAACACAGCGACACCAAACACCTCTTTCTGTTTCATGGAAGCCTGATATATGAGTGGGTGTAGAAGAACGCGGGTTTGTTTATTTTATGTTGACTATTTTATCGTCTTGTTTTCATAATATATAGTAAGGTACAGATTCTTGCGAACATGTTCAGTATTTGGTAACATCTTGATTTCATTAATTGACGATAATCGTATTTTAGTTTGAATTAAGTATTTTTGTTAGTCGTTAAACATAAAAACAGACCTAGCATACACTATAAGTTAATACAATGCAATAAGAAAGAGAAGCGCTCAACTTTTTCTAAATAAAAAATTGCACACCTATGTGTAAGGACACAAAAATGACAATTAATGGGGGTTATAAATCTTATATTGTTCATAGAAATTTATTTTACACCTAAGGTAAAATATCGTATTTACTTACCGGTGAAATGACGGGTTGAGATAATTTTTCGTGATTTCTTACATACAAAGCACTACTTATCCATCTTTATATTATTCATACACAGCAAAATCGCAAAAAAATATCACTTTCGGAATAATACTCAAGTGGTCTCCATAGTAATTTGGCTGCTACAGATTGGCAAATTTGCAACGTTATCAAATGTCGTTTCAGACAAAAAGGGAAGTAATAAATTGCAAACTGGCTCTACTCATTTCAAATTTTATTTTACCTATATCATTTTGTAAGTAACTGACTTGAATGTATCATTTCTATTAATCTATATTTTATCAATTACACCATTCAATGATCATTTGCAGTTTGACATTGATACACATCAGTGTCGTTTAGAATATGATTAGTTGCGGGCAGCCAAAAATGTGCGAAAATGTATACACTTTCTATTATTTATCTGAGGCGAGTTGTCATCCGTTCATTTTGTGCCAATACTAAATGTCCTATGTACACTTTATCGGTTTACATAGGTATATATTATAGGTGACCGGTAATTGCCTGTATTCCTCTTGGGAAAAGAAACTATGACTAATTTGGAATGATTTACCTCTATCACTTGGGGGTCGGAAATGCGTCATTTTTGTTATGATAATGACACTTCTGTGAAGAATTTTTATTATTTTTATTTATTGTAAGTTTAAACACATAACATAAAATAACAGTAAATTTCGTGGTTTTTAGTTTTCGGAACGCTGGTCAATTATTAAGCTATCAGATCATGGAAAAATTCAGGCCAAAAGTGAGAATATTTTTTTTTATTTTTAATTCCCAAAATTCGGATTTTTATAAAAAGAAAACGGAAGTAGATTTTTTTGAAAATGACGTATTTCCGACCCCCAAGTGACAGAGGTTAACTCATTGAAAATTAATCATAGTTTCTTCTTCCGGGAGGAATACGGTTAGCCTGCAGCAACCTTCGCTTAATATGAGCTTTAAAGCTGGATTAAACTTCAAATTAGTAATAACTCTCTAAATTCACAGCTGAAATGCAAATTAATTCATCGTTTAATCACAACGTGGAATCTATTATATAAAATGTATAAATTGATAGAGTTCCTCAATCATTTGTAGCGTAAATAATCTATACATTTATACATATAAATAAAATTGGAATGTCTGTGTTATTTAAATATTTAAGCAAATTTTCGAACTATTTGTGCCGTAGAGGTACCGCAACAGCTTTTAGAAAGGGTATAGCAGGTTAAGCATTAAGAATGTGCCCCCAGAGCCAAATGTAATGAATATCATATTGTTATGTACGTTACTCATTTACATTACTATTTATGTAGTTTTTGACTCTCGATCTCTTACTGTCATTGCGTAACCCTGAAAGAGGACCTGTTAACAGCAATTTTTTTAAACTGTTCGTTCTCTAAAACTAATAGAGCTAGGAATGTGATTCCAAAGCCAAACTATAGACAACATTATGACAAATATTACATATATTTTTCTTAATTATTTTGCTAATAATAAATACATTTTTTAATAGTAACATTTTTTTCTTGACTATAATTAGTAAGTTCTAACAGAGTGACCACTTTCAAAAAATTCTGAAAAATAGCACTTAATGTGTAGATTTTATTGTTATAAGTTTCATCAAAATCGGATGCCTGCAACATCTTCAAAAAATTTTTTTTTATTACTCAAGTCCCTATTTGTGACTCTACATATTAAACTTTTGAATGATATGTTTAATAATAATAATACAAAATAGGAAAAAGTTACGCTCCATCCACTCTGCTAACCCCTTAAGAGTCTGGCATGTTTTGTAATCAAATAATTCATTGCTTTGAAAAAGATACTCTACCATCTTATTTTGGATTTGATGCAATGTCACGAGAAGATCTTTAGTTAAAGCAATGGTGCGTATTTCAATCGGTGGAAAGCAACCGGATGACTCTTGGTATTTGAGTTCCTGAAGCAATTTGGAAACTTTTTTGTTCAGTACCTCATAACCCCAAAATGGAAGGAATCGGAGAAAAGAGGGGGGGGTCAAAACGTAAAAAAAAATTGTTTAGAAACCAAATGGAAAGGCGGTAGCATTAAAGTACGTGTACTCACTATTGTTTAAAAAAATTGTCATCCGAAACGTGCGGACGGTTTGCGCGAACCGATTTTTTGAAAATCGGAAAAAAAAAATTGTGTCGCAACCGGTTGCGATTTTGAGGAAAATTCTTGTTTTTGTTCAGAGATGCTGTAAAAAAATTGTCATCCGTTTCTGCTGGACGGATTTTGAGGAATTAAAGGTTTGAGTGGCTAAAATTCTCGATTTTTCACTAGCTTTTTTCAAACATCATAAAAAAATTGCTAAAATTGTTAAAAACGGATGACGTTTCTTATACATGTTCTCAGAGGGTCCAACTATAATATGTATCAATGTCATCCGTTTTTATAACATTTAACCCCATTTTTCAACCTCTAAAGGGGTTGTGTACGTTATCTGTATGCCATCAGAAACGAGTCTAACCTCAATATTCTGATTAATATCGCACAAAAGTAAGGGGTTGAAAAATGGGGTTAAATGTTATAAAAACGGATGACATTGATACATATTATAGTTGGACCCTCTGAGAACATGTATAAGAAACGTCATCCGTTTTTAACAATTTTAGCAATTTTTTTATGATGTTTGAAAAAAGCTAGTGAAAAATCGAGAATTTTAGCCACTCAAACCTTTAATTCCTCAAAATCCGTCCAGCAGAAACGGATGACAATTTTTTTACAGCATCTCTGAACAAAAACAAGAATTTTCCTCAAAATCGCAACCGGTTGCGACACAATTTTTTTTTTCCGATTTTCAAAAAATCGGTTCGCGCAAACCGTCCGCACGTTTCGGATGACAATTTTTTTAAACAATAGTGAGTACACGTACTTTAATGCTACCGCCTTTCCATTTGGTTTCTAAACAATTTTTTTTTACGTTTTGACCCCCCCCCTCTTTTCTCCGATTCCTTCCATTTTGGGGTTATGAGGTACTGAACAAAAAAGTTTCCGAATTGCTTCAGGAACTCAAATACCAAGAGTCATCCGGTTGCTTTCCACCGATTGAAATACGCACCATTGCTTTAACTACTTATTGATAATCACACCACTTACATAGCTAAAAAATTATATAACACCACACTTGAGTTGATGTTGATTTTCGATGGTACATATGTTCGTCACTAAAAGAGTTTTAACAACGAGTACCAGAGAAAATCGTATTCGGGACAGAAAAAGATGCCTTTGTGCCAAAAGTAAAATCACTCTGTAGAATTGTAGGATTTTTGCACAACCGATTTGGAAAGCGTGGAAGTTGAAACTCAAAATTAGAATAGAAGAAAAAAAACATTTAAAACTTTAATGGCATCTGAAGTGATGGATTTCCCGAAACTCGGTGAACCTGAATTAAAAATATTATTCACGGGGTCATACCAACTATCTCAGGCTGTTTCATATCTGGCAGAGTTAACTGGAGATCAAGAAAGTCCTCAAATACAATATATAAAAGATTCACCTAAATACTTAAAATTGAAAATCAACATCAACTCATGTGTGATGTTATATAATTTTTTAGCTATGTAAGTGGTGTGATTATCAATAAGATTTTCTCGTGACATTGCATCAAATCCAAAATAAGATGGTAAAGTATCTTTTTCAAAGCAATGAATTATTTGATTACAAAACATGCCAGACTCTTACGGGGTTAGCAGAGTGGATGGAGCGTAACTTTTTCCTATTTTGTATTATTATTATTAAACATATCATTCAAAAGTTTAATATGTAGAGTCACAAATAGGGACTTGAGTAATAAAAAAATTTTTTTTGAAGATGTTGCAGTCATCCGATTTTGATGAAACTTATAACAATAAAATCTACACATTAAGTGCTATTTTTCAGAATTTTTTGAAAGTGGTCACTCTGTTAGAACTTACTAATTATAGCCAAGAAAAAAATTATACTATTAAAAAATGTATTTATTATTAGCAAAATAATTAAGAAAAATATATGTAATATTCGTCATAATGTTGTCTATAGTTTGGCTTTGGATTCACATTCCTAGCTCTATTAGTTTTAGAGAACAAAAAGTTTAAAAAATTTGCTGTTATCAGGTCCTTTTTCAGGGTTACGCAATGACAGTAAGAGATCGGGAGTCAAAAACTACATAAATAGTAATGTAAATGAGTAACGTACATAACAATATGATATTCATTACATTTGGCTCTGGGGGCACATTCTTAATGCTTAACCTGCTATACCCTTTTATCTGTCTATCTATTTGTTTCCAGTTGTCTCAAAAACTAATGAACCAATTCTTTACAAAATTTCTTAGAAACGTAAAATTACTGATTGAGTTGTACATTATGATGTCGTGACTACGTAGATCAATTTGACGAAATTTGGCAAGGAAACAATTTGAATTTAGACTTAGCAAAATAAACCGTTTTCCGATAAAAAATACTCCTGTAGTATGTTGAGGGGTGCGGTTCAGAGATTCATAAATGCAGGAAATAATTATCTAAAAAGGCCAGAACACAGGATGAAGTTGCCGTTTCTTCAATGTAGGCAGCCATTTTTGTCTGGCTTTCCGAACAGATTTGTTTTCTTTTCTATCGTGAAGTTGCTTGCGATGTTTCGAGCAATTTGATCAATATACTGGCGGTATACCTTACAAGGATGCGCGCTAGCTATACTAGCAAAAAAACAAACAATTTTTTTGTGAGATCTAACAAATAGATTTTCATTGAAGTGTTTGATTGACAGAAAATTACACTTTTTCAGACTGTTTCTGGTTGCCATGAGCAAAATATTTAACGTTAATTTCGGATTTATTGGCACATGGGAGGAATTATTTGATACAACTTTTCACATAAGAGTTACTTCCCCTTGTTGGTTACTGTAAAATTAATTTGGAGGCATTACTAGTGTATAGAGCTCCGTTTCCTGAATCTTTTCATCTAAAAAACGTAAAATCTACCAACTATGCACATAAGAGCTATTACAGAACCAACGACGATATACCCTGGTTTTCCGACTTCCAGAACGCTCAGTGAAATTTCATTTATTTATTTATTTATTTAAATGCCTTTATCTAACAGACTAAAAAGTCCATTTATGAGAGCAACTCATTAAGTACACGTGATTAAAATAGTACAATCAAAACAAATATTATATATATACCATGAAAAAAAAACATACCTATAGATACTAAAAGAGAAAAATATCAGTGATACAGATAATTTTAAATATTTAGACAATCGCAAGCCATTTGCACAAATTGGCCGAATTTAGTAAAAAATAAATCAAAGTTTGGATTTGTTTCCGCAATTTGGTTAACCAGAGTACACATTCTAAGTATCGGAGAATCAAAATCTGGTCAATCCTTTTGGTATCAACTCGGAACTAACACACAAAGCAATAATTTTATTAAATAAGTTATTAATTATGTAACTCTAGAATGACTCACCTAAATTGTTTTCGAACTATCTCGTAGAAACGTTCAAATATACACGATATAATTATGTATAGGTAATTGGAGGAATGACAATAATTATATTTCCTTTGTGAGGTATATTGTCAGTGTTTACAGTGTATATAAGTGTTTCTAAATTTTTAAAACAACAACATTCGCAGACAATTACAACAAAAGCTAAGCCGCAGGGCTTACACGAGAAGTGGTTTAATTATTTGCATTCCATAATAACAACGCATAAACGCAATATCTCGCAGGAGAATAACAATTACAGTCGCAGTTCAGAGTTTTTGTCAGTGGCTGTCCGTGCTTAGTAGTTAGTTATGCATGTATATTACACCTACGTGAATATATACAGAGTGTCCGTGGATCAAGTGATTAGTCAGTAGTCAGAACAGTTCATCTATGAGCGCTGCAAAATCTTGGATACATCATAATTTTAGAATGAATTATATTTTCCATAATTAACCAATATTTAATGTTATAGAAAATAGTGTAATAGTTACACAATCAACGCTAAATTTTTGACAGCCACTGGCAGACCACAAAGCTCGTGTATGTTCTGTGTGGCAGACTTTCTTGCGTTTCAAAGCAGCACATGAAACGTCATCATTAGATACCCATAGTTATAGCGTGTTATTTAGATCGGTTTTGAGCTGCATTTACCGTCAGCACATTAGAACAATTAACCATCTAACACTGTCTTATGCTAGAAGTGTTCACTGAATCTATCTCATTCACTAAACACCTTTGACGATTTTGACTCGGCGATACGATGTCGTGCATACACATACATGCTACACGGCTTGTGGCAGTAGTGTTACAGTATATATTGTAGTTTTTTGTCAGCAGTGTTTGAAAAAATTCCAGCCAATTGGGCGACGGGACCATTCCAACTTGAAGAAAATAAAATTTCTGATATCGCGTGAGGTGACGCGGGTAATGGCTAGTATTCAATATGATATTAACTATTCATTTCCATGGTTACCTACATAATATGTTCCACGTCATGTAAAAATTAATCAAAGCATACCTAACTAGTTTATTTCTGACAGATCTATAAAACATAAAGAGCGGATGATTTTTTTTTTATTTTCAAAATATTTGCGAAACTATAAAGTTTGGAAAAACATTTTTTTAACAAAACTTTTTTGAAATATTAATAGAATAATAAGCCGTTATGAAAAGTATACCATTATTATATAAAGAATACCGTTTTAGCATATATCTCTTCTGCGCATGCACCGATTTTCCCCAAAAACAATAGGGCTCTTCATATTTGCGTACCAAACATCCTTCCAAAATTTGGTTTCAATCCGCTCATCCGTTTGACCTGTATCGTGTTCACAGACAAACAGACCCACAGAGCTTTTCCAAAAATATGTTTTTTGGTTTCGGAGGACCTCAAAACGGAAAGATATTGTAAAATTTTTAAAAAGTGATTTTCGACCTAAACTAGTACCATTCCCCACTTGTGGGTTGGAATGGTAAAAGTTAATAATTAGAACATCATAAACATGGACGTGATTCAAAATGTAATTAAACGTTCATTCTAGGCTCGTGTCAGAAGGTTAATCTTGCAGAACAGCAATTTAAAATGCGCGTCGCCATTAAGTCAGAATAATCTACTAATGAGATATGATCATAATATATAGTAAAATTAATTAAATTGTGCAATAACGTAAACAAATAACAGACTAAACATAAAATAAAAAATAATTCTAACTGAATGTAAGGGAACGGTGACCGTAAAACAAAACGAAAAAAATAATATCGAATTGAGAACATCCTCCTTTTTCTTGAAGTCGGTTAAAAAGGAAAAATTATTTTATTCTTTTTCCAGATATTCTAATTCGTTTTACTGAAGTCTGTTCATATTCATTTTAAAATATTTTTTTGTTATATTGGTCATAATAATTAGTTCCTCGAACACCCGTTATATACCTACAATAGACGTGCATGTTATACAATTATACACCAGGGACGTATTTATTTCCGATCCATCCACATTTTGCGATTGTATCCTATTTATGCATTTTATACCCAGACATTTCCTATACCCATGGCTACAAATGATAGATTATTTAAAACTTAGATCTGATAATGTGTAAATCTTGCCGAGTTGTCGGTTTCTTCAATAATTGAACCTCCAAATCAACTCTAGTGATATTTTTCTAATGTCGTTTTATTGCTGTTATTATACTGCAGTGGCGGCACGTGAACATTTCAATGGGCGTTCTGTAAAATCAACCGAAAACACCTCCTAACACGGGCAAGGAATGAGTGAGAGGGGGCAATTAAATTATGAATGTACCCATGTTTAGGATCCAAATCTTCTTGATTTCGGGGCTTGTATGCCGTGGTCCATTGGTATTACTACCTGACGTTTCGTCTACAACTGCGGAAGTACTACACTTGTCGACACACTTACCTGTGAGCAGCCTAGAAGGACACTTCGCCTTTGATAATGTCTACCGCGGTTGTAGACGAAACGTCAGGTAGTAATACCAATGGACCACGGCATACAGGCTCGGAAACCAAGAAGATTTGGATCAACACCGGCCGTGAAAGCCTACACACTTGCATATTTAGGATGTTCTAGTTATTAACTTTTTTCAAACACTGTTGACAACAAACTACCATATAGGTAACACTAGTCACTACTGCCATAAGCCGTGTGTCGTTGATAAAAACAATGAAGTCATTTTATAAATTAATTACTCATGAACGCGTTGTGAGGTGTATTTTTCGAAAGAAACGGCTTGTTTAGAATAAATCATATTTCAAAAATAGAAAGGCGTAGTGAAATACGCCCCCGTAACAAACTAGTGCCTAGTAAAGTAATATTTCTAACATTCCCGGAACGTAATATAATTTGAAAATTAGTTATAGATAGACAGAAAATCTTTTGATTTGTGAAAAATTCCAAATCCATTTTGATATATATTTTTACACGTCGTCCTATGAAATTTGTGTAGAGCGATCGTTAAATGACCAATTTCACACTAGTCCGCAAACAAAAAAAAATGCGATCTTTCCAATCCAATAGTATATTTCAAAAACGACCTCTAAGTTACCGTTTAATTCTATAAGATGAGACAAAGCAGACGTAATTTTTGTAAGCAACATTAATGAAATAAAAAATGACTACACACACAGAATATGACAGGTGTTAAAACTTAAAAGTATATGACGATCCACAGTATGCGTAATTTTCATAAACATCCAAACAGATCTGAAGTTGGAACTGTCAAAAAAATTGAAAACGTAAATTGTGAAAACCAGCTATCTTATACGTGCAGAAAATTCTATGTACATATCTCGTTCGTAGTTATATCAGGACTGTCGCTCGTTATACCATAATGTCACATATCGCCATAATATAATTAATTACGCTCTAGATATATAATGTACTAATATGCTATACTTTTTTTGTTAAACAGAAAGGCATTACGACAAGAGAATTCCTTTAGATGATATATTTAATCCAATATTTTCACTAATTGAATTACAGTGCTGTTTTGCTTAATCGGATTAGCATGTCCGTTCTGTTTACCGAAAGGGGACGTTTGATAATACACTTATAATTTATACGAAGCTGGATAAAACTGAGAGATGAATTTCTTTCTTTATTTATCATCAAAAGGTTATGACAGGCCGACCAAACCGCAGACACAAAAAAATTGAAAAACTGAACCTTCGTTTTTTTACCTTTTAGTGACTGCAATATTTGATTATTAAACTAAAAAAAAACTGCTGAACCGATTTAAGAAAAATTGACATGTATACCTCCTGATTCCTGATATTGTACTTAAAAAAGTCTAAATCTATAGACGGAACGTCGTACATTAATAAATCTAACTTTTTGTCCACAATCCTGCGATTTTTCTTATTAATAATATTGAATACTAGCCATTACCCGCGTCACCTTACGCGATATCAGATATTTTATTTTTTTTACTAGCGGTCCCGTACGGTTTCACCCGGGTGTAAAAGAACGAATGGGGAAGGGAGGAACATGAGTACACACATTTATCTTAGTTTACCGAGATGAATGTTGTGTCCAAGTTTCATGATGATCGGAGTTACCGTTCAAAAGCTTTTGTCGATACGTTTTTAAACTATAATAATTGTTTTTTAATTAATTAAATAAAATTGAAATAAATTTAAATGTAATCCTTAGAAGAAAGCATGTAGAAAATTAAAAAAAAATATAATACTTTCAGCAACGTGGGGCTCGAACCCACGACCCTGATATTGACAGTCGCATGCTCTACCGATTGAGCCATCCGACGTTGTGTACTCACAACGCTAATATGAGTATATTTAGTTAGTGCATTTCATCTGAATAGAAGCTTATTTTTGAGATACATTTTGCGACATTTTTCATTAATGCTCCGCTCCTAATGGTCGTAGCGTGATATTATATAGCCTATAGCCTTCCTCGATAAATGGGCTATTCAATTTGAACCAATAGTTTCTGAGATTAGCGCGTTCAAACAAACAAACAAACTCTTCAGCTTTATATATTAGTACTAGCGGCCCTGTACGTGCTTCGCTACGTATAAAGTGAAATAATAAAACAATTTAATTGGAACATCTATCTATCTATTTTATTAATTGCAAGCTATTTTAAAATATACATGGGCGTATATGTGTGTATGTCGAGTACTCCGGCTGCGCCGTCGTGCTCGAAAAAGAATAGCGTAAAGTATTCGTGGATAACTGGTCTTTAAAACACTTGCTCTATTTCGAGGGTTCACTCCGGCTGCGCCGTCGTGCTCGAAAGAAAAGCATTTGTTTTAAACGATATTCAGTTTTTTTACATCCTCAATCTAGATATATGGTTGTTAAGTTCGTTGCGCCATCTATTGAATATTCACTCAATCCAGTCAACAGGTATCGCCATCTTATATGGTTGTTAAGTTCGTTGCGCCATCTATTGAATATTCACTCAATCCAGTCAACAGGTATCGCCATCTTATATGGTTGTATTATGACTGTCAAGGAATAGACAAATAATTTGCAATAAAATAATATTGCGACTATAAATTGAAATGTAAGCTATCCTATCTTTCAAGTTGGGTCGAATTGCACATGGTGTGCAAATCAAATTTAAAATCGGTTCAGTAGTTTAGGAGTTCATCGCGGACAAACATGTGACACGTAATTTTTATATATAAAGATAGATTATACGTTGCTATATCAAATGTCAACATTTTGTAGTTGGAATGGTCCCGTCGCCTAATTGGCAGGAATTTTATACTAGTGTGTTAAAGAGGAATGCACCACGGGAAAGTAAAAAATATTCTCTTATAAACGCATTTAGTTTAAAATGAGACATGCAATTAAATATTCAGGAGCCAACTGTGCGGAAGCGACGTTTTATTAAAAAAGATATAACTTTTCGAAAGTGTCTGCTGAAATTAATCTCATCTCTTTCTCGTCCTCATAAAGCACCGAGTATAAAATTATTTCTGTCTTTCAAGGACTGGCCGGGTTATCTGTATCTATCTGAGGTGACTACAGCAACATATTACTAAAAATAGTTTAAAAACGTGCAAAAAAGGTCTGAAAATAACGAATCCTGTGCCGTTGTTTCCACACATTCTCTATTACAAGCCCTCGATTCCCTGCAGGTACAAATCCGAGACCTCGCGTAATTGCAGCGGCAGCGCGTGAACATTTTAAATGGGTGTTCCGCAGAATCAATCAGAAGCATCTCATTACCCGGGCTAGGAATGAGGAGGGAAGACAATTAAATTATGAATCATTTTGATTTTTAACTTGTTTCAAACATTGTTGACAACAAACTACAAAATACACTGCAACACCAATCACTACTGCCATAAGCCGTGTGTCCGGTGTCATATACAATGTATGTGTCTGTACGGAAAAGCCGTTTGTTGTTAATATTTCCTTACAAATTGTCCGCTTGGTGAAAATTACAATGTAAAGCTATTTTACGCGGAGAATTTCATAATTGAAAAATTAATTATTCTTTCCACAATTCAATTAAACAGACGAGTTGATATAAAATATTTAACGGTTTTCTTCTTTTTCAGGTCAAGTTCGAAATTCTCAAGAGCAAGTACAGGTGAGTCAAGAACTTAAAATATCTTTCTATTTGAAGAAACTGAGATAGATAATATATTAGCCGTATTCTGCTATTTGAGTTCTAATCACTGTGCTTAGGTAACCACAGTAATAAAAAAAAATATATACAAAAATGATTACACAAAGTGTTTATTTTGATAAACACTTGGTAATCACGGTGGTTAACATTAGCGGAATAGCCCTAAATAACCGCTTGATAACGTAGGTCATGAGCTTCTACAATCTACACGTTATCTGTCAACATAAAAGACGATTTATTATACCTATGTATTTTATACTTCATTACTCGAATTTTCCGTAACTCGATTGTTTAACGTCCCTTGAGAATCGACTAAGAGAAGTTCAATTATAATTTGGATTAGAAATGATTCGAAGTTGTTATATAGCGGTTCCAAAAGCTCCGAATTTATATTTCAGTGATATACGTTTATGAAAATTTGTTTTCAAGATCACATCTTATTAATTTGCTAATATTTTCTCAACATTGTGAATCCTATGTGGCGATTTGAAATTCATAGCATTTTTTAATTTCAATCTTAACCGTAGTCTTACGTTATTTGCACAGAATTAAGGATGGTTTGTCATAAACGAGCTCATATACGAATGTAAATATTTATGAACGGAAAAAAAACTTCTATATACTTATAAATATCATACCTCTCCGGGTTATTTTCTTTCATTTGCTAATATTTTCCTAGTCTATTGATTTTGCCGGTTCGTTCGTTTGGTTTTTATAAGAATTCAATATTATGATTTTCAATATAATAACCTAAGTGTACGGCGCTGCGACGGATGCCGTCGAATCAATAATAATTCAGTAAGTATAGTTCTTACATTTTCGCGTTATTACCGATTGCGCCAAAAGGAGAGCTATGTTTGTATGCGGGTATGTATGTCTATTTCTTTGACACTCTCTGCAGCCTAAACGGCTTGATGGATTTAATTAATTAATAATTAATAATAATTTTAATTAATTTAATTAATGGAGTCAATTGTGAGAGTAGCATAGGGTATAATACTTCAATGAGGTGTCAGCGAAAGAGAGGAAAAATATTTTGTTATTATATCTAACTTGTACCTACATAAACTATAGTTATAACAGAACTGACAATGACAGGCATTTGCAATAAAATACACAGATCTGTGATAATAATAAATTTTAATAGAAAAATTGTAATAACCAAAATTGTAAAATAGCAATGAAGAATTCTGTAATCACACAGTATTCAATTTTGACAATGTACTTTTTCAATTATTGACGCCTAATTTTCTCTGAAGAAACCGAAACGTTTGAAAATAGAAAAAATATTTAGAAAAAAGTACTTTTATTGGATCTGTAAGCTACTATAGTTTCCCCAATTATATCTAACAATATGAGTATCTATCAAATAAAATGTATAGGTATTATAGGTAACACTTTTGTTACCGTTTTGACAAAAACAACAAAATAGTATAAAAAACTCGAATGCGTGTAAAAGACTAGCTAAGAGGAAGTTAAAATGAAATTATAAACTAAAAATAGGAAAACAAGTCAGAAAATCTCAACATACAGTGGATGGGGATCCATTCAAAAAGAAAAGAAAAAGGCGAATAGATCTCCACACGCTGCATATTGAGATTTTCCGACTTATTTTCCTCTTTTTAGTTGTTAATTTCATTTTTGTCCAGTCGGTTTTTTTTTGTTTTCTTGAAATTACAAATTTTTATTTACTTATCGGAATTGCTGAAATACTCTCTACACATGAATCGGTGATTTTTCACTAATTACAAGGCATATTCATTATTTGTCAATGCTAGCATCGTACCGCGCAGAATTCGTGAATACTTACAATATGAATTAATGAATATAAAAATTCACGAATTATATATGTAAGCGACCATTAAATGTCATCTGACAATGACAACAACAATTTTTTGATTACAGATTTTTTAAATCTTTATTCATTTGTTACTTTCACTAGTATAATTAACTTTTATATTGTTACAAGTTGATTAAAAATTGAAATAAAGAATTAGAGAATTCGCGTCAAAAAAAAAACATACCCTTAATTCATTATTAGTTATGATCCTATGTCATTGACTATAATTTAAAATCGGTAAAAAAACAATAGTAGGTATACACGCAATGCTTTACTCTGATATCATGAATATATAATTAAAATGATCTAATTAATTACCAGATAAATTATATATTACTTATTTGTTTATTCTAGATGAATAATATTAAGTATCTATAGTAACCGTATAGAGGCGCCACAAGCGACAAGTATAAAATCAGGAGTGTCACTATTCTGACAGTGAATTTTACTTGAATTCACTATTCCGGAAGTGAATCAGAACACACTACTTCAAATAGTGACAATTTCAGTTTTAGAGAGTAGTTACTTTACACGTACGATAGTGGACCTCTTGATTAACAGTTTTAGATCGGAGTTGTTGATAATAAAAATGTACATATATTGATGCATAAATTTAATTAATTTAAAATACATGTAATACAGAATGATATGACGGTATTATGTCCCTTGTAATTAATATCCAATAGCAAACATATTTTGCATGTAAATAATTAATGCAGTTATAAGCACCCTCTACCCCAAAGCGTTTTAATAATCGAAATCTGTCTCTCCCTAGTTGGGGCAGTGCTGACTTTCCATAATGGCGTTTATTTCATTTCAATACCTAAATATTTAAGGAGATACAAATTTTTAAATTATATTGCCTGAATACGTCATTAGAGTCAAAGCGCGTTCGCTACAAATATTATAATACGGTCCATGTAGACCAGGCCTGGGCAAATGGCGGCCCGCGGGCCGGATCCGACCCGCAGCGCAATTTTGTCCGGCCTGCGAAGCATTTTAGGAAATTTTAGAAAAATAGTAAAATGCGAAAATAGAATGTGAGGACCTTGTTTTGCATTCTAATTTTTGGCCCGCGGTGAAATTGAAATTTTTATCCATACGGCCCGCGGTCAAATTTAGCAGAGCAAGAAAAGGTCCTCACATTCTATTTCCGCATTTGTAGAGCAAAAAAAAAAAGGTCCTCACATTCTATTTCCGCATTTGCAGAGCAAAAAAAAAAAAATTTGCCCGTCCCTGATGTAGACTAATCGCGCATGGCCAGAACGAGATTAGATAATGTGTTAAATGTAGTTAGTGAGCCGTGATGTTTGACGCTAATAACGCCAGCCCTTTGAAAGGAAAAATATTTATTTTATCGACTTCAAACTTTTAATGTGAAGCTGTTAACATACCTAAATAAGTTCAAACGCTAAAACCCGACTACTGAAAAGTATGAAACAATAAAATATTCTTATCTAAGGATAACTGTAGTCATATGCCACCTACCATAACAAAACATTACATTTTAACAGTAGTAAAACGATCATAAGCTCTAGGGAAAAGTGCGTCACGATATACATTTAGAGGGGCCTCATATATGAGATGGCATACGACCACCGCTATCCTCAGAATATTTTCTTGTTTCATTCTTTTTAGTAGTCGGGTTTTAGTTTTTGAATTTGTTTCTTTAATTTAAATTATTTTTTTGAACTTACTTTGATTTTAAATTTGCTCTGGGACCAAAATTCAAAAATAAATGTAGCCTATATGTTACCCGAGTCATAATAACGAATCGATTGACACCTTATTTATCAAAATCAGATGAATAGTTTAGGCCCTACGGTGGGATATCGGTAAATACAAGCATATACACACATAGACCACTAAACTCATAACCCCTCCTTTTGGCTTCGCCGTAGTTGGGTAAAAAATCCTACGGCATTATTTAAGTTTGACAGAGCTCACTCTGAATGATTCAATAAAAAAAAAGTCGTTTATAGGAAGATTGACAGGGAATTTTCGTTCATGCATTTGGCAACACTGCGTTCTGAAAAGTTTTGAGTATCGATTCTTCAGACAGTGAATTGATGTAGGCGATATTTGTTATTATTGAATTTGAGTGACGTGGCACGTTCAACTGTTCGAGTCTTCGTTCGTATGTTTCTTTCGGCAATTGTTTACTTCCACTCGAGTTGATTTTGGCCTTTAGGAGAAGGACTGTAGCTGTCACAATTAACTATTGTTCCCTTTCTGCAACAGTACAGAAGATGTAATGAAAGAAGATAAAAGACGTAATGAAAGGAGAAGTTTATATTGCAAGTAGTCAGCTCGGATATTGTGCAAAGAGGAAACGGAAATTAAATCGAATGAACACAATAACCTCACAAAATCAATAAAATACCAAATCATTCTTACAACTCATCTCCTTGGTAAAAAAAAACAGATTAGACAAAAGTACTCGCTGAAATTTCAGATTTTTTAAGAATGCAATTGTTATTTAGAACGTATACATAGATTATAAATAAAAAAATATTGTAGTTAGTCGCAGGAAACTTTAGTTTCTTACCCGACTACGGCGAAGCCAAAGGGAAGGGTTATGATATGAGTTTAGCAGTCTATGTAGGTAGATAGGTAGATAGACACATAAAAAGATAAGAAACTGTATTCTGCGTTAATACTGTCAGAACAGTGTAGAATGCGTCAGTTACATAGATAAACAATTAAAATTTATGATTAAAAAATTCCTCAACAGAATAAAAATTTCTCTGTAATAAAATAGATTTTAATTTTTGTTTGAATTTTGTGGCTGGTAGATTTTTGATTTCAGGGGCATGCATATTTGTACTTACGGATGTTCCACCGTAACGCCTACACTATTTATCCGATTTTGATAAATAAAGTGCCAATCCAATAAAAAATAAGTTCAAAAGAAATAATTTAAATCAAAAAGTTCAAAAACTAAAACCCGACTACTACTAAAAGTATGAAATAAGAAGATATTCTCATCTGAGGATACCCGTGGTCGTATGCCATCTCATATATATGAGATGTATAGCGTGATGCACTTTGCCCTAGAGCTTATGATCGTTTACTACTGTTAAAATGTAATGTTTTGTAAGGGTAGGTGGCATATGACCACGGCTATCTTCAGATGAGAATATTTTCTTGTTTCATACTTTTCAGTAGTCGGGTTTTAGTTTTTGAACTTTATTTTTTTTCGCCGTGATTTACTTACAGTTGAATTTGAGTTATTTACGATAGACTCTCGCTAAATTTGAAAATACAACTCTTTCTCGCGTTGATGGTGTCATTGTTTAAAGATAATTTGTCTATGCATATAGAAAAAAATGCTTATACTAAAAATATACTGAAACGCGGAAACAATAAACAGTTTTGGAATGATGGCGATCGATAAGGCAGAGGTCTATATATTACACATTAGTGCGTTTGGTTTGAGTCCACGCCATTATTTCTACATCCGGCGATTCGAGATAGCATCGACCGACCAGTACGAAAAAACAAACTGGTTGTACTGTAAATGTAATGTTTGTTATTAAAACGATTTTGATAATTTCATTGTTTTGATAAAAAAAAAAACACTTTAATGTTTTTAAAAAAAATCTGATACCTACTATTGACAGTGTCAACAATTCGTTAACAGCTTCTATTTTTACAAAGCTTTTATACAATTGCACCACTTTTTTGACTCACACATAAAGTCGTAACTAGGTTTTTACAATATATATGCTCCATCGTTGTTTGTTATAGGTCAGTAAAATGAAGATAAAATAATTCGCAAAAGAGTGCTTTGAGGGAACATTTATATAAGTTTGATACCTGCAGCTATGACTAGAACTTGTTAAAAAAGATTTAAAAAACTGTGTTTCATCAGTTTTTTTTTGCAGAACAGTTAGAACTAGCCATATTTTTTATTGATAATTTTGTAATAGAGATAATGATTCGCGAAAAAGTCTTTAAAAATAATTCTCCACCTATTGTCAAAAATTAATAAAAAATTATTAAAGTATTATTAAAATAAAGAAGTTGAAAATTTCCAAGGCCAAAAAATGTTTAAAAACATCCAACATTTAAAAATACGAAAAATTATCAATTATTTTAATTTTTCTATTATTTATTGATTTTTAAGTCGGGTAAAACTGTCTCCTTCCTCCTCTCCAAATTCTTGTAACTTTCGAATTAGTGGAAACTGAGTTCGTCATTTTACTGGCCTAATTAATTAAATTGTTTCTGATTCATAGTCTGATCAAAACCAATGTTATTTCATGAAAGAAATACACGCATCACTTGTAGAATGTTTAGAAAGATAATATTGTTAAGGTTCCGTAGCTCAAAAGGAAAAAAGGAACCTTTATAGGATCACTTCGTTATCCGTCTGTCTGTCTGTTTTTTTCAGGCCACCAAAAAAATAATATTTATGTCAGCAAAAAAATCACTCATTTTTTGTTGACATATTTTATTAGTATTATGTCTATACAAAATTGATTTTTTACGAATCCTTATATATGTATAACTGCTTCTCATGCCTGTATAGCGGTAGTAAAGGACCCTTTTTCTCACAAGTGCGTTAAGTAAAACAAAAGAAACGCGATTTTACCAATCAAATAATAATTTCTCTGTCAGTTGTCATTTAAATCCATATGAGAAAAAGGGGCAGCATATTTGGCGTTGTCTTCTTAAACAATCCAAATAAATTTCAATATGGCCGAACTCTCAACTGTCAAATATATCTATTATGATGTGAAAATCAGCTATTTTATAGCAGGTACGTGAAGAAAATGTATGTATTTCTACTGTAATATTTTTTGACTCGTGTACGTGTCACATGTCACAACTCGTACATATCTCGATACATAAATTATTAAATTAGCTTGGTGTAAACATAATGCTAATAAATACAATTTTTACATCACCTATCTCTGTAAACTTCATAGTCAGAGTGCCCGTCGGTAAAAATTTTACTGACACATACTCTCCCCAAACTTTGTATATGGCTTCATTAGGCCTAGTCTGACACCTGTTTCCACCTTGACTTTTCTTGATTTTAGGGCGTTTTCCCTCTAAATTTTCCGAAAGATGTCGTTTTGACGACATGTAAAAATTTATAGATAGGTACTGTTTGTTTTTTTTAATTGGGTAGCTTAAAAACTTCAACCAAAACGCTAAAATAATGTTCTCTAAAAAATAACATGAACCATTTAAAATGTCTGACACCTCGAATATGGTCGACATATTCGAGGTGTCAGTAAAATTTTTGCCGACGGGCACTTTGACTATCACACCGGGGTGACACTTTTTACTCTTCACCGGTGCAAGAACTTTTTCTTTTGCCTTCGACGCTCACTCAAGCGAAATTACGTCCAAATCTAGAAAATTTTAATATTGATAGACATTTATTATATTCTTTCTCAAATTATTTATTAAATCCGTTTGTTGAGGTTAATGTAAGTTTGAAATTATTTGTGTAACTTTGTTATTCTCAATTTATAATTTTATAGAAGGGTTTGTAGGTATTAATTTAACTTATTTGAAGGTAGGCATAGACATTTTATACTACAGGGCACTTTATTTCCGGAAACTGAGGAACTTTAATTGCGTTACAGTTTCATCTCCTTTCATTTTCGTATCATTCTGTAAAGGTTTATACAGGCGCATGTGTCATACAGGTGTTCATCTTATTTTACGGCTTTTGAAATAACACAATTTATAAAAAAAATCAAACATAAAAAGGCATGAAAAACAGCTATTTTATATGGGGGTGTGCAAAAAGATATTTGTGAATCTTTTCCAACGACATGCATGTTAAGAAGGTTGGGTCAAATATTCCAAATGATTAATTATTTGTTAAAATTTTTAATAGATTTTCTTCTCAGTGATATAAATAGATTTATTGGTTTTAGTTATACAAAAAATGTTAAAAACACGTCAAAAAATACAATGTTATAGGATGCATTGTTCATCTCTAAGAATGCTTAGTAAGTATAGGCTATGTGCACAAAACCTACTAGCGCCGCTAGTGGGTAATAGAGAATTGTTGAACTCACTTTTTTGTGGAAATCGCGACATGTTTCTATGGTGATAAGTCAAAAACTTCAGTTGGCCATGATGTGTCAAAAAAAATTTAATAACTTGTTTACACTGACAGCGGGTCGTCAAATTAGGACGCCAATGGTCTTTATCTTACTTAATCGTCATCAGCGCAACAGCCCGGAACACAACAAGCATTTCCAGATCGATTAGTTTTCATATGTTTTCTTTGTAATTACATAACAAACTTCATAAAATTATAACTATTTTCACTTTTAATAAACATTGCTCACTGACATACGGAAAATTTGAGCTTGAAGTTTCCCCTAGTGCTCACTACAAACGCTCGCATCGAAAAATTTGTAACTCCGCCTCCCTGTAAACATAGATTTTCCCCCGCACAAGTGCCTACCCAACCTTCTTAAATAAAAAAATCTTTTTTACGTTTTCATTTTATTTGCTGCAAAAGATGTATTTTTTTTTTTTGTAAAACGGTCCTTGGAATTTCTGCGTACCCATCATTTATTCTGCATGCAAAATTTCACGACTAACCGTCTAGACGGAAGGACGTAGCGAATCTCATCATAGGGGTTCAATTTCTACAATTTTAGTACATAACCTTAACTTTAGATAAAAACATGCATATCAGGTCACCAGCTGCCATAGTTATCTACAGTCTACACAGTACAGTTTCGTATTTTTAATAATAAATTGACAATTAAATTGGTATTTAAAACTGTTCTCGGGCTATAACTTATGCTCTGAGGGATTGCAATAGACAAACCATGGCTCCGAATCTCCCACCACGATCAAGAAATGATATATTATTTGTATTAACTGAACCAATAAGATAGGTACTGTTTACTTTCTGTGTCAATAGCTTTTTTATACAATGAAGTTGGTTTTTATTACAGTGAAGTGTTTTTCCTCTCACTGAATTTTTCATGTATTTTTGCAGTAAAACTTCTTTAAGCGCGACTTGAGAGTAGCTCAAATCTCTTTTCGGAAGGAAGTTACGTGTTTACTTAGTTACCCACTGACAGATGGCGGCATCAAAACGCATCTGTAGGAAACATTACTACGGGCGCAAACCAAAAAATTAATTTGTATTTCCCAAAAAGAGTGGTAAAAAATTTAAAAACGTTTTGTTTCAACTGCGCGTGAAAATTACATGCATTCATTTTTTTATAAACGTTCATTTGCTGAATTTTTTGTCAGGGTAAAGATTTAAGAGATTTACGTAACACTATAGTATTTCTGAAAATACGGGCTAATTCGCAATGTGGTGAAATAAGATGAACACTCTGTATGTTCCCCTTTCTCGTACTTCGATGGAGAGAACTTTCCTGAAAGTCAGATCTCACCCTGATATTACCGCGGAGACTCGTGCCTACCTATATAAAGGTGCGTGTACACAAGAAGACGAAGTCTTTATTTACAATAATAATATATACAATATACAGCTGTGTACAATAAAATATAGGGGTTTCAGCAATACTGCTATAGCCCTTATTAAAGAAATTAAACATTTACATGTTTTAAATTTTGATTAGTTTAGATTGGCAAACATTTTTTTTTTGTTTTTGTCAGCCATTAAACAAATAAATACGCAACGAAAATGTTATACAGGTATTTCGTGCTTTTATATGGGACAGAATCTCAAAAATAGATAGATTACTAAAAAAAGTTACTATTAAATTTGAACAAAATTGCGTTATTATGTACAGAAAAATAATATCTATACTCAAGGTTAGTAGATTACAGAGGTTGTCTTGTTCCATCTGACCAAGCAGCATAAGCAATATCAAAATATCATTTATAGCAAGATAGATATTTATTTTAGATTGTGACAAATAATATGTGAAGTGACGTCATAGAATTTACATTTCAAAAATTAAAATGTATTCATCGATAAAATATAGACAATTTTCAGTTAAACATTTTTTAAATGGAAAATTTTTAATATCATTTGGGATATTGTTATAGTTTCAATGAGATGTAGGTGAAATTTCTTTTAACTAAGTCTACGTATCACGTAAATGTCTTTCCTAAAAAAATAATTTATACTTCGCCTTTTTGGTTACTGTAAAATTAATTTGGAAGTATTATTACTTATTAGTGTATAGAGCTCTGTTTCCTGAATCTTTTCATTTAAAACACGTAAAATCTGCCAATTATGCACATAAGAGCTATTACAGAACCAACGACGATATTCTGTATTTTAATTTCTTTGACATTTGTTAAGTACCGCCGTTAAAATTTATAAACAACAGATGTCCCGTAATAAATTGACAGATCCGCCAGATTCGACGAAATGAGGAAACCTCTGTAATCAACTAACCTTGGTTTTTAATAAACACTATCTCTTGACAACTGGACGCTAGCCTTATTAGGTGAAAATTTCCGAGAACGCCAATTTACTGTTAATACATTAATTTAATTATCCCCGAAACTATTCATGTTAATTATAATACAGAGTTATTTCAATAATTCGAGTCATCCCAGCTGTTTACTTAGACTTAAGTTTAATCAATTTGGAACTCTATTCTGTCACAGGTGCACCTCAGTTCCGTTAACATAATTGGTATTGTGTTTCTGAAATCAAAACCTCTTGAATCATTATATGTATAATAATAACACAAGCAGCTGGTTCTTACAATATAACAATGACTTTATATCTTACTAGCCGTTACCCGTGGCTTTGCACGCGATTGAAACGAAACACGGATGCATTCCCATTATTTGCCGTAGTTACTAATTTCTCAACGTAGACGCCCCCAAAGTCATGAATAGCGGGAAGTTGAAATGTTCGCGACGTCATATCAGGAGTTAATATATTTCGAAAGACGTGGACGTATGCGCATGAGGTACCTGAGTAACTTTATGATCCTTTTCTTGTAAGGGTCTGTTACACTCTCGAGAAGGTATATGAAAAAGTTTGCTAAACACGTTTTACTATAACCAGAAATTATTTTCGACATATTTTACATATTTTCTTAAAATTTCTACTGACAACATAATATGTTTTGTTCGTGGCAAAGTTTATCTATTCTATTTTATATTTTTGACAGCTAGTTCCATAGGGAATAAAAAAAAACTCATCCACGCGAACGATATCGCGGGTGATAGCTGGTTTTGTATAAAAGTGAAAATCATGTGTGCTGTTTTGAAAAAAACTGTTTATAGTCCCATATAATTAAAAAATAATGATCTTGTATATAAATAAATTTTTTAATCAAAAATTTTTTTCAGAAATCTATATATATAAAATTCTCGTGTCACAGTTTTCGTTGCCATACTCCTCCGAAACGGCTTGACCGATTTTGATGAAATTTTTTGTGCTTATCCGGTATCTATGAGAATCGGTCAACATCTATTTTTCATCCCCCTAAATGTTAGGGGTAGTCCACCCCTAAATATTTTTTTTATTTTTTAGACAAAATTTTTAATTTCTATTTTTTTATGATACAACATACAAAAATACATACAATCCTCAATTTTCACCCTTCTACGACCAACCCTTATTTTTTAATAGCCATTTTAGTAATTTAATCATTTTTCCTCTCCGGTCGAAAACTGATCAATCGTCATTTAATTAGTTATCCCCGCCAGATGTCTACAGGCGTCACTTCGCCAACATCTATTTTTCATCCCCCTAAATGTTAGGGGTAGTCCACCCCTAAATTTTTTTTCTTCCTTCCCCATTCGTTCTTTTGCACCGGGCACGACGGCGCAGCCGGAGTGCTCGACATACACACATATACGTCCATGTATATTTTAAAATAAATAAAATAGATAGATAGATGTTCCAATTAAATTGTTTTATTATTTCACTTTATACGTAGCGAAGCACGTACAGGGCCGCTAGTATTCTTATATAAAAGCAATGTACCATTATTGAAAGATAAGGACATGACAGTTCATTGACATGTTATTTGAGAGAATCAAACTGAACTTTCAATAAGGTCTTTGAATCCTGAATTCGTATTTTCTAGAAACCGTACAGAATAAGTCTGAATATCTGGATATTCCCATTAATTGGTATCGATTTGCAATTACGAACTTTCAAGAACAATAAAATACGCAGAGAAGATATTTCAGTATTCCTAACTTTATTAATCTACAAGTTATTTACACATAGTTCAAAAAGACTTAAATGTTGTATTTTAAGATTAGAATGAAATGTTTTTACGGCAAAAATAGAGAGCTATAAAATACAAAACTCAAGAAAGCTTTTTGATAATTTTTTTATTTCTGGATTGTAAAATCAAGTAGGTATCTAAGTTAATATAATTTTTAGTTGCACCATTAGGCTGGTGCCAAAACGAATTTTTAACGCTAAAAAAAAAATATCAGGCAAGGACCAGGTGGAAAATGTTATTGAGGCTCCAACTTTAAGGGAAAATAGTCGTATTCTGAACTGCAAAAAAATCATGCTTATTTAAGATAAAAAAAAAGACATACTTTCACAAATTTTCATGCAAATTAAATTATTTTTACGCGAGAAAAAAATTAAATACTGAAAAATCGGTTTTTCGCCATTTTGACGGTTCATTTGAGGTTATGTCGAAAAGTGTTTGGTACAAAAGTTTTAGATTTTTTTACCATCTACAACTTTTGTGCAGAACAATTTCCGCTAAGAGGTCACGTTTTGTCGTAAATCGTAGAAAACCGTCTTCAACCCCTAAATTGCATCCCCATTTCACCATTTTGAATGTTTTCGTGTTTAAATATTTTTTTCCCTTAAAGTTGGAGCCTCAACAACATTTTCCACCTGGTCCTTGCCTGCTATTTTTTTTTTTCAAAAAAGTATAGGCATTAGCCTACATGGTGACTTTGCTTCTGGAAGAAAAAAAAATTTGATATTTTCCTCTAGAAGTAAATAAAATCCAGTGTCTAAAAACAAAATCTTTTACAAAATTGTCAGATCCTATGTAAAATATATGATAAAATATACCATATTTTTCATTTTAAAGATGTTATAAAAATAATTCAGGTAGTCTACTATCGATCTGACAGTTAAAGCGGTGAACGTAAAAAATGGTTCCGATTTTAGAGAGAATGAAACTTTCAGAAAAGATAAGTTATATTTAAAACTCGTGTTTTTATTAAAGTAATTCAGAGACTGAAAAGAACAAAGTAGTAAAATATTAGTCAAAAATTTTTTGACGTGATAACGTCTTATAAATTGATGAATCACCAATCTTATAAATTGATAAAACACCGGCTGCATGCACGAAAAAGTGTAACGTTCCTAACGTTCGTAACGCGTAACGTTCCGCCTGACCCTGTGCGTGCTTTTTGCTAATTTCTCGCTCAATTTAAATCAGATCGGTTTGAAACCAGTCTTAAACGAAAGAGGAGAACATTTTACATAGATTTCGTATAACAGAATTTGCCTAAACAGTTTTTTTATACAAATTTATATAGAAAAAATATAGTTTAAAAAAAACTAAAAAACACGCTTTATATCGGACTAAAAAGTAAAAAATAATTGTTTTAAAATAAGCTTAAAAAGCGTTGGGCGCTCGATGTACGAAAATGTGGAACAAAGCGCCCCACGCTTTTTAAGCTTATTTTAAAACAATTATTTTTTACTTTTTAGTCCGATATAAAGCGTGTTTTTTAGTTTTTTTTAAACTATATTTTATTTTTCACTTTTTAGTTTGAGGATCTATAAAAGAATTTATTAATCCTGGGGGTCCTAATAAGGATAATGGGAAACTGTTATCAAATTATTGCATTGTCATCGGTCCTTGATACGTATGCAAAGTTTCAAATTAATCAGACTTCGGGAAATTGGTGAAAATTATGCTCAAAGATTCCGTTACGGACATACATACTTAGTTACAACCCAAACTAATATAAAGCGTATAAAAATAGTTGTATAAATGCAATGTTGTCTAATGCATGGCGCGACGCGGTCGGTCGTCTTTGTTTGCCGTACATGGAAATTAGAAAATAACGTATGTCTTGTCTTAACATGAAAACGGCTGCATTTCTAATGTTTAATTCAATTTTTTGACATTAGTATTTTGTGAAATGCAACGCCTTCTAAGTTAAGTATTAGAATAACTAATTATTATTAGAACATAATACTTTGACAGTTGCAAACGTCACTTTTGACATTTCTTATCATTCCGACACCAAGGATAAGCGGATTGAAACCAAATTTTGGGAGGTTTAGGTTATGTATTACGGAATACGTTATCACGTAAAACTATCGTCCGTAAACCGACTTTACAGACAACCAATTTTTTTTTGACGTGATAACGTCTTATAAATTGATGAATCACCAATCTTATAAATTGATAAAACACCGGCTGCATGCACGAAAAAGTGTAACGTTCCTAACGGTCGTAACGTTCCTAACGCGTAACGTTCCTAACGCGTAACGTTCCGCCTGACCCTGTGCGTGCTTTTTGCTAATTTCTCGCTTAATTTAAATCAGATCGGTTTGAAACCAGTCTTAAACGAAAGAGGAGAACATTTTACATAGATTTCGTATAACAGAATTTGCCTAAACAGTTTTTTTATACAAATTTATATAGAAAAATAGTTGTATAAATGCAATGTTGTCTAATGCATGGCGCGACGCGGTCGGTCGTCTTTGTTTGCCGTACATGGAAATTAGAAAATAACGTATGTCTTGTCTTAACATGAAAACGGCTGCATTTCTAATGTTTAATTCAATTTTTTGACATTAGTATTTTGTGAAATGCAACGCCTTCTAAGTTAAGTATTGGAATAACTAATTATTATTAGAACATAATACTTTGACAGTTGCAAACGTCACTTTTGACATTTCTTATCATTCCGACACAAAGGATAAGCGGATTGAAACCAAATTTTGGGAGGATGTTTGATATGCAAATATGAAGTGGCCTATTGTTTTTGGGGAACATCGGCGCATGCGTAAAAGAATATATCTCTTATAATAATGTTTTATATAATAATAATATAGTTTTTAAAACGGTTTTTACTCTATTTTTACTAGAAATTTTTGTAAATTTTTTGGGGAAAATCGGCGCATGCGCAAAAGAGATACATGCCATAGTTGTTTTTTATATAATAATAGTGTACTTTTTATAGTGTTTTATTATTCTACTTAATAAAATTTACCTAAATTTGAAGCGAAAGATGCAATATCATAGATTCGAATTATTATAATTATTATATAAATTTAGGTTATGTATTACGGAATACGTTATCACGTAAAACTATCGTCTGTAAACCGACTTTACAGACAACCAATTTTTTTTTAAGATATTTTTATTGAAATGTAGGTAAGTACTTAAAAAGAAAAAAACATTTTTTTATAATTTAGATTCATAATAAATTATAAAATCCTGTTAAATTCCTATGCTCAAAATTTGTCTACCTTATCCTAGTTTCCTAAAAATTCCTTCATTCGCCCATTGCTATTAATTATAAGTTGAAGTTTAAAAATTGTAGAAAATAACGGGAAGTGTGGTAGAAAACAAATAGTAATGGTGCGAATGGCGTCTGTTATGACAAAGTCGAGAAACGGACGTTAAACGCATTATTATTATAAAATCCTGGGTCGTGACGAATCAACTATCTGAGTTCACAAAATCTTTTGCAGGTGGTCTCCATCATACAACGTAGTGGTGATTCATTAATCTCGAATAGAAATGCAAATTCCACTTTAAAAGAGTTTGACACAAAACTTGTGGTTGCTATTTAAAATTTCAAAGCTACCCCCTGCCCCCCACGGAGGCATCTCCTTGGGGGTAATTTTTGTGACCGAAAAATATATTACAACGAGTTGAGCAATTTTCATTCACAACATTTAAAAAAAAATCTCTTTCTGGCGTTTCGGGACTTTCTGAACAGTCTGTATATTGCTCTTTGCGCCTGTGTAGCGATAGTTAAATAACACATTTCGCACTTGTACGTAAAGTAAAACAAAAGAAATGCTATTTTATCAATCGTTTGAATTACGCAATATTTCAATAAATCACGTATATGTCTCCGAGTTGATAGAATGCATTTTCTACATACTCGTATTTATAAACGAACTTTTCTGTTCATTCTATACTTTCACACATACAAGCATATTTTCCTGACGCAAAGCACAATTTTCCAGTTTCAAAAAGAGTATAAACAAACTTTCTCATATCTCGACGTGGGTCGTCCGAGAAAATTATTCTGATGAAAGTTGAAGATTGCGATGTCCAGCAATTTATGTTTTCTGTGAATATATTTCAAAACACGTTTCCAAGAAAAATTGGGTTCTTATGAATAAAAAACTGCAGACGAAAAAAACAGATGACTTTCTGAGAGGAATAGAAAGATGCTATCTGTCTATATATTGCCGTTCTAAAAAAGAAAGTTTCATCTGACAAGCAAAAATTACAGTTATCTAACTATAGGGCAAATTGAAGGGCTCGACCTAGGGGAATAACCAACGAGTGCAGGCAACATTTAAATCTATATATAGGTATATAAAATTCCTGTGTCACAATTTTGGCCGCGTTAATCTCCGAAACCACTGAACCGATTTTAATGAATGCTTGGTGAAACTTACGCTATAGGATAGTTTTTATTTTGTACTAATTACCATGTTTACCCAAAAAAACTTAACATGTAACGACATCTGATAGAATTCGCTCAAAGCTATTAATTCAGAAGCAAATCTGATAGAATTTGCTCAAAGCTATTAGTTGAAACGCCGAGCCGCAAACGAAATCCATTTTGCAGAATTATATATATGGCACTCGAGTGAAACCGGGACGGACCGCTAGTATATCTATATTTTGTTAATTTATTTTAGTATAGATATAATTACTTTTTGTATAATTTTTTCATTAAAAACGTGTTAGTTTTAGTGTAATTCCATTTCTATTTGAAATTTTTAATTATTTTTCTGTTTGTTGAAATTTTAATTAATAATACATATTTGAGCTTTATAATTCAGTAGCGTGTCTATATGATATGTTTTCATACGACCCTCTATGGGCTTTCGGTATGTCAGTGAGCAATGTTTATTAAAAATGAAAATAGTTATAATTTTATGAAGTTTTTTAATTACAAAGAAAACATAGGAAAACTAAGCGATCTGGAAATGCTTGTTGTGTTCCGGGCTGTAATTGCGCTGATAGCGATTTAAGTAAAATAAAGACCATTGGCGCCCTAATTTGACGTTCGGCTGTCAGTGTAAACAAATTAACATCAGTTTTCCTTATTACATTTTTTTTTTGACACATCATGGCCAACTAAAGTTTTTGACTTGTCACCTTAGAGACATGTCGCGATTTCCATAAAAGTGAGTTCAATAATATTATCTATTAGAGTTAGACTATTACCCACAGTAGGCTTCGTGCACACAGCCTATAAAACAGCTGCTTTTCATGTGTGTATAGCGGTTGTAAAATGATATAATTTTTCGCACCAGTGCGTAAAGTAAAACAAAATTAATGCGATTTTACCAATCCAATAGTCATATCTCTCTCAGTTACAATTGAAATCTATATAAGTGACAGAAAAGCAATAGACACCAATATGGCCAAACTTGAACCGGCAAAAATATTACAAATATACTTCTTATGATATGAAAAATGTAGCATGAATCTCGATTGTAATGCTTTTATGAGTTATGACTTGTGTGACTATTAAAATCGCTCGTTATTAATACAATGTCACAACTCGTCATAAAATTACAAATTAGATGCATAAACTACAATAATTATTCAACATTTAAAAACATTATCAAAATCAACGTAATCCAAACGTCACCGGTTCTAACATATTTTTATTTATGAAATATTTTATGACGGCGTTTAATATTCCAAACCATGCATGCGCTAAACTAGCACGAACCCTGTAATATTGCATTATTTCTCTATATATATGTCACACATATAGTAAGCTTAGTCTTTGTTTTATAACAGTTTCCGACAATCGAACCGCAGCATAACGAACGTTTAATATCACTCTACTTTACAATGACTAATGGTGCGATTTCTCTATGTGCCATGTGGTCAATGTTGGAATTTACAATCCTGGTAAACTGTCACGTTTCTAACAAATTTAGCATTGCATATTGTTACACGCTGCCCGTTGGGACGACAAAGGATTTCGTGAGACAGCAATCGGGTGGTATTTCTAACAATAACACACGTATTGTTGTGGAACAAATTGTTCAAATAATACGATGAAGGATGGTTTTGGTTGAGGATCATAAATAAATAAGCTTTACCAATGTTTCGCTAGTGGCCTACGTTTCGAAAAATTTAATTCGAAAAATTGTTGGCCACTAGCGAAACATAGGTAAAGCTTATTTATTTATGATCCTCAACCAAAACCATCCCTCATCGTAACATTCTATTGGATCAACACTACTTTATGCTGAAGTGTTCAAATAATAACAATATGTGTAGGTAAAAAGGCTTTGTTGCCAAATTCCAGGCAACAATGAATGCAAGAAAAAGAAAGAACTATCCAGCATATATAGTGGTGACATAAATTAACAGTCAGTATCGTGAATAGTACTGAGGTAACTGAGATAATTAGATAAATGAACTGTGTCAACAGTTAATAAATAAGTTTGCTCAATACATTTTGGTGTGTTCCTGTGTTAAAAATATTTTGTGTACATAAACAGTGACTTTGTATCTTTTATTTTATTAGTTAGAATTGTTGTTTTGTTTCTGTTACGTTAAAAAGAAGTACCTTTCGTTTGTTTGTGTACTTGTTTTGTTAACGTTTCACTAATGTAAATAAAAACTTTCCACCACGAACTAAAACAGTTTTATTACAACATTATGTTCAAATGAGACGAAAAGCGTCAGCGCCTTACATTCTAACAATTTCTCGTACAAAAATTAGAGTTTATAAAAATGTGAGCTGTCGTAGGACGCCTGGCAGAAACATAAAGGACCCCGCATAAACCGTATGAGATTTGGTTCTCGGTTAATTTAAAGGAAAACACACTGCGTCATTGTGTCACAGCGGATCATACAAATAATAATAGACGCTTATGACCTCAGATGTTGAGCGTCTGTAATTTATAATTCATTCAGTCATACAAATATTAAACGTCGGGCGTCTATTATGTACTATTTATTTATTTAAATATTAAAACATTAAATTGCTTACTTTTTGTGTAGTACTGACTGATCCAAACGTCAATGCACCTAACATTCTCACTTAACACTACACCGGTGATGCTCAATTTTTGTCAGTAACGCCCCTGTTTATATAATACTTTAATAATGACACTTCCCCGACAAATTTTAAATGAATGGAAAAAAATTATACAAAATTAAAATATAGACAATTGTAAAAATGAAAATTAAGTAATTTCAGCACACGTAAAGCGAAAGCGGAATAATTTTTAATGCGAACATAACCTTGAAATTGTTCCACGCTCTCCTTTTAGAAGCGTCACCTACTTTTGCTCACCACTGCACTATACACCGAAAGTTCTTTCACCTTGTTTTTCACTTTCAAGTAAAGTAAGTCTCATCGTTACGGGTCACATAAAACTGATAAATATTAGAGCTGTAACAAACCGTATGTATTCGTTACTGAGTAACGGGTACATCGTCTGACTCGAAGTAACGAATCGTTACTTACAAATTCATTTCGTTACTCACATCTTTCGTATCCATGTCAGTTCGACTCGTTTGATGCGGTTATACGTTATACGAACGAAGTCATACCGTATTACGTATGCGACGCGCCTCGATGCGATGGTACATTCTTGATGCTGTTAGTACACGATTGTATGTAGTATGAAAAGTAACGAGTAACGTAACGATACGAAAGTAACGGGTACTGGTTCTTTAAGTAACGAATACACAATTTTTCGTTACTTTTATATCTAATAAATATAGCCACGCAGCGGCACCGCGGTACAAATAAGTCAAGCCGTTACGAGTCATATGTAACCGGTTTACATGCTATATAAATTTCACTTCAACCGAGCGTAAAATTATAGACACTATTTTTTTAAAATTATATTACCACATTCGAATGATAAAATAAAAGAACTAATTAATTAAAAAATATAACTAACTAGTTCTAAACGAACAGCATTTTTTAAAATTATTTTTATGGTCTGATTCTTGCCTAGTAGGCACAGCGTTTATAAAAAATAATTTCATTTCAAAGAAACAAAAGTTTGCAATGACCTCTGAAATTTATTAGAGAACGTTATATAAGCTCAATGCATACGCAATAATATGTACAGTGCGTTTGAAAAAAATAAGAATTATTTTGCAAGAATTACTAAATTATGTCTACCGTAAATTATATCATTACCTACTGTAGGTTTTATGTGATGATCAAAAGTTAAAATTGTATTTTTTATTCGCGTTATAAATGTGATAAATTTTCAAAATTTGTTTAACAATGGCAAATGTGCAATACAATTGAAATTACGACAATAAGAAAAATTATAAAAAGTAAAAAAGCTAATGACCTTAGTAATAGTGTATCTACAATCTCTCCCCCCCTACTTTTTTAAAATACCTACAAAAATTAATAATTTTATTTTTCTTGACATTACGGAATTTTTAGTCCAATCAAAAATATAAAGTGGCAATTATAAGATTACATTGTATATTTTTGTTAATAGTACCTATAATATCCAATTTCTACAGTAGAATTGAAATTAGACAAGTTCAGAACAAGTCGTATTTGCTTTCTGTATTTTTAACCGACTTCAAAAAAGGAGGTTATCAATTCGACATGTGTTCAGCTGTAACTTTTCGATGGGTTAACAGATTTAAAAAATTTCGATGACGTTATGTTCACGGAAGTTCCATATTTTTTCTTTGTTAAAAATCGACGTAGGTAGTCGTTTTTGACTGACTTCATATCTACAGCATTTGTAAACCGGTTTTAATTAATCTTTTTCTATTTAATAGAGCATACCTTCAGAATGGTCTCACTCTCATATAAACTTCATTTAAATTGGTTCAGCGGGTTTTTTCAACTTTAGCATTAAAACATAAAGAAAGAATGGTGTTAATAATGTGCGAATTACGTGTTGCAACACAATTTTACCGGTGATATGAAAAAAAATTTCACACGTTTCGGGGGTGAGATTTCACCGGTGAAGGGGTTGGTGACAGTCGGCGGCAATTTTCAACACCACCACCGTTCTCAGCATCCTCAAAAACGAGGAGATAACCCAATTTTGCCGACAATATAAAAAATCACTCGTTTCGGGGGTGAGATTTGGCCGGTGGAGGAGTTGGTAAGAGTCAGCGACAATGTATAACATCACCACCGTGCTCAGCATCCTCAAAAACAGGGAAAAATATTTTTTCCGGAAAGGGAATAATGTGCGTTTAACCTCGTGCGGGGGTGTTTTTTGACCGTTTTGAAGGGTTGCGCAACCTCAAAGAGAATTTTAATATTACCACTCAAAAACTTGTTCCGGCTCAAAATATTTACATGTTCGTCCGACTCACTGCACACGCCATTAAAATGGATACAGAAATATATTATTGCTGTTCGAATCAGAATTTTTTTTTGCGTAACATTTAATGTAATAACATCATTGAGTCAGTTGATAGTTGAACCTAATGATTTCTGGTTTGTGAACATTGCTACGCACTGCCGCAGATGCAAAGGTGACGTTAAATGTAGAGTGACCTTTGTAAGTTAATCCCACATGGCGTATCTCATTACCAATTCCACCATTTATAATATATGTGCTGCTAACTAGACTATTGCACAGAGAGCGGTTGAGTCGAGGTTGATCATTAAACATCCTACGAGTGGCATTTCAGGGACGCACCAAGGACGTGGCGGCTACAAACAATCCTGATTTAAAGCAAACCATGTAAAGTTACTCATTGCGCACTAGTTCGGTGCAGTAAACTATATCAATTGTCGGTCAGTGGTTTTTTAGGGTTCCGTACTTCAAAAGGAAAAAAGGAACCCTTATAGGATCACTTTGCTGTCCGTCTGGCTCTCAAGACTATTGGGAATCAAAATCTACCTATAGGGTACTTCCCGTTGACCTAAAACATGAAATTTGGAAAGAAGCAATGTCTTATAGCACAAGTAAAGGGAAAAATCCGAAAATCGAAAATTTGTAGTTACGTCACAAAAAAAAAAAATGTTTTTAAACCGTAACAACATGCTACGCTCATACACAGTAAAGTTCTAATACAACGGTGCGTTTATACAGCATAATATGAGAACTCTCGCATACAACACGATACGATAACTAGATTATCAGATATAGCCACGAGGTACAATACAGTTCAGTAGTCCAGCCTAGTTGGCAAACTGACCGCGGCGTTTGTCGATGTATGGGGACAACAGTTTTCCAACGGCTAAGCAGGAAAAATCTTCGAGACTCGATTCCCGAGATGGAAATTTGTGCGAAACCCTCGAGTCCTACTCACAATTGGCTGTTTTTTTTATAACCTATATTATTAAAAGTGATTTTTGCTCACAAGTGAGCTGTCAAAAAATAGGAAATTGAAGTGAAAAGATTTTATTCGAGTATCCATAATCTTGAGTCCAATTCAGTGATGCACAGATTTCAATTAATTTATGGAAATTCTCCTACAACCGTAAGTTGTTAGATAAAGTAATTTTTCATAAACTTTCGATCCTAGTATCAAATATTCATTTTGTGAAAGAGTCACTAGCAATGTTTAGCCGTTCTATTCTATTCTAACCTTTCCTGGTCCAATTGTAAATGTCAGTGCTAGGACAGAACTATATTGTCAAATCGACCACAGTGTTACGTACAGGCTCCGGTGAATACATGCCGAGTATTGCCGAAGTGCAATTAAAGTTTGACGAAGCGGTTTGTGGTTCTCCAGCCCTGTTGAGTGTCGTCATTAAACCAATCCTTGCTACAATCCACCCAGCTCCCGGTCGCATCATCATTATTATATGAGGTACATAGATCTGTCGACTTGTTCCTTATATCTATGTGTGCGTCGTTAGTTTAAGCACAGAAAAGTACTTTCAGAAGTGTCAGCGGTTAAATGCATGTATTCTGTAATACTCCTATATTGCCAGTAGGGGTCAGGAGCCGGACGAAGCTCCTACGGTGCAGACACATATGCGTCTGTCTCTCTCGCAAAACGTCGAGTCGTATACGCATGACCCAGAGTGGAGTATGCTCTCACAGAGTCAATTTGTATATGACAACTTTTCCCCACCACACCTGCCAATTTCCTCACAAGAGTCGCGACGCTTGCGCACAATGAATTGAATTTTTAGACAGAGATACAGTCATTCGCTGTCTCCGTTGCGGCTTAATACTTCCACTTAGCAATATAGGAATACTACATATTATACAGTATGTAAACACGTAAGGTGCACATAGGGAAATTAACATTGGGAAAAAATGACTAGATCAGAGTGAGCCTTGAAATCTTGTTTTTCAATTTGACAGATAATATTCTTTTGCAAAATAAATGTGTATACTACCGAAGAAAATAATCAAATGATTACAACATAATCGGACTTTTTTTATTAATGGGACATTAAATTTCCAAAAATACTTAAATATGGTGCGAGATCAAATATATCCGCCTATTACTGTTGCACCTAAAGACATTGGGTCACTGTTTTACCAACGCGCATACGTCAAATCAGTCAGACAATTTTTGAATGAAATGTTTCCAAACAGATGGAGTTGTTTTTTTTTTGTTTTATTTCTGTACAAAAAAATGGAAATAATGATTTATAAGAGCTTTTTATTATTAAAAAAGCCAAGTAAAATAAAAATAAATCAAAATAAAATAGAAATCCTCAAGATTACCACAATAATTCAATAGAAATAACAATTAATGCAGTCATGGCTAACTCTGATCCAAGTATTTTTTCCCAATGTTAATAATATTTACCTATGTGCACCTTACGTGTTTACATACTGTATGATTAAACTATATTTTATACGCATAACAAATAGTCAGAGTGCCCGTCGGCAAAAATTTTACTGACACATACTCTCCTCAAACTTTGTATATGACTTCATTAGGCCTAGTCTGACACCTATTTCTTCTAAGACTTTTCTTGATTTTGGGACGTTTTCCCTCTAAATTTTCCAAAAGATGTCGTTTTGACGACATGTAAAAATTTATAGATACTGTTTGTTTTTTTAATTGGATAGCTTACAAACTTCTACCAAAACGCTAAAATAATATTCTCTGACAAATAACATGAACCATTTAAAATGTCTGACACCTCAAATATGTCGAACATATTCAAAAAAAAAAAAATGCAAAAAAAAATATAAAAATATTTACAAAAAAGATATATATTTAAATAGTCAATAGAGCATACACTTTAATCAAACCCTTAGTGCAAAAAAAAACTACAGTTGATTTCAAGGTCACATAATGTTTGTACATTGAAGATTGTAAGTGTCGGTTCTGTTAACAAGTTCTGTGTTTCCATCATCTCTATTCTACATAACTAGGGTATCCCTTCTATCAACCAGTCAGGCTATATATACTCTGCGTGGGGCTCTTCGCCATCTCGAGACACCCATCTTACATACAAACGCATGCCGGAGATTACAGACTTTGTAAACTGAAGCCTATTAATTTGTTATTAGAGAAAAGGTTCTCTCCTGCGTCTACGCTAACCACCTGCCTTTGTGCGCCCTATATATTCGCTGTTATATTGTAATTCAGTTCAAACATTCAAATATTACAACCTACAAGCGAGTTTGACCTCAATAACAACCCTTGCCACAAGTTATCAGATATATAATTGTAAAATGTTTCCAAAATTAAAATAATGCAAAAAAACGGTCAAGTGCGTGTCGAACTCGCACACGAAGGGTTCCATACCATTGTACAAGTTATAACACTATGTACTTTTTACATGCATGGCCAATCCCAGCTTAATCGTTTTTTTTTTAATTTACATGGCGGCCATTTTTAAATTTGCCGTCTTGGTTTCATTTTTCTTTCTTGTGTAATTTTAATAGAACTGAACACGCATGCCCGATACCAGCTTAATCGAAGATTTTATTTTTTAATTTGTAAGGCGGCCATTTTGAAATTCGCCATTTTTTTTTCAATGTCATATATTGTTAATAGGACTGAACACACGCATGCTTATTATCAGCTTAATCGGAGATTTTGTTCTAATTTGCGTGGCGGCCATTTTGAAATTCGCCATATTGGTTTTTCATTATTTGCTGTTATGGCGATAATAGAAATACACACTCTGTGAAAATTTTTAACTCTCTACCTATTACGGTTCACGAGATACAGTTCGCTGTCAGACAGACAGACGGATGGACAGCGGAGACATAGTAATAGGGTCTCGTTGGGCACCCTTCGGGTCCAGAACTCCAAAAATGAACAGACTTCAAAAACAGGGATTAGAATTTTTCTTTTATTCTTACAACCACCTTTTCCCTACATGCATGGCGTTGTACCAAATTTTCTTGGTTTTCTAGTGACACACCGTCTTGTAAACTTTCTACCGTAGTTGTAGACGAAACGTCAAGTAGAAATATCAATGAATCACAGCCTGCAAGCCCGGAAAGCAAGAAGATTTAGAAAAACTTTTTTTTCACAAATTTGCAAGCTGTGGATTGAGGATCCCTGACATATTATATAATACGATACGGATACGCAATAATATAGATAGATAGATAGATTATTTATTTGAGAATCACAAAATACGTGGGTATAAAACGTCAAGTAGTCAATTATAAAGTAAAATTTAAAAAGTCGTTAATACTGTAAAAACAGTTTTGCTTTAAAAATCACCATCTGACATAAAAAAATGTGGCAGCAAACAGTTCAAGATTACGATGAAGGAAGGTTTTGGTTGAGGATCATGTTTCGCTAGTGGCCAACGTTTCGAAAAATTTATTTTCATCTTCAGGGCCTCAAGCTGGTCAGGTGATGGTAAATTGTTCTAACAGTATACATGATCATAATTATTATGAGTTAGTATAATTTTAAACATCTTATTATAAAAAAATAATTAAAAAATTTATTAAATTTTATAAAACTGTCACGAGGTGAAAAAATTAAAATATATATCTAAGAATTAAATGTAATCAAATTTGAGAACTTTCTGTGTACTTTAATTTGATACTGATCAAATGTGTGGTTAAAACATTATCGGTTCAAGATTACCTTAAAAAATAGTTTTTTAACCCAGGCTCACTACAAATTGAGCGAATTTTTACAAAATTGTATTATTTCTTCTGACTCTATTTAGGACAAATGTCCTGTATTAAATTCAAAAAATTTCATCAAAATCGGTACCTACATACAATAAATTAATTACGGTGAACATACTGGCTAACCGTTGAGGAAATCCGTTGTCCACGTTCGGATTATATTTTCTCCGCTTCAAATATCGTTTCCAGCATTTTTATATTTCATATATTTGTTCACGTATTTAATCGCAATAATTTCGCTTAAATAAATACGAAGAATGTACGTTTTCCTGGTTTCATTCCTGTAAAAATATCACGTACAAACCACAGACATGACTACGAATTTCAAATATGTATTTAATGTGTTGATTGAACGCTTGAAAAACTACGGAAAATTAGCAAAAAACAAAATTACAGACAGCTTCTATATTCGTACTGACATATCAGATAGGTCTAAAAAAACATTTTTTAATGTAACAAATTATTAATAAAATAAAATAAAATAATGGAACTTTTAAATGTTTTTGTTTTATAGTTTAAAAGTCACTAAGAAAAAGTGTCCATGGGCGCAGAGCCTAAAAACCAATAAATTTTTAGCTACAGATAGGTATTAGGTATGTCTAGCGAGATTTTAGATATAGGGATATCCATTGATTTCACAAACATATTCCATGTTCAACTTTTGTGCTTTTTTTAGAAATAGAAAAATAGTCGAAAACTAGGTAATGTTGAAAGGTGTCAGCCTGTATAAAATAATAATGTCATATCTGGATTCAGCGCACTCGAAAATATATTTCTAGAGCTTAGGATTTTTTAAGATTGTGAATTCAATGGATATCCCTATATCTAAAATCTCTCTAAACATATTTGTAGCTAAAAATCTATTGGTTTTTAGGCTATGCGCCCATGGACACTTTTTTCTTAGTGACCTTTAAACTATAAAAAACTTTTCGATCAATTTAACCAAGAACCAAATCCCATAAGGTTTATGCGGGGTCCTTTACTGTACTCAACAAATTCTTTTTATTTATGTAACTTTGTCATGCAATTTTTGTAACGATGAACTGCTTCATTTTTACTTTATTTATTTTTCTTAACTAAGTTCAGCCAACGCAAAGTTGTAAAAACAATTTAATTAAAAGAGTGTACACGATCCGAAATAAAATTGTTTTTGTAACAACTTTCTACTTTTTCTAAGCTTGCGAAGAAAAATAATTTTGACAACGTTACGTCAGAGAAACAGGATAATAATGTAAGCGATTATGTAGCCGCAATTGTGTTCCTCTACACTTTTAATCCTATGCGCAATTTATCTTGTAATTCTTTAGAGCTTTAGCTAAACAGGAACACAAATCTTCTCAAAAAGCTCTTTTTTCAGCTTGTTTTTGTAATTACAATTGAAAATATTTTGACATAAATGGATGAGAAAAGTTATTATGACAAAACATCATTAGCGTTTCTGGAGCGCTTGCTTTATACATAACAAAGAAAAAGTAATTGGCATTTATATTATTCAAATGTGGGCAAAGAAACGGGAATTGTTTGTTCCGCATAACAGCGATTCTCAACTTTTTGTGGATAGATTGATCATTTATTGTCATTTATTTAGTCAAATTGTCTCTTTCGAGTGCATATAGTAGGTAATAATAATAAAAATAATGTAGGGTTTAAAGTTCGTTTCTCGTGTTTATGTCATAACAAACGCCATTCGCACCATTACTATTTTCCATCTACCACACTTCCCGTTATTTTCTATATGTTTAAACTTCAACTTAATTAATAGCAAAAAGGAATTTTCTGAAATTAGGAAAAGGTAGGCAACTTTTGAGCATAGGAGTTTGACAGATAATTAATCGGTCAGGGCTTTGAATAAGGGAAACATCTCGATATTTATCTGGAATTATTGAAGGAAACCATGGAAAACCTTAACAAGATGGCCAGTACAGGAATTACCGTTTCTCGGCGAGAGGCAGCAGGAAAAAGTCCCGCCGGGATTCGAACCCAGTACCTCCCGAATGCGAGTCTAGTACTTTCATCACTACGCTACACCGCTCGTTGGATAATCACACATACTATGTGTGATTATTTGGTAACTATTAATAATTATTATCGGTAATCTATGCTATTAAATAAAGTTGGAGAGTTTGTTTATTTGTTTGAACACGCTAATCTCAAGAAATAGGTACTAATCCGATTTGAAAAAATATTTTTGCATTAAACATAATATATAACTTTTGCTATGACCCTAAGGAGTGGCGGCGGCGTGTTGAGTCGGGGGCCGATTAGGCGCACGCCGAGAACCGAGCATTACCGAGAAGGGCCGAACTGTGTATTCCCAGGTCAGCGAGATACGACGAGATAATTTTGTCGGCTCTTTACGCAACAGTTGTTCTCTAGCAAATTAATTTTTGTGGATGTTTCTGTTTAATTTAATGCGGTCCCTAACTGGCAACCTACAAATCCGGACGAAGACGGACCGGGCTTGCTAGTTATGAAAAATAACCGAATCATCTGGTTAAAGTAATAAATTTAGGTAGATTCTCGTTGTTTATTGGTAACTGCAATTAATTTCAGTAAAATGACTCCTGAGAGGAGCGAGGCATTCATCGCTCCTGTATGCGCATCGTTGATGTTATCATTTTATATCCAAATATTTTTATAGCTTCGAGCAACCCTAACAATGAAAGTATTGTTGTGGCGGAAAAAATGTATTTCCAAATTTTGGATGGATTAGAAAATGTTTTAGTTTATGGTGAATCTATATTATGTTTGGAATATATCATGTGGATACTTTTATATACCTAAGTAACTTCTGATGATGGTATAAAATTCAGATTTTATAATTTACACTGATGTGAAAAGTAAGAAAAAAGAAGAAGATTCCTTTTTAATTTCTGAAGTTTTTTTTTATATTTTATAATGACATCCATTGTTTGAGAAACACAGAACTATTCATCTCTATTCTATACTATGTAAAAAAAACACATACATTATATCCGTATGCAGTGGAAAAATTGATATTATTTGTTGAAATATGAAATGTTTTTTGTATAAATTTATATATTCTTTTTTTATAGCATGAGTCATATTATAATGGATTTCACGATAAATTTCATACAATTTATTATTGTACGTGTGTAATTAGGGGGTACAGATTGCCGCTTTTACACTAATTATGCTACTTCTACCACCACTTCCGGCACCTCCTATCCAGGGCTGTTTTAAGATAAAATTATCGACTCTCATTTTGCCACCTCAGTTTCTAGATAAATATAGAAAAATTTACTTAATATTTTTTTTTAAGAGTTCCGTACAAAAATAGTAAAAAAGTGGACACTTGTGGGAGAAATGTCGTCCGTCTGTCTGTCTAATCTGCCGCATTCGGTCTTTATAACCCACAAGCCTCTAACTTTTTTTTGGTTAGTCGTAGGAAGATTTAAAATGCAGATAAAATGTGATTAAAGTCCGTTATTGTTTGGCCAGTCTCTTAAAGTACTAAAATAAACAGCGTGTATCAACCAGAGACGAGTTCTATAACTACCCAAGCCAAATTCGTCACTTTCCCGACGTATACCATACAATAGTTTATGCAATCCTTACATTGAAAGTTTAATTTTAGCCATTTACTACGGCAATAAAATCCAGTATAATATACTGGATTTGTAACTAATTAATTATTTTAATTATTATTAAAAATTCTACTGATATATTATATTATAATATATCAGTAGAATTTTTATTAATTTTACTAAATAATATTTTTTTCGAAATTATACATCGTTGAATAATATTTCATTATTACACCCCGTGCGATAGTATAAAGTATTATCTTATAACACAGTGAAATTAAGTATACTTCGATAAATGTTATTTCATTACTACATCCTGTGCGACAATATAAAGTATACAGGTTAGTGCTTAGGTATTGGTCACTTAATATACGCTACGCATCGACGTAAAAGTGAACGATTGAATAAAATGTATTATGTATCTTATTTGTAATGCTTTTATGATTCGTGTGACTGTTAAAACTCGCTAATCGCTCGTTTTAACATATCAAACTGGTGCACAAAATAATGCATTCCAATCTTGATACATAAACTACTATTTTTTTTCTATTTTTTTTATTGGCTTATTAATCGTAAAAACAGGAATTGCTGCATTACTAATTAGTTCCATTTCCTACTTATGGAATGGTAAAATTGCACCGTTTGTGATTTTCCTAGCTCTCATTCTGAAAGCACAGTGAAGTCGGATTACAATGAAAACGTCAGGTGCATTGTGTTGTTGCACAAAGAATGTCATATAGAACCATTATCACTATATGGAACAGTACACCTCCTACACACGCGTCGTTTTAAATAACGTCTTTTCTGAACATACGTGAGGACGTTATAAATAATATACGGACCAGTGATTCTCAACCATTCTTTGATTTACTGATACTAAACAGGGTGTACAAACAGTGCTGGATTAAGACTTCTTGATGCCCTAAGCATTTCTTGTCTATGGGCACTCATCTCTAGCGGCAGTCTAAAAAAATTCTAATAATATATCGTCTGTCTTTGTCATGTTAAGTTTATAAAAAAAATTTCAAATTGTTAAAATTGATAAAAAAAATTTAAAAAGCATAGAATTTTAGGGAAAAAAATGAATTTTACAATTAATGCTATATTGAAAATTTGACTGTCCATAAAATCGGTCCTTAGGCATTTTTATACATTTAATTGAAAAAAAGATAGAAAAAATGTGAAGTTACGTGTTCATTTTCAAAAATAAATTATTATTTATTTTTAATTTCTGTACTTCAATTTTATAGTACGAGAGCCCACGACCAAAACCATGTATCATCGTTTTACGGCCAAAACCGTATGAAGTCGTTAGATTAGATGATCCTGAACCCTACTAGGTGAGGAAATGGGGTGAAATAAAGGTGATGAATGGGGATATAAGAATTGTCGATGAAAAAATTAGAACTGGAAAATTACCGTTATACAATTAAAACCAGGGACAACCCATAATTTTGCCGAAAATTTACTATGTAGAATGTAAATGTAATGTAAATGTTCGGATTATCGAAAAGTTGTCTGATTAGTAAGGTGCTACACTGAATTTGTCTGATATAAATTTTTTCTATATCTGGACAACTTATTTTATCACGTCTAACAATTTTCAGACGAATTGCTATGTTACCGATCGGTAAAATTTCTTAACGTTTTCAAAACGGTCTTAAAATTTAATGTGCTCACATTTTCTTCTGAAAAATGATTCTTTCGCATAAACTGACCCAAATTCACTCGTGAAAAGGATTTTCAGACGTTTTGCTATGATAATTTTTTTTTGTCTCATTTCTAATTTTTTTAAGTGGTCTCCCGGGTACACGCTACGCTAGTGGAGTCTGAAAAACGTGTTTTCCATATCTTAGAGCTATCATTCAACTACATTCTGAAAATCAGACGGATTGCTATGATACAGTTTGGTAAAATTTATTGACATTTTTGAAAATTTGGTTAGGTCTGACGATACACGGAAAATTTCTGATATTGCGATTTTCGGGTTCAGGATAATCGAATCTATCAATTTGATGCGGTTTTCGTCGTATTGCTATGAGACAAAAATTTTGGTCGTGGGCTCTCGTACTATTATATCAGTAGATCACATTTTTGAAAACCTGACAAAAAGAAAAAAAAATTTGTTGACACGGTCTGGTGAGGTACTTTTCATTCTGAGTTGTGATTTTTGGTGCCCCCTGAGACGTGATGCCCTAAGCAAATGCTTATTTTGCTTATAGGTTAATCCAGCACTGTGTACAAACGATTAAGAACATAGAAAATAAGGCAGGCATAACAACAACAAAAATAGAATGTACGTGACTAACTTACCCATCTAGTGCATGAATGATTATTTTATGAAGCATTATGACATATGGTTAAACGAGCGATAGCGAGGTCCGATGACTTTGTGACTTAATAGATATTTGCCAGTTTGTGAAGTTTTTGATATATTTAGTTGGTCCAATGGAAGAGCCGGTCCAGTGATCGCTACCTTCCCTTATAGCTTTTCCCCCCAACTATGGTCTGGCTAAGACAGGTTTTTCTAGTGCAAGGAACGAGAATACTGGATCGAGTGATATAAGAGATTGGGAGATAGCACAATAAGTCCAAGAGACTGCAGTGTTCCCGGTGAGAATCCGACTGTCGTTAATTAAAAAAAGACAGGTTTTTTATAGTAAGTAGAAATGATAGAAACGCGAGCACATTCTGAAAAAAAAAACCAGCAACGCAAGTAACACCTAATTTACTTTTATAGTAATGCTAATAGTATTGAAAATAGTTTTAAAAATTTGTATGACAAAAAAATGATACACGTATAGGTATGTTTATTTATTTTTCGAATATATATTTCCGACTGTTATCGGATTATTGTACGTAAAAACACAGTCTGCACAATGCTCTTGGAGATTATTAACGTAAATATTCTATGCGCTGCTTTAAAATGTGAAACCAAGGGTTTGACAAATAATACAAACTCGAGAAGTACGAGATACACTTGCACGCCAAAAATTACATTCTACGAACCATATTATTTGCCTTTGAGTAGTTTGCTTCTGCGCGTTTTCATCACCCGACAAAACGTCCCCCGACAAAATATCCTACGGACAAAATATCCCCTGACAAAAAATCATATCAGCAAAACTGGTGCATAATTACTATATTTCTATCTCATTTTGTATACACGACCCCGTAATTGTTTTTTAAAGAATTCCCCCAAACGTCCTCCCCTTTTCACTGCGCAAAAAAAACGCCATCGCATCGACACGACCCCGTAATTGTTTTTTAAAGAACTTCCCCAAACGCCTTCCCCTTCACCATGCGCAAAAAAAACGCCCGCGCATATTTTTTATGTCGGGGGATATTTTGCCCGTATAGAATATTTAGTCAAGATGATATTTTGTCGGGGGATATTATGTCAGAGGATATTTTGTCAGGGCATCAAGGCGCGCATTACCGAGTACCTAGTTTTCCTGCAAAGTATGCCTATACATTTTTCGAAATTTTAACTACTTATCAAGTAAATAAAATTGTCGATCAATTTTTCTCAGACCATACGATATATTGACAAAAAATAATAAAAATACAAATCAATATAACACAAGATGAATTTTAACTACTTATGCTAATATTGAAAATAAAGGGGGAGTAAAAATTTTTCGAGATAAGTTTTCAAGACAATTTACGAAACCACACGACTTAATTTCGGACAAAAATTGTTTTTAAATGATACCCGACATGACCGATTTTAAAAATATTTTTTTTTCGAAATGTCAAACTTAAGAAGCTTACGAAGATATATTCCCGTAAATTGCGCCCCTGCCCCGATTTTTAGGAATATATTTTCGTAAGCTTCATAACTATACCAAACAGCATGATCCCTTTTTTAGTCCAGAGAATTTCAACTGTAACAAACATACGGACGAACAAACAAGTAAATTCCCGCCTATTTCTATAAATCGTGATTGTTGGGAGGCAGTTGTGCCTCCTACTGAATACGTAAACTTAAATAATAGTTGTTAAATAAATAATAATAATAATAAAACTAATATATAAAGCTGAAAAAAAATACGCTTCCCTCCCCGGTATGTGCTACAGATCAGAAAAAATGTCACTCAGCAGAAAGAGACAAGCAGTAGATGCATAAATGTGATGCTGATTCAGGTCTGCACAGATCGTATCAGTCGACCTTTACTGTCGTTTTTAGACCTGGCGTAATGTTTGGACAGCCTTGTTGGCGTGTCGTATAGCTTTGAAACGCAATCTGATGTTAGAGCAGCCGTGTGAAAAAGCCAGAGATAAAATCGGAAAAAGAGCTTTCGTTATATTCGCCGCGTATGCATGCACATTGTACACCCACATATTTTGTCCGACTTTTGTGAACACTCATCTCCCACGTGCGTTCATTGTGAACAGAACAGCTGAGTGCACTGGATAATAGTGAGATTCTTTGAACAAATCTAATGATCTGACACGGCGTTTGCACTGACTATATTCTATTTATTTTCTTTACAACAATCTGATACCTAGTTAGATAGTGCTTGTTATGCTGTCGTTTGGATTATTCCGTTGCCATTGTGTTCATTTCCTTGTTGTGAATTGAACATAAAAACAAAAATTAAAAGTAGCTCGGGGAGACATAAAAAGATAAAATGACTTAGAATTTAAAATTGCGTAGAATTTTCATGCTGTGTTGCAGAAAGGGTTGTCAAAACATTTGATATGACAATGACCTTGAGTGTGATCATATAATTATAATTTCCGTATCAGGAGCAGTCTAATCAGGGGCGTAGCTACCGCCGTATCTGCCGTATCAATTTTACGGGGCCCCCGGGCTACGCGGGCCCCCAACGTGCGTAAGCAAAAATTAATAAAAACTTCCCAAATTTTTGTCACTATTGTCCATACAGGCAGAAACTTTAGAAAAACTAAAATCATCAGCTATTAATGATTTAATAAATCAGTTTGCCGAAAAAAAGGCAAGGAGAGTGTACCTATATTAATTAATTTGAATTGTTTGTAAAAATTTTGTAAAAAGTGACAGATAGATAATTATGATGAATAAATATTTCTTTTAATTTTATGCAAACATTTTTTTTTTCTTTTGTGAGAAATATTGACCTTTCCTAAGGGCCCCCAAACAATTTCTTATACGGGGCCCTGCCAAGGCACGCTACGCTTCTGAGTCTAATGATAGATAGATATATATATTTAGTAACCATATTGATATAAAAACGTCAAAAAAATCATTTTGGAAAATAAATTTTTACAAGTTACTAAGCACATAAGAAATCAGTTTTGTATAAGCACATATTCTGCAGCAAATTTGTAATTTTGTTTCTGAAAATGTTCAATGGTAAGGCCTTTATACTATCTGGAAGATGATTATAGAATTTGGGTGCCCAAAAGTTGGCACCATGTATATAAACTCCCTAGGTCATTTAGGATATTAGAGTGTACTCACACAAAAACAATAGTTTAATCTACATAAAAAGAGATTGCTTTTCAAGCTAAGTTTTGAATAAAATGCGTAGAAAAACCTTATTTTGAAGTAAAATCTGTACAAAAAACAATGCTAAATACAGTCAAACCTGAGTGAGTGAGAACTGGGTAAGCGAGAAAACTCTCTAAGTGAGAGTAATTGCCAGATACCGTCTTTGTAACCCTCTAAAACCTCTATAAGTGAGAAACAGAATCCTCTATAAGAGAAAGACGCGTTTTTCACTCATGGACCTCTATAACTGAGACTACTACTTGCCTGTACCTCTATAAGCGATAGTCGAACGTATTAATAGTTCCACGAAATTTAAGAATGAGTCACAAATAGCTGAACTAACACAGTTTTTGTATAGTTTTTATAGACCTCTATAAGTGAGAAAGGCCACTCCTGTACCTCTATAAACTAGAAACTCGTGATAGTGAAAAACCTCCATAAGGGAAAAAGAAATCGCGGTCCTTTGAACTCTTGCTTATCCAGGTTCGACTGTATACATGTATAAACATTTTAAGAAGAATATCGTTTCAATCGATCAATTACTTTTCGAGCAGGATCGATTTAAAACTCTACAATGCTTTTCATATGAAGAAATATGTTCACAATCTAAGGTTATTGTAGAATCAAATTTTTTGACAACCATTTCTGTAATCCAGGATTAGTGTTCCACGCAAAACAGAGCACTTATGGAATCACTTCGGTGTTCATCCGTCATTTTTTCTCAAACTATTTGAAATTTGGAAATAGAGTTGTAGTCGACTAAAAGAAATATAAAAATCTGAATGGATTATAGGAATTAATTTCAGGGGGTAAATTGATAAATGAAAATATATTTTTTTATAATAGACTTAATTTTACACAACCATTATGAACCTCCACAGTCTTCTTTGTTTTACTTTTCAAATTCAAATATGTAAATATTCAATATTTACGTTGTCGATTAGTACGAAAGTTTAAGTCCCTAATTATTCACTCTTGTAATAAATTAAACATTAATATGTTAATAACATGCAAACCGACACGAATTTCATTTATTATTATTTAAAAATTAAACCTTATTAAAAATAGCTTGTCCCGTGCCATTTCACTGAGTTACTCTCGCAGAATTTTTTTTTTGTGAGCGTCAGTAAATTTTTTTCAGCAGTACCTTCTATAAAATAGCTTGAATCCATGATTGCGGTCAACACTTGACTCGATATTTTTCCCTACACTCATAGTATTTCTTTGTTTTTTTTTTGTTTGCCATGCCTACATCTCAGATAAGCCCCGAGCACAATGAAATGTTTATATTTGATATTTAATTACGCTGACTTAAAATACACGAGTTAGAATAAGTATGTTCATTGAAATGACCGCCAGGACCGAAGGGGTTAAAGGGTAAACGATTTAACAGCGGGGAAATAGAAGATCTTGCAGGTAACGCAAAATGGATAACGCGTCTACGAAACGAGTTCACAACTCCAAAGAAGTTTCACTTCCCCCGCAAGCCTATGTGAATTGTGAATGCGTTTTTTTTTTAAGTAAAACTTTTTTACGCACGCTTGACTTGGGGAGTAAGCTGGTGAATGCGTGACGAGAGATTTACGGAAGTTGAGAGGAAGATATAAGTTAGTGAAGATAGAAAGAGGATGACAAATACTTCACTGGCTAGTGGCGGCATCAGGTGGCCGAAAATATAAGCAGTACTAAAAATAGAATGACACATATTTTACTTGCCAGTGGCGCTATCGGGTGACAGAAAACAGTTTTGTAAACCTACTTAACTTGAAGAGCTAAATAATATTCCATAAAGATTTACGCTTAAAATCCAACGAGAGTTAAGTAATTGCAATGTATTAGTTTTGTTTTCATTATTTTTATGTTTATATTTCTTTCTTCTTACATTAGACTATTCATTTCGTTCTGGAACAATTTTATAAATTAATATTTTGTTCAATACATTAAATATTCTACGTTTAAAGTGAATAAAATTGTAAATTCATTTTAAAGTTCATATTTTGTAAATTTTCGGGTTAATAATAACAAATTAGAGCAGGAAGAAGTTTTACTTCAGTCGTGTGGTCTAAAGCACACTCGTTTTTTTTTTATTTTAACGAAACGCGGCAAAATATTTCGCATGATTTTTAAACGCAACGACTAGGGGTGAGTTGGTAGGTTGTTGCCGTGATTCAGTTCGCTGTTCCGTGTTCAGTTGTTTCCGGTACCGGTGCCGGTAGTTCCCGACACACGAAGGACGTCGACTGACAGACAGACAGACTGTTAGATGGCAGTCAGGTCAAGGGTCAATGCCGTCCTAAACAATCCGATTAAATGTATACTCAACTAGGGTTGCTTGCATGCGCTCTCTTTCTCTCTACTCTACAACAACCGCCATCAATCAACTTTACTTTTCGTTCGTTCACCGATAATAATATTACACAGTGTTATCCATAACAAATAAAGAGGGCCAGGGCAGGACTAACGATTTTTGAAGTGAAAACTTCTTTAGCGGAGTCTTTCACAGGAGTTTAGGAAGTATCCATAGGGCTTTGTAACTTAAAGTTGCATTTGGCGAGCTTAAATTTATGTTTCACATCTGTCAGGCGTCCCACTACGGCTCCTAATTTTTAATATTCTAAACCACAACTAGGTTAGCGGTATGTGCAATATTTAATCTATACAGATATATGAAATTGAAATGTCTTTTTGTATAATGTTAAAATAACATCTTTTTACTAAATGCATGTAAAAGTATATACAGTATGGTTTTTTAAAAACCGAACACCCTTTTATTTCTTAGAGGAAGGGTTTTCGAAAAAAAAGTTTCGGACAAAAGTTACAGGGAATCAAGGGGGAAGAACAGTGATGTAGTTTTTTTTCGTTTGGTTGAAGTGTCTCAAAAATATCAAGGTCACCTACACTTTCTTAAATACGACCCTGTATTTTTTATCTAGGATTATTGTTCTTTGGGTCAAAGAGATCAACTCTTGTACCAAACATTTTTGAATTTGATGCCATCGTGAACCGCTGTTTGATTCTCAATTCATCCCGTTTCCTATTTAGTGGATTGTGTGAGTCGGAAAAACTTTTTCAGGGGTTTTTCCGACTCACACAATCCACTAAAATTCATCCCGTTTCATATTTTAGTGGATTGTATGAGTCGCAAAAACTTTTTCAGGGGTTTTTCCGACTCACACAATCCACTAAAATAGGAAACGGGATGAATTGAGAATCAAACAGCGGTTCACGATGGCATCAAATCCAAAAATGTTTGGTACAAGAGTTGATCTCTTTGACCCAAAGAACAATAATCCTAGATATAAAATACAGGGTCGTATTTAAGAAAGTGTAGGTGACCTTGATATTTTGGAGACACCTCCAACAAACGAAAAAAAAACTACATCACTGTTCTTCCCCCTTGATTCCCTGTAACTTTTGTCCGAAACTTTTTTTTCGAAAACCCTTCCTCTAAGAAATAAAAGGGTGTTCGGTTTTTAAAAAACCATACTGTATACGGCATAGTTACTTAAAACAAAAAAAAATATTTTTTAAGGTTTATATCTGTCTGTCTGTTCCGGCTAATCTCCGAAACGACTGGACCGATTTTGACGGGATTTTTACTGGCCGATAGGCAATGTTATAAGGCTAAAAAAAATAGGGAATTCTTTTCGTAAACTCTGCGAACTGAACATTTTGTCGTGTTTCATCTCAATCGCGGGCGCAACCGTTGAGAGCAGCTAGTGATTAATATAATTCATTGTTGTAAATCTTTTTTCTTTATCAAATTCAATCATATTCGAACTATCAAGTGTAAAAATGAAAATAACCTCGTTCTTTTAAAAAGATGGATTTACAGTCCGGTGATCATTTTTGTTCGCAAATAAGGTTGCGTTTGACATAATATCAGCGGCAGTAGTGCGTAAGGTGTATCGGTCGCCGTATCATATCTCTCTTTCTCTCTCTCTCTCTCATCCGGACGTTCTATATGTACTGTGTACATTATGATTGGTATGCGAGGGAGCACACGCGCCGTTTACTGCTCAGGGCTTATAATTAGAAACATGTAAGGTAACTCTTACCAAGAGATGTTACCGCTTCAACTTTGCTACCGAAAGCCGTACTACGCATTGCAATTTCTATACAGACGTCTCATGATTTTGTTAGATAACTTTAAGCGGCGGTACAGTTGACCAGAGGTGGATTTAAGAAAAAGGGCCATTTGGGCAAAAATCTCCATAAGGGCCCTTATATAATAGTTTTTGAACGTATAGGTATTTGAAAGTCGTTGCCAACTGAATTTTTATGCCCTGCAGGTGGCCCTCTCGAGGACCCACTAGAACGTTTTCAACCAGTCAGAAATATTCGACAAATGTACCGTGCGGGGTGGAGTAGCGATGAGAGCACTAGACTCGCATTCGGAAGGTACCGGGTTCGAATCCCGAGAAACGGTAATTCCTGTACCGGCCATCTTGTTGAGGTTTTCCATGGTTTCCCTCAACAATTCCAGATAAATATTGAGATGATTCCTTATTCAAGGACATTACCTGTCAAACTCCTATGCTCAAAATTTGTCTACCTTATCCTAATTTCCTGAAAATTCCTTCATTCACCCATTGCTATTAATTAAGTTGAAGTTTAAAAATTGTAGAAAATAGCGGAAAGTGTGATGGATGGAAAATAGTAATGGTGCGAATGGCGTCTGTTATCACATAAAGTCGAGAAACGGACGTTAAACGCATTATTATTATTATATTCGACAAATGTTGAGAAAATCGTAGACGTTCATAATAACTGACATATTACATAGGTACATAAATCATCCAATTTTTTTTTTAATTTATTATTATTTCCACTTATTGCAAGTGTTTCGATAACAGGGGCCCCTAAAAGCACATCCGATTTGTGCTGTCTACAAGGAACTCTCAAAAATATTTTTCAAAAAATAACAAAAATCAAAAATTAAGCAAGAGGAGCCCTTAATGCCTTCTGTCGGGGGCTCAGTGGGCAAATGCGTCTTTGCAAAATTGTTAAATCCGCCACTGCACTTGACAAATATTGATTTGATCATGTATTAATTTTATAAGCATGGCGTATCTTTAATAATAATAATCGTTGAAATTAGAATTAAACACTAAGTGTGAAAATCAGCAATTTTAGAGGAGGTGCATGTAAAAAATGTAATATATTATATCGTATATTGTGTCCGTAATTATATTATGATTCGGGTGACGCTAGTCGCTCGTTTTAACAAAATATCGATTCCTCGTATAATACTTTCATATACATACGAAGGTGATACAAAAACTACTGTTTGACACACTTTCATTTTTTACAATTTCGCAGAAGAGAAGTTCATAAAATAAGCACGAAAATGAGAAATGTCTCTTTTTCTAAAAAAAAAAGAAAGAAATAACTAATTTAGACAAGAGCTGCTTACTATATAGAACAGGGGTGGCGAACCTTTCTACACCTACGACCCATTTTTTTTTTCAAAAATATTTAATGTGACCATGACGTGCCGACAAGCAACCAAAGAAATTTAGTTGTCAAAAAAACGAAACAAACAGATAAAAATAATAATTTTGATAATACATTGTATTTTTCCACATCTAGCATATTTTTAATAATTTCGATTAAGCTCCTGCCAACAATAATCTGTCACGTGCCATAGGTTTGCCACCCCTGCTATAGAACACCTCTTAAAATCTGATATCTACATGTTTTTTGAACAGACTATACAGTTACGAGTGTTTCATTTTCTACCCTTGTTCGCCGCGTAATTTTAAAAGCACTAAACATGCCCGGGACATACCCGCAAAACTCTAGAGATTATACTATATACAGTGTACATATGTAAATGTTTGTGTCAATTTTCGGTATAGGCTACTCGCACTGAATTTAATATATACGCCACGTTACATCAAGAACATTTGGCAGAAAATGCACAAGGCAGAGTACAGCTAGTTTAGTCAATGAGTGCTCATAAGGGGCATCTAGATGGAAAAGTCGAAAGCAGAACATTTGACTTAGGAACTTTGTTTGGACTAGTTAGGAGATAAACATACTAAAAGTCCTTGCCCCTCTGAGGTACGCCCGAAAGGGGGGAGCACAAAGAAGGTCCCGTTTTTTGGTTTTTTGCTTTCATCTCGAAAACGGTACGTCGTACGAAATTTTGTTGTAATACATAATGAAAGCTGATAAAATTCTCTACAACTTTAGCTTTCACACTTTTTATCTATCTCCAATCTTTGCCTAGCTATGAGCTCCGAAAAATGGTCGAAAAATGATCGATTTTCAAAAATGTGTTAAATTCTCTGTAGCACATTGTAACAACACGAATTTGTCAAAATCATTTCGTATCGCTCATCCAAACTATTAAAAACACCCACACACTATTAAAAAATAACATAAGCTTTAACCTATTGAAGGCCCTGGGCATATTAGGATTATGGGGCCCCTATGACCTTAACAGAGCACTATTTTGTTAGAATAGACAAAGAAAATAGATAAACTAGGTTCTAGATTCTAAGTCGAGGAATGTGATATAAAATGCATATATTTAAAAGGATCACGTTCCCAATTTTAACATGAAGGACACAAAAAAAATAAGTATATGAAAAATAGTTCACTGATGATTTTTGTTTAAAACAGTTTAGGTACTTAGTATACCAATAAACTAGGGGGTCCCTATCGATCGCGGGGCCCTGGGAACGTGCCAGAGTGCCCAGTGGGAAAGAGGGCCCTGTGTGGAGGTACTCCCAGCTTATGTTATTTTTTAATAGTGTGTGGGTGTTTTTAATGGTGTGGATGAGCGATACGAAATGATTTTGACAAATTCGTATTGTTACAATGTGCTACAGAGAATTTAACACATTTTTGAAAATCGACCATTTTTCGGAGCTCATAGCTAAGCAAAGATTGGAGATAGATAAAAAGTGTGAAAGCTAAAGTTGTAGAGAATTTTATCAGCTTTCATTATGTATTTCAACAAAATTTCGTACGACGTACCGTTTTCGAGATGAAAGCAAAATACCAAAAAACGGGACCTTCTTTGTGCTCCCCCCCTTCGGGCGTACCTCGGAGGGGTAAGGACTTTTAGTATGTTTATCTCCTAACTAGTCCAAACAAAGTTCCTAAGTCAAATGTTCTGCTTTCGACTTTTCCATCTAGAATTATTCGTTGCCTAAGCTAAGTACGTTAAACGAGTAGTATATTATATAGATCTGCGGTCAAAAGGTAAAGCCGCCTATGCCGAATTTTCGACAAGTTTTAATTGTCTACTAGCTGTACCAGGCGGCGCGTTGTAGCGGCTCTGTCTGATTTTCGTGTGTTGCTGTTACGTTTCCGTTGCGGTAAAATATTGAGTATAGCGAGTGTTGCTTTAACGTTCAACAGATGAAGCTCCCGTTTCGGTAAATATTTAGTACAGCGAGTGTTGCTTTAACGTCCAACAGATGGAGCTCCCGTTACGGTAAATATTTAGTACAGCGAGTGCTGCTTTAACGTCCATCAGATGGAGCTCCCGTTAAGGTAAATATTTAGTACAGCGAGTGTTGCTTTAACGTCCAACAGATGGAGCTCCCGTTACGGTAAATATTTAGTATACCTACAGCGAGTGTGGCTTTAACGTCCGACATATAGCGCTGTATTGAACAAATAGCGCTCGCGTGGCGTAGAAAATATTTAGTATAACGAGTGTTGCTTTAACGTCCAACAGATATCTCTATATTTAACAGATGGCGCTCCCGTTGCGGTAAAATACTGTGTAAAAAACACTGTGTCAAAATTTCAAAGCAGTGGATGAAGAACTTTCGGACATTTAAGATTTTGAACAAACGAACATTACATTTTTATTTACATAGATTGTCAATTTTAACCATATTTTGTGTAAATTTGGATATAAAAGTTTCATAAATATGGTGCTAGTTTAGAGATCTTAAAAAAACTTGTCTGTGTATCTTACACTACACGTTAAACAAGCAGTGTCGACTGTATTTCGTTACACTTTCAGTCGTATGAATCCAATAAAGAAGTTCCACTACAAAAACTGACAGAATATTAGGGGAATGCAATAGATTCCTTTAGTCTCTACCACTTAGCTCTAACTTTAATCCACTAGGTATGTTCTAACAGCCAACTGAACGATAGACTAATAAATTACGTAGGTGAGCTTCTAACCAGCTTGTTGATTACCGAATTGATTAGAATTTAACGTATCTCTGCCTCGAATTATTGTTTGGCGTTCGGCCGTCGTCGGTCGAACTATATACTTTCACCCGCCCCCACAAACTTACATTCCAGATGCATAACTAGGATATTTGTTTCTAGTAAAAACTCAAACGGTTGTTTGTTTGAGTACAGTGCAAACCTCAGATAAATAATTGAAAGGGATATAGCTTTGTTCACATTTATTGCAGTCCGCAACTAATCATTCTCTAAACGACATCGGTGAAAACAAATCTATATCAGTTGTCTAATTGTACACGATCATTGAATGATGTAATTGATAAATCATAGTAATATAGAAATGATACATTCAAGTCAGTTGTAATTGATGTTATCAAAAAACGCTTCTCTCTCATGTTGGATGTTGTCATTAGTGATGTGTCGCTCCTGAGCGAGTCGTTCATAATGAACGACTCCCTTCTTGAAGCGGAGCGAGTCGCTCTTTTTTTTGTGAATGATTCACTTCGAGCGCCATTGCTCTGTGCTGAGCTGTTTTGTACTGTACAGCACAGGCCACAGATTCACTAGTAAATTTTGCAAGTACGAAGTTATCTTTGCTGAGTCATTTAATGTTTAATGACACACTATAAGTGTAATGTTGAATGACACACTGTTTACAGTGACTTAAACCATTCACATTGACGTCGTTGACAAAGATATAATATTGTAACAATAAATTGTTCAGCTTTTATTATACTTTATAGTTTATCCGAAATGCGAATAATATAAAATCAGAATCATATTAAAATGAGCTCAGAGCTGAGAGTGTGTATTGTGCTGTGCAATACACGACTCCTGAGCATGCATTATGACAGTTTACACCTCTGCAGTCTGCCCACATGTAGAGCGACTCTTTTTTGTGAGCGGAACGCACGGAGCCAGCTCCCAATAAAGAGTCATCACTACATTGTATTAACTAAAATAGGGAATGCTAGGTCCATTTTTTACTAGTCTTTGTTTCAGATATGTTTTTTGTTAGTACTGTTTTGTAGAATAATGTGTAAAACGTTCCTCAAATTAGGAATGTGAAAAAAGTTTTGAAATGTTTTTCTAAACCTTATACAATGAGCAGAGCCAGTTTGCAGCAGACACTTTTTCTTTGAGCCAACTTTGCAAATTTGCCTATCTATAGAAGCCAAATTACCACGGTGACGAGTATTATTATTTTATATTAATATTTTTGCGAAAGAAACATTTTCTTTGCGATTTTGCTGTGAATAAATAAATGTATTTTTTTGAATGTCGAACTATTCACGATTTTTAAAAATACTTAAAGATGGTTAAGTAGTATTATGTGTGTAAGAAATCACGAACTAATTATCCCAGTCTATAATTTCACCGGTAAGTAAATACGACATTTTATCTCAGGTGTAGAATATGTTTTTGACAAAGTTTTTATCAGTTAAATTTGATTAAACAAATCTAAAATATATTTTTGTCAACAATATAAGATTTACAAACACCATTAATTGTCGTTTTTATATCCTTCAAAATTACACACCTGTATGTTATCGGTTTTTAGAAAAAGACGAGCGCTTCTCTCTCATATTGGATGTTGTTCATCACTACATTGCATTAACTAATACAGGGAATGCTAGGTCCATTGATATACTATTACGTCTTTGGTGCAAACTGTCTCGTTTCCGTTTGTGGTTTCCATGCTCACGTACGTAGATCCTTAATGCTACTAAGAACTTTCCAGTGAACCAAGTACTCATAAAAATTACCCATCCGGAAAGCACGGAAGAGAGTTTGTGTCCACAACTTAAGGATTATTTTAAAATTGTGTACACGTCGTAGTTCCTTGTTTAAAGAAAAATAAACTCAAACAAAATTTGTAATAACATTTTGCAATTTATTTACGTCCAGATGTGAAATTGTATTTTAATTAATGCAGTTTAACTGTTATTTAATAACAAACAGAATTTATTGCTTACAAATGGAAAATGAGTCGTTTATACCCGTTACTACCACCACAAAAATGTTTCCATCGATTATTTAAAGTTGGCCAGATTTGGTATTAGTTATTATTATTGTTTATGTTTTCTATTTAATTCAATTTATTGATTGTATTTTAATTAATACAATTTAATAACTATTATTTGGTAACAATTGGGATTGTTTGCCTGTAGATACGAAACATTGTTAAACCCGTCACTCCCGCCACGCCTACTAAAATCAATATTCATTAGTATAATTTTAAAAATTCATCATTATTGTGATAATAATAATTCGAAATTTAATTAATATATTACAAAAAAATATACAACAGAGACGTCTGTTGTTTTTTTGTTTTGTTGAAGATTTTACCATTCCAACCCACAAGTGGGGAATGGTTCTAGTTTAGGTCAAAATTCACTTTTCAAAATTTTACAATATTTTTTTCGTTTTGAAGTCCCCAGAATCCAAAAAACATATTTTTGGAAAAACTCTGTGGGTCTGTTAGTCTGTGAACACGATACAGGTTTAGTATCCAAATATAAAGAGCCCTATTGTTTTTGGGGAAAAGCGGCGCATGCGCAGAAGAGATGTATGCTGTAACGGTGTTTTTTATATAATAATGGTATACTTTTCATAACGGCTTATTATTCTATTTATTTTTTCAAGAAAGTTTTGTTAAAATATTTTTTTCTAAAGCTTATAGTTTCGGAAATATGAAAATAAAAAAAAATTTGCTGTTCTTTTGTTTTGTAGATCTGTCAGAAATAAACTAGTTAAGCATGCTTTGATTAACTTTTAGATGACGTGGAACATAATATTATGTAGGTAACCATGGCAACGAATAGCAAATATCATATTTAATATTAGCCATTATCCGCGTCACCCCACTTAGTATCTGAATTTTTATTTTTTTTTATTATAAAATATCAACATTTTGAAGTTGGAATGGTCCCGTCGCCCAATTGACTAGATTTTTTTTTATAATTTCATTACACAATTGTATGACGGATAAGACACCTGCCTGTAAAATTTCATTAGAAAAATGGCGAAGTTATAAGGGTGTGACATATGACAGACGAACATGACGAAATTATGAGTGTTCCGTTTTTTTGCCAAATGGCTACTGTACCTACTTTTTTTTGTAGCGTCCGGAATTTCGATTTTTACACCTGGTAACCCTACCTTCCGTTTGGGGATCATAAATATCCGAAAATTAACAACGAAAGGAAATTACAAAGGCTCTGATACTGTTTTATATTTTATCGATATTAAAGAAAAAAGGTAGTATAACATTAATTCTGCAACGTACGGAAAAATCACTGACGATGAATTTAAGGTAAATAAAAGAAATAAACAGAAAATTCTCGACGGAATGAAGTAAAAGCCTGTTGTTTTCATTATTTACGTAATTTCAACATTAAAAATAAACTAAACTGTTGACGTAAGCTGTTTTATTTATTTAAGCTTTGAATTTTGTATTGTGCTTTAGGTCAGCTTTAAATTGAAATTTTTTTGTTGTATGTTTACGTAACATGCATAATAATTAATTGGGCATTTAAAATTCGATGTTGAAAAAAAATCTGCATAATCCAGAATTTGAATTCAATTAAAGAATCATTATTTGTAACATAAAAACTTTTAAAGAACAGTTACTAACAGAACCTCTGTTGTAATTTCATTTTCTTGCAAGATTCTCGAACTTTTCGAAAAACGTGTTTCTAGGTTGCTGAATTTTCTACCTGTTTTTATACCTATCTGCATAGTTTGATAACGGCCGAACTAATTTTGACAAAACTTGATAGTACAATATCAACTATCAATAGGTAGTCAAAATTAATGTATACTTCAATTAGATTAAACTCTAGATTATAGACGGTCGACAATCGATGTCATTAGCATTAATTATAGGATACTTTTTTTGGCTACGTCCAAATAAAAATACCTCCCAAAATGGTCCTTAACTTGAGACGTGAGCGAAGCCACGGATACAGCTAGTACAGTAGTATTGACCGAGAGGGTTGAATAGAAAAAAAACAGTTGTGTGGTTTTAAGAAACCACGACGCAAGTGAAACTTTTATTGGATTGTAGGCGTTGGATTGTAGACACTTATCCATCACGATTAATTATAAACAACAATATTCACATGAATACACGAATAAAAACATGTAAACACTGTACAGCACTTGCCCGCATGACAGACTGACTATGTGTTATACATACTACACGGTCAGCTGATGCTAACCATGGGCGCCGCCATATTGGCCTTGGCTGCTCTACCGAGCGCCAACTCCGAACGCCTTTCACTTTACCCCTACTCCGCGGCCGCCTGTAATGCGACGTGTAACAGACGGCCAGAAAAATTCGGGACGATAGAATAAAAGTTTCACTTAAAAAAAAGTGTGTCTATACTTAAACGCCCTTAAATGAACTTAACAACAGAGATGTTTTGAGTGCAAAATAAACCAACAGAAGAATTTAATTAAAATTAGTTTATTTTGCTTAAATTACGTCCGTTTGATGGCAAATATAAATAGAAATCATTTTACTAAATTAGAAAAATAATTGTTATCAAGAAACGCCTTTCTATGAAGCTCTGAACAAATCTTATATGAGTTTGCTGCAAGATTATATTCTCCACAAATCTTAATTTACAACAGAAATTACAAATCGCTTCTAAAGTTTAATCAACACGGTATAACAGACACATGTCTACGCTTTACGTTCCCAACAACGAACCTGCATGTGTGTTCATTTATTTGTGACAACAGGCCAAAGTGGCTTATGGTATAAATTTGATTTATTTAGAATTAAAAACACCTACCTTCTTCAAGTACGTGGATTACAATGGTCATTGAGTTATACATATCTGGTCACCCTGAAAATAGAAAGTATGTCATATTTTTTAAAGTTATTTTTAGGGGTCAAGCGTCTTGTAAAATGGGCGTATATGTTTTCGATTCTGGAATATTTTCTAGACCCGACCTCCCCCTTTGGTGAGATGCTGTCAGATTTTTCTCGACGACCTCTTTCCTCTAATTTTCGTGAGATTTTTCAAAATATAATGATATACCTACATAAATCTGTACTTGATTGCGTTCGATTTATTTAAAAAAACATAATTTGCTTAATTCTTTTTATTTATTAAGACTGGTATTTCGAAGACTTCTTACAGAACGAAGTCTATAGAATCATAGAAACAAATTATAAACCGCGATAAATATTATTGCATATGATTTAGCCATATTTTAGTAGTGAAAAATTTTATCAATTACATCATTCAGTGTTCATTTACGGTTTAGCAATATAGATACAGATTTGTTTTCAGTGGTGTCGTTTAGAATGTGATTAGATGCGACTTGCGGGCAACAAAAAATGTGCGCAAATGTATGATTTATCTGAGATCAGAAATATTATATATCAAAAGTTAAACATGGACCACTTTGGCTTGTGAACATATTATATGCATACGCGTTATATGTATGTATGTAATAAATGGATGAAGTTCCTGTAATATGAAGCAATAAAGTTAAGTGGGTCCCATTACCCCTTGTCTTGTCGTTGTGCTGCGATTACGTAAGTCGTGATACGTCCTGCAACTACCCCATTGGATACGAACTTGGCTTAATTTAATATTATAATTTGCATAATTCGTTTATTATACAGTGTGTCCACAATGCTACTGGCATATAATTAATATTTTAATTTTATGACCGTTTTTAACATTTCAGTGCCTACTAAAATTATAAAATAAAAAGAAAACATAAAATTATGTTAAAAAATGTGACGCGTCGTGAGACGCCTGGAAGATGTGAAATTCCAGTAACTAAATTTTCCCCTATAACTAAATTTTGCCCTGTCATCTAGTTGTCGCCTTTAACAAAAGCCAAGTTATAAGTAAGGTTACGCGCTGTCATCTAACGAAATACTAGGAACTTTTTTTTGGCAGAGGTGGAAATCCACTTACGGACCCCTTGGTAGTGTGGGACGCAGGCAGAAGCCCCATACGGTCATACCCACTAAAACCTCCTTCACGCTTCTTGTATCCCTTCCGCGGGAGGGGGAAAATACTAGGAACACTAGGAATTAGACTGGTAACTAAATTTTGCCCTGTAATCTAGATGTTGCCTTCAACGAAAGCCATGTTCAATTCAACGCATACACACAGCAAGCGTTACGCGCTGTCATCTGACGAGACTCTAGGAACCTAGGAACTAAATTAAACGTAACAAAGTCAACATAGCACGTGCTATTAGCACGTTTTTACTCCCATCCAAATGCGCCAAAAGATATTTCACATCAAAAGTGTACATGTCTGGCCTTCATTTTCACAAACGACTGGTCACCGCTTTTTTCCTTGATCATCCAGTTATAATTAGTAAAATTATTTAAAGTAAAAATAATTCACAAAAAACAAAAAATTATTACGTATTTTAACGCACAATTTCTGGACCAATAGGGAAGCGGCAAACTTTTGCCGCGTTCCTATTGGTCCAGAAACAATGCAATAATATATTACAGTGTAGTAATTTATTATTTCTCCCGAATTTAGCAGGGCCCCGAAATTCACGCGTGTTGAATAAACTCTTTATTTATTTAGTTTAAATCAACTGTTATATATGCGTAATAAAAAGGGTAAATTATCTTGAGGTTGAGGATCCAGACGCCTGAGGTCTCTTGTTTTTTTTTTTTTTTGATAAGCTTATTGATGTCTGGTGTCTAAAATCATCACTGGATAGATTCCTGTCGCGGGCTGTATAAAGATTGCTTGAGGGCCCAATGCGGCCCGCGGGCCGTATCTTTGACATCACTGGCCTAAGGAAGTTTTACCTCAGCAATAATTCCAATAGTAGAAATATTTTTTTTTAGATAGCAAGTAAACAAGAAATTATTGAATTGTCTAAATTGTATTTTATATTGGAAAAAATATGGGTTATTATTATTGTATTACGTACAGACACTTTGCCGATGTATCGATAACTGACACTTTAGTCAGTAACCTTTTGACGGTGCACCTGTGATACCGTTTCACTTATGTAAATGCGTTCAATATACATATTTGTTATATCAAAACGCAATTTATTCACAATATAACGGTTTCACAAAAGGGCTTCGCATCCTGAATTTATATGCAACAGTTGACATCAAAGAGACTATTTCACCCTTCAATATGTTGGGACAAAATGTGTTCAGAATCAATATATTCTTTATAGAACCGGTTCAAGACAATATTTTCAAACAAACGCGGGCACTCATTTTCTCGCTAAAATGAACATTCAATTTTTCTTCATAATAAACATTTACAGAGTGGATCACAACAGAAAAATTAATGAGTGCAACAAGGACATAAACACAATGAGTTGCGCGAAAAAGATAGAATACACACCAAATTAAAGCAATAGTAACTGATCGTTATGGTGTGACAAACAGGCAAAATTATTGTGCAGTTTATGATAAGACATGAACTTTGTAACAGAGGTACCTCTTTACATTGTTAGAAGATACAGATATTAAGGCACATGTAATTTTGCCTCTGAAGGTAATGGCAGCCATTTTACAAAATGGCTATCAAACGAAATAAGGTATGTATTCGAAAAATGTATTTTTTGGTGAATTCTAAGCAAACAAAAACTCTTTCATAATTAGATCTTTAAAAAGTTGGTTTCTACAGGTTAACATTTCTCAAATACTGTATATTTCGTTCGACAGCCATTTTGTAAAATGGCTGTCGTTGCCTTGAGGGGATAGACCTCACGTCAAGCTTCAATATCTATGGTATATCTTTTAACAATATAAAGTATATGTGCCTAATTTCATGTTTTTATCATCATGCACAATGCTCCTATCTTTATAATCTTATTATTATGTTAATGATTTTCAGTATTCTTAGTCGAATTTGACAGAAACCTTATCTTGACCGGTAGTAGTTTGATAGTAAAAAGTAGTTTTTACTTAAAATACCAGTGAATAGTAGAGCAAATTTAGTCACAATCGGTCCAGTAGTTCTAGAATGATGCCGATACAAACAAATGAGACAGATAAAAATTCTATCAAAAAGTACGGAAGGAAACGAATTTTTAGATAAAGTTTCGGTTGTATTTTTTTATCTAATGTGCATTTTTGACAACTTGGTTATTCATGCGAAATAATAAAATAACTAAAATTATACATTATACATTAGCTTACTACTAGATAGGAAACAATTTCCGATTGTATTTTATTCAGTACCTAATATTAATAGTATTGTTAGTGGTTTTATTCCAAATAATATGTTTGAGGGAATTAATTTTGGTTGAGGAACAATAGAGAAAAGAAGGTTTACCAGAGTATCACTTACGCCCAACGTTTCGAAAAAATTATTTGCATCATCATTGAATTAATTTCAGTATTAGTTAAGAGAAATTGAAACTAACGGATTTATGGGAAATCATTGATTGCAAAGAATTTTTCTTCATTTATAAAGATAATCTGAGCACTATTTCCACTCGATAACATAATTTTAAAAAATACAAATTTTCTAAAAATGAATTCGCTCCTTATAGGCGAGGAAACAGCAATCCTGAAAGTTCCGTGATTAAGGATAATACAATTTTTAATGAAAATTGAAAGTTTATACTTAGACGAATATTTAAATGATGACGTGATAATACGTCATCATTTAAATAGGTTTGCGGGACCTTTCCGGCTAAAAAACAATGGTCGGCCGGATTTTTTCTGAATAAGTACGAAATTTTGCACAAAATTACATAGGAAAGATCAAAATCCACGATGACAGGGAAACATTAAAGACATTTAACAATATATAATTTATTTAAAACATTTTCGCTAATAAAATTCACGCCGACCAAGCGCATCTTATTCGTCTAAGTGTAAACTTTCAATTTTCATTAAAAATTGTATTATCCTTAATCACGGAGCTTTCAGGATTGCTGGTCCCCAGACTATTACTTTTTTCAGAGTAGTTAAAGTGGCAATGTGAAGAAACAATAGACAGTGCAATTAATTGTGACTCAGATGCATGTGGCACCATCTGGCGATGCGATAAATGTACTGACACTTAAATTAATAGAGTTGGATGCAGCCGCGTTTTGACGGCAAATAGTTTTCCAAAACTTTGAATTAGTCGGGTGTATATTTTCTTGCTATACGAAGGCGGTGTAATAATTCATGAAACACAGCTGTGCGAACAACCTACAGGTGGGTGGAAATGATATTTCTGCGTATAACAACGTATACCAACTAGTGATGTGCCGGATCGTTAAAAATGTATATCCGCGGATACGGATCTAAATACGGATTTTTGGTTTCAAGATCCGCGGATACGGATACGGACCTTAACTTTCTTAGAGTACGCGGCGGTAAATATTGCACATCGACCTTTGGAAAGAGACTATCTGTTATGGAAAAAAGTTATTGACCTCTTTACGAGTTAACTCTCATAACAGATTGTCTCTTTCCAAAGATTGATGTGCAATATCTCATTATAAAGATAGTTGATTTAGTACCTTTGAGTTATGTACTATTAGTATGGTACTCACTACGATAAATGTTTGCAATATAAAGGTGCCAAATACGATTTAAAAAAATAAAAAATTATCTTAATGGAATTTAACAGGTTTTCATTATTACCTAATCACCTATATATATATATATAAAATTTCATCTATAAATTGAAAATTAATAAAGTAAAAGATCCGCCAAAAACTAACGGATACGGATACGGATCTTTCTTCTTCCTCGGATATCCGTAACGAATATTCGCAAATTACCTACTTGACATTCGTATTCGCAAAAATGCATGCTATTGTTAATATTATAAAAAAATCATATTAAAAAAATGTGAAAATAATTTTAAATAATAAAACAAATATTAATTTTTTAGAATTTTTGATTCGAAGTTTTATTTTACTCATTTAAAAAAAAAACTTAAGTTTTTTCACTACGTTAACCTTGCAATTATATCTTTAAAACGCATTTATACTTGAACATTAGTTTATAAACCTTTAAACTTAGTATTAATTATCAACCTAGTACTCAGAATCACTACAAATGTGTGCGTGCGATTTGCGCAAAGCCCTCTATTGCGACTCATAATTATTTTCTAGTTTTTAGTACAATATCATAGATTGTACAATAAAACCGTTTAACTTAAAAGTTTTTTTTGTCTAATTTTATTTTATTACCGAGCGGTGTAGCGTAGAAGGTACTGAGTTCAAATCGCGGCGGAGGCAGGTGTGGCTGGGACATTTTCCTGCTGCCTCTCGCCGAGAAACGGTAATTCCTGTACCGGCTATCTCAATCATTGTTCTATTTTGACTATGATGTATAACGTAATGTGTTACAGTTTACAAATGAAATGTTATATATCGATCCAATCATTCAATTAAATGTTATGTATTATTTCTATGAAATGTTATGTATTAACCATAATATCAAATGTCTGTTCCATTCTAATATAGTTTACAAGACTCAATTATTATACAGTTTGATACTATTGTTAAGAAACATCCATTGTTTTACATTGTTACAATGCTGTATTAGAAGATTTATTTTCAACAATGTCACCGTCAGCACCCAAACCTAAATCTACAACTATCGCGACGACTGAGTTATCATTTATTCTACACTACTATGTCTGAACAATCAATCTTTCTAATATTTATATAGCACATTTGTAACTGTTTTTTACATCATGCGAGAGCTAATATTTTACATTAGATATCATTAGACACGAATCTTCACTCTAGCGAGAGTTAAAGATGAATCAAAGATGACATTGCTATTCAGTACTAAGTCAGAATATTTCTATTTCGTCAGGACTGTTAAATAATAAATATCTACTTAGTAAAACTCTAACACTGACTGACTGATAGACAACGCGCAGCCTAAATCGGTGGATCTAGAAGCATGAAATTTTGCACAGGAGTTCCTTATATAACGTGGGTGAGGATTTTTAAAACTCGTCTCCTAAAGGGGTTAAATATTTAATCTATAAATAAAAAAATTACAAATATCGGCTAATTTCAGATGATACTACAAATTGAAAACATCCGATAAATAGCCAACAAATAATACTTTAATACGGTGGAGGCGAAAGCTCCACTACTGTTGTGTAAAACATCGCTAATCGCAACATCAAACTCAGCTAATGCGATAGCGGAAAAATCGGGTCTGAGCCCCGACGGTGACATTGTTTTTCTTATATAGCATTGTAACAATGTGTTAAGACAATAGGTGTTTCTTAACAATAGTAGCAAACTATAGCTATTAGCTATCTAACTGTTATGTATTAATATAACATGCTTCATATTACATGTAGTTTTACGAAACAATACTTATTATATCCTTCTTGTTCTGAAGATATATATTATTAGTAATTATAAATTTCAAACAAAAAACTCAATTTCAAAAGTTTGAACAGGTTTCGGTGTTCGTGTTTAATTAACTTAATTAAAACAACAGATATTCGCATTCGTGAAGTTCATAAAAAACTTTTGAGTAAACAAATATCACGAGAGCTTGAATATCGACTGAAAAAAAAAAACAAAAACAGAAATTGAAAGCTTTACGTTTACCTATACTAGAGCAAAATAAAAGATTAGCGTTTGTCGGAAAAATCTTACAATGTAAATCGCTTTACTTTTATTTCAAAGGAGCAAAAACTGGAACACGAAATTCTGTAGCACGAGATTTTATTAACATCATAAAAGTTTGAATCGCGCCAAACACGAATCTGTGAAACACTCACGACGAACCTATATATTTCGTGTCTATCGCGAAGCGTACGATCTCAGGGATGTACCTAAATCATATCATTTTTGTCCTACCCCTTATAAAAATATATTATAACTAGGGTTGCTATCCTTCCGGATTTGTTCTCTTTCTAAGGGCGTCCGAAGAGCGCCTGGGCGGGGTTTGGTTTACAGTCCGAATTTTGAAATGACTAGATAAATAATTTTTTATCAAGGGTTAATAGTAGAATTTAGAAAAGATTTATTTTTGCATATTGGAAAAAAGAAAATAGAGTTATTGATTGGTTTTGTTAAAGTTTTACAAGGTTCTTTAATTTTATTACCAAAGAAAATTAAATGGAATTTTATACCTAATATTTTGTACGTTAAATTGCACCAAAGATTGTCAAAAATCCATCAATACTAATTCTGTAATACAATTTGTGAATTTTTTGGCAACTAAGTTTGGGTTTTAAGCTCAAAAATCCGGGTTTTTTTATTTTCATATCCTAGTATTGACTTTACAGATGACAACCCTAATTATAACTAGCTGTACCCGGCCACGCGTTGACAAACATTTAGACTCGACTAAATATTTTGGCTTAATAATATTTTATTTTATTAAATAAGTACCAGCTTTGAAGGTATTAAGTAAAATTTCAAAATGCCTCAAGGGCTCTTTTAGCAAATAAAACTAAAAAAAAAAAAAATTCAAGCGTTGAATAGGCTTTAGGTATTACTCTTCAATCAGGTGTTCGATTTTGTGTTCAGACAATACAAAAAAAGTGTTACACGAATTTTCGCGGTGTCTCAAATACCTACCCAAAAATGTTTGATAGCTCTTGGACTAAAATTTCATGCGGATGTGGAAAGACGCTTCACCCACCTAGTGTTTGTCTCTAAAACAGTTTCATACATTTAGATACTTCAGTCTTGCTTCTGAATATAAAATGTTTCTATGTGTAGAGGTTCCAGTAAGTTTGAATATTTAATAAGAAGCAAAAAAACACTGTAAATATACCGAACATTATGGTATATTATACAGAATATTCAATAAGTGAGTATACTATGTACGACGCGCAACATATTTGTGACAACAAGCCAAAAAGACTTATGTCGTAATTTTAGTATATTTTTAACGATTTAAAAATATACCTATTTTAGCCTAAAATTAAGGTAAAGGGCCCGGTTACTGATACCTTAAGAGTGACAGCTGAGGTTATACTACGATAACTAATATAAAATTCAATTTGAATAAAATAATATTTTATATCATAAACAAGTTCAGAATTTCTAGACAAGGTCATATGCGCAAAATAATTATTTGAACCGAATTAATAATTTATATAAACGTTAAAAAAAATAAGTTCAAAAACTAAAACCCGACTACTTAAAAGTATGAAACAAGAAAACATTCTCATCTGAGGATAACCGTGGTCATATGACACCTACCCTAACAAAACATTACATTTTAACAATAGTAAGCGATCATAAGCTCTAGGGCATCACGCTACCTATATATCTAAAAAGGCCTCATATAATTTGAGATTTGAGATTTTATTTAAATTATTTTTCTTTACATAGGTACATAGATGGCTAAAGTCATAACCCTTCCTTTTGGCTTCGCCGTAGTCGGGTAAAAAGTGATGTTTGAAGACCCAGTTTCTGACACTAAAAATTCTTATAATATCAGTTTATAATCCCTTTTGGCAATACGAATTCACTTTCAATAGCGAATTACAGTTTCCGTACAAATGAGCTCTCAATTTATCAGATATATATTAATAACTCTGCAATGGTTTTGAAGTAAAACTTCTTTAGGCGCAACTTGAGAGTAACTCAGATCTTTTTTCGGACGGAAATAAAGTTCAGTAGTCTACGCAGTTTCCGCTATTTAAAGGCACTGACTGACAGATGGTGGAATCAAAAAGAAACCATCTTGAACGAAAGATGAAACAGCTACGGACGCAAACCAATTTTGTGATCGATTTCCGCTATTTAAAGGCGTCGACTAACAGATGGCGGAAATAATCGTATATCAAGGATATTTTAAGAAAAATAATTGCATAGCTCACTTTGCAGTATGTCCGTAGATATTACAAATTATGGAATATTACGAACGCAAAACAACCATTTATCAAAGCAACAAACACAGCTTGTCTATTAGTCGAAAATTTATTAATTTGTCATTTAAATCATAAATGCACAGAATACTAGTTGAAATTGAGTTTAGTTCCAAAAATTTTATTGTAGGTACCGTATGTAGATGGCTGCATGGCTAATATTTTGGTATCGCCAAAGAGGTAAAATCACTTAATCTGGATCGATTTCCCTGACAATCAACAAGCAATTTTATATATAAAATTTTCGTATCACAGTTTTGGATCTCCGCAACCGCTGACCTGATTTTAAATAAATTTTGCAAATGTGTCTTGCTTGGTGCAGCCTACACTATAGGATAGTTTTTATTGAATATTTTGTACAAAACTACTGTTTTCTCAAAAAAACTGTTTTAGTAACATGTAACGATATCCGATATAATTTATTCAAAGCTATTAGTTCAGAAGCAAACAAAAAAAACTGTTTTCATACCAAGTAGCGAAATCTGTTAGAATTCGTTCAAAACTATCAGTTCAGAAACAAACCTGGTAGAATTTGCTCAAAGCTATTAGTTCAGACGCCGGGCCGCAGCCCGGAATCGAAATAGGTTTTGCAGAATTATATTAATCGCACCCGGGTGAAACCGGGACGAGCCGCCAGTAATTTAATAAGAATAAATAAACACTGATCTGAGTAGAAAATCCTGTCGACAATTAGTAGTTTATTAGCTAACGCATGTACGAATTAAAAAAAAAGTATGCTTGAGATTTTCGCGCGATATAAATGAAACTTCTTAGGTTTTGATTGACGATAGGTTCTTTAGCGATTATTGACGATTTTATTATTTCAGCCAAATATAAAGGCAAAACGAGTCTCCTGCAGTGCAGCGACCTTTATCAAATAAATAAATAAACATTCTGTATTTTGACATAGGTACTTGTTGGTTGGGGATGTGTGTTATACAGTGTGTATGTACAAACAAACACACAGATGTAACTCACTAATACAGTTACAACAGAATGCACACCTGTTATAGTTCTCAACTTTGAGTCTATATGTAATGCGCTCCACACAAGTGGAACATAACCTTCCTTTATACAATCCAAACTTGGTTTTTGCGGTTTCTGTACATTTCCTTTAATACAAACTCAAACTTCACAAAGTTTAACTTTAACCAATTATTTACCAATATCCCCAGACCGGAAAATGGCAATAGTCAAAAAGAGAAACACGGCTGGGCTGTATTCAGTGCCGTAGTTTGAAATTTTGAGCCCTTAACAAAAAATGAGTTTCGGCTTCCTTTCTTTATACAAGTACTAGCTGTCCCGGTTCGGCTTCATCCGAATTTGTAGTTTGCCTACTAAAAATAATACGAATAAAGAATGATACTATAACAATAATAATAATAGTACTAATTATTTCCGTTAGTACCCAAATAGGTATCGAATGCGTCATACCACAGCATACATATTGTAACAAAACTGCTCTAGTCCATGTTGGAAATTATTTATTTACAATTTTATAAACGTTTAACAAAACAGTTATACACACAACGAAAGCGTACTTCTTTAACAAACAGTAATAATAACGTTAACAGAAACAAAACTAATAGTTCTAAATAATAAAATAGAAAACTAAGTAACAGAAGAATATAAAGTCCTAATTATGTACACAAAATATTTACAATACAGGAACACACCAAAGTTTATTAGCACACTTGTCTATTAATTATATACACACGATTATTTACAAAGAGTTATTTATGTAGAACCAGATTTATATCACTGCACTTAATGATTTAGTATGTCACAACACACTGGCACTGTATCAACACATGAACGCCTCACGAACAACTGACTAACAGACTGACTTGCCAACCACTCCACTCGCATTTTATAGCTTCGTCCTCCGCCTGTAGAATGTTCTAGAAGCATCTCCCTTTCTTAACATGCATTGTCTTTGCCAGGCAATTCTAAGAAGGTCGGGTCTATTTGGCTATCTGTTTTCCATTGTTGTTTCTAAGAAACAGAACCCATAGTCGTCCCAACAGGGAGCACGCAACAATATATAAAGATAAAAACATGTCACATCATTAATAATAAATATTTTAAAATGACATTGAGATTAAATTAAAATTTAAGCATGAAAAAGTCTAATAGTGAATTGCTATTTACATTTTATAGATGGATTTTAACCTTAATTAAAAAGCATTTAAAGAAAGTTTTTTAAATGAATTGGGTAAGTGGTTGTACATTTTTGCCAAATGATTGCAAACATTTTTATTGTTGCGAGTAAGAGACAGAAAATAGTTATTAGTTATCCTTATTACGAATGTTGTGCTCATGACTACTGACATTAGATAAACAAATATGTGGATGCGCAGTTCTTAATTTTTTTCTTATAGAAAAAAACAAATAATTCAATAAATGTTGTTGTTTTCTATAAGTCCCTAAGCTTTTATTAGACACCCAACTCGATGAAGGTCAATTATTTGTAAGTATTGTTTCATACCCTGTTTGATACCCCATTTGTACCTGTAATTATCCAAATAATTTATTCATATCTAAACCACATGATTGGATCATAACACGCTTTAACTATGTCAAATTTGAGATTTCTGGCTCGTACCGTTAGGCTCTGGGAACTTGTGACAGATGTACAAACGAGCAGACACCGGAGGGAAGCTATATAAGCGTTACGTTTTTCCAATTTTAACACGAAACACTAAAAATACACGAGAAAAGAAATAAAAATAGATATTAAAAATAAATTGATAAAAAAGTCGATATTTATAATTTTCGTTACTCTGAAATGAAAAAAAATGAGACTTGGTCGCATAAATAAATGTTATACGTAATGAATTTCTTCACTTTTTATTACTAAACAAGAACAATAATTTTTATTAAGCAATTAAATATGTATTTTATTGCAGTACTAACCTGCTTTATGAATTGCTCTTTGAGAGGAAATGAAAGACGAGCACCTACCTACATTACTTTGATAAGATAGGTATCTAATTTTTTAAAGCTTTAATACGTAACATTCTTTTCTACCACATAATTGGAAACACCCAGTCTGCATTTTTAATCGCATTTTTCGCGGATTAATCAGTTTCTTAAGTTTTCTTGGTGTTATAAAAGATGAATTGTCTTAAAAAGAATAACACACTGGCTGTGAAAACTATGAATAGACACAATACGAATCATCCGGTCTGACAGGCCTTGCATCGTAATACATATTTGAATTATAGGCAAGCAACACGAAAATACGAATCATGCCTTGCATCGTAATACATATTGAATTATAGGCAAGCAACACGAAAATACGAATCATCCGGTCTGAAAGGCCTTGCATCGTAATACATATTGAATTATAGGCAAGCAACACGAAGATACAAAACACGCGGTCCCTGAGACCGGCGCGTTTTTTCAAACATCGATACACGTTCGTAACAAACAGAAGGTACTATGAAAGGGGGGTGCATTACAAACAGTGCAAGACATCGTAGTTAAAGTAACACTTATGTCTCACAGACCGATATCACGGACTAAGGGGAAATGTTCCATTTATAACACAGCTGTCGTAAAAACTATGAATACGAAACATCCGGTCTGACAGACCTTGCATCGTAATACATATTGAATTATAGGCCAGCAACACGAAAATATGAAACACCCGGTCCGTGAGACCGGCTCGTTTTTTCGAGCATCGATACACGTTCATAACAAACAGTAGGAACTATGGAGGGAGGACGGCGTGTTTTGAACAGTACGGTTGCATCGTGGTATAATGTAACACTGAAGGTCTCACAGACCGACTTCTCGGACAAAGGGATAACTGCGTTATTTCCATTATATATGCGCGCTAGAGTTTAATAAATTGTTCTTCGAGTGGAGCGGGAGCTATCGAATTAATTTCGCCGCTTTCAATGTTTTCACAAGATATATTAGAAATGCGACAGAGAAAAATGTAACTGTCATTGGTACGATGTTCCCTGTGAGAAATACTTTTTCGCAATTAAATATTTGAACTTAAGGAAAATAACAGACGTACATAAGCAAAGGGAATTTATTTACATAAATATTTTCCCTGTGTACGTAACACTGTCTGTCCGTCTGCTAAGTCAAACATTTATACTCAAAAGGCCGCTTCACACGAGGCTGGATTTGCCGCTAGATTCCTAGCTAGATTTGACAACTATTTTTCTAGCGCTGGTTTTCCTAATTGCTTTTATGTGCTCGCTTCACACGAGACGTCCTTTCAAGCTTGTTTTGTGGATAGATCCGGTGCGCACTCAGTGACAGTTCAAATATAAGCACAAAGCAAAACGTGTCCATTGTCTGACTCTGTGCAAAATGGCGCCATGTTGATTTGTGGGCGTTTGTTCATGTCGCTCACGTGACAAGATACTGTTTCCTGATTGGTTTTTGCTCAGAGCAAGCAGAAAAATATCCTCTGTTCTAATTTTAAAATCTATTTTGTAAGCTAGCAGGTGAGCCCGCAGTGACGTCATTTTCAGCCTCGTACCCAGTCGGCCGGCCAGTAGAAGTCCAACCAGTGTTTCCAGCCTCGTGTGCAGCGGCATTAAATTTACATTTTTAAAGACTATATCTACTAAATGTCGGAGTTATATGTATATTCTGCCAAATCAGAATTCATGTTTTCAATTTCGTCATTTTAAATAATAATTTCCGGCAAATAAGTCACGTTTCACTCTGTGTATGGTTTTGTAATGTGATTTATTTATTTAATTTCAACAGCGGGGTGTACTAACCCTAATTACAGTTGAAATAGTAAACTACTAAAAACAAGTTTCATCACAAAATACAATCCAAAAAAAGAACTCAGATACAGCATGTCAGTAGCTGAAAACTAACTGAAAGCATATAGATATAACTATAAGCGGCCCTGTACGTGCTTCGCTACGTATAAAGTGAAATAATAAAACAATTTATTTGGAACATCTATCTATCTATCTATCTATTTTATTAATTGCTAGCTATGGGCGTATATGTGTGTATGTCGAGCACTCCGGCTGCGCCGTCGTGCTCGAAAAAAAATAGCGTAAAATATTCGTGGATAACTGGTCTTTAAAACACTTGTTCTATTTCGAGCACTCCGGCTGCGCCGTCGTGCCGAGCAGTTTTAAACGATATTCAGTTTTTTTACATCCTCAATCTAGATATATGGTTGTTAAGTTCGTTGCGCCATCTATTGAATATTCACTCAATCCAGTCAGCAGGTATTGCCATCTTATATGGTTGTTAAGTTCGTTGCGCCATCTATTGAATATTCACTCAGTCCAGTCAACAGGTTCGCCATCTTATATGGTTGTATTATGACTGTCAAGGAATAGACAAATAATTTGCAATAAAATAATATTGCGACTATAAATTAAAATATAAGCTATCCTATCTTTCAAGTTGGGTCGAATTGCACACGGTGTACAAATCAAATTTAAAATCGGTTCAGTAGTTTAGGAGTTCATCGCGGACAAACATGTTACACGTAATTTTTATATATTAAGATGTTCTTTTTTGTGGTCATTTGAGTCGTTTTGCATTTGAAAACATTTTGAAATAAATATAAATAATAAAAGAAATAAAAAAAAAATTTAATACACCATGTTTTTAAAGCGGACTAAAATGTATAAAATAATTTCTTTACAGACAGATCTTTAACTTGTAGGATTGAAACGAAAAAGTGGGGCGCATTATTCGTTTTATCTCATAAATCGATTTTTTCACTGATAGCTGCTTTCTACACTAATTATATAATTTATCGTCTGACATTTTTAGTCCCAACAAACAAAAGAACGAATTTCTTAGAATCTTTGGTAAGCATGATACCGACAACAAAGTAACAAAATAACAAGCAAGTATTGTTTATTGCTTAATGATGACGTATTGTTGTCGTTATGTAGAAAAGGTGTGTCGTTATTTAAAGTATATCATTGTATGAGCAACAAGGTAAACCAACTAAAATTACGTAATTTCGATGTTTTAAGAAGTTTGCCCTCATATCGAGTGACGTTAAATGGAGTTTACACTGTATTAAAAAAAATTTGAAAAGAAGTTTGACCCTGCAGGCCATCCCTGTAACTTCCCGCTATTTTCGAGTTCAAAACACTCAAAAATATATAAAATATAGCAAGAAGTTTATTTTTTAGCTCTTCGAGCTCACGAAAAAAACACTTTGTTACGACATTTTCGTTCACGATATCTCATGAACAAATGAACCGATTTTGATGCGATTTGCGGCAGTCAACAGAATTTTTTAACCTAAAAAAAGTAATTTATTACAGAAAAATCGATCTCGTAAGAATTTTACGAGTAATTTAAAAAAAACACTTTTTTACAAGTTTTTCGTTCACGATATTTCGTGAACAAATGAACCGATTTTGATGCGGTTTGCGGAGATCGACGCAGTTTTTTTAACCTAAGAAAGTAAATTATTACAGAAAAATCGATTTGATAAGAATTTTACGAGTAATATTAAAAAATTACTTTTATCTTAATTGTTCGTTCACGTTATCTCATGAACAAATGAACCAATTTTGATCTGGTTTGCGGCGATCGACGCAGTTTTTTTAGCCTAAGAAAGTAATTTGTTACAAAAAAATCGATCTGATAACAATTTTAAGTCATTTTAAAAAAACACTTTTTTACGATTTTTTCGTTCACAGTATCTCGTGAACAAATGAACCGATTTTGATGCGGTTTGCGGAAATCGACGCAGTTTGTTAAGGAGAAGAGCTGATTAGATTTTGGAATTAATCGGTTTAGTAGTTTAGAAAATATTTTATAAAAACAAATTTTTAAAAATTTTTTAAACTTGTTTTTTAAAGATTTCTCAAAATTTTTTGGGTCGAATCATTTCAAATTTTCAGGAAGTCTAAGTTCACCAAGATCACGCCAGATGCCGCAAACCGCGTTTCAGTCGAACACTCCGTTCAAAAGATATAAAAGGTTTACACACACACACACACACCCCCACACACACCTACAGCCCTACAGACATCATCGCCAAAATAGTTTCAATAGCTTCCTAGGACCTCAAAATGTCGAGATCTGGCGAAAACTCGATTTTCGAAAATCGGGGTGAAACCAATACCTAACTTCCCGATTTTTGAAAAAAAAATTTTTTTTTTTTATAGCGGGAAGATAAAAATAATATAAATGGTAAATAAAAATGTGACGGTCAACACGCCTCTTATTCGACCCGCTGCAAAATTTTGAATATTACGTCTTTAATCACTTTACACAATATAGGCTGACTGCAAATGAAAATGAAATGGATATTAAAATCTCCATGTATTAAATAGAAATTTAATTAAGTAGGGACAGGCATATTCTGGTTTTTGTTGTGTTATTAATTCGGAACCTCTACGATTTAATTTACGATTAAAATTGTAGCTGGCACCGGTTCGTTTTAATAAATTGTTTTGTCTGAAACACTGCTATATTAAATTTAACATAGGCACACGAAATATATGTCATTAGCGCGGATTCGCGAAAACAGTTATATACTATCTTTTAATTTCCTTTATGATATGTCAGTTCATTAGCAAAACCATTTTTAAATGATGAATTTTTTTCACATTACTGTATTGATTATAAAAAATATCAATATAAGTAACGATAATTAATAATAAATTGATCATGTAGGTATATTAAAATTATTTTCACAATTTACCATCTTAACTTGCATTGAGGTATGTAATAATGTATAGTTTAATCTGATCTATAATGTATATTATATGTACTGTAATTTAGAAATCGAAATAATATTAAATGTAACGATTATTTTACATGTTCATAGGCCCTGATGATGAAAAAATATTTTTAGAAACGTTGGCCACAAGCGATACTCTGGTAAAGCTTATTTCAAACTTGTTCCTCAACAAAATAAATCTCATTCAATAAGTAACGATATCTAAACTAATAGTAGTAATAATATATTTTATCATTTTGACTATACAATATAATATTATGACAAGTCACAAAGCAGATTATATAGTTTACAAACCAGATTATATAGTTATAAAATCGAATACTATATTTATAAAACAGAAGAGCTATCAAACAGTTTTGGGTAGGTATAATTATGAGGCAGCGTGAAAATTTGTGTAACACCTCTTTTGCAATGTCTGAACACAAAATCGAAGACCTAGGACTGAAGGGTAGTGGGGCCGAAGCCAAACCTTGAATTTTTAGTGACTAAACTTAGGAGGCTTGTATATAAGCAGTCTTCCTCGCACCACGTCCTCCTAGTCTAGTTCACATGTCCCTTTTTGATGAATTCCATGATCATGGTGTCATTCGATTCGGAATTACATCTAGAAACTTTTTGAAAAAATTGAAGTGGAGGACGAAACAATTGCAAAAGTTATAAACATTTTAGTAAATGAAAAAAGAGGGGTTTGATTTTTTGCGAAATCTCAAAAACTATTGCAGATACATGAAATTACAAAAAATTTTCATAAAGAACAGAAAATTACCTACAAAAAATTCCTCTCCTGTAACTCTGCCACCAATATTTCTAATTTTGATTGAGAGGTGAAAATAGGGCTAAAAACTTTTTTTTTCTATTTTTTATAATATAATTTTCAATATTTTCGTGTCTTTTAGCGTGGCGTATAATAAATAGAACAAAAAATTTTTAGCCCTATTTTCACCTCTAAATTAAAATTAGTAATATTGGTGGTAGAGTGTCGTGAGATGGGAATTTTTTGTAAGAAACTTCCTCTTTTGATATATTCGGAAAAAAACAAACACCTTTTTTTATTAAAATGTTTTATAACTTTTGCAATTTTTTCGTCCCCACTTAAATTTTTTCAAAAAGTTTCTAAATGTCATTCCGAATCGAATGACACCATGATCATAATTTTCGGTGAAGGAGGACTAGAATTCGTCAAAAAGACACATGTAAACTAGACTACCCGCACAAGTGCCTACCTAACCTCCTTAAAAATAAAGTTTAAAATACAAAATTTGCCTATTCGGAGTATACGGGGCAAATTATTTTGCATAATATCATTTATTTATTATTTTACTTTCCTATTTTTGATTCGCTAAAGTACTCGCATATTAAATGGTATCATTAACAAACCAAATAGTGAAATGTTTATATGAACCACTGAAGTATTAGTTTATCGACATTTTAAGCCGTCGTTTCATTATAACTTGCCGCGATCAACAAAATAAGATAATAATATAATCAACGCCCCACTAGATTACGTATTTAATGATTCGATTATCGAATCTGCGTAATGTACTGAAAAACAAACGACCGCTGTAATTTACTGTTTGTTTTCAGCGCACAGAAGTCTATAGCAGTTACGCGCAATTAGTGGGTACAATAAGTCTACCTTTTGGCAGGTTATATAGATACAAATGTACCTGCGATTCAAGGAAACCTCAATATAATTCAGAAGAATCCAAATTTCTATTTCAATAATAAATTTTTTTTTTCGTTTTAAGAAAAATGTGTACAAAGAGAAAAAAAATGCATACAAACATACAAAGAAAGAAAGAAATAAATGTGTGCATCGACTGTAGAGTCATTAATAATTAATTTTAAAAGTAATTAAACATCAATTAATATAGTATAAGTGTACTTAGCCTGTCAAAAAAAAAAAAAAATTGTAATGTTTTTAAAGACAAGCTTTTATTGAAATGTGCCAAAAAGAAAAAAATATTTTTTTAATAAATAGTTAAGACTCATAATTATATAAAAGCATGAGCTTTATGAGCATTTATTTGTCACAACCCACTCTTTTATAATTGTGACCTAAATTATCAAAATTTATTATATTTTCAATAAAATCTTGCCTATAAAAATCTTTTTTTACTAATATTTTATATTATTCTTTTAAGTTAATTATTTAATTCTAAAAAAGATGTATTGTCATCAGTACAAAATTTCAAATCGATCGGATATATAGCATACGCTATATTGAGTTTGCGAGGACGTCGCATAGCTCTTTCTTTTATACCCATGTCAAGAGGGTTCTGAAGACATATGAATCCGCCATCTTGGAGTGTCCGCCATATTGTTTTATTTGCAAATTTGACACAAACTGACACAGTGACATACATTGGCAGTTAAATATAAAAAATCTCGTGTCACAATTTTGGCCACGCTATTTTCCGAAACCACTGAACCGATTATAATTAAATTTTGTTAATTTGTCTTGCTTGGTGCAGCTTACGCAATAGGATAATTTTTATTAAATATTTTGTGCAAAATTTCGACGTTTTCTCAAAAAAACTGTTTTAGGAACATGTGACGACATTGTTCCATTGTTACTCCAGAGGGAGGATAACATGTGACGACATCTGATAGAATTTACTCAAAGCTATTAGTTCAGAAGAAAAAAAAACTGTTTTAGTACCAAGTAGCTACATCTGTTAGAATTTGCTCAAAGCTAATAGTTCAGAAGCAAATCTGGTTAATTTACTCAAAGTTATTAGTTCAGATGCCGCTCCGGGTCGCAAACGAAATACATTTTGCAGAATTATATATATCGCACATGGGTGAAACCGGGACGGACCGCTATAATTGTAATAAAAGAGATAATTGTAATCTAGTAGGTGTTGATCTGTATGCGGTCTATTTAAAAATACTTTTGAAATTTAGCGGTAAATCAACAGGTATAAATCCAATTAAAATTTAATGTTATAATATACGAGGTCAATTTTTCGAATACGGTTGAACTCTGTTACTGTGTTTGTAGTCATATTGGAAATTTATTTCATTTATAAAGTTTGAATGTAGGTTATGTATGTAGTTATGTCGGTTTTTATTGGTTGTAAAAGGTCACAAAAACATTTAACACTCATCAGCGTATCTCAGTTGGACGTTAAAATTTTTTATGTTCACTGAAAATGTTTGATAAAATCGCTATGAATTGCTCAACTGGAATATTTGTTTCTTATTTTAGAGTAGAAAATCTATTCCACCAAAAACATAAATGTGAAAAAAGGGCCAAGTTCGTTACAAAGAACAATAGTGGTTTTGCCGAAAAAAAGAAGTGAGATCTAAGTTGGTGCCAAGTTGTCACCTGACAAGTCTACATACGCGAGCCATTTATAAAAACTTGTCTGCATGGGAAAACCCTTAGTTTATAAATAACAGCCGTTGCTATCTAACCAATTGACAGGTCTGTCGGATGACGTTATTTCTCCACTACTGCAGCAGTCCAATAAAACGAGTCAGCCTCTGTAATCTACTAACCTTGGGTATAATAATTCGTTTAATATGACTCCGCCTGCAATGACCAACCGTTTATTATGACGTAAATGTAGTAGAAGTTTGGTTTTCATACAAACGCCTAAGAGAGTTAGTTCGGTTACAGTGACTCCGTTTATAATGACGCATAGTTATAGTGACGAAGTTTATAGTTGTTGATTTTGCGCTCCCCTAGCATTCTATATCTTATGCCGGCACTTCACATGGCTATTTGTATTTGTGTATTTGGCATATTTGGCAAACAATTACCAAGTGTGAAGGGTCTATTTGACAAAGTGTTGGCCTTATTTGCCTATTTGACAAATAAGACCAATACCAAATACGCGTTACCGTGCGCTTGTCGGTTTTTCGAGGCACATCAAAGGAATCAAATAGGCAAATACTCAAATAAACCGTCCACACAATGGCCATATTCAGAAGCGCACGCGCCGTGAACCTGTACGGACGTGCAGTATTTTTTTTGTCTGTGCTGTGAGCGAGAACTGGAACAATTACTATTGAAAATGAATTGGGACAATGAAACAGTGCTAAAATTCCTGAAATTTTGACCCTTGCGTTCTGCTGCCAAATGTTTGTGTGTTTGCTATTTGACTGCCATGTGTGGATGGTCGTATTTGCCTCTATTTGCATGTTTGTCTTGAACGTCATATATTTTGCCAAATACAACAAACACCCAATAGCGAACACACATAGCCATGTGAAGTGCCACCTTTAGGTACTTAACTTCAATAGTGTCAAATGCCGTTACATTACAATTTATGTATAAAAAAAGAAGCAGTAAAAAATAATTGATTTTTGACGTGATAACGTCTTATAAATTGATGAATCACCAATCTTATAAATTGATAAAACACCGACTGCATGCACGAAAAATGTAACGTAACGTTCCTAACGTTTCTAACGCGTAACGTTCCGCCTGACCCTGTGCGTGCTTTTTGCTAATTTCTCGCTCAATTTAAATCAGATCGGTTTGAAACCAGTCTTAAACGAAAGAGGAGAACATTTTACATAGATTTCGTATAACAGAATTTGCCTAAACAGTTTTTTTATACAAATTTATATAGAAAAATAGCTGTATAAATGCAATGTTGTATAATGCATGACGCGACGCGGTCGGCCGTCTTTGTTTGCCGTACATGGAAATTAGAAAATAACGTATGTCTTGTCTTAACATGAAAACGGCTGCATTTCTAATGTTTAATTCAATTTTTTGACATTAGTATTTTATGAAATGCAACGCCTTCTAAGTTAACTATTGGAATAACTAATTATTATTAGAACATAATACCTTGACAGTTGCAAACGTCACTTTTGACATTTCTTATCATTCCGACACCAAGGATAAGCGGATTGAAACCAAATTTTGGGAGGATGTTTGATATGCAAATATGAAGTGGCCTATTGTTTTTGGGGAACATCGGCGCAAGCGTAAAAGAATATATCTCTTATAATGATGTTTTATATAATAATAATATAGTTTTTAAAACGGTTTTTACTCTATCTATTTTTACTAGAAATTTTTGTAAATTTTTTGGGGAAAATCGGCGCATGCGCAAAAGAGATACATGCCATAGTTGTTTTTTATATAATAATAGTGTACTTTTTATAGTGTTTTATTATTCTACTTAATAAAATTTACCTAAATTTGAAGCGAAAGATGCAATATCATAGATTCGAATTATTATAATTATTATATAAATTTAGGTTATGTATTACGGAATACGTTATCACGTAAAACTATCGTCCGTAAACCGACTTTACAGACAACCAATTTTTTATTAGGTTTTTAATATGAAATTTATATTCTACATGCGTTACGTACATACATACTATTATTTTATATATTTTACCTAATTGGTTAATCAATTACTTGTTTACATTGTATATGTGGAATTTTCTTTTCTAATAAACAATCTGTATCTACATTCTACATATGGTACATTTTACATAGTTGATTTTATTTTGAAGTTCAACACTGTCTGCTTTGTATAACATCCGCTTAGTATGACAAAAATATTATTTCCCTTCCATGCCAATATAACCGGATTCTACTGTATAATTATGTACCTACTGTCTCAGCCGTTTTCAAGCCTTAATGCTCTTAAATAGATTTTAAAATTATGGTATTGTTTCGAGTATAATTCCACACAAAATGTCAACATTTTAAAGTTGGTGTGAAATTTTCATTTTAATGAATTTAACGAGTCATTACTCTCATTAAATATTGAAAGAGTAATTGTTGCAAAAGAGATTAATGAAGGAGGCATTCTTTAAACTTTACCTTTGGCGTAATCATTAGGTGTAATTAATTAGATGGTAATATTTCTCTTCTCTTTGCTTGCAGGACGCGAACGTGCGCCAGCTAGAAAGCTTAAAGCGATCGCTCGGTAAGTAGAACAACACGAACGTCCATTCTTACACCACTGTGGACGCATGCCAAAGTGGCGTATGTTGAATTATTTTTAACATGCGATTTTTTTAGTATTTTTTTTATGTGAAACATCTAATGGCGCGTTTTGTTGGGAGTACACCTGTGAAATAGGCGCGACACTTCTATGGGACGACGATTTATGGGAGGATGTTACGTTTGCGTTTAAACCAGTGGTTCCCAAACTCTTTTGACCCACGGACCCATTTTCATAGTCCCATAGCCCACGGACCCTGGGAAAAAACTTCATAAATGCATAATAGAAAAATTAAAAATTTAACTTTGATGTCTTGAATGGTAAATGTTGACGTAAAAATAAAATATATAAATAAAACATTTTGTTGAAGAAGTATTTATTGAAATTATAACTTTTGTTTTAAAATATAAAATAAATTAATGACTTGGCCGAATCTGATGGGATGTTATGACGTTATGAGTGTATTTAAGTCCGGCTCAATATTTGTGAGTAGCAACCGAATATCCCCACAAGTACCTACTAATTTCTATAGTTGGTTTCTTTTTTTGTGTTATATTAAACCTTGCGGGGACCCCCTGACGTTGTTCAGAGACCCCAAAATCGATTTTAATTTTCCAAGGACCCCCTGAATGATAGTGACCACTTTGGGAGCCACTGGTTTAAACACTCAATGATCGTCTGTTGTTAACATAATGTCACAATTCATTAAAAAGAAATAATGCATTACAACATAGATACGTACACTATACTGTTATCAAAAATATGATATAAGCCACTTTGTTTTGAGATGACACATATTATACTAAAAACGTCGATTTATAAAAAAAATCGTTTTTAATTTCACAAAAGCAAATGATGAAAGTTTTAAAAGTAGACAATAAAAAATTATTATATTTTCTTGTGTTAATATTAAAGTTTGAGTACAAACTCACTCCGGCACTTAATTTTTTATCGATATATATATTTGAAAAAATATATAGCTTTGGGTTTGATGGATTCTGTAATTTATTTATGGGGCCGGACTCCAAGAGTCGTCTCACTAGATATAATCATTATGTTTGTCTGTCTGTCTGTCATAGTCTTCTATCTCCTTAATTGTAAGTACCTATTACAATAATGAAATTTAAATTTGAAAAGCTGATCAAAGGTTACTTTAGTGAAAAAAGTTTATTAATGCTAAGGAATTTGTTTGTCTTATTTAATGTTATTTTCACATTTAAAAAATATGATTTTTTCTGATATTAAAATTCGCATGAATTTTGAGAATGCGAATGTCAAAAAATATGCGAATATTCGTTACATCACTAGTAGTTCAGGGAATAAAGACAAAAAATAAGTCAAACTTCGAAAAATTCGGGGAAAGCTAGATTTTCGTATGAACCTTCCTTTTGTGGTTCTAAACAATATCCCAAAAGTCCCTATCAATAAATGTGCCGCTAAAAATGTTGCGCGGGTAAAAGATAACAAAAAAAATTACCAATTACGTACGACGTACGAAGCATGCGGCATAATGCTCGTTCTCTAACCTCGCGTTCACTCAGTCACTTAGTGAACTGTCGTATGACGTATTGTATTCGTTCATATAACTTCATCAAACATATCGAAACATAAACGTTACAACTTTTTAAATCTATCGAAAGCTGTTAGCCTTACGAAAAAAGTAATACAATGTTTCTTGTAGGCAATTTTCTAAGCCACAGATTTGATAACCGCTATTTTTTCATGAAAGTCACCGTTAACGAGATTTTCGCGAAAAACCTTTTTTTGTGACTTTTCATCCCGCTTAACATTTTTAGCGGCACATGTATCCGTGGGGATTTTTCGTACATTGTTTAGAACAACGAAAGGAAGGTTTCTCCTAATTTTTATTGTATTTTGGAATGAATATATTCCCTGTATTATAGTAGATATGGAGTTTCGAACATTCAAATAAGTTTCATCAAAGTTGATCGGGTGGTTCTCTGAGATAAGCAGATCAGAAACTTGAGAGATAATAGATGCAAGTACGAAACTCTGTGTTCACAAACATTATTATCCGATTTTTTTCAATTATCACTTGCCAATTGCAGGCTCATAGAATAGACTGTTTTTGCAGTATAGTATAGGTGAATAATGAAGCTAAAACGAACCCTTTTCTTCTCATTAATAATTCCTAACCAAACTTCTAGGTTTTACATAACGTTTTATGTCTTTGTAAAAGAGAAATCATTTTACATAATATATGACAAAGAACCTTTTAGTAACGTGTTCATGTTTATCAAAGCTTTAATAATGTTTCTTCTTTCAGCTACAGGCGTATAACATAATTAAACTGAAAAAAAATCTAATTATGACCAGAAAAAAGAATGTCATCGAACGGCAAAAAGTTAATATTATAGTCGTTTATGAATCTCGTTCGTAAATAAGGAAGTGGCATTATGTTAAAACGAGCGAGCCGAGTCATAATATTGTAACAAAACTGTTCTAATCCGTGGTGGAAATTATTTGTTTACAATAAAAAACGTTTAACAAAACAGTTAAACACACAAACGAAAAAGTACTTCTCAAACAAAACAGTAATAATAACGTTAACAGAAACAAAATAACGACAGTTCCAAATAATAAAATAGAAACTAAGTAATAGAAGAGTATAGAGTCACTAATAATGTACACAAAATATTTACAATACAGGAACACACCAAAGTTTATTAGCACACTTGTCTATTAACTATATACACATGATTATTCACAAAAAGTTATTTATGTTAAACCAGATTCATATAACTGCACTTAATGATTTATGTCACAACGCACTGGCACTGTATAAACATATGAACGCCTCACGAACAACTGACTGACTGACTTGCCAACCACTCCGCTCGCATTTTACAGCTTCGTCCCCTGCCTATCGAATGTTCTAGAAGCGTCTCAATCTTTCTTGACAGGCATTGCATTCACTAGCCAATTCTAAAAAGGTCGGGTTTTTACCTGCTTTCCATTGTTGTTGTTGTCGTGGTCTTGAACATTAGTCGTCCAAACAGAGAGCGCGCAACAATAGCGTTGCGACCAAAATACACACTACATTTATTGCACGTACCTCCTATAAAATAAACTGTTTTTCACTTCATAATAATTATAATATATTCATATACTAGCTGCTACCCGCGACTCCGCACGCGATTTAGATGTACCTAACAGCGACAACGGCTCCGCCGTATTGTAGTACCACTTTAAAAACTATGTTTATAGTAGTGGAGTGGATTGGGAATTTCAAACCGGTATGTCTCGAATCGAAAAATGTTTCTTACAAAATTGTATAGTCGAGCTCCCCCGACATTTTGGTATAGTTTGTGACCGCATGTCGGAGAGGGCGGCTGGGGATATGCCGCTTTAAAGTTCCGGAAAACTCGCTTTTGCGCCATACCTCGGCCATTATTACCAGGGAAAAAAATGTTCCAACAAAAGTAGTAGAGAAAAAGACTCTGCGTAAGCTCGTTTCAAACCGCGTCTGATCAGACAACCCGTTCGCGAGATATCGCCATTTTAGTGCGCGAAATTTTGAAAAATTGAATGGCATTTTTTAAAAAACCATTGCAGCTAGGAGCTTAATTTTCTTTTTATTACAAAGGTAGTAAAGGTAGTAAAGAAAACGATTTTTTTTAAGTCTGTAATATTTTTGTAATAAAAGAAAGTTATTTTATTGAACTCAAAAATATTGTTATTTAAACAAATTACAATTATTGTACAAATTAATTTAGTGTTAATGTAGAAAAGTCTAATCTTAGAAATGCCCATCAAATTGAAAAAAATCTAAATCATTCTATGGCTAACGTAACTGATTAAATTGCATAATAAAATTAACAGGGCTTTACAAAGTTACATTTTAAGTATACCACAAAATCTCCCATAACTTTGGTTCTAATTGACGTATCGACCTAAACCATATGCCATTTTTTTCGTTTTTTTATCTACTTTTATGATACAAGTGAAAAAAAATTCTCTCAAACTCAACTGCTATTGGGCAAAATAAAGTATTGTTACATAAACTGTCTCTCTTCTGTTATATCGTCAAAATTACTTTTCCTTAGACACGCAGCAAAATTCAATACTTTTCCTTACCTACGCAGAAAAATTCAATTGAATTTTGCTGCGTAGCTAAGGAAAGTATTGGATGAAACCTGTCAGTTTTGGGATATATTCACTTACATGGATGCCGCCATCTGTCAGTCGATGCGCCTTTAAATAAGTAGAATAAACTAATTAAACACGTTAATTCCGTCCAAAAGATCTGAATTATAATACTGATCTAAAATGTTCGGAAGCTAGTCACAAACAGCGTCGCAAAGGCACATTTTAGAGCCGTTGATACTCCCACCATTTCCCAGCTACCTGCATGGAACGTGCGCTCTTTGGTGATTGGCCGTGATCGCTCGTTGCCTTTGTCACTTGTCGCTTTCCTGCTTTAAAGTACAGTCGAGTACGCTATTGTCAAGTTATTGCTATTTTAGTTTTGTTGAGTTGCAAGTTTGTAGTTTTTCAACAGACTGTACAAGCGCAAGCCCGTATTCGCATCTAAGTTCCGAGCGTTTTAGATTCGTGGCGCGTACCTATTATACTAAAGAAATTTTACTTCGTAATTCAACAAATTTATAAAATTGGTTCCACTTTTCAGTGATTTTAATTTTCAGTAGCGAATTGGAACCATTCGTAGGAGTCTGGAGCCCTGCTTATTATATTTAAAATGCTCGAAGCAAATACATCGGCATGGATTTTATTTTGAACTTACAATTTTTTACATACGATTCACTAATTTTGTTTACTTTATGAGCCTAAGTCTACAGACATTTTAATATATTATGGATATTTATTTTACCCTGGAGACTCCAAACCTCTGTCGGTTAGTGTAATTTGAAAGTAGGTTAATGGTTTGCTTGATAACATTTAGCAATGTATTTTTCTGCGTGTGTACTTAAGCCGACATATTATATGAGATCGCATATAAAAAAACTGCCAACGAGTTTACTGCAAAAAAATAGACCGAATATTGTAACATGCAATTATTACGTCCTGAAATTAATAAAGTTTTTAAAAGCATTGCGACTAGGGCCGTAACGACAAGGGCACGCCCGGAGCCCAGAAAGAAGAGGGGGGGCAGAAATACCGAAAAAATTCACATTACCTAGGAAAAAACACTGTAGATACGTCTTTCTACAACTTTTTGGGAACTTGTCCGAAAATAGTAGCCCCCATCCCCCCACTCTACTGTTGTCCTAACAACATAGTAATTAAAAAAACAAACAAGTAAAATACACGTAAATTAAAAAAAATTTCGCAGAAAGCAGTGAAAACATCAATAAATTTTTTTAATTAACTCCAAAATTATTATTTTGGGGAAATAAGAAGCTATATTTAATTAATAAAATTAGCAAAATAAATTTATTAGTTAAACAATTTTTAATGCTTCTTCACTTTAAGACATTTTAAAATTGATTATTTGGAAATTGCTGACAGCTTAAATAAGCTCAATGTACAAAAATCCCTTTTAAATTCTGCCGCATTAAAATTTTCAGCAAATTCGGAATAAAGCTGAGCTTTAAAATAAATTGAACGCATCTAACCGGACACTGGCCACTGTGTACTTTTATAACGTTTGCTTTGCTATACAGGGTGTCCCTAAAAGGTCTTTACAAAAGCCTACCACATATTCTTTAGGCCAAAACAACTCGATACTAGCAAACTTACCTCAGTACAAAGTTGCTTAGTTTGGGCGCTAGACGGCTCTTAAGTTACAATTTTCAAATCGTTTTTGCTTTATAACTTTGAAACGGCTCATGAGATTTTACTCAAATTTGGTACGTTGGCATAGTTTCGACAAAATTTTAATTTAAGGAGGTTGAGCCGTTTTACGAAGATAATGAAAAAAATCTGAAATAAAGTTTTTTTAATAGATTTTTTTATGACAAAATTTTCTGTAAAAAATCCAAAATCATTAGGAGATTTATAAAGTTAAAAATTAAAAAAAACTTTTACATGTAGTCTTATGGAAAATATGTCAACCTAGCCTGCAAACGATACATTTTAATTTTTTGCAAATAACCAAATAATGTCAGCAGTTCCGAAAACTAACTGGGTAAAGCATCGATAGCTTAAGCAACGAATAATTTGTAGATGGAAAAGTCGAAAGCAGAACATTTGACTTAGGAACTTTGTTTGGACTAGTTAGGAGATAAACATACTAAAAGTCCTTACTAAAATTAAAATTTTGTCGAAACTATGACAGTAACCGAATTTTATCAAGAGTACCTTTTTTGTAGTAAATGAGTCGCGTGATCCAGATTTTATACTCAAACTGATTTTTTTCCATTGGCGTAGAAGTTTTAGATGTTTAATTACCTACCGAAAAAATCAAGTTCTACGTCCATGGAATGATATTCATCATTGTTATGATATGGGTTTTATTGCCCAATAAAGCTATGCCAACGTACCAAATTTGAGTAAAATCTCATGAGCCGTTTCAAAGTTATAAAGCGAAAACGATTTGAAAATTGTAACTAAAGAGCCGTCTAGCGCCCAAACTAAGCAACTTTGTACTGAGGTAAGTTTGCTTGTATCGAGTTGTTTTGGCCTGAAGAATATGTGGTAGGCTTTTGTAAAGACCTTTTAGGGACACTCTGTATATGTGTCACAGATTGACCAAAATTTTTCTTCCACATTGTTCCAGGGTATCGCTTCTCGAACTGGCCGCTAATCTTCTAAAAATGATATAAAAAAGGCATTTGATTATAGATTTTTGATCTGAAACATTTATTGACGTGCCTTGGCCTGCGTGTGCCTTTCTATCCGTCTATAGCATACTTCACACGTTCACTGTTTTACTTTTTTTAAAATAATTATTTATTTATATTTCCAAACGTCTAATTAACATGAAACTTTGCATCCGTATGTAGTTTCAATGACAATACAATTTTGTGATATTTTAGCTATAATTTATAATTATAACAATTTAAAAATGGAAATAAAATCACATGTGATGGAAGTGACGGGTCTGATGGTGGGAGAACGTGTCTCCGTTTCTTTAATAATAATGACTAAAACAAATAAATACAAACATGTACATATTACAACGCACTAAAAAGTAGAAAATACATTTCTATCTCTTTTTGTAAAGTTTATAAGCATCTCGCGGAGTTCAGTGAGCGCCCTATTGTTTTAAACGTTTTATTTATTTAATTTTTAATTGTACAATAATTTGGTATGTGGCGACAAATAATCAAATGTCCTGCAGACAGCAATTAAGTTTCGACAATTTTGATAATCTTTATTTTGTAACTCAATATATATGGTGGACATTATAACATATGTTAATACGATTTTGCTGACAATACATGAGTTACGAGAATGCCTGTAAACAAAATCTAAACTCTAAATAAAACTGTTTATGTAGTTAAATAGCGTTTTATACTATTAAGGGGAGTCGCCACAGGTATATCAGTTGACCGACTAAAAATTACCTGTCTGTGCCAGGCCTTATAAGTTTGCGCGGTACATGAAGTAAAATTTGAGCACTATCATAAACATTAAAAGTAGTTTTTAGCATAGTATTGAATTTTTTAATGTTTCTGACATTTAATATTTCTAAGAGAAGCTATTTAGCTATCATGATGGAAACATACTTCGGAAACTTTCATATTAAGTACAAATTTTATGCCCAACCTTTATAGAAAGCATAATATCAACCCTTTTTCAATATCAGTTTGCATATATTACAAAATATAACACCAATATGACACGTTTTGATTACCCGTTGGAAAGGGATTTTGCATGTCGGTCAGTTAGAAAACATTTCGCCCTTATCGCGATCGTTAATTTATACTGCGAAGTAAATTCCCAGTTTAATTAGCGTTTTTTAGCTTTTTTAGCATGCGAAATTAATTTAGACTTTAGTGGTGTGATCAGAGCCGGTCACAATGTGTACTAGAATCAGAAGTACTTCTGCAGTTTTTTTCGAAATATTAAATTAAGGTTAGATACTATTTTTTGGAATAAAATTGTTGTGGAACTCAAAATTATACAAGTAATTTTAGTTTGATAAGAGCGACCAACAAAAAAAATAGGGTCCAGTTCGATAACACTATGCACCCAAATTTAAAAAAAAATTTTTTTAAGTCATAGAAAACGCTAAATTTTGACGTTCAAAAAAAAAAACTTTGCGGATTATTCACAAATTTCCTCAAAAATACGTGAAAAAAATGGAACTACTTTTCGTCTTTCACTGTCATTTTTTGAATCTAACCAATCAAAAATCACAAATACACGTCATAGCAACTGGTGTAGAATTATTGTATAACTATCTGACTTTGTATGCAGCTTTCGATTGTGTTATGGAAGCAGGGTTGTATTTAGATTCACATACCCGTTTATCGTTCACCCCGGAATTGTTTTTTTAAAAACTCAACATTTGCCCCTTCCCGTTTCACTGCGAGACAATTCGCATACCCCTTTATCGTTCACCCCAGAATTACAATTCGCATACCCGTTTATCGTTCACCCCGGAATTGTTTTTTTAAAAACTCCACATTTGCCTCTTCCCGTTTCACTGCGAGACAATTCGCATACCCCTTTATCAAAAAAAGCGGTGGTTTTCAATCTTCATGAAAATGTGAGTTTTAAATTTAAAATTCGTTTTATAAATTAAAATTTCCAAATACGACTCTGCCCTGAACGTTCAATTGTATTTCATTCCAACCAATTGATATTTCTATCTTTGTTTATCATAGATACAGGTATATATAACTTTATCTTTTCTTATCACTATATGAGACAAGATAGCGATCGCTATAGTAAATAATATACTCTAAATCAACATACTATACTATATTTAATTTTTTTAAATTAATTTTTAAAAATTAATTTTCCGCACTTAAAACGACCAATAACGCTGTTATATGTTATATAAAACAATGATTGTGAATTTCCAGTGGATATTTTGCATAGCAAGTTATCGTACTCTTACCAAAAAAATATATCATTTTTTGCTACTTCAGAAAAAAATCAGTGTTTTGGTTGGCGATAAGATTTCCGTAAAATCATTAATGCGAGGGTATCTAGCGACAAAATCTAGTATAATACTAACTAGGCCAGTAAAATGACGAATTCAGTTTCCACTAATTAGAAGAACTTTTCTATGCTTACAATATTGAATTTTGACAAGATGCACACAAAAAGCTAATGAAACACTGTTTTTTAACTCGTTTTTAACAGGTTCCAGTCTTCGCACGTAGGTGCAATTTTGACTGATTGTGTTACTTATAAATGTTTCCTCAAATTTGCACCCTTTTGCGATTTTGGGAAAATGTTTAGGGTCAAATCATCTTCATTTTACTGGCCTAAAACAGTTAGTAAGTCAGTTAAGGTATTTTCTTATCAGCCAGGTTTACATTTAACCACCTTTATCTTTATATTACAGTAAAGCGTCGATTATCCGACCTAATTGGGGGACATGGATGTTCGGAAAACTGTTTTTTTTTCACACATACATAAAGGTATACATACTGCATATTTATTTATACAGGTGAATGAAAAACATATTTATAGGAATTAAACAAAAAAAAATGCAGATTCTTGTAATAAACCATGTACATACTAGGTACAATTAACGTTTAACGAGCGAGTCAGGCGGGCGTAGAAGTTCGGTGTAACGGTCATTTGGTTGATCGACGTTCGGATAATCGACGCTCCACTGTATAATAATAATAATAATAATAATCTTTATTTACACATTCTTCTTAGAATAGAAATTGCGTCATGAGTACATAAACAATTTTATAAAAATTGTTCAATCTTATACAAGTTTGAAAAGTTTGAATTTGATAAAAACTATTTTAAGGCTTTTTTAAATGAAAGATATAAATTTCATCTATATCTTACAAGAAAAATTTATTTACCAGATAGGTATATTTATGGAGATATAATCAAATAAACTTGCATAAAAATATTGGAGATAGGATAAAATTAACCGGAAGTTAAAAATTTATAGAGATGTAACACGTTTCATCTTGTAAACAAACGTTTTTTTCGATAATTTTATAATTCAGGAGTTTATTTTAAAATTTTAATTTGATTGACCAGACCAATTATGTTTAATTAGTTATAAAACATCGGAACTTGTTTGCTCTTTGTCAGACAACGGCCATTTTTGTTATCACCATATATTTAGATACAACTCCATTAATAATGACGGTTGGTATCGACTCGTAATAATCAAACCAATTTTAATAATTTGTAAAAAAATTCTACCAGTTTTTAAACTTTACAATTTACAATTAAAAAATTAAATTAGAATTTTTCGATCAAATTGAATATATACAAAACCTTCAAAATAGTAATAATAGATGTTGATTTGATATCGGTTAAGAAGATACCTTAAGTTAATACTATCATTAGTTGTAAAATATCGTGTTGACTATACAATGTAACCTATTTATGTTTTGTAGTCAATATAATGCTGAAAGCGTGTGAATGAGAGCGGATAATTAAATAAACAAGGGCTAAAGGGGACTCACTCATATATAGTTGTTGTACTAAGCCATTTACACAATAAACGGTCAAGTCCAAGTGAAAGTCCAATAGTTGTCTCGGACTGTGTAACTTACTGATTTCAAAAAAGAGGAGGTTATATTATGTTCGACACATATATATTTTTTTACGTATGTTCAGCCAAAACATTTCGAGGCGTTAACCGATTTGAAAATTTTCGACGCCATTTTGTTCAGAATATTTCCGAGTCGGTACCGTAACATTTTTATAAAAATCGGTTCAGGCGTTTTGACTGACTTCAAAAAAGGAGATTTCTTTTGTATATTCAGCCATAACTTTTCGAGGGGTTGACCAATTTGAAAAATGTTGATCCCATTCTGTTTATAAAGTTTCCAGAATGATAGAAGTTTTTTTTATAAAAATCGGTTTAGTCGTTTTTAACAAATATCAAAAAAGAAGATTTTTGTTACCTCATATTTTCAGCATTAATTGTAAATCGATTTTGATGAATCTTTTTCATCATTTCGTTGCTGTGCAAATGCGACGCTGTTACGATATTGTGTACTCATATTGTGTATAATAAACTGTACCAGAATGTTTTGGTACATTCTTATAGTTCCTATATGTATACGCGAGAAGGAGCAAACTTTAGTCTACGATTGTGTGCTTGAAACATTCTTAAATTCGCATAAAATAATAAATTATGCCGTTGCATAAATCAGTTTAGTTGGACTGTAACCAATGTCCACCCTGCAGGAATATTTCAGAAAGAATGTCAGTTGTTTTGTTCACGTGATTCTGTTTGCAGGTGAAACGTTGTCGCTGATAAAGACGCAGTCGGCCGTGTATGCCGACGTGGACGGTCATCGTCAGTCGCATTCCGATGTGAGAGAGGAAGGTATGTGAACATTCTGTTTTACTTATGTTAATATACATGCATGCCATATGAACTGCTTCCGTCGTTCATGCCAGACCGTATAGATTTTTTATAACTGGAATGAGAAACGGGATGCTCCGGCAGACGTTATCTACTTAGATGCTGACTGGATTATAGCCGGCAGAATTCAAGCACGGCTTTTATTCAACTCATGCGCGCTATTCATGTTTTATCGTACTTAAGAACCGAACCCTAAATAGCCGTTTACCGACTGGTGACAATTACTTGTCATAACTCAATGAAAATTCCTACTAGCTCGGCCATTGTGGAGTAATGAAAATAAACGTAACTACAGTGTAAACTCTTTATAACGAAACTCAAGGGACCGAGCATTTTTTATCGTTATAGAGAGTTACCGTTATATGGAGTGAAGAAAGAAAAACAACCAAATTAACAATAATCTTCAATGTACTGTATAATCTTTTTATAACGAATTTTAAGGGACCGAACATTTTTTTCGTTATAAAGAATTTTCGTTATATGGAGTGAAGAAAGAAAAATAACCAATTTTTCAATGTGGTGGAATAATCTTCATTAAATAATAGGAATTTTTCGATAAGTTTGGCGTCATCAAGTGCTTGTTGAATAGATGGTGATGGTTCAGAATGGTCCTCTTTATGTCTGTAAACATTTGCTGACGCCTAAAAATGAACATATTTCTTCGTAATAGAGAATGGCTGTTGCGTTATAAAGAGGGTATTAATGTATAGGTTTTGAGGTAAACCAACCAAATCGTAAAAATTTCGACGTTATAAGGAGTTTTTCGTTATAACGAAGGACGTTATAAAGAGTTTACACTGTATTTTCTAAGTTGTAACGAAATAGTGGGTAACAACTCCCTGTTGTTACCCATTGATGAATTGAGATGCCAAATGTTTTCGACATGGAGTTTATTCATTAACATTAAATCGTGCTGTTAGTATTGACAATTTTTTTTATAAAAAAATAAATAGATATTTGTATACATACCTTATATAACCGTATAACCGTGTTAAAAACCCAAATTCCAAAGAATATTTTAACAAAAATAACGATTTTAAAATCAGCTTATGAACATTTACATGCAAAACTGGATTTGTTTGGAACGCAGATCTGTGACGTCACGACCTGCGGAGTCAATTTTGTCATATTCTTCGTATTAGAAGTTGTTTACACCATGTCGCTAAACAACTCTTTAGGCTTCGTTTTTAGGCAATGAATAAAACATGAATAACGCGTTACGCGCATTTGTTAAATAAAATTATGGGCCCAACATGTTGACTAAGTCATAACGTGTCAGCGCAATGTTTTCAGCACTAGTTTCCGGTGCGCAGTATGCACTCGTTTCGCTCGTGCCTGCGCACCTACGACTCGTGCTGAAAACATCGCGCTGACACGTTATGAATGACTTAGACTACTAATTACGCCAATAACTATTGTCAACCTGAATTTAACAAATTCTATCGCAATTATTATAACGGGCAGCGGCAAATTGTTACGCGTCATATGAGAACATTTTTCCCGATTGAATCATAATTCGCCCCAAATAAAATGTTCCGGCACAGTCCCTGATCGGCGTTTCGATTAAAATTACGTGAATATGTAGAATTTACTTTCGAAGCAAGAGAACAGAATAGGTAGGTCGCGAATCATTAAACCTGTTATACAGTGTGTTCACCGAAAGAGGTAACAGTGAATAATTTGTGCAAAGTCGACGCATGCGCACAAAATCGATACAAACCGTTTCGTTACGGTTTCAAAACTGTCCATTTATAACAAGTAGGAACATACCTAAAGTTTACCGTTGACGAGATAGTTAAGTGTTTTTTTTATGAACCATTCCGTATATTCTTTTGTAATGTCGATAGTACAAAACAATAAACCATTTTATTCCCAGTTGGTTTCAAGGCGCAAAACTTGTGATCATTACATTTAGAATTCCAACTTCTTGAAATAAAATGAAGGCAATAGAGTATAACTTTTATTTTATTAACTGTACTTATATCAGTTTCAATGTGTTGTTTTAAGTGTATAAAAAAAATGGCGACCGCTTTTAACAATGTTGAAACGGAATAGCGTCCTATAAATGACAAGTTTAAATTAAAGGACGTGCAACTTTACTGTTCTAAGTTTATTTACTTGCGAAGTTGAAATGGATTCCTAAACTATGTCACTCGAGTAAATAAACATAGCGGTTTAATTTTAAATCCAAATATCAACACAATTTACAAAACTGGACTCACTTTTTGCTAACAAAGTTTGTGTCTTCTGCAAATGATACTTCCACATGACGATACCTGAAGCTTTTAAAATTTAGTTCTATTATATTTGGATTCTAAGAAAAATGTACCACTCTGGAAAAAAATCAATATGCTTATTGCGCTTTATAGTAACTAGTGTACCCGTGCAAAACCTTTTGCATGTATTTTCATATTGTTTTCAAAAAACGATATTTTGATAAAGACCTACGACAATAATTTTATTCCTCATTAGTTTCCATTTACAGTTATTTTTCTTTTGATTTAGCTTGAACATCAAGTTGTCTCTATATTTAATTGGTTATAAATTTAAAAAAAATGTATGAGATCTGTTCATCGTTGTCATGGTTACCCCGCAAGAGCTGTCACAATTCATTTTTAGAAAATCTAACCTCATTTGATACATTTACGATTTTCACTATTTTTTCTGGTCTGAGACCAAATTTTAGACTTGGTAGTAACAGTCCATGTAACATTTAAAAACTCTATTTTGGCATTAAATTAACATAAAACTTACACGTTCTTAAATTATTTGGAAAATAAAATAACATTTATTTGTGTATTAATATTTGGAATATTTGCGCTAAAAACGAACTAAAAATATACACTTGAATAGGTCATATGCATAAAACTCCAAATTGGTTAAAATTTTTATTTCGATATATATTTTAGTTCTTGATCATAACGTAATGGTTATTTTATTAATCTAATCACTGAAAAAAATACAAATAATAAAAAAGAAATGTAGAAAATAAGTGCTATTTTCGAATTTTCAAAACGCATCGTGACGGCAGAGTATATATCAACAACAGTTTTCATGACGACTGTGTCGTCTCACAGTAAGATTATGTCCGTATTTAGAGAAAACAACAAATAAACTTCATTTAGAACATTGACAATTTGACATCAAGTTTGGCATGCATCGTATATCATGACGTCACATAAGTCCGCGAACATGGCCGATTGTTTAAACTGTCTATTTTTGAATGTGGAATTTAATATTTTTTTTCTTATGATAATATTACATTTTTAAATGATTATCAATTTTTTTCCGTATTATGGTTGACTAAATAATCTATTAAAAATATAAAAAAAAAATCATGCATATGACCTATTGTCAAAGTCGACTTGTCAAACTGTTTGTAAAATCTCCGACATACGTACATATTTGCATTTATCTTACACTCATGTCTCGTGAATATCGAAGGATTTTCTCTCTTTACGTTCCTCTTCACCCCGCTACCCCCTCGTCATTTTTACTATTATCGCTTGAAATCACCCCTTTTAAAGAAATTTCACCAAAAAAAAAAAAAAAAAAAATAGCGATAACATATCTGTGGACTAAGGGCTTCAGTTTAAAAAAAAAATTGTGTCAATCGGTTTAGTAGGGATGGCTGGCGGATTGTCTAGAGATTTAGGGCTTGTGTTTTAAATATATAGATTAATAATTTACGTAAATCTGTCATATTTGTATGATAAATTCGAGTTCTCGCATTGTGTTTCAGAAGTTATGTTTAAACTTTTCGAAGTGATACTTTTATAGGCGCTCTAGGGCCAGGGGGGTAAATTGGTATGGATCAGATGAAACGTGAAACGCTTTTTCCGTCTCTAATTGCAACCGGCAGTTAAGAGGAAAGAGTGGGAGTACCGTTTCGCTAGGAAGGTAAGTTGGCCTAACTCAGACGGAAAGTGGAACGCTTCCCCTTCTCCAACTTCAACCAGCAGTTGAGAGAAAAGGGTGGGATAATTGTGTATTTTATTACCTACCGTTTCTTAAGCATGGAATAATAAAATCGTCAACAAATGCTGGAACCTAAGAAGTTTTACTTATAACACGCGAAAGTTTCACGTGTATTTTTTCCCCAATTTTTGTTGTTGTTTACTTAATTTAATTTTAAATGTGTAATTTTTTGCTGCCTCCCCTTTAATAAATTAAGTTCTGAAATACGTACAGTATATTTTATTATTTACTATTAGAATAAACTACAGTCTGTATACATTTTAAGTTCTATCTGTTATGTAGTATGGTCGTAGATGATGCAACCATATAGAGTTCTAACAAAGTTTTAAAGTATATAGTATACATACTCCTTAGTTCATATACAGTGCAACATATCAAAGTTAACCTGTTTTGTATACAATTACATAGTCTTTATGCATAAGAGCTTTTGTTAGTAAAAGATGTGGTAACAAGTATTTTAATCTAGGGGAAAACTGACCAAATACAAAATTAAATTCAAACAGGTACGTGCAGTTCATTCAAAATTGCAAGCTACACTAGCGCCGCGCGCGGCTTGGAATGCTAAAAAGTCGAGGCATAGTAATATATCAAATATAGGAGCAAAATTATAATGTAATCAATAGATTGATTTTTTCAGATTTTTTAAATTTCTCGCGTAGCTAAGGAAAATAATTTAGACAATATTAGATTTGAAAAAGAGAGAAAATTATGTATCGAATTATTACTACATACTGTTGACCATCCGAGTCCATAGATGGTGCTGTTTTTTTTCTTTTTTTTTTGACTACGTAAGATTAAGAATACATGTCAAGTCGAAAAAAATCAAGTCGACTGGCAGCTTTCATCGAAAACGCTGCCCAATCCCTTTGAGACATAACAAAACAATGTATGGTGGAATTGTTCCTCTTTTATAGGTCTACAGAAAAGTCCGCGATGGCATATATATACCCATTTTACTTTTCGTGGATATCAATTTTGCAACGTAAGTCGACTAAAAAACTGTAGCAATCTACAATTTCAAGCGAAGCCGGACCGGGCCGTTAGTAATCAATCAAACATTAAGCCATTATAAAATAACATGTACAATATAGCATAAAAATTTCCACAAAAGTATCCTATTTATGCTGCTGACGCGTCCTTTATATAATAGTTTTCTTTTAAATTGAGCAGGTTTCACTATAGAAATCCTTACAAGACTGACATCTGTATGAGAAACGCGCGACAGAGTCACGGATATGATATGTAAATCCGTTGATCCGGAAACACATTTTACTTCCCCGATTTTGTATGGATATTTATTAAATGGAACGAATCAACTCTACATACTTTAAAAATTGTTTATCCATAAACCTTCTCCCCTTCTGTCGCTCTAATATATTGACATATTTATATGCGTTTGAATAATAAATTTGGCTAGTTGTCAACAAAAAAAAAATATACTACTTCACATAAATTTATACATATTACATATAGGTATATACAGAATGATTTTTAAGTTGAATCTTTTTTTCTTAACAACGTATAGAAGTCAAATAGACGAACAAATATTTCAAGTAACTCAAAATTGAAAGACGAACGAGCTTTCAAAATTTTATTGATTTTATCAAATTTTAAGGTCGTTTCTAGCGTTATGTTATGTCACTATGGAAATATGTTATGTCATTATCAAGTATTCACAGAAATTGTTCGAATTTGTCCCCGTTTTGTTGAACACAAAGATGCGTGCACCGTAGCCATGCTTCTATACATGCTTGTAGTAGCGTGGGCCTGTCGCGAATTATTTGAGATGCATTTCCGATCCGTGACCTTTAGGATGGACACAGACTATACCATATCGCGTTAAAATAAAATTGCTTTTTATTGAGACGAATGATGCAACGTAAGTCACCGAAAAACGATGGTAATCTACTAATTCGAGCGAAGTCGAACCGGGCCAGTAGTCATCAATAAATACGATACATGATCTATTTACTTAATTAATTGTATTATTATTTATTTATTTGGGTGTCATTTTGTTAGTTTTAAGACGAAACGTTCTAGTTTTTTTTAGATCGTTTATGAGCAATGATTTTAAATGTTTATTTATTGTAGTTTATTTAAAAATTGCAATCTTAATAACTGACAGACAAAGCCGGGGGGGTCCAGAAGTACGTAATTTTGCTCAGGAGCTCCTTATATAATTTAGGTAAGCACTAAGAAACAATTTTTGAAAATCCATCCTCTAAGAGGGCTAGATATTTGATCTATAAATTAAAAAAAAAAGACGGGTTGCACTCCGGGAATGTCGGCAGAAGTGAAAACTTGAATATTAATATTCGATCAGGTCACGTGTCCTGACGCGAGTTTAACATTTTTTACCCATTACAAAAAAAGTGTACAAAAGTTTTCGTCTTACAAATTTTCGATCAGGTCTTACGAATTTTCGATCTGACGCGAGTTTAACATTTTTTACCCATTACAAAAAAAGTGTACAAAAGTTTTCGTCTTACAAATTTTCGATCAGGTCTTACGAATTTTCGATCTGACGCGAGTTTAACATTTTTTACCCATTACAAAAAAAGTGTACAAAAGTTTTCGTCTTACGCATTTTCGATCAGGTCACGAATTTTCGATCTGACGCGAGTTTAACATTTTTTACCCATAACAAAAAAATTGTACAACGCCGCTAAAGAAGTTTTCACATCAAAAATGTAAAATATCGATTAATTTGAGGTGATGTTAAAAATTGCAGACATTCGATAAATATCCAATAAATAATACTGGTTGTACGCAATCTCGTGCGAAGCTGTGGGTCGCGATTAGGAACTATATAAATGCTCAACAATTATAACTAGATCAATTAGTCTTTTACAAATAATAATTTCAAGTTACAAATTCACGCTATATGTAAGAATTAACTCGAAAACTAAGTAGGTACCTACAATAATCTAATATCAAGTATAAAGTATAATTGTTGATCCAATTGAATGTTACGATGAAGAAAGGTTTTGGTTGAGGATCGTTTCGAATAATTTATTTTCATTTTCAGAGCCTATGAACATGTAATACATAATAGTGAAAATCTCATTACATACCTCAAGCTAGTCAAATTGTGGTAAATTGTTCTAACAATATACATGATCATTATTATTAATGAGTTTGTACAACGTTAAATATCTTATTATAAAAAAAAACATTAAATAAATTGATTCAATTTTTATATAAACTGTCACGCAGTGAAAAAATTAAAACATTTATCTGAGAATGTATAATCAAATTTGAGAACTTTTTGTGCACTGATATTTGACCATTTGACCAGCTTGAGGTATGTAATAAGTTTAAGTGTTTGAGAATTAAATAAATTCTATATCCATTTTGATGACAGTGCCTTAAAATGAAATAATTCGGATACCTAGTTGTTTGAAATGGAAAAATAAATCTAATGTGACAGATCCCATATACCTACGTAGAGTAAGATGCAAATAAAATGTAAATCTAATAACATTCAAGGAAGGCACGAATCAACTTTGTACCGAAAGAAAATTTTTTCTCGTCTCTTGAAACTCTGTTATTTGTAAAAAAAACAAACTTCAAGCCCACATTCAATTCTTTGTCAAGCTCCATTCAGATCATAAATCACATTATTGTTTGTGCCAATAATTTATTTTTGGAAGCGGATTATTTATTTGTTTATAAATAAAGATGAGGTGAATACAAATTTTATAAACAAACTAGTTGTAACCGCAGTGGCTCAGTCTGGTTTGCCGTGTGTTGCTGTTACGTTCATTACGAGCATTTGTTTTTCAGACATTTTTGAAGTTTACTCCTTAAGAAACGATTTTGAGTTATAAGGCCCGATAAGGCAATTTTATGAGAAGTAAAATCAATTGGTGAGGCGTTAAGATCCACCGCTTCAAGTGTAATGTTACGCTCGTCCGCTTTAAAAGAGACAAACATATATATCTGCAGGATTTAACGTGCGAAAGAATGAAATGAAATACATTACACTTGTGCGATGCTAGACTAATCTTGTATATATGTACATATATATGTAAAGAGACAAACATATATATTCTGTAGGATTTAACGTGAGAAAGAATGAGATGAAATACATTTCACGGTGTATCTAAGGAGTAAACTCCAGTCGTGCGTCGGAGCTGACACACACACACTTTTTTCTTACTTCTTTTTAAAAAAATAACTTAAGTTTTTTCACTAAGGCAATCTTGCAATAATCTTTTATCAGTTTTTACTTAAACATTGTAGGTAATAAAGCTTTAGACTTTGTTTTAAACAATCTAGTACCCAGAACCACTACAAATGTGTGCGACCAATAATTGCTGTCAAATTTTAACCTTGAACAAACGATGCCAGAGTTGAAAACCGAATATTAGCGAATATCGGCGACAGACATTTATACGCATTCGCGAATGTCTAAAACTTGACATTCGTTACATCACTAGTAGGTATCTAAATTCTACTTTGGAGTCTTCAGCTACTGTACAGTGCTAGGTACAATTCTCAAAGACATTGTATTATTTTATATTCAGTATTGTGAATTTTATTTGCTACATTAAAAGAATCGTAAAAAGTCGTATTGTTCCACTGAAAGAAAAGTATATTATTCTGAATCGATATTGCTCACCGATATCATCAATGCTTCAATTCTTTTCTTACATGTTTCAATTATTTTTTTATATGTTTCAAATTTTTATCCTGGGAGTGTTTGAAAATTAGAGGTGTCTCAAAACAGTTATTTAAAACATTGTCAGTTAAAAAAAATAGCTGTTTCATGAAAACGTATGAGCTATCACATTTTTTTTTTCTCTTAGGAGTTTTTTAACAGTATATATTTGTCAGTTATGGCGCTCCCGTTGCCGTAAAATATATAGTGTGATATGTGTTGATTTAGCGTTCAGCAGATGGTGCTGGATTCAACAGGCACTCCCGTTGCCGTAAAATATTTAGTGCAGCGAGTGCTGCTTTAACGCGCAACAAATGGCGCTCCCATCGCCGTAAAACACTTAGTATAGCGTGTGTTGCTATGGCGTTCAGCATATGGCGCTCCCATGGCCGTAAAATGTTTAGTATAGCGTGCGTTGCTTCAGTTTCCAAAAGTTGCAGATTTGCAAAACACATGAAAACATGAAAAGATTGACGATATTTGGATAAATTATAAATATAAAAATATCTGAGATAAGCTTAATATTGACGTGTCTTATAGAAAAAGTACGCTGAATCGATTAGGCCTAAGCGCAAATTCGTATTTCGATTAGTTTAGAAGTTCTGACGGTTTAAAACACTACTGTTCTGTGGTTTAAAATGTATAAAAATTGAATTAATTAAAATTGGCTATAATATCTCCGAAACTAAAAGACATACAGGGTTGCGGGTGGTCGGAATCGATTCAGAATAATTTTTTCCAAAAGTATGCATAATATCAAACGACACAAAGTGAATTTATTTTACAAAAATGTTTGAATTTTTTAAAACGGTACCCCGTTCTTACTTTTTCCGTTTAAAAAAAAAAACAGAAATATGTGACATATTGTTTACACACGACTTAGGTACAACTGAGGCTATAGCGTTTCTAAGCTTTTCTTAAATAATATAAATAAATGTTCATAATATGAGCATTTATTGTGTATCACTTTTGATTTTAAAGATATTATCTCTAAAACCAAAAGTGATACACGATTGTTGTCAGAATCGATTCAGCTTGACTTTTTCTATAAGGTCGGTTAATATAAAACGGGCCAAAAAACGCTTAGTGCCTTAAAATGTTGCATATTTGCAAACCGATATTTGGTAATATTTTTTCCACAGCCTGCTCATATCATCTATTTTGTTAGGCTAAAAATCGATTTTTGAACAACATTTTATCAATCATTAAAAGTTGCTTTTCGCAATTCTGTTAACCTATTGCACATAATATGTACGTCGAGCCCTTTCAAATGATACCTCGTTCGTCTAATTCGGTCCACAGTTCATAGGAGGAGTATAAAAAAACTGCTGGCCTATTAATATATAGATTTCTTTTAAAATCAGTCCTGCAAGGTCATATAAAATTTATTTAATATTTCACATGAAAATAACATGAAAAGGGAATCAATGCAAATGTTATATATTATTTATTGAATGTCACGTAAATAAACCAACGGAGGTATTTAAAATGCACGATCGATTTGTAGCAAAGGGAAGCCATATCAAATTCATATGGTATATAGGTCACCGATATGAATATATATGTAACTGGATACGAGACTTGAGTCATTTTCTGGTTGCATAGAGGTCTGAGAGTTACACTATAGTGTAATTTTTAGTTTTTTTGAGAACCGACAAGGAAATTGATTCTTCTTTTTAACAGCATGTAGAAATCAAATAGTTAACAAATATTTTAAGAAACTTTTTTTATAAAAACTCAAAAATAAGAAAGAAACAGCCGTTCAAAGTTTAATTAAAATCATAAAATTTTATTTAATTAATACAAAAGTTAGCAAATCGGTAATGCATCCAAAATAATTCGCGGAAGACCCTTATTGCTATAGATTACAAGCATGTACAGAAGCATGGCTACGACGCACGCATCTTTGTGCTCAACAAAATAGGGACAACTTCAAACAATTTCTGTGAATAACTTGATAATGACCATATTTCCATAGTGACATAACATAACGCCAGGACCGACCTCAAAATTTGATAAAATTTAATAAAACCTTGAAAGTCCGTTTCTCTTTCATTTTTAAGTTTTGATAAAAAAGTTACTATATTTGTTCGTCTATTTGATTTCTACATGCTGTTAAAAAAGAATAATCAACTTAAAAATCACTCTGTACTACTAATTCTTTTGTAAAATTAGGATACAGTTCCCCAAATTGAACCACTTTTCAAAGAATATCCGTATAACCGCGTTTAAAGTCTACGTGGGTGAAGAGAATTTCATATAAATTCAAACTTTTGAAAAACATAATCCGTCTGTTTGTCACAGTCGGGTAAATCGGGTAAAAATTAATCTTTAAAGACCGCGTACACTTGTCAAGCATTAACCTTCATGACCTGCACAGCACAAACCTACAACCTGCACGATATCGCACACTAGACCAGCAAAACCCAGCCAGTGCAGATTTCGTAATGTACGACAGACATTTTACAGTTTTCAAGTAGTTTTATCAATGCATTTTATTTTATGAAAACGACACATCACTAACACAATAGATCGGTCCAACACGGCTATAGACAGAAATTGCTGGCTGCTGGTTGCAGGTGCTGATCTACTGTGCGCTATTCCGTTAAATAATACCTTCACGAAACAGGCATAGCGCTCTAATAGGCCCCACTCACGATCAAACTTCATGCCACAGTTCAGTGTTCAAACTTATAGTTCAGTGAAGCATGATAATGTGTGGGACAAATAAACACTGAAACCAACACTGAAGTCAAGCATGAACTCTTCAAATGCATCTTGATTTTTGAACGACTTCAGTGTTCAGTGTTCAAGTAAACTGTTGTGTGTGTGGGTTTTTTTCAGTTCAGTTTTTAAAGTTCTGTGTTTTGTACAACCCAGAAGCCAAAAACCTCAATGTTGTTGCAAGTCTTTCTTGTACAGAAATAGATTTTCGCATATTTGTATCCTGGTTCTTAATAAATAGGGTAACTAATTTCAATAAATAATTGTAAGTTAATTCATCCATTCGTAAATAATTATTCCAATCAAGCGGTTCAACATTCATTAACCAAATAAACATGACTTCTTGAATCACGCATTTCTAACAAATTTTTCACCCATATTCTTCTTTTTTTTTCTTATTTCCCTATTTTAAATACAATCCCATAGCTATGAACAGCCAATCCTAACCATTTAAATAACTCATTTAGTTCTTATTAATTATCTATACTCTATAGTATAATATTATAGTATGTAGGTATATAATATATATTTTATATATCTATACTCGACGAGTGTATGCCAACAACTGAACCAAACTGAACACAAAAAATTTAAAAAAATGAGCAGTTTGCATGAACTGTGTGTGGTACCAGTCAGTCTTTCGATTAATCGGTCCAACTTCACTGAACACTGAACTGTTGCATGAAGTTTGATCGTGAGTGGGGCCTATAATATCAGTTAGCTTTTCATCTACATAAATTATATAAAATATATCAATGAAATAGGTAGAACTGAAGTGTGAAAATTGTCCTCATATGGTTTAGGGTTTGGTCTGAAAGGGCTACACGGAAACTGGAAAATTTATGTGATATTTATGCGTCATTGAGCCCGCTGTTTGCATTCCGCGATAAAATAAATCATAAATCCAATTCAATTCTCGATCTCAAACTTACAGAAAATTGATCAAACACTTATTGACATAATGAAAATATATTTTGTTCAATATTGGAACTAAAGATATTCGATTTTATTTTATGATTTACCATTACGGCGACATCTTATAGATTTTTTTTTAATTTTACTAAGTTTGCACTTTCCCGTACACGACGCTTGATTTCGTGCTTGCTCGGTGTCTTGATGGCAGCTTTGCATGCTACACTTCAGTACCATGACGTCCCTGATGGCTTCGCTGCTCTCTAGCTTGCTATATTATTCGTGACAGATCCGGCGCTATTTTTCATGCATAGCTGCCTGCGCGTTCAAACATTTAGCCAATCGCGGGGCAGATTTTTGCCACGTGATTTAAGTAGTCATCTGTCAACACGTAGCGTAGTCAGTAGCTGTATTGTAATCCTCGCAATTTTTTGATAATTGTTAACATAAAGAAGTTTTCTTCATACCTCGATCGAAAGTGTATACTTTCGGCATCAATTGTAAGGCAGAAAGTTTAACATTTACTGCTTGGTGGGATTACACGCACCAATGCGGGAAGTTCTGACGGTAGTAAAGCAAAAACAATCAATCAACTGTTGTCGTTTCCATAGTAACCCTATTACATTTTAGCTAATAGTCGCGAACGGCTGTCATTCGTGTTTTTACGTATAACCTCAAAGCTTCTTGCTTGGAATTTATCTGTGTTTTTATGTAATTAATAAATCATTAATTAAATAATGTATTTAATAAGCGTCCTTACGACCAAAGTATGAAGAAAAATAGTATACACCACACTGGCCGAAAGTATGATATCCTTGGTCTACGCACCATGATGTTCCTCGGCTTCGCCTCAGGCATCATGGCACGCAGGCCAAGACATCACATTTTTGGTCTTTGTTGTGTAATATACTATTTATACTCTATATACTGAATGCTACATTTATAAAATAATTCATAGAATGAGCTGTGCATGCAAACCTACTTATATGAATAACATAAACTTCTTGTCATAACGTATTCGGTAAAGAAAAACTTGTTTTCTCTTTGTCTCGAGTTTATATTAAGAAACTCCTTTACAAGGTTTCCTTTATTCTTTTACTCTGTACAACAAGTTGAAAAACACTACTCATGCCTAGCAGTAAGCCCGGGTGAAATATACAAAGAGTTCTTATAATAACTGGCAAATAAGATACAATCTACAAAAAATAGACACAGCATTTCTGTAATAAGAAATCCTACAAAAAACACACGTAAAAAACAGGACTGTGTTTTGTTACCTAAGAAAAAAAAAACTGAATTGTTGAAATCATGCCAAGTTCCTTGCCAACACAGTGTTTTGATAAGTGCAGAAAAATATTGTGTGAATTGATTTTACGGACCAAACGTGGCATGTTTTCATAAAATAACTGAGCAATATTGAAAGCTTGCCAAGTTTGGTCTGTGAATTTCTCAATTCACGCAATATTTTCCTGTACTTATCAAGATACTGCGAATAACGTGTAGGCAAGAAACTTGGATTATTTCAACATTTCAGTTATTACCATAGAGATATTAGACTAGAGTACGCGAGTGAGTCGTGAAAGTGCAATTCAGACAGAGTACAGTTCCTGATCTCTATGGCAACTAATGATACAAAACAATGCTGATTTGAGTAAACAAATATCTGGTTTTCTGGAATTTCAGCAGCGTTCTCTCTCTCAACTGAGGATACCTTCACTTATGGCAAGCATAGGAACTAGCGTATTCTAGTTACTTATATCTCTATGGTTATTACTGAAAGCTGAGTATTTCCAGTAGAAAAAATGCTATATTCGAAAAATGTTTTCAATTTTTTAAGTAAAACTTCTTTAGGCGCGACTTAACAGTAAGTCAGATCTTTTTTCGGATGGAAATAACGTTCAGAAAAGAGTACTGTCTGTTTACGCAGTTTCCGTTACCGTAGTAACAAAGATATCTCACAGATGGCGGCATCAAAACGCATGTATAGAAACAATCTTGAACGAAAGGTGAACCATAGCTATACGAACGCAAATGAATTTTGTGATCGGATGAAGCACTAGCAGATCGGCGAATTATATTTATATAACAATTAATTTTATACAAATTAACATTTATTATTATACAGTAGAACCTCGATAGGTTAAAGTTCAAGGGAAACGTTAAAAAATTTAAGTTATCGAGTTTTTTACTTATCGAGACTTGAAGTTCAATTTAAACTTAACGAGTTCGATTGCTCTTAACTTGTCAGAATATGTCAGTGTGTTCAATTTTTGCTCATTTTATCACTCGTTAATTAATCATGCGCACAGCAATACGTAAAGCGGTTTAGTGAAAGATTGAAGTGAAAATTAATACAATTCTTGGAAAAAAACCTTTCGTTTGTATATACTTATTCACGATGATTCACTGGTAATTAATACTTTAAGTTATGGAGGTCCCCAAAATATTATTTTAAGTTATCGAGGGCCAACGCTCAAAATATTTGTTTAAGTTACCGAGGTTTTGTGCTTTAATGGAGGTTTTAGGCTTTGAGGTGAAGGGAATTCAAACAAACGTTTTTAACTTATCAAGGTTTTACTGTACAGTATGTAAACACGTAAGGTGCACATAGGGAAATTAGCATTGGGAAAAAATACTTGGATCAGAGTTAGCCATGACTGCATTTATTGTTATTTCTATTGAATTATCGTGGTAATCTTGATGATTTCTATTTTATTTTGATTTATTTTTATTTTACTTGGCTTTTTTAATAATAAAAATGTCTTATAAATCATTATTTTTGATTTTTTTGTACAAAAATAAAACAAAAAAACAACTCCATCTGTTTGGAAACATTTCATTCAAAAATTGGGTCAACACGAATAGGCGGAGATATTTGATCTCGCACCATATTTAAGTATTTTTGGGAATTTAATGTCCCATTAATAAAAAAGTCCGATTATGTTGTAATCATTTGAATATTTCCTTCGGTAGTATACACATTCATTTTGCAAAAGAATATTATCTATCAAATTGAAAAACAAGATTTCAAGGCTCACTCTGATCCAGTCATTTTTTCCCAATGTTAATTTCCCTATGTGCACCTTACGTGTTTACATACTGTATATAAATATAATAAGTAAAAAATTATTAATAAATCAAAAATAATAAATAAGTGATTATAATAAAAATCAATATTATAACACAAATAAATATTGATTTTTTTTTTTTAATTTGAAAATGGACTAATTCCAACTTCAAATTATTTTGAGAAATGATTAATTAATGGGGAATATACGTCTCTGTTTTAATAGTAAAGTAGTTAGTGTGTACAGATTATAAAATAAACGTTCCCCGAGTAAAAAAGTCTGGTATTTTTAATATTCATCAGACACCGTCACCGCTGATGACAAAAGGAAAGGATGCGTTGGGAATTACAAAGCAGAATAAAAAATTCCGGTATCAAGAATTAAAACTGACGATTAAACATTATCTCAAATTGTCTCGCGAAAATGTTGCTTTATAATTTGAAAAATTGATTTGTTTTAGCAGATTTCCCTACAGTATGCAAAAATAAAAAGATGAAAACCAGATGAAAAAGGACAACGGTCGCACATATTATTATATAACAAAATTTCGAAAAATAAAATATTTATTAAATCAAGGTTTACCCTGTGACAAGAAATTGTGGATGTTATATGTAGGAAAATTTGCATCTGTCACTCGAAGCAGGGTTGTAGCTATAACCTAATTTTTGTTGGAGCATCAGAAATGCGCAGTAAAGCGCAAACGGTAAAAAATACAGAAGACGGAATATATTGCTGTATTAGTCCATGAGCTATCAAACATTTTTGGGTAGGTATTTGAGGTACCGTGAAAATGTGTGTAACACTTTTTTTATAATGTCTGAACACAAAATCGAAGACCTGGCTGGAGAAATAGTGGGGCCCAGCCAAACTGTGTATTTTCAGCTTTGCGAAATTTTATTTAATGAAATAAAAAAACATATAATACAGTTTTATTTAATCAGATCTATATGTCTGCTAGGTAGTAACAAAACTGTATATTATACGCGAGTGCGGATAAGACGCTACGGGCAGGTTGAAGTGTGAGAAAGAGCGTATATAAAAACGCCTTCAAGAAGATCCTTAATTTTAGAGAATCAATTTTTTTCGGTCAGAGAGTAAATTAGTTCGAGGATTCGTTTTTATAGTTCATCCTGGGGCTCTGCTTTTTGTAGTTGCGCAACTGTTTGGCAACCGTAAGTTGGTAACTATTGACATAATATAACCAAGTAACAAGTTATTTTTGACCATTCTGTATACATATAAAAATAATGACGAAATATTCTCAAATTAAATATTTAGCGGACAACTTTTTTCTTTTCTTTAATAAAAAAAAAGAACAAAGGCTTTGCCAATCAGTAATAATTTCTTCAATTTAAAGCGATTTACAGTTCCTTAAATGAAATTCACGGTATCTGCAAAACACTTGTAGGCTTGAGCATTGTCTCCTTCTATATAATATATCGAATGATTCCTAAGATAAGTCAAAATGTTTGATCTATGATTCGCCAACCAAATTTTAGAGTGACAATAAGAACAATGTTATAGCAAAAAACATGAATACGTGTAACCTTTTCGTGCGGTTGAAATAAAACTTCTTTAATTAGTGTATTTGCCATAAGGCACTTACACTATTGGTCGGATGGCGTGACCTAGGGGTCGGGCTATAACTTTCGAAGGAGTTAATTGATTTTAACGAAATTTGGACAACACCGCATCACCATCAGGATCGGATGGCAATTTTTCCCCAAAATATGGTGGTGTCAATAAGTATGCTCACTAATTTTGAAGCGGTTGCCTTTTCACTTTATTTAAAAATTTATTATATAATTGGGATATTTCCTTCAATGCTACCGCATTTTTATCCGGTTGCCTTTTCAAAAATTTTTCGATTTTACCCCACTCCCATATCGCCGCCCCTGTTCATTTGGGGTCACTTTGGCCGCTACCAGGGGGCTCTGTACCACTCAAGGGCCCAGATTACCACTCGCCATCCGGTTGCCTGTCCAATACCGGCTTGACGTGCCACTGCTTTGAATATAGGTGAAGATGTTTACAAATAAAAACCCGCGTTTTGCATTTACAATTTTTTAGAGTGAATATAATGACTTCGCACAAAGCCAGTGCGCGTATTTTTGAAACAATGCGTATGTCTATCTTTGATTGAATTCGAATTATCAAGTAGGTATCTTTAAAATCTATCTTGTGCAAAGCAGAGGCTTATCTCGCTGACGGAAACAGAATGCCTCTGATCTAAGCTCATTTGAATGCCAAAGCTCAAATCTCTTACAACCTACGCGAAGCACAACACGCTTTTTCTTCCTTTTGTTTCTTTTATATAGGCTGTTGGCTTTTTACGGTCTACTGAATGTATTTATTATACGAAATGTATTGCAAACTAATAAATATTTAGTGTTCTACTATTCTAGTGATTACATGCTAAATAGAGTACTTTGCGAGGAATTTTTTATCGCATTTTTATCACGCAAAACGAAAACAAACGTCAATTTAAACGAATTTTAAAATCTGATTCGTTGAAAAGCATTGCAATGACGTCAAAAGTGTTTTGACAAGGTTATATTTTTCACTACAGTGTACTCGACGCAAGAGCGTAGATATGGGGGGGTAAAGGAGGTAATGATCCCTCCCCCCAGGATCATAATAATAAAAGAAATTAACTGAAAATAATACGAATAGCTGGCTAAAAAATAAAATTTAGAAATACTTTTTGAAAAGGAATTTGTAAAAGTAGTTTGGGAATTAATATTTTGCTTGACACCTTCCTTCGTAAGTACCTCTTCTTGTGTGATATGAATAAAACTTTAAAAAAATATGGATTTTTGTTTTGTTTTTTTTTTTTTTAATTTTAACAGAAATTAAACAGAAATATATATGTAAAGAAAGGTGTAAATTAGAAACATTGAAGTTTGAAATTATGAAACTATTTATTGAACTCAGAATTCATCGCCCCCAAATTCACCTGTGGTCATCGCCCCCCCCCCCCCTAATCATTTGGGGACTTGGGAATCACTGCTATAAAGTGTCAGCTTCTAAAAAGTTTAATAGCTCTTGTACTATCAGAAAAAAGAGATTATTATTGTAGTGTTAAGATTTTTTTTTAATTGTCGCTCTATTTAAGATCTATTTCCCGCGAAAAAGTTGTTTAAAGAAAGTAAAAATATGCCGATTTGAAAATGCTTTCTAGATTGACTGAACTGTAGTATATATTACAGAAAAATAAAAACTTAAGTAAATAGTGTATATTTTTAAAAATTTTACAAATCAACACCAAGTATGAAGTGAATTGAAGATGACGTAGGAAACACCTACTCGGTATGTGAATCACAAACTACAGATGTGGTCTAAACACATCATGATCTCAGAAAAAGGAGATTTGTTTTCATGTTACGGCTGCCTGATGTTAAAGAAACATAACAGAACTCCAAAGCTGGAAATATATTTAAATGTGTTCTTTTGTCCTTAGAAAACATTATTTTATAATATTCTGCATGCGCCCTTTATTATTAGATATTGGCCTGAGAAAAAATATCTCCTTTTGACGTGATAACGTCTTATAAATTGATGAAACACCGGCTGCATGCACGAAAAAAGTGTCACGTTCCGAAATGTGTCACGTTCCGATGTATTATTAAATATGATATTCGAGCGGAATACGTTATTACGTAAAACTATCGTCCGTAAACCGACTTTACAGACAACCAATTTTTTTTTCAAAATTAACTATTTATTTATGCTTGATTTTTGCGTTTTGAAAGCAGCTTAATGACTTAGCCAGTGACGGTTTTAACGGGCAGACAGAATAAAAATACGTCTACTCAAAATTTTTCTACAAAATAATAAAATTGTAAATGTTCGTTTGTTGAAAATCTCCGAAAGGTTTTCATCGATTGCGCTGAAATTTCGGCACAACGTTTCATTCAAATGCGCTCGTGTTTCTATATACCTTTTAGATGTCAGGTGAAAACTGGCCTCTTTTTAAACAGCGCTATCTGTTGGACGTTAAACACACGCTATACTAAATAATTTTTAGCAATTGGAGCACAATCTGCTGGACGTTAAAACAACATTCGTTATACTAAATATTTTACAGAAATGGGAGTGCCATCTTTTGAACGTAACGGCAACACACGCAAACCAGGCTGAGCCACAGCTAGTCAGTGCCGGATTAAGACTCCTTGATGCCCTAAGCATTTCTTATCTATAGGCACTCATCTCTAACAGCAGTCTTAAAAAAAATCTAATATTATCTGTCTCTGTCATGTTAAGTTTATAAAAAAAACAATTCAAATTGTGAACGTCATAAGCTTAAAATTGATAGAAAAAAATCAAAAAGCATAGAATTTTAGGGAACAAAAATGAATTTTACAATTAATGCTCTCATTGAAAATTTGACTGTCTATAAAATCGGTTCTTAGGTATTTTTATACAGTTCAAAAAGTTAAAAAAAAAAACAAACATTACGTTACAGGTACTTTTCATTTCTGAGTTGTAATTTTTGGTGCCCCCTGAGACGTGATGCCCTAAGCAGTTGCTTATTTTGCTTATAGGTTAATCCAGCACTGTAGCTAGTTGATAATAACAAGGCAGATCATTACAGTTTATGTTAAAATAAATACAATTATAATATTTCAAGAGATGGTATTTTTGATTTTTCAATCTTAGCCTCTTCAGAACCAGATTAAACAATTAATATTTTACTTTTTTTCTGATTGATAGAGGCTCAAATAAAACAGAGGCTGTAATCTGTCATCTATTGGACTTTTATGGTATTATAGGTCTTTGTCATTACATTAATAGTACAGCTACTCGGTACTTGATGCTTATCACTAATCTTTATTATGATTTTTTTAAGGTGCACATATTATATGTTTCGAGGGTTTGAAAAGGTTAGAGCTTTTTGTGTGATAATGCTGTAGTGTTTTAGACAGTATAGTGTTGTGAAAATCCGTTACTCCATTTTGAATAACATTATTTGGTTTTACGGATCGCCTAAACATTCCGCGTAACAACACATTAATATTTGTCAGGAAAATGTTTTTTTAATCGTACTTTAGTTTAAGGCGTCTTTATTTGACTCGACGTCGTCGTCGCCAAGCGCAGCAAAATGACAAGTGCGTTTCTAAACACTGTAAAACGTGACAAAGTAACTTCAGCTCTGCGTAGGTAGCAGCAACTCCCTTTTGTGTTGACATTACTCACAACTTTGACAATGACAAGAATGACTAGAAAATAACGCTACAGTGACATTTCTCATTGCAAGTTAAGCGGCCCATAGACGCTCAATATTATTGTGCAATATGGGTTGCACAATATTTTGACGGCGGCCCCTATACGGTCAATATTATTGTACACTATTTTGGTTTGTGCAAAAAATTGTACTGTATGGAGGTGATATTGAAGGTTGTGCAATATATTGCTCAATTGCGAGCACAGACGGTACACAGCCACACTGCGTGCAAACAGCAGGGCTGCCAGATGAACGGATTTTTCCGTTCCAAACGGATTTTTCGAGTAGAAATAAATTTGAACGGATAATGGAACGGATTTCATGATCTGAACGGATTTAACGGATTTTCTAACTTTTCCGAATTTTTTACCTTTTTTACTACATATAAATTCAAACTTCACTCGATAATCGATAATTTGGGGACATTCGGGTATTTTTAGCACATTCGAGCATATCTGAGCACGTTTCTTTCACTACCTCTGTCCTACTCCTCTCTCTATTTGGGTAGAAAAAAGATAAGAGAGTGTATGAAACAATGTGTTCGCGAAACACACACCTATATCGATGAATATCGACTCGCTATCTTTGTCTGATGCGTTTTTTTCACACAACTGGAGTCAAGTGTTTCGAGTTACACGGATTTACGGAACACATTGAGGATTTAACTGATTGTACTGCCGCGTTTGTTACTATCGCAACATTCTAACAGTCAATATAATATTTTTATTTCATAAAAATGTGAAAAATCTACGAAATAATCGATTCATTGGATGTGAAAAAATGAATCATTTCTATTCAATTTAAAGTCTGTTTGTAAGTAAAAGTAAATTCAACGTCTAAACGAAATTCATTTAATAATGTTAATAATAAAGCCATAATGAAGGTGGAAACACGTCGATGTGTCGTTTATGGTACCGCATACTTCACTTAACTATCTATCTCTCTCACACTCATTGCATTATTGGGTGAACCGGGCGAACGGATGGAAACGGATTTTTCAGACCACTCCCCCACCACTTTTCGCCTTACCGACGGATTTCTGAGGAGAGAAACTGGCAGCCCTGGCAAACAGTCCCTACCAGAACTTCAGTCATCATGTTGTAACGATTACTATAGTCTTTGGACTTCACATCCCACAGAGCCGGAAGACCACGATACATCTCGATAAATTCAACAATAAATTGTCTTTCTTGTCACCCATGATGAGGCGTAGTTGAGACGACTTGTTGAAACGACCGCTACTTGAGTTCAACTGACGGGATATTGCGCAATCTTGACAACAGACGGCACAATATTTCCCCGTTTGTGCAATATATTTTCAAGATTTTTAAAATCACACAATATATTGCACAACTTCGTCTACACACGGTCAATTATATAGCACAAACTCAAATATTGCGCAATAATATTAAGCGTCTATGGGCCGCTTTATATAAAATCATTACTCGCTTATAATACAGCTGAATAAACTGATATCAAGTCGTGTCCTAGTTCTAATAATTATGATGCTCTTACAGTTGCAGTTACATGTACCTACATATTAACGTAATCAATTTGGTCACACACATTTGCAGGCACTGATATGGTTATATTTTCAAAAATCTAATTATATAAAAGAAAACCGTGAATAACTGACTGATCTATCAACGCACAGCTCAAACCACTGGACGGATTGAGTTGAAATTTAGCACACAGATAGTTATTATGACGTCGGCATCCGCTAAGAACGGGTTTTTGAAAATTTAACCCCTAAAAGGGTGTAACGAGGATCAAAATTCGCATGGAGAAATCATATAAGATAGATGTATCAATTCGAAAATGCGCAGGATTACTCCTGTCGACAAATAAATAAACACGCATTTCATGCTTTTTCAAAAACAACCCATTCAAGGTTTGTCAAGACGTTGATCACGTGAATGTCATCAATTTTGATATTACTGTGTATTTAATTAATCAAATTTTCTCGAATATTTTCTTATGTAACCTTAAGAATATTTTATATGAATTCATAGATAAAAAAATGGAGATTTCAAAAATGTAAAAAAATATACCTGTAGCCATTTAAAAAAATTCATTCGTGTTGTGTTTGAAGTACAAAAAATATACCTCAGCAGTTTCCGATAGTACATTTTGAGTTAAACAAAAAAAACTATTGAAACTTTTTTTTGTCTCTAGTAGGATACACGAATTATTCACTGTTACCACTTTCGTTGAACACACTATACAACAATGTGGTGATATGACGTGTTGCGTAACCAGCGTGTCAGCGTCGTTGAAAGGAAAATGACGCACAAAATTAATTTGGTTTTGTTTAGGGGAAACGGCGTGAACCGAAATAATTAAACGTAACGAGTAGACGGTAATGTCATTTTAAAATGATCCACAAGAAGAATAGTTGTCTCACTCGGCCTTCGTTGCGTAAACCACAAGAATGACTAAGACCACAACATCATTCAAAACACTCACTCTTTTTCCTTTTTTGCAAATAGTATTTAATAATTTGATTCATACTAAAATAATCGTTTACAAGGATACAAAGTTATTAAATTGTCGAGTTTTAATTATTAACAGTCAGTGCGCTTTTTTGTCCAAAATGTCAAGGTCAAATAAATATTTATAGAATGTCTGTAAATATATAGAGATATTACCCTTTACAGTGAGATTATAAAAAAGCATAGTGGAGATTTAAATTCAATAGCTTTGAAAATTGGTGGAAATATTTATTGACGCATATTATTTAACAAGGTATCAATATTTTGAGGGCTCAAGGCAGCTGCCATTTTGAAAAATATGCACATTTTATTAATTTATTTTTTTGGAACGATTTTTGATTATCGGATTGAAATAATAGATTGTATACCATAGTGTCGTAATGGGATATATTCCGACGAAATGTGACGTTAAGTATGTTTAAAACCTGCGCCATATAAACATCCCTATGATTTCGGTGATTGCCAAACCCCACATAGGTAGTATTTAATATTATGTTTAATGATATTTCTACTTTTCCAAGTTTTCAAAAACTATGTATGAAATTTGTCGAAGTACATAACGCCGATGATCTTAGCTGTCGAGCGTTTATAATCTACATTCATCCACATCACAATATTTAATATTTATTTAGAGTTAATTTACTTTAGTGGAACTGAATACCTACAAGGTAAAAGATCAATATTTTTTGAAAATTTCTTGAATGACTAAAGTTTTACCATTAAGTAAATAAAATTGTCGACCAACTTTTTTCAGACTATATATTGACAAAAAATAATATAAAAATATAAATCAATAGGACGTTTCGATCCGGATTTGGACCTTCTTCAGAAATATCTAAAAAAAATTCCAGCCAATTGGGTGACGGAACCATTCCAACTTCAAAAATGTTTATTGATTATACCTAATAAAGAAAATAAAATTTCTGATATTGCGTGAGGTGACGTGGGTAATGTCTAGTACCCAAAAACAATAGGGGTCTTCATATTTGCATACCAAACAGCCTCCTAAAATTTGGTTTTAATCCGCTCATCCGTTTGACCTGTATCGTGTTCACAGACTAACAGACAAACAGACGCACAGAGTTTTTTCAAAAATATGTTTTTTTGATTCGGGGGACCTCAAAACGAAAAGATATTGTAAAATTTTTTACCTAAAGTAGTAGTACCATTCTCCACTCGTGGGTTGGAATGTCGTTTTTATGGATTATTTATTTTTCGAGCAAGATTGATTTAAAATTCTTTAATGCTTTTCTTATCTATACTATAATATTATGAAGAGAAAATATTTGTATCTTTGTTTGTAATGAATAAACTCAAAAACTACTGGACCGACTTTAAAATTTATTTTACTAATAGAATACTATATTATCACTGAGTAACACAAGCTATATTGTTAATCGAGTTAAATTAAGGATCTCCCTGAAAACTTTAATAATGTAACCCAAGATGTAAAAAATTTACACATAAAACTCCTTACCTACATCGCACGCACTGCAAAAATATTATATAAAGAGGTAAAGTTTGTATTTGGATGTAGAAGGTAATCTCCGAAACTACTCATCCGATTTCAAAAATGTTTTCACCAATATTTAGAATGGACTTTCAGGACAAACATAGGCTATACATTATCGCGTTCAAATAAAAGTGCTTTTCGTGGAGACCAATTTTCCAACGTAAGTCGACGAAAAAACGGTGACAATCTACAACCGAACCGGGCCGCTATGGAGAAATATGTGTTGTTACAATCTAACGTCACTGTCAAATTAAATTTTCTGACAACGCTTTCTGCAATCCAACATTAATGTTGAAATAGAGATGAGACAAACGGGTCTTTTTAGTGATCTGCATCTTTGCATCTGGATCCCGTATGTGAGCCGGCTCCCTGAACCGGTTCAAAAAGAGCCGAGTTCTGAATATGTTATTCGAGTCAACTGAGCCAACTGAGTTAGTTGAGCCAAGTTAATCATAATTATGCCAGTGACTGACTCACATATTATAAGGCGGGGTTTTACAGGTTGCTACTTGCTATGTTACAGAAAGCATATTGCAATATGCAATACAGTACCTTAAATAGTTGTGACTTAAGTGCGTAGTGTGTACACTGTATAGTTGTTGATTGTAACCTGTATAGATGCATAACCAAACATATGATGCACGAGTCATTTGAGCTGACAGATACTTATTGCTTCTATGAGCTAAGTGTTTCACTGAGTTATGCGGATCCGTTGAGCCGTTGGCTCATAAAAAAGTGAGCCGGCTCTCACGGATCTTCTGTACGAACCGGCTCTTTGAACCGGTTCAGATCTGAGTTACCCAACCCTATGTTGAAACGTTGGCTAAAGAAAATAAATATTGCTATTGTTTCTCCTTGTATTCCATTCTACCAAAGTCAATTAATATTTATTAATAAATGAAATCAATCAATCAATTCTGACTTGGCAATTTATTGTGGCAGTGGACAGCAACGGCAAGCTGGTCGCCCGTGTTGGCAAGCAGGTCGACAGTGAAACGGGTGGCGGCGGCGAATTGACTCCGTCCACCAAAGTGCAAACCGAGATCGACATTCCGTCTAAAGGGATACATCGCGTCGACGTCCAACAGCAGCCTCGCCAGGAAATTACTGACAACGGCAATCGACGGGATATCATTCCCGATTTAACGAGAGACATTAGCAACAATGTAAGTACATATCCTGTTATCCCAGATACCTACACAGTTTAATTATTATCTGTCTGAATAGAGTGAGAGCTGGTGAACATTTACACACCTATTAGAGTTTAAAAAAAAAAAACTCCAAAAAAACACTCTTTTGTTAGCAATGTGAAGTGAAAAATAAAAAATAATTTTTGAATATGAAGATTTCTTTTCAGAATATTGCCTACGTATATTTATATTGAAAAGATGTTTTTGGGGTAATAAGGACCAATTTATTTCGTGTCTCAGCGAATATTTTTTTGTTGAACGATGTTTCGTAACATTATGTTACTTCGGCAGGCTCTCAAATAACTCGAACACAAATCAAAACGTATGTAGTAGGGGTAATGTAATCTATATACAGGTGTTTCAAAAGTCCCGGAATGGCTTAATATTTCTTATCGGGTAAGCCGGACTAAAAATGTACAATTGTTTTTTTTTCATAACTTTTTCCTGTCTCTCGAATGGCAGAATTAGATTATGGGCCCGAGGACCCTAAAAGTGTCCCGTAGGAGTCAATTTTGAAATTTTAAATTATCTTACATAAATACTTTTTTCGGGATGAAATTTTACAAAGTTCTATGAAGTACTTTGTAAAATTTCATCCCGAAAAAAGTATTTATGTAAGATAATTTAAAATTATTTAAATCTTAATTTGAATTCGGTTACTTAATATTATCGTAAATACTTTTTTTCGGGATGAAATTTTACAAATAAGTTCTATGAAGTACTTATTTGTAAAATTTCATCCCGAAAGAAAGTATTTACGATAATATTAAGTAACCGAATTCAAATTAAGATTTATTCAACTCTGAACCCTTTTAGACCTTTTCAGGGGTTCTATAAAGGGGCATTAATGTTCAAAATCGAGCTTTAGAGACCTATGAAATATCGATTAGTGAAATCTCTCCTCAAAACGAATATTTTAGGTAAAAGTAAGTCAATCATTTCAAATTTAGATATTTATTGTACAGGACCCGTTTTTAGGTCTTTCTTAAGGGCTCAACAAGGATCCGAGGATTGAAAAAATACTAAGTAATAGTCGTATGTAAAATTTTACGCAGAACTCAAATATGAAATAAAAAAGTGTGGTTCTTATTTAAAATTTCAAAGTTGGTCCCTACGGGACAATTTTAGAGTCGTCGGGCCTAAAATCCAATTTTGCCATTCTAATTTTGCCAGGAAAAAAATATTAAAAAATAACAATTTTAACATTTTTAGTCCGGCTTACCCGATAAGAAATATTAAGCCTTTCCGGGACTTTTGAAACATCCGGTATTAATTTCAGTATAAATCATTTGTTATTTTAAGAATTTTAACAAAATGTTACGAAACATCGTTCAACCCTGAAACATGAAATAAATAAAAATTAGCCTTTATTACTCCAAAAACATCTTTTCAAAATATAAAGATTTTGTTATAATTTAATTTTTGGAATAAACTAGTATTCTTATTTGAAGCTTATTCAAAAAATTTAATTATATCGAGTTGGAGAATTTCTATTGTTGTTGAACGAAATCTTTATATTTAAAAAATATTTTTACTTTTAGTTCACATTGTTATAAAAATGTGTTTTTGAAACTCTAATTTTATTGTAAAATATATACCCTAACCCGATGTGCGACAACTAAAAAGTTGCGTCGAAGTATACCCAGCACTTAAAGTACCAACGTCCTAATGGATAACTTTGGGGGGTTTCGCACATTAAACATAAGTGTATCTTCTCACTGCTCATAAATTATTTGCTAAAAATAGCTTCATAATATATTATACAAGCGTTAGGAAGTTGTTCCTCGTTACATTATTAGAAATCCCGGAAGTCGTGTTTATTATCATTATCCAATATGTTGTCGAGACATTCCACAATCTCGTTACATAACCACTAGTTCGTCAATAAATTAATTATTAATCTACTTACTGAAAACAACTGAGACCGTAGATACACGGCTGTTCATTCAGGGTGTCCCAGACACGACTTCTCAAAGCCTATGGGTAGTATCCGACCGAAATTTCGGTTTCGGTTTCAGCCTAGTTTCGGCTAAACAAACGGTTTCGGCTACCAATCCGGCCGAAACTACGGCCGAAACCGAATCTACATTTCGGAGGTTTCGCGCTGAAATGCGGTGCAGCAGCGAGCCACGAAGTGTCTTTTATGCCTCCGCGCTCCGCGTTTTTTTTTTTTAGTTTGACAGAAAACTTTTTATTTTGATACTTTCGATTGAAATATTATTTGCATTAAAAATATTTATTTAGTTGTTGTATTTGGTAGGTACTTATTAATTTTAATTTTATTGTAGTTCGTTAACAAGACTACCATACAAAATGACCAAAGTTTAGAAGAAATAATTTTGTTCTTAAATATCGCCCTGTAACTAAATTTTGTCCTGTCATCTAGTTGTCGCCTTTAACAAAAGTCAAGTTATAATGCAACGCTTACATATAGAGCAAGCATAACGCGCTGTCATCTACCAAAATCTTTAACTAAAACCACAATGTTTAATCCAACGCACACAAACGTAACGTCGTCCCATAAAAGTGTCGGTCCAATTGCACGGTTTTACTCTCAACCAAACACGCTATTAGATGTTTCACATCAATAACCGTGATACGATGAAAGTGTCAATTTGAACGAGGACAGCATTTGTCAAGTATATGTGTCACAATTCACTCTATTAAGATTTAAATTTTCACATAGTAGGCTGTGATAAATGTCATTCATTTTGTTCAGAATCTGTATATTGTCGATAACGTATACATTATACGGGTTTGTATGACACATAATAACACAGAGTACCTATTTTTTTTATAGCTCATATAAAATTTCATCGACAGTACTCTCTTCACTTTTACGTTCATTGCTATTTTTAGGTTAAATATTTCCCGAGAAAGCAAACGGTACTTCTCAAAGTATTATAAAATAGTATATTTTCAAGGAGTGCTGCTTCAATAAAATTTATGCACAATATAAAAAAGAAATTCAACCTAAAAATCATTAGAATACAATATGCAAAATAACATTTCGAAGAAAATACTTTTTTCAATACTTCCACCTTTATTTAAACAAAATTGCAAGTTTCTTTAAGTTCCTTTGAGCCGTTTGCATGTACACATAATAATAATAACACATCAAATATTACATAATAAATAATATATTTGCTTATACACAGCGGACAGTGGTATACCAAGATCCCAGAGACCCCTACGCCATTTTAATAGTGATAATATTTTATCAATAAATGCGGAACCCTTTTACAGATAACAGGTACTAAAGGTAAATAAAAATCGTACTCGTCTACACTCTACGGCAGGCCTGGGCAAAATCTTACATTTAAACGGATATTGACTGTTATAAAATGAGCAAAACTATAGTTTTGCGCATTTTCAATTGGACAAAACTAGTTCTGTCCATTTTTGAACGGACAGTACTAGTATGGCATCGGAATCTTCTTTGCGTTTTTTAATTAACTTTTCCACATCAATGATCAATCAAAGCGATTTATTCTTCTGTATTGTTTAGCAGACAGAGGTTTTAATTCAGCTTTCAATAAATTTGCTTTCTTAACCTCACTTAGTGTAGTAAGGTAATTATGTTTCGTCATAAAATTATGTTTCAGAAGCCTCCAATAGGCGAATTAGTTGAGACTCGAATTCATCTAGCATTTTTACTTAATTATTACACTGGTATATATCCCACAATTATATTAATTATAACATTCAGGAGAACAATTCATAGTAGATAGGTAGATAAACAAGAACATAACCCTACTTTTGTTCGAATTCGGACGTTGATTGAATGAGACCAGCAGAACTAGTACTGTCTGTTTAAAAATGGACAGAACTAGTTTTGACCAATTGAAAATGCGCAAAACTAGTTTTCCTCATTTTATAACAGTCAATACCCGTTTAAATGTAAGATTTCGGGTTTGGGCAATATTCGTTAATCAAAACTAGTTTTGCGCATTTATTTCGGTCATTGACTGAATTCGGGTATAGACTGTAAAATATATATATTACATACAAAGTCTGTAACTAGGAGACCTAGCTTCCTTGCTGTGTTTCGAGACGAACCGTTTTCTGGCGCACGCGATATGGCGTTGTTATCACTCCCTGGGAAAACTTTGGTTCTTTCCGCCTGTTTTCGCCATAGTTACCAAAGTTGTTTAACTTCACAGACACTCCACACATGTAAGCCATGAACGTCTGTGCGTTGCCCAGTAGCTGAAGTCATATTAGTTCACCGCTACGCTCGAGCTGGGTCTCCTGGTTACAGACTTCGTGATTTTACACAATATTATTAAAAACTGTCAGACAAGATCCATGAGGCCTAATTTCCACCAGACGCTTTAAAACTCGAGAAAAAAATGGAGAACCTACGTTATAGTATTTATATATATTATTTGGGAAACTATTTTAAACTTTTGTGTAAACATCCTGACCAATCCGAACGGCCTAACATCTCCCCAGGACGATAAAAGGTCCGATGTATGACAGCGAGCACATTATGCACGCATATAAGTGCGAGTGAGCGCACTAGATTGTTTTCTTATAGAGCTTCACTCGCGATCACAGATTGAAAACAGATAAACACATGCAGAGTAGAGAGAAAAATTCCATAAAAACCAATAAAGAACTTAAATTTCATAAAGCTGTCAAAGTTTACTTTTCAAAATTATACAATATTTTTTTTTGAGGGCCCAGTGTGTAAAATATACAGTCTCTTTTTATAACGAAGAGTTTCTCTAACCTATATTTTTTTTAAATTAGAAATAGGTATTAGCATAACTATGATTCTGTTTTGCGTGTCAAAAGAAGTAACATTTAAATGCGTCCGAATTAAAAATACGTTCTTTTGCAAGGACGAAGGGTCCACTTCGTATTGATTTGTCTGTCTGATTTGACTGCCTGTCACAAGCGACAATGAGGGTGGTGGTGATCAGTACATAGTCCTTATTTTTTTTATATTCTCTTCTTCAATATTCGTTACCGTTTATTATTAATTCAATTTTCTGACTGACTGTTTAAAAAGAAAAAGAAATTCAATGAACGAAAGACCAGTAGCTGTTAATGTTCGGTAATTTAAATTGCGAAATAACAGGTAATATTATTATCGATAAGTAAAAATAAATACGCGTAGAGAAACTTTAGCAAAATATGCCTCATTAAAACAGATCTAAAGTTTTATATATTTTTTAATCGCTACTTTTGTTTTGTCGTAATTTTATTGTTTACAGAGTATTTCAAAAATAGCTTAGTTATGAGTCTGATTTGAAAAGACTTTTACTGCCTTTTTCTTTGAATTGTATGAATTACCAAACTATTTTCTTTCAAAATGTTTTTTTTTTTTAATATAATTAATTAATGCTTTGACATAAGCCATGAAAAAAGATACAAAAATTGTAGTGTTTAAAGAGATTGCTCTTTAAAGTTGTCCCAAAAAAACGGCCAAACCGAGGGTTACATACCAACTTGTAGGTAGTTCGTCCATCACGGGAATCGAGTCACGAATATTTTTCCCGCATAGCCGTTGGAAAACTGTTGCCACCATACATCGACAAAGGTCGCGGTCAGTTTAGCAACTAAGCATGTAATTACAATGAGTTCAGATGGACTACTAAACTACCTATATTGTTGATAGCCTAGTTGTCGTACCGTATTGTATGCAAGAGTTCTCATATTGTGCTTTATAAACGTACCGGTAGCGGACACTTGTTTTGTATTAGAACTGTTACTGTCTAAATTTATAGACGAAACGTCGTACATTTATAAATATAACTTTTGTCCAAAAACCTGCGTTTTTTCTTATTAATTATTATCGATGGACACGATATCTAATATATATTATGCTACTGAGTACGTGTGTAGCATGTTGTTACGGTTTAAAAACATTTTATTTGTGATGTAACTACAAATTTACGGTTTTCGGATTTTTCCCTTTACTTGTGCTATAAGACATTACTGTTTGCCAAATTTCATGATTGTAGGTCAACGGGAAGTAGCCAACAACAGTCACAAAATTTTATACAAACATAGCAATTGATTTTAAAGAATCCCACACACATACCTAGATACGCGGTGAAAAACATAACCATGTCTTTGCTGTTGCACAGTCGGATAAAAAACTAAAAAAATCGTATATTATGTTATTTTAACGTCAACAGACTAGGTCAAAGAGTAAAGAACTTAATAGTCCAGGAGGAATCGGCGCATGAGTATCGAAAACTATTCCACCTCAATTTTTTTATGCGATTCTCTTCAAATTACCCTACTGATGATATAAATGCATGTTGCCAGGGGGCAACCCCGTGCCATATTGTTTAAACCGAAATTGTTTAAACAATTGCGAGGAATTGTTATTTTTCAACCGGACAAATTTTTTTTGTATTCTTTGTTAAAATACAATTAAAAAAGGTCCTATGGCTTTTCACGATAAAGTTAATATTTTTAGAGATATCAATTTTTAAAGGTTCGAAAAATCTTAAATTTGGGTACTTTTGACCCATGAAAAATATATTAAAAAAAAAATAAAATATAAATAATATTTTTTTTTTTATTCTTTATACAATAGTTAACAATATCCTTAATTGCGATTTCTAAAAATTTAATTATTTATACCTGTTTTTAATTGTTAATTTCGCGCGTTCACAAGTATGCGTTGCTTACCTATAAGTATCGTTGTCTCTCTCTGACTCATACGCTGCGTCGGTCTCTCGGTGTCCTGAATCATTATTTTACATTTATCTTTTAAACTATTAACTTAATCAGAATTTTTAAAAAGAGCAATGTTATCCATAATTAAATTATCTACAATTTGTTCACAACAAATTTTTTTCTAATATCAATTTTTCAAAAGTTATTTAAGGTTGAAGCCGAACATATTATTAAAATTACTTTTTTATTGGTTTATATTATTTTTTTGTTATTATTATAGAAATTTATGCATTTTTATTAACAATAATAAAATATAATGGTATTTGAACATTGTATGGGATCACAATTATATAAAAATAATAAAAAAATTTTGGTACGCAGTTAAATTTTCAAAGTGAAACATAATAAAATAAAAAATACTTATATGTATATGTTTTATGGTGTATGTTTAATTGTGTATAAATATGGAAAAGATTTTTTATTTTTGTTTTTTATTTTTTCAAGGGCACTCTTTGTATAAAATCTCAAGATCTATGTTAGTGATTGTGACAAAATTATTTATTATATAGAGCATTTAAAAAAAAATACATGTAAATTTGTAAAATAATGATTCAGGACACCGAGAGACCGACGCAGCGTATGAGTCAGAGAGAGACAACGATACTTATAGGTAAGCAACGCATACTTGTGAACGCGCGAAATTAACAATTAAAAACAGGTATAAATAATTAAATTTTTAGAAATCGCAATTAAGGATATTGTTAACTATTGTATAAAGAATAAAAAAAAAAATATTATTTATATTTTATTTTTTTTTTAATATATTTTTCATGGGTCAAAAGTACCCAAATTTAAGATTTTTCGAACCTTTAAAAATTGATATCTCTAAAAATATTAACTTTATCGTGAAAAGCCATAGGACCTTTTTTAATTGTATTTTAACAAAGAATACAAAAAAAATTTGTCCGGTTGAAAAATAACAATTCCTCGCAATTGTTTAAACAATTTCGGTTTAAACAATATGGCACGGGGTTGCCCCCTGGCAACATGCATTTATATCATCAGTAGGGTAATTTGAAGAGAATCGCATAAAAAAATTGAGGTGGAATAGTTTTCGATACTCATGCGCCGATTCCTCCTGGACTATAAATTGTGCTAATCTATGAGATATTACGTATTCCATAATGATACCTTTTAATTTTAGACAAATGAAATTTTTTATTACTTCGTGTTTTTAAGTTTCGTGTACTTTACAAAGTTCAATCAAATTTCCTCTCTGACACGTGCTCCCTTCAGAAATAACTTACAATTTTTATTAAAAAAATGTAATTTTTATATTCTTCTGAGGTAGCAGCAAAAAATTTGCATATAGATTACTCTTGAAGAGAAACTTAATTTCGGAATTTCCATATGAATTTCAGGAAATTTCCACATTTTTTCAACAATGTAGTGGACCTTATCGAATCGAAGAATCTCGCTAGAGATTCTTTTCTGTGCTAAATGCCAACGAATCTCTAGCGTATTCTTATACATTGATTTTGCCTTTGTCCCATATAACGCCGTGTATATGAAGCAAGTTTCCAAGTTTTATAGTTCTGTGACCACGTGACTTTCATAGGACCGATTTTTCGTATCACCCATATATACTTCTGTACCACAATAACAGCTTATAGTCTCAGTGTGCCCGTGGACTAGCGGTAACGACGTTAGGCTAGTAATAACTAATAACAGGGTCTTGAGTTCGATTCCCGCCAGCATCATTGGAAAATTTGTTTTTCAATTTTTAATTTGTTTTTATGTTTTTAATTGTTTTATTAGTTTTAATTTATTTTCTCAATTTTTTCTCATATATTTTTATTTCTTTTTTAATTTTTAATTTTTATTATTTTCTTGTTTTTTGAAAAATTCACTTTCGTCAAATCTTTTATTAAAAAATAACAAAATATATGATTGAAGTTAGATTTAAATAAATTAATTTATTAAAAAACATATTTATCATAAAAAGTGCAACAAAAATTAAAAAGTGAAAAGATTACGAAGTGAAACTTCTTTTTTTAATGCAAAATAAGTATTTTACAAATGATATGAAAAAAAATTTGTATTTTTAATGGTGGGCTTTGTTCATTGATTTTTTTTCCATGCCTTCAAAATGTGCCTTCATGGAATCTTCAAGAATATCCATATTTCAAATGAATATAAAAAAGAATCATGTATCACAGAGCATAGACTTGTTATAGCTCATTTTTATTTTTAATAGACTTCACATGGATTGTTTACAAATTGAATGTCATGGTATTCGCATGGAGGTGTGATGAGCCGATTGCACCACTAGGTGTTGCACCGCGGCAGCACTGAACTACGCGGCAAAATATAAATGCACTTTTGTAGTACTGTTTGTTAAATGAGAAGTAAAAATCAAAAGTCGATTATTGCAATTTCTATAACCGACTTTTGATTGTTACTTCTTATTTAACAAACTACAAAAGTGCATTTATATTTGGCGCGTAATCAAGTGCTGCCACGATATAACTTACATGTCACGCCCACAAATACATGAGAGACGCGCTCGAAACCACAGTTGCATGGAGTAAGGATCGTGTTGTTTTTTACAATACATATTCTAATTTCGGAGATTCATTGCATTTAAATACAACAATATGAACACTTTTATTGCATTTAAATACAACAATATAAAAAATGCACATATGTTAATTTTGGAGGAAAAATAAAAATAATGTCTCACACTTTGGAAAAAGACGTGAAATCTTAAAAAAAAACTTCGGAGAAGTAAAAACTTCGTTCTGTGCTAAATTCAAAAACTTGAGGCGACTGAATCTTAAGATTATAACTTAAAAAAAAAAGAATTTCGAGGCAGACAAGAAATTGAAATCAAGCTCGAAATTCTGTGCGTAAGACGTCGAAAAAAAATGAATTTCGAGGCAGACAAGGAATTGAAATCCAACCTTGAAATTCTGTGCTTATAAAAGCTACAAGAACAACAGCAAAAAAAAGTGCACAGACGGCGTTTTTTTAGTAGTAACTAAAGGAGTTATGCGAACACCGTCTTTGCATTTTTTTTGCTGTTGCTCTTGTAGCTTTTATAAGCACAGAATTTCAAGGTTGGATTTCAATTCCTTGTCTGCCTCGAAATTCATTTTTTTTCGACGTCTTACGCACAGAATTTCGAGCTTGATTTCAATTTCTTGTCTGCCTCGAAATTCTTTTTTTTTTAAGTTATAATCTTAAGATTCAGTCGCCTCAAGTTTTTGAATTTAGCACAGAACGAAGTTTTTACTTCTCCGAAGTTTTTTTTTAAGTATACGTATACAATACAGATTAATAAAAAGAACTCAAAAAATGTTGATAATTTATTTAACTGGATTGACACGTTAGTATAACAGTCAATTCCAAACTGTACATTTAATTCAAGCTACCTCTTTTATCACTTCTAAAATATATATAATGAAAAAATATGTCGTAGGTATATTCATATAAGAACGCCATACTTCTTAACGCAGTAAGATACAGAAGTGTGAGTAGTCGCAATTTTTTCTATAAGATTAATCACAGCTATAAGTCATATGTAAACAATATCTAACTTGGGATTTTTTAAAAACGGAAATTCAAATGCAAATCTTTGATTAACGTCTGAATAGAACTCTTCAAATAAATAAAATTGTCGACCAATTTTTCCGACAAATATATTAACAAAAAATATAAAAATTATTACATTGACGTTTCTGTCCGGATTTGGAGCTTTTTCAGAAATATGTAATCTAAAATGTATAAAAAGCATTAGTATCTCCTTATTTGAATTTTTTCTATTGTAAAATATGTAGATACTAATTCTTTTTTATACTTTTGACGTGATAACGTCTTATAAATTGATGAAACACCGCCAGCACACACGAAAAAGAGTAACGTTCCGCAAGCGAGAGCGCGATATAAGCGATAGAGATGCACGATCGGCCCAAGCGTCGGCTTGTGCGCATTTCTCCCTCTTCTCGCGTGACGTCAGAGAGTAGTGTGCGTTCAACATTTTTTTGCTTAAAAATATGTATTTTGCTTTGGTTGATCAAATTATTAGTCAGTAAAAATATAGTTTGACAGCTACTAAAATTTAGGTTATGTATTATTAAATATGATATTCGAGCGGAATACGTTATCACGTAAAACTATCGTCCGTAAACCGACTTTATAGACAACCAATTTTTTAGATTATATATTTCTGAAGAAGTTCCAAATCCGGACCGAAAATTCAATGTATTAATTTTTATATTTTTTGTTAATATATTTGTCTGAAAAATTGGTCGATAATTTTATTTATTGAAGAAAATTCAAATAGTTATTGTCCAATAACCACGAAAGCAGATTCCAACAACGTCCAGTTGATATCACATTTTTTTTTTGAGAGCATTTTAATTTTATTCGCCCCCCCCTCAAATGTTATAGGTAGGTACTACATAGTAAGTACTTCTATAAACTCAGAAAATTGATGTGACGAAAAACCGAACAGATATACGTCATTCATATCGTCGCCTATTTCAACGAGCTGTACAAATTACTCCCCACACATACTATGAGAGTACTGATTAGACTAAACACATATAATTTCTTGTTTTCTAGTTGGAGAAGTACACGTCGTACTCTGGCGTTCAGTATTCTCCACTGGACATGGCTGAGTACGTGTTTTGGACCGGAGACGAAAAAGGCGTTACACTGGCAATTGAAGAATTTCTTCAAGACGGTTTGGTTAGTTCAGATTTTTGTCTAGTGTAAGATTTCAATAATTTATGTAAATCAGTGAGCTTATTTCAAAAAAAAAAAATTGAATCAACATGATTTATTAGAACAATGAAGATATCATGATATTATAAATAGATAGATTGTACAACTGAGATTCTCAGCGTCTATGTGTGTATTAGACTGTGTATTTGAGGTGGGAGCTCGGGTTCCTGGGAGCGTTGATTCTCAAAAACAAAAAAAAAAAACATTCAAATGCAAACTGCATTACATTGTTCCTCCAGAGGGAGGATATCTATATATATATAAAATTCCCGTGTCACAATTTTGACCGGACTAATCTCCGAAACCACTGAACAGTGAAATTTTGTAAATGTCTTGCTTCGATAGAATTTGATAGAATTCGCTCTAAGCTATAAGTTCAGAAGCAAATTTGGTAGAATTTCCACAAAGATATTAGTTCAGATGCCGGGCCGCAAACGAAATACATTTTGCAGAATTATCGCATCCAGGGTGGTTTTATATTGTCAATGAAGAGTAGAAATTGTCGTATCTTTATTTTTAAATGAAAGAATATATTTTGCGAACGTACATTTTGAGATCAGAGAAAATTCGTAGATATTCCAGAGCCGAAAAATCTTCGTTGTCGGATGTCATGTTATATACCTCCACAATCAAAAGATTTATATATTTTTTGCACGACCTTCTATAAAATAGTTGCTTTTCATGCCAGTGTAGCGGTTGTAAAATGGCCGTTTTCGCACTAGCGCGTAAAGTGAAATAAGAGTAATGCCACTTTATCAATTCAATAGTAATATCTCTGTCAGTTTTCATTTAAAATTACATGAGCAACAGAGACAAGCATAGTAGACGTTGTCCACATATGTATTCATTATTAGAGCTGTAACAAACCGTATGTATTCGTTACTGAGTAACGGGTACATCGTCTGACTCGAAGTAACGAATCGTTACTTACAAATTCATTTCGTTACTCGCATTTGTCGTATCCATGTCAGTTCGACTCGTTTGATGCGGTTATACGCTATACGAACGAAGTCATACCGTATCACGTATGCGACGCGCCTCGATGCGATGGTAACACGATTGTATGTCGTATGAAAAGTAACGAGTAACGTAACGATACAAAATTAACGGGTACTGGTTCTTTAAGTAACGAATACATACGGGTACACAATTTCTCGTTACTTTTACAGCTCTATTCATTATGACCGAGCTGAAGTGTCAAAAATATTACAAATGTACTTATTATATTATAATCAGTCACTTTATAGGAGGTACGTGCAAAAACGTAGTATGTATCTCGTTTGTAATGACATAATCACTCGAAAGTGTTAACGCTCGTTAATTTTCTAGTGTTAACACTGTGTCAATTCTCGTGATAATATATACCTTTCATATTACAGACGAGATACATAAAATAATGCCTGTTTTTACATTTTACTATTTTGATTATTATAGATGAATCGAGATGAAGCAATAGCGTTCCTTCAGGAGATCAAATATAATCTAGATTATCTTCAGACCCATTACTCCCAACAAGGATTGCATTCAAACGCTGACACGCAACATCGAGATCAGTCAAAAGTGAGAATAATTCGTCTAATTTTTAAATCCTTTGAGAAATTATACACTGTTTAGTTTACAGGTCGAGTTAACGGTGAATACGTGTATCCTACTAGATACCAAAAAAGTTTTTTGTTTAACTTGAAATTTACTCTCGGAAACTCCTGAGGTTTATTTTTGTGTACTTCACACCTAACCGGAAGTGTACATGTATTAGTTCAGAAGCCGGGCTGCGAACGAAATACATTTTGCAGAATCATATCTATTGCACCCGAGTGAAACCGGGACGAACCGCTAGTAAATATATAAATATAAAAAAGAAGAAAATTTCTCCGTTTTTTCCTCTTCCTTGCAGTAAATTTTAAGAACGTGTACGCATAAACGGTGACAGTAATTAAAGAAGCACGAAAAATGTTTATGCTCCAACATTAATTACTGTAATTTCTCGACAACCGCATTACCTTTCGTTAGTATGGTCGTTGTACAAGGTGTTTAGGAATGACTTAAATTATGTGGTTTTTTAGGCACGAATAGCGTAAGCTAAAACGCATGAATATTCTAGTTGGAAGACGCTTATTTAACCACCACCACGTATAACCGCCGTTTTTTGTCTCAGCCGGCCATTGCCAAAATCGTGGCAGTTCGTTTACCTAACTTCCTTGTTGCTCATAAATAATTAATTACATTTCTTCACATGCACAGTACCGTTTTTAAGGGCGGGCCTACCTGGCCTAGGCCCAGAGCTCCGCACTCGTCCAGGACCCACAGTCCATGAGTGCAATTAATCCAAGCTTGGAAATATTTGTTATGATGATATAAAATAAATTGAATGCAAAATTTATTTATAGATACCGCATATTAAATAAAATCTACAAAAAAAATTTCTACTATATTCTACTAAGTCAACAATTATTTTATCAACATTTATATTTTACCATTCTGACCCACAAGTTAGGAATGGTACTGGTTTAGGTCAAATTCACTTTTAAAAATTTTACAATATTTTTTCGTTTTGAGGTTTTCTGATTCCAAAAATTAGAATATGCGTCTGTTTATCTGTTAGACGAGAAATGGAGAACGGATTGAAACCAAATTTTGAAAATAAAAAAATCAGCTGTTCATTTGTTTTGTAGATCTGCCAGAAAGAAATTAGCTAAATATGCTTTGATTAATTTTCACACGACGTGGAACATAATATGTAGGTAATCATGCCAACGAATAGCAAACTAGCCATTACCCACGTCATATCAGTAATTTTATTTTCTTTATTAAACTATAATCAAATGTCAATATTTTTGGAGTTGGAATTGTCTCGTCACCTAATTGGCTGTATTTTTTTTAATAACGATGATGGTAACATTACAATATCAAAAATGATATTTAACTTTTTTGTACAAATCGAATATAATTGGCCCAGAGCCACTTAAACTTCAAATACTGCACATGAGCCGTCGAATAAATTTATTTTAAAAATTAAAAGTAACACTTCAATAATGAAACAAGCTATATAAATAAAAATATTCGTAAGCACGCTGTTTGTAAAGTGTAGAAGTAGAAGGGACTTGATTAAAAGTGCAATTAGGGTAATGCCAAGGTGGCTGACAAACTATTAATGCAATTGTCCCCGGCGACATTGTAACAGGCTTCCACTCATTTCTGTATAATGTATATTGTAACTGTTATTACACGAGTGTTTTTATAAAAAACTGGCAAAGATTTTCAGTTGGAGTCATTATAAGATACAAGGTCAAATCATAATTCATTCGTCTCACTTCGCTTTTAAAACTTATTTAAATGTTTGCGGTTATGTTGGTATGCAGGAAGCGTTATCACAAATTTTAATTTGACAATGACCTTAGATTGTAATAATATATTTACAGTTTTAATACATTCAGAAGCAGTCTAATGTCTTTGTGAAACTCTCATGGCCATATTCATCGAACACTATTAAAGATAGAAATTACTAATCTTGAAACAAATTTATTCGTAATGCGGTGTTTACACGGGTGACTAAGGCCGCACGATTTCCGCCGCACGGCGAAAATCGACCGTCTAAATGGCAATTCGGCTAGGCCGCAAGTGACTAAAATCGCAAGCCCCAAAGTAGACTAGCATCCGACTTTTGCCGCGCGGCGACCGGCCGCATGCGGCTGGTGACTAAAATCGACCGTGAAAATGCTCATTCGCAGGCGACCGTGCTGATCGACATTTTGATGCCAAATGAACTAGTCACCCGCGATTTTCATCGACTCGTGTAAATCGGGTAGCGATTCGGCTAGGACAGGCGATGCGACTGGTGACTTGCCGCACGGCTAAAATCGACCCGTGTAAACACCGCATTACAATAAAATTTACTTTCAATTCACCAACCAAATTATCAGGTAAAATAGTTAGTTGAAAAATAAATACACATTGCACTATACTCCTTGGTATTTTTGTTGAAAATTGTGACTGACTCAAAAATTAGACCGATAGCGTTAATGTAAAATTTAATGTTTTACAACTATACACTTCACAAAAGGTTAATAAACAACACATAAATAAATTCAAAATTGCAACTGCAGATAATATAATACTCCACGTTTATAGGTTAGGTGTTATGATCTATGTGACGGCCATTATTATATCCTCAGGCAAATAAATATTTATACCCGAGAATTTGGACAGAATAGATGTATACCTGCAGTAAACATAATTATACTTGGTGAATTGAATTATCGCTCTTTATTCGGAGGAAGAGTTCTTGAAGAACAAATGAACCGAATAAATAACTACTTACGTTCGGTGAATATGGCCATCAGCCATGTAAAAGAAACGATTAATCCACACAGAAACAGATCGCTTTTCAAGCTAAATTTTGATAAAATTTCAGCCAATTGGGCGACGGGACCATTCCAACTTAAAAATGTTGGCATTTGATTATAATAAAGAAAATAAAATTTCTGATATCGCGTGAGGTGACGCGGGTAATAGCTAGTATTCAATATGATATTTGCTATTCGTTGCCATGGTTACCTACATAATATGTTCCATGCCTAACTAGTTTATTTCTGATAGATCCAGTCAGCGATTGATTTTTTTTAATTTTCAAAATATTTCCGAAACTATAAAGCTTAGAAAAAAATTTTCTTAAAAAATAAATAGAATAATAAGCCGTTATGAAAAGTATACCATTATTATATAAAAAACACTGTTATAGCATATATCTCCTCTGCGCATGCGCCGATTTCCCCAAAAACAATAGGGCTCTTCATATTTGCATAGCAAACATCCTCCCAAAATTTGGTTTCAATCCGTTCATCCATTTGACCTGTATCGTGTTCACAGACAAACAGACTAACAGACGCACAGAGTTTTTTCCAAAAATATGTTTTTTGTATTCGGGGGACCTCAAAACGGAAAAATTGTAAAATTTTTGAAAAGTGATTTTTGACCTAAACTAGTACCATTCCCTACTTATGGGCTGGAATGGTAAAAAGAAAATATGGATATTGTGCAATTAAATGTCTCCTTTATTTCTGTAGGAACAGGAAAACAGTATCCAAAAAATTGGTCGATTTATGGATGAACAGAATTTGCAGAGCTCACGAATGCAAATGCTGCAAGACAACAAACATATTTACGACATATCTGATTTGCGGGAAAATATGGATAAGAAAAATACTATTGAAACTTTACCAGTTCTTGTACAGAATCCTCTTAACAAAGGTAATCTTTAATTTTAATTCGGTGTTACTGACCTTTTCAAAAACAATTGAATGAAACCTTTCCGGTAAAATAATATAAACTTGCCCATTTCTGTATATTTTAGGCTGTATTAAAAGAAAATCATAATATCTTTAAATCTAAAATTGTTACACGTATCTTAACACTCATTTAAATTAATTAATTTACCAATATATTCTTAATTTTAATTATACTGGTTCAATTTTAATTATCAAAAATCAGTAGGTGTTTTCTAGAGTCCACCGGAGGTACCACCTGACACAAACTAAGAATGAGGAGGGGATAATTAAATTATGAATCACATCCATGTTTATGATGTTTTAATTATTAACTTTTTCCAAACACCGTTGACAACAAACTACAATATACACTGTAACAATAGTCACTACTACCATAAGCCGTGTGTCGTGTATCATGTATGTGTATGTACGACAAAAGTACCGCCGAGTCAAAGCCGTCAAAGGTTTTGACTGAATGAGATAGATTCAGTGAACACTTCTAGCATTTGACAGTGATAGATGTTTACTTGTACTAATGTGCTGACGGTAAATGCAGCTCAAAGTCGATCTAAATAACAGGCTATAGCTTGTGGGTCGGGAATTGCACGGTGTATAGCGAGAGTATCTGATGATAACGTTTCATGGGCTGCTTCGGAGCGCAGAACAACGCCTGAACGCAAGAAAGTCTGCCACACAGATAACGCACGAGCTTTGCGATATGCCGGTGACTGTTAAACTTTATAGTTGATTGTGTAACTACTACATTAATTCATATAACATTAAATATTGCTTAAATATTGAAAATATAATTCATTCTGAAATTATGAAGTACCTAATATTTTGGTTGTTCTGCACCTCTGCAGCGCTCATAAAAGAACCGCCACTGTCAAAATATAAACTTTGATGGTATGTTTCCAGAAGAAGTAACGCCAAAATCCAATTCAGCAGAAGATTCAATCAGCGACGAAGAATACGAAGTTTTGCTAGAAAGACTACGAGTTGCGGATTTTCTCTACACTCAATACTCCCTGGAAGAAGTAATTTATCAGCTGGCCAAAGTGATGTTCTCACAATCTCTGACGAGAGGAAGCGCTGAGGCGCAGGAAGCTCTTCAAAAGTTCACTACATTCCTAGAATCGGAAACGGAACAAGGACATATTTCTAGATCATTGGAAAAGAAAGTACTCGGTAAGATGATCACTTATTATTGTTTTGATATCGCTGTTGTATTTATCTTTTTTTAGAACTACAGTTCAGTGAATTATTTAATTATTAACTGCTAAGTTCATTACAAATTATTGACAAAGAATAATTTATTTTATCCAGTATTGCTCACAACATGAAAAAACTTCATCTACGAAATCTAATTTACGGGAATGAATAAAACCTGTTTGCTCATTTAGTAGTGAAAAAAGTGATAGATAAGTTCAAAATCGATCCTAACTAATAAAGTGACTAAAAAATATGACAAGTTGAATAAAAGCTTGTAAAAACATATAATTTCGATGAGAAAAAAATTAAAATTTAAACAAACAAGCACATAAAACTTTTGAGAATTAAAAATTAGTGTCACTGATTTTTCTTTTACGCAAAATAAATAGGACAAGTTTTTAATTTTTATAAACAAAGAAAATTGACCGAGTAAAAATAAACTAAAATAGCCATCCCTGACATGTTAAATAATGTTCCAAGACGGATTAGAATCACCGAATTATATAACAATATCGTGGTACAAATGGATTATAATAGTATATTGTGCGACTAGTGAGGGAAGGAGAAGATTCCATGAGCGTGAAATTTGCCGCACGAGCTTAGCGAGTGCGGTAACACGCGAGTGGAATATTATCCTTCGATCAATGGTCGCACATAATATTTTATTCAACTAGCACGAGTAATATGTAATCGGGGCCCTGATAAAAGAGGGAAAAATAATAAATCACTTCATTGATTGACGTACCCACCGCCCTCGATGCACACAAGATGGCCCTGACTTTCGCTGAATTGCGATGCTGTTTTCATTATATACAAATCGCTACTGCGTTCCTATTGGTTCAGAAAATTTATTATCGTACAGTACGGCTCATTATTAGCACTCTACGCGTCAACATGAAGTAATTTATTATTTCTCCCGAATTTAGCAGGGCCCCGAAATTATATATTACTCACGCGTGTTGAATAAACATATTTACCAAATATGTAGAGTTCTATGTTGCCCAAATTGTTAGGCCACTATTTTCTAATTTCTTGTTTTGGGAATATTTTTTTAAATAAATAATTTGTTCACATCGTTATTAGCTCATATTTCACAAGTCACTAAATTAAATTTTCAAAAAACATACCATTCTTGAACTCGTATCACATTAAATAAAAAATTAATGCATCACAGACATGCCTTATGTGCGTGGCACTTTTAACGATTTTTTTCAAGGCATCCGCAAAAGTTCAAAGGTTAATAGCCGCTGCATTTGGAGATTGGCTGAAAGAATTTTCATACAATGTTATTCTTGTTGTTAAGAATCATGTCAGTTTTGATTTTGTGACGTCTCAACGGTAAACCGCACATTCATCAGGCGCTTGACGTGGGTTGACGTTGTGACGTCAGATCTGTAAATGCGTAGACTACTTAGTACTCAGGACCTTACTATACTACCTGTTTTTCATTGCAAACAGCAAGACACCACACAGCTTTAAATACAAATAATATGTATTTACTGGTTGCGAGGAACGTGTTTGAAGAAATTATATTTCAGGGATACAACAGGCAAAATGAACTGCTACTAGCGAACTCCGTGCAAGAACGATTTTATTATCTATACTAATATTTAAATTAGTAATACCGAGCGGAGTGGCGTAGTGGTATCGGGTTCGAATCCTGGCGGGGGCAGATGTGGCTTGGACTTTTTCCTTCTGCCTCTCGCTGTACCGGCCATCTTGTTGAGGTTTTCCATGGTTTCCCTCAATAATCTATACTAATATATAAAGCTGAAGAGTTTGTTTGTTTGTTTGTTTGAACGCGCTAATCTCAGGAACTACTGGTTCAAATTGAAAAAAAAAACATTTTTTTGTTGGATAGCCCATTTATCGAGGAAGGCTATAGGCTATATAATATAACGCTACGACCATTAGGAGCGGAGCATTAATGAAACATGTTGCAAAATGTATCTCAAAAATAAGCTGCTATTCATGTGAAATGCACTAATTAGATATACTCATATTAGCGTTTAGAGTACACAATCCCAGATGGCTCAAGGGTCGTGGGTTCGAGCCCTACGTTGGGCGAATATATTTTTATTTATTTTTTTTATTTTCTACATTGCTTTCTTCTAAGGCTTACGTTTAAAGGGTATAGCCGGATAGATATGGCGAGTTGGCCCCCAAATGGCAACCTATATCGAAACTTATGTTTTAATATCTACTTGATGTACGAACTCTTTTTATATATGTGTTACCCCCGCACTCCCCTTTGACCTTGAGTTATAGACCAAAAACCAGCCTACCTACGACTATCGTTCAAAGAGACATATCTCGAAAACTAATTGAGCTAAAGAGGTAAAACCAACGCGAGCATTTAGGTAACCTTTAAGAGCACATTTTATATTTTTTTTGGATTTTTGCGAATAATTACACACAATATTAAAAAATAAATAAAAATATAATTTTCAATTTTTCAGTGTTCTCTGTGACTTACAATCACTGAAATAATATATATTGTGGCACTTGATATGCACTACTACACATACAAATTGCGTTAGAAAAAAGTTGGTGCAACATTTCGAAAAAAAATTTTTTTGACGCGCATCACATCATATAAGGATACAAACTTGACATAGTACACACATATATAAATATTTTATTAATTAAAATTATTGTTAGAATGGATTGAATGAAAATATAAACAATTTTCAGGAAAATATTGATTTCATACGGCGCGGTGCCGGGAATTATACGAGCGACAGCGAGTTCGTACTTGTTATTGCACTGCTTGTTATTTACGTGCTTAAGAGTTAAGACTGTTTATGTGTTTACACCACCACGTCATAATTTCATTAAATTAATTAAACAAATTAGCGTCTTTGTCAGTTTTGATAACTTTTTTATAACCAGTAACCTTACGAAGAGCCTTATTTTTTACACATATTATCTGACATTATTATAGATAACAAAATAAAATAATAGCTAAAAATAATAAATAATAGCTACTTCCGACAGAAAATGATGCCATGGTGGTGTAAATAAATAAAGTCTTAACTCTTAAGTACGTCAAGTTCGAACTCGCTGTCGCTCGTATAATTCCCGGCACCGCGCCGTATGAAATCAATATTTTCCTGAAAATTGTTTATATTTTCATTCAATCCATTCTAACAATAATTTTAATTAATAAAATATTTATATATGTGTGTACTATGTCAAGTTTGTATCCTTATATGATGTGATGCGCGTCAAAAAAATTTTTTTTCGAAATATTGCACCAACTTTTTTCTAACGCAATTTGTATGTGTAGTAGTGCATATCAAGTGCCACAATATATATTATTTCAGTGATTGTAAGTCACAGAGAACACTGAAAAATTGAAAATTATATTTTTATTTATTTTTTAATATTGTGTGTAATTATTCGCAAAAATCCAAAAAAAATATAAAATGTGCTCTTAAAGGTTACCTAAATGCTCGCGTTGGTTTTACCTCTTTAGCTCAATTAGTTTTCGAGATATGTCTCTTTGAACGATAGTCGTAGGTAGGCTGGTTTTTGGTCTATAACTCAAGGTCAAAGGGGAGTGCGGGGGTAACACATATATAAAAAGAGTTCGTACATCAAGTAGATATTAAAACATAAGTTTCGATATAGGTTGCCATTTGGGGGCCAACTCGCCATATCTATCCGGCTATACCCTTTATTTTAATTTAATTTTATTAATTAAAAAAATTATCACTTAAAAAAAGTGTAAATACTGCTTTTTATCCACAAAAACTTTTGAACGGTAACTCCGATCATCATGAAATTTGGACACAACATTCATCTCGGTAAACTAAGATGAATGTGTCTACTCATGTTGCTCCCTTCCCCATTCGTTCTTTTACACCCGGGTGAAACCGGACGGACCGCCAGTTTCAGATAAATATCGAGATGGTTCCATATTCAAGGTCATGGCCAATTACCCTTCAAACTCCTATGCTCAAAACTTGCGTATCTTATCCTAATGTCCTAAAATTCCTTCATTCGCTCATTGCTATTAAGTGGTAGTTTAAAACGGAAAGTGTGATAGATGGAAAATAGTAATGGTGTGAATGGCGTCTGTTATGACATAAAGTCGAGAAACGGACGTTAAATGCATTATTATTATTATATTTAAATTAGTAATGGAACCAATGATCATTGACGTCCACGGCAAAAATATAATTCCCGACTTCAAAATATACCTATTCATATCATAAACCAGGTGGAATTGGCGTTGCCATTCCGACTTCAACGTGAATTCATTTTCTTGCTGGAATCATAGGAGACCGTACCGATTATGAAAACCCATGTTACCAGGCAATAACCTGGTTTAAAATTGTTTAAAACATTTTTTATAACAATAAGAAAAAAAATTCTATCAATTTTTAAAAAATATTTTTTGGCCGATTTTTTACAAGATAAAAAAACGCCAAATTCCCATTTTTGACACTATAAAGGTATAATGTAGACATTTTTTTGAACACATATTTTTTATAACATCCTCAGACTGAATTTCAACTTAAAAAAATGACGATTTAAATTTTTTTGTATATAAAAAACTAATTTATTTATTTATCATAGTGCAAGGTACTTTATATCCACAGTCAGACAACTGATTGCAATGCAAAGCCTTGCCCTCAATTTTGTAGAAATTTGGTATAACCTAACTGTAGAAAATAAAGGAGCTCTGCATTCAAAATTAAACAATTACACGAACTGATGAATTTTATTTTCCGTTTCAGTTTTGGCTTCTATTTTTCAATCACCTACGTAATTGGCTTATGTATACGCTCTAATGAAGCAATCCTTTTTCTTACATGTGAACTTTTGTTTATAAACAAAAACCGGAAGTTTCTCTCGAGTAGTTAAACTCGTAAAAGTTGTTTTGCTGAAGCTTTACTATCAATCGATATGAATTTTCAAAAAAAACCTTTTTATTACACCAGTTTTCAAAAGATAGGCACATCAACGAAATGCGCATGTTAATTACAGCGTTAGAAGTGAAACTTCTTAGGTTCTAGCATTTGTTGACGATTTTATTACTTCAGGATTAGGAAATGGTTAAGTGGCATGTGTTGCCGTGAGTAGAGAAAATGCTACGTATACACATAGTACGCACTGCGCATGTGTGTGACGCGTTGATAGAGAGAAGGGGAAGCGTTTCGCTTTTCGTCTGATCCAGGCCAATTTGCCCTACTGCGCCTAAAGAAGTTTCACTTCAAAAATATTGATATTGGAGGCTATAAAAACGCCTCAAAACCATCGCAATTTTGGAAGAAAAATTGAGAGTTTATTTTGTTGGTTTTAAAAATTCTGTTTGTGTTCTTTGCTTCCGAAATAAAATAACGATTTAATTTTAGATGTACTGATAGCGGCGTTAACTGACACGCTGACCGAACATCCCGAGCTGGTGGCGGCGGCCCGAGAAGGCTTGAGCGGTGGCGGAACTCCGCACCTGCCCGCTGGCAACAATATTTTGCAACAGTTGCTCGAATTGGGGCCCGATGAAAAAATGATGGCCAAGTCAACGATGAGAGGCGTCATGCCATTCAAACAACAGAACCAAATCAACAGAGAACATTTACAGGCAACAGACAGAGTAAAACTTCCACCGGTTGGACTTGGCAAATACAAAACACATTAAAGTAGATAAATCTATTAGACATTTTATTTCCTCTAAAGAATTACATATAAATAAGAGTATTGAATAAGTGATCGATAAAATATTATTATCAGTTTATGTAGAAGTATGTAGACAGGAAATGAGTTATATATATACAAAATATATAGCTTTTATTAAAACCAAAAAACGTAATTAAATTATACAAAAATTTTATCCATATATGGGCTGAAAATGTTTTGGTATTATTTTAAAATGACATGAGAATGAATGTCAGTTAACATTTTTTAAATAATTGATTATATTTTTTTTAACTATGAGCTGTCAAAAATAATTAAATTAATAAAATTGTTCATAAAAATTAAAATGTTGAGCGCATTTCATATGGTTCTAGTCTGATAGTACACAAAGTGAATAAAATATAAACCATGGCGATCCGTCAAAAATTGCGATCTAGAGAGCACGGACGTACGTACTTACAGACCAATTGACAACTGCTGCTTCCGATTTTTAATTACAATTTTAGGAGTAATTATTAGCTCGAATCAATCTAAAAATGGTTCCGTCTTATAGAACAGAATCTGTTCTTTTCAAAAAGCTACAATTTGAACGGATTTCTTGCGAAAGTTACCTAGATGTATAAACGAAACTAGACTGGCGCGCAAAGCGATAATGGAGCACATTCAGTGTAGCGATAATATGTGCAATATAACATTCTACAGGATGTTACAAAGGTAACTCCTGTCCTCTCAAGAATCAGTTCAGTAAGCTAAAAGTAACCTAAAAAACAACTATTTTCGGTTGGTCTTCCTTACAGATTTATTAACGAAAGACGCCACACAATGTTTTTTTATTGAAATGTAAACAAAGTTGAGTAACTTTACAAGAAGTGTTTATATTTGTATCCGCCGGTATCAGCGTAAGCTCTTGCGAAAAACAATGAACCGTTGAAGCATATCTTCGTTTTGTTAAAATTAGAGCAGCACGAAGACTATTAATAAACACCTGCTGGGTTCATGACATCTTTCTCTTTGGAGTACCTATCTCATTAAAAAAATTAATATAAATTTAGAATTTTTTTCCTTGAGAGGACTAACGGTAACACTACATTAATTCATGGCGTGATTACATATACCTACTAAGTGTTTTTCAAGTTTACAGCTTTTAGCTGTCTTCTCTTTATAAAGAAAGTAGACATGAAAATACTCTAAAAATAACACAAAATGCTTGACAAATGTAAAAACATGTTTATGTATTGACCTTAAATAAATAAACTAAGAAAACTGCACGTGGTTCAGTACCACAGGGAAGCATCTTAGGACCATTGATAAAAAAAATCATTTTAACGTAATTTGAGATAAATTACAGGAATGAAGATGTCTTTTTAAAGCACATCACATTTTCCTGTTTCTCAACCGATAAGGAATTTTATAACTTTTTGCGAATGGAGTGTAGTTTAGTTATCTCGAAAATAACGAGTATTTGATTGCGTACTTACATCATGATTAATGATTGAAAAACGTAATGTATTTTAACTCTTAAGGTTGACAGATTCGCAAGCTTAACATTCGGTTTGAATAATCGCAATCATTCTGGCATTATTATATTTGTACAGAGAGAAAAACGTATGTAAAATATTTCTAAATTCACGGCATGGTGATCGTCAAAAAAAACTGTTTTTAATAGTCATTAAAATGACTTATATAAAGCCCATAAATGGATGAAATTTTATCTATAATACATAATTAAAATTTACAAATCGTGATTAAGATTAGAAATCTATGTTAAAATATATTTTGGCAAAAAATTACATCGTTATTGCGATTTACAGGTATATTTTTAAAAACTTAGGCCCTATGTCATCAAAATAAAATATTAGATGAAATATTATAATATTATGTTATATTCGTTTTCTATTTGTAGTAAAAATCGTTTCCTTTCAATAGAAAAGTGTCTAGTGTCAACCTTTTCGGGGCTTGAGTAAAACCTATAGTTTTGACATTATTATATTTTTAGAGATAGTCGATAATTACAACATGTTATTTGCTTGAGTAGATTATGTAAAGACGTTTTACGTTTCGAGTATTAATAACAAAATTCTTATATACCACAGCAGATTGATTGTCAGATTTATAGACGCTCAATATCTGAGACTACTGCAGCAGACGATCACTTTTTAAAAAACAGACATTACTGCCTGCATTGTGACCCAATCAAAACCTCACTTTCTTCATTTAATCTCAGACAAAAAATAAAAACTCATTAATTATTTCGAAATTCAAACAGCAATTTGGAGAGTCTGTGCGTATAAGCTTATATAAGAAGAACGATTTTTTCAAATTAATAAAAAAATGTATATATTATTACGATAATAATTTGTAACGACTTCCCATCAGGAACATTCAGATTTCGTTATTAAAACCTTTTTAAAAAACATTACCTTCCTTCTAGCGTAGTCGGGTACAAATGAATTTTACGTTGAAAATGATCGAAATAATTAACTTTTGCAATCGATAATTCTAAAGACGTATTCAAATAAGTAAAATTGTCGACCAATTTTTTTCAGACAATATATTGACAAAAATAAAATATTAATCAATAAAACAATATATGACGTCTCGATCTGGGTTTAGAACTTCTTCAGAAATATCTAAAAATAATTGGTCGACAATTTTATTTATTTGAAGAGTTCTATTCAGACGTTAATCAAAGATCTAAAGACGTATGCCAGCTTTACGTATCGATCTACTCAACGCTGATTAAAATTAAAATAAAAAATATGTTGTATTGTAAAGTATTGTGATTGGAAAAGTAACAATAATCACTTGAAGGCAGTTTCAGAGTTAATATATTATTATGTTCAACAAAAATTAGAATACATAATATTATATTATGTAATTATAATAGAATATCTATACGTATGTATGTATCATTTACTGATCTGTTTTGACTGAGGTAAATTTAAGGAAAGGATGTAACATGAATAAATATTTTTTATTAAAAACGTCTCTTTTTTTCTTGGATACCAAATTTTTCCGTTGAAAAGTTACCTATTAACGTCCGGCTCTATATTTTCGGCTTAATTATCATGTTTTACAATCTGAGACTTTATTATTGGCACGCTTATTAATATATTACTGTGTAACAGACAAAAACAACCGAAACAAGTTACTTATAAGTGATATTATAAAAAAGTACTTTGACTCATTCTAATATACGAAATTGATATAAAAATCCCCATTCATTTGTTTAAGACAGGTTTCGAGCCGATCTGATTTTAATTGAGAAAACAAAAAATATGGCGACTTCAGACTATATCTTGAAAAAATCTAACAAAAATTTTTTTCGTAAATCTGTTGAGTCGTTTGGGCCGTACGACTGATAAAAGTAAGATTAACTTAGCTTTATTTTAAACTGCATTTAAACTCACATCGTAAAACCTGATGCTAATGTTTAAATCCTTTGGTAATTAAACCGATAAGAATCCATCAAGTTGACGGTTGAAGAAATGTTAGTGCTGCTACATGCCGCGGTAAAGTCTCTTACTTTTAAAACCGAACCGATTCCTGAACGCTTCGAAAGCAAGCCATAGTGAGATGAAGTTCCATTTATCCGAGAAACGATAGTAAAATAAAATAGATATTTTTTTTAAAACAACCTTTTATTAAAATGTGTTAAAAAGAAGACACCAATATTGTATTTAGATTCATAATTATAAAAACGTGGTTTGTAAACTATATGATTTATTTGATTTATTAGTCGACGCGTTTATGAGCCTTAATATATATTTTTTTTTTCAATAAATACAATTTTCGACCAATTTTTCAGGCAAGTTATTAAAAAAAATTAATCAAACAACTTACGTTTCAATCCGGATTTGGATCATCCTCAAATTAATAAATAAAATATAAGTAATTATCAATAAAAATCAAAATTATACAGCAATAAAAAAAATTAAGTGATTGAATAAAACAGAGACACCTAACGTACAAAGATAATTGTTTTTTTACTTTAGTCTAATTAAAGCTTGTTGTTATTATGTTTGCGTATTTTATTTTTTTTTTTATTTTTAATCATAATACATATTACATATGTATAAATATTATGGAAAACTATAAAAACGAATGAGGCACGTACTCCCACCACCATCACAACCTGTACTTCCACCACATGTTATCATTTATAAATGGTACCGAACCTTAAATAAATATTTTTGTTCTTTTTACTACAAAACTTGTTTTTATTGTTTATATATATATTATTTTTAAATTGTTAAACAAAATATAAAAACAGGCTGTGAAAAGAACTGGAGGAACGTACTCCCACCACTACCACAACCTGTACCTCCACCACATGTTCCCATTTCTATTTTCTATTATTTATAGTCATAATGTTAAAATATTGTATAGTGATCGAAACTACACACGACAGGTAAATTTCAAGTCAACTGAACAAGTGGGTCAAAAATTTGGTACAAGATTTCAACCTTATCGAAAATTGAAACTTAGCAAAAGCTTGTAAAATAAGATTCCGTTTTCCGCACCACATTTAAATTATTTACAATTACAATAAATTCATTCTCTTTTGATATTTAATTTTTTTCTTGACTGACGTTAGCATCGATAATTTAATTAAAAAAATTAAAATTAAAATTTCAATGTCAGATCCATTTGTTTGTTAGTCGCGGATAGTCTCAAGAACTACTGAAGCGATTTAGAAAATTAAAAGTCAACTTTTCACGAGTTAAAAAGGCTATATAGTATAGTAAGGGATTACCAGTAAGCGAAAATGTAAAACGAAGCCGAACTGGAATGTTAGCAAATTAACGATAAATTGCTTTGAGTTTATCTACAATTTTCTGAAGATTCAAAACAGTTTTCGCAGAAGCTTCCATCTGTATGTAAAACTGAAAAACATTTCCTGAAAGTCGTGAAATTGTAGGTATGTTTCCAGAACACGAGTTACAGTTTCCTGCACGAATTGTATCGCTGTTTAACTGAAAGATGGCAGGTAAGTTTTGATTTTTTTTAAATTATACGTGCATAAAAATTTGGCACATATAAAAATGCCGGGATAAAATAAAAGAAGAAATAAGTAGTTATAATAATATCCTTGCAGGCATAGAATTTAGTATTGTTATTAAACTTATTAAGCTGTGAACTTCAATAGACGATTCCATTTGGATTTCTTGTAATAAATTAACATTAAATGTTGATTTATTATACATGTTCATACTGCGGCCGCGCCAGTGGCGTGACAATAGAGCGGCAGGACGGGCAAAATGGCACGGGCTCCCGGCCGGAGGGGGCCCCCGACCCGAGAAGTCCTTGAGCACAGACGGATCCTAATATTTATTATTACAACACTTAGTTAAATTTATTAGTTTTGTATATCATTAATTTAAATTACCTACAAAAATACATACACAAATTAAACAAAAAAATGAGTAACGTTGGTTGAACTTCTTTACATTGAGAGAGCAGGCGCGGTCCGAAGGGGGGGGTCACAGGGGACATGACCCCCCCCCAAAATCTAAGATCAAATTGAAAAATCTCAAAAATTTGCCAAATAATAAAAGGAAATTTTATTCCAAATACCTATTTTTTATAAGTGTAGTGAGTGACCCCCCCCCCCAAAATTTCAGGCTGCGACCGCGCCTGTGAGAGAGGGCCCCATCCGATGAATTTAACGGTATAGTTACGCCACTGGGCCGCGCATTAATTTTTCGAAAATTGAGCAGCCGTTTTTTCTGCGCGCGATATAGGCTTGTTTATCATTTTTCTTTTAATTTCATTTTATAAAATAAATTCGTCTAAAAATGGCAAATATCCTTTCTTGTGTGTGTTATAAAAATGCTTTGAAATGTAATATTGAAGAATATTTATTTAAAAAAAAAATTGACTTCAAATACTGACACAGGACCCTACTTGCACACTTTTAGATACGTTTTGAACATTTTTGCTCCTAGGTATATACTTTTGTACCGCGCAGTCAGCAAAAAAATTAGTGGGAAATTGAAGATAACTGCAGTGTCCACCGTGGGCAAAATTGTGCCCACTTTAGACAATAAATTTTTCGAAACGTTGGCGCAAGCGACACGCTGAATATTGAAAAATGATTCTATCAGCATATACCGCACATGGTTAGGAATCAAAGAAACATCGATTTTCTCAACATATCAAACGGGGATTCTGCAGAAAATACCGAATTACTGCCGACCAGATTACTAAGGTTCTACTGTAATGCATCTAGGGTTACCAACTCAAAATTTGAGAGAGTTTAGGGATTGTTCCAAAAAAGTCTGGAGATATTTATTCAAATACGTAAATATTAAAAAAAGCTCGTTTGACGTGAATGCATTATACAATACTAGCGACCCGTCCCGGTTTCGCCCGGGTGCAAAACTGTTCTAGGTATATTGGGAATATTATATTGACGTTCCCATCTACACAGCAGAACTATCAAAGTATGTATATTGTTTTGACGTATCTCTAAAGATTTGGCCAGCGCTAGCCATGTAAGCGTACGAAAACAGTTTTTTTGACGTGATAACGTCTTATAAATTGATGAAACACCAGCTGTACACACGAAAAAGTTTAACCTTCCGCCTGAGCCTGAGAGTGCAAGCGAGAGCGCGATATAAGCGATAGAGAGGAACGATCGGCCTAAGCGTCGGCTTATACGCATTTCTCTCTCTTCTCGCGTGACGTCAGAGAGTTCATCAAACGATTTGACGTTTGTTCTGATAAAGTGTGCGTTCAACATTTTTTTCGGCTGTTCCAGCGAAAGCTACATCTGACAGATGGCCTTTGTTTTATAAACCGTGGAGATTAAGACTTAAAACCAAGATATCTAATAAAAATGTCATAAATTATCGAATTTTTAAAGCAATTTTTCAGATAATACATCGTTATTTGTTCGTTTTTGCACGGATATTTTTTGTGTCATATAATTATTACCGATTCATCCAAGCCAAAGATTAACTGAACGCACTCTCATCCAATAGCGATAATCGCAATATGGCGCTAATAATAATTAATAAATGTCATTTTATTTTGTTAAAAATAACTGATCGCCGTCATTATGAATAAAATATGATATTATTCACAACGAATGGAAATGTATTGATCAATTGATAGTTTGTACACAAACGCAGCTACATTTTGTATCAAAAACAAATCTCGGGAGATATCTGCATTTCATAACAGCAGATAAATTATACGGTTTGTTAACAAATATATAATATATATACATTCTTTTAAATGTCTCTTATAATTGCTTAAAAATATGTATTTTGCTTAGTCGGTAAAAATATAGTTTGACAGCTACTAAAATTTAGGTTATGTATTTTTAAATATGATATTCGAGCGGAATACGTTATCACGTAAAACTATCGTCCGTAAACCGACTTTACAGACAACCAATTTTTTTTTTTAAACACCGGCATAGTTCAGCCATTTTGTACGAAATATTTGCAAATTATATATATAAACCTTCCCCGTTTATCGCTCTTTCTATTAGTGAAAACCGTACGAAAATTCGGTCGGTAGTTTTTGAGTTAATCACGTTCAGATAGAACGACGCGGCGGGGGGAATTTGTTTTATATTTATATAGATTTAATTATTTTAACTACATTTTCAAAGCGTAGATATTACATAACGCCACCGTTTTTAATTAGCTATATTGATGTTTCATAAGGAATGAATACTTTTTTTTCATAACAATCGAAAAATCGGGAGTTCATTTTTCATAAGCTGGAGCCTGAAGAAACTAATTTTTCTCGATTCTCCATACTAAAACTGGAGGGTTGGTAACCATATGCAACCCGAAATAGTTACATTAATTCAAAAGAGATTTGAATAACAACGTAATTAAAAAAAACGACGCTTTTTTAATATTTTACCACCAATGTTGTATACGTTATGCAGGCTTTTAACAAATTTTCTTTCTTTATACATATTTTATGCAACACGATAAATAAACGTTCTCTATGTGTTTGGATGAGTGACATGTGACATTACTTGTTACTGTAAGGTAATTACAATTTTCAGTTTGCACAACAAAATAGCTTTGAAAATCCGTGCCAGTTAATATTTGGAGCACCTGGATATACAGTTAGAGAGATAGAGATGGTGTGCATCCGCGGTCACAAGACAAATTGACTTATGGTGACAATTAGGATCGATCTTTGTGAAATGTTTAGTCATTGAAAGTTCCTGGTTAAAGTCGAAGAAGGGGAAGTATTTCACGTTTCGTCGATACCGCAGGGAAGATATAAACAGTGGCGTAACTATACCACCTGAGGCCCGTGGAAAATTAATCGGATGGGGCCCTCCCGTAATATAAAAAACTTCACATTGTAGTTTCATTTTTAAAAATCACGAAGTAAAATAGATAACTGAAGTTTTTGACTTATTGCCAAAGAAACACGTCACGATTTCCATAAAAAGTGAGTTCAATAATTCTCTATTATCCACTGCAGCGCTAGTAGGCTTCGTGCACACAGCCTATAGGCGCGTAGCAAATTGTCAGCGCTGCACTGAACGCGTAACACACTTGGATTGATATAGCTACGCCCGAATGACGTACGCGCTGACGGTCGGTCGAGCACTGTTTCCAGCCTAAGAAGCGAAATAGATGACGTTTTCGTGGATACGAGGCTTTAGTTCCAGATTACACAGGGATATCTTTCTGGGGTGTGAGTCAATGCATTTCCTCCTCCGCAAAAAATAAAAAAACAAATGAATAATTTGACCCACCGCGCCTACTTCAGATATTTACATGAAGTTGTAGATGAACATTAAAATTCGACGTAAATCGCTTCGCCTTGTGGCCATAGTTATAACCACCCATCCACAAAGCAAACACAAAAACGGTGGCATTTTATATCTACAGCGCAAAAGATAGCTACACTATGTTTGTTCTTCTCTTATACCCGGTGTGCGTTGTTTACTAAACAGAGATAGATAATCGGTTGTGTTAGTACGTAATCGCCTAAAAAAATTGTTCTCGTTGTCCCGTCAAGTCATTTGCGAATATGCATAAATGATAAATTATTAATGTCCTAAAATTTGACAGCCATAATAACGACAGTAATAACAAGCAGTAGAAACTAACATGCGCGAACTGAGATGTCAATATTATTAGTCCGTAATGTCATAAACTTTTTAAGGTGCGCTGGTGCTAAATTGGCCTGCAAAGTGAAACGCTTTCCCTTCTTCGACTTCAACCGGCAGTTGAGAGGAAAGAGTGGGAGAATCGTTTCTCTACTCTCTCTGTCTGTCAAAGCGGCATACTCACTCTGCACGCATGCGCGGAGCGTAATGCGTGTAGGTATACGTTGCATTTTATCTAGTCAGGGGAACAAATTCACATAACTATTTTCTAATCTTGAAATAATAACATCAACAAACGCTAGAAACTAAAAGTTTCACTTCTAACGCGTGAGAGTCTCACGCATACTTTCTATTTGAATTGAAACTTTTATAGTGACGATACGTTTGTGAGGTTACGAGAAATTTCAATTCTGCTGGGTGGTATTAAAAGTTTATATACAAATCTTTGATTATCGTCTGATTAGTACTCTTCAATAAATAAAATTATCGACCAATTTTTCAGACAATTATATTGACAAATAATAGAATTGTAAATCGATAAATTTACGTTTCGGTCCGTATTTAGATTTTCTTCAGAATTGAGCTAAAAAATATAAAAATTAATTGGTACCTAATTAATTTCTAATAAAATTAAGTTTGAGTATTTTTTAAGTATCGAAATATAATGAAAACATTTATTCATTAATATTTCAATATTTTAAAAAAACTAAAACTAAAAAAATAGAGGAGCCATGGAATCGCCGTATAGACAACGGCATGACTACATGGTTGGCTTTTTTCAAGCGAACTAAGGTCATAAATGTCAATTATGTGTATGTTCTGGTACTCGAAAACACATCCGATTTTTAGAAATACGTAGCCAAATGTCCGCCTGTGACAGTCTTAAACCTCCGCCATCTTTCCATCGATTCGAATTAAATTTTACAGACAGATGTCTTATGTGAATCTTCATACAATTGTGTAATAAAATAACACGTACTTAATCGGTTTTCTCATGTATAGGTAAAGATAACATAATAATATAAGACTCCAAATTGGTTTAAATTTTTATTTTAAAATATATTTTAGTTCCTGATCATATCTTAATGGTTATTTTATTAATATAATTACTGAAAAAAATACAAATAATAAAAAATAAATGTAGAAAAAACGCGCTATTTTCGAATTTTCAAAACGCAGCGTGACGTCAGAGTATATATCAACAACAGTTTCCATGACAACTGTGTCGTCTCACAGTAAGATTATACCCGTCTTTAGAGAAAACAACAAATAAATTTCAAATGACAATTTGACATCAAGGTTGACATGCATCATATTATATCTTGACGTCCAATAAGCCTGCAAACATGGCCGATTGTTTAAACTATTTTCGAATATGAAATTTAATATGTTTTTTCTTATGATAATATTACATTTTTAAATGATTATCAATTTTTTCCCATATTATGGTTGACTAAATAATAATCTATTAAAAATATAAAAAAATACATGCATATGATCTATAATTATCGTCAAAATGTTGCTTTAGGTCATTTTCGAAATACAACCATACCATCGAGTTAACAAACCTGAGGATATTAGCCATTGAATAGATAGCTTTAAAATGAAGGCAATCCTATTCCATATACATTTTTTCATAGTCAGCAAACAGTGAGCACGGGGCGAATGGTTGAACATAGTAACTAGGACTACGGACGAGAGAACAGAACAGAGAATAGAATGGAGCAACAGTTTGCCGCTTTGTATAGACTATAGAGTTACAACAGATTAACAGGAGACATTCCAACTCATTTAGGAAGGAACATTGTCCATAACGTCAATAATTTTTCTTACGATTATTAAGCAAGGACTATATAAATAGAGTTGGCGACAGTGGCGGCTCCATGAGCTGCAGAACAGTCAAAATCTTAGGCATTTCATTATTTTGGAATGAACGATATTTTCTATATTTGATGACATTCAATGTTAGGAAATAATGTAATAGTTACACAATCAACGTTTAACAGCCACTGGTAGACTACAAAACTCATGCCTCTACTACACACGTGGCCAGCACCGCCACTCAAATAAGCGCCTATCATCGCCGCGAATCGCGATGATTGCTTAGCCCTCCACATAATCGTGCCGGTCCGATTGTGTGTACGGGCGCACGATGCTGGCCACACATTCCTTTGATGTACCGACAATCAACCGATTACTGCCGATTATGTCCACGCACCGACGAATATGCCCTCTACACAATCGTGAGTGCCTGTAAGTGGCGGTGCTGGCCACGTGTGTAGTGGAGGCTTCAGGCTTTCTTGCGTTCAGGTGCTGTTCTGCGCCCTGAAGCAGTACAGTCATCAGATACTCCCGGTATACACCGTGCAACTCCTGACCTACAAGTTATAGCGTGTTATTTAGTTCGGCCCTGAGCTGCATTTACCGTCAGTACATTAGTACAAATAAACATCTATCACTGTTATATGCTAGAAGTGATCACTATCTCAGTCAGTTAACACGTTTGACGGCTTTGATACACCCTTATCATTCCTAGTCCATGTTAGGAGGAACTTCCGGTTGACTCGGCAGAACACCCATTTATAATGTTTGAGTAATCTGTCTATAAAGTTTTAAATGTGGAAAATTCTTGGGAACAATAGACTTCCAATGCAGTGCATTTATTTAATACATTTTATTTGCCAACGTTTCGACTTGGATCCAGTCTTTTTCAAGGCGCTATAACATTAACAATTTTTGTAAGATTAAAGGATGAATCCTTGTGGCATAGGATCGATGAAGGTTTTTTTATTGCATTTTATTGTCTGACGTTTCGGCAAACTTTATGCCATCTTCGGAGAATCAATGCTATCTGTTTTCTCATAATGCAATAAAATAATAATAATAATGCAATAAATAAACCTTCAGTACCTATTTGCTTAGTTCATCGATCCTATGCCACCAGGATTCATCCTTTAATCTTACAACATTTAAACAGGATCATCATCACTCTAAATTATTAGAGTTATTTTTCACAATAATTAACAAATTTGTTAAAGAACATATTATAAAGATATAAAAAAAATTTCCTGTAACTAATGTTTACATACCTAAAATACTATTTTACACTAAAGTCAATTTTTTTTTCACACGTATGTCCAATTTCCACCAAATGACCCATTGACCGATTCCTGCAATAAAACCCCTTGAACGTCTTAGTCTTAGCCTAAAAGCTGTTCAAAAAACCAAAGCCACTTAAAACAGCCACGATTAATCATCAGGCTGCAAAATGCCCGTTCCTTAAATCAGTCCGGTCGAAGATAAAACTGGAGCGAAGCGAGATAGAAATGCTCAAGCCACACTCCGGTGAATACGTATTGAGAGAGAGAACGAATGCTTTGCGCAGAAACTACGAACCGCTCCGGTAAAACTCGTAGCCTTTGTACCTTTCTGTTCGTAGCATTTCAGTCGATTTCTGGTCGGTAAGCGTTGTGTTTCTGCACACTCTTTGCTCAAAATACAAACCGTTTGTTGTTTGGTTTACTGGAGGGTGACAGGCAGCTGATTGGCTGCAAGTTCCACAATGCTATGTGCTCAATAGCTATGTAGTGTAGATAGTGTGTTATCGGTGTTTTTATCGGTCGGGGGACTACTGACTCGATGCCGGCATTTTAGAGTCGGTAACAGTACATAAAATGTATTGCCCTAACCGGTGGACGGTGTCAATACAGATGTTAAGTTTTTGTAACATAAAGTGTGTCGTTGGCTGAAGTGGATTTTGAAAACCAAAAATCCATACGGGTAAATATCAGTCTGTTTACATTCCACCTAACAATTCTTAGATAAGATTATAAATCAACAACAGTTCCAGATTTCACTATTACCGTATATCAATATCTAAATATATCTAAAATCTATACTGATATTGTAAAGAGAGAGACCAAATTTTGTGAGTTTATGTGTATGCGGATGGTAATCTCCAGAATCACTGCACCTATTTGAAAAATTCTTTCAACATTTGAAAGGTACATTACTCCCGACTAACATAGGCTATATATATTATGTGCAAATTAGCCAAAGTTATGATAATATTCGTCAACTAATTTGGAAAAAGTTTGCCTCTTAAGAGCCTCCACGGCGTGCGCTGCGGAAATAGTTAAAGTTACACGAAAATTATGTAAGGCTGAATTGTTCCTCTTGAAAAGTTCTAAAAAAAAGTCCGCGAGAGCATATGTCTATCTTCTAAGAATAACACACAAAAACCAGTTTTATCTTTCAAATTTGATAAAAAACATTCAACTATTTATACAAAGCTAGTTTACAAATATTTTAATTTTCTTTATTATTTTAAGTATTTAATTTAGAACATAATATATTTGACACAATAATTTTGGTGGCCGTCGGCGGTGACGAGAATGTCGGTGTGAAAGAGGCTCCGGTATGCGAAGGGGGACCCTACCCAAATAAATGATGTATTACGAGCAGGCCCTGGAAAAACGATGTATATTAGATACATCAAAATAATTACGATTCATACTGTAAATCCCCAATTAGGACAGTAAATTATTTTATATATAAGGAAAAGAGTGGGTAATATATTTTCAGTGAGTAGTTTAAGTAATATAGGTATTCGTTTTTTTGTATTTGTGATTTTTTTATAGTCTATAATACTAATATTATAAAGAGAGAGTGTGATTTTGAGTGTATGCGGAGGGTAATCTCCGAAACTACTCATCCGATTTCAATTTTTTTTCACCGACATTTAGAATGAACCTTCAGGATGAACATAGGTGTTAAAATAAAAGCGCTTTTCGTGGAGACCAATTTTGTAACATAAATCGACGAATAAACGGTAGCAATCTACAAATTCGGGCGAAGCCGTACCGGACCACTAGTAATATATACTTGGAGAGCCCTTGAAGTTTATGGCGAAATTATTGTACGGGCTAGTTGTGAAACTTTTGCAGAAATAGACACTGTACCTTAATTTCTAGGAGACTGTTAAGTAGCTAGGCTTTGAATTATATAAAATACAAACAAAGAATAATGGCACTAATTAACTGTTGTAAATTCAGTGTTCCAACCAAAAATCTGGTATTGTTAATCATGAGTATAATGCCAAAAATGAAATTGTTAAGATTTCGATAAGTTTCCGTGCATAGGTAGTTATTTTTAAACATATGTAATTGTCTAAAATTGTACACCTACTATGTAAAATAAGCTATTTTTGTCGTTTAATATATTTCAGTAGGTGTATGACACAAAATTGTCACTAATAATGCTATCGAAAATAAAACACTCTGTAAGTATCAATATTAGTTTTCATAATAAGAATCTGAAACCCATCCATCTATCTACTGAACAACAAAAATTGAATTTTATATATTATGCTATATTAATTTCAATCGACAAAAATGCTAAAATCTATAATCTATCAATCATACTTATCCTATTTAAGTAGTGCATTGAAATTAAATGAATTGATCTATTTTTTGATCGGAAGCAAATTTATCAATTAAAATAGCACAAGTTTTGATGTGAAACATCCACTCGCGCGTTAGGATGGGAGTAAAAACGTGCAATTAGCGCGACGCTATTACGGTGCGACACTGTTTTAAGGGGTGACGTTACTTTTTTACTTTACTAGTATTTCGTTAGATGACGGCGCGTAACGCTTGCTGTGTGTATGCATTGAGCTGTGACATGATTTTAGCTGAAGACGACATCCAGATGATGACGGGAATTTGGTTTCTAGTATTTCGTTAGATGGCAGCGCGTATATCGGTTGCTGTGTGTGTGCGTTGGATTATAACATGGCTTTTGTTAAAGACGAGATGACAGGGCGAAACAGAATACGCGCGTGTTTTTATATACTTATTGCATATATGCCACACGTTCACGAACAGTATTCATTTCAATGAGCTGCGATTTTTTTAAACTATAGTTTGGCTTTAAAATTTGAATGCTATAGCATTCATGTCATTTTGCACCACTATGAAAATGAATGCTATAGCATTCACTTCCGCGAACGTGTTAACAGTGCCATCTGTTGGACGTTAAAACAACATACGCTATACTAAAAATTTTACAGCAACAGGAGCGCCATCTGTTAAAGCAACGCACGCAACCCAGACTGAGCCACAGTAACGCGTGGCCAGGTACAGCTAGTAATTCATAAAATGGGTACGTACGTGTAATATTACAACTGAACAACCTGTTAACGTTATTTGAACAGAAGCCAGAAGGTTGCCTTAATCAACAAGTATTTTACATAATGTCGCTCTACTGTTGTACATAAAACATATCTACTCTACTATAATAGTATATAATGTACTGTATGTACAATGAGTCAATAAACCATCCGATAGCTCGAAACAGTCTGAGGTCTTAGTAGTATTGTATGGTTTACGCCTTATGGAATACAAGATAGTGCGCTAAACGATGTATCTAAAACTATCATTTTTCTATTCAATTTGAGAAACTTATAGTCCGCGAGCCCACGACTTTTTTTGGTCAGACATTTCGCTATAGCCGGTTGGTATTTATATGATTAATATATTAAAATCAAAGGACCCGCACCAAAACAAGGGAAAATGGATCTCCGTGAAATTCTTTTGAATGAATCAGTCATTTGATGTTGAAAAAAGTTTCCAATACAACTTAGGTCTAAAAATTCCATTATATACAGGGTGTCCCATTAAGAATGGGACATAGAACAACCGCAGATTCTCCAATTCAAAATAAAACGATTAAGCGAAATATGCTTAGATAAAATGTTACTCGCTTCCGAAATGCAGGATGTTGAAGTTGAAAACTGAAAAATTATTAATGTCCATAATTTTTTTAATACACCGTATAATTTTACTCAACAATAAAAAAATTAGTTCAGTACGCTCTACCAGTGGCGTACGACAGGAGTAAGTAATGCTTGTATCCCTTCTAAATGTTACGCCGCTGTCTAAATTTTAATTTTGACTATAATTTTAATTTTTTTGATTTTTTCTAAGTCAATAATGTACACTTGTTAGTTTGTTGTAAAGTCATTGGTTTTCGAGATATTCGCAGTTTTTTAAGACAAAATTGTAAAAATGAATATTATTAATAATAATACAAATAAAAAGTACATGTCTATCTATCTTTAACTGCGAATATCTCGAAAACCAATGACTTTACAACAAACTAACAAGTGTACATTATTGACTTAGAAAATATCAAAAAAATTAAAATTATACTCAAAATTAAAATTTAGACAGCAGCGTAACATTTAGAAGAGGTACAAGCATTACTTACTCCTGCCGTACGCCACTGGTAGAGCGAGTAACATTTTATCTAAGCATATTTCGCTTAATCGTTTTATTTTGAATTGGAGAATCTGCGGTTGTTCTATGTCCCATTCTTAATGGGACACCCTGTATATACATATAGGGTGCCTACATATTGCACGTTGTTCGTTAATTGCTGCAAAATATACATGTTTGATAAGCTTACAACTTTAAACACCGGGATTTTTAGACTCAAGTTGTATTGGAAACGTTTTTCACCATCAAATGATTGATTCATTCCATGTATTTGGTTGGGGGGCTTTTCTATCTTAGCAGCGTTTCTAGCAGCATTTCTAGCCTCGTGTGCAGTGGCCTTAATAATAGGTTATAACACACCGGTGATTTCTTATAGAATTATTATAGCGCGTCCACTTTTATCTTCTTTTACCGCACTAGTGCGTAATGGGTCACTTTACGTGTCTACATACATGCATGTAGTGTACCGTATTCCTTACTCAAGTGTCGGTAGCAAAACGGTACAAAATGTAAAAAAAAACAACACTGATTTGTACACACAATCACATAATATACAGGCACAAAATGGCGTGCTGTTTTCTATCTAGGTTTTCCATTGTGCTCTGCGAAAATATGAAATAATTATATATTCATGAGTTATGTAAGATACGACAGGTTTGTGATGCTCTCTCGGAAACTGCGTAGCGTAGTCACAAGCGAATTGCAAGCTATCGTGTAATCTCTGGGAACCAAACATGAGACAAACACATTGTGTGTATTCCACACTGAAATGATCAAATGGTGCAACATTTATGATATTACTAACAGTCCGGTCCGGATTCGCCCGGATTTTTAAATTGCCTAGACTTATTATCCTCTGAGGACTTTCTTATATAATATAAACGTATTAGCCCGGCGTTATTGTTTTTTGACGTGATAACGTCTTATAAATTGATGAAACACCGGCTGCACGCATGAAAAAGAGTAACGTTCCGCAAGCGAGAGCGCGATATAAGCGATAGTCTCTCTCTTCTCGCGTGACGTCAGAGAGTAGTGTGCGTTCAACATTTTTTTCGGCTGTTCCAGCGAAAGCTACATCTGACAGATGGCCAGATAAATTATACGGGTTGTTAATAAATATATAATATATATACATTCTTTTAAATGTCTTTTATAAATGCTTAAAAATATGTATTTTGCTTTGGTTGATCAAATTATTAGTTGATAAAAATATAGTTTGACAGCTACTAAAATTTAGGTTATGTATTATTAAATATGATATTAGAGCGGAATACGTTATCACGTAAAACTATCGTCCGTAAACCGACTTTACAGACAACCAATTTTTTTTTACCATTCATAGAGATTGTTCAATTAAAGAAAACTATGAATGTGATGACAGCTACACATAGCCTTAAATAAATTTGACGACTGACCAAAGAGGGTTTTGACATATCGGTCAGTGGCGGTTTACGTCACTTTCGCGGCACAATAATATTTTTTTTCGACAGTAACAGAAATTTAAATAACAAAAACAATTTTAAATGACGCTAAATAAGACCAGCTCAACAGAAATAGTAGTTTACTCGTAAAACAGGGTGCCTACATGTAATATGTAGATACCTCTTGTTCAGGTATGCCAACCTGCAATAAACGAAACATGTAAATAAGGTGACAAAAATAAGGTTGAAATTCACGCTTTAAGTCGTAAATCAAAATACTTTTATAAGGTGTAAAACTTTTATTTTATCTTAATTGCGATGAAGTTTCCTGCTTTTATTATACAGACTGATTCAAAATAAAAAAATATTTTTTTTAATTTTTTTAAAAGTTTTTTTATTTTAACTTTTTTGTGTCTAATGAAAGCGAAGAGAAACGTTCACGCCGACATCTACAACTTTTGCAATATTTTTTTGATTTTTGTTAATTTTCTAAAAAATGGCTGACCCAATTTTGCTAAAATGTATATGGGACCAAGTTTGAGACATACTCTATCGAATAAAAAAAGAATCGATGAAGATATTGACGGACAGACATACAAAAAAAAAATACAAACGAACATATAACCTCCTCCTTTTAAAAATAACGATGGAAAAAGGATTTTAACTGTCATTAAGGTAGTACAAGCGCCAAGGCAATTTTAAATAAAAGGCTTGATTTTTTTATATGAAGCTGGACTAAGTCTAAACCAATTCTGAAAATTTTAGGGGGGGGATGCCCGATTATTTAAATAAATAAATGACTTTAAAAGTAGGCATAATTAACATTGGCTTTATGGCAAAACGGTAGATGGATGATATGTTTTCATTGATTTCTCGAAAACTAGTCGGTGGAAATTAAAAAAAAACTATTTGAATTAAAGTTAAAACCTTAATAAATTATTGAAAACAAAAAAAAAACCGTTGTGCCCGACTAATTAAAAAGATATTAAATTAAAAAAAGATAAAATATCTTTTTAATTAGTCGGGCACAACGGTTTTTTTTTTGGTTTCAGTAACTTATTAAGGTTTTAACTTTAATTTAAATAGTTTTTTTTTTTTAATTTCCACCGACTAGTTTCGGAGAAATCAATGAATACACATCATCCATCTACCAAAATATAAAAAAATCAAACCTTTTATTTAAAGTTGCCTTGGTGCTCGTACTACCTTAAGTGCTAAAACGAGCTTTGAACATTTCACGAATACAATAAACTCATACGTATCTTATGAAAAGTACCTTAGCTATATTTTATTCACAAGTGTAAAAAATATTCCATTTGAATCGGTACTTTACTTTGAAACAGCAATTCTTTCTATAAGTACAGTTTTGTAAGTTGTATGTTCAACGATTGGATCCAACAAGTGGCCAGTCATTCTTCTCTCTGATATTATGTAAACGGAAGATCAAGATGAATTACCGTCTACTGGGTTCTATAAACACTGTACAGTAAAATAGATTTATACTTTAATATCAAATCTTTGGCAACGCCGCAAATGTACACCCCACAAAGTTTCTTGCTAAATTAACCGAGATATAATTACTCTGGCACGCAATGCAATAATAGTCATTGTTATAAACAACCAGCGGCCCAGTCCGGCTTCCCTTGCCACCGTTTTTTCGTCCACTGACGTTGCAAAATCCACGAAAAGCGCTTAACATTCAAATGGGTATAGTAAGCTATACTTAAAAGATAGACATATACCATCGCGGACTTTTCTGTAGACCTATAAAAGAGGAACAATTCCACCATACATTGTTTTGTTATACACGGTGTATCAGAGAAAATCGTACATAGGGAAAACTCCATTGTGCAAATTAGTTAGGATCAACGATTACTTTGGCCACATATGAGAATGGGTACCATGATAACGCTGACCAACCATTATATAATAACAATAATTGCTAATAATGAATAAATCAGTTAAAATAAATTCTTCAGTATTAAATGAATTTATTTTTATTAATGAAACTATTTTTTATTTAGAAAATATTGTTTTTTAATAATAATTAAACCAAATTAAAGGAAATGTTCAAATAAACCTCTATTTTGATTAAGCGGTAGCTTAATCGGTTATAAAAACTTTGTCTCACTTTATCTTATATTACAGGAGTCAAATTGAAACATACTTCGGCGATTTTGTGTTTAAGTTCATCCAGATTTTGCCACCATCTCGAATAGATTTCATTATGTAAACCATGGTAACGACCTCTGAGTAGAGGGCAAAGCAATCTCTGATTTTAACTAATTTGTACTGCGTACTTTTTCATATGTACGGTTTGCTGTGATACACCCTGTATATCTCAAACGGATAAGGCAGCGTTTTCGATGAAAGCTCTCAGTCGACTTGATTTTTTCCGACGACTTCAACAAGCGTCGTCATATTTAAAACAATTTACACAAAATATTAATGAATGGGTCATATGCATGATTTTTTTTTATATTCTTAATAGATTATTTAGTCAACCATAATACGGAAAAAAATTGATAATCATTTAAAAATGTAATATTATCATAAGAAAAAAAATATTAAATTCCACATTCAAAAATAGACAGTTTAAACAATCGGCCATGTTCGCGGGCTTATGTGACGTCATGATATACGATGCATGCCAACCTTGATGTCAAATTGTCAATGTTCTAAATGAAGTTTATTTGTTGTTTTCTCTAAATACTGACATAATCTTACTGTGAGACGACACAGTCGTCATGAAAACTGTTGTTGATATATACTCTGACGTCATGATGCGTTTTGAAAATTCGAAAATAGCGCTTATTTTCTACATTTCTTTTTTATTATTTGTATTTTTTTCAGTGATTAGATTAATAAAATAACCATTACGTCATGATCAAGAACTAAAATATATTTCGAAATAAAAATTTTAACCAATTTGGAGTTTTATGCATATGACCTATTAATTATACACATAAACCTTTCTCTTGAATCACTCCGTTCATGGGTAAAAATCGTATGAAAATCCGTTCAGTAGTTTTTGAGTTTATCAGGTTCAGACAGACAGACTCGACGGGGGGAATATGTAGTGATAATGTCGTAAATATAATTTTTTCTTTATTAATTAGTTTAGACATCTGAGAAAGGGAGAATATTATTATTATAAATATTAACTCTAGCAGATTGTGAATTCAGCGGTACATATTGCTTTATATAAAAGAAATTTTCAACCATTTTTAAAATTTTTAAACTGAGTATTCTAATTATTTGTAGTTACACTTCAACATATTCTCATAATAATTGTTTTTATAAAGTATGCACGAATAATGAAAATACGTTTTATCTCTATTATTATTGAAAACACAAAGTTAATTTTAGTCTGGTTCTCAAATGATCTCTGTATTTTCAGTAATAACAGAGATATAACCTATTTTCATTGTTTGCGGGTATTTAGAATTGAAATAAAAATACTTCCTGGTAGAAATATCCCGGGTTTATCTGACCCTTATAATTTTTTAACTAAATGTTCCAAAAATAGAAGAAGCATAATACCTATTGTAGATTTAAATATCCACTCATTTCTCGGACTTTTTGGATCCGGGTCACTTTAGTACTTAAAAAAAGATATATGTGGTTACATATACAGGTGCTCAAAAAGTCCCGTAACGCCTGAATATCTCAACGCGTACTCGGTGATCTGTATTCTGTAGCTTGAACAAAAAAGTTTGGGACAAAATGTGTTTTTTGCCAAAGAACTCGACCCAATAAAAAAAATTGCAGTTGCGATTTAAAATTTTGGTGTTACCCCCTGCCCCCCTTCGGGTACACCCCCTTGGGAGGAATTTTTGTTACCGAAAAATACATTACAATGAGTTGAGCAACTTTCATTATCAACGTTTTTCAAAAAAACAATCTCTTCGCGATGTTCAGGCATTTCGAGACCCGGTATATAAAATCTCTTTTATTCAAGTCAGTTAAAAATGACTGAACCGATTTTAAGAAAACTATTTATCACATTTTTTAAATCTCGTGAAGTTACGACTGAACAAACATTAAAAAAAGAAAGAAAAAAATTATATATAAGTACGTCGAATTGATAATTTCTCTTTTGGAGATTTGTTTGGTTGAGGAATAAGTTTGAAATAAGCAGAGTATCGCTTGTGGTCAACGTTTTGAAAAATATATTTTCATCATCTGGGCCTATGAACATGTATAATTAATCTCTTTTTTTAGTAAACAATTAATTTTTATTATTTATCCAGGCGCCGGTGAGAAATATCTAATAAGTAGTGTAAAAAAAATAACTACAGCCTTTATTAAAATATTCTTACTTAGTACGTTCCCAAATTCCTACCTTCTCCCGAAGTCCAGAATATTCCTTAATTTTACAAGCTAGGGGGTGAAAATCAATATTCAAGTTAAATGTTTCTTTTTTTTAATAGTTGTTAGTACGACAAAAAAGGCGGCACGAAAACTTAAAGCTCGTTAACTTATTAACGAAAAAGCTTACATATATTTGTCTTTTTTTGTAAAATCTACACTTTTGACTTAGCAGCCATACGAATTTATCAATGCCAGCACATAGGTCCTCTGCATTTTTACATTTGTTGTTATTCACAAGTCAATCTTTCTTTTTTGAGAAAATAATCAATTACAGATGTTCAATCACGATGGAAACAACAGCAATAACGATCGACCAAGACATCGGGCAAACGGACGAAGAGGCGATGGTGGCAGACAAAGCCGTGTCCACTGAGGACTTCACGTCCATAAACGGTTATCTGGAAGTGATTCATCTGGAGGCGGTGCTGGCGACACTGCTCGAGAACAAATTCGCAGCTATACGGGCACTTGCGTCGCGAAAATCGGGGAATCACAGCAGTCACTCGACACCCGGTAAAGTCGCGCATAAGCTGCAGAGAATATTGTCGACGTCGACAGCATCCGACCATAACGAAAGGTCAGTGCCAGTCGATTTATCACACTCGAGACGATTTCATGTAATTTACTGGTATTTTTAATGTTGAATACTCCTCATTATAACTATACTAGCCGCTACCCGCGATTTCGATTGAGATGAAACAGTGTTATGTTGCTATTTGCAATTCAATTTTATTTTTAAAATCTTATAAATCATTTTAAACTTATTTAAATCTTGGGTAATAGTCTGATCAAAATAGGAGTAGGTTTACAAAAATTCGCATAGAACTGAAAATTGGTAGAGGTCTTAGGTACACTATTACAAATTAAATATCAAAAGTCCCGACCGATCCTACATCCGATAAATAAGGTCAAATATTAAAAGTATCGGCTTTATGTATACTTTTCCCGTAAACGGTAAATGCTATCTAAAAATAGGTCCGACAAAAGTTGTAGATCATGCAATTGTCTACAAGAATTGTTCTTATACTTTTTTTCCTACGAATCACAATTCTTTTGAAATGGTGATTTCATACATCGAAAATACTAATATGCATATTAATATTTAACGTTATTTTCGATAAATACGTTCAGTACGTACATATCTCAGGAATAGTGGTTCGTAGAAAAAAAATATAAGAACAGTTTTTGTAGACAATTGCATGATCTACAACTTTTGGTCTGGCCTATTTTTAGATAACATTTACCGTTTACGAGAAAAGTGCAAAAAATCCATATGTTTGACTTTTGACCTTGAATAAATTTTGAAGCAGATGTAGGATTAGTACGGACTTTTGAGCTGTACCAATTTTCAGCTCTATCCGAATGATAGTAAATTGAAATGTTTATTTTAACTGGACTATAACCTTTGAGCTTAGAACTCCATCTCATTAAAGTTCATTAAAATCAAAGACGTTATAGTATATAAATGGACCTAGCATTCCCTATATGTAGTGACACCTTCAATATGAGAGAGAAGCGCTCGTCTATTTCTGAATACCGATAACATATAAGTGTGCAGTTTTGAAGGATATAAAAACAACAATTAATGGAGATTTTTGATGATATACTGATTTGTCGACCAATATTTTAGGTTTATTATAATATTCCTGACTTCAGTTAGCGAGATTGTGAATACCGATTTCGTTTAAGGGGTTAGGTGGGTTTCAAAATTTCAAAAAATCGATTTTTTTTTGCTTATCTTATAATTCAATATGTTTAGAATATTCTCTTAAAGTTTCAAAACGATGTGAGTAATATTCTAAGAGATATAGCCTTCGGATGTTCTACCCTTCAGGCTATGTTATTTGAATGTAAATCTTTAATCGCGTTTTTCTCGAAACTACGTTTTTGAAATCGGTGGTCACGATTTCTCGAAAAATTATGAACCGATCTCTTTGAAATTTTGCACACTTCTTCAAAATAACATTATCTCGTGCTTGAACGAAGGATTTTTTTTCTATTTTAAGTGATTTTTCAAGGCCATGAAGGGTGCAAATTTTACTCAAAAAAAGGGTTTTTTTGTTCTCAACGCCGCCAAAAATGCAATTTAATTTATTTATTTTTTTCCTTCGTCCAAGCACAAGCTTTAAGCATCTACTAACAGAAAATTTTTGGTTTTTGCATTTCCGATGAATCTGTCATGAGTTATCCTGACCACGCCGATAGAACTTTTTTTTTTGAGGGGTCACAGGAAACGACGTGCCCACGCCTTAATTTTCAATATTTTTTAATGAAAATTTCACAAACTACTTATGAAATATATACCTTTTATATGGTAAATTGATGGAATGAAATATTTTGTTGGTTAAATAAAAAAAATTCGTAAAAATGTACCTGTTTTGAGCCTTTGAAACCCACCTAACCCCTTAAACGGTCAGCAAGGGAAGAGCGCAGGGTGTGATGCTTGATTGGTTAACGTAGCTTCACCTTCTCCCACGAGCCGCAATGAACCTTATGTTTATTTTATGATTACTGTTTTGTTTGTTTGTGTTGTTACTAAGTACATTATATGTGTTATTTCATTGAATTGCTAAACGGAGCTTTATAAAATTTGGGTCTGATTTCTTTTTTCAAAACTATTGATTTAAATTGAAAAAATGTTCAAATACTTTTTATACTTCGTTTTTCACTGACATAACTCCACGGTTCCAGTATATCGGCACTTAACCGTCGATCTCCGTATCGTAACTATTCCTTAAAATCTTCCCAATCGCGGTGAGGAATATTATAATAAACCTAAACATGAGACGACAAAGCAATATGTTAAAAAATATCTCATCTTATAATTTTTCTAATGCTGCCCAATAACATTATAATAATTCTAAATCTGCAAAAAATACTGAAAGTTTTGAAACCGATTGACGTTTATAATTTTCATAGTATTAAAATAATTATAAATTTAATTAAAATTTATAGAGTTGTGCCTGGAATATTCTATTATAGATAATAGTTTTAGATTCTCTTCGAGAAGCTCAAAGACCAAAATAAAAATGCAATATTGATATTCAGTTTTGTATTTAATTATCTAAAGTCTCGGCATCGTTTCTTTCATCTTCAGAGACACGTGCTGTTATTGTTATAATATGTTGGATTTCACAATATTCCTGCGACATTGATTTTTAAATTGATTCTTTTTTTAACAGCGTGTAGAAATCAAATAGACAAACAAATATTTCAAGTAACGTTTTTACCAAAACTAAAAAATGAAAGAGAAACGGGCTTTCAAAGTTTTATTAAATTTTATCAAATTTTGACGTCGGTTCTAGCGTTATGTCATGTCACTATGAAAATATGTTATGTCATTATCAAGTATTCACAGAAATTGTTCGAAGTTGTGCCCGTTCTGTTGGACACAAAGATGCGTGCGCCGTAACCATGCTTCTTGTACATACTTGTAGTAGCGATAAGGGCCTTCCGCGAATTATTTGGGATGCACTTCCAATTCGTGATATCATTTCTTCGCGTGTGTTAACCGCAGCCCCGGATCTATGGGGGGGTAAACCGGGGCACCCGCCCCGGGCAGCAGTTTTAGAGGGCGCCAAAACCACATCTAATCTGTCCTTTTTCCGATTTACTCCATCTGTTTGTTTTCTGACGGTTTCCCGTTCACGAAAAATACCAACCATTATATATTTATGAGTTTTTTTTAGTAATTTATCTCAAAAGCTGGAGAGAGGGGACGCCATTATCAAATTTCTGCCCCGGTTCGAAAAAATTGTAGATCCGGGGCTGGTTAACCGGACTTTTGAATTGAATAAATAACATTTAAAAAATGTAATTAAACTTTGAACGGCTGTTTCTCACTCATTTTTGAGTTTTAATAAATATGTTACTTAAAATATTTGATCGTCTATTTGATTTCTACACGCTGTTGAAAAAAAAATCAACTTAAAAATCATTGTGTATACACTTTAACTCGGTAAACTTACCGTGTTTGACTTTCATAAAAATGTATATCCATAATTTTTCACTCCTACTTACGTAACTTAAAGCCCACAACCCGTTAGCTTAATCTGCATTCTACTTAAAATCCCAGATAAGTCAATAAACGTTTTCAAACGGTAATTTATTAAATAACGACAAGGTTTTTGTTTTCACACACAAACTTGTTAAGCCCGACAATAAAGATAAGTCCCTTTAAACTTTTTTCATGTTTGTCGTCGCGCGAAAATAAACCTGAAACACAAGTATTTAAGGTTCATTATACCAGCCAGCTTGGTACGCTGTTTGGTTACAGACCATGTTATTATGTTTTCTATAGGTCTTCCGTAACAGTGACAATAATTAAATGTATAAGAAGCACTTACATTTTATTAAATACTTACATTTTATGAATACTAAAATTTAATGGAATACCGCTAGACAGACGCACGTGCTTCTGATGACTGAACAGTCATTAAGGAAATGTTAGCTGGCGGAAAATGAACCAATGACAATGAATATTTAAGGTAAAGCTATACGACTGAAAATAACTACCGTGTAAAAGTAAATTAACTTATAGTTACTTCTTAAATCAGTTGCTTTGACAATTTTAAAAAAGATATTAGATACTATACTAGCGATAGTTGACAAAACCGAGCGTGCACATTCCGCAAGTTTTCCACTGTATAATGAAAATGAAAAAATATATTTAAGAAAACAATCGGAAAAATGGAAAAAAAATTAAAATTGAAAAAATAAAGAGAAATATACCTCTATAATATATAAATATAAAGTTGAATAAATTGGAACAGAAAAAAAAATTAAATTCAACATTGTCGGCAGGGATCGAACCCGGGGCCTTCACACTACTAGAGTAAAGCCTTATCTACTGCGCCATGACACTGTCGCTACTGTACCGCTGTTATAATAGTATAGAAACATATATTAGATATCGTGTCCATCGAGATAATAATTAATAAGAAAAATCGCAGGATTGTGGACAAAAATTATATTTATTAATGTACGACGTTTCGTCTATAGATTTAGACTTTTTCAAGTACAATAAAAAATATTTTCAAAACAATAATTACATTAATAAATATAATTTTTGTCCACAATCCTGCGATTTTTCTTATTAGTATAAAAATATATTTTTTATTTTTATTCTGCGGTAATTTACTGCAGTAGTTATATTGTTTTTTTAACTATTAGCTGTCAAAAATAATAAAAAATTAACCTGTTTATAAAAATTAATTTAAATAGGGTTCTGATCTGATAATAAACAAAATGAATAAAATATAAACCAAGGCGATCCGACCAAAATTGCGATCTGTAGAGCTTGAATGTACGTACATACGTACAAATCAACCGACAGCTGCTGTTCGTAATTTTCAAGTACAATTTTAGTAGTAATTATGAACTCGAATCCATCTGAAAATGTCTCTGTTTTATAGAATAGAATCTTCTAATTCAAAAAGCTGCAATTTGAATGGCTTTCGTGTAAAATTAACTTAGATATATAACTTTTTGAATGAATGAAAGTCAGCTCTTACGCGCAAAGCGATAATATAGAGCACATACCGCTAGTATAGCGGTATGTACAATAAATAAGTAAAGTTCTCTCAAGTATATTTAAACTAAAGAAACATGCATCTACCGCGCCCTTCATCTGGTATTTAACTTTGTTTTTAGGTTTTGCCAAGGGTGTAAGAAGTTTCTCGTCAGTCGTAACTTTACAGTTTCACCTTTCCCTTGGGAATTTCTATGTCGAAAAATAGCTGACTCGTTCGTAGTTCAACATTTGACTAATATAATACAAGATATACATACATATCAAATGCTCCATATAAAAAATTCCAGCCAATCGGGCGACGGATCCATTTAAACTTCAAAATGGTGATATTTGATATATACTTAGTATAATATAGAAAATAAAATTTCTGATATCGTGTGAGGTGACGCGGGTGATGGCTAGTATTCAATATGATATCTACTATTCGTTGCCATAGTTACCAACATAATATGTTGCACGTCATGTAAAAATTAATCAAAGCATGCTTAACTAGTTTATTTCTGACAGATCTACTAAACAAAAGAACAGATGATTTTTTTTATTTTCAAAATATTTCCGAAACTATAAAGTTTAAAAAGAATTTTTTTAACAAAAGGTTCTTGAAAACAGATACACAAAAAAGGGTCTGATTTTCTTTTATTTTCAAAATATTTCCGAAACTACAAAGTTTAGAAAAAAAATTAACAAAACTTTCTTGTAAAATAAATACAATAATTAGCCGTTAATAAAAGTATACTACATACCAAATAAAAAGCACCGTTATACCATATATCTCTTCTGCGCATGCGCCGATTTTCCCCAAAAACAATAGGGCTCTTCATATTCGCATGCCATAAATCCTCTCAAAATTTGGTTTCAATGCGATCATCCGTTTGACCTGTATCGTGCTCACAGTCAAACAGACTAACAGACGCACAGAGTTTTTCCAAAAATATGTTTTTTTGATTCGGGGGACATCAAAACAAAAAGATACTGTAAAATTTTGAAAAGTGAAACTAGTACCATTCCCCACTTGTGGGTTGGAATGGTAAAACGTTGATAAATTTCCCTAAAGGACAGGATATGAACATTGTTAGTAATTCTCAAATGCGCTGAACTTCATCTAACTCAGTCTTTATTTTAAACAATTGTGTAATACAATATAACTACAACCTCAATGAACCCCAAATTAAATTTCACAGTGTCTGGAGTCTAGACTTTGAATCAAAAACACTTTACAAAATTAATTCTGGCTACGATTATCTGGATTCGGTACAAAAGGAGTGCGTAATACCGTTAAAACCGCTTGAGCAGTTGTACCAACAGATTAATTTTGAAGTGATTTTGTACAGGATGCAACAACAATAACCGCAGACATTCTCCAAACTCCAACTGGATCGATTAAAAAGCGACTATTAGCTACGTTAAAACCTGTTTTCTGTGATGTGCCCTATTAAGTATTAAACACAGCCACAATGTAGGTACTGTTATCATTCCAACTCCAATTTGGTTTCGACACGCTTAGCTACATCGTTGCTCACAAACTTTTTCCAAAAATTTGCTTTTTGGACTCAAAACGAAAAAATAATGTAAAATTTTGAAAATGAATTTTGACCTAAATTAGTATTGTAACAAAACTGTTGTAGTCCGTGGCGGAAATTATTTATTTACAATAATAAATGTTTAACAAAACAGTAAAACACACAAACGAAAGCGTACTTCTTTAACTTAACAGAAATAATAACGTTAACAGAAACAAAACTAATAGTTCTAAATTATAAAATAAAAGACTAAGCAACAGAGAATATAGAGTCACTAAATTGTACACAAAATATTTACAACACAAAGTTTATCAGCACACTTGTCTATTAAATATAAGTCATTTATGTAAAACCAGATTTATATATAATTACACTCACTAAAGTTTATTTATTTTCACAGTATAATTTATGTCGTAGTGCCAGAGCACTGTATCAACACATGAACAACACGAATAACTGACTGACTTGACTCAACAACTCTTCTCGCCTTTTATTATTTCGTCCCACGCTCTAGAATGTTCTCGACGCATCGAGAGTCCTTCCTTTACATGTATTGGTCTCTCCAAGCGATTGTCTGAAGGTCTGGTGTTTTTACCTGTTTTCCATTGTTGTTGTTTCTAGTAGTTTCTACAGAATTCATAGTCGTCCCATCAAGGGGCACGCAACAGTATCATTGTGGAGTTGGAATGTACAACTCCACAATGGTACAAATTCAGGTCAAAATGCATTTTCAAATTTTACAATATTTTTATGATTTGAGGTCCCCAGAGTCCAAAAAACAACATTTTTGGAAAAAGTTTGTGACCAACGATACAGATTAACCGGCTGAGTGGTTCGAAATCAAATTTTGGTCAGATGTTCAACATTTCCTATTGTTTCTGGGGAAATCGGCGCATGCGCATAGAAGAAATATGTGCCATAGCGTTGTTTTTTATCAAAAAGAAATGAATAACAGACAAGCATGCTTTAATGTGAAATTATAATATGTAGCCAAGTTAATATGATAATATTTTTTAGTAGTCATTACCCGCGTCATCGCATGAGTTAACAGAAAACTTGTTTTGGCACATTGGTAAAATTGATTCTTGAGATTGAAAATGTGTAACTAACGTATACTATAAAAATCGGGAGTAGAAAATTCAGCTAAGTTGGCGGCGAGGTAAAACATTTGCCTCGTAACCTAGAAGTCGTAGGTTCAATCGTGCCATTACTATTGTTTTTTTTTTCTTTACCTACAATTATAGCAGTTTTACTTCTGTAGTGTGTAGTGTAAAATCCGCAAGATATTTTTTTATTAAAACAACATTTTATTAAAATGTACCAAACAGATTTAGGTTCGTAATTATATCGTAATTATAAAAGAGTGGGTTGTAAACTCTATGATAGTGTTATAAATCACGACTCACGACCCACACGTCTATATTGAACATTAATAAAATGCTTTTTTCTTTTTAATTGATTTTATTTAAAGCCTATTTTTATTGTTATTGAATATTTTATTTTTAATATTTTAGTCATAATAATATAATAAGTATATTATTATGACTAAAATAATATGAAAAGAGGCTGTATAAACAACTGAAGGCACGTACTCCCACCACCACCACAACCGTTACTTCCACCACATATAATCATTTCCGTTTTTATTTCACTTGTTATTTATAGCCATTAGGATGATTCAAAATAAAATTTTTATTTTTTTTAGCTCTTACCCTTTCAAATGTTTTTATTTAATGTAAAAAAAAATCCTTATCAAAGACTGGCTCTGTAGCTCAACTCTAAGAGGTCGCTATTTTAATTTTAGTTTCTTATTTAATTTACTAGGAAATAAATGTTTTCTTTTAAATTGAAGTTACTTGTAATTAAGAGTATTCGTCCCTGCAAACACCCCCTGCAACCACAATCTCAAATCTTTTTCCCTCGCCTAAAAACGGTTCGCGCTCTCCCGACGCTATTTTTAAAGCTAGAGGGTTCTGGTAAACGCCAAATGAAAGACAAAGAATCAGACTACAGATCCTTCAGGCGAATTTTTTGAAAAACAGTTTCGCCTACGTGTGAAATATTACGTAACTTATTATTTTTTTCAAAAGATTGTAAGTTTTTTCAGGAATTTTTTTCAAAAAATTCGCCTGAAGGATCTGTAGTCTGATTCTTTGTCTTTCATTTGGCGTTTACCAGAACCCTCTAGCTTTAAAAATAGCATCGGGAGAGCGCGAACCGTTTTTAGGCGAGGGGAAAAGATTTGAGATGAAGGCTGCAGGGGGTATTTGCAGGGACGAATACTCTTAACTCATTTATTTACAAATAACCATTCTATATTCTTGAAGCTGACTTGACTTTCAAAAACTCTATAATAATGTATTATTATCATAAGTAGAAGACCAGTTACAGCCATCTGAAAATTACTGAATTTCTGACTACCGGGGAATTGTATATCATAATTTTTTATGTACATGACTTTTTGAAAGTTTTCTGATAGAGTTTTTGAAAATTTAAAGAGTCAGCTTGATGAATATATAATGGTTATTTGTAAAAAATTGAATTAATTACAAATACCTTCAATTAAAAAAAAACATGTTTTTCCACGGGAAACTAAAATTAAAATAGGGACGTCTTAGAGTTGAGCTGCAGCGCCTATCTTTGGTGAGAATTGTTTTTACATTAAATAGAAACATTTGAAAGGGTAACAGCAAAAAATAAAAAAAATATTTTTTTTTTAATCACCCTAATAGCCATAATATAAAAATATAGTACAGGGATCTATTGATTTTTGAAGTTGGAACGGTTCTGTTGTCCAGTTGATTTTTCTCCATTTTCGGCCGGCCGTACACGAACTGCTTTAGCAGTTAATCGCCGAACTACAAACACAAACTGCTCAAGCAGTCACTGTCAACTGCACGAGCAGTCGGTGTCAACTACTCGTGCAGTCGGTGTCAACTGCTCAAGCTTTCAGGCCGACCGCACACAAACTGCTTTAGCAGATGATCATCGAACTACATACGCAAACTGCTCGTGCAGTCAATGTTGACAGCTCGAGCAGTCACTGTCAACTGCTCGAGCACTCGGTGTCAACTGCTCGTGCAATCGGTGTCAACTGCTCGAGCAATCAGACCAACCGTCTACGAACTGCCTGAGCAGTTATTCTTCGAACAACATACACGACCGGCTGTGTTTCCCTGTTCTGTGTCTCGTTTCCTAGATAACCATTTCCACAATAAACAGTTTCAAGCAATCCGTATGTAATGTGCTGCAACTGTCCGACAACATGACGACTGCTCGGTGCGATTGCGGTTGCTCGGGCGATCGTGCTCATGCCAGTGTAATATTTTCTATAAAGGTTTGTCGCTGCTAGCAGTCCGTGTACACGATTCCGCGCGTTTTCATCTCCCGACAAAACCTCTCCCGACAAAATATCCTCACAGCAGAACTGGTGTAAAATTACAGTATTACTAGCCCACTTTGTATACACGATCCTGTAATTATTTTTTTAAAGAACTCCCCCCCCCCAAATGCCTTCCTCCTTTCACTGCGCAAAAATAAAGCCATCGCATCGACACGACCCCGTAATTGTTTTTTTTAAAGAACTCCCCAAACTCCATTCCCTTTTCACTGCGCAAAATAAAACGCCATCGCATCGACACGACCCCGTTATTGTTTTTATCTAGGGAAATATTTTGCCCGTAGGATATTTAGTCAAGATGATATTTTGTCGTGGGATCAAGTCACGTATTACCCGTGTACATACGGTTGGCCTTGACCGCTTGCATTTTTAATGTTTCAGCAGTCCCGATCGCGAGTACAGACGGGATTGCAGCGAGTGTCGGCGCTCCAAATATCGCGCCAAGCATGCACGCCACCATCACCAGCACCACCATCATCACCACCACCATCATCATCATCACAGGCACCATCGTCACCACCATCACCGCCGCCACGAGCAGCAACAGGAGCTCCATCGAAGCGGCAGCAGCAGCAGACGCCAGCTTCACGCCGATGACGACAATGACGAGCCTACAGATTCTCCCGCACGTCTCTCGGCGCGTTCCCACGGAGGTAATTATTGATTTTATATTGTGTGTATGTGTTACGTACCGACCATGTGTTGCTTTACACAATATACAGAGCTTGACTCTCTACACTAGACTCGCTGCACGCTTTATAGGGTAGCGGTGTCAACCTCGTATGGCTATCCGCACGTGCCTTGAGTCGATATTCAATACTAACAAAAGACAGTCGAAGCGCGTTTTTTTTTTGTTTAAAAAAAAGCGAGTGTGCTTTAGACCACACGACTGAAATAAAATTTCTTCCTTCCATAATTATTTTAAATATATTTATTAAGAATAATCCCTATATTATTAAACGAGCTAATCTTGTATCTATGTACCTATGTACCTATCTATGTACCTATGTCCCTAAATATTTTCTCGAAAACGGCCCTAACGATTTGGATGAAATTTACTGAAAAGGGATTTTGGGGGGCAAAAAATCGTTTTAGCTAGGTCTCATCTCTCGAAAAAATCGTTTTCTTACAAATTTTGTCATTATAAAAATCAATTTTTTGACGTATGAAAATACTTAAATATTGTAAGTAGGTTTTGGAATTTTATACAATGAAACAATTGTTTTCAAAATATTATGACAGTTAATCTTTAATTACTTATCCAAGTGAGACTTAATTAAAATAAATACGTATTTGAAAGAAAGTTATAAACAATTTATTATTATTATTGGGCTTTGACATGCTCACTCCTGACATCTGGTGGCTAACATAAAAAATAAAATGTGAATGCATTTAGTCGATCTATCATCTGTGAACAGTACTTCATTCGTACTTTTAAATTCTTAAGAAATGAAATAAATAAAAAGTTTTGAAAATAACTGCAGTTAAAAAATCAATGAAAGTTTGCTCTGCACATTTTAAAAGATGATTTGATGTTTTCAAGTAAGTACTATACAACTGTAACGTTACTATTATATTATAACCTCATAGTTATAATATACAGTTTGTTTATTATTAATATTTTTATATACAGATACTGCTAAAAAACAGAATTTGAAAGAAAATAAATGCTATAAGTACCTTCAGTCAATTTACCTGGAAAAAAAACACAGCTACTGAAGAGAACCGTAGGATAAAGAGAAACAAGAGAAAAGAAGAACAAAAAATTTAATTTGGAAAATAAAGATTCAGTACATCAAACATCAATGAAAATTATAATAAATTGTAACTAAAACTAATTTTTTAGTGAAATAATTACTTTGATTGTCGTTATGATCATCATCATAAACTTCATTATTATCTTAGTTTTCAACAATAAGACTATCATCATTTTCTTTATTGCCTAATTCATACAATAATTGAATCCTATGGTTCTGATCAGTAGCTGTGTTTTTTTCCCAGACAAATTGACTGAAGGTATAGCATTTTCTTTCAAATCCTGTTTTTTTAGCAGTATCTGTAGATAAAAAAATTAATTATAGACAATAAATTGTTATATTAAAACTTTGAGGTTATATAGTATAATAGTAACGTTACACTTGTATACTTACTTGATAGATCGACTAAATGCAGTCACATTTTATTTTTTATGTTAGCCACCAGATGTCAGGAGTGAGCATGTCAAAGCCCAATAGGTGAGTAATTTTAATAAATAAATTTTTAACCTAAATTTGAAGCGAAAGATGCAATATCATAGATCAAGATGACGGCGAATCAGTTTTACAAGTACCGGATTGCCATAAGGGCCGACAATCCTCTCCACAAAGGAGTCAAACTGTTTCAGCAATATTATCTTATTGCTCCACAAAAGGAAGCGAAGCTTCCCCAGAGAACCTACGGTTCTTATATGGAGAGCCGAAGGCTCGACTAGTGTGGTTTACAACCGAGCGGGGCGCAGCCCCGCGAGGTGAGACTGTAACAAAGGTGGAGACGTAGGCTCCACAAAGGGAAGCGACAGAGAACCTACGGTTCTCAAAGTTTTGGCGATATCAGCATATCAGTATTTTATTTAACTTTCCGAGCAAAGCTCGGTCACCCAGGTACTGCGTATAAATACCTAAAATTTGCTCATGTTAAATTCATAAACAAACAATAAAGTGCAGTCGGTTCATCTCAAAGTTTATCGAACACAATATAACCTCACTCTGTAGCACATATCTACAAAATATAATTTTTGATTAATTAATAGGCAAAATATGTATATATATATTTATTAGCATAATTTATAATATATTTAAAAGGATTTATTAACTAACCTACATTATTTCCCGTTACAAAATGCAGCAAAATTCGACGAAATGTATTTTTGACACAAAAAAACAGTTGTTTCCATTTTAAACGTCAAATGGTTGTATTAATGCTCCGTCTTTGTCGCATTCACTAACTTATATCTCCCTCTCAACTTAATGCTGCGTCTTTGTCGCACTCACTAACTTATATCTCCCTCTCAACTCTGATGATGCACTTCCGTAAACGATTTCGTCAGGTATCTCGATATGATGTATTTCCGTAAACGATTTCGTCAGGCATTTACCAGCTTACTCCCCAAGTCAAGCGTGCCTAAAGAAGTTTTACTTAAAAAAAAAGTGAAATAAGGAAGCCAAGTGTAAAAGTAGAACTATAACATAATGTCACTTTCATTACGCCATTAGATATATAATCACAATTATACACGACGTCAGTATGGTTGAAAACTTTTATATGAGGATTCCCTTTGTGAGTTTACGAGTACAGCCAGTGATCCGTTTTTTAAAAACATTTTTACGCGTTTTTTCGAGGTATAGCCCTATTTTTCCAATATTGATTCTAAAACGAAGCCAACTTGATGAAATTAAAAGTAAAAACATTATTAAAAACACGCTCTTATTTAAATGCTCTAAAAAGAAGAAATATAGGTACTTTAAATTAAATCAAACCCAACCATTCATTACATAATACAATTTAAATGATATAAAATCTTGTCGCGATATTTTCCTGGGTAAATTTATTTTATGAAATCAAGTTACGTATTGTATTCTTGTTTATTTACACAGAAAAATCTCGAGCAAAGCTTTTATATCATATAAACTGTATTATGTAATGAATGTTTTTTTTTATGAAAAAGCTAGTCTGCGGATATGGATTTGCTTACTGAAGAGTATGCTTAATTTGGTGCAAATGTCGAATTGATAATAACATTGAAATTAAGAAAAAAATATTATTATACCTAAGGGATATATTATTAAGGGGTTACATTTTTTATTTTATCCAAGAAGAAAGTTAAGTTCACATAATAAAGCCACACTGCCTGTATTAGGAAATATACACTATTTTGTCGGCAGGATTTGGCACTGCGACCCTAGTTTTTTTTTTAAATTGAAGAATAAACGAGATGTAAGGAGTCTTGTCAAAAATAACTTTTAGAACAGGTTCTAGATTTATTTGACCACATATTTTACACAGAGCTGATAAATAAGTTCTAGTACTACACGAAACGTGGAGAGGGCACGATATCCACTTACTTCTATTGTATTCTTAAAGAAGATCACACGAGAGACTTTTGAAAATTCTCCCTCATTCATTAAACAACGTGTTCGTTTCTTCAGTAGCGTATCATCTCTTCATCTAGTCTCAGTGTTCCTTTAAAAATGTCCTATGGCTCCTTATTTCAACAATGCGGTTATTAATACTTATTTGCATAAAAAGTTGAAGAAATGCATTATTGCTCAATTTGTATGACCACTTTTCATTGTCAGAAAATCTGATCTGACAATGACCTAAGATTGGGAATATACTATTTTTCCATATGAAAAGCATTGTAGAGTTTTAAATCGTTCCTGATCGAACAATAACTGATCGATTGAAACGATATTTTTCTTAAGCTGTGTATATGTTACGGTTAATATAAGAAAGTAGTTTATTCGCGAATTAACCGGCTAGTACCCGAATTAACCAACGTCAAGGATTGGTTAATTCGGGTAATTAGCCGATTAATTCGCGAATTCACTACTTTCTTGTGTTAACCGTAACATATACATGTAAATAACATCGTTTTTTAATACATTTTCCACTTCGAATTTTGGCGAAAATTTAGCCTAAAAAGCGATCTTTTTGTATGTAGAACAATAATTTCTTTTTGTGTGATTACAATCTGTTCTATAGTGGACAGGGAGATGATCTCAATCTAAGGCAATTGTCAAATCAATTTTTTTGACAATCAATTCTGCAGCCCAGTATAATTAATGTATTAAATAAATAAAGATATCTAAAAAAATTATATACTCAATCTAATATATAAAATTCTCGTGTCACAGTTTTCGTTGCCATACTCCTCCGAAACGGCTTGACCGACTTTGATGAAATTTTTTGTGCTTATCCGGTATCTATGAGAATCGGCCAACATCTATTTTTCATCCCCCTAAATGTTAGGGGTAGTCCACCCCTAATTTTTTTTTCTTCCTTCCCCATTCGTTCTTTTGCACCCGGGTGAAACCGGGCGGGACCGCTAGTAAACTATAAATATGCACTAAAAAAATATTTCTAATTCCTTGTAAGAAATACGCTGCTGGCTTATGAAAAATCTCGTTGAGAAGAAAGGATTTTTATACAGTAAAACCTCGTTTATTAGAGATAATGTAGGAAGGAGATACTTCGGATAAGCGAAAACTTGGACAACACGGAAATTTTAATTATTTTTTATATACATATTTGAAATGCAAGAATGAAAGGATCCTGCACAAACCTTATGGGATTTGGTGCGCGGTTAAATTGATCGAAAATGATTTTAGTTTATAGTTTAAAGATCACTAAGATAAAGTGTCCATGGGTGCTTAGCCTATAAACCAATAGATTTTTAGCTACAGATATATTTAGCGAGATTTTAGATATAGGGATATCCATTGAATTCACCATCTTAAAAAATCGTAAGTTCTAGAAATATGTTTTCAAGAGCACTGAAACCAAATATGACATTATTACTTTATACAGGGTGACAGCTTCCAACATTACCTAGTTTTTGACTATTTTTCTATTTCTAAAAAAAAAGTACAAAAGTTGAACATGGAACATGTTTGTGAATTCAATGGATATTCCTATATCTAATATTTCACTAAACATATCTGTAGCTAAAAATCTATTGTTTTTTAGGCTATGCGCCCATGGACACTTTTCCTTAGTGACCTTTAAACTATAAAATAAAACAATTTTTGATCAATTTAACCGAGAACCAAATCCCATAAGGTTTGTGCGGGGTCCTTTAAAGTTTAAACACAAAAACATTTACATAAAAGTGAAAATCTAATCAACGCGAATTAATTTTTGAGGTACTAAGCATTGCTACTAGTTACTACATAACGTATAACTTGGCACTAACGCGACTTAAAAAACGCGAAGATTCGATTGATCAAAGGCTGGATAAAAAAAGTTTTACTGGTAGTTTGGGAGCCGCAATCCCAAGTCAAATAAATGACTTTTTTTTCCTCAAATAATTACCCAAATCATGCTATAATAATAATTAATAGAAATTCATATAAAAATTTATTTGATTTAATTTAATGCGAATTATAATTAAATAATATTATAGTAATGTAATTAATAAAATATTAATTGATTAGTATTAGCTGTCACTAGTCACTGTCACTACAACAACAGAGATAAAAAAAAACAGAGATAGAGGCCACATGCCAGTATTAAAAAATTAATAAATTCGAAAGTACGTGGTAAATTATTCTGAAATTTTTGCAGTGTGTATTTCAGACATCGTTCTATCCATTAAAAAGCTTTCTTTGTGGGGTAAAGTTTGTCAATTTTTTACAAACCTTCAATGTCCGGAGTTATTGAACAAGGACACTCATAAGGGCTAGGTTATTTTTACATAACCTTAATTAATTATATGTCTTAAACGGTGTGGTAAAAAAACCTGATTCTTTTTCTGTAGGTGTCTTTAATTATAACCTTTTGAATAAATATAAAAAAATGTAGGGTCAAGTTTAAGTCATTTGGCTACCAAAATATCTTATAAAAACCAACGTATGAAAAAAGTTATTGCGACTAAAAATGCATTCACATTTCCAATGTTACGAAGCAGCTTTTTGGTTCAATACGTGCGTACATTTAGCCACATTAAAATTTTATTTGCGTACCATGTCCCATTCGAATACGAAAAACCAGCCATGTAAATTCGATAACGTATTGTGTCCGAATCACTTTATAGCACCGATGCTTTATAGCCATTAAATTTACGTCTTTTTACTTCAAAATACTCAGTGTGGATACCTAACTGTTGTACACTTTCACTAAGTATTCCCGTTTGTAAAATAGAATTATAGTTTTATTTTTTCTCTTTATCGTTTTTTATTTTATGCACAGAAAAAAACATGGGTTATGGAAGAGATTGGATTATTAATATAGGAACGAATTTTTATTTTTAATTTCATTTGGTAAATTTTACTATATTTATAATTTGTTATTTAAGAAATTTGAGTCCGCTTTCGAAAACATTTTTGACTTTACGATTTATTCTTTTGAAATAAAAATAATATAAGAAATTCTTTTATTTATTTTTATGTGATTATTTTATTCTTTATCCGACAGAAATATAATTTTTAAAAGATCAGGTGTGTCATAATCACAATTAGTAGAAGTGAAACTTTTTATTTAATAAAATTATATTATTATGGAAATACATGTCGTTTCCACTTATAATTTTATATTTCTTTTAATTTACGGATTGTCTAACAATACTATAACAATGTCTTTTTTATCAACAGAGAATAAAAAATATGCTATTTTTTATTTTTGAATCCTATAACTGATTTTATTTTATATATTTAAAATTATTACCTATCGAAATATTGTCATTATTAAAAAAATGTACAATTTGGGGATTTGAATCCGGGTTTAACATTTTCAAAAGACAGTAAGCAGCCGCGCTGAGCCAGCAAATATACTTAATGGACATCTATACAAAGCGCAACTGCAATTTTATTTTTCGTTACGAGTCAATTTCCGTTACGTAAAATGCTGCGTTATTGCGAACCAAAAAGTTTCAAAAGAAAAGACGCCTTCTCGATTTATATACTTAAATTATAGACAATTTATTGTAAAAGTACCTACCAGAGAACAACACCACCGGTACTTCCAGATCTGGTTCTGAAAAAAAAAACAAACAATATAAACTATATGTCAAAATTAGATGAGAGAAAGGGAGAGAGAGAGAGAAAGAGAGAGAGAGAGAGAGAGAAAAACGACTGCAGAGATTGTTAATATCTATTTCTAAACAATGATTTCAGTTTATTCCATTTTGGTCATTTATTCAATTTTTCCACACAGGTGGAATGATACAAATTTAGGTCAAAAATCACTTTTCAAAATGTTAAAATATATTTTTCGTTTTTTTTTCAACGGAGATACTAATTTTTTTTACGTGAAGGCGCAAACGAGACGTGTCAGGTCTGGTCCGTCATTATGACGCTCTACAGACACGACGTATCATATTTGTGGTCGCATAGGACATTACATTAATTTTTACATCTATTCAACTGTTAATGTTCTGTTGCCTTCATGACTTGCTATATTGTTTACTACTATAAATATGATACTTGTGCCGCATGACGTCACCCGAACTGAGATTTGTCAAACTTAAACTTTGAAGTAACGTAACTTTATTATTTTTTAAATGTAGTAACATACAAAAAAAATTAGCAACTATGGGTAAAAAACAGGAACCAGTATTGTAAAATTGTAATAAATTGTAATATTTTTATAAAATGTGACAATAAATCTTTTATCTATCTATCTTACCTATTATTTTTAAAGATAATACAAAAATTATTTTGACATCCATTATTTAGTTTTAAGGACTATGATTAAAAGTAAAAAAAATATAAGAAACTTACTAATTATTACACGCGTCAATATTTTTTATTTAAAATTTTATTTTTTTTTCTGACAAAAAATTAAATTTATTTGCACTTTTCAGGCCTAGCATAAATTAATTATTACATCAATTGATTCATTTGTGGTCTACGATATATTAGGTTATAAGAGCAGTTCAAGGAAAACAACACTAAATTAAATTAGTTTCAACGCCGTAAGTAAATATGTTATACGGGCTATAGACGCCGCTCCGAGGGTTCCACAGTTATGCTGTACAAGAGAGTAATTATTCGTGAAATTAGAATTTAACGATGAGATAATAAACAAGCAAATAATCATTATAATAATACAGTAGCCAAGGGAAATATAACTGCACGGAAAATGTACAAACGCGTGTTTGATATTTCACAACTCATAACAACCTGGACATATATACATATTATGTAACATGTTAATTTGACTGGCGAGGTTATTATGTTTGCCAGCTTATTGCAAACACTCGTAAAAAATTGGTTGTCTGTAAAGTCGGTTTACGGACGATAGTTTTACGTGATAACGTCATAAAGAAACATTGATGAACTCTCTGATGTCACGCGAGAAGAGAGAGAAATGCGTACAAGCAGACGCTTGGGCCGATCGTGCCTCTCTATCGCTTATACCGCGCTCTCGCTTGCACGCTCAGGCTCAGGCGGAACGTGACACTTTTTCGTGCGTGCAGCCGGTGTTTCATCAATTTATAAGACGTTATCACGTCAAAAATAGATCAGAATAACGCTGAAGAATAGGGTATTTTGCACAATGTAAGAAAAAATCTGATAATTAATATTCTTGATAGATATTTTGCAAAAAGCAAACGAAGAATGTTGATTTCTATTCATAATAATGCACCATAAATTTTATACTTTAATTTTAAGAATTGTATTTTTGAATCTGTTCTTCAAAAGTCTAAAACGCTGTTTGCCATGTGGGATTCTGGCGTGACGTCACTTCGTCCTTAAACTACCTACGGTTATGTTGTACTGTGTGTTATTTTGAAGTTATTTCAAGTTATTATCACGTTTATAGACTTCTATCCCGTATTTTATTAATTTCGAATCATAGGAGACGGTTTCGTAAAAGCAGAAAGTACTAATCTACCAAGGATAAATACGTTGTACAGTGTTACTATGGTTAGTGTACACTATCGTTATTATTTACAATCATAGTGACGTCACGAGTCGTTTTCGTGCGAAATTTCATAATTATAAATTAAAAGTCGTTTTTATTTCCCGTCTCTGCTATAGCAAGGAAGTAAGTATTTGATTTAGTCCGAATTTTTTATCCTAATAATCATTTCAGGTCATTTTTCATTCAGTTAAAAAATGTAGAAAATAAAGAGGACTGTGTTAGATGGACAATGGTACGAATGGCATCTGTCGAGAAACGCATTACATATGTAGTTATTGTTTCATCTGTTATTTGTAAGTGACTTCTCCTAAATAATGTTTTTGTCTTTGGAGCAATTAAGAATTTGAATGGCTATTTAAAGTCTCTAAAATAAAAGACGGGTTGCACTCCGGGAGTGCCGGCAGAAGTGAAAACTTGAATATTAACGTCTCATTAGAAGCATTGTTTATTTATTGGCAACACTTGTAAATAAAATGGTTGTATCATAGATTGCATTTTTATGTACGATATTTCAACGCTGGATGTCTAACGTTGTATAAAAAAATAAAATGGTTTGTATCATAGATTGCATTTTTATGTACGATATTTCAACGCTAGATGTCTAACGTTGTATAAAAAGTATCTGGCAATTACTATCACTTAGAGAGTCTCACCCAGTTCTTACTTTTCCTGACGCGAGTTTAACATTTTTTACCCATTACAAAAAAAGTGTACAACACCGCTAAAGAAGTTTTCACTTCAAAAATGTTGGACAGCAATACCTTCTCAACTAAAAGAGATATGTACTAAAGTTTTCATTCGGTTCTTGGAATCAACGTGTCTTTTTTCTGCAAGTACTAAGTGCAAAAACTGTCATTCTTTTAAATCTTAAGTTTTTACGTTTATGATTTAGGAACGCTAAAATTTAGGTAACTATCTACCAGGATATTTTCAGCATGAACAATAAAAACAATACCCTGATACAATTACCTTGTAGTCTGCTACTGAAGCACACAAGAAGACGTGCTAACAAGTCCCAGGTGTACTCCCTAAAAGAGTACAGCACCGATCCAATAACGCAGTAGTTCCTTATTCGTAGTGTGCTGCTTATTTCAGATATAGAGTGTAGTGATGTGTCCACATGACTCTTTATTGGGAGCTGGCTCCGTGCTCTCCGCTCACTAAAAAGAGTCGCTCAGAGGGAGTCGTTCAAAGGAGCGACATTAGACAGTACACACTACACAAGAATGCAGACTGCAGAGGTGTGAACTGTCATAATGCATGATCAGGAGTCACGAAGCATTGCACAGCGCAATACACACTCAGCTCTGAGCTCATTTTAATATGATACTGATCTTATATTATTCGCATTTCGGATAAACTATAAAGTATACCTAATAAAAGCTTAATAATAATAATGTTTATTGTTACAATATTATGTCTTTGTCAACGACGTCAATGTGAATGGTTTAAGTCACTGTAAACAGTGTGTTATTCAACATTAAACGACTCAGCAAAGATAACTCCGTACGTCAAAGTTCACTAGTGCCTCTGTGGCCTGTGCTGTGTGCGCTCTGCAAATGTGCGAATGCAACAGTACAGAATATCTCAGCACAGAGCAATGGCGCTCGGAGTGAGTCATTCACAAAAAAAAAGAGCGACTAGCTCCGCTCCGAAAAAGAAATCGTTCGTTACGAACGACTCGCTCAGGAGCGACACATCACTAGAGTACAGCACCGATCCAATAACGCAGTTGTCCCTTCTTCGTAGTGTGCTGCTTATTTCAGATATAGAGTGTTTGCAACTGGGCCATGAAGGAGGATTCACTAACGAACGTATCTCTTATCACGATGCACTCCGTGCAAGAGTCCCGACAACGATACTGTAAACTGTAATGTGTAGACATCCAATTTCGCAGTATAACATGTTCTTTTGTATTTCAAGTAGGTATGGTTTGTGATCCAATCACTGTATTGTAACAAAACTGTTCTAGTTCGTGGTGGGAAATTATTTATTTACAATAACAAACGGTTAACAAAACAGTTAAACACCCAAACGAAAAGTACTTCTTTAACGCAACAGAAACAAAACAACAAATTCTGAGTAATAAAATAAAAGAATAAGTAACGAAGAATATAGAGTCACTAATTATGTACCTACACAAAATATTTACACTACAAGAACACCCCCAAGTTTTATTCACACTTATCTATTAACTATATACACACGATTGTTTACAAGAGGTTATTTATGTTAAACAAGATTTATATCACTTTAGTCAATGGTTTATTAACCCTTTCTGCACTAGCATTTATTTATACAGTTCATTTATCTTCTATCTTTACAGTTACCTCGGCATTACTGCACCGACTGAACAATTTATATCACAGTTATATGTGACCCACTGTACGTTTGCCGTATGAACTCACTCAGACACGAAATATGAGTGACTGACTGCCTGACTGTGCCGCCTGGTCGAATGTTCTAGAAACATCTCGCTGGGCCGAGAACCTTCCTACACTTGCATTGCCTTCTATGAAAGTCGGGATTTGGCTACCTGCTTTACAAAAACATGCGATCTGCAGTCATTGTTGTTGTTGTCGAGAACATTCTATACAGAAAGCATTGGCGCATCAGCTGGAAGGGAAACATGTAACAGTATTCAAGTCAGGGCCCGCTTTAACCTATTGGAGGCCCTGGGCACATTAGGATAAAGGGGCCGTGCTTTGAGGTTACACGCACTCATGTTTTTTTATGTGGTCAATATTAAATGCCAACGGCAGGGGGCGAATAATTTCGAGTACTCTGGGACGACACTGAATTTAATTACGTAATTATGTAATTGTATTCATTATTCAATCATCAATCTGTTCAAGTGACGCTAATGACTTCAATTGTCGAGCGTCTAAAAACTGCAATCTCTCCCCGTATTTGAAGTGTCGTGTTTTCTTTCAGGTGTGGTGTGCAATTGTAGTATGGAAGAGGACGTGCAAACAAGTCCCAGTCACGAGTTTCAAGTGTACTCTGTGCAAGAGTACAGCAGCGTCACTAGAGACGGTGACGCGCAAATGTCCCCACCTCAGCAGCAACCCGTTAACACCGCGCTTCACGATTCGGCAGCTCTGCCGGTACAGTGCACATGTACAGGTGGGACTACGACAATCACCGCGGGAAATCATCAGTCCTATTGCGTCACTGCACCCGGACAGAACGGGGTTGCTCAATTGTAAGTGTTGATATATGCGGAGATTTAGTCGATATTTCGCGTTTTTCGACAAAATCACAGAGCAATAAATTATATATCCACCAGACTTTATTTATTAATTATTTTTTTTTCGCCCCCCCCCCCAAAAATCTTTCCATTGATGTAAAAAGGCGAGGACAAGCTTTTAAAAAAAATTACTTTTTGTAAAATCGAAATTTCTCGCGACAAACATTATTTACGATTTCGTGACCGAAATGTACCTAATAAATTACTGATAATTAAAAAATAAATAAAAAAATGTCTATACTTACTTTATTTCAGACACGAAATTGTTTGTAAGTTTTTCAGAAAAAATGATGTTTGCAGTGAGAAATTTCGAAAAACATAGGATTTTATCAAAAAATGAACTTAGATCGCTTTGCGGGACGTGTTATTTTTATTAAGAGCTTGTGCTTGCCTTTTTACTTCAAAAAGAAGCTTTTTAGGAGGCGTCGAAAAACAATTAGGTAATTTTTAACGACCAGTCTGATATCCACGCAATGTTTTACACAATAATCCTATATTCTATAGCTAAAGTATGCTGTTAATATTGTTGAGACGCGCCCATTGTTACAATGCAATATAAAAAAAAATATTTTCAAACTAGCGATCCGTTCCGGTTTCACCCGGGTCCAAAAGAACAAATGGGGGGAGGGACATGAGTACGCACGTTGATCTTAGTTTACCGAGATGAATGTTGTGTCCAAATTTCATGACGATCGGAGTTACCGTTCAAAAGTTTTTGTCGAACGGACAAATTTTGAGTAGGTATATATTTTTTACACCTTGGGTTACATTATTGGAGTTTTCGTAGAGATCCCTAATTTAACTCGATTAACAATAAAGCCTTACTCAGTGATTACTTAGTGAAAGAATTTTTAAAATCGGTCCAGTAGTTTTTGAATTTATTCATTACAAACAAAAAATACAAAGCTTTTCTCTTTATAATATTAGTATAGACAATCGTTTACTATCGCGGCGGATGAGTTAAAATTTACTCACATTCAAGCAATCAACCTTTTTCATATTTGAAGCGGTTTTTTAACAGTAAACGCACCTCTTGCGATAGCTGATATGAACCTTTTATGCGAGAGCTGATATGAACCTTTTATGCGAGAGCTAAGGAAGAATCGAAGATGAAATTTTTCCATTTATTAATCAGTACCTAGTCAGAGACAAATTTCTATATTATCAGGACCATTAATTCGTTAAGACATATTAAATTGTGATAAGAAAAAAAAAATAGGTGCCGTCATAGGACGCCTGACAGATGTTAAACATAAATTTAAACTTGCCGAATACAACTTTAAGTCACAAAGCCTATGGACATTCCTCGGACACTTCCTAAAGCAACTTTAAGTTACGAACAGCACCACCTAAGTGGCTATTCTAGTAACTAATAAATCTCAGCTACAAAATTCAAATCTTTAATTAACGTCTGAATAGAACTCTTCAAATAAATAAAATTATCGACCAACTGTCATCTATTGAGTTCTTGAATTATAATTTTATTATTTTTGTCAAAATTGGTCGATAATTTTATTTATTTGAAAATCTCAGTTACATTAACTGAAAAACGTAACGTTCCCTAATAAAACCTCGTCGCCCCAATTGCACAATTTTCTTTCCAACCAAACTCGTCATTAGACGTTTCACATACAAAAAATATGTCAGGATGGAATATTTTACCAGCTTTCAGGATTAAAACCTGAGAGCTGTAATAATTTGAGCAGTCATTAAAAAATCTCATATAATTGGAATGTATAGGTTTGTATCAATTAATTGCAGAAAGATCCATTACGATGACGACTACATATCCGTGAATATGGAGGACTTCGACGTGATCGATAACGAAACGATAGTGTCGATCCATCACGAACTCGACAGTCCTCATCGGCAACAGTTGGAGGACGTCAGCTATAGACGAAAACGACACGCGCGCAGGAAGAAGCGCAGGCGACGGAAACAGCGTCAGCAGCATCATCTGGAAGTGACGACGCGTCACGAGCGCGTGATCGACCCCACCGACGATCTACCGCAAAGGGCGCGATGGACAATCGTAGCCACCGCTTGTCTTTTGTTATTTTTATGCTTGTTACTTGTCGGCATCACGTTAAGGATGGCGCCAATTATCGACGAAATGGGTAAGTTTGTTGCTATTGACATTTTTTACAACTATTTAGAGACTATGCTGCAGCCGTCTGGTTTAACTGGCCATTTCATAAAATGTGCAGTTTAGTCAGGGTTGCCAGATGACGGGTTTTTTTTCTCGTACCAGTGTAGCTAAATATCTCGTACTTTCAACAGTTAATCTCGTACAAGTATAAATTTAAAGTAGGTATATCGAATAAAATTTATAATTTATGCTATTTACTATACCATTTAACTTTAAGTAGTCATATTCTGTGCGCTTTTAGCTGTCAATTCAAATGAAACAATTAGAACTGATAGTGATTAACATTAGTGTAATAAGGACAACAACAAATAAATACATTAAACGGGGATTCCCCACTCAAGTTGTTTACTTTCATATAGTGATGAGGTAGTGCATTTAGTGATGCGCCCAGTCGATCGTTTTGTGGTGTGTGAAGTAGGTAGATATGCAAATTCTTACACTTTTTGGCTGATACCTAGCGAAGGCAGTCATCATTGTGAAAATCTCGTACAAAATTGTGCGAGAATTTTGTTATTCTTGTATCTCGTGCAAAAACTGTAAATCTCGTAATGGTACGAGTTTTCTCGTACGGCTGGCAACCCTGAGTTTAGTAATTTCGTTCAGCTAGCTTCAATACTATTTTGCTTCAATTTGTACACCACGACCTAATTATGTACAATTAGGAGGCAATAGGGGTGTTGCCATTAGTTGTAATTTCATGAAAATTTATGTTTAAACAATTAATGGTGATATTTAAATACCTAAAATATTTTTCTCTACATTTATAATTAATTATAATAAATTGAATAAAGTTAATTGTTCAGCTAGCTTCAATACTATTTTGCTTCCATTTATTCGCACACCAACCTAATTATGAACAATTATGAAGCAATAGGGATGCTGCCACCAGTTGTAATTTCATGAAAATTTATGTTTAAACGATTAATGGTAATATTTAAAAACCTAAATTATTTTTCTTTACACATAATTATAATAAATTAAATAAAGTTAATTTATAGGGCTATAAATTATACTCCTTATCACGTGACTGCAAACACCAAGCACAGCAGCGCATTTACATTACGTCATAAACCGCTAATGCCATTTTCAAAGAAATATCTCTCACGTTTTTGAAACTCCCTTGTTAATAAATAATTGTATTTTGTATAATGGAAGCTGACATTTGATCTCAAATTAGTAAGTATTTGGTTTTCACAATCAAAGGCTTTTTTATACGATAATCTCAATTTGTAAGCAAGTTCCATAGACTGACATGCAGAGGCTCGTCGTAGTTAGTGACAAATTTAAGTCCAAATCTTTGATTAACGTCTGATTAGAACTCTTCAATAAATAAAATTATTGACCAATTTTCAGACAAATTGTCTGAAAAATTGGTCGATAATCAATAAATAAAATTATCAACCAATTTTTCAGACAATTTGTCTGAAAATTGGTCAATAATTTTATTTATTGAAGACAAATTTAAGTATTTCAGCGGGAAATTTAAAAATTATTTTAATTTTTTCTTCAAAATTAAACATTTTTTATTATTCAAATTATTTTTTCGGGTCTATCTACAAAATAAAAACAGTTTTCGAAAATTAGTCAACATCTCTATTCTACCTATTTCAATTTTTTATTAAAATATTGTAAAACAGGCACTCGCGCATTTATTTGCGAAGCTGACAACTGTGATAAAAAACTTAAATAATAAATTAGCATATAAAAATGTTTTTCTTAAAAACATTTTTATTGATTTAAAATTTTCTGTAGGTATTGTTTTTTTCATTTTTTTTTTTTAGATTAAAAAATTAAATTTCTGGACTTCTTTTGTTTATTTTCTAGTTTATAATTACATTTTGAATCAGGGGATATTTTGATTTGGAATATTTCAAATTATGTGACATTTTGAACTGTGCCTAGTCGCGATTCACAATCCATAAATTAGAGATCAATGGGTTGCATGGACGAATTTAACTACAAGTAACGTTTTTTCTCGTACCTACACGAAACATTGTCCTATTATATTACACATCACGTATATTCATATATTATTTTGATGCTAGTTAGAAACAGCTGTTAAAATATATGGCCATGTTTTTAATTGCGGTCGGTTTTACAGCATCGCTACATAGCATCGGAAATTTCAACGTTATTTTATTTTTTAGACATTTTTAACCAACATTTTAAATGTAAAATTATGACAACATTTTATCAAAATGCAGTTAGCTCAGTTTCTGATATGACTTAAAGACCGCGCGCACGGACCAGCAACTTTTAGTGTAGGTTCCGCGTGCGGCAGACATTTTGCAGTTTTCAAGTAGGTACTGAGTGTGCAGTTCAATGAAATATTTTTTTATTTTGACGATGTTGTGTGAAGAGAACGAAGAGGAAGGAGCCAGGAAAAAAATTCCAGCCAATTGGGCGACAGGACCGTTCCAACTTTAGAATGTTGACATTTGACATAGTATTATAAAGAAAATAAAATTTCTGATATCGCGTGGGTGACGCGGGTAATGGCTAGTATTCAATATGATATTTGCTATTCGTGTCCATGGTTACCTACATAATATGTTCCATGTCATGTAAAAATTAATCAAAGTATGCTTAGCTAGTTTATTTCTAACAGATCTACTAAACAAAAAAACAGCTGTTTTTTTTATTTTCAAAATATTTCCGAAACTATACAGTTTGGAAAAAATCAATAAAACTTTCTTGAAAAAATAAATATAATAATAAGCCATTATGAAAAGTATACTATTATTATATAAGAAAACACTGTTATAGCATATATTTCTTCTGCACATGCGCCGATTTTTCTCAAAAACAATAGGGCTTTTCACATTTGCATACCAAACAACCTGCCAAAATTTGGTTTCAATACGCTTGATCTGTATCGTGCTCACAGACAAACAGACAAATAGACGCACATAACATAACATCTGAGTATCTTATCGTACGTACTGTGCTGGTCCGTGTAGGTATATAGTGTGCGCGGTTGTTTTTAAATTAAATCTAGATTTAAAGCTCAAAATCGTATCAGAAACCTGCAGCATAAGTCAGTTCAAAGAAGCTTTACTTATCAAGGATTAATGAAACTAAGATGAATCCCACGCGGGGCGTGATTCGCTTGCGCCGATTATTTCAGTTGAATGTATGGACGTGTTTGAACCAGCGAGAATAGTCGCTTGAGTAGCTCAAACCATTCGCGTCCCACGTGGGATTTGCCTCATTTTAATTGAATATGAATATTTTATAAAGAGTACAAAAAAGAGAACAACAGGAACTTGTAGAGGTAAAATTATAATTTTAAAATATCACATATTTAAATTTTACTTAAGTGCTTTTTTTCAATATTATATTACTTTGCATGTCAGTTTTTTTATTCTTTGACATCTTTACTAAGTCGTGACACATCTAGTTTGGAGAAAATTATCGTTCAGAGAGTCCACTGTATTTTTGAGTAACTAAATTATTAAACAGGTTGAAACACAGGACTGAGAACATAGGGAAAAAATTTCAGCCAATTGAGAGACAGGGCGCAATTCCAATTTAAAAAATATTGATTTTTGACATAGATGTTATACCGGGTAATTTTTTAACCTGACACATCCAAATATCTCGAGAAGTAAGCACTCTGGGGAAGAATATCTCGGATAAAAGTCAAATCATTCCAGGAGGGAAAGACTTTGGTACAAAGCTCCTGCCCACTCTCCTTAAGAGGAGAGGGGAACTTTGAAATGTTAAATGGAAACCCCTATTTTTATCGCGGATTCTTTTTAACTGAGTCAAATGTATAATCTAAGTCACGCCGACAAAGTATCGCGGTCGAACCGCCAGTATCAAAATAAAACTTTATACCAGAAACCAATAAAAAATATATATGCCAATGTAGACCGGTCGATTATCGACATTTGTATTCTGATCGGGGGTTTCAATTGAAATTCATTTGCATATCAACAAGCTTATAAACGTGTCGACTATGTTACAGTATCTATAGATAGCCAAGTGTAAACCAAACTGCGTTTGCACATTTACCCTACAAAATGTGCCGATCTCACCTGGTTTTAATTAAAGCTTGTAGCATACGTGTTTAGAAGAGCATGTATAATATACAGTGAGTTTCATTTAAGGATGCATGAGTGGTATCTCTCTTCAGCGAAAAATGAATTAAATTTTGTCAACGTATTTCTTAAAATATCTGCAATAAGTACCCAAAATTTTAGAACGGTGAACTAACTCGTTTATAAAAAGAAATCTGAGCTCTTAAGAGTATTAGTCCCTGCAAACACCCCCTGCACCCTTCATCACAAATCTTTTCCCCTCGCCTAAAAACGGTTCGCGCTCTCCCGACGCTATTTTTAAAGCTAGAGGGTTCTGGTAAACGCCAAATGAAAGACAAAGAATCAGACTACAGATCCCTCAGGCGATTTTTTTGAAAAACAGTTTCGCCTACGTGTGAAATATTACGTAACTTATTATTTATTTCAAAAGGCTGTAAGTTGTTTCAGGACTTTTTTTTCAAAAAATTCGCTTGAAGGATCTGTAGTCTGATTCTTTGTTTTTCATTTGGCGTTTACCAAAACCCTCTAGCTTTAAAAATAGTGTCGGGAGAGCGCGAACCGTTTTTAGGCCAGGGGAAAAGATTTGAGATGAAGGGTGCAGGGGGTATTTGCAGGGACGAATACTCTTAAGCCGACTATACACTTGCGAGCCGAGCCTACCGCGAACCGGTAGTTAACATAATTGGGACGGTGTGCCGAACGCCGAACGAGCCGCTTGCGAACCGCTCGCGATGATCCATCGAGGGTCGTTTTTTTTGACGAACACACAGCGAACCTGGTGTAAGTTGGGACGGCGTCATCGGAGGTCAATATTGGTTCGCTGTAGGTTCGCTCTTCCCAATGGTTCGCGAGCGGATCCAAGTGCATTCGTGACATTAACGAGCATGACATGAACCTTCCGCGAGCGGTTCAGGAACGGTTCGGCTCACAAGTGTATAACGCGGCTTTAGTATGGGAAAATAGCGCATTCATAGTTTGAAACACAGACATATCACCGAGAAACATTTGTAATTTTTAAAGTTATTTCGATGGAAAAAAAGCATATTTTCAAGATTTTTTTAGATAAAATTTAAAATTTTATTTATTTGTATTCACTGAGCTAACGTATGTGGATTTTGTAATCCGGTACTATATATACAGACAGAGAAGAATCCTATTATATTATGTTTAACTAGTAGTTACCCACGGCTTCGCACGCGATTGAGACGAAACACGGAAGCATTGCCATTATTTGGCATAGTTACTCCTTTCTCGAAGTAGATCCACCAAATAAATTTCAAAATTGATGACACTCACGTGATCAACGTCCTGATAAACCTTGAAAATGACACCCATATTGATTTTTAGACTATTTCTGAAGGGGTTGTTTTTGAAAAAGCATGAAACACGTGTTTATTTATTTGTTGACAGGAGTAATCCTGCGCATTTTTGAATTGATACATCTTATCTTAAATGATTCCTCCATGCAAATTTTGAACCCCCGTTACACCTTTTTAATTTTCAAAAATCCGTTCTTAGCGGATGCCTACGTCATAATGACTATCTGTGTGCGAAATTTCAGCCGAATTCATCCAGTGGTTTGAGCTGTGCGTTGATAGATCAGTCAGTCAGTCACGGATTCCTTTTATACATTTAGATAGGTATATATTAGATACAGACATTTCAGTTTTATTTATTTATATTCGGGACGAATTGAAAAACTCTTTGTAGTCGATTAAAAGTATTCAGTAATCCTTTTGAGCTTGTATGCTTATTTTGGATAAATATTTTTGTCACAGTCCGTGCATAGTTTATGTGCCTATAAAAGTTTTGGCACAATTAATATCACAAATATTTACGTTACATTTTTATGATGCAAGTACTAAACATTTAATACTGATTTAATTTCCTGTAATAAACAAATATTCCAGACATCGTATTATTCTATTTATAAAACAGTTCTTACTGTGACCTGGAAATTTTGTGAAAATCCAGTGCTTCCTTTGAATCATAAGTAATAAATTAATTTTCTCCAAATATTATTATCTTGTCTATTTGTCAGTTTCAAGTGTTTATGTTTAACAAATATATACTAGCTCTGCTCACGTGCATTTCACACTATTTCTCAATTATTTTTTAGAGCTAATCGCCAATTTGAGAAATTCCTTTATCATTTAAAAGAATACTTCTTTCTGAGTGACGTAGACTATATACTTAACACTAGCAGTCCCGCCCGGTTTCACTCGGGTGCAAAAGAACGAATGGGGAAGGAAGGGACATGATTAATTGAGTACGCACATTTATCTTAGTTTACCGAGATGATTGTTGTGTCCAAACTTCATAATGATCGGAGTTACCGTTCAAAAGTTTTTGTCGTTAAAAATCATTATTAATACTTTTTTTAAGTAATAAATTTCTCTTAATATAATAAAATTGAAAGCACTGTAGGGAAATTATTTTTATAAATTTTATCTATCTATCTATCTATCTATCTATCTATAGGTACCTATACCTATAGTTGTAACAGTTTTCAAATGAGCTATTAATTAGATTTATTTAATTTTAATTAGTCGTAATAAAATTTTAGAAAATTGAAATGTAAGCCTTAGAAGAAAGCAATGTAGAAAATAAAAAAAAAAACATTCGCCGACGTAGGGCTTGAACCCAAGACCCCGGCATTAAGAGTCTTACGCTCTACTGAGCGAGCTATCCAGGCTTGTGATCGTCACGCGCTAATATTGCAAAATTTAGTTAAGGCATTTCACCTGATAATATTTGTCGGACGGACTAGTTTTGAGATACATCTTGCACATCTTCTTCATTGATGTTCCGCTCCAATTGGTCGTAGCGTGATATTATATGGCCTATAGCCTTCCTCGATAAATGGGCTATTCAACAACAATTTTTTTTTTTAATTCGAACCAGTAGTTTCTGAGATTAGCGCGTTCAACCAAACAAACAAACTCTTCAGCTTTATATATTAGTATAGAAGTATAGACTAGAGTGAAATTCGGATGTGCACTGGACGAAAAAACACATTAGTATTTATATTACGTCAAACTCAAAAACCACCAGACCTCTGAAAAAATCACTATTTAAAAGTTTACTGCTTGACGAGAAACACAGCCCTGTATATTATTACAAAACTATAGAAATGTAGGTAAGTAGGAAATCTATCAAACATTTTTGGGTAGGTAATTGAAGCAGCGTGACAAATTGTGTAATGTCTCAACACAAAATCGAATTCCTGACTGAAGGGTAGTGGGACCTAGCCAAACCGTGAATTTTTAACTTTGCAAAATTTTATTTGAAAAAACACCCTGAAGTATTTTGAAATTTTAATGCCTACAAATTTAGTATTTCATAAAATAAAAAATAAATAAGCCAGATCATTTAGTCGAATCTAAATGTCTGCCAGGCAGTTACAAAACTGTCTATTATACGCAGTGGTGTTGTCGAGCCGGGACGCTCCGGAACGTCGTTCCGGTACTTCCTTTTTGGACAGGAACGCGTTCCGGAACTAAAGATGATTTCTGATAAGGAGAATTCCAAACAATGAAAAAAATAATGTAAATCTTACTTTAGGATTTTATTAATGTAATTTGTTTTTTTTGTCAAATCGACATAACAATTGAAAAAATTTGTAACAATGTGCCTACAAATAGAAAAATTCCAAACAATGAAAAAAATAATGTTAATGTATTTCAGTTACAGTTTTTTACCTCTTTTCACCCACTGAAATTCCCATCTTTGTAGTTTGTGCATTTTCGTTTCCTTTCCTTTTTATGCTATATACAGGACCGATCTTGGCGACGGGCGAAAATTCGTCAAATTTGGGACATGAGACCGCACAGAGCGGCCGCCTACCCAGGATCGGCCCTGTCTATATAATTATATATACGCGTTCCGGTAAAAAAAAAATTAGCACAACACCACTGATTATACGTGAGTGCGACTAAGACGCTACCAGTGGGAGAAATCATATATGGGCTGAATTGAAGCGTGCTGCGGTGCGATGTACGCTCTCTCACACTTCAATCTATCCGTAGGGTCTTACTATCAAGTCGCGCCTAAAAAAGTTTTACTTCAAAAATGTTCGCACGATACCAAGTACATTTATTATGTACACGTATCAATTTACTATCGATTTCTGATAAGGTAGAGAGGTTATAGTCGATGCTTTTTTTAAAGAAAAGTAACAAGTTTTTTTTGAAAACATATTACGCAAACGATATTACATTTTCCGTACCGTCGATGTATACTGACATTATCTGAAATTAGTCCTCCGCGTGAAATGTGATAAAAAAGTTCCAACGCGCCAGCCGATGTTGTTTTGTCTAGGTAAAAGTTATCGACTTCTGGCGAAAATTTGTTGGATAAAACTTTCTTCGAAGGTGAGTCACTAAGTTCTTTGTCACGCTTTAAAGCTGATATTACTTTACATTTTTAATGTACGTGCAGCTTTATAATGCGGATTTGCCCTATTTACCCGATCTTGTCCGGAATGGCCCCCTGTTACGACAGCGTAATGAGATGTGGTCTTAAAACCTTCCGAAATATTTTCTCTATCTATTCATGAAAATCGGTGGACCAGTTCCCAAATATAACGCGTACAGACAGACGTTTTACAATATTTCGAATTAACACGAAACCATCCTTTCTGAGCGCATTATTTATATCATAAAAAAAGAGACTGTGTATTTTACACTGCACACTATAGAAGTAAAACTAGTACCTATACCTAATTGTGCAAAAACGTTATATTTAACTCGCTTTCTTGTGTGTCTGTCCGGGTGGACCAGATACACATAATTCATTTTTACTTGTTTACCGTTGTAAGGGACGTAGCAATCACTGGTCTATGGCTCAGTTGGTTAGAGCGTCGTACTAATAACTCGAAGGTCGCGGATTCAATCCCCATAGGACACATAATATTTTTATTTGTATTCTTGTATTTTTTTATTGAAAAGTGTAAAAATAATAAAAGAAATAGTTTTTTTAATATACCACGTTTTAAAGCAAATTAAAAAGTATGGAATAATTATTTTACAGACAGATTTTTAACTTGTTGGATTTTAAACGAAAAACGTGGGGCGCATGCGACAGTTATATAAAAAGAAGTGTAGAGAGTAGCTATCAATGAAAGAAATCTATTTATGAGACAAACCGAATAATCCACCCCACGTTTTTCGTCTCAAATCCTACAAACTAATAATGTGTCTGTAAAGAAATTATTTTTTACTTTTTAGTTCGCTTTAAAAACGTGGTACATATATTAAATTTTTTTTTCATTTCTTTTTTATTTTTATGCGAGAATAACGGAAGTTTGTGAAAAAATAGGTGGTTTAATAGGTGTTTATGACAAAAACGAAGTGAGATTGGCGTAAATACAGCTATTAGACGCTACGCGCATGCGAATATGGTCGCTTTGATCTGTTAGTAGTCTTTTTTCGCCGAGCAACTTCATCCTGTAAAATTTGTGTTACAGTGTGCGCGCGCACCCTGTTAATTTTGATGTTACGGTGTGCGCGCGCATCGTTAACATTCACTTTCATAATTTTTTCATAACGCGCCAAAAGAAGTATAACTTCAAAAATATCATATACATCCAGATGACTTCGAAAATACTTCCAGATATCATGACATCGTATAAGTTAGACAAGGCATTATAAAATTGTAAAGATTACTGATTAGTGATGTAACGAATATTCGCATATTTTTTGACATTCGCATTCGCAAAATTCATGCAAATATTAATATCAGAAAAAAATCATAAAATATTGATTGATCAATATTTTTTTCTAACTACTTTTTTTAAAAAATAACCTAAGGTAACTTTGCAAATATATCTTTTATCAGCCTTTACTTCAACATCCGGTCATAAAGCTTTGGACTTAATTAATCAACCGAGTATCCAGAACTACTACACATGTGAGTGTGCGACTTGCGCGGCCAATCAACTGTCAAATTTAAACCTTGGACAAATGACGCTAGATTTGAAAACTGAATCGGAGGCAAATATGTCTAAAAATTTCCATTCGTTACTTCACTAGCAGAGATAATGTTCAACGGCAACTACGCGACTTTGACAAAAGGCCAAATCAACGGATAATAAGATTGAACGAACCGATCGCACAAAACAATAGGGATTTCTGTATCTGAGTGGTTTTCGATGTAAGCGGCAACCACAAACGAGCAAACCTGCGTAGTGCGCACCAAGCGTTACGCATTATAAGATATTGTCTGTGGTCACATGGCAAAGTGGGTTACAATTTTTGTCAAATTTTCATACCTTCCGATTCATGATCCACTCTTCTTCAACAACAGAAAGTACGTTACTTTCAAAGAAACCGGTCATCTACCCGAATATTTGACAAAAAAAGAAAACTTTAGGTTTGTTAATTCCAAGCAGCCAGAGAACGGTAACAGAACCGCCACCGTCTTGCGCAGTAGCTAAAACGAAACTATTTATATCAATTATTGAGCTACTGCGCATGACAGTTTTGCGCACTAGCAAGACTACCGTTCTCTGGCTGCTTGAAACAAAACTTTTATCACTGCGTCAAATTCACCAATAGCATATTGTGGTGGCATAAAGCGGAACATCTGAATGAGCTTAAAACATTCAAAGGTTATATTATTTTTTTAGAGATATTATATATATTTTAGCTTAAAGGTTTTGAGAAAGTATACCACAGAGAAATCGAACATGTTTTTTATGCGTAAAAAAAAGATTTATCCTCACGATATATCAAAAAAATGAAAAGTATGCAGCATTCAAAAACTCATGTTAAAATGAGTTTTTAAACTTCGCGCCAAAACGCCAAGGCCCGTGACCTGACGTCACCGCATCGAATTTTCATGTCAGATCACAATTATAGGCCTATTCACAATAGGTGGCGTCGCTATTCTGGGTGTAAAAAGTAAAAACATTAACGTTTCTGTGGAAACAAAAGAAATGAGCATAGTAAAAGGCCTCTTTTAAACAATTTTCGCTGATTTGTGTTATAAACTACGTGATATATTTTAAATAAATCTTTCAGTATTCCACTCTCCACATCATAAAATATTAACATTATATGGATTTATAAGTTTTATTCATATTCTCCATTTATAACAAGCAGCCAAATCTAGGACAATTAAAGTCATTTTATTTTATAAAAAATTACTTAACTCACTTTACCTTGTGGCCACAGATCGTATATAAAATATATTCTTCCTTGCACTGAAAAAATGTTGAATTTTTAATGTTTGCCGAATTGGAAAACACAAATTTCCAGTTCCACGAATATTTCAACAAAAAATGTTATTAAATTTACCGGCGAAGTAAAAATAAAGAAACACTTCTGAATACCAAACTTATTTCTGTTTGCGGTATTATTTACTTTTCAATGAAAATACATTTATCACTCACGTCTTGTCGAACAAAATTTACGCACCAACATAAAATTTTTATAAACTTGTAAGAAGGATATTTTTAAAAAGAATTTATTTGTACACTATTTTAAACGGAATATATACTTAAAAAAAATAAATGGCATAATATATGGATAAAAATGGTTTAATTGTGGTCACTAGTAAACACCAACTCTTATGAAAATTTACTACGTTTATAACTTTTTCCTGCGTGGGCACAGGAGTGCTTTAAAAAGATTCATTAAAATAAAATTGAGCTAATGTATTACTCCTAGTCATAGACTCTCTCCATTGTAATATTTCATTCAAATCGGTTGTCCCCAGAAAATAAAGTTTCGTGTTATCCCTTGAGAAGTAGGTACATAATCCACCGGAATAAAATTTAAATCTATTGCCCTGTTGAAACTTAATGGAGCAACAAACATTGAGGTACATATGTATACAAATTTATGATGTTTAGAATGTGTTGTGGAAACGTACAGTTCTTTTCTTGCTTTTTACTAGATTTATTCTTATATCAAGTTCATAAAACAAGGAATTTAATATTTTTTTCTTTTCATTTTGTACCAACAAATTCAAGAAAATGAATGATTTTCTTTTATTTTTAGACATTCAGAAATTCAAAGCATTTTTTTTACTCCTCTATAAACCGTACAAAGTTATTTTCATTTTTTTGTAAACATAAATATTTAACAATCTGCAGAGTTAGTCTATAAAAATAATTGCGTATATTTTGTTATTTAATTAGAAACGAATTTATAGACACATTAATATAAAATGCAAATATATAAATAGATTGTTAACGATGAAACTGTACAAGTTGTAAATGCTCAGTATAAATTGTTTATTTGAATTGAGAAGTTAAAAGTTAAAAAAAGAATTATTATGATTCATCCTTCAATTGATTGCATATATACATGTGCATATAGAATTAAAATGTAGTACAACGGTGAGCAAAATATTTAGTCAGATCTTTGACAGAGGCACGTCTTCAAATAAAATGTGGATTCGTTTTTTCGCCGTCATGGCCAGCACAGCACGAAGCAAAAACGCTTTTTCGTTTTTTTTTTCACGGAGTAGCGCACATTACACCAGCAACCAGCAGCCAGCAAAGACCGTCAGTCGTTCGCCTGCAATTTCTGTCTATCCGTGCTGGACCGATCTAGTGTGCTAGTGATATGTCGTTTTCATTAATTAATTTGCATTGATAAAATTACTTGAAAACTAGAAAATGTCTATAGCACATTACGAAAACGAAACCTGCTTTTGGTTTTTGGTTTATGCTGGTCCAGTTTGCGTCATCGTGCAGTTTGCAGGTTTGTGCAAGTCCATGCTTGATAGGTGTGCGCGGTCCTTAATTTGGCGGGAATCAAACGTGGTCGAGAAACCTTTTTTTGGAATTTTGGAATAGACATACATATAACTTAAAGATACCCTCTTTTCCGTCGAGGCGTCTTATTAAGTATCCGAAAATTTCTAAAAAACCACAAGGACACTAAATTACAGACAGGGGTTATGCGATATTTTTGCACAACTTCCTATAAAACGGTAAAATAAAAAAACTGCCCAGCTGTACCAATTCAAAAGTAAATCACTGTTTGTCTGTCAGTCAGCTAGCACAAGGATCGAGGATACTGAATCGGCTGAGAAAAGGGCCTTAGAGGCTGCCGTGCTTCCGGTGACAGAACAGGTACCAAAGCAAGAAAAACAATAGACGAACAAGAGCGAGTAGAACTCACTCCCGGATGGTTCCGTACCATTACTTCATAAAAATTTTTGTCATGTAATAATTCTATATATAATATCAGCAATTTATGATCTTCAAATTTTTTTCATAATTTGTGCTATGCAACCTTGTTTCGCGCCAAACAAGATTCTAGGTTAACGTGAAATATTAAAAGTTTTGGTAAGTGAGTCAGTATAAACAATAAATAATCAAATGATTTAAAATTCTAAAAACAAAAAACGATAATTGCATCGGCCGGGAATGTCCAAATTTCATGATGATCGGAGTTACCGTTCAAAAGTTTTTTTTTCGATAAAAAGCAGTAGGTATTTATACTTTCTTTAACTAATAATTTTTTGTAGTTAATTAAATAAAATTAAATTTAAATGTAAACCTTAGAAGAAAGCAAAGTAGAAAAATAAAAAAAAAAATAAATATATTCGCACAACGTGGGGCTCGAACCCACGACCCTAATATTGACAGTCGCATGCTCTACCGATTGAGCCATCTGGGGTTGTGTACTTACAACGCCAATATGAGTATATCTAGTTAGTGCATTTCACATGAATAGAAGCTTATTTTTGAGATACTGTTTGCAACATTTTTCATTAATGCTCCGCTCCTAATGGTCGTAGCGTGATATTATGTACCCTATAGCCTTTATAGATAAATGGGCTATCCAACAAAAAAAAAATTCAATTTGAACCAGTAGTTCCTGAGACAGTTCAAACAAACAAAGAAACTCTTTAACTTTATATATTAGTAAGGATAGATTACTAAGAGCTGTTACTGTGTACGTGCATAGCACGTTGTTGCGGTTGTGATAATTTACGGTTTTCGGAGTTTTCCCTTTACTTGTGCTAAGACATTGCTTCTTGCAAAATTTCATGATTCTAGGTCAACGGGAAGTACCTTATAGGTTTTGATTCCCAAGAGTCTTGACAGACTGAGAACAAAGTGATCCTATAAGGGTTCCTTTTTTTCCTTTTAAGGTCCGGTTACTTAAAATTAACACGTTCATTAAAAAATATCATCACGTTAGAGTGTACTTATAATTGATTGAGACCCGTTTATAGAAATGAATGGCAGTGATTGAAATATTATCGTTAGGTACTTTTTATAATATTTATAGAAAAACTAAATAATAGCATTTTTATGAGTGTAAATGAGTAACAAATTAAGTAATGAGTTAATCTGATTACCAGAAACCGCAAAGCAAACATCCGTATAATAAAACACAGTGGTGTAGCCACTCTAAACAGGAAAATCTATTATACAAAAACAATTTCACCAGTGCGATGTGTGTGTTGGTGTGTGTGTGTACGTTCTACTTCTGGCGTATAAAAATAAATATTTGATTTATATAAACTGGTGCAGTCGGCGTGGTCTGGAAGAAGCGCTTTAGACGGTGTACACTGTATACAGTTCGTGCTTTAATACTTAACCATGCAAGGACGACTTCACAAATATAACACATTTTAGACAGAATAACGTACAACTTGAACGGTTTATACGAGAAGGTCCGTTTATTATTTAACGACAGTCTCGACAAAATATTGTCATGTCGAGATTTAGTTGCATTGCTTTAATTGAAAATACAAGATCGATACAAAAAAATCGAATCTTTCAGGTTACGTAATGTGAGGCAAGTGCAGTTCCTGATTTTTAAGTTGATTTTTCCTTTTTAACAGCGTGCAGAAATCAAATAGATGAACAAGTATATTAATTAACTTTTTATCAAAACTGAAAACCAAGAGCAACAGTCGTTTTTAAATTTTATTTAATAAAATCAAAAGCCCGGTTAAAGAGGTTGAGCCGTTTTACGAGGATAATGAAAAAAATCTGAAATAAAGTTTTTTTAATAGATATTTTTATGACAAAATTTTCTGTAAAAAATCCAAAATCATTTATAAAGTTAAAAATTAAAAAAAAAACTTTTACATGTAATTTTTTTCAAATAACCAAATAATGTCAGCAGTTCCGAAAACTAACTATGTAAAGCATCGATGTCTTACGCATATTTTAATATTTTTTCCAATTTAATTATATTTATTATATTTAATTATATTTTTAATTATATTAGGAGACTTTTAATTATTAAAAAAATTATTAAACAATAGCACTTTTCGATTATGGACTTTTATTCTTGACAATTTTAACTGAATTTTCAACTTTTTAATGATTTAATTTTAATTGTTATTACTTCTAATTACTTTTTTTAATTATTTACTGCAAAAAATATGTAAAATACAGATATTTACATAATTTTTATTTTTTCTAACTTAACTTTGTACAAAATATTCAAAAGTTATTCCATTAAGTAAAATACTGAAATAATTAATTAATATTAAAAAAAATTATTTATTTATGTCTTTATGACAATAATTTATTAGTATCATCAACTTACAACCTTTTGTAAAAATTTATTATGGAAAAGTTCCCATTTAGAATTCGACTTACTTTTGATTGGGACCGTAACGCATCAACCTCCTTAACACACGTGAAGAAATGATAGCACGAAACGGAAATGCATCCCAAATAATTCGCGAAATACCTTTATCGCTACTACAAGCAAGTACAGAAGCTACGACGCACTCATCTTTGTGTCCAACAAAACGAGGACAACTTCGAACAACTTCTGTGAACACTTGATAATGCCATAAAATATTTCCATAATGACATAACGCCAGGACCAATCTCAAAATTTGATAAAATTTTATAAAATTTTGAAAGCCCGTTTCTCTTTCATTTTTGAGTTTTGATAAAAAAGTCACTTGAAATATTTGTTCGTCTATTTGATTTCAACACGCTGTTAAAAACACAATCAACTTAAAAATCGCCTGTATTGTACTTACATTGCACTTTAAACATCTCGCACATAGCCCAAAAGCTAGCAAATATTTTTGGGTGTTTTGAGGCAATGTTACAATTTGTGTAACACTGCTGTTATAATGTCTGAACACAAAATCGAAAACCTGGCTGAATTGTAGTGGGGCATGGCCAACCGTTGAATTTTTAGCTTTGCGAAAATTCGTTTGCAAAAAAATATCCTATAGAGGTCTAGTGAAATTTTGATACCGTCTACTACTTTAATATTTAAATGTTTGCAAGGCAGTTTCATATATCATTGATCATAAATGTAGTGCTATTTCTATGTCTTGCAAATTACCCACATTTCCCAGATTCCAATCTAAAAACTGGTGAAAGTAAAAATTAGGATAGAATAGAATAGTTCTTTATTTGTAGAGTCAAGTATGGATACAGCCGTCAAAACAATTAGATGAAAAATCAAAATATATCTGAGATATTATAAGGCACAGTTCCTACAAGATGTGCTTTTAACTTTTTTTTAAACTGATTGCCTTTGAGACATTTTATTTCTTGCGGTAGCGAGTGAAACATTTTGAGTCCTGTATAAGAAACTGATTTTCAAAGAAGGCTGTTTTATGTTTAAGAGTAACCTGTGGGTTGCGGGTATCATATTTATTTGGCTCTTTAACGCCAAACGAGTTAATAATTATATTATTAAACTTTGGCAGTCGGAAACTACCTATATCACGCATCTGCAAGTGTTTTAATTGTCAAAATAGTTACATCACAGCTGTAGTATTTTATAATCGACGTTTCACTCAGCTACTGTCAAACTTCTAAAAAGATTTACTAATTGAATTAATTTTAGATTTACGTTTAGTGAAGGCGTCTTTATGTTAACTGCCCTTGACAAAGAATAACAAATTATATTAATTTTAGATTTTTAAAATACAGACAAAAATTATTTTTCATATTTCATTATTCTTGGTTCTCTGCCATGAAAATGGCAAAATAAAATTCTATTTCTGAAATATTTAGTTTTAAATCAATCAAAAATATACGACCTAAAAGTATTAGCATCCCGCGATATCAATAATTTTTATAATAAAAATAAAAATTTGAAAAACTACCAAATATCCCTGAAACGAAAAATGGTCAGTGGGTTCATGGTCACGCCTTTAAGACGGTTTTTTTTTAATTTTTGAATTTAAATACTTTTTAATCAAAATTATCTAGCTATATAAATTAAAATGTTCCTTTATTCAAAATCTTAAATCTCCGAAAGTTCTTCACCGATTGCTTTGAAATTTTGACACAATGTACATTCGAATACGCGCGTATTTTTATATGCGTATTATATATATGTCACACACACACCTGTGACAGGTGACACTTGCTTTTTAAAAAAACAGCGTCATCTGTTGGACGTTAAAGCAACATACGTTATACTAAATATTTTACGTCAACGGAAGCACCATCTGTTGAACACAGCAGGATATTAAATCGACAATACTAAATATTTTACGACAATGGGAGCGCCATAACAGCAACACACTCAAACCAGACTGAACCACAGCAACTCGGTGGCCGGGTACAGTTAGTTATTAATAAAATGGTATTAAATAAAAAATGTCACTTCTTTGGAAAGGCACACCTGACCCCCTATAAACTTATAACTCAGTTCAATAGAGCGGCGTCACCGAGAATTGGCAATAGCCGTCTTGCCGCAAAAATTTCTATCTTTTCAAGAAAACCGCATCAAAATCGATTCACCCGCTGGAAAACTATGAATCCACAGACGAACAATCAAATATAGAATCCATAATCATTGGCGTAGCTAGAGGGGGAGGGATCAGGTGGGCCTGGCCCATTATAAAATATTAATTGTTGACGTACAAATAACAAGATAAATCTACAATAATCTACATATTATTTTCTTTGTCGTGAAATTTCTCCAGAAAGTCGTGTTAATTGATTTCGCTTCTATGAACTGTTTTTAAATTATGTATAAGTGGCAGCTGGTAATGGTAGGTAGAGTTAAAAATTTGGCCCCCCTAGGATAAAATCGTTCCTACGCCTATTTCCATAACATGCTTTTTTGTGGGTGAACGGAGATTAAAAATGAATATTAATTATTATTAATATAACAATATTCTACAAACATTATAGATAAAATATATCGTAGTAAAATGTACCCTTCCTGGTATTCATTATTTAAAGGCAGCTGCACACGAGGCTGGAAACACTGCTTGAACTTCTGCTGGACGGCAGGCTGGGTACGAGGCTGGAAATGACGACACTGCGGGCTCGCCTACTTGCTCAAAAGATAGATTTTAAAATTAGAATAGGGGCTATATTTCTTGCTAGGTCCTCTGCTTGCTCTGAGCAGGAAACAGTATCTTGTCAGGTGGGCGCCCACAAACCAACATGACGTCATACTGCTCGGAGTCAAACAACAGACACGTTTTGCTCTGTGTTTATATTTGACCTGTCACTGCGCGCGCACCAGATCTATCCACAAAACAAGCTTGAAAAGACGTCTCGTGTAAAGCAATAAAAAAACTGGCGGTAGAAAACTAGAAGTCAAATCTATGTGCAGCGGCCTTAAGTCAAAATCTTTAATTTCATTTATTTTATTGTGTAAGTTTATTTTCATTCAGTCATAAACTTGGATTTAATTTCGTCGTGTTTATAATTTAGCTGTTAATTATTTAGAATTTACGCACTCTAAATTTCAAAGAATAGAATGGTGGTTCTGTAATAGTTGTGAATGAATTTATGAAATCTGGAATCTTCGATTTATTTCCATCAACAGCAGTCAATCAAAATGTTGGAATTTAAAATATATTACCAAATTGTTTTTAACCTTCGACCCACAAAAATATCTGTTTGGGTCTCGTTTAAATACATGAAAGGGATATAGCTTTGCTCACAATTAATCACAATCTAAACGGCATCGGTGAAAACAAATCTATGTCAAAGTTGTTAAACTGCAACTGATCATTGAATGGTGTAGGTAATTAATAAATCATAGATTAATAGAAATTACACATTCAAGTCAATTGTGATTGATGTTATCAATTATATGAATAAAAAAAAACAAATTTGAAATGAGCAGAGCCAGTTTCCACCCTACACTTTCCTTTTTCTCTGAGCTGACGTTTGGCAGAGAATAGATACTGTATAGAAGTTTATTTCTAATGGAACAGTGTGGCCGGAAATTTTAGTTTGTCTTGTTTCTGTTAGATGACCGAACGATCGAGGTTTAGTGTCGGTGTACAGAGGTGGGGGACGTATATTTTCATCTCTCATCTACAGAAGTAAATTTGAGCGTTTATCTAAACACCGTAGAAAATAAATATAATAAATTCATCAATTTCTGTTGATTTTCTTTTTTAAATTAATAAAAAATTATGAAAAATACAACGATTAAGGTGTGAAGCTGAAACTATTAATTATCGCCACCTGGCGTTGCGGTTCCAAAGGTGAGTGCGCCGCATTGCCATCTGATAATTGGGGTGGGAATTGCGCTTTGGGGTGATCGACAAATATAACACAGGATTGAACTTCTATATAGTCCTCTCTTCTCTGCATTTAGTAAGTTTGCAAATTTTCCTATCTGTAGCATCCAAATTACTATGGAGATCCCATAAGTATTTTATTTTTATTTCGAAATTGATATTTGCGATTTTGCTGTGATATATAAGTGTTTTTAGAGAATATTATCCCAGCCTGTCATTTACCGTTACGTAAATACATTTGACCTTAGGTGTAGAATATGTTTTTATTAGTTGAACTGTTTTTTGAAGTGAAAAACTTCTTTAGCGGCGTTGTACACTTTTTTTGTAATGGGTAACAAATGAATTAAACTCGCGTCAGGACACGTGACCTGATCGAAAATTCGTAAGACTTGAAGTGAAAAACTTCTTTAGCGGCGTTGTACACTTTTTTTTTCACTTCTGCCGGCACTCCCGGAGTGCAACCCGTCTTTTTTTTAATTGCGTCATGTATAATGTTCTGGTTGCTTCGTTGGCAGCCGTGTTGGTAGTCTAAAAAAACAATGGCAGCTCAACCGATTGCACTGCCGTAGCAGTTCGGTGAGACAGGACCCTAAAGTTAATATATTTTACTGTCAGATTATTCAAAATATATTTCAACTTTACCAAAAATCACTTCAATAAAAAAACGAATCACCGTTTCTGGGTGAGCGTAAATGGAAAAACTCCTTCTGAAATTTATTACCAGATAAATTTAATTGTTAGAAAATGTTATTTCACACAAACACCAAAAGCACGTAGTTATTTTGTAAAATGACAAATGGCTCCGTGAGCCTGCGACTTCCATTCTTCACTTCAAAGAGGGTCGAGTGTTGTGTTTCTATATCCTCATATAATAATATGCTACACTGTAGACTACATGCAGTTGTAATTATTTTTCTCTTTACAAAAAAGTCTTTTCTTTGGCCTATGTCACTTCATACCAGATTTAACTCAACACATAACAGGAAACAGGTAATGTTGCCTTATTCTCATTATATAGAACTAGCGACCCGTCCCGGTTTCACCTGAGTGCAAAACTAGTAGTGAAGAAGCAAGTAAAATTTTTAGGTCTGGAAATAGACGATCAGCTTAACTGGAAAAGTCAAGTTGATAATATATCTGCTAAATTATATAAATGCATATACCTATCTTATAAGATATTTAAAAAACAAATTAAATTCAGAAATACTTATTAATGTTTATTATGCTCATTTTCAGTCTATAATGAGATATGGTCTAATATTTTGGGGCAACTCTGTAAACATTAAAAAAATTTTAATAATACAAAAATTATGTGTTCGAATCATGGCAGGCGCTGTTCCTCGAGAACATTGCCGCCCTCTTTTCAAAAAATTAAACATCCTTACGATTATTGACCTTTTTATTCTAGAATGTTCTAATTTCGTCAGATTAAATCCTGCTCTTTACAAATCAAACAATATAATACATAGGCACAACACTAGAAATAAAACATCCACTCTGAAAAACGATCAACATCATCTGCAAGTGACGAGTCGTGGAGCACGCAATGCCATGATTCGAATACATAATAATCTGCCACAGAATGTTAAAAATATTGATATTAACAAAAAATCCCTTTTTAAAAAGGAAATAAATAAATTTTTATTGCAAAACAACTTTTACGATTTAAATGAATTTTTTAATAAATAATGTAATCCATTTTATTGTTGACGCCATTAATCTGTTTTAAAAAAATACTTTCTAATAAAGTGGTTATTATTATTATTATTATTCTGGAACTATTATATTGACCTTCCCATCTACGCAGCAGAACTATCAAAGTACCTATATTGTTTTGATGTATCTCTAAAGATTTGGCCAGTATTAGTCATGTAAGCGCACAGAAGAGTTTTTTTTAACAAAACACCGGTACAGCTCAGCCATTTTGAACAAAATATTTACAAATTATATACAGAAACCTTCCTCGAAAATCAGTTCGGTAGTTTTTGAGTTTATCGCGTACAGAAAGACAGGCAGACAGGACAGATGCGGTGGAGAGACTTTGTTTTAATAGATATAGATAGATAGATAGATATACTAGTGATGTAACGAATTTTCATTCGGGAATATTCGCAAATTTTTGTGACACTCGCATTAATTTCTTGCGAATATTAATATGATAATATCAGAAAAATCTTATTTTTATGTGAAATATCTAATGGCGCATTTGGCAGGTAATAAAACCGTGCAATAGGCGCGACACTTTTATGGGAGGACGTTACGTTTGTGTGCGTGGGATTAAACGTGGCTTTAGTTGAAGGCGATATCTAGATAACAGGGCGAAATTTAGTTACTAGTGTTTCGTTAGATGACAGCGCGTGACGCATGCTTTGTGTATGCGTTGGATTATAACTTGGCTTTTGTTAACGGCGACAACTAGATGATATTTTCATTACTTATTAATATCAAGGGTTAACAACACGGTATTGAGAAAGATTGACTGTTTCGATATGTCACTGTTGAGTAATTGATAACTCGTTCCGTCGCGAAAGTGGAAAGATTCGAATGCGTGTCCCGACGGTGACAGTTTGAAAATACTTTTTTCTAATATAGCATGGTAACAATGGATGTTTTTGAACAATTGTAGCAAACTAGAGCTTATATTATACTGTATTAAAGCCGCTGCACATGAGGCTAGAAACACTGCTGGGAGTTCTGCTGACCGGCAAGCTGGGTACGAGGCTGGAAATGACGTCACGGCGAGCTCGCCTGCTAGCTCACAAGATAGATTTTAAAATTCGAACAGAGGCTAATTTTATTGCTGGGTCCTCTGCTAGGTATGAGCAAGTACCAATCAGGAAGGAGCCCACAAACACTGTGCCATAGCAAAGAGGCTTGTGTTCTGTTTAGAGACAATAGACATTTTGTTACCGTTCTATAACTGCGCGCGCACCGAATCTACCTGCAGATCAAGCTTGTAAGACGTCTCGTGTGAAGCGAGCACATAATTGGAATCAAGAAATCCAGCGCTAGAAAACTAGTATAGTGAAATCTGGCAAGAACTTAACTTATTGATGTTACGTCAGCGTTTCATAGTCTATCGCTGCATAAGTTTAGCATTTTAAAGCATCAATAATAATGATTCATCTTTTACAATGAATAAATAACATATTATATAGGTACACGTTCAAATGTTGTTTCTAGTAAACAAGTCAAAAAAGCATTACTTCAAAAACTGGCTGCAAATCAAATATTTTCATTGTGGAAAGTTTATTATAATACTATAGACTATTTATTTTATTCAGTGCACCACCTCTATAAATGCCGAAAACATGTTATTGAAACGGAAACCGAAAATACAGTCAGGTAGTGCCATATAGTTCGTACTTCTCAATCAGAGTAACTTGTGATTCTTAGACATTTATGTTGTGATCGAATCATTGAACGTACACCCACGTAAGCACCTTTGAATATACAGTAATGTGGAACGCTTATTCTTATCCCTTTTACTATTGACGTTAATTTTTAACCGACTTCAAAAAAAGGACATTCTCATTCGATTGTATTTTTTTGTATGTCTGTCCGTCGACATCTTACCCGGCTGTGAACCAATTTCGATGATTATTTTATTCGATAGAGTATGTCTCAAAGTTGTTCTCATATAAATCGGTTCAGCAGCTTTTTAGAAAATTAACAAAAATAAAAGAAATATTGCAAAAGTTGTAGTTGTCGACGTGAACGTTGCTCTTCGGTTTCATTGGACACTAAATATGCTCAAAATTGGTTCCATATAAATTTTAGCAAAATCGGTTCAGCAACTTTTTAGAAAATTAACAAAAATCACAGAAATATTGCAAAAGTTGTAGTTGTAAGCGTGAAAGTTGCTCTTCGGTTTCATTAGATCCTAAACAAGACTACTAAAAATTTTAAAATAAAAAACATAAAAAATGGAACCTCCTTCAAAAAAGGGTCCTTAAAAAGCGTAAAATAACAAAGTTTTGAGGTCAACACCAATTTAATTACAATAACGTTGTATGCTGATCTCGAAACTTTATTATTTTATGCCTTTAAGTGACCATTTTTTGAAGGAGCTTCCTTTTTTAATATAAAAAAAAAACAACGCAAATTAAAAACAAAATTCAAAATGTAAAATATGTACATTGTTTTAAAATTTCACTGCTATACGGTTTTATGTGTTGCTTCGGAGCGTATACAACGCAAGAAATTCTGCCGCACAGAAAACACACGAGTTTTGTGGTCTGTCAGTGGTTGTTAAAATTTAGCGTTGATTGTGTAACTATTAAACTATTTCCTAACATTAAATATTGGTTATATATGGAAAATATAATTCATACTAAACTTAAACTGCAGCTCTGCAGCGTTCATAGAGGAACCGCCGTTGCTATTTTATAAATGGGAACTGAGAAAAATGATGCTTCCATATAAATATATATTCGAAGGTAAGGGACACGTAATAATACTGAGTGCTTTTATGTTGAACATTCCGATTCGCGTGTTGTATTTCATCTCAATTTAATCTTCTATTCGTCGAAATAAGATTATCGGTAATTTAATTGAATTACATTTGAAATTATTGGAGTCAATCAGACGAGTCATAAATACTAAAAAAAACGCGGAAAGTCAATTCACGGCATCGTTTTAGAAATCCATTGCCAAAATGTAGAAACCTATTCATTGGCTGTCTGTGATTGAAATCATAGACAAACTCAATCTATTCGCCCCGTAAATGGACTATCATTTTTTAACGACACGCTGTAGAAAATATTCATATTTTGTAATATCTACCTCATTTGGTATCAAACTGGGATAAACAATATAGACTGAAATATTAATATTTTCGTTCTGTGATAATGTAAACACTATTTTCTTAGCTACGAGGCAAGCAGATTCTTATGATAACCATTCAATAAAAATTATAGTCTGAGTTATCAAACATTTTTAGGTAGGTATTTGAAGCAGCGTGAAAATTTGTGCAACACTTCTTTTGTAGTGTCTAAACACAAAATCGAAGACCTGGTTGAAGGATAGTGGAGCCTAGCCAACCCTTGGCGAAATTTTATTTGCAAAAAATTCATTTTCAAATTTTAATACCTTCAAATTTTGTGTTTTATAAATTAAAAAATAAATAAGCCAGATCATTTAGTCGGGTCTAAATATCCGCCAGGCGGCTGCAAAACTTTCTATTGTACGTGAGTGCGGTAAGACGCTACGGGTAGGTTGAAGTGTAAGAGAGAGCGTATATCGGCATTTCATGCCGTTCATGTGTTGACACAGTTCCAGTGCGTTGTGACATAAATCATTAAGTGCAGTTATATAAATCTGGTTTAACATAAATAACTTTTTGTAAATAATCGTGTGTGTATATAGTTAATAGACTAGTGTGCTAATAAACTTTGATGTATTCCTGTATTGTAAATATTTTGTGTACATAATTAGTGACTCTATACTCTTCTGTTACTTAGTTTCTATTTTATTATTTGGAACTATCGTTATTTTGTTTCTGTTAACGTTATTATTACTGTTTCGTTTGAGAAGTACTTTTTCGTTTGTGTGTTTATCTATTTTCTTAAACTTTTATTATTGTAAATAAATAATTTCCACCACTACTAGAACAGTATTGTTTTATACTTACATTTTAAATTGAGATAGATATTAAAATGTTTTTGTGATAATACAAAGAAATATGTTAATTTGACAGTCAAATTTCTACAAACATTCAACAAGATGAAAAATACAATTTATAATGGAAAGTTAAATAGAATTCATGAAACTCCGCAGTCAACTTTATTATAAATTATGCAGTAGGTGTATCTGTCAAATGCAAACGAAAATGATTTATTTTCATTTTGTTGAAAAAACAGTACCAGACATGTCACTTGTATGCGAAATGTTCTACCTATACTACGAAAATGGAAATTAGTTTGCGCAAAATTATGAAGAAAAAAAACACTATAAATTAGAAATTGCAACTGCAGGTGCACAAGGAGGTATTGAAAGTCTTGCAAAAAGCGAAAAAATGGAACGATCATTAATCACGTGGGCTCAAAATGTATAGGGAGAGGTCTAGAAAAATCCCATCGATTCCCATACGGAGGCCAGAGTCAATGAAAGTTTCAAGTCAACTTTTTAATTCAGAGAATACAAAGTAAGTTTTAAGTTGATTCTTCTTTTTTAACACCGTGTACAAATCAAATAGACGAAAAAATATTTTAAGTAACTTTTTTATCGAAACTCAAAAATAACAGAGAACAGCCTTTCAAAATTTGACTAACTTTTTTTTAAATAGATATCATTTAATTAAATCAAAAGTCCGGTTAATACACGCGAAGAAATGATAGCACAAATCGGAAATGCATTCCAAATAATTCGCGGAAGGCCCTTATCGCTACTACAAGCATGTACCTTGATGGCTACGTCGCACGCATCTTTGTGTCCAACAAAACGGGAAGAACATCGACCAATTTCTGTGAGTATTTGATATTGACATAACATATTTCAATAGTGACATAACATAACGCAGGATCGACCTCTAAATTTAATAAAACTGTAAAAACCCGTTCCTCTTTCATTTTTGAGTTTTGATAAAAAAGTTACATGAAATATTTGTTCGTCTATTTGATTTCTATGCGCTGTTAAAAAAATCAATTTAAAAATCAGTCTGTATATTATTATAATAACAAAACGTACTGTATAATTGTTGCAATCTTATTTAACAGAAAAAATGTAGTATTAACGCTTTGGTGTTTAGTAGTATGAAGCAAAATACATAAACACATCAATAATTATTTCAAAAATTTAATCTCCTGTGAGGGGGGGTCCCATCAGAACTTACCAAAACTCCTCGGGGGGTGGGGGTCAAAATAAAAAAAAACTTACGCAATTAATCGACGTCCCCAAAAGAATCAAAGTATGCATCGTATCTTTTCGTCCAAGAAGTCAAAAAAAAAAAAAAATGATGATGATGATTTATTGCTCACAAAAATTTGAAATCACTGTAGGCTATGGACAATGATAAAGTTTACACCCATCAATTTACTATATTGTGTCTATATGTACAAGGTCTATTTTTAAGTTTCTGTGAACTTTAACTAGACGCAAAATCAAACAGTTTTTAAACGCCTGTCAATGATTACCTTGATCATCATTCGATTTCTTATTATAGCGTGTTCAAGTATAGTTAACGTGTAAGTCACCAATTACTAATATATAAAGGCCACCTGGATACGAGACTGGTTTTCCCGCTGGAATCACTGCTGGAACTTGAGCTGGCTGCCGTGCGGATTATGAAGAAGGATATGACGTCACCGCGGGCTTGTCTGCGAGGTCGCACAAGATGGATTTCAAAATTAAGGTCGGGGCTATTCCCGTGCTTGTTTGTCTGGTTGTTTTGAGCAAGAACCAATCAGAAACCAGTATCTTGTCACGTGGGCGACATGGACAAACGCCCACAAACAAACAGGGCGTCATAGTGTGTGCTATGTTTACAGACAATAAACGTCCACTTTTGTTAACATTCGAACTATCACTGCGCGCGCACGAAATCCAACTACAAAGTCAGCTTTAATACACGCATCGTGTGAAGCGAACACACAAAAATCATCACGAAAGCCAGCGCCACAGCGCGCTTGAAACCTAACCTAGCAAGGAATATAGCGCAAAAATCAGCCTCATGTGGAGCGACCTTAACATTCAATGTATGTATTTATGTTTGAACATTTGACGTATTTCGACGAAACATTATTTATAATTTTTATAATGTTTCTTAGGATTTCAGTAATGCTGTGGGCTATGTTTTATTTTTCCTTTATCGCAAAATAAATTAATTAATTAAATTTATTTTTTGGCTTACATTTTTATACAATTATCGATATACAGGTTGTGTCTTAAATAACGGGGCGATGAATTATTTCGAATACTGCAGGTGGGGGCGGGGGTATCTTTGGAATTTTAAGTGGTGCCACTAATTTATATTACAGATTTGTGTTCTACGTTGAAAAATAAAACACTATTGTCTGAATTAGATAGCGCTATAAATGACGGTGCGCGCGCACAAGTGTAAGCGTCAAACGTGTATGTTGTTGTTTGAACAGAATGACGTCATGTTGGTTTGTTGGCGTTAGTTCATGTCGCCTACCTGACAAGATACAGGTTCGACCCCTAGGTCCCACCATTTGATCGATGCAGAAATATGCCATATGGCAAATACACTAAAAAACACGTTATTCCCATCATTACTATTTTCGATCGGCCACTTTCTGCTATTTTCTATATTTTTTAAACTTGACAGCAATTAGCGAATGGAGGAATTATAGGAAATTAGGATAAAGTAGAAAACTTTTGGAACATAGAATTTTGGGAGGCAATCGGATAGATGATAGTAAATTATAGACGCTCAACAGCTAAGGAGGCAATCGGTCATGGCCGTAACTAAGGAACCGTCTCGAGTTTTATTTAGAACTATTGACGGAAATCATGAAAAATCTCATCAGGATGGCTCTCATCATTTTTTCATAACGCTTCAAAAAGTGTAAGTTTTGCGGACATATTGTCAGCTCAAAGAAAGAAACATTCCATATCAGTTCATTCTTCGGAACTGTTTTGCGCAAGTCTCGTTAGAACTGTGGCGTAGTAACCTAGCCGATCTGAACGTACCAAGTTTGATTTGTTCGATGAGCCGCCACGTTCTTAAATTAGCACCGACGATAGACCTTCCGTCCAGAGGCAAGCGGGTTCCAAGGCAGAGGTCCTGAGCGAGGTCTTCTATTGTATTTGCAGACGGTGTAGACTCCCGGTCGCGCTCTTCTGTTTGTGTGTGATTCACTTTTGTTTACTGTCCGAGTGTCAAGTGCTACGGAGTAACAGTCATTTGTTACAAATTGATTAACCTTTTAAAACTTTCGTTTAATACATTGGCGAACTTCTAAACTTTGAACGTATTGAAACGCAAAAAGATAAAAATAGCAGTTTTTCTCTTCGGGCAGAACGCATTCTCGATTTTTCTGTTCAAATCTTACAATATAGCATTGTATGACAGAGCTACATTTTTATTATGTAAAAAGAACGTTGATTTTAACACAATCTAATCATCCAATCATCCCGTTTTCGTATTCGTAAATACAGAGTGAGTGGAATAAAATTAAAGATGCTTTCTTTGACCACCGCAGCGTGTACCTATTTTTTATTCCGCGCACGACTGTTGTTTTTTATCAACTCACGCACCGCGTAGTCGTGTTTTGTTATTGGTCGGGTTGTATTTTGTTTTTGATTTGCTGCAGAGTGAACGTGATAACTAAATAATTGTATCAATAATGAGAAAAAAAATTGTAATCCGATATAGATACAATACATTCGTGGCAAGAATAGTAGCTTACACAGGTTGCCTCATTCCGTTGGATAGTAGTGGGGGAATGACGTCATCAGGCGTGACAACGGCTATTGTTTTTAACTTGAATGGCAGTATTTAACAAATGTCAAAGAAATTAAAAGACAGAATATTGATTTAATTGCAATAAATTGAATGTTTAAGATAAGACATTTACATATAGGTTGATAAAATTATTAATGATCCGCCAGCTGACGTCATTTCGCGCATACACCGATTGGTAATCTACTAACCTTGTCTTAAATATAAGATTATATTATCTAGAAAGATGATGAAAATACATAGTATGTAATCTCACGTATTCTAGTACATTGGAAAACACGACGCACGTTTTGCTAATCAAGAGTTTAAAGAAATGCAGATTCTATTTGTGTTCTAATATTTCTACTATTTGTGTTCTAATTACCGTTCTTACGTAACTACACTTTAGAAATTTTATAAGCACTTGTTTGTAATCACTGATGTTTAATATGCAATTTAGACAGTCACTATTTGCTTAGCAGAATAAAAATCAATCAAAAGAGATTACCCAGAGCGCTGACTTTGCTAAGCACCGTGGTTATCGTTAGTAGAAGACGCCTGATTAATTATCATTGTTTTAAAAAAATTGTGCATAATAGCTGCAATAGACATGACAGTATTATATAAAAGAATCAAAGAATAAATGGTTTTAGAGAAAAATATATGTCGAAAGGATTCTAAAAAAAATGACCCAGTGTTAATATAAAAATTGAGATTAATAAGATTTCAAATAAAAGTATAAAATACTACAATCGGCCATGTTCACTGAAACACCGAATGACGTCACGCCTATGTTGCGATCATTCACTTTTGAATCATTTAGTTAGTTGATTTGTTGTTTATTCGTGGTTTTGTGATAATTTATAACAGTTATAATTTTCATAGGATATTTTTGAGGTTAGTTAACTTACAGCTAAAGAAAGTCATACTATTTTTACTACTTTTACGAAAATATTTAATATAAATCATTTCACTAAGTAAATTTATATACCTTCCTACGAAATAACTCTGGACCACAGCTCTACACCCATAAATACAATATCTAATGTCAGTTATCACTTAGGCGTGATGTCACAAGCGGATGCCATTGACACCTACAAGCGTTTTCGCGTTTAATTCAGATAAAAAAGCAATAATTTGCGTTAAAATTCAAATTATTACTGAAATAATGTTATTTTTTCGGAAAGAGCATAGACGTGTACCTACATTATAGAACGGGATTTCATAATCTGTTATCATACCTATATTACATTATACCTATTAAATTCATTTGGATAGACGTAAATTGGACTGTAAACCCCGGGCCACATAGTACGTTCATTGAAATGAAAATATTTAGACTGCACTGCATATCAATCGTGCCTCAAGCAATTACAATAGTAGGTAACTTCACGTGGATGACGCAAAACAACATTATTTACAAAACAATGTTAAAATTCCATTCTACCTTACAAAATGTACAAAGCATAATTATTTTTGTGCAGAATTGAGGTTAATCGATGTACATATTTATAATTTATATTTATTAACATTAACTGTTTAAAAAACGTTTTTATAAAACCTAAAAAAAACGTGTGAGCCTCACCCATAAAAGCTCACGGAGGAAGTGAAACTTCCTTAGAGTTATGAACTCGTTTAATAGGTTATTTTGCAATATGTAAGAAAAAATCTAAATAAATTGTTGATAGATTTTGTAAAAAGAAAACGAGAAATGTTGATTTCTATTCATACTAATGCAATATGTATTTTTTAACCTATTCTTCAAAAGTCAAAAACGCTGTTCGCCATTTAGGATTCCGATGTGACGTCACTTTGTCTGTAAACTAGCTACGTTTATGTTGTGCTGTGTGTTATTTTGAAGTTCTTTCAAGTTATTATCACGTTTATAGACTTCTATTCCGTATTTTGATTTCGCATCATGAAAGATAAATATTTTACGGCAACGAGAGCGTAATTTGTCGAATACAGCTCCATCTATTAAACGTAACAGTAAAACACACAACCCAAACTGAGCCACTGCCTCGCGTGGCCGGGTACAACTAATAATAAATCATATAAAAATACGGGAAGGAAAAAAGTCGTACCAACTTTGTATTCGCACACAGTGTGATGAAACAGACATCATTCTCTTCCTTTTAATGAAGGGAAGTGCACAGTGTATGTTTCATCACGATGTGTACGAATAAGCACAGGTAAAATAGATTCAGAAGAAATCCATATAGGAACATCAATTACGGTCGAAATTCGAGTACTTGGCGACCACACTAATAATTTTAATTGTTTTGCCATAAATAACGGCTGTTTTGATGAAAAATGTTATGAAAACGAATAGATAATAATGTTGTTCGCGAATCGTCTGAACGCTGTGTAGGTATTAGTGATGTGCCGGATATCCGTATCCGTATCCGCGGATATCCGAGGGAGAAGAAAGATCCGTATTCGTTAGTTTTTGGCGGATCTTTTACCTTATTAATTTTCAATTCATAGATGAAATTTTATATCTAGGTGATTAGGTAATAATGAAAACCTGTTAAATTGCATTCAGATTATTTTTTATTTTTTTAAATCGTATTTGGCACCTTTTTATTGCAAACATTTATCGTAGTGAGTACCATACTAATAGTACCTACATAACTCAAAGGTACTAAATCAACTATCTTTATAATGAGATATTGCACATCGATCTTTGGAAAGAGACAATCTGTTATGATAGTTAACTCTTAAAGAGGTCAATAACTTTTTCCCATAACAGATAGTCTCTTTCCAAAGGTCGATGTGCAATATTTATCGGCGCGTACTCTAAGAAAGTTAAGATCAGTATCCTTATCCGTATTCGTGGATCTTGAAACCAAAAATCCGTATTCAGATCCGTATCCGCGGATATACATTTTTAACGATTCGGCACATCACTAGTAGGTATATAGAAACTAAATTGTATTCATAACAAATTTCCATCTATCTCATATTTCATCAGCTAAAGTATATGAATATGTAGAATAGCTAATAGATATACGCTGTTATATATGTGCATTTACAATGTGTTTCGTTATAATAAAGTAAATTACATGTCACATCATAAACATTAAACAGATGTACCTAAATTTTATTCAACAAACATTTTTTTCATACAAACTGTAAATATTTATACTCATGTTAAAATTTTGTTAAACATGTCATTACATCCGAATTGTTTCAAACGAAATTAATATCAACAATAAAAAAATGTGCAAAAAAAAATGCCGTATCATATTTTGAAGTAGATTTAAAATAATTTCTTTTTATACAAATACTAGAATATGTTTCTATAGGTGTGTGCGTGTACCTTAGGAAAAACTGCTATTTTAAAATGTTAACAACTTCAAAAAAAAAAATGAAACACCACACTGACTACTGAGGTCCAATGAATTGAAGTTTACAAATCAATAAATCAGTGCATCTGTACATATTTCGAAAAAAAACTTGTAAATTCATCATTCTAACATTTTTAAGGAGGTTGCGTAGGACCTTATGCGGGGAACGTGGTGCGGGGAAAATGCTATGCTTATAATACGCAAGCATCCTAAGTTTATATACGGTTGTCATTTACTTATTGAGAATTTATGTAAAACTCACCAAATCGGAATCTTTATGTTTTATTTAATTAGTTTCTCATTACTAGTACAGAGAAACGTTCTAATTTTTTTTCTATAAACTTTAAAAATGAATATTTCATAGATTAGTTATTTTTGAAATTAATCCTATCGGGACATATTTGATTTTGTGTCACTATTTTATTGACATCCATTGCATGTATTAAAAATATATTTTGAATTTTATTTTTTCAACGATGAGACTGTCCATAATGTTCAAAATTTGAGATATGATGTATATCACTGAGAAGAACATCTCTTTGAAAGTTTAACAAATAATCAATTCGGATTTTTGACCCAACCTTCTTAAGATTTCATTTAATTTCCTCAAATATTGAATGAGAAACAAAATCTTTGTTTAACGTCTGATTACTCTGCAATAAATAAAATTATCGACCAATTTTTCAGACTATTATATTGACAAAATATAAAACTATGATTAATAATTTGATATTATAAAAAAATCTCAAATTCAATTCTGTTAGAAACTAATTAATTGATTTTATATATTTTTTAATTTTTAGCTCAATTCTGAAGAAAACCTAAATCCGGACCGAAACGTTAATTTATTGAATTATAATTTTATATTTTGTCAATATATTGTCTGAAAAATCGGTCGATAATTTTATTTATAGAAATAACAGACGTTGGCGGAATCATATTTTTTCTGCGGATAAAGCACAAGCTTTACTGCAGTCAATTATTATAGTCAGCTTTTGTCTAGTTTTGTTGTAACTTCGATACGAAAGCACCATGTTTTAAATATCAACGAGAAACGCAAATAGATAGATACAATTTATTTGTAGAACCAGTTAGGATACAAAGCGTCAAATATAGTTATAGTCCCAGCGCCGACCGCAGTTAATATGATACATCAAATCGATGGCAGACTAATTCAACTTTTTTAACCGACGTCTATGTTTGTTTATATGTATGTCCAGCCATAACTTTTCGAGGGGCTAATCGAATTGAAAAAAGTCGACGCCAATTTATACAAAATGTTTCCGGACTGGTACCATAAAATTTTTATAAAAGTCTGTTCCACACCTTTTTTGTATTAACTTAATTTCTATTTGGATTAAATACGCCAACGATTAAATGCAATTAACGTTGTAAAGAACACTAACCCGGTGTTTGACAGGGAATTTCAAAGCATGACGTTTGATAGTTGACATTATTATTTGTTTTAAAATATCAAGTGTATAATATTCGAACTGAAATGTCGGACCAAGTAGAGATAATAAACGAGAAAGAGAAACCGGGCAGCGTCAACATAAGTGTGGGTGATTTACCGATTATTTACTTAAACGACAATCTTCACAGTCCTTTTGATCAAGTGTTTAAATACGCCGACGACAACGGAAACGGGACGTCGTCATCTGGTGTTTCGACGCCTCGCCAACCGACGACATCAAAACATACTTTGCCCGTTATATGCATTCAAGACAATAAGGACGATCAATGCGCCAGCAGAACGAGTAAGTCAATAGTCATTTTATAGAAAAGCATCACTCGGCGTTCGAGTTAAAGAGCTCTCAAACATTTTTGAGTAGGTATTTGAGGCACAGAAAAAATTTGTGTAAGACTTCTTTTGTAATGTCTGACGCGAAATCGAAGACCTGGCTGAAGGATAGTGGTGCCTAGCCAAGCTGTGAATTTATAACTTTGCGATTTGCAAAATAATCCTTGAGGCATTTTGAAATTTTAATATACCTTCAAATTAAGTATTTAATAAAATAAAGACTAAATAAACGGGTCTAAATGTCTGCTAGGTAGATACAAAATTGTCTATTATCTAGCGGTAAGATGCTACGGCCGCTACGGGTAGGTTGAAGTGCGAGAGAGAACGCGTATATCGGCGTATATCGCATCGCAGCACGCTTCAATTTAGCCGATATACGCTTCAACACTTCAACCTACCTGTAGCTTCCTACTCGCACTCATGTATAATAGATAACTTTGTAACTTCCTGGCAGACATTTAGACCCGATTAAATGATACGGCTTATTTTTTATTTAATTAATTACTAAATTGAAGGTATTAAAATTTCAAAATGTCTCAAAGACCTTTGTGAAAATAAAAAAATTCAAGGTTTGACTAGGCCCCACTGCCTTTCAGTCAGGTCTTCGATTTTGTGTTCAGACATTACAAAGGAAATGTTACACAAATTTTCACGCTGCCTCAAAGACCTACCCAAAAATGTTTGATAGCTCTCCTACTATTAGTGTGTAAAAACGTCTAGCCGAAAAGACACCAGCCTTTGAAAACTATGCCAAAACACATGCAAAAATGTTTTGTGTAAATAAATAATAGTAAGTTGCGCCGCGAGCCTGTATCAAAACCATATACCTACTTTTATTCTATAGGTACTGAGCTGCTGAGCATAGGAATAAAATCGCAATCGAACCATTAGGGTGCAAACATATACTTTTGTTTTTTTTACGCCGTAAGCACTGGCGTATCCAGGAGGGCAAAACCAGCACGGGGGACCCGGCTTAAGAAATTTCTAATTTGCTTCCTCCCGGGTCAAAAGCTGGGTACGTCCACGTTAACGTCATAAAAAGACAAAGTTTTTGAAACAGAGATACTTTATTCAGATTGAATGCAAGTATACATTAACCAATCCTATCATCGGAGAAATCAGGGAATTACATCGAAGAAAAAGACGCAGATATATTTTCATACGCTTTGTTGTCTTCGCTCACCGCACATGGAGTATAGATAGACAATGATTCATATAGTAAATTATTAAATATATGATCAAAACACATCGATCTGTGGCAAAAACACGTGTAAAAAAATTTGTATGTCGATGCTCTATAACAAAAACATTGATCTTTGAAAACAGTGTAAAGTTGCCTGCGAAAGGGCTTTTAACAGGCTTCTTGTAAATTAACATCCCGGCAAAAGCATACTCATTGCGATTCGATTAATCAACTAATTGTCTTTAAAATATGCAGAATTATAGCGTTATAATTATTGTTTTGCTTTATTTTTAGATGATGACATACATTTTGAAACAGTCAATAGAAGACGGATTCAAATGGAATCTAGAGAACTGCTTCAAGCCAAACAGCAATTGCTCGCTGGATTTCTATCCGACAGTAGAAGCATAGCATCTCGAAATCCTAGCACTTATGGTCTCGAATCTGTAGACGATCCGTTTGCAACTCTAACCTCGGCCAAACAACACCTTCTCGCCAGTTACTTGGCAGACAATTTGTCACGAAAACACAGTATGTGTGATCTGACAGGATCGTCAAGAAATCTGCTGTTTCTTCCGTCAGATGCATCTCCAAGGTCACGGAAAAGTAGCGTCTGTGACGGCACATCCGTGTTTTCTAAGCGGCTATTGTCGTTACCGACTTCGCACGTCGACTCTCCGACCAGAAAGAACAGTTTTATACAGAATGGAAGTAAGAAATATTGTTCTACAGTTGCTCCAAATGAAACGTTCCTAGTTCCGTCGAGGAAAATAAGCGTTGTAAGCAACGACCGTAGAAAGAGGTCGAAGTCTTGCCGTGCTCCAAAAATGCCTTCTTCAGCGACAACTCTTCGGAAGAGTAGCGATTCTACCAGCACAAGTAGCGGTAGCAAGGTTGGCGGAGGTAGCTTGAGCAGTTGTACAGCAGACGGTGGTGCAAAAGATATGTATCAGAAAGATAAGAAGAAAAGAGGAAAGCGGACACCGCAACAACCGTACACCGATGGGAAATACAAGCGGAAACGTCAGACGTCAAGTTTATCAGCCGACGAACAGGAGAAAGAGAAACGACATCGTACAATAGTGTCCATTATTGTGGGCACGTTTGTATTTATACTATTGGCTAGCGTTATGGCAGTTGTCACAACTTTAGTTTTACACAACCCTGTGCCGCAAACAGCAGCCAATAATTCATCAACAACAACTACGACAGACTTGACGTATACAACAAACAGTACAGCATAACAATATGTAATATGATACCATGTCATTTTCTGCTACAACAGGTTAGGTCTGTGTTGTTTTGTCGTCCGCTATTTTCTAACCCATTTACGCGACAACTTCATATAACGTCATGTTCATCATTTTTTTAGTAACGAACTTCTCAATGTTTGTGTACTTACATGGAGTGTTCTCGAATAAAATTTATTGAGACCATAACAAATCTAATTAACCCAGTAATTTGTCTTCTCCTTTTACCTTTTCCCGAGAAAAGTGGTGTGTAATCAATTGAGAAATTGTTATTTTCCGAACGATGACTTAATATCTTAGCCGACGCATTCCAAAAGCGTGGCTTCGAAATATCATAAATAACAATAGTTAAAAATTCACAGGAAAGTGGACAGGTTAAAGATGCGATAATGCCTTTTTAAAAAAAAAAACCTGTCCACTTTTCTGTGCATTTTCAACTATTAATCATCAATGGACATGACTACGATAAATTAAATAACAATCTTTAAACGTTAAAAGTTGAAATCTAACGTATCATTAAAATAAGTTGAAATTTAACGAATCACTAAAACTAATGAGTAACCCATAAAAATGCAGATTGACTGCGACATTGTCAAGTTATCGATTACGGTACCGGGTACAGGACTGGAAGTGTATTGGATGCCTCTAAGCTCCATTCTTATATCAAATTTAGAATAAGCACAAATTAGAATTAACAACTAATTACGTTATATCAGAAATAAGGTATCGTACTTCGTTGCTCTCTGTAATCTGACAGAAGTGGGAACTCCCAAAAGCAGTAAAATTCTGTACCAGTGAACAAACTCATAAGTAACAACCCTACACAGGGCTAGTCGCAAGTATGTGCAATCACCCTGGCAAGGGCGACTAGCTCGGAATATCACTCTCAAATATATTACATCATTATACAGAAAACATTCACGAAATATCTATTTTCCTCAATTTACTTTATGTATAGGCTTATTGAAAAAGATCTCAAACACAAACTTTTAGCGAGTTCCGTAAAGGACCCCGCACAAACTCGGACTGATTGAACATGCTTTTATTTTATCGTTTAAAGGTCATTAAGAAAAAGTGTCCATGGGCGCATAGAATAGAATATATTTTCTCAATAGAAATGAGTACATTTATTTGACATGTCAAAAAAGAAGAAGCTTAAAGCTATAAGTTTAAAAATTCTGGTAAAGTGTAAAATTCGTTCCTAATTAAAAATTATTTTATTTTATTTTTGAAGGTCGCAAGAGAAGCTAGGTTTTTATATTCCGACGGCAATATATTATAAGCTCGGATAGCAAAGTTATGAGGACTATTTAAAAAAACGTTTATGTGCCCTTTTGGTGTTACTAAAAGATGACAGTTGCGGGTATCGTAATTATGTATATTGTTAGCACTTGTATAGGAATGAATATGCAGACGGGCATATACAAAGCCGTAATATGAAAAAATACACGGTACGGTTAAAATAGCCTGAAAACCAATAGCTTTTTAACTACAGATATGTTTAGCGAGATTTTAGATATAGAAATATCCATTGAATTCACAATCTTAAAAAATCCTAAGCTCTAGAAATATATTTTAAAGTGCGCTGAATCTGAATTAAGACATTATTATTAAAGTGAAACTTTTATTCTATCGCCCCGAATTTTTCTGGCCGTCTGTTGCATGTCGCATTACAGGCGGCCGCGGAGTAGGGGTAAAGTGAAAGGCGTTCGAAATAGGCGCTCGGTAGAGCAGCCAAGGCCAATTTGGCGACGCCCATGGTTAGCATCAGCTGACCGTGTAGTATGTATAACACATAGTCAGTCTGTCATGCGGGCAAGTGCTGTACAGTGTTTACATGTTTTTATTCGTGTATTCATGTGAATATTGTTGTTTATAATTAATCGTGATGGATAAGTATCTACAATCCAACGCCTACAATCCAATAAAAGTTTCACTTGCGTCGTGGTTTCTTAAAACCACACAACTGTTTTTTATACAGGGTGACACCTTCCAACATTACCTAGTTTTCGACTATTTTTGTATTTCTAAAAAAAAGCACAAAAGTTGAACATGGAACATTGAATTCAATGGATATCCCTCTATCTAAAATCTCACTGAACATATCTGTTGCTAAAAATCTATTGGCTTTTAGGCTATGCGCCCATGGACACTTTTTCTTAGTGACCTTTAAACTATAAAATAAAACCATTTTCAAACAATTTAACCCAGAATCAATTAATCTCAGTGGGTTTGTGCGCGGTCCTTTTTGATACCGAATTTTATTAAATCAATAAAACTAATGCATTCTTATTATTTACTTTCAGTGCGTAAAGAGAATGAAGAATTAATGAACACGCTCAACAGAGATCCAGACAATTTGAACACAATTGCAACAACAACGCACAATAATTCGACTGCAACGATTTACGGTAAGAATACCATGTCGGTGGCGAACAATCCCTGAACATGGCCGAACAATCTCGCGTTCATCCGACACCAACGTCGCGAGAAATACCTGGCTCAAACTGACTTCTCTCATAATAACAGACTGTTCCGTTTAATTAAACAAATAGTTTATTTTACATTGTAAATATTTCTTTTTTAAAGATAATACAGAACAAATACTTGTTGATATACATATTTGAAGAAAAAAAACAAACATTTTTAGTCGTGGTAGGTCTCTTGTTAACGACAACGGATAACGGCCCGATTTTTATGACGGGCGACGAGCCGACGCAACACAACTCAACGGATACCCACACGTCGCCCCTCGGCGCGACGGCGGTCGGTCCGATGCAGTGGACCACGTAATTTCACAGAAATCTGTTGACGACGACAGATGTGCGCACACGTTTTTACCTATACCTACCTACCTACCTTGTGCTGCTCATTGTGAATATGGAATTTAAAATTGATATTGATATGGATTTATTAATTAGTCTTGTTCATAATAGGCCAGTGTTGGGACAAGACTTTTAAAAATTACAAAAATAAACAAGCAAGACATAACGTACCTACTTACACTTCTTCGCTCTTCAAGTACAGAACTGATATCGATAACAACGGACGCGTTCACATATATTAGCGAATCGTGTACAAAGGTAACCGTTTCGCGTCGGCCCGTTACCCGTTGACTAAAACGGTCGTTAACAAGAGCCCTTAAGATTTAAACTCAATCCATCACAGAAAGTGTTGATAAATGGATTCTAGCGACCATAGCGGTATTCAGGTTAATACCGTGTTTGAAACCGTCAGGGCCGTAACTAAGCAGCAGGAGCGACAGAGGGTGAGTTCCGAAATATAACCCATTGTACTGGCCAGTGCTAATGACGTCATGAATCGACGCCATGCTGTTGATTCGTTCGGAAATATACTGGCCAGTGTGTTGACGTATTATTATTTCCATCGTTCACCACAAGTAATTATTGTGTACTTTGTTGAGAAGGCATTATTGCAAATAACAAATAATAGAATAAAAAATTCCAGAAAGTCTGATGCACTCACACCCGGTTAAATATTTATTCTATGTCACATTTGTCTCATTAGCACTAACCAGTATATTGAGTTATATTTCGAAACACACCTAGACGGAAGGAGGGGCACCAGAAAGATCGAAAAAAATCGCATTACAGCTGTGTAAACTCTATATAGCGAAATTGAAGGGACCGGGTATTTTATTGCGTTATAAAGAGTTTTCATTAAACGGAGAGTAAAAGAAAACAATATTATTTTACGATTAAGTGGTTTTAATTTTGACTAAATTAAGTGAAAAAAATTTACACAATACAGTTATAATCTGTTAACTTTGTTTTTTTACTGTGCCAGTATTTTAATTACAACAAACCAATGAATACATTTCTAAGAGTCACATCGTTGGAGTCTAAATAATGGCGTATTGTTTCGCTATTACGAATGTAAAGTATTTAATATACAGGTGAGTCAGACCACCCGTACCGTTCGTTTTTTTCGAAAACGGTTAGTCGCAGAGAGTTGTGACAAAAATCTTTATTATAAAAGCCCTAATGAAGAATCGAATGGTGATATTTTTTTTCACCGGAAAGGTCGACCTCCCTATTAGTTTGCTTCAGAATGTTCAGAACTCCGGAATATTAAATGGCACGATAGGTCGAAAGTGGTATTGTTGAAGAGATCTTTAAAAAATAAGCAAGTTTTGTAGGACATTTTTTTTTTTGTTACTGCCACCCCTGTTGAGTAATATTCGTAACACCAATACACTAATATTCGTAACAATATATGAGTATATACAAGAGATTATTTATGTTAAACTAGATTTATATAATTGAAATCAATAGTCTATTAACCACTCCGCACTATTTATTTCGCACACTGTTTATTTACACAGTTCATTTAGGTATCTATTTATCTCAGCAGTTACCTCGGTACTGTTCCCGGTACTGACTGTCAATTTATGTCACAACCATTTGTCGATTGTTAACTCGATGAAGCACAATGTATGACTAAGCTATCGCGGAGGTATACATACGGGACTGGATAGTTTTTTTTTCTTGCATTCATTGTTGTCTGGAATTTGGGAACAAAGCCTTTTTTACATATAAACATATTGCTATTGTTTGAACCATCAAGTCGATTTTTGTCCCACAACATTCCGTGTGTCGTTGTTAGAATAACAAGCCAATTGTTACCCCATAACAATCTGTATATCATTGTTAGAATAACAATCCGGTTATTGTCCCACAACAATCTGTGTGTCATTATTACAATGACGAGTCGATTGTTGTGTTGAAATAAATAAAACCATGATTTTATGAGAACAACGACGATATTTGCACCTCTCTGGTAAATCTTGCGCGTCCCTTCGACTGATGTAAACCAAACAAATCTTTTCTTCGTTGAAGTTTTTCGTTAAATAGAAGTTCGCTATATAGAGTGTACACTGTATATTAAAAAAACTGTACGCCTTTTAACTTTCTGTGAATCTGTCCGAAAATAATAGACCACCTCCCCCTCTCATATACTGTGTTAACAATGTAGTAGCTTTTTTTGATTAATAAAATTTAGTGTAGACGGCACAGTGATGAGGTCTTGCCCCCCCCCCCCAAAAAAAAAATAGTTACGGCCTTGGAAACTATTAATTGTTAATCTATGCTAAAACCAAGTGTATGAACAAATTAGTAAGATTTTATAAATAATGATTCAACATAAACTCGACACAAAGCCGCCACGAAAAGGGTGTTAATTTTTTCAATTAAAAAAAATACATTATACATATTATAGCTGATAGCCCTAACATTGTTGCCTAAATACCTAAAGCCTTAAAAAGACGAAGGTTGTTGAATAATTTGCATTGTTGTTAATTTGATAATCAAATTATAACGAATCAGTATTTCTGTATCTAGTATAAATATTGAATGTTAAATTTATTGTTATCAAAAGTGTGAAACAAATTATTATTCAAAAATTAATATGTGTGTACGTGTGTTAAACCAAATATGAATAGTATAATTCAAATATTATAATATATTTTTATTTTAATGGTGAGGTTTAGAAGAGAATACCATAAGACTAAAAATGCTTAGAATTTTCCAAGAAATCGGCACGAATTTTTTAAGGCATTTGCAATTTTTGTTGCCTCTAAAACTCAGCGATAGTTTGCAAATGCCTAAAAAATCTAAAAAAAATTCGTGCCGATTTCATGCAAAAATCTAAGCATTTTTTGTGTCTTGCTATTTTCTTCTAAACCTCACCATTAAAATTTACAAAATTTCAAAATTGCAATTTTGAAAGGTAAATAAGTCGATCAAGTTGATGATTTCAAAAAAAATGTTTCGGACAAAAGATTAATATCTTTTTACGTACAATCGATTGCTTAAATGAAAAATAGGGGTGTCTATTTAAAAAAACAAAGTTGACCTCCAATAACCTTGAACCCTTCATTCAAGGTCAAAAGTATCAATAGCATCGGATGTCCCTCTTTAAACTATAGAACTTTTGAGCGAAACTTTTTGCATTCAGCGTTAGGGTTGCCCACTTGGGGGTTTTCCCTCTAAATTTGGGAGGATAAAATGTAAAATGGGATTTTTAAGGGCCCTTATATTTTAAAAAAATCTTAAATTTTCTGATGAGTATTTGGAAAGAATTCCGTGGCATAAGGATCGAAAATGAAGCAATACTGACTTTTTTAAACTTGCATTTAATACTAACGTTTCGATACGTTTTGTATCATTTTCAGAGTATCGAAACGTTAGTATTAAATGCAAGTTTAAAAAGTCTCAGTATTGCTTCATTTTCGATCCTTATGCCACGGAATTCTTTCCAAATACTCATCATTAACTTCAATGGATCACAGTTACTCTATTTATTGAATAGAGTCAATCTTCACTTAAATTTTCTATCAGACATTAGATGGATTATAAAGCCGATTCATAGTTAAATATTTGTTTACTAAGTATAGTAACCTAAGTCCTAATAATATAGTTACATATTATTATAGAATATAGTAACATCATGTGGCGCTCGGTCTCCTGACATAGCAGAAAAGTGAATACCGTTGTCAAAGCGGCAAAATTCGTTGAAAATGAGTTAACAATGAATTCCGATTATTGCAACTGTAGAACAATAATTTTTAATTGTTAACTTATCTTCAACAAATTTTGCCTTTTTGACGACGGTATTCACTATTTACTATTGTAAGGAGACCGAGCTACAACATTATTATTCTTTAAGGGATGTTTAGGTATATTTCAACTTGTGGTTGGGGGGAAAGATTTTAGGAGTTGGCAACCTTGTTCAGCGGCAAAGATTATTCAGGGTGATCAATTAAAATGGGACAGCCTGTATAGAGTTCGGACTTGATAGTAGATAAGTAAATTTCACTGCATTCAGCATTGACCGTTCACTACTGCAACTACCTTGATCAGCGTATCAATCACGTAGACAATCAATTATAATATCGATTAGTAAGATTTTTCCTGTCTAAGTATGAAAAATCTTACTAGGTATAATCCTTCAACTGTATCTATCATTGATATAACTTTAAACGAAATTGAGTGAACTTATTAATATAATGTATAATATTTGAATTATATTTTACTGTTAAACAGACCATTTACTGTATATCAAAATATTTCGACAATCCAAGCATAATATTATCTCATATCTGTAATTTTTATTATCATTCTTGTAGTTGGCATATGGGAACTTGTTCACGATTAATACAATCCTGCAAAAATGACGTACTTACCTAAACATACAAAAATGCCAATAAATGATTATAAATTATCATTTTTATATAAACTTTAAAGGTCGCTCTACACGATAAATTAGGTTGTCAATCAAGTTGTCAACTTGTGTTGTAACAATATTGAACGTCTGTTAATTGGGTTGGTATCTAGTTAAAATTAATATTGAACAAACGGTTGAAATAATTTTTTTTTTAAATGTGAGCAGTCGTGGGTTGCTTAGCAGATGTGAAACACAAGCGAAATTCTAATAACTAAATTTCACCCTGTCAACTAACGAAATTCTAGCGACTAAATTTTGCCCTGTCATCCAGTTGTCACCTTTAACAAAAACCAAGTTACAATCCAATGCATACACAAAGCAAGCGTCACGCGCTGTCGTTTAACGAAATACTAGTAGGTACTTAATTGTTAGTACAAATTTTGTTCCAAAAGTATGTATTGAAGGTGATTTATTTGGTCGAGGAACAATTTAAAAATAAGCTTTACCAGAGTATCGCTTGTGGCCAATGTTTCGAAAAATATATTTTCATCTTCAGGGTCTCAATGCAAGTTGAAATGGTAAATTGTGTGATGAAAATATATTTTTCGAAACGTTGGCCACAAGCGATACTCTGGTAAAGCTTATTTTTCAATTGTTCCTCAACCCAATAAAGCTCCTTCAATACTAGTACTTAACTGAACTAGTAACTAAATTTCTCCCTATTATCTAGATGTCGCCTTTAACTAAAGTCATATTTAATCCAATACACACAAACGTAACGTCCTCCCATAAAAGTGTCGCGCCAGTTGCACGGTTTTGATCACAACCAAACGCGCCATCAGATGTTTCACATCAAAACGGTGGCTGAAGCGTCTTGTGACAATAATATGGCTGAAGTGTCTGTAAAAATGAGCTTATACTGATAACTTTCCAGGGACTTTCCAGTACCCGATACCGGTGATTTTTAGCAGAGACCCGTGATCACTGGTAAGACTATGCACGTGCATAGAAAATCGCTGGTGAGTTACCGGTAGCTAAACTGAACTCACGTCTCACTGACCACTGCAGTGAGTAGTGATATCAATTTTATTAGCGACTAAGTACTTACCGCCAGTAATGAAATATCGCTTATCTCTACAGTGTACTCTGCAGGGGTCGGCAACCCGCGGGCCGCATGCGTCCCGCGAACCTACACCTTGCGGCCCGTGACTGTTTTATAAAAAAAGTCTTGTATACCTACCTACATAAATAAACAAATCAATTTTCACAAATCCTTTTTCTTGTGATATTAAGGATGTATCTAGTCATTTACAAATGAACGTGATTGATCTCCAATCTAATGATACTCTCAAAAATTCTTTCTTTGAAATCAAAGATCTTGTTAAATTTTGTGTCAGTTTTCCATATAATTTTGACGAATTAAAAAGGTTTGCTCTGCAACTAAGTACAATTTTTGGTAGTACTTATACTTATGCGAACAAACCTTTTCGATTGTCAATTACAGAAAAAATAAATATGCTTCTCGTCTCACAGATGAGCATTTGAGAGCTATTCTACGAATTGCAACTACAAACCTGGAAGCTAACATACAACAAATAGCCACTCAAATACAACCTCAAACGTCACACTAATTTTTGTAAAAAAACAGTTCTATTTTAAAGTTCTCAGTTAAATTTTTAATAAAATTCAAATAAAGTGTTTTCGAATTTTTAATATCACAAATACCTATTATTAAAATTATGAACAAGTGCGGCCCGCCTTTATTTCAATTTGCCACTATGTGGCCCTTGCTTGCCAAAAGGTTGCCGACCGCTGAACTCTACTGTATACGTTTTTCCCTGCGTTAACAATCTTGATTGACAACTTTTTTCGTGTATAGACTGCTTTATATTTCAAAAACACATAGTATAGCCTACTAGCTAAAGTCTGGACATAAAATGATAAAGTATAACTCCATTTCGCAGGATTGTACTTTTTAATGAATTACAATATAATCTATTATACAAACTTGTTTCTAAAGTTCAAAACGGAGCTCAACTAATATAATAAAAAAATAGGCAGTTTAATATAATTATTATCAAAGGCTAATATAACTCGACAATGTAAATCAATCTTTAAACAGACTTATTGTGTATAGTGTGTAACAAACAAATATGTACCTAATTCAAATCTTTGATTAACGTCTGATTAGAACTCTTCAATAAATAAAATTGGTCGATAATTTTATTTATGGAAAATATGTACCTACATAGAAAAAATAGTATTATTAATAAGAACGCTGCTAACTCGAAAGTGAGATACTATAAAAAATACACTGAAAAAACCGAATGTTTTTATTAAAATCATATTTTTATTTATAGCTAACTTTCGTTATATTTCTGTTTCTGACCGGTAGAAATTTTGATTTTCAACGCACCTATGAAGTACGACCAGCACAGTATGAAGCAGAAGAGCCTGTTCGAGAAGGTACCCATATTATTTAACGGAGAAGCGCACATTAGACCAGCAACCTGCAACGACCGTCGGTCGGTTGCCTACAATTTCTGTCTAGCCGTTCTGAACCGATCTAGGGCTATGTCGTTGATGAAAGAGTAATTTGTGCTACTCTAGTATGCCATATCGTGCAGGTTGCAAGTTTGTGTTGTGCTGTCCGTGCTGATCCATGCTTGACAATTAGTGAGCGCGGTCTTTAACTCAGCGCTTCTATATACAAAATGTTAGATCAACAAAATGGCTGATTAAGAGAAAAATTCTGACATAAAATATATCAATGGTTAATAGCGATCGTTATTATGGGCTTCCGACAATTAAATTTTAATTAACTCCGCGACTCTTTCAGATACAGCCGTTTCGACATGAGATAGCGATGTTATTTCAACCAGATTTTTTTCAAATTAAAAAAAAACCTTCCACATGTTACGACGTGCTTTCCTCGTACCATTAAAACATTTTCCGGAATTTCTATATTTATGAACTGGGTTGGGAGCGTACCACAAAATAAATTTAATGAAAAACATCTAGTGGGTACATAATTTTTATAAAAGAAGTTATAGTCCAAGCACTATCAAACATTTTTGGTTAGGTATTTAAGGTACCGAGAAAATTTGTGTAACACTTCTTTTGTAATTTCTGAACACAAATTCAAAGACCTGGCTGGAAGGATATAGTTGGGCTTAGCTAAGCTGTAAATTTTTAACTTTGCGAAATTTTATATTTGCAAAAAATATCCCTAAGGCATTTTAAAATTTTAATACCTCCAAATTTAATATTTAGTAAAAAATAAATAAGCTAGATTACTTTGTCGGATCTAAATGTTTGCCAGGCGGTTTCAAAAATATCATAAATAAATATTGAAAAAATATATTCGCATGTTGAGATTTAGATAGAATGATATTTACCTAGGTATACCTAGGAAAAAAAATTTTGAAAGTATAGGCCATTTTGGTGGGTAGGTTGAAGTGTTAGAGAGAGCTTATATTGGCGGTTGGCTGAGTTGCTGTGCTACGGCACGATTGACTCTCGCAGGACTGTCAGCCTCTGATATACACTCTCTCACACTTCATCTTCAACCTATATAGTCCAGAAACCGCCTGGCAAACATTTAGACCCGACTAAATGATCTGGCTTATTTAATTTTTTATTTTATTAAATACTAGTAGCCCGGTCCGGCTTCGCCCGAATTTGTAGATTGCTACCGTTTATTTTCGGCGACTTACGTTGCAAAATTGGTCTCCACGAAAAACGCTTTTATTTCAACACGAGGGGGAAAAATTGAAGCCGTGTTTCCAAACAAAATATTCCGTCGACTGAACTAATATTATTGAACTTAATATGTAAAAACACTTTTGTTAGGTTCCCTCTTCACATACCTGTGCCTCTCCCACGCTGACATCCTCGGCACCGCCGACTGCTACCAAAATTATTTTGTCAAATAATGTTCTAAATTAAATACTTAAAATAATAAAAAAATTTATTTAAATATATAGATTAACACTTTATCGGTTAAAACAGCTCCATAAATAATTCATTATTTATTATTAAATTTTAAAGATAAAATGATTTTCGCGAGTTATCCTTAGAAGATAAATATATGCTGTCGCGGACTCTTTTTTAGAACTTTTCAGAAGGAACAATTCAGCCATACATTATTTTCGTGTAACTTTAACTATTCCCGCAGTGGACGCCGTAGAAACTCTCAAGAGGCACTTTTTTCGACTTAGTTGACGAATATCATCATAACTTTAGCTAATTTGCATATAATATACATATAATGTATAGCCTATGTTGGTCAGGAGTAATGTACCTTTCAAACGATGAACGAATTTTTCAAATAGGTGCAGTGGTTCCGGAGATTACTCTGCACATACACACAAACTCACAAAATTTGCTCTCTCTTTTTATAATATTAGTATAGAAGTACTAACTTTGAAGGTATTAAATTTTCAAAATGCCTCAAGGATTTTTTTTGCAAATAAAATTTCGCAAAGTCAAAAATTCAAGGCTTGACTAGGTCCCACTACCCTTCAACCAGATCTTCGATTTTGTTGTCAGACATTAAATAAAAACAATTAAGTGTTACACAAATTTTCAAGGCGCATCAACTACTTACACAAAAAATGTTTTGATAGCTCTCCGATACTTTTGCTTATTAATGAATGGGTTTAGACCGGTTTCTCAATCAACGGTTAACATGTGAACCGTAGATTATATTTTCCAAGAAAATAACTATGGTTGTAAAAATCGGATCGAAGAAAAGTTATAACCGTTGAGAAATGATTGAAAACTGGTCTTTAATAATAACTCACTACACACAATTTTGCGACATACATGCAGGGCCGGATTTAGCATGGGGCCATTGTGTGCCCGGGCCCATAGCGGCAAATTTTTAGGGGCGGCAAAACGACAAATAATATTACAGTACTATGTTTTATCTGGAATAAAACTAAAACTCGATTCCAGTTTTTTTTGTGAGTGTGTGAGAGAGAGAGGCAGCCGTCGCTTCGCGCATTTTCGGGTTCATTCGGGGGCTGTGTCAGCCGATTGTGTGCAAGGGAATCCTGCTGAATCCTCGGCTCCGTGCTTTTAATTGTGAGGGGGCAGCACTTTCAGGGGGCCCATAGGCGCAAAATATGTAGATCCGGCCCTGTATTTAATTTCTACTTACGACGCAAACATATAGAAAATGTTTAAAAGCCTTCCTATTAATTTTCCGTATCGTAAATTTATAAATGCATAATCAATTTGCAGACGTTGTGAATTCTTGCAAATTTTAGAATTGTTTTATATAGACATTTCGTTTTGAGTTGTGAAAAATGTAAAAAAAAACATGGTAAAACTGATAGTAAAATTAATGCTCAATAATAATTATTTATAAAGTAGGTAAATAACATTTATAATATTATGTATTAAGATGTTATTATTTATGTAAATATAACCGCGTCGTTCCCTTTAAAAAATTATCGACCTGATCACACGGATCCAAATAATCTTGGATTGAGTCTTTAATGTCGAATGAAAGTTATTTTTTTTAGTGAATTCAGTATTGCCACACTAACAAAACAAAAATTTAGTATTGTAAATTTTACTATAACAAAAAGGTAGTTTTTTCTCGCATACTCCATGTTTAAGAATGTTCAATAGTAGACAATATAGTTTCAATGGAAAACTAAAAATCTCAATTAAAAAAAATAAAACCGCTAAACGCAATTTGTTAACATTTTTAACAAAACTTAAACGCAACAATAATAAATGCAATCATAATAAAACTTTTGGCAGCAGAATTACTATTTTTAATTACAAATTACAAGAATAGAAATATTTCATTTTGCGAAAATAATTTAAATTGGAAAAAAATTCTTAGGAGTATTCATTCTATATATTGCGTGATGAACTTTCAATAAAACTTATAAAAAAATCTTACAAATCAAAAAATGCAGAACCTCCGCCTAAAAATGTTTATCGCAAAACGATAAATTATATTATCGTTTTGACTAAAAGAAATGTGTTCTTTAAATCAAATAATGACTTCTCTTATTTATTGTTGCAAAACAAAAAATTGATTACAATCCTAAAAAGGACCTAAGTATAAAAAGCCTTAACAAAATGCAACGTACGACCCAAAAAAATCATCACTCCATTTTCTCATCTTTCACCTATGCTAGCTCAAAGCAAATGCCCCCCACGATATAAATGTTGGACCACAAATGTGTGATACTTTTATTATACGATTAAATATTGTATTCAGTGTAGAATTTTTAATTAAACGAAGCTTATTTTTTCACACAAAATCAATCCAATCAAATGACAATAAAAAGAAAATCATAAAGAAATAGTGTTTTAATCAAAACAGTCGTAAGGGGGCATTCACAAATTACGTGAAGCGTTTAGGAGGGGAGGGGGTCGAGCCGAACCTCACCCAATCTTACGTGGGGAAGAGGGGGGTCTCGGCAAATATCACGTAATTTTTTCCCGCAAGAAACAGTGTAAAATTGCGAAAAAACTGGGTTAAAGAAACTCAGTAAAAAATCTCATTAGATTTAGAGGGGAGGGGATCGAGCAATATCTCACAGCATCTCACCGGGGGGGGGGGTCCAAAAATTGCCAAATTTGCCTCACGTAATTTGTGAACGCCCCCTAAAGTTATCGTTTAAAAAGTGAGGACATTTATTTATCTACGTTCCGCTACGTAACTAGCGTCCTCGATGAGTAATCGAAAAAAAGTACCATGGCATCATGTCCTCAAAAACAGAGTTTTCCAAATTTTAAGTCTGATGTAAGTATAATATAGCAGCGTGAACCATATGTAATAATCACAATTATTCGGAATCGAATTGTAAACTGCAGATAGAAACTGCAAACATGTTTTTATTTCGTATGAATTTTTTGTTCAAAATCCGTTAAAAAACGCCAGTATCATAGAAGTGAGCCACGTTTAAACGAAGCTCAATCTTCACGAATAACGTGACAATCTTAATATAACTTCACAAATATACATATCAAACATTTTAATAGACTTGCAAAAATAGCGCAAAACTTGGGACATTTTTATCAACCATGACTAGTCGTAGAAAAAGTATTTACAATATTTCATCGTATATATTTTAAAATACTTTTTTATTATTTTCGGTTTCCTTTGACCGTCCCAATAAATTCTACGTAGACTATCTAAAAAATTAGAAACCGACAACCGTACGTATCTATAGCCATATTTTATAGAACAATCTATTTTTATTTTAATAATATATTGATACATAGTCAATTAGTAATATGCCAATTAAATCTGCTGCCAACTAAATAATATAAAAATTAAATTATTTTTATTAAAATAATGACTATCATAAAACAAGTCTCAAATTTTTAACTACAAATTGACATAATCAACAATCATTGTATTTTCATATAAGATAAATCAGACTATTTGGTCCCAAAAACATAGTAATATAAACAATCATTTTCGAATTTACATGTATTTCATAGGTTTTAATTAACATAACTAATATAGGACATAATACGTTATTTTTAAGAATTAGTTTAAAAAAGCAGAAATACTCAACCGTTTTATAAAATACAGTTTAACCTTTTAGTACACAAACAAAATCAATTTTTATTTATTCACATGACTTTGTTTCTTCCCACTTCTAGTAGGGAAGTATTGGAACCAGTCTGAAAAAAGTTAAATACATCTTCTAGTTTTGGTACTCTATATAGCTATGTTCTAAGCTGTCTGAGAACGGTAACAGAACCGTCATTGTCTTGCGCAGTAGCTAAAACGAAACTGTTTGTATCGGATTTTTTGAGGTTCTGCGCAAGACTAATGTTCACGGTGGACACAGTTATGTTATTTTTTGATAGATATAATTCTAAGGTAAAATTAATACTCCGTTTTTTGTCTTTGTTGTAATAGCTCTCACAACCGTAAGCTATATTTTTTTTGTGGCGGTGAATAGAGAGTGTCAAACGCTCACTTTGTACAGGGTGACCCTTTGTATGAAAAATTGGGACCGGAATCTAACTTTCCCGGGCCAGAATAGTTGAGCCCATCCGCCCCTGCAGCGGATGCTGAGAAATTTTAAGAAGTGTTCTGTTATATATTAAAAAAAGATTTTAAAAAACTATCTAGCAATAGGTACGTACATCAATTAAAAAAAATAAAATAAGCGCGAAAAAACACTTTTTAAATTAAAATAAAAGGAGACGTCAAAATGACTGTGATAGATCAATGAACAAATATGTATATGATAGCCTATAAGAATACCAGAAGCCCAGTGTGGCTTCGCACGGATGAAAATCGCTATTTTCGCTCACTTCTCATCCCCATTTTGTCGTAATGTAATAATAATATACTGTCCATGTTACGAGTTAGGTTATGAAATTTACCATTGAACTTATTGTTCTTTTTTAATGTCATTTTTGGGGGCAATGCACATTACATACAAATAATGTTGAATTGACTGTCATAATTTTATTATTAACCGATTTCTTAAAGAACTTTTGACCTCTGTCGGTTTTGATCATATCATCGCGTGATGTCTTTTATGTATTAAATCTAAAAAATATTTTTTCAAGAATTTACGAGGTATCTAAAATTATACCGACAAAATTTCAACAATTATAATAAATACACAATACTCTAATTGTTATTGAATTAATGATTATTGATTTACTAATTTAATTAATGCTAAAATTTATTTAATGATTATTTTTCTTTTATGAACCAGAAATTAAACTGTACTGAAAGGTTATATAAAAACTGTATATATTTAAAATTAATATATTATAGTACTAACAGACGCTCGAACTTGGTCCGGTCCGACAACGGACATGGTACGGCGGATCAAGTCCGCTGCTTGCAACAGACGACCGGATCTGTCAGTCTCCTTGTGTACACAGTTACGTAATCATGCCTATGATTAAGCGCGCGAAAATTGCGATTGTTCTAGCGGCAACGTTAATGCCGCCACAAACAACAAGGAAGAAAAGAAAGAAGTGGGCAAAATTCTATTTGAAAGATCGCGATGAATTTAGTCATATGAAGTTAATAAAATCGCTTGATAGCGAAGATCATATTTTGAATAACACTCCCGAAGAATTTCTAGAGCGTTGTTACGCGCTTCTCTGTTACAATATAACTTATCTGATAGATCCCACAAACATGAGAAATCTTTTTATAATACCAATACTCCACCAAGAACTTCGTGTTCTGTCAAAATTTCTGTCATGTTGCACAACCAGGGCCGTATTTAGGGGAGGGCAACCGGGGCTACAGCCCCGGGGCCACCACAAAAGAGGGACCCCCACAATAGAGACTTTGGAAAAAAAAATCAAATTTCCTGAGCATTGAAAGTGATTTATTTCGGGAACTGGATTTCAGTTCGGAAAGTTCTGTTCGTTAATGCTAAAATTTAATTTTTAGATAATTCTTGTTTCTGATTATATTTATATGTTTGTTAAATAATAAAAGAATCTATACTTGGTTTCACAATAAATTATTTATTGGAAAAATCGACTGAAAAAAATTGTCCATTTTATTTGGAAAATAATTTGGGGCCAGGGGGCCTCCACTCCTTTGTTGCCCCGAGGCCTCCAGACCTCTAAATCCGGCATTGTGCACAACGTTTTGAATTACAATGACGTCGTTATACTTTTATATGTATCAAGTCCGTCGTACTGCTATACACACGCTCGGATATTGTACCGGACCGGACCAAGTACGACGTGCATCCCATTGAACCGGGCGGACACGCAGACTACTCTACAGACGAACAGATTTGGTACGGAGCGGACCAGATCCGCTGTCCGCTTCGAACCAAGTTCGAGCGTCTGTTAGTACTATTAATATTACTAGTGATGTAACAAATATTCGCAAAATTGACACTAATATAAATTTCAGAACAAAATCATATTTTTTTAATGTGAAAATAATATTAAATAAGTCTTTACTTCAACAGTAGAATCTGCTGTTAAAGTAAAGACTTATTTAATATTAATATTTAATATTAAATAAGTCTTTACTTCAACAGTAGAATCTACTGTTGAAGTAAATTAAAAAATAATATTAAATAAGTCTTTAATTCAACAGTAGATTCTACTGTTGAAGTAAAGACTTCTTTAATATTATTTTTTAATTTATAATTTCTTATTTTATAATTTATAAAGTAATAATAATTAATCATTCTAGTACCCAAAACAACTACAAATGTGTGCGTGCGACTTGCGCGGTCAATCAGCTGCCAAATTTTAACCTTCGATAAATGGTTCCAGATTTGGAAACAATATTCGGCGAGATATATTCGCATTCGCGAATGTCTAAAAATTGCCATTCGTTACATCACTAGAATATACAGAGCTGAGAGTCCTTGGAATATCTAGCATACTATAATCTTTAAAGTGACAGAATAAAGTCTCAACATTGTATGTCCGAAAACGGGTAAAAATATGGAATCAAAAATTAAAATAAATAAGGCAACTGGCTCTACGTATTTCAGAGAGAATTCTGTATAATTTAAAATAACAATTTATTTCTATTGCAATAAATATTGATGCTCGGAAGAAATTTACCACTTAATCTATTTTTAATTGTTTTTGTTTCAATTTTAGGGAATCGTTGTAAGATTCCTCTGTAATTTCATGCTGAAAACTCTGGCGCTTAGTCATTTAATTACGGTTATTATTTATATATTTTTTTAAATCAGATGTATCGGTCAAATTGTCGACAGGCTTATAAATATTATTTATATAAGTACCAAAGAAGTGCGGCGAATAAGTACCACAGTGATATTTCGGGATATACATGGAACAAAAATGCATATTATAAAAGGCTATTAAGCTATATATTATAGCATATGTGCGATCAAAAAAAAAAAATGAATGGAATATTTAAATACAGTCGAGTAATCAACAAATATGGACCAGGTAGCGATATTTTCCCATTTTTTTTGTTATGAATGAAAAAAATTACGTATTTACGTATAAGGGCAACTGCCCTTAAACGTAAATACGTCATTTTTAAATAAGGATGTGGGTAAAGGTGACCTGACAAGCGCGGACATAAATAGCTATCGTCCTAAACGCTGAACACCTAAATTGATTTGTATTTTACACATCTGTTAAAACAAAAACCATGGTTTTGCCGCTTGAATCGTTGCTGGAACTTGCGTTGGCTACGAGGTTGGAAATGACGTCACTGCGGGCTCGCGTGCGTAGTCACAAGCAGGATTCCTAAATTAGAACCGGATCTATTATTTTTCGTGTTTGTTTGTCTGTTTGTTTTGAGTAAGAGTCAATCAGAAAACAGTATCTTGTCACGTGGGCGATATGGGTAAACATCCACAAACAAATATGGCAGCATAGTGTGTGTTCTGTTCAGAGACAATAAACGTTCACTTTTGATAACATTCGAACTGTCACTGCGCGCGCACCAAACCCATCTACAAAGCCAGCTTCAATATAGGCATCGTGTGAAGCGAACATAATATTACAGTCATCACCAGTGCCGCAGCACGCTTGAAACCTAGCAAGGAATCTAGCGGCAAAACCAGCCTCGTGTGCAGCGACGTTTACTTTTGATAGACATGCAGTTGGCAAATCGTCTTTGCTCAGAGATGTTCACAAATACGTTCCTGGAAAGAATGTGTTTTTTTTCGTTTGTTATTTGATCGTTAGACAAGTTCACGACTAAACCGTAAATCAAAGGACGAAGACTGTGATTTTTAAATGATGAATTTATCAATTTCGCATGGTACCTACTCCTTTGCCGCACATTGGGACGTACTCTTATATTATAAATCCGATATTATAAACAATGTGATTGTATGTACAGTGTACAATATTTAATATTTAAGGGCATATTATTATTATTATAAATTAGATTCTAAAACCGATAGGCATATAAGTTTTACCGTTATTTGATGTTAATTTTATTTTAAAATAAAATATGACATTAATTGATTGAAACACCTGTAATTTATTTTGTGATTTATGCACGATTCTTTTAAAAACTGAAACTGTTCTAAACGTTAATACATCTTTCTTCCTTTTTTAATCGCCTTCAAATATTTAGTTTCAGTATTCCCTTTTTCCAAACATACAAAACTCATCAAATACATTTCATGTAAAAAAGTAGCCAAGTCTCGCGTTGAAGTTCTACTAAAAACATTAATGTGAAAAAATATTTTTAACAAAAAAATTGAACCGACTTCACACTAAAAAGTAAAAAATAATTGCGTATTGAAATGTTTTGGAGTCGGTGTCAGCCAAAATGAAATCTATTCCGAGAACTACACCGACTCCAAAACATTTCAATATGCAATTATTTTTTACTTTTTAGTGTGAAGTCGGTTCAATTTTTTTGTTAAAAATATTTTATTTTTCTCTTTTTAGTGTTAATCTAACACTAAAAATCGGTGAACATACATAAAAAACATTATGCGTTTCTTTGAAATTTGAGAGTTTCCCTCGATTTCTCCGGATTCCACAATCAGATCATGACATGGTTCCGATGGGACCACCTCTGAGGTGCACTCTTTCGAATAAAAAAAAAATAATTTGAAAATCGGTCCATAATTGATGGAGAAATCGGTGAACATACATAAAAAAAATAAAAATATATATACAGACGAACATAGAACCTCCTCCTTTTTGTTGAAGTCGGTTAAAAAAGGAACCATGCTCTCTGTACAAAAAAACAATTGAGATCTAAAAGACAGTTAGCGCTCTTTTACATGACAAATCTTTTTGATACAGAGCATAGTCCCTTTTCCCACATTTATGTTTTTAATGGGACATCAACACAAGACTTGGCTACATTTTTACATGAAATGTTTTATAGGACACACGTCTTTTTATACCCATAGTAATCTACATACCCTCTTTGTGAGATTGGAATTTGGAGGGAAAAAATAACAGGTTTTTTTTTTAATTTTCTCATTAGGCGTCAGGACTACGGGAAATACTTTACAGGTTTTGAAGATCATAATATGTAAGTGATTTAATTAATTAACTTTGCGTATTAATATAATCCAGAGTAGCATGGCTACAAAAATGAAATTTGGGACGATACATAAGCTTGGTGACTCATCCTATCATCAAAATTTCAGATCTGAAGTGTTATCCAGAGTCCAGACCGAAGTTACGAGGGTTCAAAAATACGTCGAATCGTTTCGAAAGCTAGGCAATGTTCGATGACGGTTGCACTGCCGTAAAGCCGGATATCAATACATATTAATATAATTATTTAACTTTCTTACCTTTCTGAATGCTGCAAACTGGAGTTTCATACACCTTATTTTAAACATCACGAATGCGGAGTCTGTTTTCAATAGGTAAGGCCCCGGGCACGATACGAGCGGTGAGCGTCGAGCGATGAGCGTCGAGCGTCAGAGCGGCATCGCTCTGCCACCGCTCTGCAATCGGGCTCCATATGTTGCCGTGCAAATTTGAAGAGGGGTGTCACGATAGACGTGAGCGGTGAGCGACAGTGAGCGGCGCCGCTTAGCGTCGAAGGCACCGCCAAACCCTGCCCGATTACTTTTTGTACGACGCTCGACGCTCAGATGAGTCATGCTTCTTCCCACGGTTTTCAGTCTAGTTCAAGATGTCAGAGGAGCAAGAACCACGTGGGTCTCTGGCTAAACTTAAGAAAAAGGACATTGTTGCTTTGAAAAAGCTTAGAGATACTCAAATGGAAAGTTTGATATGTGAAGTTCAGTGTCGTTCAACATTGTGGAATGATAAAGACAACTTCAAGAACACTACGTTGACAAGGAAGCTTGCACCCCCGAACTACACGCCTTTTCAATATTGAATTTTCCGATAACAACAGAAGATGTACTAGGTCCTCACTCGAAGGCATATTACGACACACTGGTGGCTGGATACAAATCAAGGTTGCCGCTCTAACGCCGCTTGTATCGTGACCACCCTCGCCGCTCTGGTGACGCTCGAGTGCCGCTCGACGCTCGCCGCTCAACGCTCACCGCTCGTATCGTGCCCGGGGCCTTATAGGAACGTTAAAGTCAATAAAAAAAAAGAAATTCTCATAAAAAATATGTACACGAACATACGAAATTCCATAAATGACACAACTCAATTTGATAGATTTATAAAACACCGAGTTATTATTACACGTATCCACACAATACACCACAAAAAAATCACGACCGATTAAAAACGGAAAAAGATACATGCGTGTACGCGTTCAAGTTACACTTAGGCCTAGTTTATATGAGAGGACTGTTTATACAATTGTATAGAAACTGTAAACGCGCGTTGGGTCAACGCGCGTTGAACGCCTCTCATATAAACTAGGCCTTAAATATCATTCCACGCACTTAATAGTGCTAACACACGCTCGAACTTGGTCCGGTCCGACAACGGACATGGTACGGCGGATTTTGCAACAGACGACCGAATCTGTTCCCATCGAACCGGGCGGACACGCAGACTACTCTACAGACGAACAGATTTGGTACGGAGCGGACCAGATCCGCTGTCCGCTTCGAACCAAGTACGACCGTCTGTTAGTACTATTAGAGATGACACAGAACTCTAAGTAAACAATATTCAATTCAAAGTGGTCGCAAGTTCTTTCATTGAGAATAACAAATCACAACTGAAACAGTTCAAATGTATGCTCGAACATGATTTCAATCCAAGTTTCGTAACAACAAGTAATTTGTCATTCATTAAAGGATTACGTAACATTTGTATTCGCTGTCAACGTTGGTTATAGATATTGTAGATTATAGACGTTGACAACAGATGTCATAAGCAGGGGTGGACCGTGAATTTGTGGGGCCCTGGGCTAACACTATTTGGGAGCCTACCTGTCAAAAAAAGTGTTTTCTATAATGATGTATATGTCGTCGGGATATTGTCAAATCCGTGATATTGTAATTTCACTAGTGAATTCATAATCGCACGATTGACAAAGAGTCATGATATCATAATTTCACTAAGTGAAATTATAATATCACGGGTTTGACAATAATATCCCTGCGACATATACTCTATAGATAGGGTGTTTATTTTTATTTTTCGGTCCCATTGGCCAATGTTATAGCATTGGACCTAAAAAAAATTCTCCCAAAATTCCAGCATCCTAGAATCTAGATCAAACCTGTGAACGGCGCAAACCGAGTTTGTTTCCCATTTAATTAACATGGGAAAAACGACGTTTTTACTCAAACATGGATAGCTGGTAGAATTTTTTTTAATTTTTGATAGCAACATTTTGTAGAGAATTAAATTTTCCATAAAAAAAAAGATCCATAGTACAAAATCCGTGAATTCATTATTTTCAAAGATGTATTCGTTTAAACATTGCTATAAAAACCGGATTTCATTCAGGCACTTAATTAATGTTTAAACTAGCATATCTTTGAAAATAATGAATTCACGGATTTAGTACTAAGGACCTTTTTTGTGGGAAATTCAATTCTCTCCAGATTGCTGTTTTCAAAAATAAAAAACTCCGGGTCGCAGTGCCAAACCCTGCCGACAATATAGTGTATTTGCTTTTATAGGCAGTGTGGCTCTATTGTATGAACTTAACTTTGTTTTTGGACAAAATAAAAAAAATTACCCCTTAATACACCCCTTAAAACAACATTTTTTACTTAATTTCAATACTACATATCAATTCGACATCTGTACCAAATTATATACACCCTTTCATATGTAAATCTATATCAGTAAACTTGTGTTTTTATAAAATTTGTAAGTCCGGTCCTGTCGAGCCGATTTTTTTAAAATTTTGGCAGCATATTTTAATAATTACTAAAGGGTTAAATTTCAAATTTGAAACGATTCCGAAAATTTTTTCGGTATTTTTGGGCCCGAAAAATTTTTTCAACCCCTAAATACTACCCTTAACGTGGCCCGATTGGGCCCATTTTAAATAGGCTTCGTGCGGTGATGGATTCCAACATGTAGCCCAAATTTCGTTTAAATCGATTAAGTCTGTCGAGAGTTATCGTGCTAACACATATATATATATATATATATATATATACATATATAAACATACTTTTCCAAAAATGGTGCCAAAGTGTTTAGAAGGCTATGAAACGTCGAGAAATTTTAGTCCGACCCCTAGGTCCCGCCATCCGACCGACGCCAATAGTGTAAGTGCCTTATGGCAAATACACTAATAAAAAGCATTTTCTGCCAGCTATCCATGGTTGAGTAATAAGCACCTTTCACAGGTCTGACCTAAGAAGCTGAAATTTTGGGAGAATTATTTTTAGGTCCAATACTTAAACATAAGCCAATGGGACTGAAAACAAACAAACAAAAGAACACCCTAGTGTATACGGTATAGGAAAACATTAGGACAAGGAAATATTTTATTTAATATGACTTAGGCACACAAACAGCAATTTGTAAGACATTATGGCAAAAAAAATTAACAGGTTATGTCTAATTAATTTTTTTTAATACGCAATAGTGTCCACTGTCTTCAATGGGAGCTGGGGCACCTATATATCCACGACGCCCTGGGGTTCAGCCCAAAAAGCCATTATATAGATCCGCCCCTGGTCATAAGCGTCAAATAGAATAAAGAGGTTCCTTATTATTTTACTCTGGAAGGATTGCAGCTCTTTGACTATGTCACTACAGTAATAGTACTAACAGACGCTCGAACTTGGTCCGGTTCGACAACGGACATGGTACGGCGGATCAAGTCCGCTGCTTGCAACAGACGACCGGATCTGTCAGTCTCGTTGTGTACACAGATACGTAATCATGCCTATGATTAATAAGCGCACGAAAATTGCGATAGTTCTAGCGGCAACGTTAATGCCGCCACAAACAACAAGGGAGAAAAGAAAGGAGTGGGCAAAATTCTATTTGAAAGATCGCGATGAATTTAGTCATATTATGAAGTTAATAGCGAAGATCATATTTTGAATAACACTCCCGAAGAATTTCTAGAGCGTTGTTACGCGCTTCTCTGTTACAATATAACTTATCTGATAGATCCCACAAACATGAGAAATCTTTTTATAATACCAATACTCCACCAAGAACTTCGCGTTCTGTCAAAATTTCTGTCATGTTGCACAACCAGGGCCGTATTTAGGGGAGGGCAACCGGGGCCAGAGCCCCGGGGCCACCACAAAAGAGGGATCCCCACAATAGAGACTTTGGAAAAAAAATTCAAATTTCCTGAGCACTGAAAGTGATTTACTTCGGGAACTGGATTTCAGCTCGGAAAGTTCTGTTCGTTAATGCTAAAATTTAATTTTTAGATAATTCTTCTTTCCTGATTATATTTATATGTTTGTTAAATAATAAAAGAATCTATACTTGGTTTCACAATAAATTATTTATTGGAAAAATCGACTGAAAAAAATTGTCCATTTTATTTGGAAAATAATATTGGGCCAGGGGGCCTCCACTCCTTTGTTGCCCCGAGGCCTCCAGACCTCTAAATCCGGCATTGTGCACAACGTTTTGAATTACAATGACGTCGTTATACGGTTATATGTATCAAGTCCGTTGTACTGCTCTACACACGCTCGGATATTGTACCGGACCGGACCAAGTACGATGTGCATTTCATCGAACCGGGCGGACACGCAGACTACTGTACAGACGAACAGATTTGGTACGGAGCGGACCAGATCCGCTGTCCGCTTCGAACCAAGTTCGAGCGTCTGTTAGTACTATAACACTTATTGGAAAATGAAAGGTTTTGATTCAGCAATCCGTTAAATTCTTCTTTGACCTCATACACTTTCTGTATTCCTGCAGATTTTCTTTGGCAAGTTAATTTTTCAGAAACAGAAACGCCATAAATTTATCTCTGACATTGCACGAATATTACGCCATTTTAATTAATGTTGTAGCGTTGATTACATATTATTATATCCGCTGTAATACAGTTCAATAGTGGCTTTGCGAACCTAGGCATTATACCGTGCTGTGGATAGTCAAAATGGCGGTAAACTGTTTCCTGTACTAGAGGACATATTTTCCAATTCCGCAGTATTTTAAATAATATAATTCAAATTTCCAAAACCGACACTTTTTATTTATTTGATATTTGACAGTAAAATATACATACTTAAAAATTGCAATATTCAACAATATTAATATATATTACGGATTTAGAGTCTAAATTAGGGGAATATTTACGACAAACAATATTCAATAAAAACTACAAACGGGTTTAAACCGTAAAAAAATATTTATGCTTTATCATAATGATAATTCTCTTAATTCATTTAAAAGTTCTGCTTCCGTACCTATTTTTGAAATTTGATTTTTTTCCAATTGCTTTCCACTTGCTTGTTGTTCTTTTAATTTGACTATGGCTTCCAATTTCTAAAATTTGTTAAACGTATAGAAAGAATTGTTTAATTTACAGGAAGTAAATAAATAAAAAACGGATCATTAGTTATCATTAGCATCCACGACTTCAAAAGTCGGCACCTGTCAAAAATTCTATGCAGCTTACCTTTTTAATATTCTTAATTTTCTTATCTTTCTCTTGATCACCAGTCAAACTAATTGCAACATTCAAATTTGATTTTGTAGTACTGTCTGGTACAGTTTTCGCTGGAGAATTTTGAGCTTCTTCTGTTTCTGCTTGTCTTCTGGCTTTCTGCGCTTCCCTCTTCTTCTTTTGTTTAAGCGCTGCTTTTGAAGGATTACTGCCTACATGAAATAAAACAAAAATTTTACTTTACAACGTCTCGAGGAAATGATATTCCTTAGTTCTAGTTTTGCACCGAATGTCGACTTGGGCTAAATGTTCTGTTCAAAAATCTGCCGAACCTGATATTTAGCAGAACTTTGGTAAAAATTCGTGCGGTTTCTTCAAGATTCAAGTTTAGACCCGTTGTGTTGTTGCCTGCCATTCCGGTCGCCTTCCACCCCGCTCATCAATTTTTCTTTACTTATTACACTCTTTTTTTAAGTTATGCTTGCTTTAATAAACATAATACACATTACTGATTCAGAATGTGTTTTTTGAATTTTCAATATATAATATCCACACCTTAGATTTGGTGTCACCAAATGTGAACCGAATTTCGGTGCATCTCAACTTATTTCCAACATAATATCGTACAATTACCTCCAGGTTTAGATGGCGGTTCTTCGTCATCGTGAAGCTTGTAATTCAACTCGCGACCACGTACTCCCGGTGGCCGATAGATTTGCTTCGATGCTAATGGCTGACTCGGAGCTATGCCTTCGATCCGGTTGTATACAATCGGTGGTTGTTTGAACATACCTTTGGGGTAAACTTGCCAGCAAACTTCATATAACTCCTCTTTGTCTGCACATGGTTTTTCGTATAATAATGCACCTGAATAGTGCCATATTTTATACCTGCGTAAAAAAAATAATTTTTAAGTAATTTTAATACACTGCAGTAAGCTCCCTGTATCCTTGAAGTACAGTTGTGTAGTTCGCGAACAAACTAGTCCAGAGAGCGCTCTTATGAGTGAACTACTTTGCAGCCAATCAAGAAATCAGATTGTTAGTTCAATTTTCTACCACACAATGAAGATGGCGGACAACAAACAATTACTATTGTAGAATCTGTACGATCTTTTTTATTAGTTATAGTCCAAGAGACGGCTGCAGAAAATGTGTCGTCATAAGGTGGACGAACAAAAAAATTAGAGATGATAGTTAAGACCATAATTAAGAAAGGTCGCTAAGGTTGCCTGCGAAAATCCTGCCGAAACAATGTTTTTTTAATTTGTTTATCAGTTAATAGACCAGTGAAGTTAGCTTTTGACAAGGACAAAATTAATAACAGAAAACGAATGATGAGGAAGGGAAAAAACTGCCGTCAGAAATACAGAAACCAAAAATTCAAATTCGTTAAAGGCCGGGTCAAACGCGGTTTTTCGTTATTTCCGGCGAAAGTTGACCTCCAATCGAAAAATGTTGTATGGCAATGTTGTAGGTATTAAAAGGATCTACAACTTTTATGAATATAACTTTTTCACATAACCTTAAAGATTCAAAGAAATATTGAAAAACCGTGTTTTTCGTTTTTATTTTTTTTCTCTTTTCTCTTAACAGCGAAATAAAGAACTTTATTAAAGAATAAACTAAATTGAGCGCTCTTTTTAGTGAACTAAAATGGCCAAGTCTACCGTGGAGATTTAATTTCACCATCTTCTGAAGAGAGTAACGAATTTCTTTTAACATCATACACGTACAAACCCGCGCGCCTTGCAAAATAAACGCGCTCTAACAAATATTCACGCATATTTCAACCGGCACTCCTTTCGAAACCGCCGAGAGGTAAAAGTGAGGATACAGGAAACCTACTGTACAAAGAAAAAAAAACAGATGAAGAAAGAATATTTACCCGTTGCCAATCCTAAGTCTCGGAGATGTCGTAGCCGTAATAAAGTGCACTCCGTCTGGAGACCATTGTAGCTGAGTTGTATCAGGTGCCTCACATTTACTAATCAGTTTACGAGCTTGGGCGTCCCATAATTCGATACCGCCCCGAAGGTTGCCAAAACCGCCCAATAAAATAAGTACGGTCTGTTAAGGAATTTCCTTATAATTTATGTAACGTTTAATAAGTTCATTCGATACACAAGATTTGTAGCAGACAAAAAAGCAAGTCAAATAAAAACTTATAACAATGTTTAAAGGATGTATGAGGTACACAGTTGCAGGGAAAAGTATGTCTATAACCGCATATTATAAGATGGTAGTAACAAAGTCAAATTGTAATAAAAAATTCTACTTCGGTACAGTTTGTTAGACAACAATACGCGTGGTGTACATATAAGTGTATGTAAGAGTGCGTAACTAGCATGGAAGATACCGTGAAAGTGTCACAGTTGAACAGTAATTAAAAAGTAAGCGGTAGTCATAGTAATAATATTTGTACTCAATACTCCATGAGTTCACTGTTGTCAAGTGTGAACTGGCATGTTATAAAATACTCTATTTGTTTGATCTTTTCAGCAACAATAATTATTATTGATGGGAATAATCGAGATATTTTGATAATCAAGACATTAGTAATCGAATGATTTCAATAATCGAATGATTGGCATAATCGAAACATTTTACTAATTTAGTAGTTTGCGAACGAGATAGATACTACTAAATTAGTATTATCTATCTCACAAGTCACAACACACATTAGTAGCACAACTTGTGTGTAGTGTAGCTGCTAGTTATTGATCGGCTACTCTGTTCTCTCTCAAATCTCGATTATATTTGTAGTGTTCCGTTCCGATACATGCATTCATTCGATTAATTTTAATAGTAATTCGATTCGGTTGTTAAGTTTTCAGTAAAATGATTCATAATCGAATGAATTACTAAATTACTGTATATTATAATCAATATATCTCGAGATAATAATGAATCGATTATCATAACTCAATTTATTTCCATCACTAATTATTTTTTTCTCATGGTTTTCAATGGTGAACAATAGATAGAATTTTGAACAGAGCTTCTTAGATATGTGACGAACATATTCTAAAAATTACGAATTTATCTCCGTACTATTTCTAAGTGTTTTGCCGGTATTAAGTTAGAATGCGCTTATTTCTCATAAGAGCCATGTTAATTTCATAGTTTTAAATTTTTTAAACGAGTAAATTGTCCGTTCTGGAATTTTGGGGTACTTATTGCAGATATATGAAGAAGCAAGTTGACACACTTTCATTCATTTCTCAGTGATTTGAGATACCCCTCATACATCCTTAATTAAACAAAATTGAAATTCGAGATTTTTAAAAAGGATATTATTTCCGTGTGGATTATAGTACACTGAATTCCTAGGAGAGGCTCCAAAATCAAATACCGGATCGCATTTCAAATTAAAAAGTGTAGCTTTGGCCGGTGAAAAACCGTACACTACACAAAATTCAGTATTCTTGGGGCTCCACCGAACACTGTAAATTGGTCCTTCTTTATCTGCGAATTAATATGAAATGAAATTGTAATTCTTCTCTATAACGCGGTCCGTTTATCACTATAGCGCGTCAAAGCTGACTAAATGAGAGATTCAGTAAACACTTATATAAATAAATGCTTATTTGTACTAATGTGCTGACGGTAAATGCAGCTCAAAGTCGATCTAAATAACACGCTATAGCTTGTGGGTCAGGAGTTGTACGATGTCCACCAATGGTATCTGATGACGTTTCATGTGCTGCTTCTAAAACGCACAAGAGCACCTGAGCGCAAGAAGGTCTGCCACACAAAACACATCCGAGTTTTGTGATCTGCCAGTGGCTGATAAACTTTAGCATCGATTGTGTAACTATTACACTATTTCCTAACGTTAAAAATTGGTTAAATATGGAAAATATTCTTCATTCTAAAATTATGAAGTACCTAAGATTTTGGTTGTTTTGCAGCACTCACTGAGGAATTGCTACTGCTTGACTTGCTGCACTAGTTATAAATATGCAAATAGTTCGTAACTTACTTAATACAACCAACGAAACATCGCCTTTGGTGTTCAAAAAATACAATGATTGTTTGCCATAGTATGATCCGCCGGTTTTGTCAACTTCAGTGCTGGCCATTAACAATGCGTTCGCGCCATTGCTGGTCCAATAAACATCCATTTTGTCAGACTACAAATTAAGTTCATTACATACACTACGTTAAGTTTAAAATTATCTCTACAACAGTGGCATATTTTTTAATTTTCAATGCTCAGGTTTCGGAATATAATAAATAATACAGTGTAAACTCTATATAGCGACACTCAAAGGACTGTGCACTTTGTGGCGTTATTAGTGTATTTGCCATAAGGCACTTACACTATTGGCGTCGGTCGGATGGCGGGACCTAGGGGTCGGACCAAAATTTCTCGACGTTTCATAACTTTCTAAGAAGTTTGGCACCATTTTTGGAAAAGTATGTTTATATATGTATATATATATATATTTTTATATATATATATATATATATATATATATATATATATATATATATATATATATATATATATGTGTTAGCACGATAACTCTCGACAGACTTAATCGATTTAAACGAAATTTGGTCCACACGTTGGAATCCATCACCGCACGAAGCCTATTTAAAATTGGCCCAATCGGGCCATGTTAAGGGTGGTATTTAGGGGTTGAAAAAAGTTTTCGGGCCCAAAAATACCGAAAAAATTATCAGAATAGTTTCAAATTTAAAATTTAACCCTTTAGTAATTATTAAAATGTACTGCTAAAATTTTAAAAAAATCGGCCCGACAGTACCGGACTTACAAATTTTATAAAAACGCAAGTTTACCGATATGGATTTACATGCTGAAGGGTGTATATAATTTGGTACAGATGTTGAATTGATATATAGTATTGAAATTAAGTAAAAAAATGTTGTTTTAAGGGGTGTATTAAGGGGTAATTTTCTTTATTTTGTCCAAAAACAAAGTTAAATTCATATAATAAAGCCACACTGCCTATAAAAGCAAATACACTATATTGTCGGCAGGGTTTCGCACTGCGACCCGAGTTTTTGAGAGTTGCCGTTAAACGAAAAGAAGAAATAATCCATTAATATTTTTGACGTGATAACGTCTTATAAATTGGTGAATCACCAATCTTATAAATTGATAAAACACCGGCTGCATGCACGAAAAAGTGTAACGTAACGTTCCTAACGTTCCTAACGCGTAACGTTCCGCCTGACCCTGTGCGTGCTTTTTGCTAATTTCTCGCTCAATTTAAATCAGATCGGTTTGAAACCAGTCTTAAACGAAAGAGAACATTTTCCATAGATTTCGTATAACAGAATTTGCCTAAACAGTTTTTTTATACAAATTTATATAGAAAAATAGCTGTATAAAATATAAATGCAATGTTGTCTAATGCATGGCGCGACGCGGTCGGTCGTCTTTGTTTGCCGTACATGGAAATTAGAAAATAACGTATGTCTTGTCTTAACATGAAAACGGCTGCATTTCTAATGTTTAATTCAATTTTTTGACATTAGTATTTTGTGAAATGCAACGCCTTCTAAGTTAAGTATTGGAATAACTAATTATTATTAGAACATAATACTTTGACAGTTGCAAACGTCACTTTTGACATTTCTTATCATTCCGACACCAAGGATAAGCGGATTGAAACCAAATTTTGGGAGGTTTAGGTTATGTATTACGGAATACGTTATCACGTAAAACTATCGTCCGTAAACCGACTTTACAGACAACCAATTTTTTTTTTACTATAATATGTATTTACTCATATATCTAAAATTTGCAACTGACCAACAAACATTCATACTATCACAAATTACAGCTGAGCTAAACATATGAAACTGAATCATAATCCCAACAAACAAAAGAACCAATTTCTTAGAATCTTCGGTACACATGATGCCGACAACAAAGCAACAAAATAACAAACAAGTACTGTTTATTACTTAATGATGACGTATTGTTGTCGTTATTTAGAGTGGGTATGCGTATGTTGTTATTTAGAGTGTATCATTGCATGAGCAACAAGGTAAACCAACTTGAGTTAAGTAATTTCGACGATTTAAGAAGTTCGACGTTATATAGAGTGACGTTGAATAGAGTTTACACTGTAATTAGACACCTAAAATACACTAATACAAAAGTTTCTTTTTCTACAAGAAAGGTTAATTTGAAAACGATAATTTTCTTCTAACAAAAGGGTCATTATTTAAGTATAAAAAATAAGATCAAAACAAGTACCTATTTCCTTCATAATTCAATAGTAAAAAAATCGAAAATTACCTGGAAAAAACTTTTATTCGCTAGAGATTGAGTTTTTTCAAAATTTGGATATTTAAACAATTTACTCAGCGCCGGTTGTCCACTTACTCCAGAAATATAGCATAAAACATTGTAGGGTGGCAGACCCGGAGCCAAACTAAAACTGGCTGTTTTAATACACGAAATACGATGTACGATTTTTTCAAAATTTGAATCCTCATAAAAAACAACGTCGGTATTAATTAAACGCGCACACAGTTTTTCATCAGACGACCACTGAGGTTCCCTAAAAATCATACGAAAACCTTAATATTGATATTTTTAGGTATCTCTTGTCTATACTAATATAGAAAATTGTTTGTTTGTGCGAAGTTTACTTTAAAAAAAAACGGCCAGGCGCGTGTTGGGCACATGCATCATATTGTAGCTGACGGGCGATATCAATAATAATCAGCAGATACTGATAACCATACACGAGACCGATAACCGATATTAATATCAGTCAATTCTATTACTTGACCTGTGTTCAATTTTTCAAATACTTACACACTCTTTCAGAGATATGACACTACATCGACGACCAAATATCGATGATAATCTGACAGTTCAAAAACTCACCATCCAAATCGTTTCTTATGAATAAAATCTTTAACAAGAGATCCATCGTTCGTTTTAAATATGCGGAGGTTTGGCGCACCTTGTGGATTAGCATTGGACACAGTAAAAGGTTCCCACGTCATCAAATATGTTCCTAACGGTGAGAAGGCAATATTAGATATTTTTGGGCTTTGGATTTCTGACAAAATTTTCCATGTTGCAGTCTCAGCAATTTTTAGACTGGAAAAATATGAAAAAGCATATAATCAATTTTGCGGATCTACTCAATGTGTGCTGAGTGAATGCAGCAAAGCTTATCGAAAATATATCTGCGTCTCTTTCTTCGATGTAATTGTCAATCTGAATAAAGCATATATTTAATAAAGTACGAATTAGAATTAGATTTTGTGATGTTATGGTCAATTAATGTCAATTAATTAAAGACCTGAGGAAGACACCAAAACAGGTGTCGAAACGTAGTCTTCCTACAATAAACAAATTTGACTCATAAATCAATCGTTTCGTTTCTTTTTTTCATATATTTAATAATTTACTACCTATATGAATCATTGTCTATCTACTCAATGTGCGGTGAGCGTATCGAAAAAATATCTGCGTCTCTTTCTTCGATGTAATTCCCTAATTTCTCCGATGATAGGTTTGGTTGATGTACTTGCATTCAATTTGAATAAAGTATTTCTGTTTCAAAAACTATGTCTTTTTCTATGACGTTAACATGGGCGTACCCAGCTTTTGGCCCAAGAGGGGGCAAATTAGAAATTTCTTAAGCCGGATCCCCCGTGCTTGTTTTGTCAAAAAAGACAGAAGTATATGTTTGCACCCTAATGGTTCGATTACGATTTTATTCCTATGCTCAGTATAGAATAAAAATATATGGCATTAACTTACAATTGTCCTGCTACACAGGCGAAATATTTTCCATCGTCACTAAATGCCATTCTATTACACGAAGGAAATGAGTCCTTAGGAAAAGATGGAACATTGTCGAAACTTGGAGCGCCGTGGTAGAGATCTATTCCAGCAGATCCTCGTACTGAAAATAAATTATGCATAAAAATAGAAAGTACAACATAACCTAAAAATATTTGTAATTATAAAGAACCTAGTTACTATTTATATACACAAATAATCTCTAATATTGAATATTGACTTTTTTTGTATCTGTTATCAGTATAATATTTACCTGCGACTGCCGGGACAGGTGACTCCATAATTTTAAAATTGAAGGATTAAACCTCGTGGTTTGGATGATGTGCACTCTCAGAAATTAGTTTTTTAAAATGCAAATATATTGTTTGCAACCACTATATACACTGGTCAACTCATTAATTTGAGTTTGTAAATAAACATTTAAATAATTTGTAAGTAGGTATAAGTGCTTATAACCATATCCTAAACAAAGTTTATCCTAACACAGCACATGTCAAACGCAGAGAACCTTAGACTATAAAAACGATGAAAATATCCACGCTAGAGATGTGTCGTTCACGCTGGACCCGTTCACTGTGAACGGGTCCAATAGTGAACGACTACGAACGAATCTGAATTCAGTTCTCAATCGGATCTGGTTCAGTCTGTGCGTCCACGGTTTAACATTTCTGTATTGCATATTTGTAGAATGTAGCGTACCTACTCCTACTGACCGACGAACGATGAACGAAATTGAATATGCAACACAGCACGCGCTACACACAGTATATGAGTACACTGTACACACTATCGCCTGACGCTTATCTCTATCAATGTTTTGATTGTTTGCAAATTGCAAACCATTGCCAAATGTTGATTCGATTGTTGAAAGATGCTTTGTTTAGGGCTATATAAATAAAGATAACAACCCAATAATATTTTTTAACAATATAAGTATGAGCTAGAGCCTGGATGTTTATATTTTCTAAATAATGAAACAAATTGAAAGCAAGCATTTTTTCATACTATAGAGTATAGATTGTTAATTATTTATACCTATTAAAGAAAGTGTCACAGATCATGTTTTTAAATTCTAATATGTGAATTTTTTTTAATTTTATATTCAATTGGAAATTTTAAGTTTTGTGTGTGTGTTTTTTTTTATAAATGGCATTAATGTAGAACTTTACATCGAATTGAAAATTTTGAGTTGTGACATTAATATAATATGTATCGTTATTATTAATAATAAATAAAGTATAAACCCGCGTTAAAATTAATAAAAAAAATACGATAATCATCAGTCGCCACATTTAGAAAACCGAATCACCGGATCCTGCAACATAGTAGGTAAGTACGTAAATGGAATTCGGTAGCACATATTCACATAGAGATCACGGAGCGACTGGATCACTTGATCCGTTCAATAAGACCCGTTCATTACGCGAACGAGATCCGGTTGGAACGAATCTTCGTTGTGACCCGGACCGCCCATCGCTAATCCACGCACAGTGCCTGGTGCACACTCGCGGAGCCTTCCTATGCGCGAAGCAGATTCATCACCGACATCAGAGTAGATTTAGGACAATTTAGGCACTGTAGTTGACATAACTTTTAATAAATTAATCATGCCTGATTTCTATGGTGTGTAAAAAATAAAAATGTTTGTGAGGTGTGTATCGTGCAAGGTTTACTTTAAATCACTAAAAATAGCTGTCGCTTTAGATCAGTGATTCCCAAAGTGGTCTATATCGACCCCCAGGGGTCGACGACAACTTGCAAGGGGTCCATGTCAGCGGGAAAAAAAATTGGGGGTCTATGAAATGAAAATGGGGGTCCACGATAGTGAATCTCCTAACAAAAAAAGAAACAAACTGGACATCGTTAACCGAAGAGATTTAATTAAGATAAAATCTAACTAAATTGATGCCAAATGTTGAAAATTTATTATTAAAGCATCAGGTTCATCCCTTACACTAAAAGCATTTATTTTTTGCTTAGTTATTTTATGTAACAGAAAGCAAATTTAAATTTGATTCGTTTAATTTGAATCTAATTAATAAATGTATAAAACTAAACATTTCTCACTACATTTCACTATACCGTTATAAATTTAAATCGTTCAAAGTGAGTAGCACTATACCGGTTGTCAAAAATACATTTGAAATTAATGAATTTGCAAAAAATCAATATCAGATAAGCAGGAGGTCTACCCAAAACCGAAAAACTGGCAAGTGGTCTACGAGACAAAAAAGTTTGGGGACCTCTGCTTTAGATAATGAAGATGAACGGTTTTGAAACCGCCTGGCAAACAGACCCGACTAAATAATCTGGCTTACTTATTTTTTATTTTATTAAATACTAAATTTGAAGGTATTAAAATTTCAAAATGCCTTAAGGGCTTTTTTTTGTAAAGTTAAAAATTCAAGGCTAGGCTAGGCCCCACTACCCTTCAGCCAGGTCTACGATTTTGTACTCAGACATTACAAAAGAAGTGTTATACAAATTTTCATGCTGCCTCAAAGGCCTACTCAAAAATGTTTGATAGGCGATAGCTTTCCTACTATTAGGTAGTCTGTAGTAGCATTCGCACGGCAAATATGTCCGTCCGTCCGTCTGTCACAGGCGATTTTCTCTGAAATTATTTGCAAATGATTTGACGTAAAAATTTGAAAGTTGGCAAAGAGACACAGAGTGTGGTTTCTATTTTTTTTCTCTTTGAGATGCGGAATCTTAAACAAATAAAAAATAATACATCATTTTTATTTAAAACATTTTTTATTTATTGTACAAATAAAGTTTGGTAAAATACACAACACAACTTTATCTAATTATGCATAAGCTAAAAACCTTAAATCTTTGTTTAGGTAGTAGCCATATAAATAATGCTCTTGATATACCTAAGTATAAATAAAATATTTACAAATGCTTAATAAAATATAGGTAATATTTAGGTTACTTATAATTATTAAATTAGCGGATTAAATTGTTTTTTTTTTTTTTTTTTTGTTAAATGTATTTCAAATTTGAATAAAATTATTGTGAAGAGGCATATATACCTACAAAATTAACAAATAACTACATTTAATTAAATAAATTATAACCAATATCCAAAAATGGACAAGATATTCTAAAATGTCTTATTACTATGCAGAAAAGATTATTTCAAAATACAAATTTTATATTTTTCAAATAACCTGTTTCGCATTCCTAAATTCGTAAAATATGGACTTTAGAAAATTAAATTCATCATATAATTTTAATTATACCAAATATCGAATCTAAAACTTTCCTTTGCTTTCCTTTAAAATGTTCTGACGACTATTCGTCTAGAAGTCATACCATGTCATGTCTGTAGGCAAATTAGCAATATTTATTTCAGTCACCAATCCTATTTTTTTCAAAAGACTTTTATGCGAAAATTGTAACTACAAAAGTTTTATAATATAATAATAACAATTCCCTAATATGTTGGAGTTTCATTTTGAAAAGAAAAACCTAACGAGATCCAGACCAAGCTACAAATTGTGTCTAAGATGCAATACACATACATGAGTTTTGTTGATATGGAAACTGTGTAAATCATTGATGCATTATAGAAAACTTGGAAATTCTTTTTGACTTTTACTCAGTAGGTTTTATTTGCATTGGCCCGCCTTTAGCTCATAATCTGTCCGAGTGGCACTTGGTCGCAATAAGTCTATGCATCTCCGGTTTAAACATTGCATTGTTATTGTATGCAAATTTTTATACGATAAAATTCAGTAATTAACTCAAAATTAATCTAAAAATCATACAAAACTTTTTTTAATATTGATTTGTACATAATTTTAAGATTATAAAATATTAACTTCAGTGTAGTATATTATTATATGTACATAATTTTCTGTTACTTATATAGATATTATTATATTATATCTACAAATAATTATATTTCTGTATTGTTGATAGCGGAAGTTAAAGTTAATCAAAGCTATTCTTAATTTGAATGTATCGAGACAATTTTTAAACTGAATTTTTTTATCCAATTCCAATAATAATTATTCATACATAATATTAACTATTGCACAGAAAAAATATACCTACTCATTCTTCATATTTTGAAGTTTTATTGACGTAACATTTTGTAATACTAATTTCATAATATTTTGGCACTTATTCTGCTAAATACTCATTAGATATTTTACACAGAAGAATTGATGTTAATGATTATTCATAGATGTTTACAGGTTTACCAACGGAGCTTTGTCAGCGTAAAGGCTATACAAAGTTTCCGGAACCTCGAACACCTTAATTGTTATATAGCCACATAAAAAATGGATTTATTTTATAATCTCGGTCCACCAAAATGATTTAACGATAACACTTTAGAAACTATATTCAAATCTTCTTGCGTTCTTCCTTGGCCAATTCCCTGTTGGAAGAGAAGATTCTTTAATTGCTTGTCGACTGTTCTTTGAGGTGGTGGTAAAGCACTGAAGCTAACCAACGAAGCTCCATTGTTATTAAATGCAAAATCGTTGTTTAATGTTGCGGCGTTAAATCCAAAATTTGCCGTATCGATGTTATGCCTGAAAACGCGGGTTGGTCGTCTTTCGGCTGAGTTTAAAATTGGTTGAAAATTATTATTGTTGTTAAAATTTGGTTGTGGGTTATTGAAAGGCTGTATATTGTTAAAGCTTTGTGGGTTATTATTAAAATGCGGTTTCCAGTTATTGTTGAAATTGGGTTGGAAATTATTATTAAAATTTGATCGTAAATTATTGTTAGTATTCGATCTTAAATTATTATTAAAATTGTTAAAACTTGGTTGCGTAAATGACGGTGTTACTGCGAAGTTATTAGCCGGCGGTGGCAACTGTTGAAAATTTGACGGGACGTGATTTTGCTGCAGGGGAAATGGAGTTTGTTGATGACGAATATTTGCTAGAAAATCAACAGCTTCCTTATTTGGAGGCTGCTGTTCTCTGAGCGACGGTGGTTGCGTAAAAGATATACTTGGTTGAAGCGAAACAACTGTATTTGGATTAGAAGGTTTAGTAACTTGTTGTGGCTGCGAAAATTGTCCAAATTTATTATTAGAGAAATTATTTTGCTGATCCAATGGTTGCTGTTGTCGCTTTCTTTGCTCATCCTCATAACGAAACTGTTGTTCTATTTGCCTCTGTCGAGCTTGAAGCAATTGTTGTTCCTGAAAGAGTTGTTGTTGTTTCAATAGTTGTTCTTGTTGGCGTTGTTGTTCTCTCAACTGAAACAATTGCTGCTCCAATTGACGTTGTTTTTCCTCCAATGACCGTTGCAAATTCAGTTGTTGTTGTACATTTAGTTGCTGCTGAGTTTTAATTTGTTGTTGTTGTTGTTTAATTATTGATTGCTGTTTCTGTAACTGTTGCTTCTGTTTTTCTCGTTGTTCTTTTTGAGCCACTGTTGGTTTGTAAATCGGAACGACACTATGTGGAAGACCCCCTTCATCTTGATGAACCGTAAAAGCAGCTACCAACGGAGCAGGGAAAAATTGAACATCTTCTACTTTGGCAACGGCATCTTCGTCGCGGAATTCGTTATCAACTTCTTCTTCACTCGTTGCCACTGTCGGTTGAGGAGTCTCCAAACTATTGACGTTGGCAGCTGTGGGAGCCTGTTTTGTAGTTGGTAATGGCTTCTCACTCGTAGGTACTGTATTTTTCACATAAGTTGGAGTCTTTATGCTTCTAGCCGACTGTCCATCAATATTAGATGATGCACTGGTGTTGATTGTTTCAAAGTCTCTGTCGTTCAAAGGATCTGGAACGGTGGGTAAAATAACACTGTTGAATTGTCCTGAAGCCGTCGGTTTTACGTTAAAATTAATATCTTCCTCCGCTGGCACAAACGACGTCGAGTTTTGGGCATTATTGTCGGAGTAAGCATGAACCTGGTATGTCTTCTGAAACGTCGGCGTTGTGCTCATAGGAGACTCGGTTGTTTGTGATGTCGTAGACGACTCCAACTCTTCTTCGGCGCTCTGTCTTTCCAAGTCCTCCAAAGCACGAAGAAGAGCACGACGCAGTGTGGGATCTAATCTGACCGGAGGTTTTTTCGGTGATATTTCATTATTTGATTCGTAAGATTCTGTTTTACTTCGACTTAATACCGGGCCACATAAGGCGAGTAAAATTGTCAAAAAAATCTGAAAAGACAAAAAAAAAATTAGACACATTTTCGTCATTTTAATTTAACTTCTATTTCATGTCTTATTTTAAAAAAAAGTATGCGTGAGACTCTCGCGCGTTAAAAGTGGAACTTCTTAGGTTAGATTTTATTATTTCAGGATTAGGAAATGATTATGTGGAATTTGTTGCCGTGGCTAAAGAAAATGCTTCGCAATGTGCATAAGACTTTGGCAGAGAGAGTAGAAACGATTCTCCCAATTGTTTGTTGCAGTCGTAAATGGAGAAGCGTTTCACTTTTCCTCTGACCCAGGCAAATTTATCTCCCTAGCACGCCTAAAAAAGTTTCACTTCAAAACGTATAATATATACTAAAAATGTCTATGCAAAATTTCCGAACACTCTGTGTATTCATTGAACTTGACCTGCAAAAATATAGGTAAGTAAACTTCACTTTTAAACATTATTGACTACATAAATAAATTATATTTACTATTATACTTTCATAAACCACTATTTATATGTATTTAAATTTCTTTGAACTGCAAGAATGTAGCTAAGCTAATGATAAAAAAAAGTTACTCATTCACTTTCTAAAATATTAATATTATAATTAATACTGTATACAAATGATTACAGTAAATCACAATTCACTTCCAGCAAAAGTGAATTCCTATGTTCCGATTTTTTTGTTGTAGGTATATATATGAAACCAAAAATGCGTCATCACTAGTTGACATAAATTTGCGTCTCTGCGATTATTAAAAAAAAATAATAAATTTCACAGAAATTTCTTCTGAAGTTATCTTTCATCTATAATATTCCGAGTAACAAATTTATAGATTACTAGCTTTTGCCCGCGGCTTCACTTGCGCCAAGTTTGATGTTGATAGATCAGTCAGTCAGTCACGATTTTCTCTTGTATATATACAGATTATGACTTTTTAGAATTTTTTTGTAGTTTAAGAATAATAAATTTCAAAATTGTTGACATTCACGTAATAATAATAATAATAATAATAATAATAATAATATTTTTATTCCGTAAAAACTTACAAAAAAGTGTGGAACAAGTCAAAGGGTGTGTAACATGTCAATTCGAATGCATAAAATATTCCTCTAACGAATAGAACGAATAACGGATTAAAAATTTTAAAAGTGTAGTCTTATATTTGTTTAAAGGCTGCAATATAGCAATATCATCTGGGAGATGATTATAAACTTTTATAGCAGCCATGGTTATATTCTTCTCAAACAACGCAGTGTTATGAAAAGGGATTGAGAGGCAGCTCGCGGCACGTGTGTCATACTTGGAGTAGTCACTATTTTTTGAAAAAAGGTGCGGATGTTTTTTCACAAACACAGAGAGCTCAAATATAACTAGGCAAGGTAGAGTTAAAATGTTATTATTTCTGAAAATATCACGACAATGAGCTCGTCTGTTAAGTTTAAACATACATCTAATTACTTTTTTTTGCGCTACAAATCAACGTTCCATGTTGATTTTTAGACTTTTTATCTCTTTTCACCCTCTGAAGAGATTGTTTTTGAAAAAGCACAAAACACGTGTATATTTATTTCTTGAAAGGAGTAATCCTGCGCATTTTCGATTTGATACATCTATAACTTATAATATGATTTCTCCATGCAAAATTTTAAACCCCCGTTACACCCTTTTAGGGGTTGAATTTTCAAAAATCCGTTCTTAGCGGATGCCTACAGGCTACGTGATACGTCATAATAACTATCTGTGTGCCAAACTTCAGCCCAATTCGTCCAGTAGTTTGGGCTATGCTTTGATAGATCAGTCAGTCAGTCCTGTCACGGTTTTCTTTTATATATTTAGACCCACGTGGATATATAGAAACGGCTTAAATTCATTAGATATATATATATATATATATATGCAGAGACTATAAAGTTTACACATATTGGCGGTTCCTCTACGAGCGCTGCAGAGCTACGGAACAAGCAAAATCTTAGGTACTTAATAATTTTGGAATGAATTATATTTTCTATATTTAACCAGTATTTAGTGTTAGGAAATAGTGTAATAAAGTATAAGGCGCTGTTCTGTGCTCCAAAGCAGCACATGAAACGTCATCATCAGATGTACAGTACATCGTGCAACTCCTGACCCACAGAGCGTTTTATTTAGATCGGCTTTGAGCTGCATTTACCGTCAGCACATTAGTACAAATAAGAATCTATCACTGTCATATGCTACAAGTGTTCACTAAATCCATCTTTATGACAGTAGTGACTAGTGTTATAGCGATTATTGTAGTTTGTTGTCAGCAATGTTAGAAAAAATTAATAATATTCCAATTAACCTCCCCCCTCATTCCTAGCCTGTATTAAGAGGTACACCCATTTAAAATGTTCACGCAGTGCCACCGATGTCCGTCGAGCGTCTATAGTGATATAAAGTTTCGTCTTAATAATATGCCACTAGTTCTTAAATTAGAACGTGAGAACTGGGAAACTCTATATAACAACAATGGCAACCCTATATACCTACGATAAATTCTGCAGATACACAGAAATTAATGTGAACCGTTCCGGTACATTATGAGTGTATTTAAAACAGCGATGTAGTGAAATCAATGTCAAAAGTTCAAGGTTATATCGTATAGTTTTCTAAATCAGTGAAATTTTTATTAATAAATATCTTACTAATGAGATGCACGTTTTATTTTACCGATGTACTGAATACATAATTGGATAAAAGATGACTTGTTTTGTTTTTTTTTATAAGTAAAACTTCTTTTGGTACGGTATGGTATTGACTCATGAAATTTGTTCCTAACGATAAACCTAATACCTAATAATAAATATTTTATAACAGGTAAAGCGATTTCACCCGGACGATGCCGGGTCGGCCAGTTATTTAGCCTATGCAGTAACAAAAAAATTTAGACTAGATCTGATTAAGCTAGAGCTTTGAAATTTTGCTCAGGTGTTTAAGTCCGATGACTATGCATAAATCCAATATGGCGGACGTCTCAAGATGGCGGTTTTCCTTTTTCTCCACAACCCTCTTGACATGTGCATCAAATGAAAGCGTTTTACGAGTGGAATACGATAAGCTACGTGACGTCGTTATAAACACAATATGGCCGACGCCACATATCCGATCGATTTGAAATTTTGTGCGTATACATCCCGATGACAATGCGCCATGATTCAGGCGTTTTAAGAATTAAATATACAATTAATTTTAATAAATTAGTATATTAATAGTAAACAATCTTTTCTCAATATTTTTAACATAAAAAAACATTAAAATGCTAATTAGACTCCGCGTATTTTGAAAACTCATGTACTTAGTGCTGTAATGACAAATGTCTAGTTTTTTTATATAATTTTTAGGTCAAAAAAATCTATTTTCTGAAATTTTTAAACCAAATTATTTTACAATCTGAGTGAACAGTTACCTTAACAATAAAATATACGGGTCACCGCATAAGACGTAATATTATAAATGTTTCAGTGCAAGACAATAAAATGTATTGTTACGATTTATGAATTATGAAATGACTTTATAACATTCATGTCGACCGGAAAATATTACGTATTCGTACATTATTTTTAATGTCCATTACAAAATCATATAGCATCGGTAGGCGTTTTTTTACAGTCTTAAAATTACCGAGGTAGTTAAACACATTTAAACGTAAAATAAATGTACCTTTCATAAAATACAATTTCCGCAACACTTTCATTTGTTCGAAAATTTGAACTATTTATGTATCCTCAGATTACGTCTTTGCATGAACCGTAAAATACGCAACTTAATGGTAATAAAATTAGAACCATTGATAGTGGGAAACAATATAAATCATTTTAAAGAAGTTCGATACAAACACTCAAGATTATGAGGTTCTGTTGTTTTTATGGCGTTTTCATGGTTCTACGAGCCCCCAATTCACAGATTCTTTAAATCTAGATTTAAGACTGTCACTTGCTATCAACTAAGCGGAGATCTTAGTTGAAAACAGGCTGTTTTAACTCGCATAGCATCTCAGAGGACTAAAGAACTCTTTATGCTCAGACCTCAATAAATCAGAACTGAAAATACTGACAGGACTCCTCACAGGCCACTGCCCTCTGAGTAAAGTCCAGGATTATAACTGTCGCTTCCGTAAAGAAGCAAAAGAAACTGCTGAACACATTCTATGTGAATGTGAAGCAGTGTTCTCCAAAAGGCTGCTATATCTTAACAGGCGTTTTCCAAAGTCTGATGACATTTATAGATTTATAGGCATCGATTGACAGATGGCGACATCGTGGAAACCATCTTGAACGAAATATAGTGTAAACTCTATATATAGCGACACTCAAGAGACTATATGCACTTTGTGGCGTTATTGAGAGTTGTCGTTAAACGAATAGAAGAAATAATCCATTAATATTTTTTTTACTATAATATGTAATTACTCATATAATATATAACATTTACAACTGACCAACAAATATTCATACTATCACAAATTACAACGCTTATTGCGTATAGTCTGTTCTCTTTGTTTAATGTTTTTCGTCTCAACAAACAAAAGAAAGAATTTATTAGAATCTTAGGTACGCATGATGCCGACTACAAAGCAACAAACAAAATAACAAACAAGTACTGTTTATTGCATAATGATGACGATTTGTTGTCGTTATTTTCAGTGTACTTATCATTGTATGAGCAACAAAGTGAACCAACTAGAGTTAAGTAATTTCGACGTTTTAAGGAGTTTGTCGTTATATCGAGTGACGTTAAATGGAGTTACAACTGTATATATTATATGGATTAAAGGGAGTAAAAAAGCTGTAGGGTTTCTGACTTGTTCATGAAAATTTAATTATGTCCCTTGGATTATTGTATAATTACATTACCTGCGAGCCACAGCGGCGGCGGCATAGTTTGTTTGATGTGATCATGTGTGACAAAGAGAATTAATGTGAGTGAGAAGCAAATCAGTCAACATGCATGCATAACATATAAACAAAACATAACCAGTGGTCGGACCGGGTGTCGTCTGCCGCGGAGAAATTATCTGTCAAGAGAGTGAAAGCGCGGAACATCTCTACCTGATATACCTACTTGTATACAGACTGGGTCAAAACGCAATGAATGTTTGTGATCGGTAACGGAATAATCATTTGGAGGCTTTCAGCCATATAGTGTAATTTTGCGGCTTTTCTCTAAGAATTTTTTTATTAGGAAAACGTTAATTACAAGGGGAAAAATTTCTAATATTTTTTTCTCTTAGACTTGTGCGATATATATAGATCAGGTGAAATCGACGCTACCGTCTCGAATTCGATTCGGATTCATTTTTTTTTGCTGGATCAAGGTCAGGAGACCGTACTGATTATGAAAATCCATTTTACCGAACGGTAACCTGGCCTGATATTGTTTAAAACAAGCTATATAAATAAAAATCTAAAGGCTGCTCAAAATTCCAAATGGCCAAACGTGTTTTACCGATTGCTTTGAATTTTTGACATAACGTTACATTAAAAGACGCACGTGTTTTAATACATCTATTATTTAGACGTCACACCTATGACAGGTGAAAACATGCTTTTTTTAAAAAACAGCGCCAACTGTTAGAGCAACACACGCTATACTAAATATTTTACGACAAATGGAACGCCATTTGTTAGAAGTTAAAGCAATACACGCTATACTAAATATTTTACAGCAAAGGGAGAGCTACATGTAACAGGGAAACACACAAACCAGACTGAGCCACAGCAACGCATGGTCGGATACCTACAGCTATTTTTTTCGATCAAACAATTTTTTGGTATATTTTTGACCGTTTTCCAACAAGAAACTATTCGGTTGATGCAATTGTGCCATTAAAATTGATATAATCCTTTAACAGCAACTGCATATCAACTAATGATGTGCCGGATCGTTAAAAATGTATATTCGCGGATACGGATCTGAATACGAATATTTGGTTTCAAGATACGGATACGGATCTTAACTTTCTTAGAGTACGCGCCGGTAAATATTGCACATCGACCTTTGGAAAGAGACTATCTGTTATGGGAAAAAGTTATTGACCTCTTTAAGAATTAACTCTCATAACAGATTGTCTCTTTCCAAAGATCGATGTGCAATATCTCATTATAAAGATAGTTTTTTAGTACCTTTGAGTTATGTACTATTGGTGTGGTACTCATTACGACCAATGTTTGCAATATAAAGGTGCCAAATACGATTTTAAAACATAAAAAATAATCTGAATGAAATTTTACAGTTTTTTATTATTACCTAATCACCATTATACATAAAATTTCATCTATGAATTGAAAATTAATCAGGTAAAAAAACCGTAAAAGATCCGCCAAAAACTAACGAATACGGATACGGATCTTTCTTCTGCCTCGGATATCCGCGGATACGGATATCCGGCACATCACTAATATCAACTAATATTAATGACAAATGGAGGTTGTAATGAAAAAGCATTCAGATTCACTTAAGTGTTTTCTTTTGTTTACATATTATGCACATTATGTTTGGTTCAACAGACTTGATGTCAGTTACTATTCAGTCATCATTGAAGTATGAAGACACGCTTTCAAATTAAGGAGCGCTTGTGTCTTCCGTTGGGTGTGCGTGTGGGTTTGACTCTCTTTGAATTTAACCTTGCAGTCGAAAGTCACGTCTCACAATTAACTGGTTCATTAACCTTTCTCGCTCGTGCATTCCACCAAAATTGTATTAAAAATGCGTTTTTATAATATTCAACATCTTTAATGAATTAGTTCGGAGGTATTGGTACATCTGAAATTACGCAATCGGGGCCGGTTATTCAAGATATATGTTCATAAGTTAGGTCACAAATAAGAAGAATTTTTTTTATTCTAATAAGCTGTTGGTTTAGGAGGCAGCTAGGCGGTTAAATTTTTTAAAATCCTAAAAAACATCGGTACAAACGTATCCGTGTGGTTATTAGTATGATAGGTATTTGGAAAAAATTCCGTGGCATATAAGGATCGAAAATGAAGCAATACTGAGATTTTTTTAAACTTGCATTTAATGCTGACGTTTCAATATGTTTTGTATCATCTTCAGAGTTAAACTATGTCTCTAAGATTTTAACAATATCACCGGAGAGGAACGGAATTATTTCGGTAGCTGTATTGTTGAATTTTTTATTTTGTCCAAAAAGAATTTTAAAGTTTACATAATAATGGGTTCGAATTCCACAACGCAAATAGCAAATGCAGTATTTTGTTGGCCAGGTTTTCTATTTTTTATTTTTAAGAGCTAAGCATGAAAAAGACCTGAAATATTTTTTAATCGTTTATATATAAATACAAACGAAACCTTGAGAAAAGATAATGTCTACTTAAGGCATGCCCTATTTTGTAAGAAAATTTAAATATTTAAATTATATATCTGAAGTAGTACATAACCATATTTATTATATATGCACATATACTCAATATTATATACTATCGATAGCTCAAATTAACTGCATTCCAAAAAGTCACTACAGTTCGTGGAGTAAAGATGCCCAAGAATGCATTTATATTCCGTTTGCGTACTCAAATAACAAAAAATAATTTATTTCTTCATTTTTACCATTCTAACACCACAAGTGGGGATTGGTACTAATTTAGGTCAAAATTCACTTTTCAAAATTTTACAATATTTTTTCGTTTTGAAGTCCCCCCAATTCAAAAAATATATTTTTGGAAAAAGTCTGTGCGCTTGTGTGTCAGTATACACGATACAGGTTAAACGGATGAGCGGACTAAAACAAAATTTTGGTAGGAATTTTGATATGCAAAATAGGAAGAGCCCTATTGTTTTTGGGCAAAATCGGCGCATGTGCAAAGGAGATATATGCTATAATAGTGGTACACTTTTCATTGCTGTTCATTATTTCATATATTTTTGCAAGAAAATTTTGTTAAATTTTCTTCTAAAATTTATAATTACAGAAATATTTTAAAAATTAAAAAAATAGCTGTTCTTTTGTTCTGTAGATCTGTCAGAAAGAAATTAGCTATAAATAGTCGAGAAAATCGTTATAGATCTATTATACTTAAACAAACAGTAATAGGTAATTGTTATAATGTTTACACGTCTTTAGAGTGTGATAAATTGATAACGTCTTTCTCGAATATTTTCTTATGTAACCTTATGAAAATTTTATATGAATATTGAATTTACACAAAAAAGGAGTTTTCTAAAATGTAAAAAAGCATGTTGATAATTGAAAAAAAATGCATGTACACTTCCGGTTGAGTTTGAAAAAATATACCATAGCAGTAAATTTCGAGTTGAATAAAAAACTATTCAAATTTTTTTTTCTCTAGTAGTGTACAAGAATTCACGGTTATCACTGTTGGTGAACATACTGTTTATAGGTTATGACGACTGGCTTGGGAACTATACAAACGACATCGTTATATTCGATTGTCGTAATAAGCAAATAATATTTTTAAAAAACCGATAGAAATGTTTTTTCGAATATATAGCATGGAGGCTAAAGATTAAAATAAAAACAATTGCTTCTTCTTAAAATTTATGAAGAAATGAACAATTGTTTTAACTTTATTCATTAGTGGCTAACTTTTTATTTGCATTGGGAAATTTACAAGAAAAAATCTGCAAGCTAATTGCCATTAATATTTATATATAAAAATTACGTGTCACGTTGTTTGTCCGATTGTTTGTCCGCGATGAACTCCTAAACTACTGAACCGATTTTAAATTTGATTTGCACACCGTGTGCAATTCGACCCAACTTGAAAGATAGGATAGCTTACATTTTAATTTATAGTCGCAATATTATTTTATTGCAAATTATTTGTCTATTCCTTGACAGTCATAATACAACCATATAAAATGGCGTACCTGTTGACTGGATTGAGTGAATATTCAATAGATGGCGCAACGAACTTAACAACCATATATCTAGATCGAGGATGTAAAAAAACTGAATATCGTTTAAAACTGCTCGGCACGACGGCGCAGCCGGAGTGCTCGAAATAGAGCAAGTGTTTTAAAGACCAGTTATCCACGAATACTTTACGCTATTTTTTTTCGAGCACGACGGCGCAGCCGGAGTGCTCGACATACACACATATACGCCCATGTATATTTTAAAATAGCTAGCAATTAATAAAATAGATAGATAGATAGATAGATAGATGTTCCAATTAAATTGTTTTATTATTTCACTTTATACGTAGCGAAGCACGTACAGGGCCGCTAGTAAAATAATACAACTGACATTATTCTTACGATTTGCAGTGGATATAGCAGCAGGTGGACAAAAACTCGATCCCAAAAGTATCGTGCCGTGGTATCGAGTATACAAATACCGGGTAGAGCTGTAAAAGTAACGAGAAATTGTGTACCCGTATGTATTCGTTACTTAAAGAACCAGTACCCGTTACTTTAGTATCGTTACGTTACTCGTTACTTTTCATACGACATACAATCGTGTACTAACAGCATTAAGCATGTACCATCGTATCGAGGCGCGTCGCATACGTGATACGGTATGACTTCGTTCATAACCGCATCAAACGAGTCGAACTGACATGGATACGACAAATGCGAGTAACGAAATGAATTTGTAAGTAACGATTCGTTACTTCGAGTCAGATGATGTAACCGTTACTCAATAACGAATACATACGGTTTGTTACAGCTCTAATACCAGGTATCGGTTTCAAAGTATCTAAACGTACTCAGGTATTGCAGTCTCGAACAAAAAGCTAAATATGTATACAACACAACTTTAGAAGTGAAACCGCCGTCGGTTCACACTTCACATTAGTCCGCCCAAAAAACAAAAGCATAGCAGTCTTTTTTGATAGATGTGTAATAAATAATCCTGTCTTGACATTGTTATTTGCTTTATAATTAATAAAATTCCTACAACACTAAAAAATACAAGCAGAATAAATAATTGCATTTAGTAGCAGGCAACTGTTCTCTAATCAGTTTATAATGAGTTATGTGACTTAATAAGGTGATTTATCATGCATTTCAAATGCTATGTTACCGTATATCCACGTGGGTACAGACAATAATGAGCAGAAAATCACTTATTGTTAGCACTAAATACCAGATAGCTTTGAATGTGGGAGGAAATGTTTGGTTAACCAGTTATCGAGTTTCTGAAGCGAAAGTTGAGACAACGGTCGCCATTTATACGAAAAAAGAAAAGGACACGAAGCGCTTTTTGACGTAGGGGCTATACGTTTATGTTTGCCGGTATTCTTACGTAAGACTTTTCCTACACGACGCCCTACAAAGTGGCTGCTTTTAATGCCTATATTTAAGTTTTAAACACAAGTGCCTAAAGTAAAGCTAAAGGTGCACGATCTAATCAATAAAACGCCTAAGCCTACCATTAGAAATATATGTTAAATAACACCAAGCACGAATAGTAATTTTCATAAGCCACCTAATAGATAATTTTATTTTTTGAAGATCTGAAGTTTGTTATCCAATGGAACCAAATTCGAACTGGGACCTGAAATCGGCCCGGAAATTTTAGAGACGGTCGGCCCTCTATCCCCACAAGGAAGAAAAACTACAAATGCAAATTTTGAATCACTTATTTTTTTAATCATTTAACAATTAGACAATGTTTTGGAAATTCCCGGGTCTGGCAATAAGACTACCATAAACATTCATTTGAAATAATAGTTCGCTTTGAATAAAAAAAAGTTTAAACACTAAAAACTGAAAAGTATGAAACAAGAGAATATTCTCATCTGAGGATACCCGTGGTCATATGCCACCAGCGTTGCCAGACGTCCCGATTTTGGCGGGATGTCCCGATTTTTAAATAAAAATTAAATGTCCCGCGCGGGACAGGCTCAGTCCCGCTTTTCGGCTTTTTGCTATCTATTGTCACGTAAACGTAATTTCAATTCAAATAAAAAGATAAATATTTGAAAACTTCTGATTATATACGTTTTTTTTACTATGTCCAGCTTTCGACGAAAGAATCCCGCTGTTTTCACTCAAAGAGTTCCAAAATCCCGACTTGGCAAAAAAAAACTGGCAACGCTGTATGCCACCTACCCTAACAAAACATAACATTTTAACAGTAGTAAGCGATCATAAAAGCTCTATGGCAAAGTGCATTACGCTATACATCTAGAGGGGCCTCATATATATGACACGGCATACGACCACGGCTATCCTCAGATGAGAATATTTTCTTGTTTCATACTTTTCAGTAGTCAGGTTATTGTTTTTGAACTTATTTTTTTTATTTAAATTTTTTTTGAACTTATTTTTTATGTGTTTTCAATTTACTCCCCTCTGGGACCAAAATTCAAAAATAAATGTAGCCTATGTTGCCCGGGCCATAATAACGAATTGATTGACACCTTATTTATCAAAATCGGATGAATAGTTTAGGCGCTACGGTGGAACATACGTAAATACAAACATATACGTCCATAAACTGCTAAACTCATAACCATTCGTTCTGGCTTCGCCGTAGTCAGGTCAAAATAAGGCATTCACGCGGCTATACGGAAATTCAGTCTACGTCGAACGGTCAAACCGGCCCATCGAATATCTAGCCCATCGGACAATTACCTGATCTTCCCTGTGGAACAGACAAAAAAATTTAAAATATACTGAAAATAAAGTGAAAACCACCTATTTTAAAGAAAGCACGTGTAAAAAATGTAGTAGGCTCGTCTGATTGTTTAAACTCGGTGACACTCGTTTCAGCATTGCTCCCCTTACTCGCTTCGAATACCTATTTTGCATCCTAAATAAATAAACCACTATTTTAAAAGAGGTAGTCCTACGGAAATTTGACTTGAACTCACTCGATTTTAGTTTTTACCCGACTGCCCCAGAAGAAGGGTACACTTATTGATGGCTTGTGAAACAATGTTAATTGTCAGGTGATAAACCAAGTATTAATCTGATTCCTTTTGCTTTTTGAACAGGTTTTCTAGATAATTAATAAGTATGGTATTCAAATCGAAGGCATTTTATCGATAATTGATCGATGTCTTGTTCATCACACGTCAATAGATTATTTAAAATTGTTATACTTTGAGTACCTATCTATACTATGGGTAGATAGAACTGATAGACATAATTAAATTTCACAGATGTAGCAATCTGGTATCTTCACTACATAATATCATCTTATACAGTGCTGTAGTTGGATAATCAAAAAACAGTGAACACCGATTTCAAATTATCTTTAACACGTTGAACTTGGCTATCAGCTCGAGTCTTATAATATAGCTGACATGTTTTTTTTTCTTCCAAAAAGTTCGTGGAAGCTGTAACAGGGGTAATCCAATTTAACACAACTTTGTGTTTTTAAATAAATAGTACCTATATCCAGTGGCGGTTCCTCTATGAGCGCTGCAGAGCTGCAGAACAATAAAAATTTTAGGTATATCATAATTTTAAAATTAGTTATATTTTCCATATTTAAACAATATTTAATGTTGGAAAATTGTGTAATAGTTAAACAATCAACTCTAAAACTAACAACCACTGGCAGATTACGAAACTCATTTATGGCAGACTTTCTTGCGTTCAGGAGCTGTTTTGTGTTCCGAAGCAGCACATGACACGTCATCATCAGATACCCCCGGTGTACACTGTGCAATTCCTAATCCACAAGTTATAGCGTGTTATTTAGATCGGTTTTGAGCTGCGTTCACCGTCAGCACATTAGTACAAATAAGCATCTATCACCGTCATATGCTAGACGTGTTGACTGAATCTATATCATTCAGTCAACACCTTTGACTGCTTTGACTCGGTCGGTACGTATATATACACACATGGTACACAACACACACGGCTTATGGAAGTGGTGACTAGTGTTATAGTGTATATTGTATAGTTTGTTCTCAACAAAAATAATAATTAAAATATCATAGCATGGTTGTGACTCAGAATTTAATTATTCCCTCCCCTTTTCCTAGTCCGGAGGTACTTTCGGTTGACCTTGGAGAACATCAATTTAAAATGTTTTACGCGTCGCCATTGCCTATATCTATTATGTAAAGTTTAAATGTTACCAACTACAGCACTGTTTTTATATTAGAAGTCATAGGTACATTTTTTATACGCGTTACGTGGCTCCATATATACAATATTATACATAATACATTTACGGTATAGTAATGCAATAAATGTCTACAATGGACCGGATTTCTATTCCCACGGTTTGCACTCTGTAAGTACTAGTTTAGTTCTGTGTTCCTCTCCGCAGTGTGATGATACAATTTCATGCATTATATTTCTCTTGCTCGAGGTGGTTGCAAATAACAGGGAGTTGGCATACTTCGACACGACGACACAATTCACGTTGTTTACCCATTTTAATCAAAATAATTTGTAATAAGGAGACGTTCATTGATTACGTGAGCTCAAAATGGGGGGAGGGATCAATTAAAATCTCATGTTAACTTTTTTATATCAGAGAATCTATATATAAATACGGGAAGGAAAAAGAGTGTGGCACCGATTTGAGTGTGTTAATTCACTGAAGGGAAGTGCGCAATTTATGTTTCTTCACGATGGGTACGAATTAACACAGGTAAAATCGATTCAGAAGAAATCCATATAATGACAAAAGAATCTCAATTATATGGTCGAATTTCGATCACTATCTATTAGAACACATAACATAGTACAGGCCAGTATAATGAAGATGATTTGACCCTATAAACAGTTCCACAAAATCGCAAAAGAGTGCAAAAATAAGTATGATACACAATCTGTCAAAATTGAACCTTCGTGCGATGATAATAATAATATTTATTTAGTCCATTTAACATCATAGATGAGAGTTTGTCAAAGCGAAATACAAAACTTACAGATATAATACAATTTTTTTTAAAGTTATTTTAAAATATTCCTTGATTGAATACAATTTAGAAGCGATCAGTATCGATTTTACTTTATCTTTATAAAAATGTTAAGATTTGTCATTTTTTTTTACATTTTCGGGCAAGTGATTGTATAACCTCACAAAGCTGCAATATACACTTTTGTTAAAAAGCGCAGTTCTGTGTAAGGAATGCCTCAAATGAGCTTTGTTTCTCGTGTCACGGTCATGAATATCCTGATTCTGAGCAAACAATTATTGATTGGAACTTGTTAAAAAACTGTGTTTCATCAGTTTTTTGCTTGTATCTCCAGAACAGTTAGAACTAGCCATATTTTTTATTGTTAATATTGTAAAAGAGATAATGATCTCCGAAAAAGTCTTTAAAAATAATTCTCCACCTATTGACTATTGTCAAAAATTAATAAAATATTATTAAAGTACAGAAGTTGAAAGTTTCCACGGATAATAAAATGTCTAAAAACACCCAACGTTTAAAAATAGGTACAAAAAATTATATATTATAAACTATTTGAAGTTTTCTATTTTTTATTGATTTTTAAAAATCGGGCCAAAACTGTCGAGTTAACTTTCGAATTAGGTAGTGGAAACTGGTTTCGTCATTTTACTGGCCTAAGTAGTAAGTAGTATCATTTTTCTCCTCTTATTTCACGGTAAAAGAAAAAAAGCATAAAGCAACGATAACAAAATCTGCAAAAAAAACAGACAAAAGAAACAAAATTATTTAAACACTATAACCTATAATTATACGAATTCTTTATTCAGATATAGTTTCCTTATATTGAAATATATTCTCACAAAAAAAAAAAACACTTACGCAGATAAAATAACAAATTACATTCGCAGGTTTTTGCAAATCATTTTTGATTATATTTTATTTAGTATTCGTTTTTAATTTGTACAACAATACATCACTTAATTTCCGTTATGTTAATTTTAAAATTACTATCTTTGCAATTTTGTTGTTTTCGTATCATACTATGTAAATTATGAAACGAATTAACATTTATTATTTGATTTCTATGAACTAGAAATAGGGCAGTGTTTTTCAATGTATGTTCAAAATATCTGTACAATAACTCATTTGATAACAGACAGGCTAATCGGCAAAACGTTTTTATGCAATTAATTAATTACTGTATTCATTTTTGACGGTCGTTATAATTACATGCCGTATTTCATTCACTTATAATAACAGCGTAATAAATCAACAGATACAAATCTTTAATTACAATTGCCTTTTGAATACAACATATATTTTTACAATAAACGGACTTGTCGCCCTTTAAAATTTAGCCACCCAAAAATCCCTGGTTTTGTTGACCTTGTGCCAAATAAATCTAACAATAATTCAGTGACTTAATTTTGTTCGTTTCCATGTTATGCAAATATCATGGTGACAATTAAATGCATACATAAGAATCAGTGGCGACGCGTGAACATTTTAAATAGGTGTTCTGAAGGGTCAACCGGTAGTGTCTCCTAAAACGGGCTAAGAATGTTGGGAGGGAGTAATTAAATTATGAGTCACATCCATGTTGATGATATTTTAATCATTAACTTTTTTCAAACACTGTTTACAACAAACTACAATATACACTGTAACACTAGTCACTACTGCCATAAGCCGTGTGTATGTCAACACTTCTAGCATCAATAGATGCTTATTTGTACTGTGCTGACGGTAAATACAGCCCAAAGGTGATCTAAATAACACGCTCTGTGCGTGTCAGGAGTTGAAAAGTATACACGGAGGGTATTTGATGATGATGTTTCATGTGCTGCTTCGGAGCACATAATAGCGCTTGAACGTAAGAAAATCTGCTATACAAAATACAGATTGTGGCTGTTAAACTTTAATTAAGCCATATAGGTACTTTTATTCTATACTGGAGCATAGGAATAAAATCGCAATCGAATTATTAAACTATTAGGGTGCAAACATATACTTCTGTCTTTTTTTACGCCGTAAGCACTGGCGTATCCAGGCGGGCAAAACAAGCACGGGGGACTCGGCTTAAGAAATTTCTAATTTGCCCCTTCCTGGGCCAAAGGCTGGGTACGCCCATGTTAACATCATAGAAAAAGACAAAGTTTTTGAAACAGAGATACTTTATTCAGATTGAATGCAAGTACATCATCGAAGAAAGAGACGCAGATATATTTTCGATACGCTTTGTTGCGTTCACTCATCGCACATTGAGTAGATAGGCAATGTTTCTTATTATAGTTAATTAATATGTATATGAATTAAGCCCACACCCCATTCCTAGACCGTATTGACTCTGCAGAACATACATTTAAATAGTTCACGTGCCTCCACTGTTTTAACTGTTTCAAAGGCGATTGTTCCTTCACCTACAATCTACATCTTCCTGATTAAAGTATATCATATTGCTCTCTTTCTGTTATGTACCTAATATAAACAGTCTTGTTTTGGATCGAAAAACTCACGATTTCATAGAGAAGTTCAAAAATGCGCGACAATAGCGCATATGTCACAAAACGCACAGTATGTTCAAAAGAAGTGAAAGTTTTATTTAATAACCGCATATCTGTCTTTTATTAAGAAGCAGAAGTGCATCTCAGTGCATTATTGACCTTCCTATAATCGTGTAAAACGGATTCGAAGTCGTAATGGCTCGTGGCTTGATATATAGTTTCACACTTTTATTAAGAGCCGCGAGTAGAGAAGATGAGGATAGAATAGAACTTATTTCTTAACCGATTTAGGGATGCAACATGTCAATTACAATCAGCGTTGCCAGTTTTTTTTTTGCCAAGTCGGGATTTTGGAACTCTGAGTAAAAACAGCGGGATTCTTTCGTCGAAAGCGGGACATAGTAAAAAAACGTATATAATCAGAAGTTTTCAAATACCTATTTATCTTTTTATTTGAATTAAAATAACGTTTATGTGACAATAGATAGCAAAAATAGCCATAGAAAATGTATTTTAATAAAAATATAATTTTTTAAATCATATTTACCCTATCGTTAAATAGTTGAGTCTTATTCGTCTTCAGAATAAAAAAAAAAAAAAAAAAAAAAAACAGAAATCAAAACCAAAAAAGTTTTATTCATTAGAAAAATATGGCGTTTCAAACAATAGTCTGTGGAGTGAGTGTTACAAATTGCAACTTACAATAAGAGAATAATAAATTATTTATAAGAATTACTTATTCATGATATTTCTGTGAAGATTTAACTTCTTTTAAAGTTATCCCCGAAAAGCGGGACTGAGCCTGTCCCGCGCGGGACATTTAATTTTGATTTAAAAATCGGGACGTCTGGCAACGCTGATTACAATCAATTTTAATAGGATGTATGAGTATGTATCTAGTAAACTTAAAGGCAAAAGAATTTTTGTAATATATTCTTTAAATAAACAAAGTAATGCTACTTCAAAGTTTAAGTTTGACAATTTTCCGCGCATTGGCATTATCAATGCGGATGACGACATGCGACATAAATGTCATATTTAATGACAACTAAAGGCCGCTGCACATGGGGTTGGTTTTGTAGCTAGAATCACTGCCGGGACTTGTACCGGCTTTCGCGCTGGCTACGAGAATGGAAAGACGTCACTGCGTGGTCACAAGATGGATTTCAAAATTGAAACCGGGACCATCTTTCATACTAGTTTGTCTGCTTTTTTGAGCAAAAACAAATCAGGAAACAGTATTTTATCACGTGGTCGACATGGACAAACGCCCACCAACAAACATGACGTCATAGTGTGTGCTGTTCAGAGAAATTAAACGTTCTTTTTTGTTAACATTCGAACTGTCACTACGCGCGCACCAAACCCGTCTACAAAGCCAGTTTCAAACGACGTATCGTGTGAAGCGAACACATAAAAGCCATTACGAAAACCAATGCCACAGCACGTTTGAAATCTACGAGCTAAATCTAGCAAGGAGTCTAGCGGCAAAACCAGCCTCGTGTGCAGCGGCCTTAATAATATAGTAAGTCATGAGAGCAATCATCAATTCACAATTGAATAGATGTAAAACATGAATGTTAGATATTGTCAGTTAGGAAGTTTGACATGTCTTCTTTACATACGTGACTTAGTATATTATTACTTAATAGTAATAACTCCTAGCACGACACCTTGTGCCGCGGTGCGTATAACGAAAGATCAGACGTCGATCAGTCTCATTAGCGACCCCACGTACAAAAAAATACCTCCGTTGAATTTAAGAATATCGAAATAATGTTTTCAGCATTTTTAAAGTTATCCTTGTTATCATGAAGTGACACAGTGGCAGTTCATCTATATATGAGCGCTGCAGAACTGCAGAACAAGTCCATAATTTTAGAATTAATTATATTTTTATTATATTACCAATATTTAATGTTAGGAAATAGTGTAATAGTTACACAATAAACTCTATAGTTTAACAGCCACTGGCAGACCACAAAACTCGTGTGCGTTCTGTGTGGCAGACTTTCTTGCGCTTAGACGCTGTTCTGCGTTCCGAAGCAGTACAGAAAACGTCATCATCAGATATCCTCGGTGTAGCCTGTACATCGTACCACTCCTTAAACCTACAATTTAAGCTGCATTTATCGTTAGCACCTCAGTACAAATAAGCATCTATCACTGTCATATGCTAGAAGTGTTCACTGAATCTATCTCATTCAATCAACGGCTTTGACTCGACGGTACGTTTGTTGTACATACGCATAGGTACATGATACACAACACACGGCTTATGTCTGTAATGACTAGTGTTACAGCGTAGGTATATTATATATTGTTATCAGCAGTGTTCGAAAAAAGTTAATAATCATATCATAAATATGGTTGTTATCAAGCCCGGATTTAAGAATGTGGCGCCCCCAGGCAGTTTGAAAAATTGCAGCCCCACAACGCATGTCCTTCAGTGTAGAAAAAAAAATAGGAATAATAGAATTTCAATTAATACAATGCACATTCCTGTGAGCAAATATTTATATATGGAACTCGTATAAGTCTGTTGCGCTCACACTCCCATCGAGAGTCATGACTATATTGTGATTATATACTTGTCTGGCAGACACCCGCAACCGCTAGAATGTTCTGGCTTTTTACATATATTTTTTAAACAATTTAAAGAACATGCCCTCAAAATTTTAGCCTTGTGGGAGCAGGTTACGAATTACTATCCCAATGACAACTTTGCTTTTGTCTGGCACATACTTGCAACCCTCAAAATAATCTGTCATTTTTTTTTTACACTTAAACATATGTAAATTACAACATATTAAAATTGTAGCCTTGTGGGAGTAGGTTGAAAAAAAATTTGTTTTGACATTTTCAAAAATTTAAGGGATGATGACGCAACCGTGAGATGCCTGCCAGAACAGTATTTTCTTAAATGACGGATAATAAAATATAATTTAAAAATTTTCTAGCTTTGTGGGAAACGGGTTACTCGGATGGTTCACTAGCTCTCCTACTATTATGTGTATGATTGATTTTTGTGAACATTTACTGTCTACTAAAAATTTTTACGTCTTGATTTTTGGATCTCGAAATAATATCTTCACAAAAATTCGCCGCCCTAGGCAGCTGCCAACGTTGCCTGTTCGGTAAATCCAGGCCTGGTTGTTATTCATAATTTAATTACAACCCCCACCCCACCCTCATTCTTAGCCAGTGTTAAGAGGTATGTACCATTGTACCTCGAACTGACCCTGCAGAACACTCATTCAAACGCCACTGTGATTAGTACTTTCGTCAAGTGGAAACTTCCTAATTGATAGTCAATCAATAGAATGTCATTCTCGTCCATAGGATTAGTAGTATGCAATTAATTGTCTGGTGTTATACTTTACTATTATAATCATTAAACTAAAATCACGTAATAATGAATCAAAACGCAACTCATATATTTTAATATTTAGTAGGAAATTGGAAACAAGTGGGTCACAAAAGCAAGAATGTTTGATTTTAACGAACAGAAATAATCGATCACTTCCACGCCCACAAACATGACGTATGACCTGTACATGACCTTTCGGCATCCATCTTGTTTACTGTTACGTGTACAACAGTACGCTGTGGTCATATAAAAATAAAGGGTTTGGTCTTCACGCACGCGCTTTAGCATGAAAATATGTCATTGTACACATTGTAAGACAATGGTTTCACTTTTTATTATGATTTCTCATGACGAGCTATGACTTATCGTGTGATTCATTCGACTACACGATACAATTAATATGATTTTACTAGCTGTGAAAAATGACAAAAGATAACTACGTATTTGTAATCATTATCAAATACTTTATTGCTAATGCAGATTTATGTGACTATTTTGTAAATTCACTCTATTTCCCACCATAAAATGATAAATACTCTATATTTTGAGAACGTGGCAAAGGACTCCGCACAAACCTTATGGGATTTGGTTCTCGGTTAAATTGATCGAAAATGATTTTATTTTGCAGTTGCCCATGGACGCGTAGCCTAAAAACCAATAGATTTTTAGCTACAGATATGTTTAGTGAGATTTTAGATATAGGGATATCCATTGAATTCACTGCAGTCTTAAAAAATCATAAGCTCTAGAAATATGTTTTCGAGTGCGCTGAATCCGAATATGACATTATTAGTGTATTTGCCATAAGGCACTTACACTATTGGCGTCGCTCGGATGGCGGGACCTACGGGTCGGACCAAAATTTCTCGACGTTTTATAGCCTGTATTATGTCCCCTTTAAAATGAGAGTAGAATAAAAGCGCCTAGCTTCAATTTAAAATGAGCTGTTGTGTATTGTCACGTGGCTACAATAGAATAGAATATTTTTATTATCAGAAACAGCTGTACGCAGGATTCATCAATATAATTTGCGACTAAAATCGTAACTAATCAAATGGGGTCAGCTATCAAAATACATTTTATAAATGTAGCGGTTAACCCGATCGCATTAGTTCCCAAGCTAAAGTAGCGTCCTTGTTCACTTACCAATACGGTCATAATATTGGTAATTACTTCGATAAACTAAAGACATTTATGAGTTATGACCCGGAACTCTCGATTACTCTCTAGGCATATTATCACTAGGTAACATTCCGTTTGTCAGCACTTCGTCAGCAAAACAACAATAACTCGAGTGAAAATATGAATTGATAATTACCCAATGGAGATATTTCAGTGTTAGTAATAATGACTTAACTGCAGCTAATCAAATTTTTCGAAAATGAAACATGAGTAATTTTTGCAAAGTCAATACTATGTGACACCTAAACATTAATATTAAAGACGATTTCTCAGTTTTGACACTTGTCATTATTCACGATAAAATAAAGGATGAAGAGAAAGTGGATAAAATATATTAACAACGCAATCGAAGATGTACATTTTATTAATTAATTGTAGGTACACTGTAACCACCTTATTCTTTGTTTTAAGGTCGGCAATCTGTCGTACTATTTTATTTAATACTCTGATGTTCGTAAAAAAATATTTCATAACGCATTTCATAATCGCGCCTTGTAAATAAATTACTTTATAACAGTGAATCGTTAACCTGCCGCATAATTTACATGTTGGTATCTTGGCGCAGTCAAAAGGTGAACGATCATTAATTTCAAGAGCCACCACAACCCAGTGAGGAAAAAATAATGTTTAATTATTTTACTACATTTATATTAAGTAATCTATGTATACCAGGTGTGGAAAAAGTCAGGCAATGGTCCGAAATTTCCTAATGGGTATAGGTTTTTGTGAAAAAAACTCATCGCCACCCCCTTAACCCCTCGCAGGGGGATGGGGTGAATCCAAAATTTTAAGCGGCAATCTACATGTTTTCTAACGGAAAGAAATATCAAACTTTTGTTCGAGGTTTTTTTTTATTCGTCGCTTCCCTGCACCCCCAAATGAATGTTCTCAAAAATTCGTGTTTCGTTGCCAAACTTTGCCTCGCGGGCGCGTGTTTGAGGATCACCTTAAATAACGAAATACGAATTCAATTGGAGGTGCAGGGACGCTTCGAATAAAAAAAATCTCGGACAAAAGTTTAATATTTCTCTTCGAAGAATCACAATCCGTGAGAAAAAATGTAGATTGCCGCTTAAAATTTTAAATTCACCCCAACCACCGCGAGGAGGTGGGGGTGAGTTTTGCGTGCAAACGATTTCAAATCAACTGCGCCATTGAGTCTCGAGAGTTCTCACAACGAATAATATGCAGTGTAAGAAAGATCGATTCTTCATATTTATGGTCGAATTGAATCATCAAAGATGCTACTTAAGAGATTGAAATCTATAATCAATAATATCCAATATCCGGAAAAATTGTTTAATTCTAAGAAAGCGCAAATTTCTAGTGTTACGATTTTTTACTTGTAATGTGTATCGTGTGAAAGTTCTCTATAATAAAAAATACACGTGTGGGTGAACAACACGTTATACCAACTAGTTCAAAAATGTCTGCTCAGTAAAATATATAACATGCTTTAGGAAAGTTTAGATGGTATAGGTATATAGTATAACCGGATCTTTTCAAAGATTGAATTTAGGGCCCGAAAATACGGAAAAAATATCGGTATTGTTTCAGATTCAACATTTAACCTTATACAGAGACAACATACCTACCTTCCTACAATTTTAACGAAATCGCATGGACAGGACCAGACTTACAAAATTTATGAAAACACTGACAGGGGTGTATATAGATTAGTGATCTGCCGGATCGTTAAAAATGCATATCCGCGGATACGGATCTGAATACGGATATTTGGTTTCAAGATCCGCGGATACGGATACGGATCTTAACTTTTTTGGAGTACGCGGCGGTAAATATTGCACATCGATCTTTGGAAAGAGACTACCTGTTATGGGAAAAAGTTATTGACCTCTTTAAGAGTGAACTCTCATAACAGATTGTATCTTTCCAAAGATCGATGTGCAATATCTCATTATAAAGATAGTTTTTTAGTACCTTTGAGTTATGTACTATTGGTATGGTACTCACTACGATAAATTTTTGCAATGTAAAGGTGCCAAATACGATTTTAAGAAATAAAAAATGATCTGAATGGAATTTAAGTTTTTCATTATTAGGTACCTAATCAACTATATATATAAAATTTCATCTATGAATTGAAAGGTAAAAGATCCGCCATAAAACTAACGGATACGGATCATTCTTCTCCCTCGGATATCCGTGGATACGGATACGGATATCCGGCACATCAATAATATAGATGTTAAGGGCGCTGCACACGAGGCTGGTTTTGCCGCTAGATTCCTTGCTAGATTTAGCTGCTAAGTTTCAAGCGCGCTATGGTGTTAGATTTAATAATGACTTTTATATGTTCGCGTTACATGATGCTGGCTTTGTAGATGGGCTTGGTGTGCGCGCAGTGACGGTTCGAATGTTAACAGAAGTGCACATTTATTGTCTCTGAATACACACTATAACGCCATCTTTGTTTGTGGGCGTTTGCCAATGTTGCCTACGTGACAAACAGTCAAACAAGTGCGAAAAATTGCCCCGGTTCTAATTTTGAAATTTATCTTGTGACCACGCACACGGGCCTGCAGTAACGTCATTTCCATCATCGTAGCCTGCACCAGTCCCAGCAGTGATTCCAGCGGCGAAACTAGCCTCGTGTGCAACGGTATTTAGCACAATAAACCCAATAGGCTGCAGTGCTCCTGGTTATATAACTGATAGGACGGCTCACAAAGCAAATGAAAATGTCATAACGTATAGTATGCATGATTAAAATAAAATATTTTTAACAAAAAAATTGAACCGACTTCACACTAAAAAGTAAAAAATAATTGCGTATTGAAATGTTTTGGAGTCGGTGTCAGCCAAAATGAAATCTATTCCGAGAACTACACCGACTCCAAAACATTTCAATACGCAATTATTTTTTACTTTTTAGTGTGAAGTCAGTTCAATTTTTTTGTTAATAATATTTTATTTTTCTCTTCTCAGTGGTAATCTAAAACTAAAAATCGGTGAACATACATAAAAAAAAAATATATATACAGACGAACATAGAACCTCCTCTTTTTTGTTGAAGTCGGTTAAAAACAACACTTTTCACACCGTGATCCGAGTTTGTTTCGATTTGCAGTCATTTTTATTTTATCAAACTCCGAGATTCTCGTGTGGCTCTCTCGTGTGTTATAAAATTTAGTGTTGCGTGTGTTATTATATCAATATCACATAGCATATCGTTAGCAAAACATTAATATTTCAATTAGAACAAAACGTGCATGCAGTGTCTTTGCTTAATCTTTTATTTATTATGCAACGCACGTTTTAATTGTTACGAAACACAAGGTATATACATTTCTGTCCAATTAAAACAAAAACGAATACAATACCATCAATATAATATGTTAAAATCACACATACGTACAATGTAGCAGAGTTGAACATGCTTGATTAAGTAACAGCATAAGTTACAGATAAAATTAACACATGTGAAAAAAAACCGGTAATCGAACCCACAACGTTCAAGAACTAGGCTTACGAAAAACAGTTCCAAAGATGGAGTGCACCTGGAACAGGCATCTTTGCATTGAAGAAAAGAAAGGATTGAAATCTTTCTTTAATTTAAATTACAAAAAGAAATGTTCCAACATTTTCTCCAGTTAATTGTGCCGCTTTTATATGAATAAAAACTATATTTCGCCTACATAGATGTTATTATTTGCACAATTAAAGACCGCGCAGACTTGAAAGCATTAGCATGCATGACCTGCACAGCACAAACCTGCAACCTCCACGATGTCGCGCACTAGAACAGCATAAATCAACACAAACCAGCACAAATCAGCAAATTTTAGTGCAGGTTTCGTAATGTGCCGGTGCGGTAATAATTTTGCAGTTTTCAGGTAGTTTTATCAATTTAAATCTATATAAAAATCAATTGCCACATGTGTGATAGAGCAACACTTACAAAGTTGAGAACGGCTCGACCGATTTGGCTGATTTTTTGTTGTTGTGTTAGACAAAGTTTGTATAAAAGAAAATTTTTGGATAATCTGCCGAAAAAGTCAAAAATTCGGAATGTATTTTTATATGAATGTCTCAATAAAAAAATTCCAGCCAATTGGATGATGCGACGGGATTATTCCAACTCCAAAAATATTCACATTTGATATAGTATATAATGAAAGGAAATAAAATTTCTGATATTGCGTGCGATGACGAGGGTAATGGCTAGTATTCAATATGATATTTGCCATTCGTTGCCATGGTTACTTACATAATAATATGTTCACGTCATGTAAAAATTAATCAAAGCATGCTTAACTATTTTATTTCTGACAAAATAACGGCTGATTTATTTTTATTTTCAAAATATTTCCGAAACTATAAAGTTAAGAATGAAAATTTTTAACGAACCATCTTAAAAAAATAAATAGAATAATGAGCCGTTATGAAAAGTATACCATTAATATATAAAAACACCGTTATAGCATATATCTCTTTTGCGCATGCGCCGATTTTCCCCAAAAACAAGAGGGCTCTTCATATGCATACTATACACTCAAAATTTGGTTTCAATCAGTTTATCCGTTTGACCTGTATCGTGTTTACAAACAGACGTACAGAGTTTATTCAGAATATGTTTTTGGATTTGTGAATTTTGCCATAAACTAGTACCATTCCCCACTTGTGGGTTGGAATGGTAGATGGGAAGGTCAATATAGGTAATATTTCCAGAGAGAGAGAGAGAAACAAGGAGATAGGAAAAGACGATGTATTAGTAAATCTTACAGTTTTGCACCCGGGTGAAACCGGTTCGAGCCTCTAGTTAATTAATGAAAACAACACATCACTAGCACACTAGATCGGTCGAGCACGGTTAGACAGTAATTGCAAGCGAACGACTGACGGTCTTTGCTGGCTGGTGGATGCAGCTCCGTTAAATAACATGGGTACCTTCACGAACTGGCTTTTTTACTCCGTTGATGTGCAGGTCGCGCAGGTTTATGCTTGACAAGTGTGCGCGGTCTTTTATATCTATAACATTTTCATAAAAAATAAAATTTTATAATTGTTTAAGAGAAAATGAGAAATGCTTTTAAAAATAATTTATGCAACATTAAAAACCCGTTGATATTTAAATAATTATTATTAATGCATATGCAAATGAACAGTTATGTTTCGAAACAAAGCAGAATATAAAATGTTTTATTTATATTCTACGTTTTTCCATCAATATTGTTGTTATTTTAACGGAATCATTATTGTAACTAAAAAAATCAACTTCAATTCTTTACATCAGAACCAAATCGTATTCGAAATGTAACAGCAGGACGTCTCAGAAAGTTTATTTTAGATTTAATTTATTTATTGTATATTATAGATGCGCGACAACTTAGGTCATTAGCGTCTTAATAACATCGAATAACATAATCCAATTAAAACTGAACGCCATCACAAAATATCCATGAGCAAACGTGGGGTTCAAACCCACGACAGCTTGATCCAAGCTGGTCTTTTACCAGGGTGAAACCATTGTTCCATGTACACAAATAGACCTCAAAAAATTATCTTTTGCTGTCACTATCACGAGCAACGTTGCCAAACGCCTCGACTTTTCCGCGGGACGTTCTGATTTTTTATCTAAAATTTTACGCCCTGAGCAGGACATCTGAATTCCCGATGTTTCAATTCAATTTGTAATTCTCGCGTACTGAGTATTATCAACATACCTAATATCAAGGAACAGAAACTCTACAATTCAAATCTTTGATTAACGTCTGAATAGAACTCTTCAAGTAAATAAAATTGTCGACCAATTTTTCTCAGACCATATATTGTAAAAAAATAATAAAAATACAAATCAATATATTGTATATTACATTGATTTGTATTTTTATTATTTTTTGTCAATATATCTATGGCCTGAGAAAAATTGGTCGACAATTTTATTTACTTGAAGAAACTCTATACAATGTTAATTGTAGAAATGAACACAATAAATAAGTCGATTAAAAACGTCACATCAAAACGTTTTGAAGATCATTAGTGCCTCATTCGGTACTTAAGTGATAATGAAGCAATTCAAATGACAATTCAAAATATTGAAGTGTTCTCATCGATCATTGATATCTTTCGACTAATAAAACTTTCATACATGGCCCGGTAAGAAAGCGATCTTCTGTTAGCAACACAAGTAAGCAATACAAGTTTTTACAAAGAAATCGCGTTATTTGATAACTTGTAATCATATAGATAGGCTATAAATAATGTTGAAGATCCAACGAATACTGAATTGTGTGTAATAATACATAGGTACAGACGTGACCCCAAAAATTACAACTACAGTAGCACTTCGATTATTCGAGAATGAAATATTTTTTTCACGTGTTTGAATTTACTCAGCAAAACGACAAGAAGTGGTTAGATTATACATGTATAACAATGAGTTTAACATGACATTTCCGACATAATAATCGCCATATCAACACCTTTTAATGTCGCTGCGTACCTATATATGAAGAATTGTAGGCAATAATAAATGTGAGTGACTTAAAATATTATCGCAATAAGGAGTTTTATTAGTGTTTTTTAATATTTTTTAACCGACGAAAAACAAAAACGGAGGAGGTTCTCAAGTCGACGCGTATATTTTTTTTTTTTTATTTTTTTTTTTTTTTTTATTTATGTATGACCACGCATAACTTTTTACAGAGTAGTCCGATTTTGATAACTATTTTTTTGTTTGAAAGGGTATACCCCAAAGTTGGTCCCATATAAATTTGGTAAAGAAATTCCAACCCTAAGGGTAGGAAAACAGGGGATGATTGATTGTCCACTCACTGATTGTAATGTATGACCACACATAACTTTTTACAGAGTAGTCCAATTTTGATAATTCTTTTTTTATTGGAAAGGGTATACCCCGAAGCTGGTCCCATATAAATTTGGTAAAGAAATTCCAACCCTAAGGGTAGGAAAACAGGGGATGATTGATTGGCCACTCACTGATTGTAATGTATGACCACACATAACTTTTTACAGAGTAGTCCGATTTTGATACCTATTTTTTTGTTTGAAAGGGTATACCCCAAAGTTGGTTCCATATAAATTTGGTAAAGAAATTCCAACCCTAAGGGTAGGAAAACAGGGGATGATTGATTGTCCACTCACTGATTGTAATGTATGACCACACATAACTTTTTACAGAGTGGTCCAATTTTGATAATTATTTTTTTATTGGATAGGGTATACTTCGAGGTTCGTCTCATATAAATTTGGAAAGAAAATTCCTACCCTAAGGGTGGGAAAATAGGGGTGATTATTGTTCACTCACAGATTTTCATGCTGAGTTGTGTATTACAATTATAAATTATATAGCCACAAAAAATTATAAAATAAAAACTTTTTAACAAAAAAATTAAACCGCCGAAAAACTGAAAAGCAAAAAATAATAAATCTTTTTATTTAACTAAGTTCTATCTAAGTAGTTGAACGTATGTGACAGTCTAGTATATCTAAGTAATTTTGAGTCGGCGTCAAACAATCAATGAACAAAGATCACTAAAAGAAATAACCAAATCAAATTAACAAAAATCTCCAGCGATAAACATTAACATTCCAAACATGCGCTCTCCACACGACCACTCGCAAAGACGTGTGGCCTCAGTGTGTGCCCGTTCGGGTTGCTCTGTCGCTGACATTAACTTCGTGAACGCTCAGAGATTTCCGGCAAAGGATTGTTGACGCCGACTCAAAATTACTTAGATATACTAGACTGTCACATACGTTCAACTACTTAGATAGAACTTAGTTAAATAAAAAGATTTATTATTTTTTGCTTTTCAGTTTTTCGGCGGTTTAATTTTTTTGTTAAAAAGTTTTTTAATTATAACACTAAATGCTAATAATTTTAAAAGCTTTTAAAAATTAAGTTTAAGTTTACCTAAGGGTTAAGTCTTCGAATTCAATTTTGACAGGTGAAGGGCGCTGTTTATAAGTTACGTAAGGTACTTGGCAGGGGGGGCTTAGTAGATATGTTACGATTGACTACAAGAAATGAGAAGAGAGGTCCCACGTTCCGTTTCGTAACGAAAAAATGAACGCTAAGCGTACAAGCAAAATTTATACAAAACTAGTGGTCCGGTCCGGTTTTAGAATATAGAGACTAAAAATTTTGAATTCATCCAAAAAAATTAAAAAAAATTTAGTTGGAAAATTAAAAAAAATCTGAATCTCGACAAAAGCGCCACCTATGGTTCAATTATAGCTAAAAACCATCCAGATAACCTCATAAGTATACAAACAAATTTCATCAAAATCGGTCAAGCCGATTAGGAGGAGAATTACGAACACACGGATGCCGGAATTTTATATATATAGACTAGCGGCCCGGGTGCAAAACAGTTCTGGGAATATTATATTGATCTTCTCATCTACACAGCAGAACTATCAAAGTATATTGTTTTGATGTATCTCTAAAGATTTGGCTAGCGTTAACCATGCAAGCGTACGAAAACAGTTTGTTTTTTTTGACAAAACACCGTCATAGTTCAGCCATTTTGCACAAAATATTTGCAAATTATATACAGAAACCTTCCTCATTTATCGCTTTTTCTATTAGTGAAAATCGTATGAAAATCCGTTCAAGTAGGTTTCAGTTTATCGCGTTCAGACAGACAGACAGACTTTATTTTATCTATATAAAATCGTTTGTCCTGACTGACTGATTCATCAACGTTCAATGTCAAACCGCTTGAGCTATAAACTTGAAATTTGGACAGTAGGCTCCTTTTATGGCGTAGGCACTCGCTAAGAAGGAATTTTTTAAATTAGCATCCTAAGGGGGTGAAAATGAGGTGTAAAGAATTCTGATAAAATGGCCATATTTCAAAAATCGTTAAGATATCGAATTCAGCATACGCACTCTTCATTAAAAATAAACAAACCCTTGTTTCAGCGTTTTTTTTTTTTTTAATTCAACCTCTAATGGCATCACAAGAGGATGTAAATATTATCTATATTACCCAAGAAAATTTTGAGGGCGCGAAATCGGAATCTTGCATTAGCGCCGGGCCGCAAATGAAATACATTTTCCAAAGTATACCTATATCGCACCCGGGTGAAACCGGGACGAGCCGCTAGTATATTATATAGATTATGCAATTTTTTTCAATACACCTAAGAATAAAGGTGTTCCAGTTCATGAAACTGCATTAGATTAGATGAATGTTTTTAAAAACATTACGTAACTCTATATCTAGGAGGGGGTATCCAATGATTTGTTGCATAAGGGGAGACGGGAGAGGTAAAACGTATCCACAAATGTGTTATACGTAATTTCTGAACGCTTCCTAATCTACACCCCCCCCTCCGCGAAGCTGAACCGAGCTGCTAGTTCATAATATGTAAGTTGGGGTCGGAAATCATAAAACCTCTGTACTAAAGATTATATATTTAAATAAATAAAATTATCGACCAATTTTTTTCAGACTATATATTGACAAAAATAATAAAATTACAAATCAATATTTCACTAGTTGTGAAAATTGTGATATGAGTTATATTGGGCAAACTAAAAGAGCTCTTAATACAAGAATAAAACAACCATAAATTACTCCCTGATAAGCATAATGTCGTAACTAAACACAAATTCGAATACGACCACAAAATTAATTGGGATAATATAAAAATTTTATTTATTGAAGAGTTCTAATCAGACGTTAATCAAAGATTTGAATAAAAATTTTAGATAACAAAACAAATTTCTTTAAAAGAGTTATTTCGAAAATGTTATATGTATATAAAGTTAGATACGGAAAATTGAAGTAACATTTATTATATTATTTTGAAATAATATTTTGTTTTTAATGAATTTTTTCTTTGATTTTAGGTACACATTATTAATTTTTCATTAATATTTTGATAATTCAAACTCCACTCTATTAGAAAATAAGTAGATATACTAATTAATTTTTATATTTTTTAGATTATTTCTGAATAAGATCCAAATCCGCATCGAAACGTCATCTAGTGAAACATTGATTTATAATTTTATTATTTTTGTAAATATATAGTCTGAAAAAAATTTGTCGATAATTTTATTTATTTGAAGAGTTCTAATCAAGACGTTAATCAAAGATTTGGATTATAGATTTAATTCACGATCGTTTACTTTGTTTCTGTTACATATTTGTATAGAGCGTCAAGGAAACAACTCACTTCCTACACGGAACTATTTGTTTTGCAAACAAATGAAAACATATATGCGTTTTATAAATTATTCACTGAAGGTGTTTATTAACCTCTCTGAATGTAAATTTCTAATTATGTACACAAATACGCACTGTCTGCATATATGTAAATATGTGTAGGTATATATATGCAATTAAAAAATAACTACCTAATGTCGAAATACTTTGCGCAAAGCAAGTCGAAATCAATTTCGCTTTCTTTAAAGGCAGAGATTATTGTTCTGATGAGCTCAAATCGAAGCCCGGAGGAAAAAACTTTCATTAAGGCATAACGTACATCTCTACTTGTGGGGAATATTAAAATACAATATGCGTACATTCTGAGGTGCGTCATTCTGCCAGAGGCGGCTTAAGTCATTGTTAAAGTGCATTGTATATCTATCGAATGACAGCACGCATCAGGCGTAAAAGAAGCACGCTTGTGGCCTCAATATCGTAAGTGCCTCTGAGAATTTAACGAAAACCCGGCGACATATACAACGAATAATGCGCCCCACGTTTCTCGTCTCAAATCCTACTCATAAGGCTTAAAGAAATTATTTTATACTTTTTAGTTTGCTTTAAAAACGTGGTATATTAAACTTTTTTTATTTATTTCATTATTTTTATATTTTTTAGTTCGTTTTAAAAACGTGGTATATTTAAAAGAAAAATTCTTTTATTATTTCAAAATTTTCTTGTATTGTCATCTAATTCTGAGTTATGTTAAAAATTTCAAGTCTCTATCTCATATCAAGAAGTTAGTTTAAAATCAACTACAAAATTCCACCCGGACAGACATTCAAGAAAGCGAGTTAATAAAAACATAGTAAAAACTAAAAGCGATTTTTTTATCAATATTATGTATCTTGTCGAATATGCAGAACTTGTCTTTAAACTATGAAATATTTATTTTCAATGATAATTTTCAAGCTCTATTCATTTAAAAAGATAAGGGAAAAATTTGTCTTCATACATGCTCTGGTCTACTTTTTGCAAGATAAAACCACAAAACCGGCTTTCGCTTTTAAGTTTTTTGTAGCAAGTCAAATTTGAAAGATTTTGACAAATTTTCATTCCGGGAAAAACAAACCTGATATAAAAGTCATTGTCGTTTTCTATCAGTCATCAAAAACAATGTGCTGTCAAAAATGATTTCGAACAGTTTGGTGCTAAAAAACACATATTATACAGAACATTTTGAACAAATAATAAACCAGAAGCATATCATAGTGCACGGTGTCCACAGGCCAAGATCTCAGAAAGCACTCAGCTATAATATTTGCACGTACCGCTTCAAGCCCTTTTCGAACACCATACATCTCCGAGGCTAGTTACGCTAGAATAGAACTGTTATTCTTCAAGGACGTGAAGGCATAATATTTATTATTTAATAATATTTGATATTCAAATATGTTTGCAATTAAAGAGTCCCCACATTTTTTTAAGTTTTCGGAAGTATACATCTATGATTTTTTTTTTTTTTTAATTATGATTGTTAATAAGAAAAACCGCAGGATTGTGGATAAAAAATTTAATTTATTAATGTATGACGTTTCGTCTATAGATTTAGAAAAAGTCTAAATCTATAGACGAAACGTCGTACCTACATTAATAAATTTAATTTTTTGTCTACAATCCTGCTATTTTTCTTATTAATTATTATCTCGATGGACACGATATCTAAAAAGAAACAATATATATATCGACAATTTTAACACGACGTATTACAGTAGAACTGCAATCTGTTCCGGAATGTATATGTATAGACCTGCCTACCGACATAAAAAATACAGGCAACATCACTTCTTTAAAGAAAAAACTAAAACAATATTTAATTAAAACTTGTTTGCTGGTCATGTAAAATATGTATATTTTTTTATTTTGACGCTTTGTATCCGAATTGACTTCACAAATAAATTATATCTATCTATCTATATATTATGATTGTTATTCGTTTCCCTTCAATTTGTGAATATAACGCTTAAACAAAGCTATAGCGAATTACCAACATCCTTTAGTTGAAAGGCTATAGGCGAGGCATCTAATCAAGTATCTCACTGCCTTTACGGAGTATATTGAATTTTGATAAATAACTTATTCCGTATCTGTTCAAAGCGAGATTCGCGCATATCGTACACGCAAACTTGACCCGAAAATCTTAAAGATTCCTACCGATAAACCGGCTCTTATAGTAAAATTATACATAATTGGCCAAGAGCTCGTGATCGAAAACTGCAAGATATTTGTAAAGGTTAATATTTTGACATTAGTTAGTATTTAAGGTGTAAATAAATATACCAGTCAGCGATCAAAACCTTTGGCGTAGGGACGCTTTAAAAAATGTAAATGAAAACTAATGTTTTGTTAAAGCTGAAATTTAGCACAAGGTTAATTTACAGCAGTGGAGGCTCGTGGGTTCCAAAGTTGGTAAAGTGTTAGGAGAAGATTTGTTCTTGTAGTCAAGGGCATAGACAGACATTTTGGTTAAGAATCAAATTACGCACGATGTCGTCGATCGGATTCATTGTTGATATTTCATAGGTATAACTGAGACAAGCAAGCAGCTATTAGTTGAGCTCTGCATAGATGATTGTGTCTAGCTATGTACACTCGAAATTCAACCATGTGCTTTACTGGATGACTGACCGGGCTAACGTCATGGTTGCCATAGCAACGGACGTTACAAGTGCATGGTTTACATTCCCCTGGCAAAGCTCTTCATTGTAGTGTGTATGGCCCTGAATATACTACACTTCATCCGTGCTTCGTTTTCTTTGTTATGATATGTAATTTTTTTGTATTTCATTTCAAAAATTAATATACCTAATCAATAATTTTTAATACATCCAAATTCCAATAACTTTTGCAGAAACCTAGTTTTTTGCATCTTTTAAACCACCTCGACGACAGGTATCCCGACCGATTAGTGTATTTATATACCCTAAAGATTAGGTAATCTCAAAATACTAGTTTTTACGAAAATCTTGAAATTTCTGACCACGAGCTCTTCAATTTTTTTATATGATTATAATCTCACTTCACACTGAGATATAATTAATTGCCTTCTTCAAGCAAACATCTGTTAGTTGCCATAATAATTGTCGATTAAAGATTTAATAATAATTGTACGGACACCAGCTGAGGTTAACAATCTTCATTATTTTGAAAGCAAATTTCCTAATAAAAATACATTTCACTGCTTAATTTAACATGTCCGTCAAAAATTAAAATAGAAGTCAGCAGTGTTAATAATTCGCTTCTTTATATGAAAATTGTTTTCATATCGTGTTAAAGTGATGAGAAGAACCGCAGTAACTGTACAGTTATTTTGGAACTGTTGTCAAAAATAACAAATACTAAAATTATGTGAAAATAATAAATTATTACCAGAGCAGTGGCGGCACGTGACTATTTTAAATGGACGTTCTGCAGGGTCAACCGGAGGTACACCCTAACACAGGCTGGGAATTGATGGGGGGGGGGGGTAATTAGTCTACGAATCACATCCATGTTTATGATATTTTAATTATTAATTTTTTTCAAACCCTGCTGACAACAAATTAAAATATACCTACACTGTAACACTAGACACTACTGCCATAAACCGTGTACGACATAATATGTACCACCGAGTTCAAGCCGTCAGAGATGTTGATTAAATGAGTTAGAGCATATGACAGTGATAGATGCTTAATTTGTACAAATGTGCTGATGGCAAATGCAGCTCAAAGCCGATCTAAATCACATGGTATAGTGTGAGGGTATCTGATTACGACGTTTCATGCTTCGGAGCGCAGAACAACGCCTGAACGCAAGAAAGTCTGCCACAAAGAACATACACGAGTTTTGCGGTCTGTCAGTGGCTGTTAAACTTAGCGTTGAATGTTTAACTACTTATTACTGTTTCCTAACATATTATGGTGAAATATGGAAAATATAATTCATTCTAAAATTATGAAGTACCTAAGATTTTGGTTGTTCTGCTGTCCTGCAGTGCTCATAGAGGAACTACCACTGGACGGGAGCCAACTAGATACAAAATGTACGTTGACATAAATCCTAAAGTCTACAGATACATGAATTATGAAAGGAAAATATATTAACAGCTATCACGTTTTGATTTCATTCAAATATCTAAATGGACAGTCGAATATACGGAACCCTGTACGGAAATTAACTAATTACTACCGCGTTGCAATAGTAATTTCAAAAATTTACATAACAGAAGATTTAATAATTGACTCGTAAATAATTTACAGATTGAATTTGTAAGCGGTAGCATTAGACCACACCTAAACCTATGCAATTAAACGTGAAAAACGATCATGACTATTGATGGAAGAGTAATGAGCTTGGCTATTAGTGTATGCTTTTTGGCCACAATGAAATAATGAATATGCAGATTGATAGATTTAATTATGGCTATTTATTTAATGATGGGAAAATCATAGAAGATCATATTAACTAATTATTAGATATATTGAACAATATGTGAACATGCGCCAATGTAACTACATGTAAAACAATAATTAAATTATGAAATTAATACATTTGTAAACAATATAATTTTTTATCATTTGATGTTACCGTAATAAATATAATGCCTATCGCTAAACAGAAACCATTCAATATTATTCGTTTTTAACAAAGGACCCCGCACAAACCTTATGGGATTTGGTTCTCGGTTAAATTGATCGAAAATGATTTTATTTTATAGTTTAAAGGTCAGTAAGAAAAAGTGTCCATGGGCGCATAGCCTAAAAACCAATAGATTTTTAGCTACAGATATGTTTAGCGAGATTTTAGATATACGGATATCCATTGAATTCACAAACATGTTCCATGTTCAACTATTGTACTTTTTTTAAGAAATAGTAAAATAGTCGAAAACTAGATAATATTGGAAGGTGTCATCCTGAATCAAATAATAATGTCACATTCGTACTCAGCGCACTCGAAAACATATTGCTAGAGCTTAGGATTTTTTAAGATTGAGAATTCAATGGATATCCCTATATCTAAATTCCCGCTAATTAATTAATTTGATGTATCTCTTATGGTTTAGTCAGCGTAAGCGTCTTAAAAACGTCTTGTTACAACTTAATTACAAAATATCCAGATTTCTCTACCATTTTTAAATTTAATTATAATGTTATATAAACATAAACCTTCCTGAAAAAATTCTCTAAATAGTGGTGAAAACGACATCAAAATCCATTGTGTATTTTAGAATAACTAAGCGAATAGATGCAGACAGCCACTTTATTGCACATACCGCTAAACTAGCGGTATGTGCTTTATTATCGCTTTGTGCGTCAGAGCTGACTTTCGTTCATATAAGAAGTTATATCTAAGTTAATTTCACACGAAATCCATTCAAATTGAAGCTTTTTGAAAAGAGGAGATTCTAATCTATAAAACAGAACCATTTTTAAATCAATTCGAGTTCATAAATACTATTAAAATTGTAATTGAAAATCACAAACAGCAGTTGTCGGTTGGTCTGTACGTATGTACGTATGTACGTATGTACGTACGTCACGACTCTACAGATCGCAATTTTGGTCGGATTGCCTTGGGTTATATTTTATTCACTTTGTTTACTATCAGACCAGAACCCTATTTAAATTCACTAAAATGTGTTCAGTAGTTTAATTTTTATAAACAGTTTTATTTTATTATTTTTGACAGCTAATAGTTTAAAAAAACAATATAATAATTGCTGTGTAAATATAGTGTAATCTATAAAACAAGTGCTACACTTCTATACCGTGATAACACCACTAAACGTAGTAGGGCGCCCGCGCCGTGGCGTAGTAATGGTTATGCCGTTGGATCCCCAAGGGCAAGGTCCTGGGTTCGATTCCTTACGAGATCATTGATTTTTTCTTTTTTTTTCTTTTTATTTTGTTTTATTTTATTCCACTTGAAATTAATTATATATTATATTATGTATAGTTCTTAATTTTTTTTATTTTTCCAAACTTAAAAAAAATATTTTTTCAATTTTTAATTATTTATTTCTTTAAATTTTTAAATCTTTTTAAATTTATTAAAAATATTTTTTAATTGTTATTTTTTTATCATACAGTGGAAAACTTGCGGGATGTGCACTTTTGGTTTTGCCAACTATTTTCTACTCGTTGGAGATTAGAGATAGAGATGACAGATTATCCTTTTGATGATGAAAATTTTTGATCAAATTTTTTAATCGGGGATTTTTCTGTACGCCTTTTTAAGGCCTATAGTTATGTGGTACATTAATTTGATGTATCACTTATAATAATTCATATTGTTTTATGTATTGTTAAAGGTGCAACATGTGCTCAGAATGCGTAAAGATCCCGAGACTAGTCAATGCATTGTTTTAGAACTTAATCACAAATTAATTCAGTTTCTTTCGTAATAAACACGACAAAATAGAACTATAATCTTAGTTGTCATTTTTTTTTTGTCATGAACCAGTTTACGTGTTTTTTTTTTGTTTTTGCTATGATAATTAATTCACATGTCTACATTTTATTGCACGCAATAAAACATTTAACGACAAGTTCATAAAACTGCGACCGTGACAACAATAAAGATTTTATTTAACTACTGTATTTCAAATTTGCAATTTTTAATTTACAAATAATATTTGATTTGACGCGCGGAAGTAATTAAGGTTACTCATTATCATATTTAATTGCATGACAACTCGACAATTGTTTAATAAACGCTTCTAGACAGTTGTGCATTATTCAACTATTCTATTTTCCTAGTCGCATCACAAACAGTTTCACTGAATTTCACTCTAATAGACCATTAATTACAAGTGTAATTAATACATGCAAATGAAACCTAATTTTAAAAACGAGTTTTTGAAGTAAAACTTCTGTAAACGCGACTTGAGCGTAACTCAGAACTTTTTTCGGACGGAAGTAACGTTTTTACGCAGTTTTCGCAGGCATCGACTGACAGATGGCGGCATCAAAGCGCATCTGTTTAAGAAACCATCATGAACGAAAGGTGAAACATAACTACAAACGGAAACGAATTTTGTGATTACAAAAAAAAATTTTAATTGAACCGTTTTCAAAAAAAGGAATCAAAAAACATAAGATTCTTTCTCGTTTTACAAACACCTTCCTTAGCCTTCATTCAATTAAAAATATAAGCCTAAATAAAACAAATAACAGAAATAACTGAACAAACTTCTAAATTAATATAGGTAGGAAATAGTTCAAGAGCCAGTGGCCGGCAGACAAGAAATATTTTAACAAAACTGAAATTTTTATATGTTAGTTACTGTAATATTATAAGCCTACATTTATGATGGCATTCATTTTCTCCGGTTGTAACATCCCGGCAGACACAATAAAATGTCGGCTGTATGAGCGCGACGGTATTATAGCTTCATGAAATTTAGGTTATTTGTTTCCATGGAATTTTTCTCTCTTAAACGCATGGACTACTCTGCGTGTGTGTATGTAAACAAATAACCAACCTAAATTTCATGAAGCTATCAAAAAAGCCATCGAATGCTCTCACTCGCACTCATATGTTTGCATAATACCATCGCGCTCATACAGCGGACCTTTTATTGTGTCTGCCGAAATGTTACAACTGGAGAAAATGCCTGCCATCCTAAATATAGGCCTGTAATATTACTATAAATAACACATAAAAATTTAGGTTTGTTAAAATATGTGTTGTCTGCCGGCTACTAAGCTAAAAGATGGATGTAAAAATAAAAAAAAATTATGTTATACGGTTATATCTTTTGATTCTCTCATCATTATTTTTATATCCTGACACGCTTAGGTCAAAATCGACATTAACGGTCAAGTTCAACGTTTACATCAACGAAGACGCGGGACAAAAGCTAGTCTAAAATAAGTTTTAAAAATACTTTTACACTATTTTGATAAATGCCGATCATGTTACACAGTAGCTAACATTAATAACATAATTTAAATGCCAATTAAAATGCAATAATTAAATTAATTAATTACCTAGTCTATAAAATTAAATAGATCGCTTAAATATACACCAACTGTCAAATAATTAAGCGTACTTGCAAATTCTGTTAATTTATTAAATAATAGAAAATTTAATTGTCAAGGCTAGGGATAGTCTATTGTTACAAATACAATTACTATTATAATACGTATCATAATAATATAATACACAATAAAAGTACATAAATTACTCGCAGATTGCGGTTGGTTGGTGTTTTTATACGGCAAATGTTTAGCATGATATTTAATAATTATTGTGTGTTTAAAGTTGCATCTAGTCATCACCATTTTTTGGATACATTTTCATAAACGTGTACAAAATGCCTAGCATTTAAACCAGAGGTCCCCAAACTGTTTTTATCTCGCAGACTACTTGCCATGTTTTTAGGTTTTGGGGTAGACCCCCTGCTTACCTGATATTGATTTTTTTGCAAATTTATTAACTTAAAATGTATTTTTGACAGCCGGTATAGTGCTACTCACTTTGAAAGATTTAAATTTATAACGGTAGTGAAGTGTAGTGTGAAAACAAAAAAAAATCACATATTAAGTTTTATACATTTATTAATTAAGTTCAAATTAAAATGAACCAAATTAAAGTTTACTTTCTATTATATAAAATAACTAAGCAAAAAATAAATGCTTTTAGTGTGAGGGATAAACCCGATGCTTTAATAATAAATTTTTAACATTTGGCATCAATTTAGTTAGGTTTATCTCAAATCTCCTCGGTTAAGGGATGGCGAACCCTTCTACACCTACGTACCAATTTTTTTCAAAAATAGTTTAATGTACCCATAACCTCACATGAAACTTTTTGATATTTTTTATTTGGTGATAGTCAATTATTTTCGGCATCTAGCATATTTTTAATTATTTCGATTTTGCACCTCAATTAATGCCGTGCCAATAATAATCTGTCGCGTGCCAGCTGTGGAACGCGTGCCATAGGTTCGCCACTCCTGACATAGTCGAATAAAAACATGTTGGTTTCAGGTACACGATTACTTTTCATATTGGGATTTGTCTACTTTTTCGTAGGAGGTTTTCAGTTTGTAAACTATTATTTTAATTCAGAACTTTTCAGTTTTAAAAACCACTCGACAATACTGGTGTTCAAAAGAATCAACCCAGCGATATTCTAATTTCTATGTACGAAGCAGACGCTATAGCCATTAAACTATCGTACCCGTTTGAATAAAAATAGTTTTATAGTAGGTACAGTAATATGGTACCATAACGAATCAAGAACCTTCGGGGATGATGCTTCCAACACCGGCTAGACGTTTAAACGAAAATTATGTTTCTGGAGTGATTAAAAAGTCGCAAGTTTATACGTTTCCTGAAGTTAAGAATTTTATTATAATCAGAGTCCGGAAATTAACGTAGCTATTGCGGGTCCAAGGTTACGGTCCACCAACAACAGCTATGACACGAGCCTAGTACTATTTTGCCGTGATTTCTCGAGGTCACTTCACGTTTCGCCGAGATCTCATTATTTTTTAAATTTCGATGTTCGAGACGAGAAAAAATATTGATCTCTTCTCAGTTTTTTTGACGTTGAAATGTAAAGATTTGACGCGGAGCGTAGGCCTTCATTTGTTCTTGTGTTTTTTAAAAGTTCGGTCTTTAAGCTAAAACGTGTGTCCGGAAGGCATTTCAATTTATAAACAGGTCGATGCATTTTTTCACATAAATATTAATGAATTTCTTTGGATTGTCATATTTAAAACATATTTCAATCTCTATGCTCTTTTATAAAGTATAAAATAGTTACACCTAATTAATTATTCAAAATATACTTAATATTATATATATAATGTTCCATTTTTTATTCTTGTACAAAAAAACAAATTAAAGAAAAAGTAAAATTATAATATGTTAACGAAATACATGCTATTTTTACTTTTAAATGAACAATGCTTTCAAATATTTGTTAATTTAAACTGCTTTTTGCCAAATTATTTATATTTATTAAAACTTGATTTTAAAGTATCAAAGCTAGGGGGGATAAAGAGGGTGATTAGTTTAGATTTTTACTGGAAAATTTTGTTAACACCCCTGGTGCAGCCTAAAGACAATGTGAGTTTACATTTTAGTTAATTGTACGCTATAAATTGAAATGTTATTTTCGGATGTTTCTGTTTTAGTACAGAGTACAGACATAATAATTTCTGAGATAATTTAGAACAATTAAACTTTTCCTCTTAGTCTTAAGAGTTATTAATTCATTCCCATACATAATACATGAGAGAGTGAAAATATTGTCATTTATTCATTTTTTTACAAAGTGAAAAGTACATTTCTAAAAAATTATGAAAATAATTAAATATAATATACTACACACCATCTTCTAGGACTGCATAGCAGCATAATAAAATAGTACTCATAAATATATCTGTCATTATAAAATCTCTCTCATTTACTGATCGATTTTTAAACTAGGATTACATAGATGCTAAATTGTTTGATACGTCACGTGTGCGTAACCAAAAAATACAAAATTACCTAGTTGTACAGTTATAATATTGACCAAATCAATGCAACAAAATTAAAGTAGGGAAGGGCATACGTTTTGAAATAATAACAAAAGGCGCGGAAAATTGCGTGGTTCATAATTATTAATGTTTATCGTTAAACTGAAAAGCTCTAAGCTTGTGTGCGTGATAATTAAAATTTGTCACTCGATAAACGGCGTGTTTGTTATATGCAAACAAGATAGTAACTCTTTGAATTTTTTAAGTATTTTTCTAATTTCAATTTGCAAGTGATTCTATTTCATTTTGGGACCTTGTGCGTTGCAGTACCTGCACAACGTAAGCCAACCATGATAACACAAACCAAGTAAAATTATAAAATGTTTGTTGACTAAACTTATTTTCTTCCTACCTTGATCGAAAGTGGTTAGTCGGCATCAATTGTAAGGCAGAAAGTCTAACATTTAGTCCTTGGTGGGATTAAACGCACCAATGCGGAAAGTTCGTACGTTCGGGCGGTAGAAAAGCAAAAACAACCAATCGACTGTTGTTTAGACGTCGTTTCCATAGCAACCCTATTACATTTTAACTAATAGTCGCGAATAGCTGTCAAAATTGTGATATCTTTGCCCTTCGCGCCATGATGCCCTCGGCTTCGCCTCAGGCATTATGGTGCGCAGGGCAAGAATATCACACTTTCGGCCCTTGTGGTGTAATATACTATTTAGGTTTACGTAAATTTTTATTGCGTAATCCTTTTTATATAGAAAGGATTACACAATAGCTAATATGCTTTATGTTTTTGACGGATGTGTCAAAATTGCATCGAAGATAATATCGAATTCAGACAATTTTTGGCGTAATCATTATAATTATTTTTCTTGCTAAAAAAACGACAAATGTAAAGTTTCTTCTGATATATAATTATTCTAATGCATCACCTTTATTTATATTATACAGGCTGTTGATTTATTTATAACACACGCATGTTTCGACATTATTTCTTACATCAATTTTTTCTTAATCCGATAAAAGAATGTGTAATATGTTTATTTACTCAAATATCAATATGCCAAATGATTTTTAATAAATATATATTGAATTATTTCAACTACTGGCGCCTCGTTAAAATAGGCGCCACTTGCCCTGTATAATCAATAGTAGAACTCTATTGAAAAGCGAGATGAAGAGTTCCGGTTATGTCGTCTTTTTGTAACTTATATATTTTATAACAAATCCTATTTTTACTTATTTTTAACAAATCTTATAAAAACTAAATCGCCCTGCTTAGCACCGTACCGTTTTTAAGGGGGCGTCTAGCGCGCCTAGGCCTTGGGCCCTGCATTTTTCCAACGGCCTCAGCCCAACGCAGAAAATACTTTAAAAAATAGATTAAATATATGAATATTTTAAAATGATAACATTAAGATATCAAAAATGACATTTAGCTTATTTGTATATTAATCGATTATCGATATAAATAAAATTTTTTAGGGGAGAGGGGGCTATAATTGACTCAGGGCCACCAAAACTTCAACCACGGCACTGTCCCTTAAGTTAATACGCCCCTAAGTTTTGTATTAGATATATACTTTTATATAAAAATATGTCTAGTTGAACTATATTTATAAAAAATAAATAACCTATAAACCTGTTAATTTGAACTGAATATTCAACATAACGCTGTAAAAAGACTACTCACAGGTCAGCCATTCTTAACATTTAATCTTTCGCGAATCCCTAAGCACAGACACTATAAAGCGATGAATCCCAAAATTTTCCTCAAATATCAAATTAACAACAAAAATAAGGTAACTAACTATAATTTTTAAGATTTGGTCGACACAACATTTGAAAAAAAGAATTCTTAACAAATAAACGATTCGCGAACTTTGCATTAATTTACTATTAGATTAGAGTCTAATCTAATTGTAGAGAGAGATTGTGAATTATAGACGCTCAACAGCTGAGGTCATCAGCGTTCTCGGAATTGGAGACTTCTCCGTGAGTTTCTCTCTCTCTTCTAAATAAATAAATAAATAATCTAATTGTAAATTAGCAATAATAATAGCAGTTTATTTGTTCTAATCATTATAAAACGAAAGAATTGCTATTATTATTGATGTGATACATTGTATCACATCAATAATAATAGCAATTCTGCAACAACAGATTATTATGAATTTTCCATCGGGAACAATTTTAAATTAGCGTCCAAATGTTACAGATTTGCGTAAAATATATCTTTAAATATATATATCGGACAATAAGAAAAATCCACTCGGTATATAAAGTACTCACCAAGTTCATGTTGAAGTGAAACCGGTATATTATTATATACAAGTCAGTATCTCGTAATTCTAGTAACGCGTATCAAATAAACCACACTAACGTACTTCTAATGCACAACTCATTTAAAAGAAGATGGGATCTTCCTCGTTTGTCTGCTGGTAGAAAATATTATAAGTCTATGACCTGCACTCGCGGAGAAAGTCCAATGTCTACTAAAGACCACAAGAGACGAAGTCTTCACTTCACTGACACCGTAGAAATGGTTTTCTTTTTCTCATTCAAAGAGGGGCACCATAATTAGGCAAGATTATAATAATTCAATGCCCCACCATCACATTGTTGCGGGCGTTAGTATCCATTCAAGCCATACGATTTGTGTTTATTTACTAACAATGCACAAATTTCTACAGTCTCGTTTCTCAAGATTTCAACCCTAAGCAAAATAAGAAATTAAAGTTATTCTAATTCTAATAGTCTAACTTTTTGAAAGCTGATGGAAGTAACATACTTTATAATGTAGTTTAATCAGTGCAGACAACGAAAACGACAATTTGCGTCGTCAAGTTTTTAGGGGTAATCAACCCCTAAATATGCTCTAGTAATGTCGAAAACTTCAACTCATTTTGGTAACGCTGAGATTTTCAAAGTGTTTCAAATACACCTTTTCTAAACTGTATTTAAAAAGACAGAGCAAAATTCCGGTCGAGACACTGCAAGACAATCTGCGAGGGTGTATTCCTCGCAGACTGTCTTGAAGAGGTGAGATAAGGCATGTTCAAAGCAGTCTACTGGGGTGTTCCAACCGAAATTTTGTTTAGCCTTTTTAAATACATTTTAGAAAAGGTGTATTTGAAATACTATGAAACCTCAGCCTTGCCAAATTGAGTCGACGTTTTCAAACCTACTATTGCATATTTAGGGGTTGATTACTCTTACAAACGACTGTCATTTTCGTTGTTTGCGCTGATTAAAGTTCATTATAATATCGCTTCCATGCCTAAATCAGCTTACAAAAAGTTCAGTAGCTCTCGGTCTATAAGCTTTAAAGATAATTTTGTGCTTCCATACAAAATGAGGGTGATAAAAACAATTTAAAAAACTTGAACTGTGCGTAAAGGTTACATGCACTCACCTTTTTGTTTAATTTTTATTCATTGTATGTTTAAATATAAAATTTTCTTCAGTAATAAATTCAATTTATAAAACTTTTACTACGCTCTATTACAGATCCTAAAAAAATCCGAAATGGAATTATCAAAACAATTTTGATTGGTAAGTTTGAAAGGCATTTTTGGCAGGTATGGTACCTTAAAAACAAGACAAACAAAATTTTTAAATCGTATAATATATAGTAGTTCTGTTTAAAATTTCGAAGAAATATTTTTTACTTGTTAATTTTGGAACTTCATTAAAGAAAGTTTTTCGACAAATCTAATAATATATCAACTCGGATCCACTACCGTTAATTGACTGTATAATAATAATTAATTGATTGAAACAATATTTTTTGTTAATTAATTATTAGGTATTTATATCATTATTTATTATTTGGAAAATATTTGTTCTCATAAGAGCATGCTAACGATGAAAAAAAACTTTCCTTGCAAAGTCAATTTGAATTTTCTTTTTCGTATTAAGTGGTGTTTACATTAAATACTCGTTCATGTAAGTATGTACACAAAATAATAAATAAGTACTCAACTTTCTTCACCACAGAATAAATTATTCTGTTTAAATATTTATTCAGAAGTAATATCCAATGTCATTATGATCCGCAAAATTTACCATTAAACACTCCCAGAATATATCACAATCTGCACTTATCTGATTTTGAAAATTCATAAAAATACAAAATAGTGATTTGACACTGACGCCGACGTACAATTAATTGGTTGCATAACTTCAGCCGTTAAGATCAGTATGTTTACAGAGGATACCCTGTTTCATGAATGACATCAGTTGGCGTACCGTTCATATTTTTATCAACTACGCAATATCAATTGACAGGTCCGCCCAATGACAGCATCCCCCCACTACTATCCAACGAAATGAGGAGGTAACCCCTGTGATTTACTGACCTTATGAAGTACATTCTAGCTTGCAAGCTTCAGTAGTACATAATCACAGTCAATGGGGATGCAAATGACGAATTTATAACCTCTATTTTCAGTAAATTAAAAATAACTAGTGTGACCTGTGCGAATTATTCGCACTAAATAAGTATAATAATTATCATTTTACAAAATTATTTTTTAAATATGATTGCAGGTATTCAATTCGTTTCTAATTTTGCACACTGCTTATAATGTTCTTCTTTTTAACTTCCCGCTTTAAAAAAAAAAAAAAATTTTTTTTTTTCAAAAATCGGGAAGTTATTGGTTTCACCCCGATTTTCGAAAATCGAGTTTTCGCCAGATCTCGACGTTTTGAGGTCCTAGGAAGCTATTGAAACTATTTTGGCGATGATGTCCGTAGGGCTGTATGTATGTGTGTGTGTGTGTGTGTGGGGGTGTGTGTGTGTGTATGTATGTATGTAAACCTTTTATATCTTTTGAACGGAGTGTCGGACTGAAACGCGGTTTGCGGCATCTGACGTGATCTTGGTGAACTTAGACTTCCTGAAAATTTGAAACGATTCGGCCCAAAACATTTTGAGAAATCTTAAAAAAACAAGTTTAAAAAATTTTTAAAAATTTGTTTTTGTAAAATATTTTCTAAACTACTAAACCGATTAATTCCAAAATCTAATCAGCTCTTCTCCTTAACAAACTGCGTCGATTTTCGCAAACCGCATCAAAATCGGTTCGTTTGTTCACGAGATACCGTGAACGAAAAAATAGTAAAAAAGTGTTTTTTTAAAATGATTCTTAAAATTGTTATCAGATCGATTTTTTTGTAATAAATTACTTTCTTAGGCTAAAAAAACTGCGTCGATCGCCGCAAACCAGATCAAAATTGGTTCATTTGTTCATGAGATAACGTGAACGAAATATTAGGAAAAAAGTAATTTTTTATAATTACTCGTAAAATTCTTATCAAATCGATTTTTTTGTAATAATTTACTTTCTTAGGTTAAAGAAACTGCGTCGATCGCCGCAAACCAGATTAAAATTGGTTCATTTGTTCATAAGATAACGTGAACAAAAAATTAGGAAAAAAGTAATTTTTTATAATTACTCGTAATAATCTTATCAAATCGATTTTTTTGTAATAATTTACTTTCTTAGGTTAAAAAAACTGCGTCGATCGCCGCAAACCAGATTAAAATTGGTTCATTTGTTCATGAGATAACGTGAACGAAAAATTAGGAAAAAAGTAATTTTTTATAATTACTCGTAAAATTCTTATCAAATCGATTTTTTTGTAATAATTTACTTTCTTAGGTTAAAAAAACTGGGTCAATCGCCGCAAACCAGATTAAAATTGGTTCATTTGTTCATGAGATAACGTGAACGAAAAATTAGGAAAAAAGTAATTTTTTATAATTACTCGTAAAATTCTTATCAAATCGATTTTTTTGTAATAATTTACTTTCTTAGGTTAAAAGAACTGCGTCGATCGCCGCAAACCAGATTAAAATTGGTTCATTTGTTCATGACATAACGTGAACGAAAAATTAGGATAAAAGTAATTTTTTATAATTACTCGTAAAATTCTTATCAAATCGATTTTTTTGTAATAATTTACTTTCTTAAGTTAAAAAAACTGCGTCGATCGCCGCAAACCGCATCAAAATCGGCTCATTTGTTCACGAGATATAGTGAACGAAAAATTTGTAAAAAAGTGTTTTTTTAAATTGCTCGTAAAATTCCTATGAGATCGATTTTTCTGTAATAAATTACTTTTTTAGGATAAAAAATTGCGTCGACTGCCGCAAATCGCATCAAAATCGGTTCATTTGTTCATGAGATTACGAAAATTTCGTAACAAAGTGTTTTTTTTTTGAGCTCGAAGAGCTAAAAAATAAACTTCTTGCTATATTTTATATATTTTTGAGCGTTTTGAACTCGAAAATAGCGGGAAGTTACAGGGATGGCCTGCAGGGTCAAACTTCTTTTCAAATTTTTGTTGTATTACAATATGAAGCTCAGATGACAGATCGAAGAAATATTTTGTTGAGCTAAGCCGTCAGATGGCATCATGCAGCATTGCGGTGACGTTGTTCAGCGTTGCTCGCTGTTTCAAAATTAAAGCCGTCAGATGGCAGTATGCAGTATTGTGTCTATGGTATTACAATATGAAGGTCAGATGACAGATCGAAGTGTTGACGTTGTTTCAAAATTAAAGCCGTCAGATGGCAGACGTTGTTCAGCGTTGCTGTATTTTAATTAATTTACAAAAACAAAAGCAATAATCAATTTTTTAGTTGTCGATGTCAGTAGAGCAAGCAATTATCTGTAAAATAATATATAATTTATGTGGAGAAATTGTGAGGTTTTTTCTAAAAAGGGAGGCAAACATCTTTAACCTTAGCGTATTAATATATATGATTCTTTCCGCAAGTTTTTCTAATCATCGGAGTACACTGTTAAATTAAACGTGAGACACCAACAAATATTCAATAGAAAACCAATATAGTATCTATAGGTTTTGACAACATACGCATACGCATCGCTTACTCGTACTAGAAAATCTATTTATTATATAATATCTGCACTACTGAAATATAATTATTATTATATAAAAAGAATTTACATATTGTATAAAAAATTATTCAAAATCATACATAATTAATATTCTAATATGTCTTCATTAATTAGTTTGATTAACAATCATTTCACCGTGCAAAATTTAAATATTATATAAGTGTTCCAAGGAAACAAAAATTCAAAATTCGCAATTAATTTTTTTTTGTCCATGTAAACTAATGTATTGAATATGTTTTCAACATCCGACTCATTTGATGTAGAAAGAAGTGACTAATCTCCATGCATTCGTCTAAAAAATAAGGAAAATAAGAGGTCCTATTCCGACGGATGAAGCTCCGAAGCTATAAGACTAACATAATAATAATAATATAATAATGTCTTTATTGATGAAAAGAGTTTTATCAAAAGGCGTGAAGTCAGCTTAAAGCTGATTTACAATCCAAACCAAACAAAAAGATACAAATATCTGAGAAATAAAAATAATAGTAATAATAATAACAATAACTTATTGTGATACCTAATTGAAAAATATATTCTAGCACATAATTTAGATTAGATAATTTTATTTATAGAGGTTTTTTACTTTTACTTTAAATGAATGAATACCCAAGTTTTTGACTAAATCATCAGTCTCCTCTCTGTGTATCCTCCATGCTCCGACCTACAAAAAGAGGACAGTTATGAGTTTGGTTCGTGGCTGTGTTTGTATTTGACACATTCGTCAGAGAAAAGAAATTAAAAAAAAATTGAGGTGTGCCATTGCATATCACTTGAAATGCATAACCCCTCAGGGGAAACATTGGAATGTAGTTTGCATTCCGACGTTTTTTGTTTTGGAATTAGTGCTCCCAGGAACCCGAACTCGTATCAGTCGGTTTGTGTGTGCCAGCTGGCAGATTCTCTACTACAGCGATTCCTAAAGTGGGTACCGTGGAAAAGTCACCAGGGTTCCGCGAAATTACGCTTTTCATTGAGTCTTTAGATTATTTTTGACTGTTATACACTTCCATAGTACAAATATCATTTTAGAATAGCACAAAAAAATGTGACGACAAATAATTAGCGAGAAGTCGGCCCAATATATGGTTCCGGTTTTCGTTCTTGTTTTTAATGCAGTGTCTTTCATTTGTAATCATTTGATGTGGGGTTTCATAAAATAAAAGAGATTTGTTGAGAGTCCGTTCCCTTAAAAGTTTAGACAACGCTACTCTAATACACACAAAAGCGCTGATGACCTCAGCTGTTGCGCGACTATAATTTTCAATCTATATATTAAATGGATAAGAAACAAACAGATAAATACTATCTATTTTAAATACGAAATTAATGTACACGGTCTATCATTATTCTTTTAAAAAAATATCTAGAAATTTTAGTTAAGCTGTTAGTAATTTGTGGTGAAAATTATATACTTACTTAATTAACAATGCCACAAACACCTGCAATGATTTTGATGGAAATTTAAGGAAGTTGAAACAATTCGTTGAAATTTGTTACAGTAGAGCTCGTGATGACATAATATTATACATCCTGGATTTCAATTCGAATATTATTCTATCTATACTAATTGTATAAAGCTGCGAAGAGTTTGTTTGTTTGTTTGTTTGGTTGAACGCGCTAATCTCAGAAACTACTGGTTCAAATTGAAAAAAAAATTTTGTTGGATAGCCCATTCATCGAGGAAGACTATAGGCTATATAATATCACGATACGACCAATTGGAGCGGAGCATTAATGAAAAATGTTGCACGATGTATCCCAAAATTTGTCCGTCTGACAAATATTATCAGGTGAAATGCTCTAACTAAATATTGAAATATTAGCGCCTCACATTCACAAGTCCGGGAAGCTCAGTCGGTAGAGCATGAGACTCTTAATGCCAGGGTCGTAGGTTCAAGCCCCACGTCGGCGAATATATTTATATTTTTTTGTATTATCTACATTGCTTTCTTCTAAGGCTTACATTTCAATTTTTTTAAATTTTATTACAACTAATTAAAATTAAATAAATCTAATTAATATCTCATTTGAAAACTGTTACAACTATAGGTACCTATATAAAAATAATTTTCCTACAGTGTATTCAATTATATATTTATTATATTTTATTAATTACCGTAATTATTGTTTTAAAAGAAATGTATTACTTAAAAAAAGTATAAATACTGCTTTTTAACGACAAAAACTTTTGAACGGTAACTCCGATCATTATGAAATTTGGACACAACATTCATCTCGGTAAACTAAGATGAATGTGCGTACTTATGTCCCCCCCTTTCCCTTTCGTTCTTTTGCACCCGGGCGAAACCAGGTGGGACCGCTAGTAAATAAATAAATCTTTGTTTGTGTATAAGTACGCGACTGAGATAAAACACGACAGCGACAACAGTAATAGTCTGCACCGTATTGCAGTACTACTTTAAAACACTGGATTTTTTAGGGTCAGAAATCCCTCTTATAGGGAACGATTTTTCAAAAATCCCTACTAAGTATGCTCACCTACGTTATATAAAGAACTTCTGTGCAAAATTTCAAACTTTTAGACCAACCGGTCTGTTGTCTGTCAATCATAGCGTTTTATTAAGTAGATTTTTTTGGATTCTGTCCATTTTGAGCCCGAGTAAACCGAACCGGGCAGCAAGTGTCTCATAATTTATGCGGTTATAATTTTGATAAAAATTTGATAGTCGGTTTGGTAGTAAATATAAGTGACACGTTTTAAAATTTTCCAATTACATTTGTATCACTGTACAATGCACATCTAATTTGAGGTATATTATACGTGTACACAAACACGAATTGTTTTTAAATACAGATAAGACGAAGATGAGTATATTCTACATATTAACATGTTTTGTTATGTTAATAACTTTCTTCGCTTGTTTAGTATTCAAGTATGATGATAGCGGTGTTCGTTTAAGGTCAAACGCATCTCAGACGACAATCTTGCCTCATTTCAGCGGATATATGATCTAAGACAGCGTTTCCTAAACTGGGATGTTTTAGGAGAAAACCGTCCAAGTGCGAATGGACTCGCGCACCGAGGGTTCCGTTTATGCTTGTAGGTATGTAAATAGTTCATCCATCACGGGAATCGTATCGAAGATTTTTCCCGCTTAGCCGTTAGAAATTCTAACGGCTAAGCGGGAACAACAGTATTCTAAGTTAGAATACTGTTGTTCCCACACATCGACAAAGGTCGCGGTCAGTTTGCCAACTAATAAGCGTGCGTAACTGCAATGGGTTCAGATATCTACTGAACTGTATTGTGACTCGTGGCTATATCTGATAGTTATTGTAGCGTGTTGTATGCGAGAGTTCTCATATTTTGCTGTAGTGGACGCTTGTTTTATATTAGAACTGTTACTGTGTACGTGCGTAGCATGTTGTTGGGGTTTGTAAACATTAGTTTTTTGTGATGTAACTACAAATTTACGGTTTTCGGATTTTTCCCTTTACTTGTGCTATAAGACATTGCTTCTTGCCGAATTTCATGATTCTAGGTCAACGGAAAGTATCCTATAGGTTTTGGTTCCCAAGAGTCTTGACAGACAGACAGAGAGACAGACGGGCGGACAACAAAGTGATCCTATAAGGGTTCCCTAAAAAAATAACCGCGTACCTTACACACTACAGAAGTGAAAGTTACGTAAAATCTACGTACGTCTGGCAAACAGTGATTCTAATCAACAATTTGCGTCACTAGTAGGTAAAGTTATACAGTTTGGCCGGCGACGGTCGAACTGTACGAACACCGCCTGGCAAACAGTTGTTTACACTACAAACTACAGAATGTTACACGTTCCGTTTTCGTCAAATTAATCCAGTTCATTTTACTGTGCTTTAAAGAAGTTTCACTTCAAAAAAATTAAGTAACAACTAAATTACACTGTTTTGGGGATTCGCGACATTTTTGCTAATCTTTAAAGAATTCGTAGGTGAAAAACGCTCTCTTTTCTTTCAACTGTCAGTTGAAGTCGAAGAAGGGAAGCGTTTCACTTTTATCTGATCCAGGCCACCGAGCGGGGTGGCGTAGCGGTGAGAGCACTACACTCGCATTCGAGAGGTACCGGGTTCGAATCCCGGCGAGGGCAGGTGTGGCTGGGACTTTTTCCTGCTGCCTCTCGATGAGAAACGGTAATTCCTGTACCGGCCATCTTGTTGAGGTTTTCCATGGTTTCCCTCAACAATTCCAGGTAAATATCGAGCCATCTCGATTTTATTCAAGGCCATGGCCGATTACCTGTCAAACTCCTATGCTCAAAATTTGCCTACTTTATCCTAATTTCCTAAAAACTCCTTCATTCGCCCATTGCTATTAATTAAGTTGAAGTTTAAAAGTTGTAGAATATAACGGGAAGTGTGCGGTAGAAAAAAAAATAGTAATGGTGCGAATGGCGTCTGTATGACATAAAGTCGAGAAACGAACGTTAAACGCGTCATTATTATTATCTGATCCAGGCCAATTTGTCCTACCGGATCTAAAGAAGTTTAACTTCAAAAATAAAATCAATCTTTAACTTTACTGAAACTTCCCCTGCCAAAGGCAAAATATGAAAATAACACGTAACTTCCTTTACTGGGTGCGTTAACAAATCCTTTATATTCTCGTAACGACTTCCAGCTGGCGAATATCTATAAGCATCGATTTCACTTGCATTTTTCTTAACATGTGTATTGTATTTTAAACATCATCATATGCGATTTATTTTAAACAGCGATACACAGTATCGGTACACTATAAGCAATTATAATACGCGTTTTGTACGTAGGTACGTCGTACACTGTTTAATTTTCATAATAATAACAATAAGACTGGTTAAAAGTAAATGTTCAAAAATAAAGGCCGCTGGACACGAGGCTGGAAACACTACTTGAACGTCTGTTGGCCGGTAGGCTAGGTACGAGGCTGGAAATTACGTCAATGCGGACTCGCCTGCTAGCTCACAAGATATATTTTAACCAGTTAGTCGCTGATGTCCATAGAATGTGGTATGCTCAAAAACATAGATTTTGAAGAAGTGATTACTTAACGATTTTGCCCATCTCAAATCTACAAGGGTACCTCTTCAATTAACATAGATTTTTAAGCATTAACCTGTAAATGCTAAAAGAGTTACTTTTGTGACTGTAAAGAAATAAAAATAAATCTAGAACCTTGCTTATCTACTTTCCTTGTCTATTCTAAAAAATAGTGCTCTGTCAAGGTCATAGGGGCCCCATGATCCTAATGTGTCCAGAGCCTTCAATAGGTTAAAGACGGCCCTGCCTATATTTACGCATATTTAACATTAGAGTTGCCAATTGGCTTTGTAATTTTCACTGAAATCACAACGCACTGAAGCAATATGTCAAAGTGTCAGGAATCAATACAATAGTAATAAATAACATAATTGTTTAATCATCGTTGTAGTACATATAAAAAATAACAGAATAGAAAATCAAGAAGCACATGACTCAATACTGGAAAAGATATTTCTACCTACCTACACTATGAAAACATGTTAGAAAAAATCTGTTTCGTAATACTAAAGGTACAATGAGTTGGAGTACCTATATACGCAAGTAATTCAAGAATTACAAGGCGCGAAATTTTACATAATATACCCCGGCGTTATGTTTGAAAATCGGTGTATATTTTTAACGAAGCTTTGAGCTTAATAATCTAATTTAATTAATTTAATCTAAGATAAATAACATACTGAAACACAGAAAGGAAAAAAATTATTTTAATAATTTATTAGTAATAATTTAAGTTCATAATAATTATAAAAGCGTTAGCTGTAAACTCTATGATCGTTTATAAAGGCCCCCATACACCTCGTTCTTTTTTGGCAGTTTTAACCGCACGGGCAAAACTGTACGGGTAAACACGAACAACGACCATATCCATACACTAGGCGTTGTTTCGTTCAGTTTTGTGAAGTTGTTGCATCATCTGATCTGCTTTGATGGATCCTACAACGTTACAGAGTCGAACAAAACCCGTCCTTTTTAACTGTGTCGTCACACACACGGGCCAACTTGAACGCCACGTTTAAAACGGACGGTTTAAATCAAGCAGCAGTAGATATTTTTGAACGCCGGTAAGAAGGACGGTTTTTGGCCACACACCGACCGTTTTACCCGTACAGTTTTACCCGTGCCGTTAAAACTGCCAAAAAAGAACGAGGTGTATGGGGGCCTTTAGTCACAATCAACTGTTTTATAATTATGACCCTAAATTATATTTCCTTTATGGTACATTTCAATAAAAGCTTTCTTTTTATTAGTATTTTATTTTTCGTGTTTTTTGTCTTTCAAAATTTTAACTAATAGGTATAACATTAATTTATAAAAAATATTTGATTATTTTATACAAGAAGGTTGTGAAGGAAAAGGTTTTCCGTAATTTTGGGACGTCCGCCATATTGGATATATGCGTTGTCACCAGACTTACAAATGTGTGTGTAATTAGTTAGATAGATCTAGTCGAAAAAATTTCAGGAAATTGGACGACGGGGCCTTTTCGACTAATAAATAATAATATTGACATTTGACATAATATAATAACAAAGAAAATAAAATTTCTGTTAACGCGTAGGAAAACGCGGGTAACGGTTGCTACTAAACATTATGATAATATTTACTATTCGTTTTAATGGTTTTCTATATATGTTATCACGTCATGTTAAAATGAAACAAAGTATGCTTGTCAAATACCTAACTAACATCTATACAGAACAAAAGAATAATAGATTTTTTTATATTCAAAATATTTCCGAAACTGCAAATTTAGAACAACACATTTTTTTTTATAACTATCTTGTAAAAATATACAGAATAATAAACCGTTATGAAATGTACCTACATCAAATTTATACAAAAAACATCAAAGTGTATCTATATCTCTTCTCCGCATGCGCCGATTTTCTTCAAAAAATGTTTTTACTTGTAAAATAGAATAATAAACCGTTTTGAAAAGTATACCATTATTATATAAAAAACGTCATAGCATATATCTCTTTTCAGCATCGATTTTGTGATTTCACAAATTTTGGAATTTGCTGTAGGTACTTTATCCTACCGTCATCACATTTCTCAATATTTCTTCACGTGAAATCCATTGCGTATCCAATTACCTAATTTAATTAACGTAGCTTCGAAGTTTATTAACGTACTCAATACAATAGTCAAATATTAACTTAAGAGGCCGTTAAAGTCTTTATAACCAAATTATAAAAATCAATATAGAAAGATTAAATTGATAAGAAAACTCGGGTCGCAAAATCGACAATATACTATATACTATACAGGGTGTCCCATTAAGAATGGGACATAGAACAACCGCAGATTCTCCAATTCAAAATAAAACGATTAAGCGAAATATGCTTAGATAAAATGTTGCTCGTTTCCGAAATACAGGGTGTTGAAGTTGAAAACTGAAAAATTATTAATGTCCATAATTTTGTTAATACACCGTATAATTTTACTCAAATCGGCACACTTGTTAAATATCATAAATTGCACCTAACAATAAAAAAATTAGTTCAGTACGCTCTACCAGTGGCGTGCGGCAGGAGTAAGTAATGCTTGTGCCCCTTCTAAATGTTACGCCGCTGTCTAAATTTTAATTTTGACTATAATTTTAATTTTTTTGATATTTTCTAAGTCAATAATGTACACTTGTTAGTTTGTTGTAAAGTCATTGGTTTTCGAGATATTCGCAGTTAAAGATAGATAGACAAGTACTTTTTATGTGTATTATTATTAATAATATTCATTTTTACAATTTTGTCTTAAAACCAAACAAAGTAGAAACTAATGTAATGAAATTTTTAAAAAATTTTTAAAGATTTCATTACATTAGTTTCTACTTTGTTTGGTTTTAAGACAAAATTGTAAAAATGAATATTATTAATAATAATACACATAAAAAGTACTTGTCTATCTATCTTTAACTGCGAATATCTCGAAAACCAATGACTTTACAACAAACTAACAAGTGTACATTATTGACTTAGAAAATATCAAAAAAATTAAAATTATAGTCAAAATTAAAATTTAGACAGCGGCGTAACATTTAGAAGGGGCACAAGCATTACTTACTCCTGCCGCACGCCACTGGTAGAGCGTACTGAACTAATTTTTTTATTGTTAGGTGCAATTTATGATATTTAACAAGTGTGCCGATTTGAGTAAAATTATACGGTGTATTAACAAAATTATGGACATTAATAATTTTTCAGTTTTCAACTTCAACACCCTGTATTTCGGAAACGAGCAACATTTTATCTAAGCATATTTCGCTTAATCGTTTTATTTTGAATTGAAGAATCTGCGGTTGTTCTATGTCCCATTCTTAATGGGACACCCTGTATAGTATGTATTTGCTAATACAGGCATAAGACATTGCGGCTTTATTTTGTAAAATTCTATTTGTTGTTTGACAAAATAGTGTGTGTGCCATATAGCAAATACACTAACAATTGGTTTATATAAAACTAGCCGTTGCTCGCGGCTTCGCTCGCGATTGAGACGAAACATGGATACTTTCTTGTCAGATACTGTATTTTATAGTATTATATAAATTGACTAAGTTCTCCATGCAAATTTTGAACCCCCGTTACACCCTTTTAGGATGCCTACATCATAATAACTATCTGTGTGCCAAGTTTCAGCCGAATCCGTCCAGTGGTTTCAGCTGTGCGTTGATACATGAGTCAGTCAGTCAGTCACGGTTTTCTTTTATGTATTTAGATTAACGAGCTTTAAAATGGATTTGTTAACATAATCAGTAGTTTATTTCGCATCTTGAATTAACAATAAAATATTTTTTTATTAACTCCTTTTATTTTATCACACTATAAATTAAATTAGAATAATTACAATTTTTACAGCAGCTTCAATTATTTTAAATTTAGTGGTTTGTGCATTAGTATGTTTGTGATATAAAACTCAAAATCACTTCTAGCAAATTCAAAAACCAATTTCACAACCCACAAGCATTAAGTACTAATATTCTTGAAAAAAGTAGTACAGAGAACGACTTTCATGTTTAAAAAAAAAAAAACTTTTTACATAGTAATTTTTAATTCAAGAAAAAAAACATTGAAATTGCTATAGAAAAAATCATATTTTGACCAAATTGTTATTATAGATGCAAAGTTTTTTTCACAATCGCAATGTCCAAAATGTTTTTAATGCACAAATCAAGTCAAAATCAGCTATTTTATGGGAGATATCTCTTAAAATTTAGTTTGTATCTCGGACATAATGACAATTTGACTCATCTATACTAATATTATAGATAGAGAGCAAATTTTATGAGTTTGTGTGTATGTGGAAGGTAATCTCCGGAACCACTGCACCTATTTGAAAAATTCTTTCATCAACATAGGCTATATATTATGTATATTATGCGCAAATTAGCTAAAGTTATGATGGTATTCGTCAACTAAGTCGGAAAAAGTCGTGCCTATTGAGAGCTTCCACGGCGTTAAAATAAAAGCGCTTTTCGTGAAGACCAATTTTGCAACGTAATAAACGGTAGCAATCAACAAATTCGGGCGAAGCCGGACCGGGCCACTAGTATTATAATAAAGAAAATAATATTTCTGTTAATGCGTGCGGTGACACGGGTAATGGCTAGTATTAAATATTGTGATATGCATGGTTACCTACATAATATGTTCACGTCATGTTAAAATTAACTGAAGCGTGCTTGTCAGCTACCTAACAAATTTCTTTTTGACAGATCTATAGAACAGATTTTTTTGTTTTTAAAATATTTCCGAAACTGTAAAGTTTGTAAAAAACATTTTTATATAAAACTTTCTTCTAAAAATAAATAGAACAATAAACCGCTATGAAAAGTATACCATTATTATGTAAAATAGGTACCTTATAGCACATATCTCTTCGGCGCGTGCGCCGATTTTTCCCAAAAACAATAGTGCTCTTCATATTAGCATATCCTCCTAAAATTTGGTTTCATCCGCTCATCCGTTTGACCTGTATAGTGTTCACAGAGGAACAGACGCACAGACTTTTTCCAAAAATATGGTTTTTGAATTCGGGGTACCTAAATTTTAAAATGTGAATTTTGACTTAAAGTACCATTCCGGTATCACTTGATTATTTAGTAATTTAAATCTGAGCTTCGGTCTGATTCAGGTCGAAGCCGAAGGTTTCTAGCAAATAGAATAATATTCGGAAGGAATTTACTTCCATTCCTGATATGGATTTTTTTCTGTAATTTAACCCATCAGTTCATCGCTTGCACTGTGCTGTTAACTGTAAAAATATAAAAAATGTAAAAAAAAAGAGAAAAATACAATTGGTGCGGGGTACGTCTGTTATGGCTTTATATTAATACAAAGGATGCTCAAGCATCGTTACATTAACTCTCTCTCTTTCTCTCTCTCGAATGTAATATTGTTAAAATCAATTTTCCTCAGCTATACAGGAAAATTGAAGGTTGTCATTAATTCTGAAAAAATAAATCTAACGATTACATCAAAGAAAACAATTTATTTATGAATTGTTTATAATTCAATTTTTAAGTTTTTTATTTATTTAAAGTAAGGACTTATTCAAGTAGGTATACTTACAACACGTTATCCGAAGGCCTGATAAAAATTAGATCGGTAAAAAAAATAACTAATGATATATTATGTGTAAAACTTTTAATTGCTATAAAATGTTTATTAACTTTTGTAACATGCGTGAGAACGTTCATTTTTCAAACATTACAATTTGTGAAAAACAGATTTAGAAACATAATTAACAATAATCATTCACTGGAATTGTTCGCGATTGTAATAGAATAAAATATTGCTTGTAATATCCAATAAAACGGCCGATTACAATAGTAAATTCTTTGATTTCAGAATTGTTTGGAGTTTTAAAAAAAATTCTCAAAATTATCCGAGATTTACATACCTTCGACCAACACACATAGAAAATAAGCAGCTCCTCCCAAATTATTTGTCTCTATTATAATGAAAGTCGGTTTACGTTTTTTGCACTTTAAGGGTAAAAATTTTTGCGAAATTTACAAAAGAAAGCATAAAACTGGTTAGGATTAATCGCATTGATATTAAAACTCCCAAAATTTATAACACCAAACCCAGCAGGACATCCGTTTGAAGAGAAATATTTTTTAATGTATTTACCTATACATATACATAGCTTAGCTTTGTTGCACGACCATTTTTTCAGGAACTGCAAGCATTCTAAAAAAATCTATTTTGCTTTGACAACTGATATCCCGGTATAAAAAAAAACAATTTATTGATCACAAAATCGATGGAGTGAATAAATTTAGTAAAAAATGCCGTTTTTAACTCTTCCCCGCTTAAATGTTCGAGTTAATAGGAATCATTATATACTTTACAAAAATTTAAAAGACGATTTTTCTCTTCTTTTATTCAATTTTCACGTTATTGCATGATAGGGAATGACAAAAAAACTTTGAAGAATATATTTTCAAAGAAGAAAGTACAAGCTTTAGAACAAGTCCAAAATTTATCGAAATTCGATCGTTGTTCGCGATTTGAAAATCATTAAGTTACAACTTTTTTGGCAGATCCCTTGATTAAGCTGCTCAATGTACTCAGAAACAAAGATTTTCGAACCCTCTCTGATACAAAATTCTGAAAACGCACCTGATCCTAGCGTAAACCTCGGTAGCTGACAACTCTACACATTACACATCTTGATACAAGCTGCAATGCAGGCATCGACTATGATGCAAGTAGCAGTGTGTGTAGTACTGCATCACGTATTTAGCATCAGTTGCAGCTTACAGCGATGCAGAGTCTGGAATCCCATTTCGGTCGGCGATCCACGACGCCGAGTCGGTGATGCTGATGCAAGTTTCAACGTGTATAGAATTGCGTCGATGCCAAGACGATATTACTTTGTTGTTTGTTTGTGTAAATTCCATGATGGAAAGTAATCGTGTATTTTGGGAAGAGAAACATTTATCATCTGCCTACGTGTCTTTGGAATACAAATGTACTTTTAGCTCTTCCAATAAAGCATTTGAATAACGTTTTTTTTTTCTAAAAACCATCTCTTTGACCATTTCCTTTTTGATTTCCTTTTTCTTTTATGGAATATAAAGAGTGCCTCAACTACTGCTAATAAAACTGGTGTTGGCACCTAAAAAATAACTTAACCTACTATTCTTGTATTGCATGAACATGGAGTCGATTCAGGCATCGTAATAGGTTTCGATTTAAGTAGGCGTTTATGCAACTGATGCAAGTTTCATGAAACATAGTCGATGCCTGTATCGCAGCTTGTATCAAGGTATGTAGGTTGCTTTAAGCCTTCTGTATTTTGAATAATTAATATATCAATTATCATTATAGATGTCACGAATCTTGGTCCACATTTCTACATTAACGTTGCCCATATTTTATCTAATTGTGTCAAATGAAACTGACACAACTTACATTTTACAACAAAGAGAATTATTCATATTTTAAGCTTTACAATATGTCGAATTATAAAATATGTATAACGATTAAATCATCAGTTTGCCACATTCACTGAATTAATTATTAACAATTCAGTAGTTACGTGTCAACGATGCATATTACCAGTGATTGTATTGTTATTATTATAAAATGAAATAAATTTAAATAATATAACACAATTGTCTGCTCCACTTCTGTATCTACCGCATGTAAAAATATTGTTTTCCACACTATTTAACTGGAACGGTAAACGCAATTTTTATTGAAAAACTAGTCCATTTAAAAGTCACGACTGGTCACGAAATAAACTGGAAATGTAATCTAAATACAATATAAAAGGGATTCGTGACTGACTGACTAACTGATCTATCAACGCACAGCTCAAACCATTGGACGGATTGGGTTGAAATTTGGCACACAGATAGTTATTATGACGGTATCCGCTAAAAACAGATTTTTGAAAATTCAACCCTAAAAGGGCGTAACAGGGGTTCAAAATGTGCATGGAGAAATCTTATAAGTTAAATTCATCAATTCGAAAATGCGCAAGATTACCCCTGTCACCAAATAAATTAACACGTGTTAAATGCTTTTTCAAAAACAAGCCCTTCCGAGGTTGAAAAGAGGTAAATAGTCTAAAAATCAACATGGGTGTCATTTTAAAGGTTTGTCAGGACGTTGATCACGTGAATGTCATCGATTTTGAAATTTATTTGGGGGGATCTACGTCGAGAAAGGAGTAACTATGCTAAATAACGGGAAAGCATCCGTGTTTGTGGGTAACGGCTAGTAAGTTCATATTTGAGTATAGATTCTTTTTGGTATAGTAAATAGTTACGACGAATTAAAAACCACGCACGACCCAGGAAGACCAGCATAGCACGGACAGGAAAATCTGTGCGCGATGTTATGTAACGGAGTAGCGCACACTAGATCCGCATCTGCAACCAACAAACAGCAGCAACCTTCAATCAGTAGCGTGCGTTTTCCGTCTAGGTGTGCTGGACCGATCTAGTGGATGTGTCGTTTTCATTAATTAATTTTCATTAACTAAAACTTTCTTTTTTCCTGACTTTTTCCTCTTCGTCTTGTTCACGCAACATTGTCAAAATAAAAAATTCTTCCATCGAACTACAAGCGTCGTTTTGCTACCGCACACGGAACCTACACTAAAAGTTGCTGGTCCATGTTGATTTGTGCTGGTCTAGTGTGCGAAATCGTGCTGTGCTGAATAAGTACGCGCGGTCTTTTAGTGTTTAAGTATTATAATCATAAAAAATAATGTTATTAAACTAAAAATATTAAAAAAAACATAAACATATTCAACAATTAAAAATTAAAGCATGGTTCTTTAAACAAAGTAAGAAGCGCTGTACGCTGGTTTCGACATCTCATACATAGTCTCTAATTCACAGTCTATTAAATCGATATATTTAAAACACAATGCGTCTTTTTTTGTTCGAGAACTTTCAGTGGCTTCCACTTGACCGATTTTAGTGTATCAATATATTTTTTTAATTCGTGTAGTACGAGTATAAAGGCCCCCATACACCTCGTTCTTTTTTGGCAGTTTTAACCGCCGGGTAAAACTGTACGGTTAAACACGAACAACGGCCATCCCCATACACCTCGTTCTTTTATGGCAGTTTTAACCGCACGGGTAAAACTGTACGGTTAATTAAACACGAACAACGGCCATATCCACACAGAGGCGTTGTTTCGTTCAGTTTTTCTGAAGTCGTGGCATCATTAATACGATCTGCTTTGATGGATCCTACGACAACGTTAGCAGTTGCAGCCGCAGTGGCTATAAAATTAAAATTTTCAAAAAGAAAACGTTCAAAATGGACTAAAGAATGGTTACTTAAACACAGGCAATTTTCACACGTAAATCTTCTAAATGAATTACGACTAGAACCAGGAGATTCGTAGTACCACAAATGGGGCTTGTACATCTCATCAGTCCCCGATCCAGATTTCTTGGATTGGATTCCTTTTTTTAATTCCTTTCGGAAGCAGCCACGTAGAGAATCTATTTTCTTTTTTACACATTCCTTTGTTGCTGAATTATCTACTTTTCTTAATTTTATAATCATGTCTTCGTAAGCTTTATTTTTTTTATCCCTATCAGAATACTCACTAGATTTTATTTTCCAAAGGCACGAATGGCTTCGATACAATTGTATGAATTGAACGAGCTGAAACTTGAACCTGGGGATTGGTTCAATTACTTGAGAATGGACGAACATACTTATTTTGAGTTATTATTAAAATATAAATCAATACTCAAACTAATTACAACCATTTAATTAATATGACTTATTTGCTGTACGTCGCACCACTGAATAAACACGTCGATTCTTATCGGAAAGCGCCACACATTACGATTTGAAACGACAACCAGCAAACACGTCGTGTTTAAAATCAAGATTCGGCAGATATAAAAACTGCCGTGTTTCATCGACAGTTTTTGCCCATACACTTCGGTTTTGACTGACGTGTTTTATCGTGACGATGAAAACTGCCAAAAAAGAACGAGGTGTATGGGGGCCTTAACTATAGGTGGTCTATAGAGTCATCAAATGGTAGCAGCTCACTTTGCTTTGCCATTCGGAAGATCATTCTTGCTGCAGGGTGTTCCTTAGTATAAATTTGTTATGGTAACCCGAGCAAGACAGAGATAAAGTTTCGCATTTTGACGTGATAACGTCTTATAAATTGATGAATCACCAATCTTATAAATTGATAAAACACCGGCTGCATGCACGAAAAAGTGTAACGTTCCTAACGTTCCTAACGTTCGTAACGCGTAACGTTCCGCCTGACCCTGTGCGTGCTTTTTGCTAATTTCTCGCTCAATTTAAATCAGATCGGTTTGAAACCAGTCTTACACGAAAGAGGAGAACATTTTACATAGATTTCGTATAACAGAATTTGCCTAAACAGTTTTTTTATACAAATTTATATAGAAAAATAGCTGTATAAATGCAATGTTGTCTAATGCATGGCGCGACGCGGTCGGTCGTCTTTGTTTGCCGTACATGGAAATTAGAAAATAACGTATGTCTTGTCTTAACATGAAAACGGCTGCATTTCTAATGTTTAATTCAATTTTTTGACATTAGTATTTTGTGAAGTGCAACGCCTTCTAAGTTAAGTATTGGAATAACTAATTATTATTATTAGAACATAATACTTTGACAGTTGCAAACGTCACTTTTGACATTTCTTATCATTCCGACACCAAGGATAAGCGGATTGAAACCAAATTTTGGGAGGTTTAGGTTATGTATTACGGAATACGTTATCACGTAAAACTATCGTCCGTAAACCGACTTTACAGACAACCAATTTTTTTTTTTAATTGTAAATAATGGGAATGCATCCGTGTTTCATCTCAATCGCGTGCGAAGCCGCGGGTAACGGTTAGTAAGTTTATATTTGAGTATAGATTCTTTTTGGTATAGTAAATAGTTGTAACGAATTAATAGCACGCAAACGAAAAACTTTTACCAACAATTTTAGACCTATTTTACCAATAGATACAATTTTTGTATACAGTAAATTCGATTTTTCTTATAAACACTATGAATGGCAAACATGTGTAATTCTTATTCTTATTGTTTTAAAGTTCAACAATACACATCGCAGGTGTATTATGTAATAGGTTAAACGTGATACTAAACTAAACATAATTAGTTACTCTAGCGTGTCGTAGATTTTTGGCGTGGTTGTTAGAAAACACGCGAGATCAATATTTATAGACCGTTTTATTTGGAAAGTTCACGCCACAATATTAAGATTAATATTGTAAAATAATATCTGAAAATAATTTCTTTTTAAATTACTAGTGGCCTGGTCCGGCTGCGCCCGAATTTGTAAATTATCTGTTCTGAAACACATTATAACCCTAAAGAGAAAAAAAATACAATTCTACGTGAAATAGTTGGCATTGTTACATAAGAAAAGCAATTTGACATTCAATTAGGTCAAAATAATGAAATGATTGATTCTGTCACAGTTTGTTCTTAAACCCAGTAGTAGATTTTCGTATACTAGTGCGATATAACTAATAAAGAAATCTTGTGCATCTACTAGTCTAATTCTATACACCATGCTCCTTTGTATGCGCATATCTTGTACGTATAAGAGTGAACAGCTGTCACTCTTCTGCCTCGCGTCCCTTGAATATGAAATTTTGTTTTGTTAAACCCTGTAAAGTTTATTAATAATGTTAAATTGTGTACGATTAACTTTAATTTAGATAGTAATGATCTTAGTTGTCGAGCGTCTATAAATAGTGAAGTGTCGTTTTGAGTTTTCGACGCTCACACAAACTGTCGAACATGGATAATCTACTATCTCTCTCTCTCTTTTTAAATTGGAAATAGCCGCTGTAATGGAAAACTAGGTAAGCAAAGATTTCGTAATCTTTCGTCGTTTTATTGGTTCGGGCTGAAATGTTGTTTTCGATTATGAAAAAAAAAACATTTTAAGGTTAAATAAAATTAACACGAGAAACTTTAGTTTAGTCCTTAGATTGTATATTTCGTGACCTCTGTATTATGTGCAAGTTAGAATATATCTTTTTATATATTTCAGTTATTAAATGCTTATTCAAAAAATCAAACGTTGAGATATATAAATTTCTAAATTTTTAGACAATTTTTTATGCTCAAATACTCGTAAAAAGCAAATAACAAGTTAATTGTGCAAAAATACTTGAAACTCACTTAAAACAATTTGTCGACGACATACTGACATAGCTTACTGTGAATCAGGGCTGAGAGAAATGTTAATGGTCATTACAATTACTTCTTAGCAGCTGAGGATTAGCACACTATCGCATTGGCGATGGACACCGAAAGACCAAAAAGAAAACATGCCGTACAATAAGTTAACCTTTCAAAAAAGTCTTCTTAAAAAAACTAAAACTATGCCAGAGAACGTACCGTTAGTAGATACTTACCATGCTGGGCATTGTCAAAAAATCTGAACCTTATAGATTGTGACCGCACATATTGCTCCATAAGAAAAGAATAGTAGAATTTTAAATCGACCCTCCTCGAGAAATAATTGATCGATTGAAACGATATTTTTTTTAACGTATTTAACGTGGTTTTTCTTCTTCATAATTTCCTCTTCAAAACAACATTTTTCTATGCATACTAGTCCAAAATTAGCTTGAAAAGTGAAAACCGATCTTTTTATACATTGATTCGTCATTTGCGAGTAAATTCTAATGTTCTACATGACAGGAGTTCCAAAACAACATTAAACTGCCCCTGTGTGTATATAAAAACTGTAATTTTATGATCACAATCTGAGGTCATTGTCAAATCAAACTTTTTGACAATGCTTTGTGCAACCCAGCATAATAGTTTGTGACTATTTCATTATAATATTTTCAGCACAACACAAAACGAGAGACTTTATTTCCAACACTTACCAGGGCCGATCCTAATAGGTGTGCAGCGCCTGCACTGCACGCGGGCGACCAAAACAAGGGGCGGCCCTAAGCCGTATGTAGTTCTATCAATCAAGCAAAATTTTTTAAAACTTATAATAAGTCGAATAAATATGCTAAATTTTAAATAGTTATTGAAAAATCAAAATAAGTCCCGATTTCCCGGTAGCACAGCATAGCATATAACGTCAACGTTAAGTATTAGTCAAAATATGAAAAATTCTCTAGAGGGGCGGTACATTAGGTCTTTGCACACGGGTGGCCGACACCCTAGAATTAACCCTGACACCACAACAATTTTATTTTTCCACATTTATAATCAGTCAATTTCTACTTCATTGCATTGTGTGAGTGTGTATATCTAATATCTTAGAATGAATGTAAAATTGTTAAAAATTAAATTTTCAAAATCGCCCAACCCTGTTCGCCATATCGTCACAGCTTTAAAATATTTTATTGTAATAAATTTTAGGTTAATAGTGAATGACAAATGGCACTATAAAATTAATTACCTTGTTAAATACTATTTGCCGAAAACGCTGATTTTGAACGTATACAAAGTAGAATTGAAATTATTCAAAATATAATTTCTAAAATCATTAATTTAAACTTAATCAAACTGGAAAATATTAGTTTTTGTAATTTTCAAGTACTTAAAAATAAATATTATTTAAACTAAGCGTTTTCACAGAAATGGAGAGAATCCGGGGGACTACCAATTTATAATCGCCCACGGCCTTCCGTTTGTGGGGGCCTCCTTTGTATGCTAACTTTATAGACCAAATGCCATGAACTTATATGAACTACTAATAAGTAGTACATTTAGTACCCTAAAATGCCCTACTAAATATAACTTACATACAATTAATATGGTATTACTGCATATATATTTAATAATTTACTATATGAATCATTGTCTATCTACTCAATGTGCGGTGAGTGAATGCAACAAAGCGTATCGGAAATATATCTGCGTCTCTTTCTTCGATCTAATTCCCTGATTTCTCCGATGATAGGATTGGTTGATGTACTTGCATTCAATCTGAATAAAGTATCTCTGTTTCAAAAACTTTGACTTTTTCTATGACGTTAACATGGGCGTACCCAGCCTTTGGCACAGGAGGGAGCAAATTAGAAATTTCTTAAGCCAGATCCCCCGTGTTTGTTTTGCCCTCCTGGATACGCCAGTGCTTACGGATTAAAAAAAGACAGAGGTATATGTTTGCACCTTAATGGTTCGATTGCGATTTTATTCCTATGCTCAGTATAGAATAAAAGTGTATAGGTGTTACTGAAAAAAGGGCCTTGCTGATGCGACTTCGCTCACGTCTAGATTAGTCTACGCTACGACACTGTTTATAATTATTTTGCCTAGATTGCAAACATTATTTCCAGAATGCGAAAAAAAATGGGTACAACTAAGAGGCGATTGCGGTAGTGGGAATCAGTGTCATCATGGGGGTTAATTTTTAAAGTATATGTTTGAGAGTTAAACACATAACTAATTGACTTTAAGCAATGTTTTTTTTAACAACAATCAACACTATGGAATCTGTGATGCCATCTATGTAACAAACAGACACTTTTAGAAAGGTTTACATCTACGACTTGAATAATTTTATATAAGGCTGCATTCACATATGAACCATACATTTTATTTTAAATAAACAAGCGTTTTTTTCTCTAAATTTACAATTAAATTTTATAGCAAGATTAAAGCCAATATAAGCTGTCGAGCATCTATAATCTACAATCTCTTTTAACATTTGTAGAATAATAAATAATAGACGCTTATTGACCTCTACTCTAGAATTTCAATTGTAGAATAAATAAAATATTGAATGGCAATAATAAATATTGTCAGATTCTAATAAAATACAAATAGTAGTTTCTAAACAAAAAATTCGAATCTCCACAGGCCGCTGCACGCGAGGCTGGTTTTGCCGCTAGAAACACTGCTGGGCAGGCTACGGATTACGAAGATGGAAATTACGTCACTGTGGGCTCGTCAGCGAGGTGACAAGATGGATCTCAAAATTAAAGCCGGTGCTATTTTTGTTTTTAGCAAGAATCACCCACAAACAAACACTGCGCCATACTGTGTGTTCTGTTCAGAGACAATAAACGCCCACTTTTGTTAACATTCAAACTGTCACTGCGCGCGCAGCAAACCCATCTACAAAGCCAGCTTGAATACATGTATCGTGTGAAACGAACATATAAAAGCCATCACAAAAACCAGCGCTTAAAAACTATCAATTAAATCTAGTAAGGAATCTAACGGCAAAACCAGCCTCGTGTGCAGCGGCCTTATACTAAAGTATACTAAGGTTTTATATTTTTTACGAGAATTTTCTATTACAGACCAAGATTGCCGCTGTTCACACTATAGAATCTGTAATGTTAAATTTCCACTGCTCACTATAATGGATGGTTCACATAACCGAGCATCTACTGTATTTATAATACCTATATATATATATATTATATTATATATATTATATATTTTGTTTTTTTATACATTTGATTTATGACGTATTTCCAGTCATTGTATACGGTTCATCCGGGTGCAAAACTGCTCTGGAAATATTATATTGACCTTCCCATCTACACAGCAGAACTATCAAAGTACATTGTTTTGATGTATCTCTAAATATTTGGCCAGCGTTAGCCATGTAAGCGTACGGAAACAGTTTTTTTTTTTTTTTTTTGACAAAACACCGTCTTAGTTCAGCCATTTGTACAAAATATTTACAAATTATATACAGAAACCTTCTTCGTTTATCGCTCTTTCTATTAGTGAAAACCAAATCCGTTCGGTAGTTTTTAAGTTTATCGCGTTCAGACAGACATACAGACGCGGCGGAAAGACTTTGTTTTATTTATATATAAAGAGATGTTTAGAGGAAAAAAGCAGAATTACTAGATAGGTATATATCGCAGTATTCCTTTCGTTTTTTGAGGGTCTCATCAACCACGAACAGTTTATTTGTCAGCACATTTATAGCTATTTCAATGACGATTTTTTAAAAAATTCTTCCTAGTTGTATCAACATTTCACATTCACTTTTATACAGCAATTGTTACGACGCAGCCTGAAAGTATAAAATATTCTTGATTTTTGTGGCTAAAGTATTTATTCTTGTCGGGTTGTATCAAGGTTTCATTATACAGCGTGATCAGAAATTAATGAAGAGTTGAAACCTTTAGAAAACCTCTGATAAGCAGACAGATGGACAACGTTGCCTCCGTTAGACCCTATGGTACGGAACTCTAAAATGGCTCTTACACGTCATCTATATAAATAAAAATGTAAATGTTCATTTGTTCAAAATCCTAATTCTTCACCGATTGCTTTGAAATTTTGACACAACATAGCATTCGAATATGCGTGTGTTTTTATATAGATGTTAGCCTGTGACAGGTGAAAACGCTTTTTTTGAAAAACAGCGCCATATAACGCCATTTGCTGGACGTTAACGCAACACTCGCTATACTAAGTATTTTACCTTAACGGGAGCTCCATCTGTTGAACGTCAAAGCAACACGCGCCATACTAAATATATTACGGGAATGGGAACGTGATCTGTTAAAAACAGCGCCATCTGTTATACGTTAAAGCAATACATGCCATACTAATATTTTAGGGAAATGAGAACGTCATCTGTTGAAAACAATGCCATCTGTTGGACGTTAAATCAAAGCACGCCATACTAAATATTTTACGTAAATCGAACCGCTCTCTGCTAAACGTAACGGCAACACACGCAAAACAAGACTGAGGGTCATGAGTAGCCAACGCCATTTCAACGTGCCTCTCTGATATAATATACTAAAATGGTGGTCAGAAAAACGAAATTTAAAAATATCTAAAACATATAAAAATTAATAATATTTAGTTTTTAATAAAATACGTTTAAAGTTTCTTATTTTTTCATTATTTCAGTATTAAAAAACTTTAAACGTATTTTATTAAAAACTAATTAGAAACTAAATATTAATTAATTTTTATATGTTTTAGATCAGTTCTGAAGAAGCTTATTGAAAAAGCTGATTTTTTTTAATTTTCAAAATATTTCCGAAACTATAAAATTTAGAAAAAATTTTTTTTTACAAAACTTTCTTAGAAAAATAAATTGAACACAAGTCATTAAGAAAAAGTATATCAATATTTGAGAAAAAACAACGTTATAGCATAGATCTCTCTTGGGCATGCGCCGATTTTCCCCAAAAACAATAGGGCTTTTCATATTTGCGTATCAAACATCCTCCCAAAATTTGGTTTCAATCCGTTCATCCGTTTGACCTGTATCGTGTTCACAGACAAGCAGACGCACAAAAAACATGTTTTTTGGATTCGGGGACATCAAAACGAAAAAATATTATATAATTCTGAAAAGTGAATTTTGACCTAGTACCATTTCCCACTTGTGGGTTGGAATGCTAAAACATTGATGATAGGTCCAAAGGTTGGCATTTATTTGTAAAGGAAGTTTGGCTAAAATCAATATGAAAAACAAATTGGGATCAACAACATATTGCTGGTGAATAGAAATCCTTGTGAAAATACTGAATGAATTGACTAATATATGCACTTTTACATAATCAATTAATAAAAGCAGTGCTGTAATGTTTACTGTGATTTATTGTCATACGATGTTCAATGATGTATGTTTACATTAAAAAACATTTTTTTTTGCATAAATATATTGTATTATACCAAATATGATAATTTTTATAACTTTTTATTATCTGCTGCCAGCATTAGAATCGGAAAATCCTTCTTCTTTACAGTTAAAACTTATATGAAAAAATGACCTTCAACTGTAAAGAATGATGAATATATTAAAAAAAAAAACAGTGGATGTAATTTTTTTGCAATTAAAGTATGTCTTGATAATGTACTTACAAAATGTTATAAAACTCAGGATCGGACTGACTATTAGAATGAAATATTTTTAGCTAAAATGATTTTGCATAGTCGCTACCCGCGGTTCCACCTACAATTGAGATGAAATACGGCAGCGACAACGGTAGTGGAGCCTTCCGCTCCACCGTATTACAGTCTTATCTCAGATATTATATATGTGAATTTTTGAGGGATAATTTTGCAAATAGGCTGAAATACGTATCTCTTTAATCTTTATTTCTTACCAAAAGTCTAAACAATAAAAAATGATCAAACGGTTAAGCAACGTGAACACTTAAAATCTCTCCGTCAAGAATTACAAGAGCGCATAGAAAATGGTGAAGCAGATCTAACGATTAAATATTTTAAAAATATCCCTAAAATTGTTTCATCAAAAAAGTATGCAGCCACACAGCCAACATTGACACAATAAAAGTCGGCTTTATAAACATTAGATCGCTAATGAAAAACTTAGATTTTGTAAGATTGTCCATCCAAAATTATGATTTGTTCTTTATTACAGAAACCTGGTTACCCCCTAATTTCACTTGTGAGGATTTAAACATATCTAACTACAAATTTTTTAGAAAAGACAGACAAACGTGTCGGGGAGGTGGGGTAGGAGTGTTTGTTAAGTCTACATTAAAATGTGAAATTTTACAACTTCCGAACAATCAAATAGAACAAATCTGGATTAAAGTTTTTGCTTTGAAAAAACAGTATGTATTTGGAAACATATATAGACCACCTAATACGAGTTCTAAGGAATATGAATTGCTTGAAGAAAACGTAAGAGAGCTGATTATGAAGAATGATAACATTATATGTCTAGGTGATTTCAACGTTGATGTTTCTGATGGAAGTGCTATTTCCCTGTTTAGTGATTTAGGGTTTAAACAGTTAATCAATGAGCCAACCAGAATTACAGAAAACTCTACCACATTAATCGACCATTTATATGTTCAAAAATGAATGCACTGTCTCTAATATAATGCAACATGCTCCGCTTGGAACTACTGATCATAATCTGATAAGTTTCGACTGCGATATTCCTAACGAACGACCGCAGAAAAGATATATGTTTTCAAGAAATTTAAAAAGTATAAATTATGAGATTTTTGTGGAAGAGGCTCGTGATTTGGATTGGGTTGGGATTAATTATTGTTCGACCATTGATATGAAATTGTCCTACTTTAACAGTCTTTTAAACAGGCTTCTTGATAATCATGCATCTATGCAATGTTTTGAGGTAAAAAAATGTAAACCAATTTGGCTTGATAAAGAATTGCGTGCACTAATGAGACGTAGAGACAACGCATGGTTAAAATTTAAAAAAACGAAAATAGAATCTGACTGGGAATTTTATCGAAATCTTCGAAATTGTGTCACTAAAAATATTAGGCTTGCGAAACAGAAGATAATTGAGAGCCGTATAAATAATAACGTAAATAATCCAAGTAAATTGTGGAAACAGTTAAGTAATCTAAACATTCATAATAAAAAGCAATCCGAATCACCTTATTTTGAAGTTGATGACGTTAATACATTAAATAATTTCTTTCTAAATAATTATTCAGGTGCCTACTCAAATGACACGTCCAATGAAGTAAATCGTTTGTTAGCCAATTATCCTGTTGTATCTGAAATTTTTAATTTTCGCTGTGTTTCTGAACTTGAAATATACGAAATATTATTTTCGATTAAAACTAAGTGTCGCGGAGTGGACAATTTGAATATTGAAGAGATAATGTTGTGTATACCGTTTTGCCTCAAGTCATTAACAGATTTAATTAACTTCTCTTTAATTTCTGGCACAGTGCCGTCACTCTGGAAAAGCGCCTTAATAACTCCTGTTCCCAAACAAAATAATCCCTCTGGATTTCAAGATCTACGTCCTGTGAGTATTCTGCCGATTTTTTCTAAAGTATTGGAAAGGGTTGTCGCTGTGCAAGTTGGAAAATTTATAAAAACTAACTCTATTCTGTACAAATTTCAATCTGGTTTCAGAGAACATTACAGTACTAATTCAACACTATTAGCTGTAACAAATTCACTTAAAATGAATATAGATGAGGATCGTGTTAACATTTTGGTGTTGCTTGATTTTTCTAAGGCGTTTGATCGTTTGAGTCACGAGCTATTGTTAGCTAAATTATATTCATACGGCTTTTCTCATTCAGCAGTACAGTGGTTCTGTAACTATTTAAGTGATCGTAGTCAACAAACTAAAATAACAGTGAATGGTGTACATAGAGTGTCAAACTTAGTTAACATACCTTCGGGAGTTCCCCAAGGTAGCATTTTGGGTCCTATACTCTTCAATTTATATTCGGCAGACTTACATAATGCAGTTCAATTTTGCCAGATTTTTCAATATGCTGACGACACACAGCTATTAATTTCGTTTGAAATGGCCGAAGTCCAATCTGCTGTAACTAAACTCAATGAAGATATTAAAGCTATTGAGCAATGGGCGCTTGTCAATAACTTTCAATTAAATGCAAAAAAAACTATTGTTTTGCCTATTGCCTCTAAAAGAAAAATTGATACCTTACAGGAATTTCTATCTGTTAACCCTGTTAACATAAAGGTATGTGATTTGCCAATTCCTTTTTCGACTCGTGCAAAAAATTTGGGAGTTATTTTCGACTGCTCACTCTCTTGGGAGCATCATGTGTCATTGTTATGTCAAAAAACTTATTTTAAGCTTAAGTCTTTATTTCGTTTTAAATATTCTTTGTGTAGATCTGTTAAACTAAATCTTGTGCGTTCACTAATTATGTCTACGTTAAATTACTGTGACTGTGTCTACGATGGTCTTAATCAAGCATTCAGCGCTAGACTCCAACGGGTACAAAATTGTTATTTGCAATTCGAAACGCTCTGAACGTATTCATCCATATTTAAAGGAATTGAAGCTCTTAGATCTTAAGGATTCCAGACATGTCCATATTTTAAGTCTGATTCACGATATCTATTATGAAAATAAAGTAAACTATTTAAGTGAATTATTAATATCTTTGTCTAGCTTCCACTCCTATGACACTAAAAATAATACAGAGCTTTACATTCCAAAGAGCAAAAGTGCAATCGGTGCAACGAGTTTTTCTGTTGCTGGACCAAAATTATGGAACAGTGTAGAGTCTAACGTTAGACATTTAAAAAATCGCAAGCTATTTATCCGAACCATTAAAGACTCTTTTCTTAAAAACTACTGATACAATAATATGTTTTTAAATGTACGCCTAGTCTGTGTCTGTTTTGCTATTTTTATTCTTAGTAGTATTTTTATAAACATTTGTTGAGTTTTTGTTGCTATTTTTTATCTGTTTTTTAATCTGTTAAACAATTGTTAGTTTTATTGCTGTTCTTTTTAATCTGTTGTTCTTGTCAATGGCTAATAACTTCTTTGTAGTGTTTTTTATTGTATAGTCTGTACTAAATATTTCGATGGGGCAGTGTAAAATCAGCTATCGCTGCACACTGTACCCAAATAAAGAATTATTATTATTATTATATGAAAAGAGAAAAACAGGTCGGAAACCTCAACATGCAGCAGGTGGAGACTTATTTGTCCCTTTCTTTTGTTTTTGAGTGGGTTCCCACGCGCTGCATATTGAGATTTTCCGACTTCTTTTACTCTTTTTAATTATTTTTTTCATTTTTGTGTAGTTGAATTTCTTATTTTTTAATTAATTAATGTTTATTTTTCTGGTTTTAATTAGTAATTTTTAAGCATTCACGTTTTTCAATTTCTTTTGTAGTTTGTTCCAAAATGATAGCATAAATGTGTTATAATGTTTGTATGAAAATGGCTATTAACTAGCTCTTATTTAATAGCCATATTGTTAGAATACAAAAATATTTTTTATCCCCCCCCCCGCTCTTATTTGATTCGCTGACGCCATATTTAAATATTATTTCACTACTCCAATTAAGACGAAGCTAACGACACCTCATAATATGTTAAAATCCGTCCATACATTTACGTGCCAAAAAAATAGACATACATTGTACATACGTACACTCGAAATACATTACCCTCCTTCTGGCGTCGTAAAAATAGAATTGCTTGCTAAAACTTACTAACCACCATTCTGAATCGTAAAATGTTTAATCAGTATTATTAATTAATTAATTAATAATTTGTTAGAACAATCACGGTCCTGGAACATGAATGAAATAAATACCTACATATATATGTTAGCGTTAGAAGCCCGAAATCACTTAAAACGCGACTAGTCAAAAACCAATTGTTATCATTGACCTTTCATCAATAGGTAGGTACTAGTTTCAACTAGTCAAAACTAGAATTCACAACGTGAGTTTAGTTCAGCCTAGCCTACCGGTGACTAATTAGTCCGGTCAAAATAGACAAAAAAATAGTGGTAGGTTTACAATCATTCGCATAGAGCTGAAAATTGGTACGGGTCTTAGGTACACTATTACAAATGAAATATTAAAAGTCCCCACCGATCCTACATGTGCTAAAAATGTATTAAAGGTCAAAGGTTAAAAGTATCGGTTTTTTGCACTTTTCTCGTAAACGGCAAATGTTATCTAAAAATAGGTCAGACAAAAGTTGTAGATCATGCAATTGTCTACAAGAATTGTTCTTATACTTTTTTTCCTACGAATCACCATTCTTTTGAAATGGTGATTTCATACATCGAAAATACTAATATTCATATTAATATTTAACGTTATTTTTTATAAATACGTTCAGTACGTACATAGACATTTTGGTCCCATATCTCAGGGATAGTGATTAGTAAAAATATAAGAACAGTTTTTGTAGACAATTGCACGATCTACATCTTTTGTTTGCCCTATTTTTAGATAACATTTACCGTTTACGAGAAAAGTGCAAAAAAACCAATACTTTTGACCTTTGACCTTGATTACATTTTGAAGCAGATGTAGGATCGGTGGGGACTTTTGATATTTTATTTGTAATAGTGTACTTAAGACCTGTACCTTTTCAGTTTTATGCGAATTATATAGCAAATTGAAATGTTTATTTTATTTATTTATTGATTATAACTTGCGACTTTCTACGCGATGTCCATTTTCCAGCGACCGGCAATTGCTGGTCGCTTATCTGCGCTGTCAGCGCAAAGTTTTACCAATGATCAGGGCTCACAGCTAAAAATCAACGGTACATACTTGGAAGTCGTTGTCACCAAAGTACCGGTTACTTGAAAGTAACCAAGAGACTCACGTTTATTGGTTTTAGCTTAAGCTGTATCAGTCAAATCTAGTTTTGACTAGTTAAAATGAAAGCCTAATGTTACAACTAGTTTTGATTAGATGGATCGTGTTTAATTGATTTTGGGTTTTAACGATAACGTATACAAACATTAGTAGTACATTATTATGTAGTTACAATCACTATTATACACACATAATTATTGCGTATGTATTTAATGCATACACAAATCAAGGTCATTCGGGGTTCTGATCGGAATATTTATTAAACTATAAATAAATCAGTCTAAACATTACCCACTTAGTAGGTGTGTTTTCCCCCATTACAGGTAGTAATTATTATCGATTATTATTAGTTCAGAATCACTTTTTTATTGTAGGTATTAAAACACAATCTGTTTACATTTTTTTTATTGATTTAATTAATCTGATGAAGTTTTTGTTAAAGCTGAGTTACCACTTTTTTCGTATTAGTAGGTAGATTATTTTTTATGTCTTGTAAAAAAAGTACTTCGTCTGCTGTCATACGGGAAGTGGCGTATTTTAAGATTTGGCGCCCTGAGCTTGTAACGTTTGCCGTCCCATAAATTAACGAGAAAAAAGCAAAAATCTTTCAATTATGAAAAAAATCCAGCATTATTTTGATGTGGGACGCTCCTCGCAGCTTGCCGCTCCGGGCCATGGTCCCTTTGCCCTGTAAGTAAATACGCCACTGCATACGGGGACGTCCATTAATTACGTGAGCTCAAAATGGGGAGAGGGGTCCGGCAAAATCTCACCAAACCTTATTTAAGGGGGGGAGGGGTCAATGAAAATGTTGCGTCAACTTTTGAATTTCGAGAAAACATTATTGTAACAGATAGGATTTTGTATCATTTTCTATGATTTTACACATATAATGTACATTTAGCGGCATAAATGAATTTACAAATAATTATGGGATATTTCTCACGTGAGGGGAAGGGGGGTTCCACAACATCTTATCAAATCTCACCAAGAGGTCGGGGGGGGGTCAAATAAAAAAAAGACACCTCACGTAATGTACATCCCCTAACGTGGATTTTAAGTTATATGTGATCCAGCTTATGATATGTGATACAGTTTTACAACCCACGCTTTTATAATTGTAAACCTAAATTTTGAAAAATTTTCCTTTTTTTTGTATAATTCAATGAAAGCTTGTCTTTGAAAGTAGCCCACATTTTGATTGCAATATTCGACCTAAACAAATTAATTAACTAACATAACATACTAACAGGTGACGTTAAATAAAAACTTGTAAATATTTATTATATTTGGTACAAAAAAAGCTGTTTTTTAGAGTTACAAAATAGTTGCTCTAATGGTTTTTTGCCATATGAAGACCAAACAAAAGGTAATTCCTCTTTCAAACCGGCTAAAACTAGAATAACTTTGGGTTTTTTAACTAGCATTTTTGCTTTTTTATAAATTGTTTTATATTTCTTTTTTGGAACTTGTTTTATATAAAACAAAGCTACAGTAAAATATCCTTTTTGGAGAAGTAATTTTTATATCAACTAAGAATACTGGTGAATTGTCAGATTATGGACGCAACAAAGAAAGAAATTTGGCTTGGAATGACTAATGCCGTTGCTGGGTCGTCTATAAGTCCTTAGTGTTCGGTTGGAATTTGTAGATTTTCGATTTATAAAAAAATGGAAATATAAATAAATACTACACCCAGATAATCCTGGCAGTTGGTGATTTAAAAAAAAATGCTTGTATTCACAAAAAACGTGGTTTTATTAAATGTTTTCTTTGGGTATTATTTGTAGATAGTTAATACTGTCACAAATATGGTTTACTTATAACACTAGAAAATACAAGTCAGTTGTTCAAAAACAAAACTTAAACATTATTTTTAACCCTTTTCGTATATTTAATAAATGATTCGTATTTTCTCGTCAAGTAAACCTCAGACTTGCAATAAAAATCTACAAAACAAACTTAAAATACTATAAGAAAATAAATATTATTTTCAATAAATAACAAAAATTCTACTAATTAAACATAGTTTTTAAATATTATAAATCTTAAAAAACAATTTTTTTTTAAATATTCACAAGCACAATTCTAAAGTAAAGAGGTTCTACTATAGAAAAACCACGGTCACCGCGCCGCATCGCAAACGCCTTCCTATAATGTTTTACTGTTTGTTCATTGACTACTTCAAGGCTGTGAATTACATCCGAAATATTTCATTATTCTCGACTTAATCGTATTGTTATTATTAAACGTGTATTTTAACCGTAACCGCAGATTGTAATCAACAATATGAGATCCAGCGTTTAGTTTTCTTATCTTAATAATTAAGATTTTTTGAAATTAATCTTCTACAAAACAATAGCCGAAAAACAAACAGTAATTATCACTGATACTATTTTATAATAATCAGAATATCATTAAAATGAAATTACAAAAAACAACGGAAAAATTCCACTAAACACGTTTAAAAAATATTTCTGTACCAAAATATTGCAGACTCTATTTACAACTTAAAATCGACAAAATTTGTTTAGGTACACAATAAAACAGTCTAAAGTATTTCGGTACAAAATATTTTTCTGCCCTTGATTTTTCGTTAAATTATCTACAATAAAATTAAAATATTTTAGTTACTGAATGGTGTAAAAATTAAATTAATTACAGATAAAAAGATGAACTTATTTCAGCGTAATTTACCGACTGATTAAAAATATTTAACTTTTGCACGATCAATAAAGTAAATAACATGTCATTGAAACACGTCATTAATCTGGTTTAATTAGCCTACGGTAACGAATGCCCAGTCCAATATCATTTTAACAGCTTTCTAAAAAGTAAAGGACTAGTATAAGATTTTTATTTCTCTAAATATCTCTAAAAAAACAAGACATTTCTCCCTCTTCAGAAAACTGCGTACAATGTATTTGGATAAATTTGACTATGAACTTTTCCTTAGAATCAATTAATACTTGTGACTAGGTTTTTTGTATAAGCAATTAAATGTTTTATTATACTAAAAAATCGTCTGAAATAAAATTACCTTTTACTATATACGTCGAATAACTCGGCTGCGTCATACAGCGAATGCAATTCATCAGAAGAAATCGTTGTCTGCGATCTTCGCAATCATTCTTGGGAACAATCAGTGAGCACAAATTAAAATATTATAATTCAGATACTCATGTCTCTCCACTAGAGGGAACCAGTGAAGTCAGAGTACTGGAAAATAAATCTAAAAGTTCAAGAATTACGCCATTTGTCCAACCAAACCCGGGTTGCACTTTGTATTCTCCTCCATACCCATATTTTCCTACTGATTCTGCATCGTATTTTTCATACATTTCTTTCGAACTTTGGTAAGCCGCCAAATTTGTAAATACCCATTTTTGCGCAATTTGGAATGATACACTTTGTGCTTTCTTTCCACCAGATTTTTTCAGAGCATTTATGATGATGCTTTGTAATGGTGGCCAAGCATTCGGCAAATCCCATTGTTCTCCCGTAAATTCCATGGATGTCGGAATACCTCCTGGATAATTGAGAGCACCGTTTCTTTCCAAATAATCAGCAAAACGGTCTCCCAAATTTGCAGCGTCCGTTTCAGCCGGTAAGCAGTTCGTCCACAAAGGAGCTATGTTTGACGCGTAGAATATTTCGCGTTGCCGGCCAGTTTTCGAATCCACATCAAACCAGGTGCCTTTCTCCTCGTTCCATAATAATGCGTGGACAGAATCCCGCCATTGTTGGGCTCTGGCTTTCCAGCGAAGTGCGTGGGTGTTTTCGCCGAGCAACGAATGTAATTGCGAAATAGAATCAAAAGCACCACACAAATAAGCATTTAGATCGACAGGAATTACGCGTCGTGTATTCAACATCGACAAGTTACCAGAGTTCGAACCATTCGAATCAACAACCCAACGGTTTGAGAAATCCCATCCACTTTCAGCTGCACTTTTCAATTCTGTGTAAATATTTTGGCTACCGTTGGCTGTGATAACATCTTCACGGTATGATTCGGACCTAGGGCCGCGACTTTCAGCGGAATAATGCGCCAATCTGCGAACACCTTTGGAACTGTCTGGAACTTCAACAGTGCGTTCGCGAATCCAGAACTCGAGTTCGTTGTCGAGATGAACTATGTTGGCACGCAGCCAATCCAGATCCTTGGTGACTTCCACATATAAGGCGGCCATAGCGGACAAAAGAGGCGGCTGAGAACGTTCTGTATAATACACTCGACTTCCATTAGGTACGTGACCATAACGTTTGATCATCCAAATTAAGTTATCGAGCATACCTCGTACTGTCTGCGGCATATCACTCAAGAGTAAACCCTTTATTATCCAGAATGTATCCCAGTAATAAATTTCTTTAAATCGACCGCCCGGTACAATGAAACCTTCCGGAATCGGTATCAACGAGTAAAGTTCAGGATTTTCAGCCACTTCCGGTCGTACTTTTCGTCCGAGTTTTATCCACAGAGCGACTAGATCACGTGCCCACTCGCGCAGTTGGTCGTCCTTGATGCGCTCCAGCAATGATGGAGACGAATTCCAATCGGAAGGCTGCCATATATCGAGTTCGTTTCCGTCTTCGAAATTGTCGTCGACGAACGTAGCGATTTGTTGTCGTGACGGTTCGTTTTTGGATTGGATCATCAGTTCGGCGAACCGATGCAATGTTTCGTTGATGTCGTATTTCATTCGCATGTCGACAAAAGTTTTAGAATCTTCGAACACGCGTGCCATTTGCACGGTGTCCAGGAGTTCACCTTGACAGTAGATTGGCGAACGGCATGTCGGCCGTAAGTCTGCTGGTGGCCGGTCGATGGAAGCGGCCGATCGACACAACCAGAAAGCGGTCACAAGTAACAGCAATGTCCTTGCTAGTTGATGCGATGGTGCGGTTACGTTACGCTCCGACGACATGATCCTCTGAGTCAAGTCTTATTAGCTTTATAGCTGTTATGAACTGACTGCACGCCTACTGCGATGTGATCTGATCGCAGCAGCTTGGTTCAGCTGCTCTTATATGAGATTACGACTAATGCTGTCTTCTCACACCATAAACAAAAGGTCGTGCGTTTACAACTTCAAGACAGGAAAACGAGCCTCCAACAAACGACGAATTAAAATTCCCAACGTTATCTCTTTGCAATTTTTATACACACTGCTTGTATTGAAACTCGATATGCCAATTTTGGGAATTTACTGTTTCACTTTCAATTATGAGAGTCCACTCCAAAATGTATTTTGATTGTACCTTATTAGGGTTGCAAATAATGTATTACTTTTAATTATGTATTACTTCGGGATTATATTTTTTTCAAAATTAATAATTCTAACATCTGCATTATGGATTATTTTTAAAAATTATTAATCCGAAAATTTCCATTACAGAATATTTAAAAATAAATTATTCTTAAATTTTCATTTAAGATTATGCTTGAAAAATACTAGGTAATACCAAATTTGGATTACGGATAATTAAAAAAAAAAAAAACATTTTCCCAAATTTGCATTACGGATTATTTTCTTAATAAAGAGTTAAAAACACTATTCTCTTTGAAAAATTTTATTTATTACAAAATGTTTATTTTACTTATAAGCAATAACTAATTATTAATTTGTTTATGTATGCAAATAATGTAATACTAATAATAATGCAATATTTTGTAATTATTTATAAAATAAAGAATTATTATTATTATTATTATTATAATTCTTTTTTCAATTTATGTTTTTCAGATTCTAATTTTGGAACTACGCATATATAAACGATATCTTACAACATTCGGTGTTATCACGTTGCCTGTTTCTCATGAAAGCTGAAATATTGATATATTTTTTAAGATTATATTAACAAAAATATTACATCGAGTTTTATTAGAAACTAATTGAGTATTAATTAATTTTTATATTTTTTAGATCAATTCTGAAGAAGTTCAAATCCGGACCGAAACTTTAATGTTCTGAATTATATTTATATATTTTTGTTAATATAATTGTCTGAAAAATTGGTCGATAATTTTATTTATTGAAGAGTTCTGATTAGAGGTTAATCAAAGATTTGAGCTACCTATGCTTATGAAACTATACCTTCAAAACACACTGTGTCTTATAACAAACGCGCATTTCTGATTAATTATGCAAATATTTTTACAAACTGTGTATACATAACTTTGCATTTCTGCTTGATCATTGTCACTCGATTGAGATAAAAAAGTGAAAACAGTTCAGTCTCCTAAAGTCATAAACTACTTGACAATATATTCACATCCATGTGTTATCTAACAATATTGAAGATGCGTTCATCTATAAACATGGCCGTCTACCGAAAACCGCTGGTCCAATTTATATGGATTTTGTTAATTTACAAGTACGTTGTCTGGCCAAGTTTTTGACCATATTTTATTAGCAGTCGAAAAAACAGATCGTCTTGCCTATACGCTGCCTAAACCATTAGAATTTATTTATTTATTTATTTATTGTTTCAACAGGGCAAGCCCCATACAAAAATATAAATTTGAAATATTTGTGTAGCTTAAAAAATATAATAAAAAAATTAAAAGTAATTAAATAAGGAGTATTACAAAAATACTAAAAAAATAATACAAAAGTTTATTCATATTTTAGTAAATTCTTTGATTTGCTTTTAACTTTAAAAATGGATGAACAATATAAATCCAACCAGGTAGCATTAACATTGCACAGTTCAGATAATCTATGCACTACACTCTTTTTTTGACTATCACGCAATGTTGGATTCAGAAAATAATAATTATTCGACCTGAAACTTCTAGGAGGAATATATAAATTAAATCTATACAATAATTCTGAACAATCAATCAAACCAGAAAAGATCTTAAAAGCAAATAATATGTCTGCTCCTATCTCTGGCTGATTCCAAAGTACTAATATTAAACAACTTGAATTGATATCAATGCAATGTCAGGAAGATTTGTTACCCCAGATCTAGGGGGGAGGATACGGGGCAACCGCCCCGGGCGACTGTTTCAGGGGGCGCCAAAATCATAATATATGGTTGAAAACCACACCCAATCTGTCCTTTTTCTGATTTATCTGCTTGTTTTCTGACGGTTTCCCGTTCACGAAAAACGTCAACCATTAATTATATTTGTGAGTTTTTTTTTGTTTAAATAATTTATCTCAAATGCTGGAATTTATAAGATATATCAATTACTCAAAAAATTCTTTAAGAAAAATTATATCTTCGTCGAAACAAAACCAAAAATAAGTAAATAAATAGCCTATTCCTCCCACTGCAGGGAAAAGGCCTACCCCAATTTGCTCCAGTGCTGTCGGTCTTAGTTTTGACGGTGCTGAAGAGAGCCCCCAAACTTTTCGAGTTCGTCTCGCTAGTCGCTACCTTCGTTTTTGACACCTAATAGTGATCTAAATGCAGGGCTTTAACCAACAATGTGAAATGACGTGTCGCTGTTTTAATTTAGAATAATTAATTTTAATTTATTAAACAAACTGGATTCTTGTATTTCAAATGTGCAAGCCATTTTTCCTTCTTCGGGAATCATTCTCAGAAAAATAATTGATACATATATGACCTTTACTTAGATAATAATAATAGTTATATGTGAATTTTAGATAACATTTTCAAAATAAATATTTCCCGACAGAAATAGTATAAGAAAACGATGCAAACATCACGTACAAACCGAATTGATAGTATAAAAATGTTTTTACAATGTAATCCCCCAAAAATGTTTATAATTAAATAAAAAATATTATTTATTTATCCGTCTATTAATATTATATTTTGCAAAAATGCATATTTCTCCGAAATAAATAATCGCAAAAAATACTTGAAAGTTTCCAGAGTCTACCTATCTATAATATAGATAAAAAATGTAAATGTTTCGTTTGTTCAAAATCTATAATATTCGAAAGTTCTTCTTTTGACACAACCTTGTATTAGAAGACGCGCGTGATTTTATATATTATATTTATTATATAGATGTCACACCTGTGTTTTGAAAAACACGCCATACAGCGCCATCTGTTGGACGTTAAAGCAGTACGCGCTATACTAAATATTTTTCGACAATGGGAGCAGCATCTGTTAAATACAGCTCCGTCTGTTGGACGTCAAAGCAACACGCGCTATACAAAATATTTTATGGCAACGGGAGCGCCATCTATTGGACGTTAAAGCAATACACGCAGATCAGACTGAGCCAAAGCAACGCATGGCCGGGTAATTATAATTAATAAAACAACACATTAAAATCGACATCAACGCGAGCGAAACCTCGAATTCCAGTATTTCAGAAAAATACACATTATAAAAATGTGCAAGTTGCAACTTTTGTATTATCTTCGCATTGTCACTTGACAGTGTAGCGCCGTTCGATGACAGTCAGTTCAGTGTAAAAAATATAGGTACTAACTGATATTGCAAAAATATTTGGTCCCTTTTTACACTTTTCTATTGCTGGATAATGCGAACAAAGCATTTATATCTTATTTAATTACTTATCAAAATATGCACTTATGCTACCAAATAAGTAGTGATACTACCAAATACTTGAGTAATGTTCTCATCTTAGGGATACGTGACATCGATAAAATATCGACGGAATACTTTAAAAATGAATTTAATTTGTTGTTTTCATTTAAACACTCGTTTTGAAAATGCGTAAGTTGTGATAAGAAAAGAGTTATATCTCACGTTAAGATTGATTGAATATTTTAACAAGTAACAATTTATTATATTATTAAAACATCAACAATTAATAACAAGCAAACTGTTTAATTTTTTTTAGGTACACACACTTTTTAGTGTTTGTTTTATAAAGGAAAAGATATGTATCATGGTCGGAAACCCGAGCTCTGCAGTTTTGCTTACTTTTTCCTTTGTATAAGAAGTTGAAAATGTCCGCCGAGATTTTTTGGAGATCCATAGTTGAAATACATATTTGTGAAAATGAAAACAACTCCAATTGTTTTTTTCATTCTTAGAAATATTTATTTTATTTGATAAGCCGCTTTCGTAATAAACCGTATTACATTTTCAGATCTCTATATTTTAAAAATTGAGAACTATTTCTAGTTTCATTATAAATATTTTTTTATAATTCTCATTTATGAAAAACTCATTTCGTACTTCCATTATGAAATGTTATAAATTATCAGTGAATGATTAACCATCAATGGTTTTTCAACAAATTGTCTATATGTTAAAATTATTTTTTATATGAAAATTAATGCCATGTCAATGTGCAAAGGAAATTTTATTAAAAAGAATTTCCTTTGCACATTGACATTGAAATTTGGTCACTGAACTAGCTTTGTCCAAGGCGCCACTAGTTAATCATCACCCTATTATTACGCTGATTGTACGGACAGCTGTTTACCCTGTCATCTAATAAATTTCGCCCTGTTAACTAACGAAGTTCTAGTAACTAAATTTTGCCCTGTTATCTAGATGTCGCCAAACACTAAAGGCGTGTTTAATCCAACGCACACAAACGTAACATCCTGCCATAAAATGTCCCATAAAAATGTCACCCCAATTGCACGGTTTTACTCCCAACCAAACGCGCCATTATATGTTTCACATCAAAAAATAGTATTCATGACGGGACTGAAATAGTTGAGCTCATCCGCCCCTGACTGCGCCTATTTTAATTAAAATTGGTACAGTTTTAACGTTACTGGTACCGCAGTTACAGTATAGAGCACTTTTTATCCGACTATGGTTTGATTAAAGAAACATGTCTCGTAAAAATCGAGGAGTTTTGGGTGGAATTTTTGGAAAAAATTAATTCTAACCGATTTTATAACGATTGAATATTGGAAAAGTTATATGATTTTATACGTTTGTCTAAAATTGGTATCGCTAAAGAAATCGTTATAAAATCGGTTAGAATTAATTTTTTCTAAAAATTCTAACGGAATACTAAAGTTGAATGGATTTGTGACTTTTCTGGCTTGGTCCGACCAACGAAACCCGTTTGTGAAAAAAATGGCGCAATTTGCAATTAAGGAAACAAAAAAAAAGTGATCGTTGATTACTCGAGAAGTAATTGACAGATGACGCTAAAATTATTCATGCATGTTTGGGTCAACATAGACATCATTTTTGAGAATTTTCAGCCATCTATGTGCGGTCATTTTTTAGTAAAAAAATAGTGAAAAAAACGTGTTTTTTTAACTTTCGGGGCTATTTGCAAGTTAACAATTGCACTTAGCGACCTCTGTCAGAGCTCATTTTTTAGGAAATTTCATAAGGAACAACTTTCTCAATGCATATGCCATACTAAAAGTTAAGAGGAACGGAGATATTAAAGGAAATAGAGAAAAACAATTGGTTGTCTGTAAAGTCGGTTTACGGACGATAGTTTTACGTGATAACGTCATAAAGAAACATTGATGAAAAATTGCATACTTTATGAGTTACACTTTTCGGAACGTTACACTTTTCGGAACGTTACACTTTTTCGTGCATGCAGCCGGTGTTTCATCAATTTATAAGACGTTATCACGTCACTTTTCGGAACGTTACACTTTTTCGTGCATGCAGCCGGTGTTTCATCAATTTATAAGACGTTATCACGTCAAAAAGCACTATTTTCGTCACTAATTGTCAATTATAAAATCAAACACACGAACAATTTGTAAGCAAACTTAGGGGGTTGAACTACACCCTAAAACGAAGCGATTCCAACAATAATCTCGTCTGTGCCCGAATAATGCGCTTTTTAATGTTTTTACCTCCTCGCCGTCTAGCCTATCAGTCAAAATGGACGTTCACGCTACGACGCTATTGGTAAAATCTCTGTAAAGCTCAATTGCTAAAATTTTGTTTAATTAATGTGTCATTAAGAGTAGTTAATAGCAGATGACGTTAAAGCATGTAATTTGTATAACAAATGACATAGAAAATATTTCTGGAATACTAAAATGAATTAACTTCTATTTCCTACATCCTTTTGCCTTCTGGTAAATTACAAACACTTGTCATGCTTAAATCATTAAAAAAATGTTTTCACTTCCTCTGATCCAATCTGTTTTGACAAATGGCCGTCAACTAGTCGCCGAATTTAACTATTCAAAGCATGCAATCATAAAATGCGTGGCCACTGGACATTTTCCGCGTTAGTTGATAGGCCTAATAATATAAAAATTTTGCGCAACCAATTTCCAAGTATAAAAATATTTTTCAATCAGTAAAATTAAAAACTTCGTAAACAAATTATTCTTGGAAATGTGTGCAAAAGGATAATATTGTACTACTATCTATTACAGAGCAGAAGCGTAGCAAGAAATTGGAAATGAAAGTACCAAATTGTATTTCGAAATAGAAATTGTACACAGAAATTAAAGTTGGTGGGGTCATATTTTTCAACGTAAACAATCTAATAAATAAAATAATCGATCAATTTTTCAGACAATTGGTCGATTAACTTATTTATTTGATTAGACGTTAATCAAAGATTTGTAAACAATCTCAGGATCTACTGGTTCGAAATGATTTTTTTTTTTTTTTTTGGATAGCCCATTTATCGAGGAAGCCTATAGGCTATATAATGTCATGCTACGACCAATAGACGCGGAGCATCAATGAAAATTGTTGCAAAATATAACTCAAAATGTGTCCGTTTGACAAAAACTTTTGAACGATAACTCTGATCATCATGAAATTTGGACGCAACATTCATCTCGGTTAAAATGAATGTGCGTAATGTCCCTCCCCCCCTCCATTCGTTCTTTTGCACCCGGGTGAAACCGGGCGAGACCGCTAGTCTAATATAATAATAAAAAAAGAAACATTGAAATCGGTTCACAGTCATAAAAAAAACGCAATCGAACACATACAGAGTGATTTTCATGTTGATTCTTCTTATTTAACAGCGTGTAGCCATCAAATAGACGAACAAATATTTCAAGTTGCTTTTTTATCAACACTCAAAAATAAGAGAGAAACAGCCGTTCAAAGTTTTCTGTAATTTTTTAAAATTTTATTTAATTAATTCAAAATCCCATTTACCAAACGCCAAGCAATGATAGCACAAAATAATTCGCGGAAGGCCCTTATCGCTATACTACAAGCATGTAGGTACAGAAACATGGCTACGGCGCACGCATCTTTGTGTCCAACAAAACAGGGATAACTTCGAACAATTTCGGTGAATACTTGATAATGGCATAACATATTTCCATAGTGACATAACATAACGCCAGAACCGATCTAAAAAGTTGATAAAATTTAATAAAACTTCGAAAGCCCGTTTCTCTTTCGTGTTTGAGTTTGGATAAAAAAGTTACTTCGAATATTTGTTCGTCTATTTAATTTCTACACGCTGTTAAAAAAAAAAAGAATCAACATAAAAATCATCTCTGTATAATCTCCTCCTTTTTCTGAAGCCGGTTAAAAATTAATGTTCGTTCGTCTGTTCGGGACGTATGCGTTTCTATACCATTCATTCGATTGCGATGAAACTTTGGTGAGTTGTTGTGCGTGTGCCCGCGAAAGTCAAGGAGTATAAACATAGTGTTTTAACTACTGTTATCGCTGCTGAGCGAGACTCAGCTCCGCAAGGCAAAACTGTAATACTCTGAAATTAAAGGCTCCGCTACTGTTGTTACTAGCGAGCGTGGCACAGTTCCGTGAGGCAAGACTGTAATGGTGGACTCTATGTTCAGTAGAGCTCACGTGTTTTTAACCTTTCGGGACCAATAAAAAGATTTTTCAAATTAGTTCAGTTCTTCCTACTATTACCCAAGTAAAATAAACAAACGAACATTTTATATTCACACAAATTTTTCGTCTTTGTAATATTATAGTATAGGTGCAAGAGGAACGGTTTTGGAGCTATAATATTAAATTTTCCGTAGAAACTGAAGTGTCGAGTTAAAGAATAATTAATTAAGATGGTTCTAATTATATTATATTTTAATAATAATGAGGCAAAATTTTCCTTACTCGACGATAGCGTAATAACTATCATTATGTCATAATATTATAAAGATAGCAGTCATGTCAGAGTAACTAACTGCAGTAAATACTTGATTTGATTAATTATATCTAATGTCTATGTACAGTCATGGACTCATTGTAAATCATACTTAATTTTGGCACATTGTCATTTTTGATAATAATGTCTCACTTACTAAGGTTGCATCCTAAACATTCAATAAGGGGCGCCCATATGTAGCTCGATCAAGAGGGGGGTGGTGGTCAATTTGTAAACTATGTTGAGCTTCCTAAGGAGAGAGCGGGTAAGAGTCAAGCTAAGTAATTTGGCACAATGAAAATAATTTTCAGAATAAGTTTTTATACCATTAGTTGCTTTTACATATTAATAAATAAATATTCAAGGGTAATAAAAAATTACATTCCATCCGGGGGGACAGAAAAGTCAACGTTAGGCCACATGGAGGGAGAGAGGGGGGTTTCCAGAAGGGCGGATATAGGACTACGTTGTTTATGGTTGTTCTGCAGCTCTGCAGCGCTCATAGACGAACCGCCACTGGTAATAGATCTAACATAGTTTATTGCACAATTCTCACTTTGAAATATATTTTTCTACGCAATTCTGATTAAAATTTTGTTAGAAAAATGATCCTTTACCATTCCAACCCACAAGTGGGGAATGCCTACTAGTTTAGGTCAAAAATCACTTTTCAAAAATTTTATAATATCTTTCCGTTTTGAGGTCCCCCGAATCCAAAAAACATATTTTTGGAAAATCTCTGTGCGTCTGTTAGTCTGTTTGTCTGTGAACACGATACAGGTCAAACGGATGAGCGGATTGAAACCAAATGGGAGGATGTTTGGTATGCAAATATGAAGAGCCCTATTGTTTTTGGAGAAAATCGGCGCATGCGCAGAAGAGATGTATGCTAAAACGGTATTTTTTATATAATAATGGTATACTTTTCATAACGGCTTATTATTCTATTTATTTTTTCAAGAAAGTTTTGTTAAAATTTTTTTTTCTAAATTTTATAGTTTCGGAAATATTTTGAAAATAAAAAAAATCATCCGCTCTTTTGTTTTTAGATTTGTCAGAAAAAAACTAGTTAGGCATGCTTTGATTAATTTTTACATGACGTGGAACATACTATGTACGTAACCATGGCAACGAATAGTTAATATCATATTGAATACTAGCCATTCCCTGCGTCACCTCACGCGATATCAGAAATTTTCTTTTCTTTATTATAATCAAATGTCAACATTTTTGAAGTTGGAATGGTCCCGTCGCCCAATTGGCTGGAATTTTTCTATGTAGATCGATCATATTCTTCATGACAAAGAGTTTCCGCATCAAATCAAAATTTTTGAGGATGATTTCGGCAACGCAGCACTATTGTCGTAATGAGTTATTTTCGACGAGTGTGGCATTCGGTTTAAAAAGAGTGCTAGCGAGTTATACTTTTAACAGTCATAGGAGCCGTAAAATATGCTGAAAACACTCAAGCGTAAGCTGTATATAAAACTATAAAATCCCCTATGCGCAGAGAAAAATTGGCAATTAGTTGGCAATTTGCTTGTACGATAAAAACTAATAATTATAGAGTCCGTGACTGTACAGGTAATCGTACGTGTTGGCGCTGCCATTATCACGCTTTAAAAATGGTATTAACAATGCAATTGACACCTGTCATTTGCTAATTGTTAATTTATTATGATTAATGAATAATTAATAATGCAAGAAAAATTTGTATAAAAACAGAATAAAAATATAAATAAAAACATTTAAGTTTTTTAATAAATATAAATATTGATTAGTATAAAATTAAAAGTTGCAAGTATTAAGGGCGCTACTTTTTCTGTTTAATAGGACCCACATAAAATTTTGTTAAATCGGTTCAGTAGTCTTTTTAACCCCTCTCTTACAACATAAAATAATATTTTTTCATCAATATTTCGTTCTTGAAAAAAATGACTCAAATTTTTTATATTTTTTAGCTCAATTCCGCCGAGGGTCCAAATTCGGATCGAAACGTCAATTAATTGAATTTATAATTGTATAATTTTTGTTAATATATTGCCTGAAAAATTGATCGATAATTTTATTTATTAAAATAATAAAGTTTGGAGGTCGGCGTCAAAAAAATAAAAATATTAAATTGATGTCTATTCCAAAGCCTTTAGTGGTTTTTTATTATCGGTATTTCGTATACAGTGGGTAGTGTCAACCAGAAAGTGGTCGTTATTAAGAGGAAAAAAACACAACAATCTGAATTATTAAAAGCTTTAGTTTTATCTGAATCGGTGTAGTTGAACTCGTTTTCAAGAACGCGGTCAGGGAACTTGAGCTGTCTGATCAGCTGTTCATGCAAAGACCACCAAAACATTGTCAAACCTTGACCAAATTATATCTTAATTACAGAAAGACATTACCCAGTCGCGTATTGCATTACATATAAATCTATTTGTCACGGGACATAACCTATCAAAATAAACTGAACATCTCATTAGACATGCATGATTTCAACTTTGATGTAAATAATAACATTGTTAACAAAACATTGTAGAACATGTTTTTATAACACTCTTTCATGTGATTTACCTCTATGCATGTATCTATCTAATGGAATCTCAAATTAACTTTTACGCACTTCCAGACGTCCGAATAATTTTAAATTTTACACACGTATATTAAGAACCCGTGACAATACAATAATGTGTATAGGCATAGAAATAAGTTATATAAATTGTTTACTTAACTTGAAAAATTACTGTAAGCAGCTAACGAGCCGTGCAGACGTACGTTACGTTGCCCGCACATAGGCGTGGTTTTTTAGTGAGAGAATAGTTTAAGAAACCTAAAAAAACACGCTTTTATAGTAATGTGGACTAAAAAGTAAAAAATTTGGTTCAACGCCGATATGGAAGTCTCCAACTCGATATAATTTAATTTTTTGAATAAGCTTAAGGTAGTTTACACGCGAAACGGCTTCTTTTAGGAATTTACTAAAGTTGAAGTATAAGGTTAATAAAATAACCTTAGGTATATTTAATTTAAAAAAATTATTTTTTTTCACCGACTGTATAAAACGGGATATTAACAATCGAAATGTGCATCCTGCTGGAGGTATACCACGTAAAAAAGACGAGTACATTCCAGAATATCTCGAAAGCGGTTCTTAAAAACGAATGAATTGTAAATTCCAAAATTATAATTTTTTTGAAAAAAATCTGATTTTTTTACCGTTTTGAAAAATATATATTTTTAAAATAAAAATATTTTTATTGCATTTGCAAATGTAATTGTATATAGTCGGCAAAAATTTTACTGAAACATACTCTCCCCAAACTTTGCATATGGCTACATTAGGCCTAGTCTGACACCTATTTGCTTTATGACTTTTCTTGATTTTGGGGCGTTTTCCCTCTAAATTTTCCGAAAGATGTCGTTTTGACGACATGTAAAAATTTATAGATACTGTTTGTTTTTTTTAATTAGATAACTTAAAAACCTCAACCAAAACGCTAAAATAATGTTCTAAGACAAATAACATGAACCATTTAAAATGTCGGACACCTCGAATATGTTCGACATATACGAGGTGTCAGACATTTTAAATGGTGCATTCTGACTAATAGGAGTGCATCGGTGTGTTGGGTAGGTACAGTCTCTTACACAGGGAATCTCTAACTGTTGGTACTCACTATATTACGTACTTTTGTCTACGACTATTGCTAGTGAACTACCTTAAAATGAGAACAGCTTATTCAAAAAATTAAACTATTCGAACTGGAGAACGGAATTGCTACTCGCTCAGGACAGTCGCTGAATCAACCCGACACAGAACATCGGATTGGTCCGGCACAGAAACCGTCCGATGGGTTTATCTTATGTTTCCTCAAAGTTCCAATTTTTCCTTGCCTTCCAATTCACTTAAATGCGATGTGTTCGTTTAAGTTTGATTTTTTAAATCAAAATCGAATCAGTAATGTATTATTAATATTTTGTTATTGCATAATCTCGCTTCCGTAGTTTTCCATTAAACTCGTTCTTTGACATTTCCATGTGTGTTTACAAAAGTGTTTATGTCACACGGCAAAATATTTTCAATTAATTTCTGAACATTGTTTTGCTTTTCCAACATTTCATAGCCTTGACATTGTCAGAAATAAATTAATTAACATTACTTACAATTTAAAAGTTATTATTTCGATGGAAGAACATACTGTACGATGGTTACTTTCGACTATTTTTCAAAATGTATTGATTCAAATCCCGTTTATGACTGAAATGCATTTTTTCCGATAAATTTTGAATGTAATGTCTTGGTTGAAAGTAATCCATTTTTTCCAAATTCTATTTAAAGTACGGTAGAATGCGGATAAAGCGACTGTCAAGGGACCAGCGATATTACCTCGTACTAACCGGACGACGCACAAAACGAACTGAAATTTCCGCGGCCGAAGCCGGAAAGCTAGTTAAATAATTGGCGTGCGGGATGACACGAATTTAACTCAGTGGATTCATCTAAAGGTGGCCAAATACTAAGTGGTTTAATCGGGAATAATACAGAGTGCATCTGGGAAGGAAAGGAGTGGGGGCGACGAGATAACGCGAAGTATTTGCCCTTAAAATAGTGAATCGTTTTGAGACGCGCATCGTTCTAACCGGACGATTTTTCTAAATTACGTCGCTCAAAGAGGTTGGTTGCTTTAACCGGAGTCGTACTAAACGGATATACTTTCGCAATATGTTTTATGAAAATCAAACTTGAGGTTGCATTTACGTTGTTAAAAGCGATTGCGGCCATTGTAAACAAAGTCGGATGTTACCGTAGTAGCCTATCCAAATTAAATAGCAGAAACAGCTTAAACACATTACTTCCGTTCAAATACTACTGTCCGAAAAAAAAATCTGAGATATTCTCATGTCGCACCAAAAGAAGTTTTGCTTCAATAAAGCAAAATATTAATATGATCGTTTCCTATCAGAAATCATTCCCACAAACACAATTAGTTCAGGCAATTCGAACGTTCTAGAAGAAATAATTAACGTATAATGGATTTTCTTAACAATAATCTCTCAAGAGAGTTATAAATGAGGAACTAAAAACTACCCACCTGTATCTTTGTTACGACATCACATTTGAACGAAAAACTACCCCTGGTTTGGACCTGTTTTCAGTTTTCCTCGTTTAACTTCTAAACAGTTACTCAGACAAGAAAATATCATAAGGCAAACGTAGAGCAGAATTTTTTCTACGAAGTGCATGTGTCATAAAATTCCCCTGTACGGTCTGTACTGTCATTCCTGGTCCTTCATTTGGCGTTTATCCGAACTCTTTAGCTTTAAAAATAGCGTCGGAAGAGCTGCAACCGTTTTAGACGAGAAGAAAGGATGTGTGATGCAAAGCGCAGGAGGTATTTGTTGTGTTAACGCACCGAAAAGTACGAATAACCTAAGGCCGCTGCACACGAGACTGATTTTGCTGCTGGAATCACTGCTGGGATTATTGCTGTCTGGCGCGCTGGCTGAAAAGATGGAAGTGACGTCGCTGCGGGCTCACCTGCGTGGTCACAAGATGGATTTCAAAATTATAACCGGGACTAATTTTGTTTGTGTTTGTTTTGAGCAAGATTCAATTAGGAAAAAGTGAGCGACATGGGCAAACGTCCACAATCAAACATGACGTCATAGTGTGCGTTCTGTTCAGAGACAATACACGTTCACTTTTGTTAACATTCGAACTGTCACTGCGTGCGCATCAAACCCATCTACAAAACTAGCTGTAAAATAAGCATCGCGTTTGAAGCGAAATTATAAAAGTCATCACGAAACCCAGCGCCACAGCACGCTTGAAACCTAGCAGCTAGATCTAGATAGGAATCTAGCGGCAAAACCAGTCTCGCGAGCATCGGGTTTTATACAACCGTGTAATCTTTACACGGATTGATTGCGTTTCGGAAAGACTCAGATAAAAACGCGTAAAAAGTGACAGCAAAACATTGCACTTGGGTTTGCACTGAAGCCACTGGTAAAAGCTACAACATTATCATAATTTATTATCACTTATAAAATGTTAACACTAATTTGTGTTTAATTGTTATCATTTAAGCATGTATGTTGCAATTAGAAATTATAATGATACCAATAACATGTAAACTTCAAATCCACACAAAAACAAATATTATTTTGTTTTACAGTAGGTATGTTTATCAGTTTGACCTAAAACAATAATTCATGTCTGTATTTAAAAAAAATTCTTAAAAAATACCTAATTTACATGCAAGCCAGATAACAATATGCCGTGAATATAAATTACAAAGGTAGCAAAAAAAATTGAAGTTTGAAAAATCATAGCGTAAAGTGCAATACCCTCTAAATAGCATGTAAAGTAACAAATTACGCACTAGTGCGGTAAAGTAAAACAAAAATCGTTGCGCTATACCTATTCCATAGAAAATCTCTGTTTGTGTCAGTCTTTTTTTTGTAACATACTATTTAAATTGTTTTTCCTAAGCCTACTTACATTTTACACTATTTGGACTTCCGCCTTTAATCTGATTTTCACCAGGGCGAAATCAGACCGGACAGTTAATATAGGTATATGTTGACCGGTAATTGCTCGTATTCTTCTCGGGAGAAGAAACTATGACTATAAATTATTTTCAATCATTTACCTATATCATTTGGGGGTCGGAAATGCGTCATTTTTTTTGATAATGACACTTCTGTGAAGAATTTTTATTTTATTTTGTTCATTTATTGGAAGTTTAAACACACAACATAAAATTTGACAGTAAATATCGTGATTTTTAGCTTTAGGAAGGTTGGCCAAATAGTAAGCTATCAGATCAAGGAAAACTCAACCCTGAAAGTGAGAATATTTTTTTTTTTAATTTCTAACTCCAAAATTCGGATTTTTGTAAAAGGGAAGTAGATTTTCTCGAAAATACGCATTTCTGACCCCAAGTGATAGAGGTTAAATCATTTCAAATTAGTCATAGTTTCTTCTCCCGAGAGGAATACGAGCAATTACCTGTCGCCTGTAGATCAAAATCTTTCCCAAGAAATATGATACTGATTGGCAAAAACCGCACCCAAATCCGTTCAGTAGATTTCGAATCCATAAACCCCACAGAAACGAACATTAATTTCCCCCCCTCTCTCTCTCGATAAACATTTTAGATAGTTCCAAACGTTCCGTTATGACTCCAAAATTTACGCAACTTACTGTGATAATGCCGAAGACAGTCCATTTAAACATGATTATGTCATTCATTTTGCCCACCGTGTATAAAAATAGTAATAATTATAACCTTTACCTCGATATCCATCGAATACAACGACCACGACACAATGTTATATGATACACAACAATGCAACGCATGACGTACCTATACTGAGGATAAACAATAACAAAAAAAAAACGAGTGTGCTTTAGACCACACGACTGAAGTAAAACTTCTTCCTGCCATAATTTGTTATTATTCACCCGAAAATTCACAAAATATGAACCTTAAAATGAATTTACAATTTTATTCACTTTAAACGTAGAATATTTAATGTACCTATTGAACAAAATATTAATTTATAAAATTGTTCAAGAATGAAATGAACAGTCCATGTAAGAAGAAAACAATATAAACATAAAGATAATGAAAACAAAAGTAAAACATTGCAATTATTTAGCTCTCGTTGGGTTTTTTCTGTCACCCGATAGCGCCAATGGCAAGTAAAGTATGTGTCATTCTATTGTTAGTACTGCTTATAGTTCCAGTCACCTGATGGCACCACTAGCCAGTGAAGTATTTGTCATCCAAATCACCGTTCGCGTCAACTTCCGTTCGCCTCGCCCGATCACACTTTTCGTAAACGCTCTCGTCATGCATTCACCAGCTTACTCCCCAAGTCAAGCGTGCCTAAAGAAGTTTTACTTCAAAAACCGGCGAAACACGTGTTGGACACACATTATGATAGGGTTCCGTAGTGTTCGTATGACGTATTTAAGGGCTATTTGTGGGTCGCAATCGCTTCTTGACAAATATAGTACCCTAATCTAGAAATGCGTCATTGCAATATGTTGATACTGTATTGTAGATTATTAATTAATAAAAATATGTCGAGTATCTATGAGTTATTTGCACTAATAAAATCATTCTGTGGCCTTTTAAAAACCAAGTAGTCTTAACAAATATTGACATGTACATTAGAGAGATCAAAAGGTTTTTTGACGTGATAACGTCTTATAAATTGATGAATCACCAATCTTATAAATTGATAAAACACCGGCTGCATGCACGAAAAAGTGTAACGTTCCTAAAATCCTAACGTTCCTAACGTTCGTAACGCGTAACGTTCCGCCTGACCCTGTGCGTGCTTTTTGCTAATTTCTCGCTCAATTTAAATCAGATCGGTTTGAAACCAGTCTTAAACGAAAGAGGAGAACATTTTACATAGATTTCGTATAACAGAATTTGCCTAAACAGTTTTTTTATACAAATTTATATAGAAAAATAGCTGTATAAATGCAATGTTGTCTAATGCATGGCGCGACGCGGTCGGTCGTCTTTGTTTGCCGTACATGGAAATTAGAAAATAACGTATGTCTTGTCTTAACATGAAAACGGCTGCATTTCTAATGTTTAATTCAATTTTTTGACATTAGTATTTTGTGAAATGCAACGCCTTCTAAGTTAAGTATTGGAATAACTAATTATTATTAGAACATAATACTTTGACAGTTGCAAACGTCACTTTTGACATTATTTTCTTATCATTCCGACACCAAGGATAAGCGGATTGAAACCAAATTTTGTGAGGTTTAGGTTATGTATTACGGAATACGTTATCACGTAAAACTATCGTCCGTAAACCGACTTTACAGACAACCAATTTTTTTTTAAAGTTAATATAGCCGCGGTTCTTGTCTCCGCTTTGTTAATAGAAATATGACAGCCATATAAAAAATCCTTTACGAAAAGATCAGTTGAACTCCTACAACATGTTAATATACCTAATATCTTGTTAGAAATAATTTTCGATACAAGTATTTATAAAGTGCTACTCTTTTCATTTTTTTCGGATTTTTTAATCACATGTTTGCTAAGTCAGAGGGAGGCACGTTATTAATGGCTTTAAGAGTTTATAGGTATCTCGCGAAATATTTACCAAAAAAAGTCACTAAAGAACTTTTATTGCTTTTTTAAAGATCTGTCCAACAATACTCCATACAATAAGGTGTTACGAAAATTCAATTTTTCATCCCTCAGTTCTGTGTATGGAAAACTATCCGTAAATTATTTTTTTGCATTTTCATTATGCAGTAGTATAATGGTTCACATAAGATACTTGCTTGTAAAATTTCAACCGAATCGATGGAAAGATAGTGGAGTTATATCGCTACGGCACTATTGTGATCTGACAGTGACTACCAAACTTTAAAAATCTGTTTTCTATCGAACTAACTAACCAAAAAAATGGTCAAATCGACAACATCTGCTGAGTCAGTTTTACAATTTCTTGTAAAGTGTTTGGGATAAAACTTTTTTATTTTTAGTCGGGGAGTCCGAATCTGCGAATAACATAAAACAAATAACATGAACCATTTAAAATGTCTGACACCTCGAATATGTCGAACATATTCTAGGTGTCAGATATTTTAAATGGTTCATATTATTTGTCAGAGAACATTATTTTAGCGTTTTGGTTGAAGTTTTTAAGCTATCCAATTAAAAAAACAAAGGTATCTATAAACTTTTACATGTCGTCAATACGACATCTTTCGGAAAATTTAGAGGGAAACCGTCCCAAAATCAAGAAAAATCATAGAGGAAATAGGTGTCAGACTAGGCCTAATGAAGCCATATACAAAGTTTGGGGAGAGTATGTGTCAGTAAATTTTTGCCGACGGGCACTCTGACTAATCGTCTTTATAAATTATAGGTATCTATGCGATTTTCTGAACTTAGCTTACTGCACTTTACAATTTAAAGGTATGATTGATAGCTGTCAAAAACGAGGAAAGAGAAAAATAATAGAATTAATAAAAATATTTACTCCAATTCTTGAAGTTTCTCCTTAATTCATATACTAAAACTTCTTTTAAATTTGTATTTGCAAAAAGTACTTTCACTGTATTTTTTTGTTGTATTTTTGTATCTTTTCCGCATAACATTATACTTACGCCTCGTGGTTAAAATTCCTTTTCCTTTTACAAAATTTCCACGAAAGGTTGCATACGTGCCCATTGACAGATATTTTATATTTTGGAAGCTATAAAATGCACTTATGTTGAAACTAGCGGCCCGGTCCGGTTTCGCCCGGATTTGTAAATTGCCTATTTAAAATAAAATATTTTTAACAAAAAAATTGAACCGACTTCACACTAAACAGTAAAAAATAATTGCGTATTGAAATGTTTTGGAGTCGGTGTCAGCCAAAATGAAATCTATTCCGAGAACTACACCGACTCCAAAACATTTCAATACGCAATTATTTTTTACTGTTTAGTGTGAAGTCGGTTCAATTTTTTTGTTAAAAATATTTTATTTTTCTCTTTTTAGTGTTAATCTATAACACTAAAAATCGGTGAACATACATAAAAAAACATTATGCGTTTGTTTGAAATTTGAGAGTTTCCCTCGATTTCTCCGGATTCCACCATCAGATCCTGACTTGGTTCCGATGGGACCACCTCTGAGGTGCACTCTTTCGAATAAAAAAAAAATTGAAAATCGGTCCATAATTGACGGAGAAATCGGTGAACATACATAAAAAAAAAAATATATATATATATATATATATATATACAGACGAACACAGAACCTCCTCCTTTTTGTTGAAGTCGGTTAATAACATGTTTAACTACGTCGGACACAACATTCGCGAGTGCATACTCAAACAAACTAACCCACAAACAAACAATCTCTCACCCTAAACGCATATATCTTCTCCGTTCCGTCGTTTGCAAGTGTCGTATAAACCATATAATTATTTTATTGCTAGTAATTTTTAAATGTGTGATATCTTCTAAGATATTCATTTAAATTTGTTATTTATTTATTCCAAAATAATAGTGACACGTTTTTTATAATAAATTATAAAATTGGAATAACCCTGCCCAACTTGACTGAATGATTATCAAATTTGATCTAAATTAAATAACAAAGGTAAATAACATATCTAATAAGGATTATTACCATATCGCGGTCAAAATAACTTCGAAAATTATTTATTACATTTATCGAATTTTTGGAAGACAAAAATGTTTACTGTGGGTCATTCTTAGAAGATTAGCTATTTTTATGGTCTACACTTCTGTGCTACATTAATTTGATGTATCCCTTTTGGTTTAGTCAGCGTAAGCCGTGTAAGCGTTTCTACCATCTTTAAATTTAATATGAAGGCATTATACACATAAACCTTTCTGGAGAAATTTTCTAAATGGTGATGAAAACCACATCCAAACCCTTTGTGTAGTTTAGAAGAATTAAGCGAACAAACAGCATCGAATAGTGACTTTGTTTTCTGCTATTTTGAAATTAGAGATAGAGATTAAAGATTGTCTTTGAAATTGAAGACGGTAAAAAGCAGTTCACCTACATGTAAAATCCCAAAATAAAAAATAAAGTGATAATGAGTTATAGAGTTTTAAGCGTAATATTTTATAATTATGTGCGGTATGTGATAATGTTATAATTAGATAAAATTGTGTATATACCGCGTGTCCACAAATGAATAAAAAATAACCGAAACTTATAGAAAAGCTCACTAAACGATGTTTTCTGGTTTTGGGTTGTGTTCTTACAATTTTATATCAGTGGCGGCGCGTAAACATTTTAAATTCCTGTTTTTTATAGTCAAAAGGGGGGGGGGGTAATTAAATTATTAATTACATTCATATTTTTGATGTTATAATTATTTATTAACTTTTTTTAAACAGTAAAATCTAACTTCAATATAACACTAGTCACAATTACTGTCATAAGCCGTGTGCCGTGTATTTGCGTATGTGTATCTATACTAATATACAGTATGTAAACGCGTAAGGTGCACATAGGGAAATTAGCATTGGGAAAAAATACTTGGATCAGAGTTAGCCATGACTGCATTAATTGTTATTTCTATTGAATTATTGTGGTAATCTTGAGGATTTCTATTTTATTTTGATTTATGTATATTTTACTTGGCTTTTTTAATAATAAAAAGCTCTTATAAATCATTATTTTAATTTTTTTTGTACACAAATAAAACAAAAAAAACATCTCCATCTGTTTGGAAATATTTCATTCAAAAATTGTCTAACTGGTATGACGTATGTGCGTCGGTAAATCAGTGACCCAATGTCTTTAGGTTCAACACGAATAGGCGGAAATATTTGATCTCGCACCATATTTAAGTATTTTTGGGAATTTAATGTCCCATTAATAAAAAAAGTCCGATTATGTTGTAATCATTTGAATATTTTCTTCGGTAGTATACACATTCATTTTGCAAAAGAATATTATCTGTCAAATTGAAAAACAAGATTTCAAGGCTCACTCTGATCCAGTCTTTTTTTCCCAATGTTAATTTCCCTATGTGCACCTTACGTGTTTACATACTGTATAAAGCTGAAGAGTTTGTTTGTTTGGTTGAACGCGCTAATCACAGGAAATACTGGTTCGAATTGAAAAAAGAAAATTTTTGTATAGCCCATTTAATTAGAAAGACTATAGGCCATATAATATCACGCTACGACCAATAGGACCAGAGCATTAATAATGAAAAATGTCACAAAATGTAACTCAAAAATCCGTCCGACAAAAACTTTTGAACGGTAACTCCGATCATCATAAAATTTGGACAGAACATTCATCTCGGTAAACTAAGATTAAAGTGCGTACTCATGTACCTCCCCGATTCGTTTTTTTGCACCCCGATGAAACCGGGCGGGACCGCGTCTTATATAAGAAGCTAACCCAAGCTATAAATTATATTTATCTCTTTAAAGAAGTGATACTCGTATGTTCCAGGTTTTGAAAATTGTTATTTTACTGAACAACAATAATTATTCAAATCTTTGTAATTTATTATTCAAACAAATAAAATTTTCGAATAATTTTTCTGACTTTATTAAAATCAATAATCAAATTACGTTTTAGTCTGGATTTGGACCGGGTTGATAAAAAAATTTCACAATGAATTATGAAATATTTGCAAAGAAAACAAGCATGCATAATTATTATAAATGAATTTCAAACCAGATATTTAAAAAAAATAATTAGTAAATTTGAAAATTACATTTGTTTTTGACGAATAATAAATAAGCTACGTTTTTTCTGTAGACAGATAAAAATTCATCTGTTTAGCCTACTTTGTATTCAGTAATTTTTATAGTGACAAAAAAAATGACAGATATTTTATCAGAATCATAATGTTGTTTTAATAAGTTTACAATATATTGATGGATAGTCAGTATATTATGTTGTTAGTGATATTAGTCAAGGGGCAAACAACGTCAAAGTGGCAGGAACTGATATAATAACCCCGCTACTTGGCCTGCTGGTGGACATTGTAAGTAATGTTCTTATCGTCCAGATTCATTCCGGACCGGTCTGTTCTCGCTGTAAACAAAACGCGCTATCAATGTTACAACAAAATACAAACATTTACCAATTGTTTTACAATAAATATGTAAGAATTATTCAAGCGACAAAATCTATTTTTTTTTTAAATATTTAATATTTTTTACTTTCAATAAAATATTTGTGTTTTGTCTTTCTGTCGGAACGAAATGATATTAAATACGTGAGTGTACGTTTACAAATATCGGTCGTAATCAGGTGTATTGTTCCTTCTCTTAAACACGTCGTTAAAATATAAAGCTTCTGCCAAACACGTGCTCGGCCACTTCAATCATTCGCTATATAAGCGAAGGTGTTACGCTATCGTCCCCGTAGTACTGTTTTTGTTTCCAACATGCAGTCAATTATAAGCCTGTGGATATTATTTTGCGGTGTTGTTTTAACTTTCGGCTACTATCAAAACGATGTGGATTTGCCGCCGTCATGTACATCGAAAATATACTGCCAAGGCGATCTTTTGAAGACCGTTCAACTGGCACATATTTATCCGGATTCGAAAACTTTTGTAGACATGAAACTTAGATATACGGTCAATGAAACGCTTAAAAACTTCGATGATTTTATTCAAAAACACGGTCCCGATCCATCGAAAGCTGACGTTAAGCAGTTTGTGGAAGATAATTTTGAAGAGGGCGATGAACTCGATAATTGGACACCTACGGACTGGAAAGAAAAACCTCGTATATTGGATCGAATCAAGGACGAAAAGTTACGCGATTGGGCGCGTGAGTTAAACGAGTTGTGGCCGACGTTGGGTCGTATTATAAAAGATGATGTGAAAAATAATCCGGAACACTATTCGATTTATCCTATACCGAAAGGATTTATTGTTCCTGGAGGTCGGTTTAAAGAAATTTATTATTGGGACACTTATTGGATCGTAAAAGGTTTGTTGCTTTGCGAAATGACGGAGACAGTTCGAGGCGAACTAGATAATTTCTTATGGTTAGTGAAACTTCTGGGACACATACCCAATGGAAGTCGAGTTTATTATGAACAGCGGTCACAACCTCCGCTACTAGCGGCAATGATGCAAGAATACGTAGTAGCCACCAAGAGGAAAGATTGGCTAAGCGATAATATAGCTACCCTCGATCTAGAACTGGACTTTTGGCTACAAAATCGAATGATAGATGTACGGGACGATTCAGCGATCAACAAAGTTCGTAGAATGGCTCACTACGCGGCTCCTAGTGCCGGTCCGCGTCCCGAATCCTACTATGAAGACGTGCATACCGCAAATCAAAATGAAAGCATTTATATAGAGTTGAAAAGCGCAGCCGAAAGCGGTTGGGACTTTTCATACCGTTGGGTCGTCGATTCTCAAGGAGGTAATTCGGGAAATCTTTCAAATATACAAACGCGACGAATTCTACCAGTCGATCTAAACGCGTTTTTGTGCGGTGCTTTTCAATCGGCTGCCGATCTTCACACGATGTTAAATCAAACGGCTCAGGCTAAACGTTGGAAAGACGAAGCTACTAAACTGAGCGAAGCTATATATTCTGTGATGTGGAACGAAGAAGAAGGTTCTTGGTTCGATGTTGATGTGGAGACGGGTCGTCAGCGTAAAATGTTCTACCCATCGAACGTGACTCCTCTATGGGCAAACTGCGTGCCCCCTAACGCAACCAAATCGCACTTTGGAGACAAAATGACAAGTTATCTGTTAAATAACCATATTACCAAATATCCTGGAGGCATACCAACTTCGATGGAGAATACAAACGAACAATGGGACTTCCCGAATGCGTGGCCACCACTTCAAGCCATTGTTATATACGGTTTAGAACAATCTGAGAGTGAAAACGCCAAACAACTCGCAAAAGATTTGGCCGAAAAGTGGGTTACGTCCAATTTTCGGGGATATAGAGAGAAAAAAACCATGTTCGAGAAATACGATTCCGTTAATCCGGGAAGTACTGGTGGAGGTGGTGAATATGAACCGCAAAAAGGATTCGGATGGACCAACGGTGTAATATTGGAGTTGCTTAATACTTATTCTGACACTCTATTTGGCTCCGCTGCTTAGAAATGTGATATTTTTGGTGTAGTATGTATTATTATTTTTATTATTATTATATCATTGAGGGTGATCAAAAAATTTCATAAAGTATTGAATCATTTCAAAGGTTCGCCAACTGAGAACTAGTAGAGTGTCTGGAAAAGATTCACATGAGATTGATAAACTAAGTTGCCGGTGCATTAAAAAATTCGCCATATTATAATCTCACTTTTTTTCTGGACATGGTATTTTTGAAAATAGCTAGATTATTAATTTAACTGGCACTTATTTAAGAGTTTTTAAAATATAAAGGCTGATTTAATTCGTTTAAAATTATTTAACAATTTTAGGCCATGCATGCAACTAATTGCAAATATTTAATGACAATAAAATATATACCATTTTATTTGGTCGTTAATTTAAAATTGGTATATTGGTACTTGTAATTAATTATTTTTAATAGCAGCAGAAAGCAGAGTAATTTTATGACATATTCTGCTATCCTAAGTTTTTTTTTTAAATCATCATTTAAGCCATTTAGTGTATCTGTTAAAAAGTTGTAATAAGACGTAATAAGCTTAGTTATCGGACATCTACTCTCTTTCTTGATGATGAAGGGGAGGAAAATTGTTTCCAATCATAAAACTAAAATTTTAATGTTAAATAATTTTTTTCTCTGATACATCCAACCAAGTTTTTAGTAGAGGGCAGACGAGATAGCCATATTGGCTTGTCCGTACCCTATTAAACAATTATTATTATTATAATCTACGTATATTTGTGTATTATGCAAGTGTGGCCTTAATATAATCGTTATCGGCACATTTTTCTAGTCATTAGTTAATGAAATTGCCTTAAAAATGAACACTGTGCCTTTTTTAATGCCTGGATCAATCAAAATAACCAATTTAATTACTGTCAACACACCTTTATTTCTGATAATACTTTCAATCCTTGGGATAAAATAATATATCTTTTGTCTCGCTGAAAGTCAAGTACATATTTTGTAAGTATTGAACAAATGAGATTAACCAATAATAAAAAGCGAGACACAGAAATTGACACTGTCAATCAATACAGACAGATTATTAATTGGATAGAATGTCAAGTTTATAAATAATAATTATATGTTATATCTAAATTTTTTTGTCCAGCCTTGTGAACCGTTAGAAACTCGCAACAGCACAAATATAATATTATTTACTTTTTATCAAAAATATTATAACAAAGCAACAAGTGTTACTGTAGTTAAATTGTAAACTTATTTTTATATTAGGAGCAAATTTTCAAAATGGAATTAAGTCTATTTAGTATCTTTTGTGGAATTTGACATGTTTTGAATACTGTTTTTATCTTCCTGTGTTTGAGCTGTATTAGATTATCAAGTTTATTAGATTATCAAGGTTTCTTTACGCTTTAAAGATCTTATGATAGTCTCTTGTTTATTTGATCAATCAGTTTGTTTTCAAAAAATATTTTAAATGACTGAGTTCTAAATAAAAGCTTTTTTTATAAAAGTAAGATTCTAATTCGTTTTAGATTTTAAATATATTTCGACAAACTGTTGTCTCTTTTAGAACAGCAAGGATTTTTACTTTTTTTTAAATCCAAGTATGCAAAACATTCTGTACGAAATGAATTGAATGTATGCCTGTTTGAAAATTTTCACCTCGTATGAAAAATATTTTTAAATATTTTTAGTGAATTTTTTATTTATTATTTATTTATTATTTTATTGTGATGTTGACCATCTATTATTTTGTGAACTTATAAGTATTTGTATAAATGTTTTCATGTATGTAAATTAAAATTTAAAATTAATAGTATAAAAGGGTAGAAAATATCTCATGTTTTGAGATGTCAGTATTCTTATTGTTTTGCACGTAACTCGTAAGATTAGATATAATAAACACAAGCACAACAAATATTTTATGTGTTTTTAGTATTAACCCGCTATTCCCATATCCAAAAAAAAAAAACACATTTAGAAATATTGTTTTATGAAGAAGAGCTAACCGATTTCAAATTATAAAAAACAAACACACGCTTTTTCAAATGATAGTTTCATATTTGATTTTTTAATGTCTCTTTCAATCTGATTAACTTATTTTTGTTGATTGTGAAAAAGGTAGAAGGATTTGATTTTTTGTTTTGTAGCAATGATAAATTCTAAGACTTTACAAAAGCCCAGGCAGTTTTCTATTGTTCGTCGAATGCAAACCCCTGACCCTAGCTCTATAGATACATATTTATGCATGGATTTAACTAATCATTGCGGAGCATCAAATTTTTAAAGCCGGTAAAATATAAAGAAAAACGACAAATATAGAATTTTCAAGGGCGTCATTGACATCAAATTTATCTCTAGGTGAATGTTTCAATTGTATTTTCAATCTATATCTAAATATAAAAAAAGCAGAATTGATGCTAGACCTAGGTCTTAGATAAACCTAATAATTTGAAGGGTTTTGACGTTTTTTTATTGCAAAATTATATCAGAAATACTCTAAAATTTTCAAATTGCTAGGCTAGTAATATAAACATGATTTGGTCCTAAACATTTCCACAAAATCCCAAAAAGGTGCAAATATTTGAGGGAACATTTATATATGTATGATACACAATCTGTCAAAATTGCACTTTCGTGCAATTACTAAAACTTGTTAAAAAACATTAAAAAAGAGTTAAAATATTGTAACCATGGAAAAGTTCTTCTAATTTTCAAATTAGTGGAAACTAATGGCGTTTTCGGCATCGAAAAGTGCCCCGGGGCAGGGCAGGCCGAATGGGTAACTAGCTATTGGTTAAATCATTATATGCAAACAATAAACAAATTTCTTTAACCAATAGTTACCCATTCGGCTTGCCCTGCCCCAGGGCAGTTATCGATGCCGAAAACGCCATAAGTTTGTCATTTTACCGGCCTATAATTATAACAGTTTTGTATTTGTAGTTGCTTTAGAAATGATTATGGACGCATAAAAAATCTATAAATTTTTAAAGTGCTTTTGAGAGTATAAACGAAATATATTATTTTATTCAACACGCGTGAGTAATATGTAATTTCGGGGCCCTGCTAAACTCGGGAGAAATAATAAATTACTTCATGTTGACGCGTAGAGTGCTAATAATGAGCTGTACAGTGTGATAATGAATTTTCTGGACCAATAGAAACTCAGTAGCAAGCCCAAGCGTGCAATAATGAAAAAAAACTGCACGCAGCTTCTGGACCAATAGGAACGTGGTAGGCGGTATTGTATATATGAAAACCGCATCGCAATTCAGTGAAAGTCATGGCAATCTTGTGTGCATACACTGACGGTGGGTACGTCAATCAATGAAGTGATTTATTATTTTTCCCTCTTTTATCAGGGCCCCGATTACATATTACTCCTGCTAGTTGAATAAAGTATTATGTGCGACCATTGATCGAAGGAGAATATTCCACTCGCCTGCGTTTTACCGACAAATTTCACGCTCATGGAATCTTCTCCTTCTCTCACTAGTCGCACAATATACTATTGTTAAAAATAGTCACTTTATTATTGCTAAGTAATAATTATTATCAACTTCTTACCTCCATATCTTACCATTATTAACGTTATCTTCCACAATTTGAAAGTGCATACTTATTTTTTTGTTTGTACCTACACAATGAATATTGACTTGAAGTACAAAGTTCTTTGATTATTAAATAAGCATCTCGATTGTTATTTGTAGAAGTTCGAGTGCCTACTTTATTTCAAATAATCTCAGTGAATAGAGATGTTTCATGAACCTAAAATTACCTGTTTGTCCTCGTTTACAATTATTTTTTACATAAAATCACACAAATCTCGTTAACTACAATTTCGGTCAATTACTCACACGCCCTAACGCCACTGGGACTTCAACCAACACCCTACATTGACAAAGCTGGGTATTGCATAAGAACCTCAGATTATCTTTCTAATATATCTGGGCTACTGTAATGTCACAATGTGACAGGAGTGTTTTAGCTGCAAATCGTTCGTTTGTTTTCTTTCATGTCGCTTACCTTAAATAAAGGACACGTTCTTTTGGCAGACGCTCTTTCTTCGGTCAATCTATAATTTGCTGTTTACAAATTGACTACACAACAATAAATTGATTGTTTATTATATTTCATTTTAATTATTTTGTATTATCTTCTTTCTATGTAATCTAATTAAAATGACCGAGTCAATAAATTGTCTTTGCAGCGAAGCGTTGGGTTCATGACTCGAGTGTTCAATTAATTACTAATTTACAGATAAATAAACGGTTAATGTTGTTCACAAAAATCAGTGTTTTAATGCATAATAATAATTGTTTTGACCACGTTGTCAGTTTATTACCCTAGCGATGATATCTTCAAAACGATCTTAAAAGTAGCATATAATGTTAGGCGTTATAATAATTCTGGCATCTAAAAGTTTAAGTGCTCCATTATTAGCCAATGGCTGAAAGAGATAATAATTTTCCCATTGCGCAACTTAATCTTATTTTAATCCAATCGTAGTCGGATAAAAGGAAACCTGTGATTTACAAGTTTCATCAAAATCGGTCCAATCGTCCAATTGAATGATGCTGATATAAATATACCTACAGATTACAGACACATAAAAATTCTGGAAACATGTTTTTCTATCAAGAATCTAGATAAATCCCAAAAACCTTGATAAAGTCGCAAGAAAATAAAATTACAGACTATAAAGTCTCGTTACAGTTTATTATACTTTTTTAATATAATCTTGTGTAAGGAATTTCTAATAGAAATTTTGCAGCAATAAAACTGAATGGTATTACATCCATAAAATCCAGTTTTTCATGTTGTATTAATTTTGAAAAAGTGATTATTGCATCAGCAATAAAAAGTATCTAATAAAAAGTCATCATTATTTATAATCTTATCAATGTATTTACCCATACTAATATTATAAAATAATGCGAAAGTAGCTGTTACCTTTTCACGCCTAGGCCACTGAACAGATTTCGATAAAATTCGGCAACAAAATAGGTTGCATCCTGAAGAAGGACTACCTTTTGTCTAAAAAAACCTGAAGGGAGTGAAATAGGAGATGAAAGTTTGTATTGGGAACACATCATTTTTTAAGTTAGAGATATGAAAATCTATATTTAGGCTTTTGGTAAGAAATAAAAAATTACGTGTTTCATCGTTTATCAATCTATAAATGAAATACACAGTAATAATTTGCACATGTGTAGAGTGCTATAAAAATATTAATTAATAAATTGATAAGTTTTTCTCGAATATTTTCTTATGTATATATTATGAAAATTTTATTTGAATTCATAGAGAAAAAAATGGAGATTTCTAAAATGTAAAAAATGTATAGGTATATTATGTAGTCATTTGAAAAAAAAAATGTATGTAAATTTCCGGTTAAGTTTGAAGTACAAAAAATACACTCCAGCAGTTTCCGATAGTAAAACCTATTTAATCTTTTTTTATAACCACTGCAAAGCGGTGGGGCTCCACTACTGTTGTCGCTGCCATATTTCATCTCAAGCGCGTGCGGAGCATATATATATATTTAATAGATTGCGGATACACTAGCGCCTCATGTCCCTATTAGAAGCCATTTTGAGTGTGGGAAACGCCGTAAAAAGCGCGCGAGATTAAAAAATATTAAATATTCTATAATATGATTTTATTGAGAAAAACAACAAAACTTACAGTAAACAGTGATATTTCGCTCCAAAACCTATTTTTATATTGAAACGTTTCAAAAATTACAAAACTGAACATAAATATCTGGCGTTTTTTCAAAAATGCGTTAATACTACTTTATGTAGTTTCTACTTTATTTTCATGAAAACTAATTTTTGAAAATTATTTTTTCTGTAAAAAAAATTGGTTGTCTGTAAAGTCGGTTTACGGACGATAGTTTTACGTGATAACGTATTCCGTAATACATAACCTAAACCTCCCAAAATTTGGTTTCAATCCGCTTATCCTTGGTGTCGGAATGATAAGAAATGTCAAAAGTGACGTTTGCAACTGTCAAAGTATTATGTTCTAATAATAATTAGTTATTCCAATACTTAACTTAGAAGGCGTTGCATTTCACAAAATACTAATGTCAAAAAATTGAATTAAACATTAGAAATGCAGCCGTTTTCATGTTAAGACAAGACATACGTTATATTCTAATTTCCATGTACGGCAAACAAAGACGACCGACCGCGTCGCGCCATGCATTAGACAACATTGCATTTATATTTTATACAGCTATTTTTCTATATAAATTTGTATAAAAAACTGTTTAGGCAAATTCTGTTATACGAAATCTATGTAAAATGTTCTCCTCTTTCGTTTAAGACCGATCTGATTTAAATTGAGCGAGAAATTAGCAAAAAGCACGCACAGGGTCAGGCGGAACGTTACGCGTTACGAACGTTAGGAATGTTAGGAACGTTACGACCGTTACACTTTTTCGTGCATGCAGCCGGTGTTTTATCAATTTATAAGATTGGTGATTCATCAATTTATAAGACGTTATCACGTCAAAAATGCCGTTCAAAACCAAAACACTGCGTATAATAAAATCGACAGTGAAATGAACAAATTTTTCACGATTTACCAATAGGTCATATGGATGTTTTTTTTTAAATATTTTTAATAGATTATTTATTCAACCAAAATGAAACTCTAAATTTAGGAAAAGAGGTTGAAGGGATGGTGGTACTTATGATCACTTCCGAAAATTAATGCCCACATGATGGGCTCAAGCGTATCTGCTAAAGGGGTCCCTCTATGTCCTAAAGTGTTATGACGCCCCACTTGAGCTAAGACGGCCCTGACAGTGCGTTGTCAACATACAACAAAGCAGCTGAGAATCTGTCTTCGAAAGCTGATGGATTAACGAAATCTAGATACACCAAAATGGACGGATCAATGACAATGCTCATCTCATGTACTTTTTAAACCAATAACTTTTCTGATCAATGAACATTGTTTCCATTAATATGAGTTTTTTTTCCTAATTAATTTTTCATATAAACACAACGTACTTAATGAACGACGAATGTTCGCTATCTGAATATTCTTCTTGGCGGCAACGCTACTCATGAATAACAGAACAATAAAAATAGGTGTAAAAAGTAAAAAATTTATTACATAATTGCTGCATTTTTGACATAATATTATAACTACAATTAATATTTATATACTTAATGTATTATTAATAAATATACACACATCTAGAAACGGGATTGCCCATTACATCAATCGGTTTATGTTTTGATAGTGTAGTCTTGCAAGAATAATTATACACTCCATCTACCTTGAGATAATTTTTTTACAATGTTTATTTATTAAAAAACACGTCTTTGGTAATTATTTCTAGTGACTAGAGTCAAAATCTGCTTTTGTGACCTTAGTTCTTCATTAAAGACACGTTAAGATGATGCGACGTCGTAACCCAATGTCTTCATTCCACGAGTGATGCAGTTGAGTGACAAACTGGCATAGCCACAAGACTGCATTCTCATTGCTGTAATAAAACAAGCCATTGGTCATATATCATTAGTGTATTTGCCATATTATGGCTCACACACTATTGGTGTCGGTCGTATGGCGGAGACCTAGGAGTCGGACCAAAATTTCTCGACGTTTTATAGTCTCCTGAACAATTTGGCATATATTAAACATTCGCATTTTTTTAAAGGTATATCCAATTGTATATATCCACATATATAGAGCAGATATACAAGAGAATATCACTTGGGGAGGGGCTGGCACTACCTCTTGGTATCTGGCCAATATCATTAAATATCAATTCTGGATCTAAACGACAAACACAAAATATCCATAAGCAGAGGTAGGATTCGAACCCACGACAGTGCGATCCAAAGGCCAGCACGCTTACCATTACACCACCTGTTCTCTAACATTCGCATTAGCATTCGCGAATATTTTTTTGACACTCGCATTCGTATGTGTGTTTTAGATCGATAATTCTCGACAAACAATCGATTTAAATGAAACCCACAGTAAAATGATGATAATTTGACCCTAAACATTTCCACAAAATCGCAAAAGGGTGCAAATTCGAGAAAACATTTATATAAACATGATACACAATCTGTCAAAATTATAACTTCGTACGATAACTGGAACTTGTTAAAAACGTTTAAAACGTTAAAAAATTGTGTTTCATCAGTTTTTTGCCTGTATCTTGTCAAAATTCGATATTGTAACCATGGAAAAGTTCTAATTTTCAAATTAGTGGAAACCATAGAGATATAAGTTACTAGAGTACGCTAGCGGGTATGCTTGCCATAAGTGAAAGTGTCTGCAGTTCAGAGAGAGAACGCTGCAAACGTTCCATATCATTATAAATGTTTACTCAAATCAGCATTGTTTTGTATCATTAGTTACCATAGAGATAAGGAACTTTTCTCTCTCTGAACTGCAGACAATTTCACGGCTCACTCGTGCTTTCTTTCTAATATCTCTATGGTGGAAACTGAGTCCGTCATTTTATTGGTCTATGTGGAAATCTATCACCACACGAAGCTTATGACTATTTTAAAGGTGATTTTTAGGGGTTGAAAAATATTTTTGGGATCAAAAATACAGAAAAAATTCTCAGAACCGTTTTAAAATTGGAAATTAACTCTTTAGTAAAGATTAAAATGTTCTGCTGAAATTTAAATAAAATCGATGCTTTGAAACAGCTGAAACAAAATTGGTTTGCAGCCGTAGCTATGTTTCACTTTACGTTCAAGATGGTTTCTACGTTGTCGCCAACTATGAGTCGATGCCTTAAAATACACCAGAAACTGCGAAGTCCTCCGTCCAAAAAAAGAGTTACTCTCAAGTCACGACTAAAGAAGTTTTACTCAAAAAATTATTCACTTTTAATTGACAGAAATCATCTTGAAATGATTTAAACAGTTACATCGGTATTGATTTCCGGTAGCCGGTAATGTGCATAAAAAAGTTTTATAAAAACTGAACCTTCTCATTAACAACTCAGTTATATTTATATCTGTGGCCAAAAAACAGAATCGCTTATGTTAATTTTAGTAAAATAATATTAATGACGATTCAATCATGTTCACCATTTTTCATTACAATGAAAAGAGACATCATTGTCCACCACTTCTTCTTTAGATACATTCCTGTCACACGGACGTTGTTATTAATTTCAAGCAAGTGGAAATATTTCTATTTGAAATTCGATGTTAAATCAATTACAATTTTCATTAAAAATCTTAGGTACTTTTCGAATGATCAAATCTTTGATTAACGTCTGATTAGAACTCTTCAATAATAGTATATTGTGCGACTAGTGGTAGAAGGAGAAGATTCCATGAGCGTGAAATTTGCTGCACGAGCTTAGCGAGTGCGGTAACACGCGAGTGGAATATTCTCCTTCTCTCACTAGTCGCACAATATACTATAATAATTGCATAGACCTTCGCTAAACTAGATGTGATTGTAATGGGGCGGTAGTTTGATATATTCGTTTTATCCCCTTTCTTAAAGATAAGGTGAACAACTGACAATTTTAGTTCATCAGGAAAAGTGCCTGTATTCAGACATAAATTTATTGCCTTTGACAGATGCGGAGCTATAGTGATACTATTCTCTTTTAAAAATTTGACTGGTATTTCATCAAGTCCTACACATTTGGTATTTTTCAAACTCATTATACAATTGTACACTTCAGCTTCATCTGTTGGCCACAAATAAATAGTGCCTTGTGAGTATGGTATGTTATTTGTAACATTGTTAGTGTTTTGTACATTTTCACAAATATTTATGAGATATTTATTAATTTCGTTAAGTTTGTCTTTGACTCTAAAGCTTAACAGTCTCTGGTAAACCACAAAACTCGCATGTGTTCTGTGTGGCAGACTTTCTTGCGTTCAGGCGCTGTTCTGCACTCAGAAGCAACACATGAAACGTCATCATCACTGTACAACTGCTGACCCACAATTAATTACAGCGTGTTACTTAGATCGGTATTGAGCTGCATTTACCGGTAGCACATTAGTACAAATAAGCATCTATCACTGTCATATGCTAGAAGTGTTGACTGAATCTATCTAATTTTGTCAACACCTTTGACGGCCTCGTCTCGGCACTACGTATATTGTACACTAGCGGTCTCGCCCGGTTTCACCCGGGTGCAAAAGAACGAATGGGGGAAGGGACTAAGAGTACGCACGTTCATCTTACTTTACCGAGATGAATGTTGTGTCCAAATTTCATAATGATCGGAGTTACCGTTCAAAAGTTTTTGTCGAACAGACAAAATTTTGAGGTAGGTATATTTTGCAACATTTTTCATTGATGCTCCGCTCCTATTGATCGTACCGTCATATTTAAAGCCTATAGCCTTCCTCGATAAATGGACTATCCAACAATTTTTTTTTTTCAATTCGAACTATAGTAGTTCCTGAGATTAGCGCATTCAACCAAACAAACAAACAAACCCTTCAGCTTTATATATTAGTATAGACTATAGATAATACACGACACTCAGCTTATGACAATAGTGACTGGTGTTGCAACGCAAATTATGTTTTGTTGTCAACAGTGTTTAAAAAAGTTTATTATCAAAACATCATAAACATGTATGTGACTCATAATTTAATTAATAGCCCATGTTAGGAGGTATTTCACGACGCCCACTGGTATTCGATATTAATTTCAACTTGATACATCTAGTCGTTTCTGAGAAAAAAAGTCTTGACGGACAGACAAAAGAACAGCAAAGTGACCCTATAAGTGTAAGGGTAACATTTTTCTTCACTTTGAGGTACAGAATCCTAAAAATAAGAAAAATTCTACTTAAGCGATTTTGAAGTGACCACAGATATTATCAACTATTTCCTCTATAGTATCTCTATTCCTGAACGTGAAACACGATCGGTAATACAGTGTCCTCCACATCCGATTGATCTTCACGCAACAGTTATTCATTTTATTATAAAATAAATGACGACAAACGCGGAACAAATAGAAATATCTGTAAAGTCGAGCGTGTCTTAGAATTAGAATGTCTTGCAAGAATCCTTCGCAAGGTTCTTTAATGCTAATGATAATAATCCACCCACGAATGGACACAATGCATAACTGTTTAAAGTTACGTTGCAATGATCATTTCTTTTTTTGTTCTTGTTACATCGACTTGCACTCAATTACAGAATCCGTCATTGAAAAAACAAGACCGGTCAAATGAGAGTATCTTGCAAAAGAAGTGTTATATAAATTTTCAACGCCGCCTCAAACACCTACCCAAAAATGTTTGATAGCTCTTGGACTATTATCTTTCTCTTTGGGTATTTGTATAAAAAATTCCAGCAAATTGGGCGACGGGACCATTCCAACTTCAAAATGTTGACATTTGATATATAGTACTATAATAAAGAAAATGCATGAGGTGACGCGGGTAATGGCTAGTATTCAATATGATATTTGCTATTCGCTGCTATGGTTACCTACATAATATGTTCCGCGTCACGTAAAAATTAATCAGAGCATGCTTAACTAGTTTATTTCTGACAGATCTACAAAATAAAAGAACAGCTGATTTTTTTTATTTTCAAAATATTTCCGAAACTATAAAGTTTAGAAAAAATTGTTTTAATGAAACTTCCTTGGAAAAATAAATAGAATAATAAGCTGTTATGAAAAGTATACCATTATTATATAAAAAATACCGTTATAACATATATCTCTCCTGAGCATGCGCCGATTTTCCTCAAAAACAATAGAGCGCTTCATATTTGCATATCAAACATCTTCCCAAACTTTGGTTTCAATTCGTTCATCCGTTTGACCTGTATAGTGCTCATAGACAAACAGACGCACAGAGTGTTTCCAAAAATATGTATTTTTGATTCGAGGGACCTCAAAACGAAAAGATATTGTAAAATTTTGAAAAGTGATTTGTGACCTAAACCAGTACCATTCCTCACTTGTAGGTTGGAATGGTAAAAGTAGACATATGGTCTAACAGTATAAGATTTTTCCGTAAGACGGTCTGTTTTTTCCGGATCATCTGAATTATTCCATTTGATCCGGATAAGGCGAGAATTTTAATATGCACATGCTTCATTTATCTTAAGAGGAGATCTTGACTTCATCGCTATTCAGGGTCTATAATTGATCCCTAACTGGGACAAAACATCGATAAGCGACTTGTCAATGTAAGCAGATATTGTAAAACATTACAATTTTATGCTTATACAAATACTATAATGACACAAAACAGATTTTAACACTTTTTTTGCATAATCTATTTGACATTAAGATGCAAATCAATCAAACTAAAACAGCATTGTCAGAAAATTTCATTTGACAATGACCTTATATAAACATATAATATATTTCTCCATATAAAAAGCATTGCAGACTTAAATAGATTCTCATCGAAAAATTATTGATCGATTAAAACGATATTTTTCTTAAACGGTGTATGCATGCATTTAGCATCGTTTTTTTGTAGTTTCCACTTCAAAACTAGGTATGATGTGAGGACACTTGTAATTATGGCTTCCATACCGGACTTTTGGGATTTCGCAATACCAAAATTTCGGACATTTTGAATATACTTATCAATTCTGGAACTGAAGATATTAATGTCAGAACTCCAGAATTAATGGTAAAAATAAAGATTATAACAATTTTTTTTTGCTTAATTTGCCAACCAGATATAATTGGCCGCAATATAGTTTTTTTAGCAATGATGGAAGAACTTTTTAGAGTTACAAAAAGTGTATATATAAGTTTTACCATTCCAACTCCACAAGCTGGGAATGGCACTAATTTAGGTTAAATATTACTTTTCAAAATTTCACAAAAAAAAATCGTTTTATGGTGCGCCTAGTTCAAAAAATTTTTTTTTTAAGTTTGTCTATGAACACGATACAAGTCAAACGGATGAGTGGATTGAAACCAAATTTTAGGAGAATATTTGATAGACAAATTATGAACAATCTTTTTATTTTTGGAAAAAAATCGGCGCATGAGCAAAAAAGATATATGGTCAAAGTTTAAATATTTTGATAGAATAAAATTGCTGTTTTTTATTCTGAAGAACTGTCAAAAAGAAATTAGTTAGGTAGCTGACAAGCATACCTTGGTTAATTTTTACATATGAAACCACGCAAACGAGAAGCAAATTTCATAATATTTCAGAGTACCTATATCTGATAACTGATAAAAAATAACTTCAGATTTTAAACAAATATTTATTACACAAGTAGAGCAAGGATCCAATGATTTTATCTCTTCCAAGTAAAATCATTAGAAATAAAAGATCCCGTTAAGGTCGGTTGTTATGGGAATTCCCTGAAATCCATATTAAGCTGGGTGTAACCAGAATAGTAAATTGTATACCTATTTACTTAGTTTCGTAGAGATGTATCGTTTAGAGAAGACAGTACAAACGAATTTCGGGTCGGACGAATCTATAGGTACGTTTTCTAACAAGGGGTCGTCTTATGAATTTGGTCATTTAGGGCTGCCATCTTAGTGATTATACCACTAAAACGGGTGGTTTTGATCTCTTCTTAGTGGTAAAGAAGTTTTTGATATGACATGCGTTTGCTTGGAAGTAAAACTGTGCAATGGGCGTGACACTTTTATGGGACGACGTTTTGTGGGAGGGCGTTACGTTTGTGTGCGTGACTTTAGTTGAAGGCGACATGTAGATAACAGAGCGAAATTTGATTACTAGTTTAGTTACTAGTATTTCGCTAGATGACAGCGCGTGACGCTTGCTTTGTGTATGCGTTGTTAAAGCCGACAACTAGATGACATCATGACAGGGCAAAATTTAGTCACAGGGCGATATTTAGTTACCAGAATTTCGTTAGTTGGCAGGGTAGAAATCTATCGCTTAAATTTATGTTTCACATCTGCCAGGCATCCCACGGCTCACATTTGTTTTAGTGGTTAATGGTTTTTCAAATTTATGCTCTCCCTAATTTCATAATCATTTTCACAATCTCTTTTTGATCGTCCACATAGATCGTGGATTATGGCTACAGGGGATACGACGTAAAAAATGCGCTAAGTACTCTACCGCCAAGGTGGTGTGGAAAGGAGTGCATATTAGTGAGAATTCCAAGTTTGCAGTTTTCAAAACTGCCATAACATGCGAACGATCGTTTATAGCATAAAAAGTATAAGAACCTTTCTTGTCGAAAATCGCATGCTCTATAAATTTGATTATAACTATTTTTACAGTAAAACTAACCGTTTAAGGGATATTCGCAAAAAACCTTTGACCTTGAATAAAAATTTTAGCTCATGTTGGATCGATGGAGACTTTTCACATTTTATTTAAAATGACTATTCAAAGGTCTGGGTAAATTTTTAGCTCTGTTGGAGTTTTGTCTAGGTTGACTGTCTATTTTGACTGGATTATAGGTATATCAGTCCAGTCAATAGTATGGTTGCTAGAAATATATTCTGACAACACTGGCCATTTACTTGTTCATCGCTAGTCGAGATGCATCATTGAGAGTACAGGTACTGGCCTATGATTGTCCCTAAAATTCATCATGCCGCTACTGATCGTTTTCCCCACTCTTCTTACTACACAGATTCTCCATCTACTATCTTCTCTAAACGATACTAGTCTAATATCATTACGCACGAGGTAATAATTGTGTTTTTTTCTCGTACCTCCCACAAAATAGCTTGTTTAAACTTCATATAAAAAAAAATTGACAATTCATTTTTGAACAAACGTCACTTCTAATAGTACGTTAAAAACAATCGACATAGAAAGAGTAATTTATTATGGAATTGATATAGCGTGACCAGTTTGGTTTTACTTTATCGCAGAAGTGCGTAATAGATCACTTTACATGCCTGCATACATGCATGTAAAGCAGCTATTTTATATGTACGATAGCTTTTAAAAGTTGTGTTAAGTACTAAATTGTATTTTTTGTTAAAAAATTTTTATCTTATCTTATCTTTATAATATGGGGTAGCGTGTAGTGAAAAAAAAATATCCTACACATCAGAATTTGTATGCATGTGTGTTTGTATTATTTTAAGGACAAGATGAAAACGGCTATGGCCACTCTTGATCCCATAATAAAGATTATTATTATTATTATTAATTGTGGGTACCAATAAAATGTTGTGATTGTTGACTTTTCTATTTGTTTATTTTAATCACATCAAGACGTGTTCATGATACGTAAACAATTGAAACTCAACACTGAGCTTTTTAGGCTTTCTTTCGATGCGGGCTCTCCGCTGACTTGCGGTCTCTATAATTCAGAGCATATGAGACGACATCTTTAATTGTTTTGTAATTTTCAATTTAATACCGATTTTCACTTAAATTCCGGCGACTATTTTTATAGTCGCACTTTAGGTCCTAGTAGTGCTTGGCGAACTCTTCACAACGACACTCGAATCAGCGTCCTAGCTAAATGCTTTTCCACACTGTATTAATTTAAAACTTTACACAAAGCTAAATCGTGACTGTCACGTGCATGCGCCTACACTCGTGCGACGACGTCATAGATAAAACAAATCCTGCGCGACGAACTCATACAGTTATACTCTACTCTTTGTGGGCTCAGCCGTTGTTAACGCATTATTATTATTAGTCTTTTAGTTATTATCGATTGAAATCTGACCGTATTTTGTAACAAAATAAAGTTCGACCTGCGATCACTATACTTAACGAGCGAATAGACGTTTTCGCGTCAAAAGGGGAGATATTTTTTTTTCTTTTTGGTATTAATTATAAATTTTGAACATTTGTTTCAGTAATACTTTACACTTGAAGACATTTTCAAGTCCCCGTTAATTTTCATGTTTCGTTCCATAATCTTGCAAACATGATCTATTTATTTAATAAACAATTGAGTCAAGTGGTACGCGTGGCGTATATCAACAATTAAACAATGTATTTGATTCTTGTCACTAGATAACATTGTAATTCTCAAAAAAAAAAACACTTATATTAATGTTATTATCTAGGTATAGTGTTCTAATTAAATTGGATAACACAATTTCGTGGCTAAAATTTCAATGTCAATTGCACTGGTCTCTTTATATTTAATTCATTAAAATTATTTCAGACTGATGCTCATCGTTAGAATTAATAAAAAAAAATGTATAAAAGAAAAAAAAACAACTAAATAGGTACTGTACAATCACAACCGCAAAACAAGCTAATATGAAAAGTTGTCAAATACAAAAAATACCGACAATTTTGCGACAGGACCATTCCAACTTCTGACGCGGGTACAAGGCCGGATTTAGGGGGGGGGGCAAAGGGGCTGAAGCCCCGGGGCCTCCACAATAGAAATTTCTAGATAAAATTTTCTAACAAATAACGAATAACATGCAAAATTATATAAAACAAGAGGGTGCATGAAAAGTCACCCGGTACAAGGTTCCATTCGTTAACTCTATAATTTAATTTGGTTTATTTCTTGTATTTTATTTTACTATTATCTATACGTATGTTTTTGAAAAGAATTTGATTTGTTTCGCAATAAATTATTGGAACACTTAAAAAAGAAAAAAATGGTTTAACTTGTTTGGAAAATAATTAGGGGCCTCCACTCCTTCGTTGCCCCAGGGCCTCCACACCTTTAAATCCGGCCCTGCGCGGGTAACGGGTAATATTGAATATTATCTCTATAATATTTCCAGCGTGTGGACCAAATTTCGCTTAAATCTATTAAGTCAGTCTAGAGTTATCATGCTTTATTTTTTAGGACGCTATGAAACGTCGAGAAATTTTGGTTCTACCCCTAGATTACGCCATCCAACCGACGCCAATAGTGTATGCGCCATATGGCAAATACATTAAAAAGGTAAATAGTACGATTATATTCTAGATATAGAGAAATGTTTAATCGATGTTGATACAAGACGCTAAAAGATCACTGCTTATAATTTGTGATCTTTTAGATGTGTGTGTAAGTCAATTAAAAAAATAGTTACCATGAGTTGGAGATCCATCAGCCAATACCCTAGCATCCTGAAGTTCTGGGTACCTCGTAAGTGCACCGGCTAAGATATTTCCCAAAAATGTGGCAGATAAAGGACAAGACAAAGGCACGCTCAATGGTTTAACACCCGGTTGCAAAGGAACGTGAACTCGGCCATAGCCAACCGGGCGTTCACCACTAAAAGAACTTATTATTATCTGGGGCCCTAAAATAAAAATCAAATAGTTGACAAGTGTTTTGTAAAGAGGTCTGACATAAACAAATAAGAAATGGGATATTCTTTATAAGATTTTCTTTCATCGTTATTAGTAAAGAAAGATATGTAACAACGCCTGTTATTAAATATTATATCGGACACACATAAATGAAATAAAAGTTTGGTTGCCTACATTATACCTACTTAAAAGTAAAAATTTAACAACTATAATATTAGAGTCACATTTTTATCTTTTTAAATTATTTAACAAATGTAATACTCATTAGTTATGCGATACACACTAAATACGTGATAGAAAGTATTCCTAACAGAATTTTAAATAGTTTATACTTTTCACAGAACTGTATTTAGCATACTTACATCCAGAAGGATTTGTAGACTTAAAAAGAATATCTATTGGTAAGTTTAACACGTATTTTGAATTGCGCGATTCGGCAATTTGTGAAACAATTGCTTCTACGCCTCTAACCACATTCCAATCTGGTCCACTGACAATTTCGATTCGACAATGAACCGTATTACCCATGGCATTCGGTAGATCTAACCATTCTAGCTGGCCTGTCACATTTACTAAAAAACTACCAGTATCTCCGGACATTATATTTGAAATTTAGAAAATGTTCATTTAACAGAGATAAAACGCTAACTACACTTTTATTAAAAGTTTACTTGTACACTTTCTGTTAATAAACATTGACATTACAATTTATAGGTTAAAATCAACAACATTCTGTCAAACTAAACGTCAATATTTTGAACGCTGCTATATTCAAAGCTAACTTTATGAGATCATAAAATCGACAGCTCTACGGTAAAAGGTCGTAACCCTCATTTTATAAATTAAAAAAAACAGGTGTTTACTTCCAAAATATTTGATATCCGAGTAAATAAATAAGTTAGGTATATATGAGGGGTTGTAATTTTTGTTTAGTAGGTAAGGATGTAGGCAAAATGAAATCATAAGCCTCATTAACATTGACATAAATGTTTAGATAATGATAAATGCACAGAATGGCAAGCATTAATTTCTTTAACACCTCATAGAAACATAAGAAAACTTCCAATTATTTCGAAAACTTAAATAGTAATAATACCTATTTTAAATTTAATTTAAAAAACACTTAATAAAATTCTACCTGCATGGACTATAAATTAGGTACTTAGAGGTTGAAAAATTAAAGAAATAAAAAATTCATTAAATGCAATTAAATGTTCATTTCGTCTTCTTCATCTGTTTCATTCAAGCAGTCTTAAATATTGTTTTTTCTTGGAGGAATCCGGTATTCCTGGTAGTAGCGTTTTGGGTTTTGAACTTAAATTGTTTAAATCTTTGTATTTTACTATCGAAATTGGAAGACGCTTTGAATATAAAGCTTTAAGCCTGATTTCGTCCCCAGACCGACTTCGAATCGACTTAAACTTTAAATGGATCGGTAATTTTGAATCATCTAAAATTTCTATCACTTCATGTTCTTAGCATGATGCACTGCGTTTTATCTGTAGACACATGAGCTGGACGAGGGTTACACTAAAAGAAAAAGTACTAAAGTATATCTTCGTTAATGAGGTTTACAGGACTCTAACTACATGTGGCTGTGATAAATATAATTTGAAATCACAACATAAAATTTCCATTTTTGAGTCTTACGACTTTTTACCTTAGACCTGTCGAAGTGTGAAGTATGTAAGAAAAGTTGTTATAATATACAGTTATTTATTTATAACTAGCTGTTAACCGCGACTTCGTCCACGTGGAATTTAACAAAAAAATGTTTGTTTAGTTCGCAGAGTTTACGAAAAAACTTCCCCATTTTTTATAGCCTAAGTTACCCCTTATAACATCAGCTATCTGCCAGTGAAAGTCCCGTCAAAATCGGTCCAGTTGTTTCGGAGATTAGCCGGAACAAACAGACAGATACAATTTTTAAAAATTGTTTTTTTTTTTGTTGTAAGTACCGTATAGGTATACTTTCATATGCATATTTTAGTAAAAAGCTGTTATTTTGACATTACAAACAGACACTTCAATGGGCATAGGCCATAGATATTAATACATACGTTCAAGAAGATTTTGGTAATATATTACCTTACAATGGTCCAATTAGGTTTCGTGCGGTGAAGGGTTCTATATGTGAATCAAATTTCGTTTAAATTGATTAAGTCTGTCGAGAGTTATCGTGCTAAACTAATTCTTTAAAAAAAAATGCTGCCAAATTGTTCAGGAAGCTATGAAACGTCGAGACATTTTGGTTCGACCCCTAGGTCCCGCTTTCCGACCGACGTCAATGGTGTATGTGTCATGTATGGCAAATACACTAAAAAAATTGAATTATTCTGCCAGCGATTTAATGTTTTATCTCAAATTATATATTCGTTAAATTCAATACTACCATTTTAGTAGTGTTCATTAGACTTTTGTGTCGGAGCGTGGACTATCTGTCTTTGTTTGTTTTTTTTTTGCGATTTTAAAACATTGTACCTATAAATAATAAATAAAACTCTCGACCAATTTTTTTCAGACTTTATAATCTATAGTCTGAAAAAAAAATTGGTCGATAATTTTATTTATTTGAAGAGTTATATTCAGACGTTAATCAAAGATTTGTATATAAATAATAATGTTATCCCAGACGCTTTTTATATTCATCTTAAGATAAGTTACATATTTTAGGAAAATTTTCGAATGTTTATTTCATTGGCATAAGGCATAAGCCTTATGCAATTATTATTTTATTTATTTAGTTCACAAGTTTATCGTAAAATCACGGCCTCGACTTTTTTATTTCTATAAATAATTAATTTATCGAATGTCTCGGGAAAGAAATAAAATTATCAACTTTATAAACCCGTGCCCGTACAGGAACGTCTTCAGCACGATTTTTTTCTCATTTCCTTGTAGGCACAACTGGAAATTCATATACAGTGTTGAATTTCTTAAACTTTCAAATAATTTCAAAAATATCGTTAATGGACCTACATGATAAAATGATTTTATTTGTTTGATTGTTTGTTATTTTCTTCGTTTTAATATATTTTAATAAAAGCTTTTTTAGGTAAAGATTTTTTACTTATATATTGATCCCAGTTTAACGATAACATTATGCAAATAACAAATAACGTTGACAACAACGGCTGTTAACATTGATAGGTGCACGCAAGGTAATGATCCAAACCAAAAAATCACGCTACGACCATTAGGAGCGGAGCATTAATGAAAAATGTTGCAAAATGTATCTCAAAAATAAGCTTCTATTCAGGTGAAATGCACTAACTAAATATACTCATATTAGCGTTGTCAGTACACGACTCCGGCTGGCTCAATCGGTAGAGCATGCGACTGTCAATATCAGGGTCGTGGGTTCAAGTCCCACGTTGGGCGAATATATTTTTATTTATTTTTTTATTTACTACATTGCTTTCTTCTAAGGCTTACATTTAAATTTATTTTAATTCTATTTAATTAAAAAAAAATATATTAGTTAAAAAAAGTATAAATACTGCTTTTTATCGACAAAAACTTTTGAACGGTAACTCCGATTATCATGAAATTTGGACACAACATTCATCTCGGTAAACTAAGATGAATGTGTGTACTCATGTTCCTCCCTTCCCCTATGCTCTATTTGCTCTATTTGTGTGCTCTATTTGCTCTATATATGCTCTATTTTATACTTTTATTATGTATTTAGCATAAAGGGTTAGGTTGAAAAGCAGCCTGTGGCTGAACCTCGCCTTTTAGTGCACTTATATGTACTAATAAAGATTATTATTATTATTATTATTATTATTCGTTCTTTTACACCCGGGTGAAACCGGACGGGACCGCTAGTATGTTATAACTTATAACGTCATGTTAAAATTTACCGAAGTATGCTTGTCAGCTATTTACCTAACCAATTTGTTTTTGACACATCTACAAAACAAAAGAAAAGCTGATTTTTTTTAATTTTCGAAATATTTTGAAAATATAAAATTTAGAAAAAAAATGTTTATAGAAAAATTTCTTGCAAAATTAAATAGAATAGCAAACCGTTATATGAAAAGTATACCATTATTAGTATATAATAAACAATGTTATAGCTGTATAATATATTATGTCGTCTGCACGTGCCCCGATTTTCCCCAAAAACAGTAGAACTCTTCATATTAGCATATCAAACATCCTCTCAAAATTTGGTTTCAATCAACTCATCCGTTTGACCTGTATCGTGTTCACAGACTGACAGACGCACAGACTTTTTCCAAAAATATGTGTTAGAGGACCTCAAACCAAAAAAATGTTGTGGAATTTTGAAAAATAAATTTTGACCTAAATTAATACCATTCCGACCCTTACGATGTTGGAATGATAAAATGATTATCCCACCAAAAACATTCTGTAAAAAACTAGCCAAGTCTCGATGGAGCTGCTTGTTTATCTCTAAAAAGTAATGAAATGTAGACAAAGTCGTGCCAAGTCTAAGGTTCCTTACTGCGATTTCTTTATTATTATATTAACTATAATAATAAAGAAATCGCAGTAAGGAACCTTAGACTTGGCACGACTTTGTCTAGATTTCATTACTTTTTAGAGATAAACAAGCAGCTCCATCGAGACTTGACTAGTTTTTTACAGCATGTTTTTGGTGGGATTTCACTTCTTTTTGTAGAAACGTGGGCATTTTATTTTATTAGTTTTTCTTATTTGACACAGTTTTTTACTTTTTAGGTCGATCTCTAATAGTTTGGTTGGGCTCTTGTGTTTTCTAATCAGGGTCACCAGGTACTCCAGATCTTCGATTATCCTAGTTTTTATAGTTTTCCCTTTATGTGGTCATTAAACCCTAACTCGGTACCAAATTTCAGCTCTCTGAGTTTATGGGAAGTACTAGTTCTATTTTTATGATCATGCGAGTGAGTGAGTGTCATAAATGCGAAACTTTGCTTTCGCTTAACTTCGGAACTAAATGACCTACAGACTTGAAATTTTGGATTTTAAGTATGTGATTATAGCTTACTGGATGACGAAAATTTCTGCGTTCTGGTCTTATCCAGAGGTTCTCAAATAGGGGCCTGAAAATGCGGCGAAATGGTTCCAGTAAAGGATGGTACGGCAGTGTTTGCTTCGCGCTCGACTTGGCGGGGGCACTGCCGTGCCCCCAAATTGTATATGTTTCAGCCCACATTTTTTTTCACTGTATTTACATTACAAATAGATTACATATTTTTTTGAGAAATTTCTGAAAACTTATGCAAAAAAATCAACGATTTTATGCTCATTCTTTATAATCATTTCTGAATTTAAAATACTGTGCAATGTATTGTTGAAACCGTTAGAAGGAAGCATAAAAACGGTGACAACATTCACAATTTTGTAAATTGATTTTTGCCTCCCACGAGTGCATTTTTAGTAGGCAATAATATAACCTACTAAGATTTACGGTTATAATTAGTGTAAGTATAAGTTATAATTTGTAATTTGTAAATTGATTAATTACTAATTCATAACAAAAACTAATACAATTAGAATATATTCTACTATAAAAATCTCATCAATAAATAACAAACAGTACTTACTCAAAGCAAGTGACAAATAATAAATTTTAGTTTATAAAATGGTAATAAAAATCAGTTCTTTGAAATCGTTTGCTATTATTGACGGACTTAGATCTCGTACTGTGGACTTAGAATGCCTCTCAGTTGTTTAATTATGGCATAATAAAACAATATTTATATTGCCAAGGATGTGAAAATATTTTTTTAAATAGTAGTCTTGAGTTGATAAAAGAGACAAGGAAATTAATTTTTGACTGTGATAGTCAATTCTACATAGGCGTAGCAACGATTTTATCCTGGGGGGTGGGGCAAATTTTCAACTCTCCTATCATTTCCAGCTGCCCCTTACACATAATTTGAAAACTGTTTATAGAAGTGAAATTGATCAACACGACTTTCTGGAGAAATTTCACGACAAAGAAAATAAGTAGATTATTGTAAATTTATTGAATGGCCACCCCCGAAGGATTTTCTTTGGTTACTTACCTGCGTTAAGTCGAAGGATTTTAGAATTTTATTTAATTCTTTTTCTATTATAACATTTACGTTCGTCGTGGGTTTTTCAAAATTTTCAATTTTGTTTTATTCAAAACATTACAATATTCAATACTTTCATAGACAGGGCGGATGGGCTCAACTATTTCGGCCCGGGAAAATCACCGTGTTCACCGTGGACATAACTGTATCCACTGTGAACATAAGAAAGAAGATTCCGATCCCGTCATGAAAACTATTTTTTTCATACAAAGGGCCAGCAGCGCTAGTTTCTGTCGCCCTGTACAAAGTGAGCGTTCGACACTCTCTATTCACCGCCACAAAAATTATAACTTACGGTTGTGAGACAAAAGACGCATTATTAACTTTACCTTAGAATATCTATCAAAAAATAAAAATAAAATAATTCAAGTAAACAAAAAAATATAAACCAATATAGGCAATCGGCCTACCAACCTCGGCGGGCCCTAGCCTACCGGGATAACTCCCAAAATCGCTGTGGGCCCATCTGCCTCTGCCTCTGTTCGTAGAGCACGGAATCAGGAATGCGCGGCGCCGGCCAAGTTCTCGCAGAGTATATTTGCACAAACCACTAAGTGCCTTTTGCGGTACCCTTCTATCTCTGAGGCTAGTTACGGTCCTTGCAAAACTAATTCTTTCAGGGGGGTTAAGGTTACTATAGAGAAGCAGTATTCTAAATTTCCTACGTCTAGGTGGAAAAGTTTCCAAGTTATGAGTATTCAAAAACCACGATTTAAGGCATTCACTAACTAACTTATACAGTATGTAAACGCGTAAGGTGCACATAGGGAAATTAGCATTGGGAAAAAATACTTGAATCAGAGTTAGCCACGACTGCATTAATTGTTATTTCTATTGAAACATCGTGGTAATCTTGAGGATTTCTATTTTATTTTGATTTATTTTTATTTTACTTGACTTTTTTAATAATAAAAAGCTCTTATAAATCATTACTTTAATTTTTGACGTGATAACGTCTTATAAATTGATGAATCACCAATTTTATAAATTGATAAAACACCGGCTGCATGCACGAAAAAGTGTAACGTTCCTAAATCCTAACGTTCCTAACGTTCGTAACGCGTAACGCGTAACGTTCCGCCTGACCCTGTGCGTGCTGTTTGCTAATTTCTCGCTCAATTTAAATCAGATCGGTTTGAAACCAGTCTTAAACGAAAGATGAGAACATTTTACATAGATTTTGTATAACAGAATTTGCCTAAACAGTTTTTTTATACAAATTTATATAGAAAAATAGCTGTATAAATACAATGTTGTCTAATGCATGGCGCGACGCGGTCGGTTGTCTTTGTTTGCCGTACATGGAAATTAGAAGATAACGTATGTCTTGTCTTAACATGAAAACGGCTGCATTTCTAATGTTTAATTCAATTTTTTGACATTAGTATTTAGTGAAATGCAACGCCTTCTAAGTTAAGTATTGGAATAACTAATTATTATTAGAACATAATACTTTGACAGTTGCAAACGTCACTTTTGACATTTCTTATCATTCCGACACCAAGGATAAGCGGATTGAAACCAAATTTTGGGAGGTTTAGGTTATGTATTACGGAATACGTTATCACGTAAAACTATCGTCCGTAAACCGACTTTACAGACAACCAATGTTTTTTATTTGTACAAAAATAAAACAAAAAAACAACTCCATCTGTTTGGAAACATTTCATTCAAAAATTGTCTGACTGGTATGACGTATGTGCGTTGGTAAATCAGTGACCCAATGTCTTTAGGTTCAACACGAATAGGCGGAGATATTTGATCTCGCACCATATTTAAGTATTTTTGGAAATTTGTCCCATTAATAAAAAAAGTCCGATTATGTTGTAATCATTTGAATATATATTTTCTTCGGTATAGTATACACATTCATTTTGCAAAAGAATATTATCTGTCAAATTGAAAAACAAGATTTCAATCCTCACTCTGATCCAGTCATTTTTTCCTAATGTTAATTTCCCTATGTGCACCTTACGTGTTTACATACTGTAGATAAAGTAGCGCATTTTGACTGGTTCTGCGTCCCCCAACTTCAAGCAAAATTTTCAAGCATGAAATCCTCCGTACGCTATGTTTTTAAATAGATACGTGATCGCGTTTCAAAGAGAGAGAGAGAGAGAGAGAGAGACGCTCGACAACTGAGATCATTAGCGCACCTAGGCATTGCTAGGGTAGGTATATAAAGTGAATTTTGATTGTTCCAAATGAAGTACGTGCAACCAATCAAACGTAATTTAGTAAGTTAACGTAAGCAGTAACACATACATTGTTAATTACAACTCAGGTGTACGGTAGGACAACGTAACAAATGACCTTCTCCTTTCTTCTAGACAAAAACATATATTTATGGTCAGTTTTTCATAAAGAGTATCGAAATGTATAGAGATGGCATAATTATAATCTATTACGCAGCTTATATATCTCAGTACCTGGGTGACCGAGCTTTGCTCGGAAAGTTAAATAAAATACTGATATGCTGATATCGCCAAAACTTTGAGAACCGTAGGTTCTCTGTCGCTTCCCTTTGTGGAGCCTACGTCTCCACCTTTGTTACAGTCTTACCTCGCGGGGCTGCGCCCCGCTCGGTTGTAATCAACACTAGTCGAGCCTTCGGCTCTCCATATAAGAACCGTAGGTTCTCTGGGGAAGCTTCGCTTCCTTTTGTGGAGCAATAAGATAATATTGCTGAAACAGTTTGACTCCTTTGTGGAGAGGATTGTCGGCCCTTATGGCAATCCGGTACTTGTAAAACTGATTCGCCGTCATCTTGATCTATGATATTGCATCTTTCGCTTCAAATTTAGGTTAAAAATTTATTTATTAAAATTACTCACCTATTGGGCTTTGACATGCTCACTCCTGACATCTGGTGGCTAACATAAAAAATAAAATGTGACTGCATTTAGTCGATCTATCATCTGTGAACAGTACTCCATTCCGCATTCGTACTTTTAAATTCTTATAAAATGAAATAAATAAAAAGCTTTGAAAATAACTGAACTTAAAAAATCAATGAACGTTTGCTTAAAAAGATGATTTTATGTTATCAAGTAAGTATACAAGTGTAACGTTACTATTATACTATATAACCTCATAGAGTTTTAATATAATAATTTATTGTCTATAATTAATTTTTTTATCTACAGATACTGCTAAAAAACCAGGATTTAAAAGAAAATGCTATACCTTCAGTCAATTTGTCTGGGAAAAAAACACAGCTACTGATCAGAACCATAGGATTCAATTATTGTATGAATTAGGCAATAAAGAAAATGATGATAGTCTTATTGTTGAAAACTAAGATAATAATGAAGTTTATGATGATGATCATAACGACAATCAAAGTAATTATTTTACTAAAAAATTAGTTTTAGTTACAATTTATTATTATTTTCATTGATGTTTGATGTACTGAATCTTTATTTTCCAAATTAAATTTTTTGTTCTTCTTTTCTCTTGTTCCTCTGTATCCTACGGTTCTCATCAGTAGCTGTGTTTTTTTTCCCAGGTAAATTGACTGAAGGAACTTATAGCATTTATTTTCTTTCAAATGCTGTTTTTTAGCAGTATCTGTAGATAAAAATATTAATAATAAACAAACTGTATATTATAACTATGAGGTTATAATATAATAGTAACGTTACAGTTGTATAGTACTTACTTGAAAACATAAAATCATCTTTTAAAATGTGCAGAGCAAACTTTCATTGATTTTTAACTGCAGTTATTTTCAAAACTTTTTATTTATTTCATTTTTTAAGAATTTAAAAGTACGAATGGAGTACTGTTCACAGATGATAGATCGACTAAATGCATTCACATTTTATTTTTTATGTTAGCCACCAGATGTCAGGAGTGAGCATGTCAAAGCCCAATAATAATAATAATTGTTTATAACTTTCTTTCAAATACGTATTTATTTTAATTAAGTCTCACTTGGATAGTAATTAAAGATTAACTGTCATAATATTTTGAAAACAATAATTTGTTTCATTGTATAAAATTCCAAAACCTACTTACAATATTTAAGTATTTTCATACGTCAAAAAATTGATTTTTATAATGATAAAATTTGTAAGAAAACGATTTTTTCGAGAGATGAGACCTAGCTAAAACGATTTTTTGCCCCCCAAAATCCCTTTTCAGTAAATTTTATCCAAATCGTTAGGGCCGTTTTCGAGAAAATATTTAGGGACATATATAGGTACATAGGTACATAGATACATAGGTACAAGATTAGCTCGTTTAATAATATAGGGATAGGGAATATAAGAAACTGGGTAGCACGCAAAAAGTCGATGTTTTTTATAGGTCGATAGATGTATAAAAAACATCTACTTTTTGCGTTCGGTACTTACTTACATTGCTGTTATTTTTTCAATACATCGGTTAAAATCATTGTTTTTTTGCGATATTTTTCTATTCCTGCGGCTTGCCATCGACGGTATGACGATCACTGGTCAAGGACCGTGAGAGAAGCCTAGTCCCCGGTCGTCAGCTCTAGAAGGGTAATAGCGAGTAGCTACTCTAGCATACTCTGACAAAATAATACCTTTTTGGTATACTACCTAAACCGACTCAAACTTCAACTCTCAATGCTCATACTACAACTTCCAAGTTACGACTTATACTTTTCTCAGCCAATCATGCTAAAACACGTTGCAACAGTCAGTCGTTAATAGATATTCCTTAGAACCTATTTTTAATTACTTTAGCTTAACTAATTTAAAACAGTTAATCACTTGAAGTGTTCAACAGCCAACCCAAAACTTTCAAACTTACAACATAATATATGGCCAGCCCACATGTTTCTAGTTTCTAAGAAATAACTACCCTTGGTGCAAACCATGGAACTAATTCCATGGTGCGTGCAAACGCATTTTAAAAATTATAATGCATGACGTGTTTAATTGTCTACTCTATATAATTGAATACTCTTTAGGTTCTATAGGATTATCCACCATTCTGCGAAAAACATTGAACAGTTCCGTTAAAAATGAATCACCCATGGTCTACATCTAAATTGTCTTTCTCTTTATACATGCACCTATACTACGTACATTATAATGTTCGCAAATTATTACCTATGATTTAAACAGTTAATAGAGGTGAGCGGTTACGTATTTGAAAACTAATCTCTCTCCCACAACAATTCCAATCAACCTGTTTGAATTTGACATTCAGTTCGTGTTAAAACGGCGCTTGGTTTGCACATGCTACACTGATGACTGCCGCTGTTTATACAAAGTGGTGGGGTAATCATGTAAGAAATGTGTGATTCTTTGCTGTTATCTCAATCGAAAAGATCCATTTTATTATTAGAATATCAGGAAAACAACATATTACATTATTAATTACTATATTTTAAGTCCGGTTTACCAAATATACTTTGTACTATGCAATGAATGTATAACAAAATTGTATAAATAGAATTTTTTTTTGTTTACGTTTTTAAAATCATTAGAACCAATCAATCTCCAGTTTTATCGGTGTGTCTATCTTATTGTTGACGCGTTCGATATAAATAGTTCAACGTAACGATATTTTTTTTCTTTTTAATATTCTGGTTTCAGTTGGTGTTTTTGAACCGAATAACGTGCTATAATAAACTTGTTAAAATGATGTGTTCAGTGAATTTTTTTTATGCGATTGGATTTTTTATTTTCATCTTTATCGGTAAGTATAAACGCCTTTTGTTTTTTTTGTATATCTAATTAAAAATTTAAGTATGCTTTTTGATTAAAAAAACAGCAAGTTTAAAAATCGTTTTAAGTAAATATTTTACAGAAAAAAACTTGGTATTTTCAAAAAAAACAAATAGAAAATATGTTATTTTATGTCAATAATTACATGCATGAAGAGAAATATTTTTTTTACCAAAACTTGATTGTATTTATCTTGGTATTTAATTTTTATCTTACCATACTTACCTTTTTAAAAATGCATAGTCACTGACGACAAAATATGTATATTGTCAAGTGTGATAATATATTATTGCAAAATAAATTTCGATATTTATGCAACATTGACCCATGAGTTAAATTTAACGTATTTTTAGATATCATACAAAATACTTTCCCATTTATCAAGATGTATGCGTCATAAAATGTACATAAATTATAAAATATTAATCTAAAAATGTTTCAGTATTGAGAAAGTACATTACTAATGAACTTTCCCTCCAGAGAATGCAAAAAATAAATAAAATTAATAATATGCATATAAATTTTTTTTTTTAATATTTTGACACTTCACAATCTTCCTTAAAAACAGTTAATCTATATAAATAAAAAAATAAATGTTCCTTTGTTCAAAATCTTAAATATCCGAAAACTCTTCACCGATTGCTTTGAAATTTTGACGCAACGCGTTCGAACACGCGCGTGTTTTTATATACTTATTAGTATATATAGTTGTCACAGCTGAAAACGTGCATTTTTTGAAAAACAGCGCCATCTGTTGGACGTTAAAGCAACACACACTATACTAAATATTTTAAGGCAATGGAATCGCCATCTGTTGAACGTAATGGCAACACACGCAAACCAGACTGAGCCACAGCAACGCGTGGCCGGTACAGCTGGTTGTTTATAAAGATAGCACGTTCTATGAAAATATTTTTTTTCGTAGTGGAAAAAATTAGAGATGAAGCTTAATATCTTTCTCACTGAACCCATGTTGATCATTTTCTTTATGCACGTTAATGGGGTGCTTTTAACTTCTTTGGGGGTGTATGATTCATCAACCATCACCCCTTCTTTAATTTTACTCCATACTTTCGTTTATTTCAGTAAAATGGGCAGTGAGAATTATGAACGGTTTCAAAATGATGAACAATTATCGGCCATTGCCTTATGATGAGTTTATATGTTACCTGCTGGCCAATCTAACAAAGAAAAATGTGTTCATTATAAATATTATCTTGTAAGTATCACACACAAATTCTAATATCTTTGTTTTTCAAGTTATATTTCTACAAATTATTTTCTTACGATCGCGACAACGAATATTGAAATAAACAATGCGTCACGAAACATAATCAGTGACGTTAACCAATCAGATAATAAAAGAAATTTTTGGAAATCTCATCTCCGATGTAACGCTATAACGTATGTATTTATTACCTTGTTATTAAATAAATTATTAAATATATTATCTTCAACTTTATCTACCGTAATGTGACCGAAAGTATATTGACTCTGAACAACTGCACACACAAATCTGCAACCCGTAAGATGTCGCACACTAGACCAGCACAAACCAGCAAATAGTTCAGGTTTCGTAATGTGCGATAGACATTTTGCGGTTTTCAAGTAGTAAATTAATTAATGAAAACGACACATCACTAACACACTAGATCGGTCCAGCACGGCTATGACAGAAATTGCAGGCGACCGGCTGAAGGTCGTTGCTGACTGCTGGTTGCTGTTACTCCATTAAATCTATATCTATACTAACATATAAAGCTGAAGAGTTTGTTTGTTTGTTAGGTTGAACGCGCTAATCTCAGGAACTACTGGTTCGAATTGAAAAAAAAATGTTTTTGTTGGATAGCCCATTTATAGAGGAAGGCTATAGGCTATATAATATCACGCTATACGAGTCTACGACCAATAGGAGCGGAGCATCAATGAAAAATGTTGCAAAATGTAACTCAAAATTTGTCCGTCCGACAAAAACTTTTGAACGGTCACTCCGATCATAATGAAATTTGCACACAACATTCATCTCGATAAACTAAGATGAATGTGCGTACTCATGTCCCTTTCCCATTCGTTCTTTGATTTGACCTTTTTAACTCCGTGCTGTGCAGGTCGTGTAGGTTTATGCTTGACATGTGTGCGCGGTCCTTTATATTAAATTGACATCATGGCGTGAACGGACTGCAATAAGCATGACTATTGTGGGTTTTTACAGATAATTCAGAGATTCAGATTTCAGACGTCATTGATCACGATTAAAATAAAAATCCCAAAAGTATAACGGATGTATATTGTTTGAAAGCTAATCATTTTTTGCATCTCTGATGTCTAGAATTGGAAAAAAGTTATTCTTCTGACGATACCAATCCATCGATTGATACAATTTGAAAAAGGCCTTACTTTATAAAGATATAAAAAAATTTTAAGAAAATACCGGAGAACATTAAAAATTTAAAATAATTTATGCCTTTTTAAAAAAGAAAATTGACGTCTTTTTTAATTGAAAATAAATATTACAGTTTAGATGTTTTTTAAACTTTCTGGCTATGCAAACAAATTACTTAATATTTAATCAGATGTATTATAGTACAGATAAAATTAATTATTTTAATTACCAATTTTAACTGTTTTTGTTGACTTATTCTATCATGCCGGGATGCACAGACTCTTTGCAGTTAGAATCATAATTACATACCTGAAAATAATGGGAACCGCACCTATAAAAAATCTTGATATAAAAGTTAAAAAAAAACAGCATTCCTTGGATGAAGTGTAAAGGAAAAAAATGAAAACAACTGCTAAGGTAATATAAAAAAATATATCTGAAGCAATAAATATGTATGTACGGCTTATAAATAAAGGCATATCACTGAGGCAAAGAAATCCTCTGCTGTTCATAGTTCATTTGCTATCCATTTACGAAATTGCGTTAAATAATGTGTATGGAATGTAAGATTTGAAATGTTTTAAAAAACAACTGGACTTATCATATGACCTGTGTACCGGTTTGGTGGATAAAGGACGGGTATTCTGTGATAGTCATGACAATAGAACGTATAAAGCGAATAACTGATAAATGATAATAAAATTTTAAACTATTGAACAGTCCGGAGTTTATTTATCATGACGAAAAGTATCTAATTTAGCAAAAAGAATGTAATACCACAGTTAATATCCAATTAATTAATTAAGAGGTGACCAATATTTTTTCGGCACAATGAACCAAGTATTTTAGTAACAATTTTAGGATCGCATCCCCACTTATTGGAACCAAGTTAATATGATGGTCTATTACTACCACCGATGAGCAATTAGCAATCCAGGTTCTATCAAGTATCAATTCGTTTTTGGTGACGAACGTGAAATATATGGCACTAGCGTCCCGTCCCGGGTTCACCCGGGTGCAAAACTATTATGGAAACTGTATTATTATGAACTTCTAATCTACACACCAGAACTATCAAAGTACGCTGTTTTGCTGTATCTGGATTTGGCCAGCGTTAGTCATATGTAAGGGAACTTTGACCGTGAAGAACTTTCGGAGTTTTAAGATTTTGAACAAGCGAACATTACACTTTTACCTATACAGATAAATTGACCAGACCGTAATTTGAAAAAATCGACACTTCAAGTGAAACCTTTGAAGTGTAAAATATAACCAGTAGAACAACATTCCTTAATGCAACTTTGAAGCGATAGTCAACATGCGCATTATGCAAATGATTTTGACTGGCAAATGCATAGATAAATAGAACTAGAGTAATTAACGAAGAGTACTGAATTTAGAGATTTGTTTACAATCATCAAATAAAAAATGTACGAATGCTAAAAAATTAATTATAAAAAAAACAAGAAACCCAACTGCACAAAAATGAAATTAAACTGTTGCTTTAAAATATCCTTGATACTTATACAAAAAAAAATTAAAATGGGATCAACATAATGTTATTGAGACTATGTACCCACCTGTTCACGTGTAAATAAACTGTCACTAAGTGTAAGTCGTGACATACTTGATTATTAATAATAACAGTAATTATGTTACTGCATATTTTAAAGAAAACACGTTCACATCTGCCGTAAGCAGATTGTTTGTAACCTAATGACGAAATTAGTAATTATGCTCCTGCATTTATCTAACGTTGACGTTCCCAGTAACTTGAGTAGGATTGCAACAAAACATTTATATAGAATTTAGCAGAGATGAGTAGCAAAGATTACTTGGGCCGTGTTTGATCGGCTTATGTGGGAACCGCTACCCTTCATTCGCGTTTGAAAAATCGGTTATTATATTATAGCTTTTAATTTGGTTTTGGAGCTTTTTTGATCAATTTATTATCAAACTGTATTGCACAAGAAACGGTTCATTGAATTGTGAAAAAAACAACAAGAACGAGTTATAGACTCGCGCGTCGGCGGTTCTGTACCAACGGCAACAACTATATTATTTCGAAAGCATCGTATTTTTTTTTGCGAAATATACATATGCCTCTTACAGACATTAAAAACACTATATTTTGTTTAATTTTAGCTGTGCATAGAAAAAGATTATCGCTAATTAGTAAATTGATTGATTATTGTTATCAAATTTTGAAATTATACGTGAATTCACGATATGAATATACCATACGAAAACAGCCATACTAAAACGTTTTTAAAATAAAAAACATCAAATTAAATAGTGCAATCAAGATATTTGTTTATTTACTTAATTTGTTGTTATTATTATTACAGATTTAATATCGTGCCTACCGCCTTCGACAACGTCACCGTTGCCTCCTCAAACATTTCCGAATAACACCAACCAATACAAAATTCAACCAAATGAAACTGCTCGAGAGATTTTAGTTGACAAAATAAAAAATGAAAACGTGCCATCGCCACCACTAGAATTGCCCGCAAATGCAACAAATATCGAAGATATTCCAAATTCAGTTGTTGTCAAAAAAATATTGGGCAAAATGAACAACAATTCAAAAGTGGATAATGCAATGACACCACCGACTGTATTTCCACAAAATAGCACCACATTTAAAATTTTAAACTCAACAAACGAAACACTGCGAAATCATTTAGAACATATTGCAATACCAAATAATAAACCTCCACTGGAATTTCCTGCCAATAATAGCGATAATGATTTTCACGTTTTGAAACCAAACGTAACTGTAATCGAAAAACTGGACCACGTCACAAAATCTAAACCTAGCGAAGTGAACGATATGCTGTCTGGAAAAGATTACAATGGCGATCAAGACGTTGATCCACCAGAGAAAACACTTCCCTTGGGTGTTGTTGAGGAAGATAAGAATCGAATTAATACTGATAATGATAAAGAACTAATAAATGCTACGCAAAATGCTCCAACAGAAGTATACCAACAATATTTTACTATAAATGTTTATAATAAATATAGCGGAAAGACAGGTTATATGAGAGGAAAAATGGCTGCAATAATGGCCAGTATTTTTGTTGGCATCGTGATTGTAGCATATTTAGGATTAGTTTTTTGGAGACGTCGTTTAGAGTAAGTTTTTATTTATTACTCAAAACTAAACATTAGTAATTTTTACAAAAAAAGTGGGCGCGTGTACTTATAGTTCTATACTTCTTTGGCGTGATTAAAAACAAAACTAGCAAAAAAAAAAACAAAACAATGTAGGCATTGTTAGAAATACGAAATGTCGCTTTTTACTTATATTTTCTATGTTATATTTTCTGCACAAATCATTACATAATATTTTTGTTACAGATTACTGTATGGAAATCGTGAACTCTTGGTCAACGAAACTGATGACTTTGAAATGCCGGATCATCGGTTTCGCATCTAATTTTTTTTTTGAGAACTTGTAGACTGAATTTTAGTTTGACGCATATAATATGTGCTTATAGCGTTATAAGTACTTTATGGGTATGTTTTAAAACTTGCAAAACTTCTGTAATATTTTATAACCATTTTTTAATCCAGTTGTGGTTGCCATAAAATACCTATATCGTAGTATCTAAAGGCCGCTGCACACGAGACAGAGTTTGCCACTAGAATCACTGCTGGGACTTGTGCTGACTGACGCGCTGGCTGGCGCGCTGGCTACAAAGATGGACATGACGTCACAAGATGGATGTCAAAATTAGAATCGGGGCTAATTTTCGTGCTAGTTTATCTGCTTGTTTTGAGCAAGTACCAATCAGGAAACAATATCTTGTCACGTGAGCATCATGGAAAAGCATCCACAAACAAACATGGTGTCATACTGCGTGTGTTCTGTTCAAAGACAATAAACGCTCATTTTTGTTAACATTTGAACTATCATTGCGCGAGCACCAAACCCATCTACATAGCAATGTTCAATAAACGCTTGAAACCTAGCATCCAAATCTAGCAAGGAATCTAGCGGCAAAACCATCCGCGTGTGCAGCGGCCTTTAGTAACAGTTTTACGAAGATTAACGATAGAAGTTTATCTCATATTTATGAAATTTGGTACCTGTATAACTGAAGATTTAAAAACAAAAAATACACTCCCTTATATAACATAGCTAATCTATAATTGATAAGGTGATTGGCCGATCTCAGGTTCGTATTTGGATTATTTTTAAAAATTACTCACACGCAAGGATCTGTGTAAGCATCACATTTTCAATTGAAAAAAAAAACAAAATAGAATATACGCGGGGTTTCTCTAGACACAGATCCCATTGAACTAAATATTTGCGTAAGATCGGCCTTGATACAGATTCTGAAAAAAAATGCAAAATATCAACAAACGCACGCAATGCAAATACAGTGAAATTTCACCAGGTATTGCTTTCTAAATACTCAGTTAACCTCCTTTTATAAGTTTAAAAAAAAATTTCTTTTAAAATGTTTAATTTTATTTTTATTTAATTTAATCATTTTGTTTTACCTATCAATTCTAAATGTTTAGTGACTTTTTGTGTAATATTTATTAGTTTGAAGTTGTGAGGTTTCACTGTAATAACTTTTGTAGGAAACGTAATAATCGATGCGTATTTTAAACTTATTTTTATAGCATTCCGATAGATACATCTATATTTGGGTGCTTTTTAAATTTTTTTTCGATCCCATTGGCTTATGTTTTAACATTGCACCTAAAAAATCTCTCATAATATCAGTTTCCTAGATCAAACCTGTGAACGGCGCAAAGCGAGTTTGTTTCCTTTTTAATTATTATGGGAAAAACGACGTTTTTACTCAAACATGGATAACTGGTGGAATTTTTTAAAAAATTTTTGATAGCAGCATTTTATAGAGAATTAAATTTGCCACAAAAAAGGTCCTTAGTACTAAATCCGTGAGGTCATTATTTTCAAAGATATGTTCGTTTAAACATTCTCATAAAAATTAGATATCACATAATTAATTAAAGTTTAAAAGAACATATCTTTGAAAATAATGAATTCACGGATTTAGTACTAAGGATTTTTTTGTGGGAAATTTAATTTTCTACAAAACGTCGTTTTTCCCATGTTAGTTAAATGGGATATGATCTAAGAAGCAGAAATTTTGGGAGTTTTTTTCTAGGTCCAATGCTAAAACATTAGCCAATAGAACCGAAATAATAAATAAAAAAGAAACACTCTAATCTATATATTTAGTTCCTTAATCCAATAGTCGACTCTATCGCTGCAAGAATATTATGAGAAAAGGACATGGCATGAGGTGCACAATTATTTAAAAAGAGTTTTTAAATAAAACTTATTTCAACGTACTTATAACTGAACACCGAAACCAAAACCGAATGATTAGTTAGAATCGATTAAATGCGCTTTTTATGAAAATTTTCATTTTAATTTTTACGGTGGAAAGGTTTCGAGAAAAAAGTCACAATTTCTATAGCTTTTTAAATTGGAAAGTAAAAAGAAAGAAGCCTTTTTGTATTCGTAATTAATATTTTTTTTGTATTGATATGTTCGCTGAACCGAGTATAGGCACTTTGCACATAAAATCGAAGAAATGGTGACTGCGTACTCCAAAGCTATAGAGTCGACTGAAATTTTATTTGAACGTCAGAGTGGCAGCTGTTTTAGAAGTACGTTTTTTAAAGTGATAATCAATTTATTAGTGAACAGATTGTAACTGTGATATAATTAATAATTCTATAAAATTGTAAATATTCCAATAAAAACTTTTTTTCTATAACTTAGACCATTTGATTGACGATCTCTTAGATCTAATGGGTAGATAGGTGAGGATCTAATTAATAATTTTATATGTATACAAGATGATTCAGAGAGAGTTTAATTGCTTATTGGAGTCATACTCATTTCATTACCTATCCTAGTAATAAATTCTTGGAATAAATTGTTGTACTTATTTTTTTTTTCATAAAGCTTATCCAAAATGTGAAACTATTATATAGTTTAATTATGTTTAAGTACCTGATATTACCGTCTCCCAAACAAGAGCGTAGGTATTTTTTTCCTGAGGGGGGAGTAAAGCAAAAAAATAAATATTTTTTTAAGTTTTATTAATATCACACAAGCATACTCACGAAGGAAGGTGTCAAGCAAAATATTAAATCCCAAACTAACTTTACAAATTCCTTTTCAAAAACAAGATACTTCTAAATTTTATTTTTTGCCCTTTACCCCCCATATCTACGTCCTAACTATTCCTATGACAAGACATCAGTGGCGGCGCGTAAACATTTAAAATTGGGTGTTCTGCAAGCCAGATTACTTAGTCGGGTCTAAATGTTTTCCAGCCGATTTCAAAAATATCTTAAATCATGAATATCAATAAAATATATTTGAGCAATGCTGAGATTTAGACAGAATAATACTTGTACTTATAGAAAAAAATTATTTGAAAAGACAAGACATTTTTGAGGGACTTTTACCTGTCAGGTGATTCGGGAATATTATACGTGAGTGCGGGTAAGACGCTATGGGTAGGTTGAAGTGTGCGGTCGGGTGAGTCTTGCCACCGCAGTGCGCTTCAACTCAGTCAACCGCCGATATACGCTCTCTTTCACACTTTAACCTACCCATTACGTCTTACTATAATAATATTCCCACCTGGCAAACATTTAGACCCGACTAAATAACCATGATTATATATTTTTTATTTTGTTAAATACTAAATGTGACGGTATTAAAATTTCAAAATGCCTCAAGGACTTTTTTGCAAATAAAATTTCACAAAGATAAAAATTCAAAGCTTGGTTAGGCCAGGTCTTCAATTTTGTGTTCAGACATTAAAAAAGAAGTATTGCACAAATTTTCACGATGCCTCGAGTAATACCAACCGAAAAATGTTTGATAGCTCTCATACTACTAGGATACTGGCCTATCAGACTTTTGTTCGGTTCGTACATGAGCGATGGGTAACCGAGCACAAAATAACTTTCATCTGTAATCAGAGCCGGCTCGAAGGAGGCCCAGCTGTTGTCTTGAGAATTAAGACGGTCCTGTTCACAGATGAAAGTATTTATTCTTTGAAAACAAAGACAATTGATTCAAGATGTTAAAAACAAAACTGAATCGCCGACTTAATGCATTTATATTGGCTAAATTGTGTTCATGAACTTACATTTCGGAGGTGAATTAATTTATTTTAAATATGTTTAGTTTAAATGTATTGTGACCTACACTGTCAAGTTAAGTACACCTATTATTAACGAGACGGAGTAGTTGTGTCATTGAGATTTGAGGAAAACTCATGACACTAAGAAATTATTGTTATTGAGATGTCATCACCGACACAATATCTTCATTACTCCTTTGTGTGAAATTCCTTTATAAACAATTAACTATTTTATTATCCATGACCGTTTACAATTAAAAGGTTACCAAAATTTAGTTGGTGTGTAAAAAACAAGCTAAATATAAATGTGTTCAAGTGTTAAAATATGAATTTGTTGGAGATTCTTGGATTGTGTTTAATTTTATACTCAGGTATGTATCGAAATGTGCAAAAATTTTAAACGTTTAAAGTTGGGGATTTTTTTAACGATCACCAATGTTGACTTTCTGGGGTTTGGTAGCTATTAAACTTTATGTAGTCAATGTATAGCATTTTTATGATGAAACGGTAATGAATAAAACAATTTGAAGTTACAATAATTAACAATAATAACATAGAAATGAAACCGACAACAATTTTTTAATGCATTACAAAATACGTACTATATTACACATTTTAAACTTGAAGAGAAAAAAAGTGTTGAGATTACATTTTATAGTCTTTGGTTTGCAAGATTACACCATAACTCGCGCTTGGGGCAAATATCACGCAATTTTTTCCCGCAAAAAAACAATGTAAAATTGCGTGAAACTGGGTTAAATTAAGTAAAATTTGTTTCTCCACTATTTAAGTACACATTTTTTGTTTGATTTTCTCATTGTGATTATTGACTACGTTCTTTAAGAAGTCTTTAAAATACGATTCTTAATAAATAAAAAGAATCAAGTAAACTATGTTTTTCTAAATAAATCGCAGGCAATCAAGTTCAAATTTCGTATTTACTTACATTAAAAATACTCATTTTGAAAAATCTCACTAGAAATTGTGGCGGGGGTCTCGAGCAAAATCTCACCGGTGGGGGGGGGGGGGTAGAAAAATCGCCAAAAACGTCCCCTTGCTAAATAACGAGTTAAAGACGTTTTATTCTAATTTTTATCAGTCTTTAGATTCATATTAAATGTTATTTGCTCTATAAATATGACTGATTCCGCGAGTTGTAACCATTTATTTGTTTTTTGCACGCTTTGTGAATTATGGCCGTCTTCCATAAAATGTAGTTCTATATATTTTGTTGCATCCACGAAAACCAATAAGGTGCAAAAACTTTCCAACTGTCATTTCCATATATCATTATACAATCAGGGCCGTAAATAGACAGAAGCAACAGGGGAACGTGCCCAGGGCCTAAACTACTGGGAGGAGTGGTCCGGTTCGGCTACGCCGTTTTTTTGTCGACTTGCGTTGCAAAATTGATCTCCACGAAAAGCACTTTTATTTAATCGCGATAATATATATAACCTGTATCCAAGGTCTATTCTAAATATTGGTGAAAACATTTTTGACATCGGATGAGTAGTAGTAGTTTCGAAGATTGCCTCCTACATCCAAACTACCAAACTACAAACTTTACGTCCTCATAATAATATTATAGCGGTCCGGGTGCGATAGATATAATTCTGCAAAATGTATTTCGTTTTCGCCCCGGCGCGGCGTCTGAACTAAATTTGAGCAAATTGCAAGTTCTAGCAGATATCGCGATTTGGTACTAAACAGTGTTTGTTTGCTTCTGAACTATTAGTTCAGAAGCAAACAAACAAAAATGACTTCTTATAGAATAGATGTCGTTACGTGTTACTAAAAAGGTTTTTTGAAAAAATATCTTAATTTTGTACAAAATATTTAATAAAAACTATCTTATAGAATATAGGGCAAGTTGCACAAGCAAGACACATTTTCAAAATTTCATTAAAATCTGTTCAGTCACCAGTGGTTTCGGAGATTAGCGCGGCCAAAATTGTGACACGGGAATTTTATTAATATATCTAATATATAAAATTCTCGTGTCACAGTTTTCGTTGCCAAACTCCTCCGAAACGGCTTGACGGATTTTGATGAAATTTTTTGTGCTTATCCGGTATCTATGAGAATCGGCCAACATCTATTTTTCATCCCCCTAAATGTTAGGGGTAGTCCACCCTTAAATTTTTTTTCTTCCTTTGATTATAATTATTATTAAAGACACGAATTTTTTTTTAAATTCGTATCCATGGTTTTAAAATATAAACAGCCTTATGTATGATTTGAAAAAATTCTGTCAAAAATTAAAAAAACATTGATTTATAATAAACCATTTTGCGAGTCATTAGGATCAGTTTTTCTGACAATTATATTGACAAAAATATATAATTATAATTCAATAAATTTATTGAATTATAATTATATATTGTCAATATAATTGTTAGAAAAATTGGTCGATAATTTATTTATTGAAGAGTACTAATCAGACGTTAATCAAAGATTCAAATATCCCCATTCGTTCTTTTGCACCGGGCACGACGGCGCAGCCGGAGTGCTCGACATACACACATATACGTCCATGTATATTTTAAAATAAATAAAATAGATAGATAGATGTTCCAATTAAATTGTTTTATTATTTCACTTTATACGTAGCGAAGCACGTACAGGGCCGCTAGTATTGATATATTATATACTCAGGTACTCTCCTCCAGTAATTTAAAATATTGGACGCATTATGTTTCTATTATCATTTATTATTGCCCTATAAAACTAAATAATAACAAATTTAATTGATATAATATGTCAATTAAAAAGGTCATATTGCATTGAATAACTGAAAGAATCGATGTCAGTCAAAATGCACAATAGTGCAGATACAGGCTGTCCCGTGGATTAATTACTTTTTGCCAATTAATTAATTATTGTCCTGTGAAAAATATCATTTCAATCATTCGTATCAACAGTAAAAAAAATGCATCCCATGAATTCAAAAAAGGTGACACGACCATTCTATGCCTAAATAAAATTGTAATGTTTAGTTTTGTTTAGGCTGCTGGTTCAAATAGGTGTTTGGTATCGTGCTCCATTGAAAAAAGTTTTGACACTTTTGACAATGTTGCGTAACGTACACTTTACAGTGTAAACACTGAGTTATGTACACTAAACACACTAATATATATTTTATATCAATGTACGTTAAATTAAATTTAAATAATTTTCCCACTAATGAGTCTGTACATGAATATAATACAAGGCACAAAACACATTGTATAATTCCTCAACAATGTCTTTCTTTATATAGTAAAGGTCCAGTTTGTTCTGGGATCAACATTTTCAATAATTTACCTGCCGAAATAAAAGATCTAAACATTAGCTTATTTAAAATTGCATTAAAAAAATTTCTCATTCAGCAGTGCTTTTACTCTATTGAGGAATATTTTAATTAATTTATTGAAACTTGTAACATATTGTGACAATTTCTTGCCTATTTGGCTATTTAGAAATAAATCTATTCTATTCTATTCTATTCTATTCTATTCTATTCTAATAAGTATTGTACTTATAAGTTGCATTTCTTGAGTATCCGCACTACATTTTATTATATTTATTACATCATAGGGGCTAGAATTACTTATGAGGAGAAACTAAACTAAACCAGCCAAAACTGTTAAAGATCGCGCTCACTTATTAAACATGAACCAGCACAGAACGGAGCAGAAAAATCTGTTCGTGAAGAACCCATGTCATTAGGGAGTAGCGCACATTAGATTAGCAGCCGGTAAAGGCAAGCAGTCGGACGCCTGCAATATCTGTCTAGTCGTGCTGGACCGATCTAGTGTGCTAGCGATGTGTCGCTCGTGAGTCCGCAGTAAAGTTGCTGGTTTGGGCTGGTCTAGTGTGCGATTTCGTGCAGGGTGTAGGTTCGTGCTCCGCTGATCGTGCAGCTCCGTGCTTGACAGGTGTGCGCGGTCTTTTAGATTCGAATATTCTAACAAATCAACAAAATGAAGTTGAAGACACGACCGATATTCGCTATTTTTCTTCACATAAATATTTAAGTTTTTTCTGTAGTGTGTACTGTCTGAAGTAAGTACACTATTTTGGAATAACTTAATTTCTTTTTTGATTTATTCTAGACTGTGTTTCAAGCACAACTTCAACTGAGTCCGCCTGTGAAGAACTATCTGATATATTTCCTAATATTGACGACAAGCATTTTAAAACGAATAATAATGATACAATCAGAGAAAAGCTTTTAGAAAGAACTATAAATGTCCCATTAAATGGTACAACCGAAATAAAAAGTTTACCTTGCGTACCGAAAGAAAATTCGACAGAACCTGAATATTTAGTGCCTGAACAAAGTGAGTATTCATAATGCTTTTGAGTATTATTAAATTCTACAATGCTTTTCTTTTGGATAAATATGTGCAGCCATTGTAAAATCAGATTTTCTGACACTACTTTCTGCAACACAGCAAATAGTAGACAAAAAAATTATGTTGTAACCATGTACAATGTGTAAGTATATTAATCTGTACCGCGGATAGTACGAAAATTGCAATCGCACGATTAGGGTGCAACCATAATATATCTATCTCTTTTTTTGTGGTAACAATTTGTTTGTTCTGATTGGCTACTGTCATAGATAAAGAGTAAAGACAGAGAATTTTTGATGAAGAAGTCGAGAGATATAGAATAGGTAGAATAGAATAGAAATTTATTAGTCAACATTTACATATTGTATGCGACAAGTCATATATAAAACATTAAAATCATTAATATAAAAAAACATCAACATTGGAGTTAAAAACTGTAATTAAAAAAATCATTTAGATTTTAGACTATAGAGTTCTGAGTCTATCAGAATCTGCTTAAGCTTTTTTTAAAAACAATTGTACGGCATAGTTTGGTAGACCTCCGGCAGATGATTAAATAATTTGATACAATAATGTGCTCTTCCTCATATATGGCGAGCGAATGCGCTGGTACACGTAGATCTTCACCTCTAGTGGGATATTTATGTCGTAAGCCTCTTTAAATGTTTCCGTGCTAATAATAATTATGTCGGAATAACCAAGGAATAACTTCGAAACAAGAGACGGAGATATATTATTGCGCCCTTTGTTGTCTTCCCTTACTGCACATTGAGTAAATCATATTATTATACTTTTATTATACGAGTATACCGAGCATCGGAATAAAATCGCAGAAGAGTCATTAGGGTGCAAACATATACTTCTGTCTTTTTTTAAGTCGCAAGAGCTCGTAGGTTCTGATTGGCTAACGTCATAGATAAAGACATAAAACTTTTGATAAAGAGAGATAATAACTATTGTCCTTGGTATATTAGGTATAGTAATAAATTGTTATATTGGGTAAAAAGACAGTTTTATTAAACACTTTATTAAATAACAATAACGATTTATTAATATATAATATATATTGTCGGAATAACCAAGGAATTACATCGAAGAAAGAGACGCAGATATATTTTCGACATGCGTTGTTGCCTTCACTCACCGCACATGGAGTAAATAGACAATGATTCATATAGTTAATTATTAGATAGGTATATGGAGTAAATAGACATATAGGAATATTGGGTACTATATTATGATTGTACAACAGGTCAAAAATACGTATTTTCAGCAAATTTTTTTGGAAAAACTTATGATTTCAGACACAACAGTATCAAATTCGATCAATGAAGCGCAAGACTGTATAGAAATACCTATGCTTTTCTCAAATTTCACTGATTATAAAATAAGTGAGGATCCGGATAAAAGGGCAGAATTAGAAGCAAAAACCATAGATGTTCACAAATCTGACAATAGTCGGGTTAATAAAATTCCATGTGCGCCTAAAAATTTCGACCACTATAAACTTCTGTTAAAAATGAACCATCAGAGAAACAGAATAGAACAAGATGAACAACCACCATCTCCTAAACAAAAACCGATTCTTGTAAAGGTGCTGGTTGGAACTGCGGCTTCGGTTTTAAGCATAGCAATTCTATACTTAGGATTTATAAAATTTAAAAAGAATTTTAGAAGGTAAGTGTTATTTTTAAAATATTGAATGTCACTTTCCGCATAAACAGATATTGCAGCCTACAGATGCTCGATAAATGCATTATATTTGGTTGGCTATTGTATTGTCACTATTGCCTTAATTATATAATATGATGCGGCGCCGATCACATGTAAAATTTTGACCATTTTGAATAAAGGAAGTTATTCCTCATTCGTAAACAAATTACCTATGTATCTAAATCAACTCATTCATTCTGGTACCTTTTCGCATAATTGCAGACAAGAATTTGAAAACTATAGATAATATATTTTTTTATTACGCATGCCAAGGGCGTAGATATTTTTTTTCCTGGGGGGGGGGGGGTAAAAGAAAAAATTCAATATTTTTTATTAATATCACACAAGAATACTCACGAATGAAGGTGTCAAGCAAAATATTAATTCCCAAACCAATCTTAGGTATAATACGCCCCACGAATCTAAAAGTCTCGAAAGTTAGATGCGAATGCGGGATTGCGCTTGTACAGTCTGTTGAAAAACTGCAAACTCGCAACTCAACAAAACTAAAATAACAATTTAACAATAGCGTACTCGACTGTACTTTAAAGCAGGAAAGCGGCAAGTGACAAAGGCAACGAGCGGTCACGGCCAATCACCGACGAGCGCACGTTTCGTACAAATACAAATAGCTGGGAGGTGGTGTGAGTCTCAACAGCTGTAAAATGTGCCTTTGCGACGCTGTTTGTGCCTGACTTCCGAACCTTTTAGATCCGTGGCGCGTATTGTACAAATTTTTTTTCAAGAAGTATTTCTAAATTTTATTTTTTAGCCAGGCATTCGTATTATTTTTAGTTTTATTTTTATATTATTATGATCCTGGGGAGGGGAATAATTACACCCTTTACCCTCCCCCCCCATCTACGCCCTTGACGCATGCGGGATATTGACCACCTTAGTAGCCGCTTTTTCGGGCGGTAAATAGCTGTTTGCCTTTTACCATAGTAGGTACCTAGGTAATGTTTATTTGCGTGCGGACAAGGCCGGCGGATGGTGTTCATATTACGAAAACTAGCACAACTCAGATTTCCCAACGTTATTCCAAATGGGAAAATCTAAGTCCTATTACTCTTCGTTAGAGCAAATTAATTAAAAGACTAGGTTACTTCGGTCTTCACGTTACTACGACAGTCATGTCCGCGTTATCACATAAATTGAACAAATCTATATAATATAGGTACCACAGAATTCTGAGTGGGTAGTACTACCCACTGTACCCACATTATCCGCCGGCCCTACGTACGGAGAGCGGTACATTACAGGAGACGGATTTTTGACTCTTAAAAGGAAAGGAATTATTGTATTTAATTGTTGCAGGATCCTTACAAATCAAAATGGCAATCGCGAAATACTGATAAATGAATTTGACGATGTTGAGTTACAAGAAAATAAATTCATTGTCTAAGACATACATCAACATTGCTGTTATTTTTCTACTTAAAAATATGGTAAAGTTTTAATAAATTGTGGCTTTTATGGAGTTATAAACAATAAACTTAAAAATCAATGGAAACATTCCTGTTTTGAGTTAGAATCAATGGCGTACGCCGCGTAGTACCCAGCGAGTGACAGCTGTTTCCCTCTTTTCAGTTATTTATTTCATTTCGGGTTTCTTGTATTTTTAATCAATGCAACCACTTCAGCACAAGGGCGTATATATTTTTTTTCTTTACAGCAAAAAATCAATATTTTTTTAAGTTGTATCTCGTAGGTGCCTTCACAAATGAAAAAAGAACTACTTCAATGTTCTTTTCCCTTGATTCCCTGCAACTTTTGTTCAAAACTTTACGAAATAAAAGGGTGCCCATCTCAATTGCCAAAAATAGAGAATGAAGAACGCCTATCTATATTGGCACCTATACTTAACAAGGGTAGTAATCCTAAAAATGGTTAACCTAATTTTTTTAACGTTATTATGTGCTGTATATTAATTAAAAACATTTTATTTGTTTTTGTGTAAAATAAGTACCACCTGTCTGTACGAATGAAAAAATCGCGTGCGAAATAAATTTGTTTACGATGTTTCTTGCCCACACTTATAACTAATAATAAACAGGTGTATTTTTAAATTTTAACGAGAATCTAACTTCCGAACAGACGTGCCAAAAAGCGTGCAAAGACTTTTCCATGCACAACATATTATTATCTTTCAATTGTTTACATATTATGCTGATGTAATTACGACCAAACAAATTATTTGCTCACTAAAAAAAAAAATAAAAAACATTTTGGAAATTTATATACTTTATTTTGTTCATATTAAAAATAATACAAATATTAAAGATATTAAACGCAAAAAATGTATATTTTTAACAATAAAATATTCATTACACCAGTATAATTATTTATGAAGAAAATTACCTATTAAAGCAATTTTTTAAGGAACGGCTATCTACACATTTTTATATTTAAATAGTTACCGGGCTTATTATTGTTTATTTTTTATGTCCAACAATTAAGGGTCCTACATTATCTCCAGTTGCTTTGTTGTGATCACCATGAGAACCATCGCAATAAGGCCACTGCAAAAACACATATCAAAATGTTTATAATTCAATTGAACTTGTAAAAGTTACATTATAAATTTTTTAAAAGGGTCGTGTTTTGATTTTTCTTTTATTCCTGGCAATTTTATTAAATAGAAATTAGATTTTTGTTTTTATAAAACGCATTCATAACATATTTGTGTTTTAGGCCAACATCAGTAATTAGTATCTATGTTATAGAATCTATGTGTTAAAAGTTTTAATAGCTTCAAAAATAATTTTAAATAAATTCACTTACATTCTTTGACCTCCAGCAACGACAAAATACAGCTTTTTCCGAAATATCTTCAATATCAACGCTATCAACTACTTTGCTACTTTCTTTTTTAATTGAAGGGTTCACACCAGGTTTTGATCGAGCACGAGGGCAAAATGCAACGTATGTTACGTAAGTAGCTCCTGCAAGGGCAGCTGTTGGTGGAATAAGGGCCAACCAATCTCTCACTAAAACAATAACATTTTTTGTAGAACTTATTTAGAATGACTGACTACATTAAATTCAACCTTAACCTATTTTTTATAAAACATGCTTTACTTTAATACTACTGCACAAAACCATGAACGAATTAGTTAGCCTACCTCCAAGTTTAAACCACCCAACAAAAGAATCAGGAATCGGTAAACTGGCAAAATAATTCGGCAGTGATACTCTCACCAAATGCGAAACAGGTTCCATTTTGAATGTGATATACTAATTTGAAGTTCGTTTAGGTAGGTAGACGTACGTAATGTAAAAACGAAGTAAATAAATCTTTTCAACTTTCAAATTGTTTAATAGAAAAGGTAAAAAGTATAAGGTCCAACAAAAACTATATGTTATAAAACAAATAACAAAACATGAAATACAGTTACATAACGTCCTTAGTTAACCTTAGAACAGGTAGTCACTTGTCACTAAACTACTAAACCAGTGACGTACTCTGTTGAATGCCTTTCGAGATGCAAAAATTTTAATCGCACTTTATTCTAAAAGATGCCCTACGTACGTCTCTCTAACACTTTTGAATTATCAAAGTGTCAAGTCATCAATCAAGTGCAATGGTCAAAACACAAGTGTTGATTCTTTTTACCTAAAAATTTTTTATTATTTCTATACTCCTGGATAGAACGAGCAAAGCAGTTTACGACTCATGTGTACTTCATTTAAAATTCACAGTCAAACGCTAGATGTCACATGTGTACACGTTTCTGGAATTTTAAGTAATAAAATATAGTAAGCACTTTTATTTTGTAGTGAAAGTGGAAAAAGAATGTACGGTAATGCTGATTATGTTGTTAATAATGATAATTAATTCAGACCACTAAAGTAGTGCTATCTATTGACGCTAAACTAGTAAGATTCGGTCATAGTCCGCGTTACGTGCCGTTTCTCCAGTTCCAGTGGTTTGCAAATCGAAATGTCAATGTCGTGGCGCTGTTTGCATCTCCAGTACGAGTTTTATGTGAAGGTAGTCAGCGAATATGGCTGAAGAGTTAATGGTTGTTTTAAACCGCAGTGAAAATACAGGATTCGGTTTTTCATTATTGGGAACAGCAGGATTGCCGCCCATTATTTACGACATTGTGGAAAATTCTCCGGCAGCTGAAAGTGGTGAGGTAAGATGATTTCACTTATTTTTTTTTGGTAACCAATGTTGTTGTCCGGCGTTGCCTACTAATTGTCAATGACTGACAGCAGGCGTGTAAACGTTTATATTTGCACCTGCGAAGCCATAGTAAATAAACTGTTTAAGTTGTTTTAATACAGTCAACGTTTACTGATAGCATTATCACAAAAATGTGTTTTATAATTGTCTGTTTAGAATATCTGTGTTTGAGTTTTAAGATTTGTAACTAGAAAGTTACTTCTTCTTTAATAGTTTATTCATCAACCGTGAAAATGATAGACGTTTGCTGATATTTATGCAGTTATTTATTTTTTCCGGATCAGTTCAATTTATAATAATGCCTTACAGCTATAAATAAAAATGCAATAAGTTTTTATGTCTCATTATTATTGATCGATAAAAATAATTGATGTTCTATTACGCTAATATTTAATTAGTAATATTTGATTTAAAAATTGTTCTCATACTTATTAGAGAAAGTAAAGTAACACTATAAAAGTAATAGATAATTTATAGACAATTAGTATCTTATTAATTGTTTAACAATGAATTGATAATTTAGCAAATAAGATTAGACATAATGATCTACTTTATTACATATTATTAGTTTATGTAGCTGGAATATTAGTCATAATAATTGTATAGGTCGATTCGTCAGTCGTCAATCGTCATGTATTATTTGTCATTGTTTTTTCATAAAAAAATATGTACCAGTATGTCCTATATCTAGAGTTTTTCTTACCGCAAAAGTCAATTTCGAATAGCTTCCTTTTTGAAGGTTTAGTTGTTACTTGTATATAAAATCTATTGGTGACTTTCCATTCTTTGTATTATTTTTACTTTCGACTCAAGAAAGTCTTTCACTTATGATGGCGAAAAAAATGGAAACGTCATTTCGACGAATTTCGTGGTTCTGGCATACCGAAAAAGCGAGTTTTAGGGTTTTCTGCCCGTTTAGGGGCCTGGCTGTCACATTGTTCAACGGATCAAACCTATAAATTTTAAACTAAATGAGTATTCTATTTCCTCAAATAGTTCACTGATCAACGAAAGTTCGCAGTTGAGCGAGAAAGTGCAGTAGAGACGTACCATTTTTTTAAAGTGATTGTGTTAAAGTTAAAGAATAATTTTGCACGAGAGTTAAAAAAAAATAGCATTTACTAGCTAGTGATTTTAGCTTGTAATTAACATTAACATCCTTAGTTGTCGAGCATCTGTAATCTAACATGGCTTTGCCTGTATCGTAAACGTTCAAAAATACAATACAATTTCCATTTGCGTCCAAAAATTGACATTCGTTACATCACAACTATCGACTGTTATCCGTATAGGTATATAGGTACCTACCCAAACTTATATACTGTATATATAGTGTATACCTATAGAATGTTTTTTTATCAGTTCTCGTTGGGTTGAGATAAGGTTTTTGTAAAAATAAATATTAACGCGAACGAAGCCGCCGGTAAAGTCTAGTTAATAAATAAATATAATTATTGTTATTTTAATTAATATCAACGATAATTTCTATAATGAAAAGTTTAATAAATCGTAGGTAAGTTCATTGAATGATTCGTTTATACTTTATAGGAATGCACTTACCTTCAAGACAAACCCACTGTTGTTACATTCTGTGTGACCACATTTCTTATGGAGCGGTGGCAGTTAATACATACCTTGTATTATAATACCGATACACCATTGATTTAAATTTCCCCATAAATCTTGTAAGAACTGCCTACAAATTAGTATCTTGACACAATTTTATTAGTGCATCTGTTACCTATGGAATATTTTCCCTAGATGCAAGGTATTTCGTTATTGTTCTCAAACAATTATCATAATATCATAATAACAATGCAACTGTCATACTGATTGTTAAAGATCAAAGAGCTTAGAGAAGGCTATGGAATTCATTTGCATAAAATTCAGTATAATCTCTGTCTCCAAACACGACTAATTTTCAATGTCGGTTTCTCTTTTTTGAAATTTATATTTGCGTGGTTACTGGTTGGTCTCTGATTTTTACACTGTATTGTTTTGTGGGACACGTTGTAGGTATATTGTGGCATGTAATTTTTGAAATCTTTTAGAAACCCGTTTAAAATTATTTCGTACGGCTTTATTTATGGGTCTAGAATTTGCGGCTTTTATCTAGGAACGTGAACTTAGACAATTTTTTTAAACATTGAAACATATTTTTCTATATAATTGATTAATGTATCAACTGAAGTGCGGGGGCGGATTTAGAAAACATTTTTGTAGCAAATTTTGATTTGCAGGGTATATTTTACGTTTTAAAAACATAATTATTATTGTGGGGAGGCATCCCACTAATCAGCCACTATTTCATTTAAACAAGAACCTTTGAATTGCGAAGATAATGATAAAGTAAATTAAATCACAGAATAAATTGTATCAGCTGCTACTGATTGGTTTTACATAAACTTCAACGCTTTGTTTAATTCCATCGTAATTAGTATGTCACAGATGATACGCTGTTAATTTGATGTTCTTAAGTGTACGGAGATAATAATGATTTAGTACCCACTTTATATTTTCGATGGGTTTTGTGACGTCACTTAAAGAGCTTTTTATGTTGACCGCTTTTTCTTGTTTTATTTTTGTCTCGCATTTATTGTAAGTTTAATGCTTTTTATTTTTAGAACTAGTGCCTATTTCGATTATAAAATAAACCAGCCGTCCGTCAGCTGCAGATCTATGTCATTTTGAATGTTTGTTTAATTAAAAGTCTATTTTGTATAGCCCTCGTCTATTCAACAAATGTAACTTGGAACGCAACTAATGCTGGGTTGCAGAAAGGATTGTCAAAAAAACTGATTTGACAATGACCTTAGATTGTAAACCTACATATCTCTCCATATGAAAAGCATTGTAGAGTTTCAAATCGGTCCTACTCGAAAAATAATTGATCGATTGTAACGATATTTTTCTTAAAATGTGTATACATGTATTTAGCATCGTTTTTTGTACAGTTTCCACTTCGAAACAACTTTTTTTTACGTATTTTGTTAAAAATTTACCTTGGAAAGCGATATTTTTCTATGTAGAACAATCATTTGTTTTTGTGCGAGTACCATCTAATGTCCTGGATGACAGGGAGTTTGATTACGACATTAGACTGCTCCTGATGTACGGAAACTGTAATTATATGATCACAATCTAAGGTCATTGTCAAATTAAATTTTTTGACAATACTTTCTGCAACCCAGCATAAGTGTTCGCTGCACACGAGGCTGGTTTTGCCGCTAGGTTCCTTGCTGAATTTCACTACTAGTTTTCTAGCGCTGGTTTTCTTAATTGCTATTATGTACTCGCTTCACACGAGACGTTTTTACAAGCTTGTTCTGCGGGTAGATTTGGTGCGCGCGCAGTGATAGAACGGTTACAAAAGTGCATGTTTAATGTTTCTATAAACAGAACACACACTATGGCATAGTGTTTGTTTGTGGGCGTTTGTTCAAGTCGCCCACGTGACAAGATACTGCTTCCTGATAGGTTCTTACCTATAGCAGCGGACTTAGCAAGAAACATAGCCCCTGTACTAATTTTAAAACCTATCGTGTGAGCTAGCAGGCGAGCCCGCAGTGACGTCATTTGCAGCTTCGTACCCAGCCTACCGGCCATAAGAAGTCCAAGCAGTGTTTCTAGCCGAGACAGCACAATGTTATGTGATTGATTCGTTTTGCATCCCACAGATAAAGAGATCAAAACTAAGCCATTTAAAGAAAAGCTATGGCTATTAAGGTTACGTCAATTTTCTTATTAAAGGGCCTTTAGATACAATTAAAGAGTGAAGACCCTCCGTGCAACATCTGTATATTTGCCGTGGTATTCTCTTGTGTAATATTCTGATATTGTTTTTAAACTTCTTGGCGAGTCTGTTGACAAAGGTTGAGGCTATATTTTTGACGTCATCCCTTATCTGATTATACCAGTCGAAGCTTAATTAGTTTGTTAACTTTAATTAGAATTTTGACGTAGATACGTTTTTTTTTATATTTCTTAATCTTGAAACGCTAGCGTCAATAACATTAACGCCGATGCTATTTTTTTAATAATTGAATGCCTTTTTTACAAAACTCATTTACGCAGCAGGTGAAATATCTTTGGAAGCTCGTAGGAATCCTGAAAGAAATACTTAGCCAATGAACGTTCTTTGAAAAGAAAAGAAACCGTCATGAGGTGAAAAAAAAAGATTGAACAAAAAGTATTAACTCTTTTAATACGATGTACCTTTTGTGCATTATCCGAGATTTGGCAAAGAGAATGTGATAGTTTTAATAAATTGAGATCGCCTGTATAGTGGGAATCAGATAACAGGAGTTCGTATAAAATTATCGATCATCCTACAGGGTCATGGATATCCCAAATAAACCTACCATATACAGATATAGTCCGGGTGTATATTATGTGTGCCGACGAACCTGTATGTGCTTTTTTACGTTGTCTCAACTATGCACGTACATTCATATAAAAACTCTCCTGAAGGGAATTTGGGACTGAAAAATATAGAAATATATTTGCTCAGGCGTGCCCATATTTGTAGCTATTCGTAATTTAGAATTCTTCACCATATACGATCTGTACTGGCTGGGTGTGTGATGAGTGTCTTCGTATATGATTTTGATTATGGATAATTATTCATATTTTTATAATAATAAACAATGCATTTCTTCATTTACTAACCCGATAAACGTTAAACTTCCATGCACGTTATGTTTACAACGTTTTGAAGTATAACATCTTTTGACACGGTAGGGTAAAATCGATTAATGAGATTGAAACTGTAACAAAACGTTGCAATATACGTATACTCTAAAGCAGGGAACACCAATTAGTTTCATTGCGGGTTCGTTTAAAAAAATATACATTTGTCGCGGACCGTTTGGTATATGATGACTAGCAACCAAAATGTATAATATCAATTAAAAAATTAAACGAAAAGAACTTTGAATATTTTTTTTATTAAGGGTACATCTAATAAATAAGCTTTACCAATGTTTCGCTAGTGGCCAACGTTTCGAAAAATTTATTTTCATCTTCAGGGCCTCATGCTGGTCGAAAAGTGGTAGATTGTTAAAACAACATACATGATCATATTATTATGGGTTATGTTTATATTAATATTTTTTAACCCATAATAATATGATCATGTATGTTGTTTTAACAATTTACCAGCTTGAGGCCCTGAAGATAAAAATAAATTTTTCGAAACGTTGGCCACTAGCGAAACATTGGTAAAGCTTATTTACTTATGATCCTCAACCAAAAACCTTCCTTCATCGTAACATTCTATTGGATCAACACTACCTCATACTGAGGTACATCTAATTAAAAAATCGTGACTATCCGATGAGCGGCAGAGACAAGATAAAGCGCAAGCTAAATTGAATTTCCACAAATTTGTATATTGATATTCTTAGATTCTTCTGGGTCCCTCACAAAATAGGTCGGCGGTCCGAATCCGGATTGCGGTTCGCCATTCGGTGATTCCTGCTTTAAAGTCTAAAACACTAAGCTAAGGTGGCGGCGAGGTAGAACACTTGCCTTGTAACCTATAGCTTGTAGGTTCGATTCCGACGATCGGTGCCATTATTATTATTATTATTTTATAATTATACTAGTATCACTTCTGTAGCGTGTAGTGTAAAAAACACAGTTATTTTTTATAATTTCTTAGTGATAGCATATAGATTGATGTAAGATCATTGTTGACTTCAGACAGTCAATTTTTTGTTGTCTCGTAGACAATCTATTTATTTATCCAAATGTGTAGGCTTTTACGACCGCGGTGTTGTTCCAAATCGTCTTGTTTTTTGCGCTTGTAGTATGTGGTCCATCGGTGTTTCTACCTGACGTTTCGTCTACAACTCCGGCAGACATTATATCAAAGGTGGTATGACAGCGGACGAAGTGTCCTTCTTGTCGGCTCACAGGTAAGTGTGTTCTCTGCTTCGTCGTTGTCAGGGTTTCGTAATACGACCGAGCAGAAAACATACTCACGCTTAAATACCAATCATCGACACACTTGTTGGTCGACGAGGAAGATCCTTCGTCCGCTTCTACACCACCTTTGATAATTTCTACCGAAACTACATCAGGCATAAATACCAAAGAATCACAGTCCGGAAACCAAGAAGATTTGGAGGAACACCGGCCGTGAAAACCTACACATTTGGATAAACTTTATTTTGTGCTGTAATCGGATCAGGAGAAATTGAAGGGGCAGCTTTTCACTGGAATTTGGAAAGGCGTTCCTGAAACAGCCCTATGCGGGCTCGTTATTCAAGTTATATTCCTTATACATCGTATTTTTCAGTTACAAGTTACGGCCAGGCAGCTAGAAATTTATTGGGTTACTAAAACAATAATAAATATTTTATTTTCGAATGTAAAAATACAACGTTAACATGTCATTAATCACACACATTAAATTAAAATACGGTTCTGAAATAGCAGAGAGTGCAGAGTCGTCGTTTTAGTACGGTTGGCTTCATGAAGTGCCGAAGCAATGAAACATAAAAACTGCGCCGCTTATATTAGTATAAATGTATGAATCGTCCAGAATTTACGAGTTGAATTTTAGGTATCTTAATGGCGCTATTCTGTATGGTCAAACGTATTTTTCTCTTGGCTAAGCAGCGTAGGAGGAGACACTTTGCGTGAGAAGTATAGAGACTAAAAACTTGAAAATACGCGAGTAAAATTAGTTGAAAATAAATGGTGTTGAAAATATATTGTGTACTTTGAAAATATTGTTCTATAAATGATAAATTTGGCGGTTGATAGTCTTAAAAAATCATCTACAGCCCTATACCTTGCGATATATTATTATAAATAAAAGTCTTATATATATACCTACCTACATAAATAAATCATTAAAATAATTTTCACAAACCCTTTTTCTTGTAATATTGAGGATGTACCCAGTCATTTATAAAGGAGCGTGATTGAGGTCCAATCTAATGATACTTTCAAAAACTCTTCCTTTGAAATCAAAGATCTTGTTAAATTTTATGGCAGTTTGCTATCTAATTTTGACGAATTGAAATTAAGGTTTGCTCTGCAATTAATTACAATTTTTGGTAGTACTTACTTATGCGAACAAACCTTTTCGATTCTCAGTTACAGAAAAAATAAATATGCTTCTCCTCTCTGTTGGACGTCAAAGCAACATACGCTATACCAAATATTCTACGGCAACGGGAGCGCTACACACGCAAACCAGGCTGAGTCATTGCAAATTGCAATGCGTGACCGGGTACAGCTATGCGATAAATCGGGCGGTTGATGCGGTCTTGAAAAATCATTAATAATAAAAATTCGAAGCTTCAATCGTCTCTATCTGAAATTCAGAATAGATGGTTGTTTGAAACTTTCTACCTATAATATGAGGGCTCTAGAAAGGCTCTTCTTGCACAGGTAGCTAACGTTTATACCCTTTACCCGTATAGAGGTTCAAACTCATGTAATATTACATCCAGTAGTACGTAATATTACATCTAGGGGTGAATTGTGATATCACTCAGATATGTGTCAGACAGACCGTCACCTTCTGCTAAAACGCGTCATACTTACCTCCCCCGCCCCATCATAAATAAATACATAGGCGTTTATACAGTATGAACGATTTGATATATATTAAGGCCGCTGCACACGAGGCTGGTTTTACCCATATATTTTATAACTTCTATATTGCTAGTGACCGTAAGTGGAAGCTTGGCCCATGAAGTGAGACAGCAAACGACTGTTTCTATCTTTTTCCATTTACTTTACCCGTTGTGCGCAAGTGTCGCGTCTGTAGTGGGGCAATTGGTAAGTGGAATAGAGCAAGCCCACCTCCCTTTCACAGCTTAGTTCCATGTGCAATCTGACGCGCATTCATTCATGGACATGCGCATGAGATTCAGAGTAGGTATAATAAATTATACAAACGTATAAATGTGTGCACCGTAGTGTTTAAGTCTTTCTCCCGATCTTCGCTAGCAATATGGAGGGTATAAAATACCTATATATGGTTTTGCGGCTGGAACGTTGCTGGGACTTACACGGTTGATAACAAACTAGAGTATACACTGTAACCTAGTCACTACTGCCATCATCCGTGTCTCGTGTATCATTTATAGTGATGTACGACATACATAGCGCCGAGTCAAAACCGCTAAAAATGTTGACTGAATGAGATAGATTCAGTGAACACTTCTAGCATATGACAGTGATAGATGCTTATTTGTACTAACGTGCTGAGGGTAAATGCAGCACAGAGCCGATCTAAATAGCACGCTATAACTTGTGGATCAGGAGTTGCAAGGTGTACACCGGGGGTATCTGATGATGACGTTTCATGTGCTGTTTCGGAGTGCAGAACAGCGCCTGAATGCAAGAAGGTTTGCCACACAGAACACATACAAGTTTTGTGGTCTGCCACTGGCTGTTCAAGTTTCCTAATATCAAATATTAATTTTATTTATATTTAAAAAAATATGTATATATGCCCTGGATTACTGGAAAAATAATGAAAAAAATATTTTGAAGTTTCAGTCCGTTTAATTCTCCATTTTGTCTCTGTATAGGATGCAGCCTACACTATAGTGTTTTTTAAGGTAAAGTCGCATGATATTCAGCCATTAAAATATTATGTAGGCTGCATCCTACAATATGAATTTAAGGGTTAAATATGAAAAATATAATTCATTCTAAAATTATGAAGTGCCTAAGATTTTGATTGTTCTGTAGCTCTGCAGCGCTCATTGAGGAACCGGCACTGGTCTTTCTAGAACCATAAGAAACATTTAAAAAAATCATCAATATAGTATAGATGTCGCTACCGAAATGACGTAGATAATATTCAACCTGCAGTGATTTGTTGAAATTATAGTTGTTGTTTTGTTTAGGATGGAAATAATTTAAAAAGTTTTTTGTGCATCACTTGACAACACTCTGAAGACCACATTTTGCCGACCCTTGCGTTGCATGTTTCTGTGTTTTGTACACGGAGTGGAAGCCCATCGATTATACACAACCAAACTTTGGATTGGAATTTACTATTTTTGACATCGCCCCTATCACGGTAACTTGACACCTTGTATATATGACTTTGAATGACGCGCTCCCGTAATATATCCAAGTTAATTTGGTGTAATTACGTTTTACGCTGAAGTTAGCGCGTGTTTTAATATGTTTAACTTGGTGGATAATTTATCTACGTGCAGACAAATAAACTTTTATTAAAAGTCAGCTTTGTAATATGTCTGGTTGATGTGAGACAATTCGCTCATTTCTGCGAGTAATGCGCGAATTATGTTTAATTACATAAATTTATGTCCAATTGCTACAAACTTAAATTTTACTTGTGACAAGACGAAATAACAGTCAGCTATTTAGTAACTGTTACTGAAAAGGAAGGGTAGTTCTAAAGAAAATTTCAGCCAATTGGCGACGGGACTTCAACTAGTGTTTAATATGATGTTAGCTATTCGTTGCCATGGTTACCTGTACATAATATGTTCCACGTCATGTAAAAATTTATCAAAGCATGCTTAACTAGTTTATTTCTGACAGATCTGCAAAACAAAATAACAGCTGATTTTTTTATATTTAAAATATTTCCGAAAGTTTAGAAAAAAAATATAAAGTTAAGAAAAAAATGTTTACGAAACTTTCTTAAAAAAATAAATAGAATAATAAGCCATTATGAAAAGTACACCATTATTATATAAAAAACACCGTTATAGCATATATCTCTTCTGCGCATGCGCCGATTTTCCCCAAAAACAATAGGGCTCTTCATGTTTGCATACCAAACATTTTCCCAAAATTTGGTTTCAATCTGCTCATCCGTTTGACCTGTATCGTGCTCACAGACTACCAGACGCACAGAGTTTTTCCAAAATATGTTATTTTGGATTCGGGGGACCTCAAGACGAAAAGATATTGTAAAATTGTGAAAAGTGATTTTTGACTTCAACTCTAGTACCATTGCCCACTAGTGGGCTGGAATGGTAAAATAACGAAAATAACAATATGTCATTCTAACTTTAATATCAGTTTTGACCAAGCAGTAAAAAGTTTGGTGCCATCAAACTCAAGCTAGAAAACTTAAAAAGACATGACTGCGTGTAACCTTTATGCGCGGTTGAAGTAAAACTTCTTTTAATTTGTTTTTATCACTCTCACTTATTTCGAAAATACTCATTCACAAATTAAATTACTCGTAAATTAAATTACGTTGGCTATGCTTATTGATTTGAATCCGCAGCTGTTTTCTACAGATGCGTTTTGATGCCGCCATCTGTCAGTCGATACCTTTAAATAGCGGAAACCGAATATAAAATTGGTTTACGTCCGTAGCTATGTTTCACCTGTGCTTATTTATTTTTCATTTTATTAAGCACTAAATGTAAAGATATTAAAATTTCAAAATGCCTCAAGGACTTTTTTGCAAATAAAATTAGTTATAAATTTTCGACTTGGCTAGGCCCCGCTATACCTTTCAGCCAGGTGTTCGATTTTGTGTTTAGACATTACAAAAGAAGTGCTCCCAAATTCTCACGCTGCCTCAAATACTAACCCAAAAATGTTTGATAGCTCTTGGACTATTAAGGAATGACTAAATTGTTGTTTTTTAATTTAGCCAGCGATTGGAACTAATTGTTAAATAATTTATTGTTCTTTTCTAAGCTTATACCGTAATCTTGTATATTCTATGTATTACCTGTGTCAAACCCTGCAATTTTGAATATAAAATAGACACTTGTTTAGTGCATTCGACCATGCATTTAAAATATACTAGAAATGTTAAAATTTTACCTGAATACCATTTCTTCAAGAGTTTAATTCTAAATCATCCGTCTGACTGACCAACTGGTGCCAACAGTCGAATGTTAATTTTTACTAGATGACCAACAAAAACTAGACTCGTCCAAAGTCCGCTGCACATGAGGCTGGATTTGCCGCGCTAGGTTCCTTGCTAGATTTCACTACTAGTTTTCTAGCGCTGGTTTTCTTGATTTATGTGCTCGCTTCACAGGAGACGTCTTTACAAGCTTGCTCTGCAGGTAGATTCGGTGCGCGCGCTGTTATAGTTAGAACGGTAACAAAAGTGTATGTTTATTGTCTCTGAACAAAACAGACACTATGGCATTTTGTTTGTGGGCGTTTGTTCAAGTCGCCCACGTGACAAGATACTGTTTCCTGATTGGTTTTTGCTCATAGCTAGCAGCGGACCTAGCAAGAAAAATAGACCCTGTTCTAATTTTAAAACCTATCTTGTGAGCCCGCTGTGACGTCATTTCCAGCTTCGTACCCAGCTTACCGGTCAGCAGAAGTCCGAGCAGTGTTTCTAGCCTCGTGTGCAGCGTAAGGGACGTGGCGAGAATAATAATAATAATATTTTATTTCCAAAAAATCTACAAGATGCTTGGATTGTCATACAAAATAATCAGTTTTAGAAAAATTCGCTGATTTTATAGAAAGACTTTGAAATTAAAAACTTTTTAAGGGCTATTTTGAATTTAGAATTTGTTGGAATACTTTTATATGGGATGGCAGATTGTTAAAAACTACTATGGAAAAATTCATTGGGGTTTCTTTGAAAGCTCACAGTATTACATTTGGGAGCTTTGATAGCTGTACCATGCCTTAGTATTATACTGATGTGTGTCCCCTACCATGGGTAAGGAGTGATCACGAGTTTTTATATATACAGCTGCGTAATATAGACAAATACAGGGCAGTGTCATTAGAAGAAAGGAGATCTCCATTTAGTTGAAAACAAATCTAGACTTTAAACTGAAAGTAGTCGTATCGGCGAAACCAAGCATAAGTAATCGCTAATAGCAGTTCAAATACAGCATACTGTACCGCGAGAGCGAGCGCGCTTGACTGTGTGACTCAGTGGGGGCTGTGTGGGACTGTGGAGTCGGTCGTCGGTGGACGTGACCAATATTGGAACGAAAATCAATGTCTTTTGTAAAGGATAGCGTCACAGGGGTGGGTCAGATAAGTCGGTCGGCGGCTGTACCGGATGCACAAGCCATTGTCTGCTGAGAATGATAATGCGCAAGAAGAAATCGTGCCTTTTCTTACATTTATAGGTATAGGTATCAGGAAACTATCTAACCTCCAGTTACGAAGGTTCATTTGGTAAAACGCGAATATTTCGTTTGAAACAGCCAATTGTATCGGTTATTTGTAATGATGTGCCGGATATCCGTATCCGCGATAATCCGAGGGAGAAGAAAGATCCGTATCCGTTAGTTTTTGGCGGATCTTTTACCTTATTAATTTTCAATTCATAGATGAAATTTTATATATATAGGTGATTAGGTAATAATGAAAAACTATTAAATTCCATTCAGATTATTTTTTATTTTTTAAAATCGTATTTGGCACCTTTATATTGCAAACATTTATCGTAGTGAGTACCATACCAATAGTACATAACTCAAAGGTACTAAAAAACTATCTTTATAATGAGATATTGCAGATCGATTTTTAGAAAGAGACAATCTGTTATGAGAGTTAACTCTTAAAGAGGGCAATAACTTTTTCCCATAACAGATAGAGTCTCTTTCCAAAGGTCGATGTGCAATATTTACCGCCGCGTACTCGAAGAAAGTTGAGATCCGTATCCGTATCCGCGGAATTTGAAACCAAATATCCGTATTCAGATCCGTATCTGCGGATATACATATTTAACGATCCGGCACATCACTAGTTATTTGTTGTAATATTTTTGGCTCGTGACCCCCCTTCTAAATTTAATTTATCTGTGCAGCTTTCTCGCTGGTTTATTATCGCTCTTAAAGGTCGCTGCACACGAGACTGGTTTTGCCGCTAGATTCCTTGCTATAGATTTGGCTGTTCGGTTCCGAGTGTGCTGTGGCGCTGGATTTCGCGATGACTTGTCTGTTCGCTTCACGCGATGCGTGTTTTGAAGCTGGCTTTGTAGATGGGTTTGGCGCGTGCACAGTGACAGTTCGAATGTTAACAAAAGTGAACGTATTTTGTCTCTGAACAGAACACACACTATGACGCCATGTTTGTTTGCGGGTGTCGCACATGCCTCAAGATACTGTTTCTTAATTGGTTTTTGTTCCAAACAAGCCCGAAAAATAGCCCCGTTTCTAATTTTGAAATATCCAGCTTGTAACCACGTACGGGAGCCAGCACAAGTTCTAGTAGTGATTCCAGTGGCACAACCAGCCTCGTGTGTAGCGACCTTAACTTTAAATAAAGAAAGGTGCTTGAACTTGCAATGTTCTCTTCGTTCCATTCAACGTTGTATTAATATCTATTTTTTACATATATTTTACATGGCCCAATAAATGTACTTTGGTTTCCTAATTCTCGAATTGTCTATTTATACCGCGGCATAATTCGAAAACGACTCGACCGATTTTACGTAAATTATCAACAAATACACAAAATTGAAGAGTAGACTATTTTTACATACCTAAATACGCTTAATTCGGTAATATGGAATATTTTGACCAACATATGTCAAGAATAACATTTTCTTGTTAATATATTTCACTAAATTAATAGTTAACAAACACATTTGACCCAAATAAAAGTATGCAGTAAAAACAATATCTTCAAAAAAACGAGGCACACTTGAATTACAAATTACATCGTTTATAAACTGTTAAAACGTCAAAAACACAATTGAAACGTTTTTTTTTTTAGGGTAGGTGACGCTATTTGATAAAATTCATTCACAGAAGACGTCACACTCCATTTCAGTAGACTATATTAATGTCAACATTGTATAGCAAATGGCGTGCTAAGTCTCTAAAATATGGTGTATTTCATATTATACCCAGCCTATTTCATAATCCCCGACATTACTCTTCTACTGTACATTGTCGTCGTGTTTTGTTTTGGTTTCTAAGGTTAAACATACGGAAGCCGGGTTGGCTCATTGGTGACTAGTGGAGTAGTGGCACCGCACACGGCCACTTCCAACATGTTAACGCGTGCACGCGTTAACATGTGTCCGTGTGCGGGATAAATGCAGATTTCTACCTTATCCTGGAACGGTAATCGAGCTATCTCTGTCTTTTAACTGTCAAATTCTGTGAGCAGCGTTACTTTTTGCATTGAGGTTAGGCGTAGCTGAAGTTTTGTTTATAGTGAAATAAAGTAATAAAGAATTTCAAAGTAAACATTAGAAATGAGTTTCGTTAAAATTAAAAATGAAAATGTTACCGTAAAATTACCTGTGATGAACAATAAACTCATTTCTAATGTTTACTTTGAAATTCTGTATTACTTTATTTCACTATAAACAAAACTTCAGATACGCCTAACCTCAATGCAAAAAGTAACGCTGCTCACAGAATTTGACAGTTAAAAGACAGATATAGCTCGATTACCGTTCCAGGATAAGGTAGAAATCTGCATTTATCCCGCACACGGATAAGGCAGAAATCTGCATTTATCCCGCACACGGACACATGTTAACGCGTGCACGCGTTAACATGTTGGAAGTGGCCGTGTGCGGTGCCACTACTCCACTAGTCACCAATGAGCCAACCCGGCTTCCGTATAAACAAGGTATCTTCAATATTCAAATCATATTCATGTTGTCAAGAGTGGTTTTTGCCGATATTTCCACGGTTCCTCTACTGTCGTCGTGAATTACATCCGGTTGGTCGATTGTCACTTTAAAGGACGATGGGTAACAACTGTTGAATAACTTTTTAATGAAAACAATGTTACATAGTTTGTGTAAGGCAGACGTAGTTTACAGTCGTCCGAGAAGAAACTTTGACACGAAGCCTTTGATCTGCAAAACACGTTGTGAAGACGTTTGTCGACGTCTATCTATAGCTAGAGTCACTGATAGTCCCAGTCGCATCGGATTTTATATCTATTGAATAGATAGATAGATAGGTCTCTTTATTTCTGTATCTACTATATAAAAACAGCGTAGAATGCGTCATAAATATACATAATATAATATAATTACTTACTCGGTACTAAAATTTATATAAAAATATTCATCCAAACTGTATATTACTTTATTTATAAGAAAGTCTTTTATAACTGTTTTTAGCTTCACAGCCTTTAAATTCCACACATATAAAGGTAATTTATTACAAATTTTTATAATATACGGTGAAAAATAACTATTACGCTATTTCCTAACATTAAATATTGGTTAAATATGAAAAATATAATTTATTCTATAATTAAAGTACCTAAAGGCAGCTGCTACAAGGCTGGAAACACTGTTTGGAAATGACGTCACTACGGCCTCGTCTGCTGGCTCACAAGATAGATTTTAAAATTAGAACAGGGGCTATTTTTCTTGCTAGGTCCTCTGCTTGCTCTGAGCAAGAACCAATCAAGAAGCAGTATCTTGTCACGTGGGGGACATGAACAAACGCCCACAAACCAACATTGCGTCATTCTGCTCAGACTCAGACAACAGACTCGTTTTGCTGTGTGTTTATATTTGAAAGCTGTCACATGAACCATTTAAAATGTCTGACACCTCGAATATGTTCGACATAATGCGACATAATTTGGTTGAAGTTTTTAAGCTATCCATTTAAAAAAACTAACAATATTTATAAATTATTACATGTCGTCAAAACGACATCTTTCGGAAAATTTAGAGGGAAAACGCCGCACAATCAAGAAAAGTCATAGAGGAAATAGGTGTCAGACTAGGCCTAATGAAGCCATATACCTACAAAGTTTGGGGAGAGTAGGTGTCAGTAAAATTGTTGCCGACGGGTACTCTGACTATAAGCACATTTTGTTTATTTGGTAGTTATGGAAATCATTAATGCATTAAAGAAAATCGTTCCACTTAAAATGCAACATACACCGAAAAATAATATGCTTGATAAATAAATAAAGTGCATAAATGGTTTCCATAGCTACCATATCAACAAAACTCAGTTATGGGGTGTAAATGAAATTCACTGTATACCTATACGCGTACGAAATCAATTGAAGAGTGAGAAGTCAACTGAAAACTTGTAAGATGTCAGATCACTTAACTTGCGTTACGTCTAGTCTAGATAAATGTTTCGTCGTAAAGATATCCACACTCACTTCTCCTCCATTGCCTCAAGGACTTCCAAGTGTTCACGGCTTGTTTATTTATGCACTTCGGAAGTGCTATGTGAAATTGAAACCTTCACTGGATGAGCTTTGAATCAACTGGTTTATATTTTAGAGGTCGCCTATAAATTATTTGAACCGTTTAGGAACGGGAAGGAATACTATCTCTTAAAGGAAGAGAAAGGAAATGACATTTAACGTAAAGTACAAGATTTCGAAAAAATATTTATTATTCAACACGCGTGAGTAATATATAATTTCGGGGCCCTGCTAAATTCGGGAAAAATAATAAATTACTTCATGTTGACGCGTAGAGTGTACTGTACGATAATAAATTTTCTGGACCAATAGGAACGCAGTAGCGAGCGGAAGCGTACAATAATGAATAATAACTGCATAGTTTCTGGACCAATAGGAACGCGGTAGCGATTTGTATATATGAAAACAGCATCGCAATTCAGCGAAAGTCAGGGCCATCTTGTGTGCATCGAAGGCGGTGGGTACGTCAATCAATGAAGTGATTTATTATTTTTCCCTCTTTTATCAGGGGCCCGATTACATATTACTCGTGCTAGTTGAATAAAGTATTATATGCGACCATTGATCAAAAGAGAATATTCCACTCGCGTGTTACCGCACTCGCTACGCTTGTGAGGCAAATTTCACGCTCATGGAATCTTCTCCTTCTCTCACTAGTCGCACAATATACTGTTAGTGTAGGAATATTGATCTTTCATTTTTCTTCTACCGTCGTCAAGACATTAAGAAATTGGGTCATTACAGAAAATGAAACGACAATGTTTGAAGAATAAAGTTATTAAAAACTGAAGCCTGTTCAATTTTTCTTTTTAACAAATTGAGTAAAACCGCTTTCATTTAAAAAGTAATTGAAAGTTATATATCAGGTTTTATATATCTGGACGTAGTATAGGTGTACCTATATATGGAGAGGTCATATTTTATCTTTTTATTCAATATAAAGGAAAAGTTTCCAGGAACTGAGTCAGTGCGAGCTAAAATAAAATATTAGTTAAAAAAATGTAGGGAGTCGTGGGACGCCTGGCAGATGTGAAACATAAAAAGCGAAGTTCTAGTAACTAAAATGCGTCATGTCGGCTAACGAAATTCTAGTAACTAAATATCGCCCTGTAACTAAATTTTACCCTGCCGTCTAGTTGTCGCCTTTAACAGAAGCCAACTCATACACAGAGCAAGCGTTACGCGCTGTCATCTAACGAAATACTATAGTAACTAAATTTCGCTCAGTTAACTAGATACCGCCTTTAACTAAATCCATGTTTTATCCAACGCACACAAACGTAACTTTCTCTCAGAAAACGTTACTCCCATAAAAGTGCACGGTTTTACCCTAACCAAACGCGCCATTAGATGTTTCACTTCAAAGAAACTTTTTAAAGACAATGAAATGTAGGTACCTACTAAAGTTGAAAAAATATTTTTTGAAAATTTGAATTCATAATTATATAAAAGCATAGGCTGTAAGTTACAACCCACGCTTTTATTTTTATGAACCTGAATTATTTTTTCTTTTTTAGTATATTTCAATACAGACTTGTCTTTAAAAAGTTTTTTGCACTATTTTATTTTATTCTTTTTATTATTCAAATAAATTAATTATTTCCTCCATCTATTTGAAGGAACCCAATTGAATTTTTTTTTATTCGATTATTGTTTAGTTAAAAAGGAATGATTAAAAACTCAAGATTAGGAAAAACTTCTCAGCGCCATACTTTTATTCGAATGCAAGTTTTTAAAATTTGGTTACCCAATTCGTTTGCGTATTTGCGCCCCCCTTGAGGATAGAGGACAACGACGCCCCCGTCCTAGTTCTGGCACTGCGCAATCTCCAGACGTTCATTTTTGGCATTTTTCTTTTAAATTTTATAGTATATCTCTCTTGTGCATTCTTACTTAATTTTGTTTTGTTAAGAATTACGCTTCGAAAATTTACAAGTTTCTTTAACGTGACTGTTCACTTAGACTGTAAAAAATCCTCTAGAAAAATTGTAGTCGCTGGTGAAAAAGAGAGAGAGAGATTGTGAATTATAGATGCTCAACAGCTGAGGTCATCAGCGTCTATAGTCGCTGGTGACCTCAGCTATCGCCAAATATCAAATTGTTTTTGCTAGCTACGTTTAAAAAATCCTTAACAAAATCTGGATTGTTGCTAAAAAATTTCAAAAAACGCATTTTTTATCATCCTTAAAGTTACAGTATTTTCCGGACTGTATAAGACGCACTTCAAATTTTTAAGATGATTTTTAGAAAAATATATGTTACTTTTGGATCATGATTTTTATTTATAGTTAACGTGAATTTAGACGATTTATTGAAAAAAATATTTTAATGTCACCTTCGGACCATAAGACGTGTGTTGAAAATGTCGAGAAATTAAGCTTGCTCAACAATTTTTGGAATTTTTGTTCTATCTATAAATTTGTGTTAAACTTTTTCTTTTTTTTCATTTTTACTTGATTTAAATCATTTATTTTTATTATTCTACAGCCGATTTTTATACGGTATTTATTGTATGACACGTTCGTTACATTTTCAGTGTCAAGAATGAATTTTACCCTGCCGTGCTAAAAGAAGTTTTACTTCAAAAAACTTTGTGAATCACCGGTTTAAGGACGTAGTCTGGTGTTCGGGTTTTGAAAAAACGAATTTATTTTTTTTACATTTTTAGTAAGTATAATATATTGAGAAAATACTGTAAAAATTTTAGACCGAAATATTAAATATTTACAAAGCTATAGCATATAGTCGAGAGCAGCAACGGTCTTACGGTAAGACTCTTACCTGCTCTTACCTCTCAATTGTTATCACGTTACCCTTATACTCTCGCAGAGTAGAGCAAACAAATTAGCAGAAAACGACGCCTTTGAAGAAACGGAAGGTTTAATATACACCTGGCATAGCTGATTAGTGTAAATATTCATTTTTATTTTTTGACGTGATAACGTCTTATAAATTGATGAATCACCAATATTATAAATTGATAAAACACCGGCTGCATGTTCGAAAAAGTGTAACGTAACGTTCCTAACGTTCCGCCTGACCCTGTGCGTGCTTTTTGCTAATTTCTCGCTCAATTTAAATCAAATTGGTTTGAAACCAGTCTTAAACGAAAGAGGAGAACATTTTACATAGATTTCGTATAACAGAATTTGCCTAAACAGTTTTTTTATACAAATTTATATAGAAAAATATTTTATACAAATTTATATAGAAAAATAGCTGTATAAATGCAATGTTGTGTAATGCATGACGCGACGCGGTCGGTTGTCTTTGTTTGCCGTACATGGAAATTAGAAGCAAACGTATGTCTTGTCTTAACATGAAAACAGCTGCATTTCTAATGTTTAATTCAATTTTTTGACATCAGTATATTGTGAAATGCAAAGCCTGCTAAGTTAAGTATTGGAATAACTAATTATTATTAGAACATAATACTTTGTAAGTTGCAAACGTCACTTTTGACATTTCTTATCATTCCGACACCAAGGATAAGCGGATTGAAACCAAATTTTGGGAGGTTTAGGTTATGTATTACGGAATACGTTATCACGTAAAACTATCGTCCGTAAACCGACTTTACAGACAACCATTTTTTTTTTGTAAGAAATCTGAAATTAAAACTTTAAACGCGTTTTTCTTAAAACTACGTTTTTCTAAGTGGCGCGGGTGATTGAAACAATTGTATACAATCGATTGCTTTCAGTTTGGCACAGGGTATTCTACACAACAATAGCTCCGTCCGGTACTAGAATTACTTAATTATAAAAATTATTTCTATTTTTTTTTACCGATTTTCAACGAAAAAAACACGATTTTCTCGTTGTTTTTTTTCTAAAACCCGCCATTTTGTTATTTATCAATAAAAATGTTTATTTCTAGTACGGGATAGAGCCGCACAAGCCTACGAAACAATAACCAATTTAATTTTTATAATTCGGTTGACTCCAAGTGACGTTATCACCCGCGCTACTCATCTACCTCCATTTAAAGTTGTCTACTTTAGGTTAAAAAAACAATTATAAAATGGCGTAAAATTAAGCAAAAAAAAATTTTTTTTTTTAGTTTACGATGTCAGTAAAAACATGTAACAAAATTGAAAACATCGTACATTATTTTGATATTAAAAAAAAATTCTGAAATAACGGTTGAAAACGAGTCTGAACATAGGACTACGTCCTTAAGGAAACTGTGTATACTTGACTTTTAGCGTTCTCCACGCATTTTTCGTTCTCGTGAATTTTTTAAATCCTTTAAGAAACAAACAGAAAGACACCTGGGGCACTGCATAGTCATTCTTTTATATAGTTTTTTGGGAATATAATAAAACTGAACATTATACTTAAACATAAAAGAGAAATATTCCGCTTTATACTTCAATACTTTTGAAAATGAAAGTATATCTTTAGAATTTCTTTAAACTGCACAAGTCGACAATTTTTGCTGAAACCGCGACTGTTATAAAGTAGGGAGACAGACCGAAAACAATGCAACGTAGGCTCTTCAGGAAGAATAAACCCTACTTACCGTGCCGTCTCTTTATAAAATCAAACCAAATATTTGCGTGTTCAGTTACTACGCATCGAGGAATTCTCAAGTACCTGAACATAGGAACGAGTATTTTCTGGTGGGGGCAGACGATTGTTTGTGAGCCTTTTTTTTGGCCTAAAAATTGTTATCCTTGATTTGCTCACCTATAATTTGTTGATTTGCGTATTTTTCTTTGCCTCGGTTCAAAAGACATTTAAAAAAATATCTTACTGACAAATGTTTGTACTCTATACATGATTTATAATTTTAATTGTATTAATTGACATATTTCACAGCATTTTACCTACATATGAAATAAATAAATAAATATCTAAACTCTAAACTTCAAAGACATCTATCTGAAATATATTTCTACTATTTTGCGAGTGGCCTATGAATTAGAAGCTCTCCTAATTGATACTATAATATAAAGAGATAAAATTTATGTGTATGTTCGTTTGTCGGGGGTAATATTTGGAACTATTGAACCGATTCTAAAAATGCTTTCACTAATAAAAAGCTACACCATCCCTGAGTAATATAGGCCACATTTTATTTTGATAAAAAATAAAAATTCCAAATAAACTGGCTGAATTTGAGGGCACGGTGGAAGTGCAGTAATTTTATGGTGGAAGTACGGGTATATGAAACCCGCTCGGCAAGATTGAGTCGAATGCTACACCGCTGTTGTGCCGTGTTTCGTCTCAGTCGCGTGCGGAGCCACGAGTAGCGGCCGTTTATACTATAGAAAGAAACGTCAAAAGTTCATTCGAAATTCAAAATTTCAAAGAAGTGTTGAGAAAGACATCTTTTTACGTGAGAGATATTCCATGTTCCTTGTAGTTAATTTAACACAACCCTATACAGTCTTGTGCCTGACTTTAGAACAAAATTGTAATCCTCCGATTTAACACGTGTGAGTTGGGTCGCATAGATCTGTTTAGCAATTAGGTTGTGCGACCGTAATAATTGCGAATGTTACAAATTTAAACGATTTGTCTTGTCGAGTTGACCAGAAGCTATTTGTTTTGGTTTATTGGTTTAGTTCCGGTACAGACGTTTGTTTACATTTTGACAGGTTTAACAAGCACACGTTTTAATGTCGAACAATGTATTGATGAGTTTAGTCTGCTGCATACTTCAGACTAGGGCTTCGTACACGTTAACTAAACTCAAATAATAACAATGCGTTTAACGTCCGTTTATGTCATAACAGACGCCATTCGCACCATTACTATTTTTCATCTATCACACTTCCTGTTATTTTCTACTTTTTTCAATTTCAACAAATTAATAGCAGTGGGCGAATTAAGGAATTTTAGGGATAAGGTAGGCAAGTTTTGAGCATAGGAGTTTGACAGGTAATCGGCCATGGCCTTGAATAAGGAGCAATTTTGATATTTATCTGGGCATTATTGAGGGAAACCATGGAAAACCCCAACAAGATGGCCGGTACAGGAATTACCGCTTCTCGGCGAGTGGCAGCAGGAAAAGGTCCCAGCCACAACTGCCTCCGCCGGGATTCGAACCCGGTGCTTCCCGAATGCGAGTCAAGTGCTCTCCAAACTAAGCTACACCGCTCGGCATCTAAACTCTAATAATGTCATGGTCTAAAGACCTTTACTCAAGAAGTAGTCAAGTGCTCAGAAATTTATATTGAAGACAAAATTTATTCCAGTCATAAAAAATAAAGGATACAATTTTATAAGAGAAATCCTTCTCAGTGCCGGCACAGATATAACGAGTGTTCAAAAAAAATCTCTAAGTAGTAGGTGGCTATCAATTTAGGTGAAATACATATTCTGCATCGTCTTAAATCTTACCCAAAACAATACCACGGTAATAAATCGTTCCTTTTAAAAAATTGGTTGCTTTTAAATGAGGTATCTTTTGATTATAGCTGTAAATGTAACGAGAAATTGTGTACCCGTATGTATTCGTTACTTAAAGAACCAGAACTCGTTACTTTCGTATCGTTACGTTACTCGGTACTTTTCATACGACATACAATCGTGTACTAACAGCATCAAGCATGTACCATCGCATCGAGGCGCGTCGCATACGTGATACGATATGACTTCGTTCGTATAACGTATAACCGCATCAAACGAGTCGAACTGACATGGATACGACAAATGCGAGTAACGAAATGAATTTGTAAGTAACGATTCGTTACTTCGAGTCAGACGATGTACCCGTTACTCAGTAACGAATACATACGGTTTGCTACAGCTCTACTTTAGATCCCCCGTGCTATTAAAAATTGTTTGGAAGTCGTAGCTGTAAATTTTTGACGTGATAACGTCTTATAAATTGATGAATCACCAATCTTATAAATTGATAAAACACCGGCTGCATGTACGAAAAAGTGTAACGTTCCTAACGGTCGTAACGTTCCTAACGTAACGTTCCTAACGTAACGTTCCTAACGTAACGTTCCTAACGCGTAACGTTCCGCCTGACCCTGTGCGTGCTTTTTGCTAATTTCTCGCTCAATTTAAATCAGATCGGTTTGAAACCAGTCTTAAACGAAAGAGGAGAACATTTTACATAGATTTCGTATAACAGAATTTGCCTAAACAGTTTTTTTATACAAATTTATATAGAAAAATAGCTGTATAAAATATAAATGCAATGTTGTCTAATGCATGACGCGACGCGGTCGGTCGTCTTTGTTTGCCGTACATGGAAATTAGAATATAACGTATGTCTTGTCTTAACATGAAAACGGCTGCATTTCTAATGTTAAATTCAATTTTTTGACATTAGTATTTTGTCAAATGCAACGCCTTCTAAGTTAAGTATTGGAATAACTAATTATTATTAGAACATAATACTTTGACAGTTGCAAACGTCACTTTTGACATTTCTTATCATTCCGACACCAAGGATAAGCGGATTGAAACCAAAGTTTGGGAGGTTTAGGTTATGTATTACGGAATACGTTATCACGTAAAACTATCGTCCGTAAACCGACTTTACAGACAACCAATTTTTTTTGCAAAAAAACTGATAACCTTTGATACGTTTGATACGTATTATTGAAAAGTGCCGTGCCAGTTTTTAGAATACAGCTATTGAACCGAATTTGAGAACACACTGTATATTCAAATCTCGAAGAGAAATCCATCAATTATACTGTGATCTGAGGGGTCGGCTTTTAAATATTAATTATGGCCTTGTATTTTGTAATTCAATTAATATTAATAACCGAGTTAAAACGTAGATTAAATAAAACAGTCCGGATGCAATGGCCGGAGAATCTATTAGCGTCGGAGAGACGAAATGAAGGCGACATCAGATGATGCGTTCATTAAATCATTTCCATTTATAACTTTAAACACAGAAGTCGCTTGATCACTGATGAGACAGGACCTTTATTGAACTACTTCGGGGAAGAAGTTATAAGTACGAAATAATCCTTGTTACTTTTAGGAGATTTAAATTATCTCTTGAATTTAAATGTCAGAAAGCACAAAAGAGATCTGTAGTGGCGGTACTCATTTCTCGAGATATGTGCATCAATAAAAAATGGACAAATTATTTTATTGGGGTAGGAATTCGTCTACGGAATAATCAATCACGCTTTAAGATATGACAACTGGGTAAGTCTCCTGCTGACTTTAAAAACAAAACTGATTATTTTATAAAACTCGGAAGCCCGGAAGCCGTTTATGAAATAACCAACTAAGCTCTGCTGCGGTTGCCATAATAACTTAAAGCGTGTTTGGTTTTCGTAAACTGCTTCTCAGTCCAATAAAACAATCTGTAATTGTTTTTAAAGACAACAGAAGTCTAACATTGTAATTTCCGTAGATAGTTTGAATAATGTAAACTGTAGATTTTGTTAAAAGACAACAACACAAACCGAAAATTAGTTAAATTCCGTTTTTCGTATGAAGTGTGAGAGAGACCGCAGCATACTTCAACTCTGTCCATATACGCTCTCTCTCACATTTCAACCTACCCGTAGCGTCTTACTCCCACTCACGTATATATAATACACGGTTTTGTAAGCGCCTGGCAGACATTTAGACCCGACAAAATGAGCTGGCTATTTTATAAAATACTAAATTTGGAGATATTCAAATTTCAAAATGCTCCAAGGATTTATTTTGGAAATGAAATTTCGCAAAGTTAAAAATTCACAGCTTGTCAGGCCTCACTACCCATCAACCAGGTCTTGAGACATTACAAAAGACAGCTCTCCTACTATATGGTTCTATTCTTTGGGTACAGACTACCGAATCCTAAAAAGTTAAAATTTGAAAAGTTCGTGACGAGAAAACCGGAAAAATACTGATTACAGTCAGTATATATAGGTAAAAGGTTTATATAGCAGCTGTATGACCGCGCCCAGCTTAGTGTTTTATTATGTTGTATTATAGCTATTGTGTCCGCGTTACCGGCTTGCGTTGCTGGGTTACATGATGAAGACCCGAAGAGAACGGATACCTATGTAAAACGCGTTATGTGTATACCGTATAATGTGAGGGAGTAAGAGTTTTTAGTTCACTAGAATGTAGAGAGTAGACATGCACCCAAACTAGAGCTTCCTTACTGATATTTCTCAATTCCAGAATTTCGAAAAAAAATTAAACGTACCAATTCCGGAACTGAAGAATTTATTATTGGTATTCTGGAATTAATTTACATATCAAATATTGAAACATTTTTGGTTTATTTGTCAGCCAGGATGTGAGCCTTAATATAGAATGTTTATCAATGATTGGCGGGCTATCTAGAGTTACCTACATATATAAAGTACTAGCGTCCCGGATTTATCCCGGTGCAAAGCTCTATGATTTATTAATAAATAGTTCTGCCCCTCTCTCTTTCTCTGGAAATATATTGCCTTCCCATCTACGCAACCATCCAGGCCCACACACGTATACTCACACCCATAATATATGTGATGGTATAACTGAAAACTCTGATAAGATTTGCATAAAATCCTTTTTTTAGTGGGTGTTTACATTCGGAGAGGAGTAACTCAGTAACTGTCCAAATTTCAAGTCAGTCGGGCATATAGTTTTGGAGATCTCGCAATGAGTCAATCAATCAGCGAATCTATTATCTATATATCTATACTAATATTATAAAGAGAACAAATTTTGTGAGTTTGTGTGTATGTGGAGGGTAATCTCCGTAACCACTGCACCTATTTGAAAAATTCTTTCATCGTACGAAAGGTACATTACTCCTGACCAACATAGGCTATATATTATCGCGTTAAAATAAAATCGCTTTTCGTGAAGACCAATTTTATAACAATTGACTTTTCATGTTAAACTCCGTTTAATTGACCTTGAGTTCAAATTATGTCAAATAATAAGTTCAGTCCATCAAAGTCGTGATTTTTGACAGTGAATTAATATGATATACATAGGTAATCTCTGCCTAAGAATTTTCGCGCTTCCACTTTGCGTATCTCTCCTTTAGAGTGTGCCGTCTTTCCAAACATCAATATTCTCGGGTATTATCGGACATATAAGTACAATATCGCCCATCACCATCGTCGCGCCTATGTTTAGCCACTCGCGCCGACGGCCGACTTCGATCCGGCTAGCCGCCGAGAAGCGTGTACTCTGCGTGTTGACATCGGATATGATGGCGAGCTACGTGACAGCTTGCTGTGTCTTGGGAGTTGGGACAATTATCAGCAAGCCTTCCTTAATCCTGTATCAACCACATGTCAGGGACACAGCTTGAGTTACTGATGAAACGTTAACGAGTCCAAAGACGAAATCTATCAAATTGAACTTGAAATTTAAGATGAAATGTGGGGTCATTTTTGAATGTCTTTCAGCCACCAATCTGGCCGTGCACCGTGTTTCAGTGAGGACAAAACGTAACCATATTTTGACCGATACTAAAATTGTTTACGTGCGTAAGCGGGTAGCGAACGAACTTAGTCGATGCTAGACTTACAAGCTTTATTGGAGGAACCATATGAAATTATAGAGAGAAATCGTGGAATATCTCGAAAAGAGTGCAGACGTTATTATTTCTCAATAACACAATAGGAAAAATCCTATGTTACAATTTAACTTTAATGTCTGTTTAGTTCACTGAACTTGGATTACCTACAAGATTAATTGAACTATATACAGGTGTTTATCGATAGTACTAACAGTGTATAATTTTTGTGTCGTGCTAGATACAAAAAAAGTTTAAATATTTTTTTTTTATTCAACTCAAAAACTATCGGAAACTTCAAACTCAACCGAAAGTGTACCTACATGCATTTTTTTTCAAATGGCAACATATATTACATAAATTCATATAAAATTGTCATAAGGTTACATAAGAAAATATTCATGAAAAACATTATCGATTTATTAATTAAACAAACAGTATAATTATTATTAATATTTACATATGAGTGAAGTGCTATAAAAAATAAGTATTACTGCTTGTTTCATTAATAAATCGATAACGCTTTTCTCGAATATTTTCTTATGTAACTCTACAGTTTTATATGAATTTATAGAGAAAAACTTGGAGATTTCGAAAATGTAATAAAAACCATTTGAAAAAAAAATACATTTACACTTCCGGTTGAGTTTGAAACAAAAAAAAATATACTTCAGCAGTTCAGATAGCAAATTTCGAGTTGAACAAAAAATTATTGAAAAAATTTTTTGTATCTTGCAGGATACAAAAATTATTCACTATTGCCACTATCGGTGAACATACTGTAAACAGAATTTGTTGAGTTGGTACCATGACTCCGAACATTTAGTGTGATTTTAATTTTTTCAGAAGGTATAATATTTCTGATTTAGAATACAAGAAAGGTGTATCCGTGTGTAACATCCGAGTATATCCCATTTGATTTTTTGAACAGATGTAGAAAATAATTCTAATTAAAAAAAAAACAAATGTCCTAGTCAGACTGTTTTCGCATGAATATGATGCTTAATGAGCTAATCAAACCAGTTAACCTTTATTAACATAGTTTAACACTAGCTAATAATTTGTTTGGTTTGTGTCGTGCGTCGTGACATATAAATTGAACGAATCGAATAATATTTGACCTCGCATAATATTTTATGAATGATTCATCCGAAATGTGTTCCAAACGCATGGTGAAATATTGTTTATTATATCTGTTAATTGTGTTATTATTGCATTTTAAAAATAGCGGTGTTTTATTAGATTTAATTAGACCAGTGGAACGTGAAACAAGCTAACCGACATTTTTTTTTTTCAAAAGCGAGTTGGATACGTCATAACCACGATGAGATGGCGCTGTTATCACCACCTGCGAAAACTTCGGTTCTTTCCGCCTGTTTTCGCCATAGTTACCTAAGTCGTTTAACGTCACAGACACTATACACATCTAAGCTAGGAACGTGTGCGCGTTACCCAGTAGCTGACGCCATATTGGTTAATGTGACAAATATTGGCCTACCGCTACGCTCGAGCTGGATCTCCTGGTCCTGATATAAAACGAACTTAAATCTTCAATGTATCTCGAAACGCGTTTTTCGATGTTGATAAAACTCGGTTTATCTGTGTATGTATAGTCTATACATATAATTAAAATTGAAGTGTCTGTCTGTAATATCGGTCACTTTTTGAACTCACACGGTTATTTGCATGCTATCAAAACGTCAACTACTGTTTTTAAAATTTTTGTCTGTCCGGGCTAATCTTCGAAACGGCTGCACCGATTATGATGACACTTCACAGACAAGTAAAGGAATGTGCCAGGAGTGATCTAGGCTACATTTTATGATAAAAATACGTAATTGTTTTTGTGAAATCCAAAAACTGCTAGAATTTTCTGTTTAAGAGCTAGAGAATGAAGATATTTTTCATAAAAATTGGTTGTCTGTAAAGTCGGTTTACGGACGATAGTTTTACGTGATAACGTATTCCGCTCGAATATCATATTTAATAATACATAACCTAAATTTTAGTAGCTGTCAAACTATATTTTTACCGACTAATAATTTGATCAACCAAAGCAAAATACATATTTTTAAGCAATTATAAAAGACATTTAAAAGAATGTATATAAATTATATATTTGTTAACAAACTGTATAATTTATCTGGCCATCTGTCAGATGTAGCTTTCGCTGGAACAGCCGAAAAAAATGTTGAACGCACACTACTCTCTGACTTCACGCGAGAAGAGAGAGACTATCGCTTATATCGCGCTCTCGCTTGCGGAACGTTACTCTTTTTCGTGCGTGCAGCCGGTGTTTCATCAATTTATAAGACGTTATCACGTCAAAAATGAAAACGATTTCAACAATACATGAAAAACACTCTTTTATTAACTTCATTTGTGTTTATATCTATGTATGTATGGAATCGTTCAGTTTAATTTTTACCCACTTCCTGCAGACGTCTGAATATTTTGAAATTTTGCACATAATATATTAAGAACTCGTGAGTTATGAAATACAATAATTTATATAAATATTTATAAATATATAAATAATTTATATAAAAAAAAACATTTGAGTGTTGGTCTTTAGGGTTATAATTAAAATTAGAGTTAAAAAAACTTGAAAAAAAAAACACTTTTTTATGACAATGTGGACTAAAATGTAAAAAATAATTTTTGAATAAAAATATTTTGTTCAACAGCGATAAGAAGCTCTCCAGCTCTGCATAGAGGGAATTTCTATCGTTGTTGAACAAAAGTTATTTTTTACTTTTTAGTCCACATTGCTATTAATTTTTTGAGTTTTTTTAAACTCTAATTCTTTTTTATAGCGAACATGTAGTTCAATCAACGAAGACCAAACACTGCCAAATAGGGGAAATAATTCGTGTAAAAGCGATTTTTGGCATAGTTGTAGGGGATGGTGTCTGAAGCAACATACTCAAAGTACTGATGGATGGGGGTGGAGCTAAGGGGTGGGGGGTGGTGTTAAGGTCCCCTTTTAAAGTTTTTCTTATATATCTCGTAAACGGTGGCTCATAACAAAAAAAATTTTTTACTAAAGCAATCTACATAAAATTCTCTACAAAAAAGGTCCTGTACACTTTTTCGCTGGGATCAATATTTAACGAAATATCAAAGAAGAAAAGTTAATTATGCTCAATTCTCGCGTTTTTACGTATTGGTTCAAACTTCTGGCGCACACGGCACGTTTCTGTAGCGTCGTTGGGCGCAAGGGACTGGCGCCAGAGGTGGTACAAACTGTTATTTTTTAATAACAGTTCCGTTTCGTTCCTGTTCCGCTTACGGAACAGTTCCAAAAACCTGTTACTTTTTAACAGTTCCAACGTTGGAACCTTGACATTCTCGGAATAGCTTGTAACATGCAACTTATAAAAAATTCAAATTATGAAATGTGTATGATTTGTATTTTTTCGTCAATTAATTCTATTATTCAAGTTTAATAATTTAAGGTACCTAATTATTAAAAATATACTTTTACAGAATGTAAGTAACAGTTGTTCTGCAGAATGCATATACTATGACAAAATCAAATAATATTATTTCACCGCAGTTCAATATTATTCGCGTATGTATTACAAAATTAATAAGCCGTCCAGTTTTGTCTGAAACTTTGCGACGCATGTTAATGTGATGGTGTGATACTAAAATCGACTTTACGTACAATGTACGCTAGGCGTAGGTGAAGAGCATAACTGTTGCAGTTTGCAAAGTAGGTACAATAATAATTGACAACGGGAACGGAGAATGTTTATTTTATTCAGAATAACGCCCGTTATGTTATTCGGAACAGTCGAAGCATTGGAACAGCCCGGAACAGGTATTTTATTATACTGACAACTGTTCCAATCTGTTCCTCGTTCGAAACCGTTCCAAAATAACTGTTCCTAGTATTTTGTATCATCTCTCACTGGCGGCAAGGTCACCGCCAACCAATCACGACGCACACGTGGAGTATGAAATGGAACCCGTCCTCCAACGTTTCTACGATTTGCCATCAATACATTACCTACGTCCAGAAACATTACGGTCCAAACTGTATGGTGGTTTTTGATGAATACAGTGATGTCAACAGCACTAAACGAGCAGAGCAGAAGCGACGAGGTCTGACTAAAACGTCGGTTGATATTAACTGTAACGAAAATACGATCATCACTGTTAAACAGGAGCATTTCCTCGACAACGAAAAAAATAAAACGAGGCTGATTCAGTTCCTCACCGAGAAAATGACAGCAGCAGGGATTGAAACAACTGTTGCAACAGGAGATGCTGATGGTACTATTGTCAGATGCGGGTTGGATAAGGCTGCCATTCATCCAACTGTTGTAATAGTTGGGGAAAATGTCGACTTAATAGTCCTCCTCATGGGATTGGCTCCACCAAATATTAACGTGTTCTTTATGAAACCAGGGCGTGGAAAGGTGGAAACCAAATTGTTTTCAGTGCGACAACTTCAACAGTTTCCACTTGCCAAGACAATAATTTCTCCTTCTCCACAGCTTCTCCGGATGCGACACCACCACTGCAATCCATGGAAAGAGCAAAGTGGGAATTGCTAAGTTGTTCACGGATAAACCAGACCTGACCCAAAAAATCTCAGACATTTTTAATGAGCCTTCAACATCACCTGAGAGTATTGAACAGGCCGGCGAGAAACTGTTTCTGGCAATTTACAAAGCGTCTAACCAGGAACAAAATCTAAATAAATTACGATACTCAGCTTTTTTGAGAGCATCAATGAATCCGAAATCAGATCAGGCCACCTTCGTCCTACCAGAGAAGCTTCGAAGCAGCACTCGTTGAGAGTGGACCTACAGGTATCATTAACCACAGAAGTTGTCAAATATATATTAAATATATATTTGAGCTAAATACTTACGTTGATCTTATTACATCTTTTACAGATACAACAATGGCTCAGCAAGCCCCTACCACCTACTCAATGGGGCTGGGCCAGAGGAGACGATGGCATTAAAGTCGATGACAACAAACGATCCTGTGGCTCCTAACTCCATACTCAACAGCATATTTTGCCGATGTAGGACTGGGTGTGGGGTGCGATGCGGCTGCCGGAAAGCAGAAATTGCCCGCTCCAGTGTTTGCGGGGTATGCTCCGGCTCATGCACTAACGGAGCCCCAATCGAAAACACCGTCGACGATGATGTTGATGATGATATTATGTTAGATTTAGAAGATAATTGGAATTTTTTTTAATACATGCCATACCTACTCAAAGAACTGTATCTTTATTTTATTATTGACCATCTTCTTTCCTTCACGTCTCATTCAATATTGATCCCAGCGAAAAAGTGTACAGGACCTTTTTTGTAGAGAATTTTATGTAGATTGCTTTAGTAAAAAATTTTTTTTGTTATGAGCCACCGTTTACGAGATATATAAGAAAAACTTTAAAAGGGGACCTTAACGCCACCCCCCACCCCTTAGCTCCACCCCCATCCATCAGTACTTTGAGTATGTTGCTTCAGACACCATCCCCTACAACTATGCCAAAAATCGCTTTTACACGAATTATTTCCCCTATTTTTGCTTCTTTGAGTGGGCTACATGTCCCCTTTTTCACAGTTATGTCTTTAGTGGGATATCAAAGCGAGACTTGGCAACATTTTTTCATGAAATGTTTTTGAAGGGATGTATAAGTATGTCGACAAAAATTATCCATTGAGAACGGCCAACGGACGAACGATTGCCTGTATAACGAATACCTATGTACTAGTGCGGCGAAAGTACACTCTCTCATGTCCTACACAAGTGGTCGACGCTCCGGAAGGCCCATTTATGTAGATTAGATACACATAGGTGTACGGCTCCCTCGTTGTAAAGCAGAGTCGTACGTGAAGAAAATGTCTAAGTACCTTTCTTATATATGTTTATATATTTTTTTTATATAATATCTACGTGTACCGATTTTCTAGAAATACAATTTAGGTACAACGTTTATAAATTAACGTTGCAGAACCGGCAAGTCTTGGTTATGTGGAAAAGAGTTTTGCATAATGCGATTTATGAATAAAAGAGAGAATTTTGTATAACGACGTTTCCAAACATAGCTGCAGTGCTTTGAACGTTTACTTACGTTACGCATTTTTTTCTTATTTCTACTTTTCATCTAAATATTTTCTTATCAGAAATCCTCGTCTTTTTTTAAACGATTTTATTTAATTTCACGTTCTGTATATTTTTTTGTTTATTTGTTTTCCAGTTCCAGTGATCGGATTGAGTTGAAATTTTGCACACATGCGTGGTTTTGATGACAGTGCAATATTATGGTCCGATCCGGCTTTCGTCCGGGTGCAAATCGAGTTTTTAATAAAGCAGATTGAAAACTTAAAAATAAAATTGATAATTTTTTTAAAGTTAAACAGTCTGGGGCAGGGATTGGCAACCTGCGGCTCGCGAGCCGAATGCGGCCCTTGTAATGTAAGGTTGCGGCTCTCCAGTTCCATACGCAAAAAATAATTATTTTATTATATAAACCCTTAAAAATCGTCCAATCGATCCATGATTGAGTACCATGTCTATCTGTCAACAATTTCCACTCGCGTTTCACCCGCACCGCCCCCGTCGCGACGTGTCGTCCTCGGATATATATATATATTATACCTATATAGGTAAGAAAATACTATAATACTGAAACGAAAATGTTTAGTGGCTCTTTAAAAACTGGGATATTTTGTAAATTAAAACTTTTGGCTCTTCCGTCTCAAAAGGTTGCCAACCCCTGGTCTGGGGGATTGATTATACTAAAATAAAATCGTGGGGTGCAAATAGAATTTTTAAGAAAGCTCACTAGAAACTTAAAATAAAACTGGTAATTTCTTTTTGAGTTAAACGGTTTTATTGTACAATTGATGATGTATTAAAAACTTGCAAAATAATTATGGGTCAACAGTCTGGGGCGTTGATTATACTGAAATAAATTCGTGGGACACAAAATAAGTAAGTACCATTTATTTGGCCGTTTAAAAAAAAAAACAAGGAAGAATCTTAAAATGTAGTTTATTTGCGATTTTTCACAAAATTTAAATTCTTTTAGACATTTTTAAAATTAATCATGCTTTTAGATAAAAAGGCATACTTATTGACCCGTGCGCATTTGTACATCTTGTTTGGTTTTTTTGAATGTTCATAGCTTCTAAATTTAAAAGAATACAGAAGGTTTTTCTATATCTATACTAATATATAAAGCTGAAGTGTTTGTTTGTTTGGTTGAACGTGCTAAGCTCAGAAACTACTGATTCGAATTGAAAAAAAAAATTGTTGGATAGCCCATTTATCGAGGAAGGCTATAGGCGATATAATATCACGCTACGATCAATTAGAGCGGAACATCAATGAAAAATGTTGCAAGATGTATCTCAAAATTAATCCGTCCGACAAATATTATCAGGTGAAATGCCTTAAATAAATATTGCAATATTAGCGCGTCACGTTCACAAGCCCGGATAGCTCAGTCGATAGAGCGTAAGACTCTAATGCCAGGGTTTTAGATTCAAGCCCCACGTCGGCAATATATTTTTATTTTTTTTTTATTTTCTACATTGCTTTCTTCTAAAATCTAAGGCTTACATTTCAATTTTTTAAAATTTTATCACGACTAATTAAAATTAAATAATATTAAATAAATTTGGTTTGTTATACTAAACGTGAATTCCTCCATATCAGGGATCAGGATACAGCATTTTAGGGTATCAGCTTTTTTTGTCCTTGACACCCAGTAAAAACATTAGATTACACGGTATATGTTTTTATACATGCCAGTAGCTAATTTAAGGCCGAAAGGAAGGAAGGAAGAAGGATTGCAGTAAATTCACGCAGCTCTTTGATAACTGACGTCGGCGCTGAATAAATCAACTGAAAACATATTTTAAGTCTAAAACGAAGCATACATCAATTTATAATAAGCTACTGCTAAAATCTCGTGATATGATTAATGATATTTTGTGTGGTTGATTAACCTCAATACCTCAAATAATCCCTGATTAGGACAATTTCAGCCTTTTTTGAATTAATTCTATTGTCTTAAATAGTAACATGATATTTATTTAAAATTTCTTTTTCCTGTGGAGATTGTGTTTTGTATGACACTTATATTGGTTGACAATGACCTTAGATTGTGAATATACCATATACTTTTATTCTATACTGAGCATAGGAATAAAATCGCAATCGCACTATTAGGATGCAAACATATACTTCTGTCTTTTTTTACGCAGTAAGCACTGGCGTAGCCAAGAGAGCAAAACAAGCACCGGGGACCCGGCTAAAGAAATTTCTAATTTGCCCCCTCATGGACCAAAAGCTGGGTACGCCCATGTTAACGTCATAGAACAAGGACAAAGTTTTTGAAACAGAGATACTTCATTCAGATTGAATGCAAGTACATCAACCAATCTTATCGGAGAAATCAGGGAATTACATCGAAGAAAGAAACGCAGATATATATTTTCGATACGCTTTGTTGCGTTCACTCACTGCACATTGAGTAGATAGGCAATGATTCATATAGTTAATTAATAGATATATGGAATATACATATTTCTCCATATGAAAAACATAGTCGAGTTTAAAATCGATCCTACTCGAGAAATAACTCATCGATTGAAACGACATTTTTCTTAAACTGTATTCATGTATTTGGCATCGTTTTTTGTATACAGTTTCCACTTCGATACAACGTTTTTTACGCATTTTTTGATAAAAATTTAGCTAGAAAAGCGATATTTTTCTATGTAGAACAATTATTTATTTTTGTGAGTAAATGTTGTTGATGACAGGGAGTTTGAATACGACATTAAACTGCTCCTGAAATATGGAAACTGTAATTATATGATCACAATCTAAGATCATTGTCAAATAAATTTTTTTGACAATCCTTTCTGCAACCCAACACAGTTATAGGTGATTTCAGAATTTTGGATAATTTCGTCTGAATAGATCGTTTATAGTTTCCAACCATTCATTCTTGAACCGATTTTTACGAAACTCAATGCACTATCAATTTTTACCTACACTAGTACTCGGCTACGATCAGATTAAGATACGATTTCTTTCAAAACCGACATTAACGCAAGTCGTAATGTTACTGTATACTATAAAAACCGGCTGTAGAACATTGAACTAAGTTGACGGTGAGGTAGAATACTTGCCTCGTAACCTAAAGGTCGTAGGTTTAATCCCAGCGGTCGGTACCATTGTTATTAATATTATTTTCTTGTTTTTTTTTACAATTATATCAGTTTTACTTCTGCAGTGTCTAGTGAAAATTACAGTCTCTTTTTTTATTACGGGATTGTAAAACAGAACAGTAAACTTTGAATTTAATTTTGAAGCTTAAAACGGTCCAAGCAGTTTATTGATTTTTATTGCTTGTTTATTTTCAGTCGTTTGTTTCATTTTATCCTTCGGTACCTGTAGAGCACTTGTCATTCTGTCAGTTTTATAATCATTTAATGGAATCCCACTTCTGCGATCCTGTTACATATACTCGTGTGATGGGGGCGTGTTTATTAGGGTCATATAACGAGATAAGGTGTCAGCATATTATCTTACCTATATACAGGGCTGCCACTGATTCAAAGTTCACTTTTGCTGACTTTATCAATATCGAAATCATAATTTCGGTTAAATGGTCAATGTTTTGTTCTACTTATCTTTATTACAACACATAAAACTATGAAACAATCGAATATCGCGTTTTCGAGATTGCAATAACATAAACTTCATTTATTTCAAATGGAGTAACGTATATCATTTCAATTGATCGTTAAAATGCATTTAATATATTTTTTGTCTGGACCCTTACACTTTAAGCGTTAAGTGTTTAACTATTACAGTATTTTCTACCATTAAAACCGAGCGGTGTAGCGTAGTGGTGGGAGCACTAGACTCGCATTCGGGGAGGTACCGGGTTCGAATCCCGGCGGAGGCAGATGTAGCTGGAGACTTTTACTTTGCGCCTCTCGCCGAGAAACGGTAATTCTTATACCGGTCATCTTGTTGAGGTTTTTCCATGGTTTCCCTCAATAATTCCAGCTAAATATCGAAATGGTTCCTTACTCAAGGCCGTGGCCGATTACCTGTTAAACTCCTATGCTCAAAAGTTACCTATACCCTATCCTGATTTCCATAAAATTACTTAATTCGCTCATTGCTATTAAAGAAGTTGAAGTAGAAAATAACGGGAATTGTGGTAAATGGAAAATAGTATTGGTGCGAATGGCGTCTGTTATGGAATAAAGTCGAGAAACGGAGGTTAAACGCATTATTATTATTATTATTTCCTAAGTTTAAATATTAGTTAAATATGGAAAATATAATTCATTCTAAAATTATGAAGTGCTTAAGATTTTAGTTGTTCTGCAGCTCTGCGGCGCTCGTAGAGAAGACCGCCACTTGCTGAAATTGTAATTTAATTAATACAAAAGCTGCTAATAGTTACAACCCTGGAAAGTTAGACTATCGAACGACACATTTAACTCCTGGTCAATTTAAAGGTGTACGTATTGTGTTCATTCAGCAGAATACGGAATGAGATCCGTTTGTGACGGTCAGTGTCGTATTTCCTATTATATACAAGGGAATGGTTATCCGCTTTTAAGGTTAGAAAAGCGCAGAAACGAATTTATAGGTCTCAAACGTAACGACGTCGAACTGCTGGCCAATTATATGAAGCGGCTGACATTTAAAGTCGGGGAGAGTAATTACAAATCCAAATGAAAGAACTAAACTAACGTGTAGCAGATTTGTAGGTTATGTCACATGTGCGTTGCAGAAGTGAGATATTGGTTACAGACGAGCAAACTATGTTAACTTTTTTTTATCGGTAGATACTATACTAGTACCTAAAAATTGTCTAATTTCACTGAGTCAGTGATGAACTTCACTCTGCGAGCCAATTTTGATTAAATTTGGTAATTTTGATTAAATTTAGTACATTGTAGAATATTGGGCCCTGTTCTATTTATATTGTATGTTAACGATCTAGAACTGTATCTACAGGATGGAATCTCTGTCACCTTGTTCGCTGATGACACCTCACTAATTATATCTGACAAATCCTCTAAAAATTTAGAACAAAAATGCAATGATAATCTACATAAACTCTTTGAGTGGTTCAAAACCAACTCGCTATACCTGAATAGCGACAAAACTAATTATATTCGTGAAATATAAATGAAAATATATGCCATTTAATAATAATATACAATATACATAATAAATACTTACCATACTTACCTATTTAATATGTAAAATTACCAATACTATTTGTAATTTTTTCAGTTTTGTGATGATAACCATTGTAATCATTTTCATTTTGTAGTGATAATGGCCACAGCAGCCGATTCACTTGTTTTTTTTTGTTAAAATAAAAAAAAAAAAAAAAAATTATATTCGTTTTCATAACTACCAACATAAAGGTAATCTAGACATTAATATAAATATTAATGATAGCATCATCTCAAGAACTGAATATACTAAATTTTTGGGCCTAAATATTGATCAAAATTTAAACTTCAAAAATCACTGCAAATACTTGGCCTCTAAAGTTATCATTATATGTTTATTAATTTAAAACAAATATTAACTCAACAGCAATTAATAAATATATATTATGCACAAGTCTATTCAAGATTAAAATACACTATTTGCTTTTGGGGTATGTCTTCTCAAGCAAATAGTGTATTTATATGTCAAAAGAAAATTGTCAGATGTATTGCTGGTGTGCCTCAGCGAACGAGTTGCAGAGATTTATTTAAGAAATATCGAATACTTACATTAGTTTCCATACTAATCTATGAATTATCTGTGTATGTTTATAAGAATCATAGTAGGCTCATCAAGAACTCAGACATTCATAACTCAAATACTAGATCAAAATCTGAACTCAGAGTTCCTTTTAACCGTTTAAATATTTCATTGAAATCCCCAAATAGTCTAGGTATAACTGTCTTTAATAAACTTCCCCAAAACATTAAAAAATCCGATAAACTCTCTAAGTTTAAGAAATACTTAAAAGAATTCCTACTTACAACCGCATTTTATAAACTGGATGACTTTTTAAGTTATGAATGATGGAGTTCTGGATGGACCTACTAAAAATGACGATTGTACCCATTTTTTGGCACCACAAATAAAATTATTATTATTATTATTATTATTATTAGTACAAGGTCATTTTTTTTAACAGAAGCCGAACTTTGGTTTTTTTAAATTCCAAAAAAATCGTGGAAATATTATTATAGGCTGAACGCAATAGGCATAATGACAGTATAAAAGAATAAATGGTTTTAGAGAAAAAGGATTTTATAAAATTTTAAAACCCCCCGACTAAAAAGAGGTAAGTAACCAAAGAAAATCTGTCGGGGGCTGTCATTCGCTGCCCTGAATTAAGAATAGGAAAATATCAACTGAACACTACAATTATTTACGTACACAACGTGATTTCAATGTCACATACTCGAAAGTTGCAATACATATTTTAGTTCATTTCAGGGCAGCGAATGGCAGCCCCCGACGGATTTTTTTTGGTTACTTACCTCTTTTCAGTTGGTTGGCTTAGAAATGTTATCTAATCCTTTTTCAATTGCAACGTCTATTTGTCAATTACAACTTTAATTTATACAAAGTAAACTTCAATCAAATTTAACGAAACGAACAGATTTTTCTTTCATTGCTTGTATTGTCAAAAAAATGATTTATTTTATAAACAGAGGTCATATTATGTATAACTGAAATAAATAAATTGACCGTTTTTTTCGAAAATTCAAAGCATTCCGCGCCAACCCTAGGGAGGCGCGCCCCACTGGCTGGGAAATCCCGATCTAACCTATTAGATTGTTGAAATGATCGCACGCCCATGTTGGTCATAGCATAACTACCGTGAGGGCGGCTTGCGCGAGCCTGCATATTAATTAATATTTAACGTAAGACAAAGCACCCACTCTGTGCATTACACCTGTAGAAGATACGCCCGTTTGTAGGCAACCGGGGGAACTCCCTGACCCTGTCCCTGGTTGTAAACAAAGCCAAAGTACCTCTGCCACACGAAACACTCACGTTTCTCTTCTTTCTTTGTTCCTTCTTTTTCCGTCGTGCACTTAAATTATTTGAAATGATTCACATGCACCTGGAGAAGTAATTAGTGCTGTAATGGTCGTATTTATAATTAGAGAAATATGTAATATATTTTTGCACGCCTCCCTATGAAATAGCTGCTTTTATAATGTCTATACTTATATAGCGGTTGCAAAGTGACTCATTTCGCACTAGTGCTTAAAAGTAGAACAAAAAAATTCGAAATGTATTTCCATAGTACAAGTATGAAAATCAAACGCAGCCTACAACTGGAAATGAACTTGCTCAAAACTGAGCTGTCAATTTTTTTTTAATTATGTGAAAACCAGCTATTTTTAGGAGGAACGTGCAAAAATATAGTATAAGTCTCGAACGTGATGATGGGACTCGTGTGACTAAAAATGCGCTGGGCTCGTTTTTACATAATATTCCCCCTCGTACAGCACGTTCTAGATAGGTACTACTACTATTTCTTCATCAGCTTCATCTGAAATGGACGCCTGGAACATGTAGTGTATATGTCGCCGGGATATTGTCAAATTCGTGATTTTGTAATTTCACTAGTGAAATTACAATATCACGATTGACAAAGATTCGTGATATTATAATTTCACTAAGTGAAATTATAATATCACGGGTTTGACAATATCCCGGCGACATATACATTATAATGGAATAATAATAAATTGTTTAGCTTGTGGCCGCGGATTAGCTCACGTGAATGTCAATTTTCTAAAAAAAAAACAAATTTGTATTGCAGATTAATTAAAAAAAACATATTTTGAACATGTTTAAGTCTTACCACGTAATAGTGTTTCTAAAGTTTCTAAATTGTGTTTTTAAAGTTTAAATCGGAAATAGCTTCGTTTTGTTAGTTTTTTACTTTTTTCCGTTGTGTATAATGTCGTTCAGCAAGAAAGAAAAGACGGTAGTAAATAGGGTTGGATGTGTAGGATGTAAAATATTGTTTATTCTAATAATGACATTAATTTCTTAATATTATTATTTTTAGACCTACATATTGCATAAACGTCTTAAAATTAATTCGGTGGACTCAGGGACTGAAAATATTGTCCGACCAAAACATCATTTCGTCATCAGAATGATTCTCAAAGTCTAGCCAATTTATAGAAAGTAATGATTAATGAAGATTTATATAATGAATGAATGATTTAGGGGTTAGTATGGCTAAATAGCCCGTTCTGCACGTCATCCTAGAAGAATCTTTATGCTCCCCCTTGTCTTGGATCTAGTCCTCCAATAGTTTGGATCTTCTCATGAACTCCAGAAGATTGAAGATATATATAAACGTTTGCATCTACTGTTTCACCTCCCACACACCCTAAATATATGTATTCAGTTCTTTTTACCAATCTGTCGAGACAAAACTTTCGAAACCAATTTTTTGGAAGGTAATCCTTCTGTGTTTTTTTATAGTTTGATAAATTGTTGCAACTGATACAATTTCGTCCCTGAAAATATTCAGTCATTCGTCAAGTCAATTTATAAATGCTCTTTCAAATATCTAGTTTATAAGCCATTTTTGTCGATGAGAAATTAGAATATTCCTAGATTTTTTTTATTTCAAATAGGGACTTCATATTTCATCGGTTAGTTACAAATATAATGCACCAATTCAAAAACTTTTGTTACATATTACCTTGAAATGCTCGGTTCCATTTCCGTATCTAACATACGAGAAAACATTTTATACCTTTAACTTAACAGTCGGTTAACATTTTTTTAGAAACGAGATGCGTTTGGCAGCGGCACAAAGTCACTTCCTATTACAAAAATAATTTGCATAAAAGTATGTTTTGTCTTCAGTGACGACACATCCTCCGTTAGATGAGTTCTTGATGAGAAATCAGTGGTATTTATATATAAAAAAGATACAAAAACGACGATGATGACCTAGTTTTTGTAGTATAAATTAAAAATCTCTATCTTTCATCTTGATCGATTTTATCCATAATTCAAAGTTTTTCTCAATTAAATGTCTATAATAAAACTTTGATATTAGAGGGAGAAAAGAAGAAAGATGAGTAGAATTTGTAGAAACATATTATAAGATATTACTTTTTTCTTAAAACAGTATTCTTTATGTTTAGTGTTTGATCATCATCAATAAAATAAAATTGAAATAAAACTTCTCATGGTACGGTAGGGTAAAATTGATTCATGAAATTGAAAATGTAACGAACGTGTCGTAATATACGTGTACATTGAACAGACCATAGAATATTACGGTGACGGACGCGTAGAACAGTGTCCTCGTATCCTAAAAATTGTTTTTTTTTTATTATTCTTATTTTTATTAGGTACTTCTAACTTCTAAGCGATATAAATATAAAAAAACTAGTACGTGCTTTTTTTAGCAAACATATCTAGCTATTTTTAATCATTGAAAATATTCAAAAATGCTAGTCTGGCAAAAAAAATAGGTTTTTTTATGTAAATAAATATTTATGTGTTATTTGTTTTTGTCTAAACTGAATTCAATGGAAATTTTACAGTCTAGCGGTTGTTACAGGCCGTATTTAATCAGTCTAAAAACTTTTATTTTTGTATAGCTCTATATCTGTGACAAAGTGACAAAACCGATTATGTCGATTATATTATTTTCTAGATAGGTATATTAAAACTAGTGATGTGCCGGATCGTTAAAAATGTATATCCGCGGATACGGATCTGAATACGGATATTTGGTTTCAAGATCCGCGGATACGGATCTTAACTTTCTTATCGTACGAGATGTCGCACGTCTGATAATAACTAATAATAATAAAACCCAAAAGAACCAGTTTTTTTTCAATTTTTTTCTGGAAAAATACAACATAGTCTAACTACTTTCCTCTATTCACACAGAAATAAAAATAACTCAGCTGGTTGTGGTGATTATTACCGGGTACGTTATTAAAAAAACCATTATTTTTTACGTTTTGTAAAAAGCTTTTATATGTAATAAGACAATAATGTATTTAAATTTCTTAGAGTACGCAACGGTAAATATTGCACATCGACTTTTAGAAAGAGACTATTATGGGAAAAAGTTATTGACCTCTTTAAGAGTTAATTTTCATAACAGATTGTCTCTTTCCAAAGATCGATGTGCAATATCTCATTATAAAAATAGTTTTTTAGTACCTTTGAGTTATGGTACTCACTACGATAAATGTTTGCAATATTTTAAATTATAAAATTAATCTGAATGGAATTTAACAGTTTTTCATTATTACCTAATCACCTATATATGTAAAATTTCATCTATGAATTGAAAATTAATAAGGTAAAAGATCCGCCAAAAACTAACGGATACGGATACGGATCTTTCTTCTCCCTCGGATATCCGCGGATACGGATATCCGGCACATCACTAATTAAAACAACATTTTGTTCTGTAAACACACCTTGAGTTTAGCAATAAATAGGAATATCCACCATCTATTTTAATAAAATACAATTAAAAAACACCTTTTGCCAGATAGAATTTTTAGGCTCTTATTATTGCAGTATCGGGAGAATATAAATTAATAAATAAATGCACGTGCTAATGTGCTATTATAAAAGCAAAAATTGGACGATTCAAACATATCTTTGGTCTTCTGTCTGCTCATCATTAAGTATCCCAAATGTCATTTTGGTATCTTTATTCATAGTCTAAAGAAATTAAACTATTACAGACATAAAGACAGACGAGCGGTTTTACATAGGGGAAGGGTGCGATCATTGGACCGGCTCTTCCATTGAACCATTTAAATATATAAAAAAATAGCATATACTGGCAACATACTATTAAGTCGCAAAGTAGCGCCACTGCTCCCATCGGGCCTCACGGTATCCTCAGAGCCGCCGCGACACGCGGCACGACTGGCGTGTGTGAGACTGTTTACGACGTTGAAAATATAAAAATCAAGTGATGATAATGCGAATTATTTGATTTGAAAGGTAAAAAGAGGAATAATATATTTTTAGTGAGTATAGTTTTAAGAAATATTTCAGAAATTTTTATATTTCTAATTTTTTATGGTGTTTTCATATAGATTCACCATTCATGGTTCATTCAAGGCGACCATGGTCCAAAGAAGGAGACTGTACGAAAAATTGTTTTTTTATTTATTCCAAAAACCATTACAGTTTATTGAAAATATAAAAGACTCGTAATAGTAGCGTTAGTAATATATAAAAATCATTAAATGGTTTTAAGTTGTCGCGTAGAAGGCAACCTTCCCCTATGGCAATGGTTTTAAAGATACGGCCCGCGGGCCGCATTCGGCCCTCAAGCCATCTCAATACGACCACCAGCCAGAATCTACCCAGTGAGGATTTTAGACACCTGACATATTAATGAGCTCCTCCGGTGTCTGGGTCCTGAAACTTAAGATAATTTACCCTTGTGATTAGCTTCACATAAAAATTGGTTTAAACTAAATAACCAAAGATTTTAATTAAGGTGACTGTGTACGCAGATTGTAAAATACGCACTCGGGAAATTTCAAATTGTGGCCACAAAATTCATTTTACTACTGTTTTTATTAGCTGTGATAGAGCATTAAAGTTCATAAAATTTGGCTTGCTGCTTAAAAATTTAAGAAAACACATTTTTTTGCACTAAAAATTTAATCAAAAAACGCCATATTCGTCAATATTTCTTTACAGTATGTCACGAGATTTCAAATTACGGGAAGGCAAATTAAAATTTTACAGTTTTTTCTTCGCAAATTGGTGTCAAAAATATTGATAAATTTGGCTTGCTCAATAATTTTTAACAAATTAATTTTTTTCTGTACAAAAATTTGTGAAAAAGTTATGCTAAATTCTCGTTTTTACCCGATTTTTATTCGCTTATTTAGGTCAAATAAACTGTAAAAACTTCGTTAAAAGTCATGTGGGAAGAATGGTGCATGTTTCTAGTTTATTTTGAAGCATTAACACCAAAGATTGAAAAAGATTTTCCATAGAAATTCTAGATTTTCTAAACTGATGTTTTTTGAGTTATGTTTACTAAAAATGATTCATAGATGGAACCACCAACACAAACTTTTACAGTGGAAGTAAATTGTTTTTCGTAAAATGTGTGATGTGCAGTAGCGGCTCGTATCATTTTTGATCAAAAACATTATATTATAGAATAGAATAAAATATAATCTTTATTGACATCCAAGAGGTATATAATAACGTCATATAATAATTTCAATTTACAAATTCGAAAAACGTGCGACGTTAAAATTATATAACTAAAATCGTATATGAGAATCATATGGACACATGTCCATCAACAATTTTTTTAATCTATTTTTGAAAGCAGGTGGCTTGAATAGCTTTTATATTAGAAGGTAACATGTAATATTTTTAATATTTTTGACGTGATAACGTCTTATAAATTGATGAATCACGTCAAAATAAAAAGATGAAACACCGGCTGCATGCACGAAAAAGTGTAACGTTCCTAACGTTACTAAGTGAGCGACTAGAATGCCTTCGGTAATTTTGAAGCAGATATCATCAACCGATTGAGATGAAAATTTGTATACACGTTTAGTTTGAATGACAATGCATGGTTAGCTGTGTGACGTCACTCTAAATCCAATATGGCGGACTTCTTAAGATGGCGGACTAATTTTATTATGGTTTCCTACAATATGAGTATCAAATAAAAGGACTTGCTGAGAATAACTCGAAAAATAAAGTAACGTCAGTCTAAAACCAATATGGCGGACTTCTAAAGATGGCGGACTAAGTTTTTTATGTTTTCCTACAATATGGGTATCAAATGAAAGGGCTTGCTGAAAATAACTCGAAAAATAAAGTGACGTCACTCTAAATCCAATATGGCGGACTTCTAAAGATGGCGGACAAATTTTATTATGCTTTCCTACAATATGGGTATCAAATGAAAGGGCTTGCTGAGAATAACTCGAAAAATAAAGTGACGTCACTCTAAATCGAATATGGCGGACTTCTAAAGATGGCGGACTAAGTTTTTGACGTGATAACGTCTTATAAATTGATGAAACACCAGCTGCACGCACGAAAAAGTGTAACGTTCCGTAAAGTTCCGCCTGACCTTGTGCGTGCAAGCGATAGTGCAGTAATGTATTATTAAATATGATATTCGAGCGGAATACGTTATCACGTAAAACTATCGTCCGTAAACCGACTTTACAGACAACCAATTTTTACCTTTGCAATTAAAATTAAACCGGTCAAGTGCCAGTCGAACTCGCACACGAAGGGCTCCCTACCATCGTACAAGATAAAACACTATGTACTTTGTTGGGATTATGGATTCGGTGACGGTGTATTTATTAAATAATTGAAGAGTTTAATTATTAGAAGATTGTCTTTTATTCAAAATAGAGTATTGGAAGTATTCCTTGATAGTGTCACGGATCAGAGAGAACTAACTATTAACAACTGTCTTATAATGGTTGTCCTTTTACCTCTTGTAATATTTTGGGTCTATTCTACGGTGAAATTATACCTAGGTTTTATGACTCGTAATTCGAGTACTAATTACCTTTACTTCTAAGAAAGAAAATAAATCCTTTTACAGGATTGATAATTCGTTTACCAAATGTTATCCGAAAAGAAAACTTTCACTTTTAAAATAAGATATCTTAAGAGGGATATTTGAACCCAATATTTCCACATACTTTTAAAACACTTTTGTAAAAGAAACAAGAGAAGTGCTATAACAATATGTAAAAGTTTGGAAAGTAATTGTATAATTTAATTACATCTATTCGAAATTCGCCGTCGTGGTGCAGGGAAGTAATACGAATGCAAGGGGATAGCACAAAAACGATTACGCACAAAGACACTATAGGAGGTTTTTTTAAAGCTTATGGCGGCCATTTCGAAATTTGCCATCTTGATTTATTTGTTGTTAGAGCGCCAATAGAAATTCACACTGTGAAAATTTCAACTATCCTACTACGGTTTATGAGATACAGCTTGCTGACAAACGGACGGACGGACAGCGGAGGCTTAGTAATAGTGTTCCATTGGCACCCTTCGGGTCCGGAACTCTTAAAAGAAAAAGTAATAAAAAAAAGTCTAGATATATTTGGAACATGTATTGACTTAGATATTTTAACATTAAATTAGCATATTATCGATCCAGAAAGTAATTGTGACCAACTTTTTCGATATTTTTCGAATTTTGTGTTAATTTAGAAACCGAATATTTCTTTAAATTTTCTCTTAAAATCATATTATAAACAACTTTTTTAATACCATTTTTCGATATATATTATACTAGCTTTTGCCCGCGACTTCGCTCGCGCCAAGTTTGATGTTGATAGATCAGTCAGTCGCGGTTTCCTTTTATATATTTAGATAAATGTTTTTTATCTCTTGATATGCTTAGATGAACGCCCAAATAGTTATATTTATTATATTATTATACCTACGCCGCTGCAATAATGTGTTTGCAAACGAAATAGTAACACAAAAGATATAAATTCTTCGCAGATATTCGTATCAATAAAATTAGTGAAATCAAATTATCCGATAATGTACGAATCAATCTTCTTCCATAGTGCATTTTGCATTTATATGCTCGTAACATAGACTTTTGCGGGTGCCTGCGGGTGCAGAGGGGCATGTAGAAATTGTGTAAAAATGCATGTAGAACTGAAATCTAAGTTGATCAGCTGGGCTCCAGCGACCTTAAGTGTGGATATCCTAAATCTTATAAAAAACCCTTTAAAAAATCAGTATGACACCCCTGACCTATGGATTTGATTGTTCCTTTTGAGCTACGGGACCCAAAAAATATCAGTAATTCTATTTCACCAAAAATTCGATATAAACTGTTTTTCCTTTTGGACACAGATAACGTATTCGTGAAAGTTTGTTTTTCCATCTGAAGAAATCAGGATTCATAACGCAACTTCGTGTACAAATGTGATATATGACGGTGCTCGTATATTCATAAACTTTTCTTGGTTTACATTTCTGGGAAGATGCCTCCGACTGTATATTATAGGCGAACTTCACCAATTTCTCCTGTTTTAAATTAAAAAAATAAAACTCAAATCGCGGTGCCAAACTCTGCCGACAATAAATTGCATTTACTAATACAAGCATTGTAGCTTTATTGTATGAACTTAAGTTTATTCTTTTATATATTTTGTGGGCTGCGTTGTATTCGCATGCGGTCGGAGACGTCACAATTGATTTACTATGAGAATTGTATGACTACATTTCTTTTTGACGTGATAACGTCTTATAAATTGATGAATCACCAATCTTATAAATTGATAAAACACCGGCTGCATGTACGAAAAAGTGTAACGTTCCTAACGTAACGTTCGTAACGTTCCGCCTGACCCTGTGCGTGCTTTTCTCGAAAACGGCCCTAACGATTTGGATGAAATTTACTGAAAAGGGATTTTGGGGGGCAAAAAATCGTTTTAGCTGGGTCTCATCTCTCGAAAAAATCGTTTTCTTACAAATTTTATCATTATAAAAATCAATTTTTTGACGTATGAAAATACTTAAATATTGTAAGTAGGTTTTGGAATTTTATATAAACAGTGAAACAATTGTTTTATAAATATTATGACAGCTAATCTTTGAGACTTAAAATAAATACGAAAGAAAGAAAGTTAAAAAAAACAATTATATTATATGGTGAGTAATTTAAATAAATAAAATTAACCTAAATTTGAAGCGAGAGATGCAATATCATAGATTCGAATTATTACAATTATTATATAAATTTAGGTTATGTATTACGGAATACGTTATCACGTAAAACTATCGTCCGTAAACCGACTTTACAGACAACCAATTTTTTTTTTGTCGCAACTTTACACCACTAGGTGGCGAATATGTCACGGAAAAGAATAAAGTCGTGTTTCTCAATTATCACGGTACAACTTAAGGTAAAAAAAATGTAATTCTAAACAGTATTCTGTCGACTGAACTAATATTATTGATCTCTAAACACTACCTATAAAAAAATTAGAATTTAGAAATATAAAAATTTACAAGTACTTAAATATTATTTAAACTCACTGAAAATATGCGTTATTCCTCTTTTTTCTTTTCAAATTAAATAATTCAGTGTTTAAATTGATAATTAAAAGTTAATCGTAATTATTTTAACATCGTCACACAAATTATTTATCTAAAGCCTGCTCATAAATTAGCATGTATTTTGTAACGTTAAGAACCGATTTTACGGAAATCGATTTTTGGATCCTTAAAATTCACTTATCGCAATTTTGACACCTTATTGCATATCTGTTACGTCGGGCCCTTTTGAACTACACCTCGATCGTCGAAATCGGTCCAGTGGTTTAGGAGGAGATAGCCGCTCAAAAAAACTGCTTTCCTAATAATATATTGATGTTATTTATTGTTTGTTCGCCATGTCGGGAGTACACAGTAATTATTTTTCCGAATATTAAACGAACACCCGATGCATTTACAACATGCTACCGTAAATCATACATGTGTACCTACTACATACTTACTTCTTTAAAGCCGTTGCACACGAGGCATGTTTTGCTGCTGGAATCAATGCTACAAGGATGGGAATAAAGTCACTTCGCTGCGTTATTACAAGCTGGATTTGCCGTTAGATTCCTTGCTAGATTTGACTACTAGTTTTCTAGCGCTGGTTTACTTAATTGCTTTTATGTGCTCGCTTCACACAAGACACCTTTTCAAGCTTACTTTGTTGGCAGGTTCGGCGCGCGCGCAGTGATAGAACGGTAACAAAAGTGAACGTCTGTTGTCTCTGAACAGAACACACACCATGGCACAGTGTTTGTTTTGGGAGTGTCGCCCACGTGACAAGATACTGTTTTCTGATTGGTTCTTGCTCAGAGCACGCAGAGGACCTATAGCAAGAAAACCAGCCGCTGTTTTAATTTTTAAATATATCTTGTGAATTAGCAGGCGAGCCCGCAGTGACGTCATTTCCAGCCTCGTGGTCAGCGTGCCGGCCAGCAAAAGTCCCAGCAGTGTTTTCAGCCTCGTGTGCAGCGGCCTTTATATGTGTATAGAATAGACTTGCCTGTTAGGTATATGTTCGGAACTCGGGAATATTCTCAGGCTGACTGGTGTAACCAAATCCGGGATCGATCTGCTTGTCCCATTTGCCCTCCAACCACTTCCGTATCCGAACACCGCGTGATGCACAGGTGTGGGGTCATACCAAGATGTGTAACAAGTGCGTTCAGTTTGAGTAATGGGGTCTTTTTTATACCGTGGTGGGGTTATTAAAAACGTTTTCCTTGTAATTTTGACACATGGCAACATACAGTGGGGTTCCGGTAAACGGATATTTGTTTTGCATTCTGGTGTTAGATTATTATCTACGCTGTTTTTATATAGCACATACAGAAATAATCTATCTATTATAGAAGTTGCCGGATTATGGAGTAATGTGGTTAAACCTCTTGTAGTTGGGTTGGGTAGCTAACGGGCAAAAAAACCATGTCGTCTCAACCTTCTGCCGCTTGGTTTATAAGCTATTTAAGTTATTTAGAGCATTTTTTCTTAGGATATGATATAATAGGTGGAATCTGGACCAATTTTAAAATAGGGGTGAGCAAAAATTTCAAAAGTGATAAAATTAAAAAAATATTTCTACCGCTTCGTTGTTAGGTTCTGTTAGAGCCAAATGACCGGGAAATACCAGCGGCAGAAATTTTTGACCAATTGCACCCTCCCCAAGTCACTCCAAAGAAAGTGGATTTATGATCAAAATTTCACTTTCTTAGGAATGGCTTGGGGAGCGTGCAATTGGTCAAAAATTTTTGCTGCTGCTATTTCCCGGTCATTTGTCTCTTAACAGAACCTAAAAAAGAAGCGGTAGAATTTTTTTAAAATTTTATCCCTTTTTTTACCACTTTTGAAATTTTTTATCACCCCTATCTTAAAATGGGTTTAGTTTCCGCCTATATAATATCATAATAATATATATGAAAAAATGCTTTAAATTATTTAAATAGCTTATGCACTAAACGGCAGAAAGTTGGGATGACATGTTTTTTTTTGCGCTTCAACTCCCTAACTATAGTACTTGTAGGTACTCGTAGGTACAACACAGCAAAAATAAAAGGAACGTTTTAAGTTTTTTTGCTGCATATGTTTTTTAAATGTTTGATTTTTTACATGGTACTTGATCAAAACATATATGTACACAGTTACTGTGAGAATAATAAACCAAGTCATAAATATATTTAAATCTTTGATTAACGTCTGATTAGAACTCTTCAATAAATAAAATTATCGACCAATTTTTCAGACAATATAATAACAAAAAATATAATTAATACATTAACGCAGCGTTTTCCAAACTGGGAGACGCGCCTCCCTAGGGAGGCGTGGAGCAGTCTAAAGGGAGCCGCGAAAATTAGTCACAGTGAACCATTTTCCAAATTACTGCTAAAGTTTTCTATGTAAAAAATGAGAGAATAAATGAAAAAATACCATCGTGCTTTATCGCGCATAGTTCAACTAAATACTACATTAAAACATAAATTTTAGACTGTATCTCGGGTTCAATTCTGGTTGAATCTTCATACAGAATATAACACTTTGTCAGACAAAGCTTTGAAAGTACTGCTGCCGTTCGCAACATCATATTTATGCGAAACGGGATTTTCTGCATTGGCTGCAATGAAATCCAAATATCGAGCTCGTTTAGTTGTAGAAAAAGAGCTACGAGTAGCTATATCGTCACAAACACCAAGATTTGAAAAACTTTGTGCTAATAGACAAGCACATCCATCTCATTAAAAACAATAATAAAATATCGTTTTCCATTAGTTTGTATGAATAAATTTTATAAGAGTAAAAATGTTTGTGTTTTTATTTTATGAAATCTTCAGGGGGGACGCCAAATGATTAAATATTTTTACGGGAAGCGTAGTAACATCAAGTTTGGAAACCACTGCATTAACGTTAATGTATTAATTATATTTTTTGTTAATATATTGTCTGAAAATTTGGTCGATAATTTTCATAAATATATTATTAGTTTAACAGCTGTAGTGTCCCCTCAAAACAAAAACAAAAACGAATTTTTCTCTCCCCTGCGCGTGTCGGCGTTCAATTATGAGACATCCAACTAGACGGGGACTGTTACAGTGACCCAACTGTAAATTCACAGTAAGAACAAATAAAACTTTTCTAAATCTATTCTTTAATGTTATTAGTAACCTAACGAGTGGAATAAATATAGTGTTGTATAGAATCCTTTTGTTTTCGGCCTACCGCATACGATAGACAATTTTGTTGATAATGATATTCATCATTGTTTCTTATGGAACACCGCACACGAGCGACTAAAACTGTTGAAGCGACAAACAAGTGCGGACATCTTTTTTGACGCTTTACAGTTAAGTCGCTCGTATGGGGTACTTCATAAGAATCAGTATTATCGACAAAATTGTTTATTATCGACTGTTTATCATGCGCGGTAGACAGCCCCAGATCTAGGGGGGGCAAACCGGGGCACCTGCCCCGGGCAGCAGTTTCAGGGGGCGCCAAAATCATGATAGAATATGCTTGAAAGCCACATCCAATCTGTCCTTTTTCCGATTTACTCAATCTGCTTTTTTTCTGACGGTTTCCCGTTCACGAAAAATGCCAACCATTATAATATATTTGTGGGGTTTTTTAAGTAATTTATCTCAAACGCTGGAGAGAGGAGGCGCCATTATCAAGTTTCTGCCTCGATTCGAAAAAATCCTAGATCCGGGGCTGGCGGTAGATCTTTGTGTATTGGTAAAAGGATCAATTATGTGCGATACTTCGCTGAAAAGGCGGGAGCAGGTATTACATCTGTGTATACGCTCAACATCGTTATAGGAAAGTAAATTTGATATCAAATGGGTTTTCATTGCCGTTATTAAGTTTGTCATCAATCCTAATTAATATTAAACATCGATCGATAAATTAAATCAAGCATTCGCCCTTTGAACCTTTCAAACGACGTAGATTGGGAGACTACCTACAAATCAAACGAAGAAATGCTCATTAACCATATTCAAAGGTATACATCGTGATTAAGTGTCGAGACAGTTCACGCCTTCCAATAATTAATAATTATATGTATAAACATTTAGTTATATGATATTTATGTGTTGTTTATTAACCAATAAAAAAGCGAGTGTGCTTTAGACCACACGACTGAAGTAAAACTTCTTCCTGCCATAATAATTTTAAATATATTTATTATAGATAGATAAATATAGATTTTATTTACACATAATAGTACAGATTGTACATGTGACGTCAAAAACATAAAAAAATATAAAAATTCCAAGTAAATTATAGAATATTGCTTTTTTAAAATCGATAGTTAAAAAATTCATCAATGTTATAAAAAGAGTTTGCAGTTAAAAATGATTTCAATTTTTAATTTTTCCATCTTTAAAATTTTGAAATCAAGAGGTATTTTATTATAAAGCTTAAGGGAAACATATGTAAAATGTTTTTTTACGGTGGCTAATTTATGCAGTGGTAATGTTAACGAATTTTTATTTCACGTTTCATAGTGATGAAAATCAGAATTTTTTTCCAAATCTTTTATTTCTTTTTTAACATACACCAAGCAATATGATATATATACGTAGCTGAAAGTGTCATTATTTTGTTGTTTACAATTAAGTACAATTAAGAATAATGCGTAAATATATATACCTCAAATTTGCTCATGTTAAATTCATAAACGAACAATAATATGCAGTCGGTACGTCTCAAAGTTTATCGAACACAATATAACCTCACTCTGTAGCACGTATCTACAAAGACGAAATGTTCAAAATATAATTTTTGATTAATTAATATGCAAAATATGTATATATATTTATTAGAATAATTTATATTACATTTAAAAGGATTTATTAACTAACCTACATTATTTCCCGTTACAAAATGCAGCAAAATTCGATAAAATGTATTTTTGATACCAAAAACCAGTTGTTTTCATTTTAAACGTCAAAATGTATTAATGCTCGTCTTTGTCGCACTCACTAACTTATATCTCCCTCTCAACTTAATGCTCCGTCTTTGTCGCACTCACTAACTTATATCTCCCAGCTCTCAACTCCGTTCGCCTCGAACGATTACGCACCGTCACGATGATGCACTTCCGTAAACGGCGTAAACGATTTCGTCAGGCATTTACCAGCTTACTCCCCAAGTCAAGCGTGCCTAAAGAAGTTTTACTTCAAAAATTAACATTTTCCGCTTTTAACTGCCCTAATGAAGGAGAAATATTCTGTCACTTACGACTGATTATATTGATTGGAAATAAATTTATCTTTGATTCACTTATAACTCTCACTGTTGTTACCTATAAGATAAATAAATAAACGAAACAAACGTTTTTTAAATACAAGCTTTTATTAGTTGTAAATAAAAATGAACTAAAAAGTTAAAAATAATTTTATTCTGATTAGAAATAAGTTGTTTTATACGAACTTATCACAGTCTCAAGTTTTCAAATAAAAGCGTGTCTTTTTGTTCGCTCTTGTTATTAAAATGTAACACGCTTTTTATTTGAAAACTTAAGACTGTGATAAGTATGTATAAAACAACAAGCTTGTTTCAATTTTTTTTTTTGGTTAATTTAATTTTAAGTTTTTAGTGTGCTTTAAAAGTGTGATTTGAATCGGACGAAAGCCGGACCGGTCAGTTAGTTACTATAATATTGTATTGTCATCGGAACTACATACAAATTTCAGCTCAATCGGATAACGGGAAGTGGGTCAAATTTAACTTGCAAGATTCGATTACAGACTGACAGACACCGGGACGGGTGAAACTAAACAAAAGCTTGTAAAATTAGCTCGCGCATGAGGTGGAAAAACAGAAATATACACTTTATATATATATGAGAACGATTAACTGTTTAGATAATCATTTTTGAATATCAATTTGATCTCGACGGTGACTGAAAATATTTTTTTCTCATATAGAGTTGTAACAATGGGCGTTTCTTAACAATTATAGCAAACTATAGCTATATCCTAGTGTTAACAATCTTAGTATTGTTTTATCGGCGAAAAATGTAAGCAAATAAAAAATAAGTTCAAAAACTAAAACCCGACTACTGAAAAGTATGAAACAAGAAAATATTCTTATTTGAGGATAGCCATGGTCATATTATGTCACCTACCCTATCAAAACATTACATTTTAACAGTAGTAAGCTCAGATGAAAATATTTTCTTGTTTCATACTTTTCAGTAGTCGGGCTTTAGTTTTTTAATTTATTTTTTATTTGTTTTCAATTTGCTCCCCTCTGGGACTAAAATTCAAAAATAAATGTAGCCTATGTTACCCGGGCCATAATAGCGAATCGATTGACACCTTATTTATCAAAATCGGATGAACAGCTTAGGCGCTACGGCGGAACATCCGTAAATACAAACATACATAGACTGCTAAACTCATAACCTTTCGTTTTGGCTTCGCCGTAGTCGGGTAAAAATGTAAATTTCGATGGACATATTATTATTCGGTTTAAGGATTTTTCACATTTTTGAGTTCTAAGGAAACTCCTTACTGAATTTCCACCTCGCAGTTCGAAGTACGTAAAGAACAGTCAGGCATGGGCATGGATTTTATATTATAGATAACTGTTATATGTTTGGAATTTAGTTTCGTATATAACAATTGAATTGCTTATTCATAAAAGATATTTTTGAATCGATGTTGCAATATGTTTCCAGAGACCCCGTTATGCTGTTTTTTTATATTATGTTGTTTACTTCCACCAGGAGAAGAAAATTGGAAATCTAATACACCTTTATTAAATAATACCCACGTTTCCCAATAGAATGTAGGTTGGATAAAAATAGATAGGGAAAAAACCTACACGTATACCTAGTTTCAACTAACCATAGTCTATAAGTATATACAACTGTACTCTATACTCCAAGGAACTGTATATATGTTACGGTTAATACAAGAAAGTAGTTTATTCGCGAATTAACTGGCTAATACCCGAATTAACCAACATCAAGGATTGGTTAATTCGGGTAATTAGCCGATTAATTCGCGAATTAACTACTTTCTTGTATTAACCGTAACATATATACACTGATACAGGCCGTGTAAACCTCCAACATTTACGTTACATTTTTTTAATTTATCTATATCTATATTTATATATAAAACAAAGTCCCTCCGCCGCGTCTGTCTGTCTATCTGAAAGCGATAAACTCAAAAACTACCGAACGGATTTTCATACGGTTGTCACCAATACACAGAGTGATTCAAGAGAAAGGTTTATGTGTATAATTCATTAATGTTTTGTGTAAATTGGGTGAAATATGACGATGATTGTTGAATATGTCGGAAAAAATTAAGCCGACTGGGAGCTTTCATCGAACACGCTGTCTACTTTGAGATATAACAAAACAATGCATGGTGGAATTGTTCCTCTTTTATAGGTATACAGAAAAGTCCGCGATTGGCATATGTCTATCTTTTATGGATATCTTACTATATCCATTTTAATGTTAAACGCTTTTCATGGATATCAATATTGCAACGTAAGTCGACGAAAAAACCGTGGCAATCTACAAATTCGAGCGAAGGCGGACCGGGCCTCTAGTCTATAATAAATATTGATTGGAAACAGCAATAACAGTATAGAATAACTGATAATAATTTATTTTTACTTCCTGAATATTATGAAATTTTCGTTTCATCATTGTAGTCAGAGTGCCCGTCGGCAAAAATTTTATTGATACATACTCTCCCCAAACTTTGTATATGGCTTCATTAGGCCTAGTCTGACACCTATTTCCTCTATGACTTTTCTTGATTTTGGGGCGTTTTCCCTCTAAAGTTTCCAAAAGATGTCGTTTTGACGACATGTAAAAATTTATAAATACTGTTTGATTTTTTAATTGGATAGCTTAAAAACTTCAACCAAAACGCTATAATGATGGTCTTTGACAAAAAATACGAACCATTTAAAATGTCTGACACCTCGAATATGTCGAACATATTCGAGGTGTCAGACATTTTAATTGGTTCATGTTATTTGTCAGAGAACATTATTTCAGCGTTTTGGTTGAAGTTTTTAAGCTACCCAATTAAAAAAACAAACAGTATCTATAAATTTTTACATGTCGTCAAAACGACATCTTTTGGAAACTTTAGAGGGAAAACGCCCCAAAATAAAGAAAAGTCATAGAGGAAATAAGTGTCAGACTAGGCCAAATGAAGCCATATACAAAGTTTGGGGAGAGTATGTACTGTGTATCAATAAAATTTTTGCCGACGGGCACTCTGACTATTGGAACACCATCTATTTTTATACACGATAATAAGTTAATAACATATGTTTGAACGTTGCCCGCATTGTAGCAGAAACATATTGTGACAAAACTATTAAAAATGCAAACCCTGTATTCTTTCAGAGCATATAAGCCGAGCTTTGATCAAAGACCTTTTTATTGTGTATACTGAAGCTCCGGTAGAAACGTGATAAACTTCATTTCTCTTTTCCAAAACTCTGTATCAATTACACCCTGCCGTTTTTATTTCATTTTTTCATGTGTGGTCGACATGTGTTAAGACTACGGACGAGCTGGATTCTAGAATTATAGCAAAAAAGACGCTATTGATATATTAATTTCTGTTGGTTTTATTTCCTTTTCACAATACATCAGTTGATGTGAGATAACGATGATTAGGGAAGCTCGGGGGAATCGTAACCAGTTCAAGAGAAAACTGTGAAAGACTATAATACTTAGTGAAAAAATGCTATATTTCGCTTTGGTATATCAGAATGTACCTACTTATAATGTTTCTGTGTTTCGTGAAACGCGGCACACAAAATTTCTCTCAAAATTGACATTAACGCGAAAGAAATGATGGAAAATTATCCCCGATCTTTTGCTGAAGAGCTTTAACTGGTGTTAATGGAGGTAATAATTATATATTATATTTCTAATGATCTAATATTTCACTTAGGCGCTGCTAGATGCTAGGTATAATTTTGATATTGATATACGTTTTCTAATTTCTGTCAAAATCTACATTAACGCGGATGAAGGCTGCTTATTAATAATTTATTAAGTAGATATATTATGAATAATATCTGCAAAAAAATATCGTTACGTAATATCCTTAAATAAGCGTATCGCCTACTAGCGGTTCCGTCCGATTTCACGCGGGTGCAAAAGAACGAATGGGGGGGAGGGACATTAGTACGCACGTTGATCTTAGTTTACCGAGATGAATGCTGTGTCCAAACATTATGATCCAAGTTACCGTTCAAAAGTTTTTGTCGGACGGGCAAATTTTGAGTTATATTTTTCAACATTTTTCATTGATGCTCTGCTCATATTGGTCGTAGCGTGATATTATATAGCCTATAAGCCTTCCTTGATAAATGGACTATCCAATATAGAAAAAATTCAATTCGAACCAGTAGTTTCTGAGATTAGCGCGTTCAACCAAACAAACTCTTCAGCTTTATATATTAGTATAGATAACCAAATCCATATGCGATGCATATCCTAGGTTGCCTCGGTCTATCTGACAAACCAGCGAAGCGCAGGAGTGACCACAGCTGGAGGACCGTTTATTTATCGTCCTATAATACCAATATCAAAAATGTCATTTATATGTTTAACTAGGACTATGTAAATCTCTTACCTTAGAATTTATTCCAAACAATATCAATATTCTGTCTCGATTTTTTTGACATTTGCGAAATACTGCTATGCAAGTCCGCTGGATGACATCTCTCCACTGCTATCCAACGGAATAAGGCAACCTCTGTATTTTAGTAACATTGATACACAGCAATCTTTTATTATTGGATTTATTCTCAGGTAAAAGTTGTATTGAAAAATGTGTGGGAACAAAAAAAAAAATATAAGTACCTATATCTGCAACATTTTCTTTGTAAAGCTCGAGTAGATATATTTTGTGATATTGACGAGAAGTTTTTCTTCTAGTTTTTTTTTATTCTTGTAACTATACTACTTATCTGGCTGCCTCTATCTCTGTGCGCATATGTAGTGCCAGTGGGAACCATTAACCATCTTGTTGGATTAAAATTGATAGAAAAAGGTTAACATATGATTAGATAGAAAATAAGCTTTGAGTTGAACTTTAATTTTCTTCAGTAGCTAAATTCTCTGACAGGGTATACGTTCCTTTTATAGATTAGCACTCCATAAAAACGTTACTTTCATGTATGCAGGGAATTCGTTCGTTCAGATGTGCACAAAATATACAGATTGGTTCAAGAAACAGGAATATGATCGTAGCAGCCAAGAAATATTTTTAAATTACCCGCATATAATAATAGAAAATTTTCGATAGTTCGTCTCGGAATCTTTAATATTCGTGCTGTTTCAAACAAACTAACAAAAAAAAAATAAAATGTTTGCACGAAAAATAAAATATTAAAAATATTTTTAACAAAAAAATTGAACCGACTTCACACTAAAAAGTAAAAAATAATTGCGTATTGAAATGTTTTAGAGTCGGTGTCACATCGGAATTCGAAAGTAGCAATTTAAATCTTACATGTGTCTAGTTCTCGGAATAGATTTCATTTTTGCTGACACCGACTCCAAAACATTTCAATACCTACGCAATTATTTTTTACTTTTTAGTGTGAAGTCGGTTCAATTTTTTTTGTTAAAAATATTTTATTTTTCTCTTTTTAGTGTTAATCTAACACTAAAAATCGGTGAACACACATAAAAAACATTATGCGTGCCTTTGAAATTGGAGAGTTTCCCTCGATTTCTCCGGATTCCACCATCAGATCCTGACTTGTTTCCGATGGGACTACCTCTGAGGTGCACTCTTTCGAATAAAGAAAAAATTTGAAAACCGGTTCATAATTGACGGAGAAATCGGTGAACATACATAAAAAAAAAAAAACAATATAATATATACAGACGAACATAGAACCTCCTCCTTTTTTGAAGTCGGTTAAAAACGACAAAGTCATTCTAAATTTAAAATACTCTAAAAATATGAAACCGATTTCTAAAATAATACAGCGGTAAACAGTGAAATCTGATAGATTTTAATTAAGTTAGAGGTTTTTTGTGGAGAGGAAGTGTTTTCGAAAAAAGTTTCGAACAAAAACCGCGGGTAATCGAGAGGGAAGAACATCGGTTTAGTTTTTTTTTTCATTTGGTAGAGACACTTCCGAGATATCAAGGTTATCTCCACTTTTTTTAAATGGAAACCCATATTTTTTTATCTCGGATTATTGTTCTTTAGGCCAAAGAAAATACATTTTGTACCAAACATTTTTCGATTAAATGCAGTCTTGAACCGCTGTTTGGTTCTCAATTCATCCCATGTTTCTTATTTTAGTGGATAGTGTGAGTCGGAAAAAAAACAAAGCACCCTGCTATTGTCCGATGCAATTAGTTTTCGAGGATGCTGAACACACGCACGCACATGCGCACACAAACAAGCAAAATGTGATAGCTCAGCCTATGCAAGGCAGAAACAGGAGACATGGGACTAAGAACGTAACAGCGGTTCAGGATTGCATCAAATCGAAAAATGTGTGATACAAAGGATATTTTTTTAACCAAAGAACAATAATCCGAGATAAGAAATATGGGTTCCTATTTAAAAAAGTGTGTGCGTGTCAGTTCCGACGTACGACTGGAGTTTACTCCTTAGATACGCTGTGTAATGTACTCCATCTCATTCTTTCGCTCGTTAAACTCTACAGATATATATGTTTGTCTCTTTTGTATTCCATCTCATTCTTTCGCACGTTAAATCCTACAGATATATATGTATACATATATCTATATTCAAGATTAGTCTAGCATCACACAAGTGTAATGTATTCCATCTCATTATTTAGCACGTTAAATCCTACAGATATAATATGTTTGTCTCTTTTGAAGCGGACGAGCGTAACGCCTCACCAATTGATTTTACTACTTATAAAACCGTACCGGGCCTTATAACTCAAAATCGTTTCTTAAGGAGTAAACTCCAACAACTGACGATGACCTTGATATCTCGGAGGCGCCTCTACCAAAAAAACGCTTCCTCAACTAAATAAAAAGGTGTTCGAGTTTTAAAAAGTCATCCCCTGTATAGTTTGGCAGTCGGTACAATATATACCCACACATAGTCACATATTATATTTATGTACCTACGTTGTCTAATCCTTTTACTTGATGTCGACTGCTTGAACGAGGGAGCATGCATAAACATTCAAATAAATCCACCGAGTGTTTGCCAAGTCCTTCTGGTATTATACACCGCATGTTCTCTTCTATTAGCTACTGTATTATGTGCTGATGGTCTTTTCTTCACCAAACAAGATAATAACCCAAGTTGAACTAGAACAGCGTTTCCCAAACTGCGGTCCATAACTACACCCGAAAAGGTTCGCAAACTCATCTCATACAGCGTAAGTTGGCAACACTGTAGCAGTGTATTAAATACTACACACTACAGAAGTGAAAGTTAATTACATAAAATGCACATCTATGTTGTTTTACACTTAAAAAAAATGTAATAAATAACTTACGTGTGATGTGATTTTTTTATGCAAGACACTTTAATCTGTAGAAAATTGATGGGGTCAGCTTTGCATTTAATACAAAGGAGAAGTCCAACGTATTTAACAAAAGTTATTTAAATAAATTTGCTCGATTTTAGAGCAAGAAAACGCATAGTTACGATGCTGACATTTCCGAATTGTGTTTGCACGTTTTCTATTTTATATTTCTGTAACATCTTATGTAGAGCAACGCAGACATTTTCATATTATTATTATCTCTTATATATGAGATATTTGCAGCTGTAATAACGTTTTATATGCAAGTAGGTATATTTCTCTCTTTGCTCGTCTCGAAATATTAAATCGCGATTATCAAGAGATTATGGGAATTAAATTGTCTATCATAAAATAGCGCAGTACAGTGGCGGTGTTGATGTAGAAGAAATTCAGCTTCAACTTTCTTTTAAATCGTTTCCCATAAAAAAATATTTTTTATACATCTAATAAATATAACAAATAAATGTTATAATTTGTTCAAATTCATAGTGGCAATAAATTCAATAAATACCACGTAATCAGATGTAATTTTATCACAAAATTATATCTCAGAACAGAGAAAACGTAGCATCCATGAAATGTACATACGCAGCAGCGTTGCCAGACGTCCCGATTTTGGCGGGATGTCCCGATTTTTAAATCAAAATTAAATGTCCCGCGCGAGACAGACTCAGTCCCGCTTTTCTTGTAAATAATTATTCTCTTATTGTAAGTTGCAATTTGTAACACTCACTCCACAGACTATGTTTGAAACGCCTTTTTTGATTTTGATTTCTGTTTTTTTTTTTTTTTTTATTCTGAAGACGAATAAGACTCAACTATTTAACGATAGGGTAAATCTGATTTAAAATATTATATTTTTATTAAAATACATTTTCTATGGCTATTTTTGCTATCTATTGTCACGTAAACGTAATTTTAATTCAAATAAAAAGATAAATATTTGAAAATTTATGATTATATACGTTTTTTCACTATGTCCCGCTTTCGACGAAAGAATCCCGCTGTTTTCACTCAAAGAGTTCCAAAATCCCGACTTGGCAAAAAAAAAACTGGCAACGCTGATACGCAGTGATATACGCACTATAATGAAGAAACTTTACCAGGCGAATGTAAAGCATGCACTTGTTATATCCATTGTTATGGCGATCATGGCGTCAGTACGGTCAGCCACCTAGTTGAAGTTAAGTGGTTGGATTCGAGTGTGCATAGACGGTCACGTGTTGAACACATTAACGCACAGTGTAGTACTTACTTCAATCATGCTATAATATGAAATAACAACGAATCCCATCATCGACGCCATTTGTAATTTAATTCTGACACCGTTTGGAAAAATAATGATAGAAAATATTTAAACTAAAGAAGGAAGTTAAAAAATCGGCAGGTCTAATAACATAAAATTTAAAAATTCCTGGTTTTCTGAATTCACGTGACTGCGCAATAGTCTAAATTTACAAAACCTGTTTTTGTTGACCTTGCTTGCTTTTAAGCACAATATGATAAAGATGATAAAGTATGGTGTATGAGTTAAAACCTTCCTCGTGTGCAATTTTGATACTTCAGCCCCTTCTTACTAAAATTTCAGCCTATGCACCTGGGTTTAAGAACAAATCTTCTAGCGTTTCACCAACTTTGGGGCTCACAAACCGCCACTGGCGATGTACGACTTGTGATCTATGAATGTCGATACTTGCGAAAAAAGAAGCGCTTGATAACGATGTGCTTATTACATTGGCTGTACTTACTTACCCCCCTACGAATCTTTCTCGAAATTGCATATAATATTTTTGTGTATTATATTGATTATCTTTAAGCGTTGTCTTAATATGTAATACTTGAATTATAAGCTTTTACCCGCGACTTCTTCCGTTTGGAATCAGTGTGTACAATTGCAGCCCCGGATCTAGGGGCAAACCGGGGCATCCGCCCCGGATGGCAGTTTCAGAGGGCGCCAAAATAATAATATAATATTGTTGAAAACCATACCCAATCTGTCCTTTTCCCGATCTATTCAATTTTTAAGTGATTTATCTCAAACGCTGGAGAGAGGGGGCGCTATTATCAAGTTTCTGCCCGGTTCGAAAAATCGTAGATCCAGGGCTGTACAATTGATATGATTGATTAAAAAAATCCATAAATTCAAGCAAAACTTTAATTTGAGACTGCTCTATAAACAATGTTTTTTGTTTTACCATCTCTTGCAAAAATAAAGAATTTGTGGATTCGATACACGTGAGCAAGCCACATACAGCTGGCCGTGCGAAAAACTCGCATATTTATTTCACTAGTGTATGTAGTATGTATCTATTTTATGGAATCTTTCAAATTAATTTTCACTCACTTCAAGACGTGTGAATAATATGAAATTTTGCACACGTAATAAGAACCCATTATAATACAATATTTTAAATTATAAAGATTTTATGCAAAAGCGATAGGAAATCTTCCAACTCGATATAGGTATGTATAATTTAACTTTATAACAATTATTATTATTTTATTCAACATATTATTTGTTAACGTAAGTTTCTAACATGAATATTATTTAATTCAACACATTTATTAATTTAAGTTTTTTAACATGAACACTACTTCCTAGTTCATACGCTCCGCTGCCATCTTGCCTCTGTTTCTTCACATGACCACCAGGGTACACCAGAGGCGGCGTGGCTTTTTAAGACGTGGTGCTACAACTTTTAGAATAAGTTTAAAATGAGAATGGCTTATTCAAAAAAGAAGATTTCCAAACGCTGTTGAATAAAATCTTTATATTTAAAAAAATATTTTTTACTTTTTAGTTCACACTGCTATAAAAGATTGTTTTCTTTTTGAGTTTTTTAAACTCTAATTTTATTTCCTATATTGACAGCTTTGTAATCTCTTTGGCAACATTGTTATATGCAAAGTGAACTCGCTCTACGGTGCAAACAGATTGAGGACCACTCTTTTATACGTTTCGTTTTGAGAGTAAAATTGTTAATTTATTTTGTCTATATAGGTATAAATTAAAAAAAAATGCTGACAAAAAATTATTATCATGGTTTGGTCAGTATTACTTCTTGTGTGTTTATCCTGTTGATAGAAAAATACAAAGATCGTATTTTTTTCCAAAAACAAACAAAAATATTGCAAAATTGTAAGTTTTATCCACTTCTATTGAAAGCTTAGGGCTCTCACAAGTTCTCTTTCCATTTTTGTCAGTTATTTTGGCATTTATTAAGAAATGAATGCAAAATAAATATCTATTTTTGCGTTAACTTGGATCTGACAGAACTAACTATATTTTAGTTACCTATATTTGTACTTATTTATCTCACAATTTCTGTAAATATATGATTCCAAAACTTGAAATAAGCAGTTATTTCAAGTTTTGAAATAGAATATTATCTCACTCGTTACAAAAGATGCTATGTGTATAGTATGTAGTATCACTTACAACGTGTATTAATAATTTGTTTTTATAAGAAAACTGAGAAAAATAACATGTTTTGTTATTGATTTTGTTTTGGATGGCATTTGTCTTGTATCATACGGTATGTACCCAAGAATTTAATATCATTTGTCAAACATATGGCGCCTTAATGTAACTACGTTAAAATTAATAACGTTGTTAAATGTCTGTCTCATTTTAACTTATAGGTATGTGAATTTGTTAGACAATGGCAAAAAATTAACAGCATTGTAAATTCTTACAGAATAGCACTAATAGCTTTTATTTATTTTTCGTAACGTTTTTACCAAACTATTAAAAAAAAAACAATCCAATATTGTCAATAAAAATATACCTAGATCCTTAAAATATCGGTCAACATAAAAACAGGCGATTTTGACACGATTTTGAGAACCAGAAAGTTCCTAAAAACCGGAACGCTTTTGAAAATTGTAACTTTCTTTTTCTTTTAGAAATTTTTATTTAAGTGATATCTCTTTACGCACAGTTGAGTGAATTGAATTCATGCATCTGAACGTGTAATGAAACTCTTAACCCCCGCTCGCCTGGACGTATGGATGTGTTAGTGTAGAGTCGATCCCCACCACGCTTGTCTCTAAAAACAGTATCTGTGCTTGTAATGATTTCTGCAGTTATATTCGTAGTGACTCATTCGAATAGAAGTTTCACTTCTGTAGTGTGTAGTGTAAACTCTATTTTTTTAAATTTTTGTAACTGCGTTCTCGGTAGTACCTACCGCTGCTAGATTCGACTACTAGTTTTCTAGCGCTGGTTTTCTTAATTGCTTTTATGTGATAGCTTCACACGAGACGTCTTTTCAATTTTGTTTTGTGAATAGATCTGGTGCGCGCGCAGTTACAGTTCAGATATAAACACAGAGCAAAACGTGTCTGTTGTCTGACTCTGAGCAGAATGGCGCCATGATGGTTTGTGGGCGTTTGTTCATGTCGCCCACGCGACAAGGTACTGTTTCCCAATTGGTACTTGCTCAGAGCGAGCAAAGGACCTGGCAAGAAAAATATCCCCTGTTCTAATTTAAAAATCTATCTTATGAGCTAGCAGGCGAGCCCTCAGTGACGTCATTTCCAGCCTCGTACCTAGTCTGTCGGCCAGCTGAAGTTCAAGCAGTGTTTCTAACGGTGTTTCCAGCCTCGTGTGCAGCGGCCTTTACTTATTTTTTATTTTCTCTGGTAGCACTCCAGAGTCCAAACATTCGGACTAGCATCGGCTATCTGACTTTCACATCGGATAGGGGTGAATAACGTAGATACAATATGGACTGTTGATTAATATGTAATTAAACGGGCCGACCAAGCTGTAATTGAAAATTACGGCGTCTATACGCGTTATTTGCCGTTTCAATTTAATAGCTGATATTAATTACTATTGACATTGCGTTGTTTATTAGTGACGAGTAATAATTATTATAAACAAATTTACCGATATATGGTCAACACCCACACTTTTACAAATATTTGGAATCGAGAACTTTTAATTCAACAGAAATATTTTAAAAATTCCAGCCAATTGGGCGACGGGACCATATTGACATTTGATATAGTATATAATGGAGAAAAAAAGTCTGATATTGTGTGAGGTGATGCGGGTAATGGCTAGTATCCCATATGATATTGGCTATTCGTTGCCATGGTTACCTACATATGTTCCACGTCATGTAAAAATTAATCACAGCATGCTTAACTTCTTTATTTATCGAGGAAGGCTATAGGCTATATAATATCACGGTACGACCAATAGGAGCGAAGCATCAATGAAAAATGTTGCAAAATGTTACTCAAAATTTGTCCGTCCAACAAAAACGTTTGAACGGTAACTCCGAGCATCATGAAATTTGGACACAACATTCATCTCTCAACTAAGATGAATGTGCGTAATCATGTCCCTCCCCCCATTCGTTATTTTGTACTCGGGTGAATCCGGACGGGCCCGCTAGTGTAATATAAATTCCCGTGGATATACCTAATACCTACATTGGGATTTGGGAATAAATAGGCTGGCAGTCTGACCTGTTTTCGCTACGCGCCACGCCGTCTTCACTTGGCTTACGAGGCTATATAGTGATACAAGTTCAACTAAAATTATTAATGACTTTTGAATTTAGAATTTTACTTTTCTATGTTCAAAATTATATACTATAGGGGAAAGATTTTTATAAGGAACAAAATCGATTTTGATTTGTTGGTGAATTTATACAATATATAAGTTCCATTTTTTTTAATGTCCGTCTGTCGTTTGTTTATACTTATCGCCAGTGGCGTATTTACCCAAGGGCCATGACCCGGAGTGGCTGCTGAATTCTTTCCATAATTGAAATATTATTGCTGTTTTTTCGTTAATTTATGGGGCGGCAAACCTTACAGGCCCGCGCTGGGCGACAAATCGTAAAATACACCAAAACTTGTTGGTGTCGAAACCAATTTTGTTCAAATTTAAAAACGGAACAAAATAAGGTCACTCAGTTTTATTTTGTTGAGTTTTCAGCGTTTAAATTTCCGTTTAAATTTTAAAATAGCATACTAACTAAATTCTAGATAATAATAAAAAACTTTTAAAAAAATTGAACCGTCAAAAAAGGGTCACTAAAAAGCTAAAATAATAACATTTTCAGGTCGGCACCTATTTAATATAGGTACCTAAGTTCATAAAGCGTGATAGTACTTAAATAGGCGTCGACCTCAAAACTTTTTTACTTTACGCTTTTTAGTGACCCTTTTTCACTAAAAAGTGACCCTTTTTTGAAAAATCAATTTTTTAAAAAAAGTTTTATATTTTTAACTTTTTAGTGTCTAATGAAACCGAAGAGCAACGTTCACTATGACAACTACAACTTTTGCAATATTTTTTTTATTTTTGTTGATTTTCTAAAAAGTGGGAGTGGCGGAACCGATGTTGCTAAAATTTATATGGGACCAACTTTGACACATAAAAAAGATTAATCGAAATCGGTTCACAGCCGGTGAAGATATCGACGGACACACATACAAAGAAAAACAATACAGTCGAATAGAAAACGTCCTTCCTTTCTATTTTTTTATACGACAAGCTAATAAACATGAAAATATTGAAATTTATATAAAAGAAAATTGACTTTAGTGTAAAATATTATTTTAGCGCCTTGAAAAAGACTGGATCCAATTCGAAACGTTGGCCAATAAAATGTATTAAATAAATGCACTGCATTGTTCCCAAAAATTTTCAACATTTATATCAAAAATAGAAAAAACATTTTTAGCCCTATTTTCACCTCTAAATAAAAAAAAACTCGGGTCGCAGTGCGAAACCCTGCCGACAATATAGTGTATTTGCTTTTATAAGCAGTGTGGCTCTATTGTATGAACTTAACTTTATTTTTGGACAAAATAAAAAAAATTACCCTCTAATACACCCCTTAAAACAACATTTTTTTACTTAATTTCAACACTACATACCAATTCAACATCTGTACCAAATTATATACACCCTTCAGTATGTAAATCCATATCAGTAAACTTGCGTTTTCATAAAACTTGTAAGTCCGGTCCTGTCGGGCCGATTTTATTTAAATTTTAGCAGCACATTTCAATAATTACTAGAGGGTTAAATTTCAAATTTGAAGTGATTCTGAGAATTTTTTCCGTATTTTTGGGCCCAAAAACATTTTTCAACCCCTAAATACCCCCCTTAAAATGGCCCGATCGGGCCCATTTTAAATAGGCTTCTTGCGATGATGGATTCCAACATGTGGACCAAATTTCGTTTAAATCGATTAAGTCTGTCGAGAGTTATCGTGGTCACACATATATATATATATATATATATATATATATATACATATATATATAAACATTTCCAAAAATGGTGCCAAACTTCTTAGAAACTTATGAAACGTCGAGAAATTTTGGTCCGACCCCTAGGTCCCGCCATCCGACCGACGCCAATAGTGTAAGTGCCTTATGGCAAATACACTAAAAATTAGAAATATCGATGGTAAATTTCCGGGAAATGGGACTTTTTTGTAGAAAATTTCCTGCTCTTTCAGAATTTTTTTTGTGATTTCAGGTATCTATAATAGTTTTTGAGATATTCGCATAAAACCAAACCCCTATAAATGTAAACTTTTGCAATTTTTTCGTTGATGTCATTCCGAATCGAATGACACCATGATCATAATTTTCGGTGAAGGAGGACTGGAATTCATCAAAAAGGGACACGTGAATTAGGCCAGGGCGATTTTTACGTGTTGTTCACACAATATAGAAGATATTGGCGCTACAGAGAGCACCGCGACGCAAGGCGTCGTCTCGTAACGTCCGCCCGTCTCGCCTTCTCTCTCTGTGTATCACGCACACACACATATGCAGTGCGATTCGTTCTTTGTCGGACGCAACGAATATTATACCAGCGTAGCCTTTCCACCAAACACGGGAACCGAGTCAACGAGTGGGATGCTTGGGTAGTTCGCGATACCCCACTGCGTTGTAAACACTGTGATGTGACAGTTGTATTATGCTACTGTGTAATTAATATTTAAATAGATGTGTACTGATTAGGGTTGGGATTATTTTACGATCAATAAATATTTGAACGTTCAGCATTATGTGAAGTTTGTATAGTAAACAAAATAAATACATAATTAAGTGTTGCGCTGTGAAATATAAATATGTTTTGGTTATTATCATTGAAATCTTTTTTAACTTTCCACCGATTATAAGTTTTCAAAAAAAAAAACGGGAACTCACTGGTTTTAAACTTCGGTTCGATTTCCTAAAATCAAGTTTTCATTAAATCTCGATGTTTTCGATAGACGTCCCGTATGTGTGTGTACAAATTTTTGTCGTTCGATAACTTTAGAGCGAAACAGCCGATTCGGATTTGCGGCATTCGAAACGGTTTATTTAAACTTAGATCTAATTGAGTCAGTCGATCAGATAGTCTCAAAGTTATTCAAAGAATACAATTTTGTTGTACGATATCTTCAGAGCGACTCAATCGATTGAGGTCGGGTTTTGCGGAATTCGAAAGGATTTATTGAGTCTTAGATCGAATTAGATTTTAGAGTAAATCCGTTGAGTAGTTTGAAAGTTATTAAAAAAATAAAAAGTAGTGTAGGTATTTACGAGAGTTCCACCCGCACCCTCACCGGAAACTGAAACAGTCACGAAACAGCTTCTGGTGAGGGAAAGTTAGATCAGAACTCGTATAAATACAATGCTATAAAAATTAAAAATAACATTTTCACATTTTTGTCGCATTATTCCTAATCTACTTGTTTTGATTTTTTATAAACTTCTGTGTTATAAACAATAGTATGAATTTATTGTAACGCATTTAACACATAGCGGGGAGTTTTAGGGTCTACCCACGGGTCAACCGGTTTCCACATTTTTTACCACCAATTCTGTCTAATATAGTTAATACAAGTAAATCTATACCTATAACATTAAACTTTTGAATTTTCGCGATATTTTTAATAGTTTCTGTAATTGATGTTAAATAGAAATATACTTACCTAGAATTTTACAAAATATACCTGTCTGTATGTCTCTATGTTTTGTTTGCTTATTTTCGTGAACTACGTCATTATTTTCGCTAAAATTATTATCAATCGTTAGCTTTAAGTTTAACTTAAATTTTAAGATACATTAAGTTAGGAAGCCGCAGAATCTCATTGTGTGCGAATAGAGGGTGATCAAAGCCGCGGGTACTACTTCTAAATAAATATTTTAAATTCGATCTGTCCGTCAGTTGTCTGTGGAGTGTGAAGTTAAATAAGTACATATTTGGTTTTCTAATATGACCAAGGTTCATCACAGAGGTTGCCTCGATCCATCTGACCAATCAGCGTAACCGCTCGAATGACGTCAATTAACGGACGTTCATATTTTTATAAACCTCTAAGGACTATACCAAAAATGTAATTTATATTGTATTAGAGCTATGTAATTCCTTTACCATAAAAATTCAATTTATTCCAAATAACACCAATATTCTGTCTTTTGATTTCTTAAATACGGCCATTAACAGCTGTTGCCACGCAATCAATTGACAGACCCACTCCTCACTACAACCCAACGAAATGAGACAACCTCTGTAATTTATCAACCTTGTCCGACAGTGGTCTATGAAGTTACGTAAGTTAGATAATAATATGATGTCACTTGTAACTTGAAAGGTCAGTCGAGTTTTAAACATCTTAAGGCCTAGTTTATATGAGAGGCGTTCAACGCGCGTTAGCCCAACGCGCGTTTACAGTTTCTATACAATTGTATAGAACTGTTTACATGATAACGCGCGCTCAACGCGCCACCAACGCGCGTTATCATGTAAACAGTTCTATACAATTGTATAGAAACTGTAAACGCGCGTTGGGCTAACGCGCGTTGAACGCCTCTCATATAAACTAGGCCTAAGGCTAGGTTTAGGCCTAGCACACATGAAGAGCGTTCAACGCGCGTTGGCCCAACGCGCGTTTACAACTTCTATACAGTTGTATATAACTGTTTACATGATAACGCGCGTTCAACGCGACACCAACGCGCGTTATCATATAAACAGTTATATACAATTGTATAGAAACTATAAACGCGCGTTGGGCTAACGCGCGTTGAACGCCTCTCATATAAACCTAGCCTAATGTAAATATTTTAAATCAAACTGATAAGGTTCAAAAAGACTATAAAATAATACATAATTATATCATTAATTCTCAACTCAACCGTGCGCAACAATTGAAGTACAACTCAAATGTAAAATAGTATAACGTGACGTCTGTCTGTATTTTGTATGTGTGATACCTAAACGGGAAAACGTATTTCCAGAATTTTTGTCTGTCTGTAATAGTGATGCCGCCTCGTCTCGTCGAGAAAACGTCCAATCTCGTTTCTCGATGATTTCTTTCTAATCTCGATAGTGGCAATTTAATCGAACTACGAAACAAGAAGAATCTTTCATTTCGTGTCGAGATTACCTATTTTGTCTGCCCGGCATCACGCGCGTACGATCGAACACAAAGAATGGATTTTAACGCGAACGAAGTCGCGGGAGGTTGATACTTTTGTGTATAAAAAGTGTATTTTGAATCGTGAACGATCTATTCATTCACTGATGTCGCATTTTCATTCTAAATAAATTCAATTGTCGCTTTATATCTCGTTTACGCCATTTAGTTCAAGGAACGTAATGAACATTGTCATTAAAATAATATAAGTGTACGTGATACGACGTGAAAAACTAAACTTACAGTAAAATTAAATCTCTGTTTTTTTTGGGTTACAGAGTCAGTGAATTTTTGAAAATGTATTAAAAACATGTTTCTAGAACTTGTCTAATTTTAGTGATTTGTGTTAGATTCCTGTACGCTCATTTATGATAAATAAATAATCGATAAATCAATATCCGAACCTTAAATGTGAGGATTTATAATGTTATCAATATGTGCTGAGTGTTGAAGCGTGTAAAAAAATGCTTTTTCTCAAACGTTTATGTGTGCGTGTTTTCGTGATAATGTCACGGACTGAATAAATTGGTGAATTGTTCTTAATAATTAAACTGTAAGTAAAATCAATTATTTGTTAATTACAGCTTCCCAGTTTGAGATCAGATATTAGCATAACCCAGGTTAGAAACTAATAGGCGAAATGCTAAATGAATCGTTCTCCACGTCTTTGTTCGACACGTGTTTTGAATAAACACAAAACGGGTTTATCCTCGGGCCCCGTTTTAATTACTGCTTTTGACAATTCAGGACGGATTGAATAACCTCACAATCCTACTGTTGAGCATTTCTAAAGGAACAACATGTTTAATTTACAGGGCTTTCCAATAAAAGTGAGAGAATTTTAAAACCAATACGCGGTCATGTGTAATTTGATGATCCGTACATTTTTTGACGGTTTGACAAATCATTTTGGATAGCTATACATTGCAACAACGCTTTGAAACAATGCGTATTTATTATCGTCATCGAAAAGCCCTTTCTGTTCGAACAGCGTTCTGCACGCTATTAGAAATTTATCAACCTACAAAAGGCACAATTCGTCGAATTTTCCGGAAATTAATCAACATATGTGAGTCGTCAAAACGTTCGCTTGAATGAAAATATTGCTGTTGTAGAAACCAAATCTCTCATCGTAAAACTTGGAGTTTCTTAAACCATAACTTGGTGAATTTTGCGTAAATACGTATGTATTTTTTCTTATAATATTTAATTGATCCAAGAAAATAAGTCAAAAAGCCATTTGTAGCGTCAATAATTAGGTGATCAAGCCCTGGGGCAGTTAGAAAAAAAATTAAGACATTAATTATTACCGGTCAAGTGTTATTTACTATTCTATTGGTAACTAGCGGCCCAGTCCGGCTTTGTTCGAATTTGTAGATTGCCACTGTTTTTTCGTCGACTAAAAGCGCTTAACATTAAAATGGGTATAGTAAGCTATCCTTAAAAAATAGACATATACCATCGCGGACTTTTCTGTAGACCTATAAAAGAGGAACAATTCCACCATACATTGTTTTGTTATATCTCAAAGGTATTTGGCAGCGTTTTTGATGAAAGCTACCAGCCGGCATGATTTTTTTCCGACATCTTCAACAACCATCGTCATATTTCAAGCAATTTACACAAAACATTAATGAATTTATACACATAAACCTTTCTCTTGTTTCTCCGTCCATTGGTGAAAACCGTATGAAAATCCGTTCGGAAGTTTTTGACTTTATCGCGCTCAGACAGGCAGACAGACACGGCGTGTAGTGATATTATTATTTAATTGGTGCAAAAAATATTCTATCAGTCAGAATTTTCGGTGTTCCTTGGTGCTTCCGATTTCATTCATCGAAGTTTCACTGTATACGTTATACACTGAACCTTTTTGTATTCTTTCTCATACATAAATATATACTAAAATTTTGATTTCTATTTTTATTTTACAATTTATACCAATATTATTGAATTCTGAAGCATGCTCGTTTGCATAATGTTATGCAGAATTATAATAACAATTGCTCCAGAAATTCTTGCATCGACGTAGATTGCAAAACGAACCGATATATACAGTCGACCATAAATTCGTGTTCACTATTTGTGATTATTAAATTGCGTGCAGAAATCCGTGATGTTTATATTTTATTTATTTTTTTATATAGTTCCGCTATACAGTGTGTTCACCGATAGTCATAAGTGGTAACAGTTAATAATTCGTGTATCCTACTAGACACAAAAAAATTTAAATAGTTTTTTTTTGTTCAACTCGTATTTTACTATCGGAAACTGCTGAGGTATATTTTTTATACTTTGCACTCAACCTCTATAAATTCATATAAAATTGTCTCAGGGTTACATGAGAAATTTATTTTCATCTTCAGGGCCTCAAGTTGATCTAAATCACTAAATGCTGATTAATTGACCATTTGACCAGCTTGAGATCTTGAAGATGAAAATAAATTTTTCGAAACGTTGCCCACTAGCGTAACATTGCTAAAGCTTATTTCTTGATCCTCAACCAAATCTTCCTTCATCGTGATAATTATTACTGTTTCGTGAAAATACTCATGAGTAGCGCACATTAGACCAGCGCCCGAAACCAGCAACGACCGTTAGAGCAAATCGTGTCGGTTGGGTACAATTCTAACCTGCAATTTCTATAATATACAAATATTAAGAGCACTGTGGTTGAAACAAAAATCAAAAAATAAAGAATAGTTACTTCTTACCACAACAGTTTTATTAGCGGATGTACATTTCGGGAGCTATGCTCTATACTTTCATCTTCAGCAAACACTAAACTCGTTTAGTGTTTGCTGTATATAGAGAGCTTAGCTCCCGAAATGTGCATCCGCTAATAAAACAGTTATGGTAACTGGTAAGAAGTAACTATTCTTTTTTGTTTTATTTGCAATTTCTATGTCGACTTAATAGTGTGTTTTGGTACTGTAGATGATGAGAAATTATATCCAAGAGCGCATAGAAAATGTGCTGTGATAATCGAAAATATTGAAAAAATGTTGTTGATCTCTCTCCATAATTCAGGAAATTAATTATGTAATTCACCATATTGCTTCCTCTTTTCATTGACAGGATGAACCCAAAATCTCGTTTATTCTCCTAACTTCTTCCATTCTTTCTCTTCAAACATCAGTGTCAATAAAAATTGCAGACAAGCGCGATACACAGACAAGTAGCTATTTTTCTGTGACAGTTGATAGAGTCGATGCTGTGATGTTTTATTTTTAAATAATATAAAACTGTGTCAATGCTATAATATCAACATTTAGCAATGCTGACAATTTTGTTTACTAAACATTTTTGTTTTCATCATTTGCTAGAATAGAAATAATTAATATAAGTCCAATTGAGTCGCTATTGATATTTATCTTACTGTGCATAATTAATATCAATGTTAAACATCTATATTCGGAGATCCATGGGAATGTTGAAGAATTGTATGGTAATTACTGTAATGTTATGCGCGTTATGAAATATGAGGTCAAATGTTTTTTTACCCGACTGCACCAGAGGGACGGTAATGTTTTTCGAGTGCATATGGGTATGTTTATTTCTTTGGCACGCTCTGCAATCTGAACTAGTCAGGGAGCTGACGCGCAAAAAAACCATGTCGTCTCAACCTTCTGCCGCTTGGTACATAAGCTATTTAGTAAGTAATTTAAATCATTTGTTGTTATATGATATATATCAAAAATCTGGACCCATTTTTAGATAGAGGGGATAAAAAATTTTAGAGGTGATTAAAAAAGGGTTAAAATAAACAAAATTGTCGACCATTTTTTTTCCAGACTATATATTGACTAAAATAAAATTATTAATTATTAATTTTTCATAATTTTCGATAATTAACTTCTGCATTTTGTTATAAAATAAGTAGATTTTACTAATTATTTTGTTTATATGTTTAGATATTTCTGAAGAAGATCTAAACCCAGATCGAAACGTCATATTGATTTATAATTTTATTTTTGTCAATATATAGTCTGAAAAAAAATTGGTCGACAATTTTATTTATTCGAAGAGTTCTATTCAGACGTTAATCAAAGATTTGAAAAACGGGTTAAAATTTTAAAAAAATTCTGCTGCTTCGTTTTTAGGTTCTGTTAACGGCAAATGACCGGGAAATACCAACGGCAGAAATTTTTGACTATTGCTACTCCTAAGAAAGTGGATTAATGATCATAAATCCACTTTCTTAGGAGTGGCTTATGTACCAGGCAAATGGTTGGGACGACATGATAAGTGAGAAACAGAAACCTTTATAAGAGAATGATGTTTTTCACCCATGGACCTCTATAACTGAGAATACTACTTGCCTGTACCTCTATAAGTGATAGTCGAACATATTAATACTTCCACGAAATTTAAGAATGATTTATAAATAGCTGAACTAACTTTGTTTCTGTATAGTTTCCATAAACATCTATTAGTGAGAAAGGAAACTCCTGTGCCTCTACAAGCTAGAAACTCGGGTTAGTGAAAAATCTCCATGAGACGGTCCCTTGAACTCTTACTTATCCAGGTTCAACTGTAAATATGTTAAAAAAAGCATTTGTCAATGATTTGTGTAAAAATAACTTACCTTGTGAATGTAGATGTAACCACATCCAGTTGTTTTGTCATCGGTGATGCTTTAGGTTCTTTCCTCAACATAATTGTTATCGAATTTTATTTATCGCACTCACCACGCTTGTTTTCTGTTATATTTTATTTCACAATCAACAAAACATTTGCGATATTTCCGGTAGAATATTTTTGTTTTTGTATGATTAGCTCACTGTAATTATAAAATTACATTGTAGTCATTCGTTGTTTTACAATGATGATTACAGGCGCAATACATTAAAAAAAATCTAAACTACTTTTCCGTGTCTTTGAATTTGAAAATATTATTAAGTACTAACACCTGGCAGGTGACTACGTACTTTGGACGGTAATGGTCATAGTAAGAGAGAAACATTTTTTGGGTAGGTATTTGAGGCAGCGTAATGTCTGAACACAAAATCGTAGACCTGGCTGAAGGGTAGTGGGGCCTAGTCAAACCTTGAATTTTAAACAATGCGAATTTTTTTCTGCAAAAAAGAGTCGTTGAGGCATCTTGGAATTTTAATACCTTCAAATTTAGTATTTAACAAAATAAGCCAGATTGCATAGTCAGATCTAAATATTTGTCAGGCGGTTTCAAAACTGGGCTTATTATACGTGAATGCGAGTAAGACGCTATAGATAGGTTACATTACAAAAGAAGTGTGTCATTTTTCACAATACCTACCCAAAAATGTTTAATAGCTCTTGGACTATCAGTAGTCGAAAATTCGAAACCGCCTTAAAAGTGGCAGACTGGTTTAAAATTAATTCATTTGATAATAATAACTGTATTTTTTTACCGTAAAGGAAAAAAAATGGAATACTGAAAATGGTTCATTTTTAAAATCAGTGCATTAGTAGTGTAAAATCTGTCTTAGATACCTTATAAATATGTAATATATTTTTTTTGTTTGTTTCAGGTGAGTGTCTTTTCACAATCAATAATCTTTTATGTAAGTATTTTTATTAGTTGATTAGTTGTACACTGATCTAAAATGGTTTATTCAACTCATGCGCGCTATTCATGTTTTATCATGCCTAAAAACCGAACCCTAAATAGCCATTTACCGACTGGTGACAATTACTTGTCATAACTCAATGAAGATTCCTACTAGCTCGGCCATTGTGGATTAATGAAAATAAACGTAACTATTTTCTGAGTCGTAACGAAATAGTAGGTAACAACAACTCCCTGTTGTTACCCATTGAGGCTAAAATTGAGAGGCCGAATGTTTTCGACATGGAGTTTATTCATAACCGGCTAACTTCAAACCAAAACATTAAATCGTGCTGTTAGTATTGACAATTTTTTTATAAAAAAATAAATAGATATTTGTATACATACCTTATATGAACGTATAACCGTGTTAAAAACGTGAATAACGCGCATTTGTTGAATAAAATTATGGGCGCAACTTGTAGGCTAAGTCATGACCTGTCAGTTGCGATGTTTTCAGCACGAGTCGTAGGTGCGCAGGCACGAGCGAAGCGAGTGCATAGTGCGCACCTACGACTCGTGCATAAAACATCGCGCCTGACACGCCATGAATGACTTAGACTACTAGTTACGCGAATAACTATTATTAAATTACGTTTACTAAAAATAAATGAGTGAGTATCACTTAAAAAAATATTGTTTGAAGGCTCAAGTAATTCAAGAATTACAAGGCGCGAAATTCTATAAAATATACCCCGGCGTTATGTTTGAAAATTGTTGTATATTTTAACGACACTTTGAGCTTAATAATATAATTTAATTAACTTAATCTACGAAAAAAATTACAGTTAAAATATTGAAACACAGAAAGGAAAAAATCATTTTAATAATTTATTAATAATTAGTCACAACCAACTTTTTTATAATTATTACCCTAAATTATTAAAATAATTATATTTCCATTTTGGTACATTTCAATAAAAACTTTCTTTTTATTATTATTTTATTTTTTGTAATAAGATATATCTTTGATGCGCCTGCGCCGATTTTTCCCGAAATAAAATACAAAAATTTCTTGTAAAACAGATAGAATAATAAGCCGCTATGAAAAGTATACCATTGTTATATAAAAAACGTTATAGCACATAATATCTCTTGCGCATGCGCCGATTTTCCCCAAAAATAAATTACAAAACTTTCTTGTAAAACAGATAGAATAATCAACCGTTATGAAATGTAAAGCATTATTATATAAGAAACAACGTCATAGCCCATATCTCTTTTGCGCATGCGCCGATTTTCCCCAAAAAATTTACAAAACTTTCATGTAAAAATAGATAAAATAATGTCTTTTTAAAAACTATATTATTATTATCTAAAACAACATTATAAAAGATATACTCTTTTACGCATGCGTCGACAATAGGCCACTTCATATTTGCATATCAAACATCCTCCCAAAATTTGGTTTCAATCCGCTCATCCGTGGTGTCGGAATGGTAAGAAATGTCAAAAATGACGTTTGCATCTGTCAAAGTAGGTATTATGTTCTAATAATTAGTTATTCAAATTGTTAACTCAGAAGGCGTTGCATTTCACAAATATTTGAAATGCCATCCGTTTTTGAACAAATGCAATCGTTTTATTTTAATACAGAACAAACGTAATCTTCATATTACCATATTAAACCGTGCAACAGAGAGAGATAACCGAAAGATGTTTGCCATCGATTATATCAAATTGAATTTATTTCTAAATAAATTTGTATAAAAAACCTGTTTTGGCAAATTCTGTTGTACGAAATTTATGTAAAATTTTCTCCTCTTTCGTTTAAGACAGGTTTCGAACCGATCTGATTTAAATTGAGTGAGTTATAAGCAAAAAACTTCGTTTTTTCTTTATTGCTCCCCTCTGGGGTCAAAATTCAAAAATCGGGCGACGTTAGGATTTAAGTTACCCGGAGACGAATCGAACAAAAAAAAGTTTTTTAAAATCGGTTAAGGCGTTTGGACTGTACGCTGGATACAAAAAGCGTGACTCACAGATTCACAGACAAAGCGAGTACATATAAGGCGCTTTAGCTTCGCTAATCGCGCCTAAAAAGTATTTTCTATTACGTTGAGATCTCGATGGCGTGATTATCTGTCTATCTATAAATAGTATAAATCAAAGTCGCTACCACGTTTATGTTTGTCCGCTTAGGTTTTTTAAACTACACAATGGATTTTGACGCGGCTTTCATCATCATTTTGAGAATTTCTGCCGGAAAGTTATAAATGTAAAGATAGTTGAGTTTCAATGTTTTGTAATAAAGTCGTAAAAACACGCTTTTAAGGCTCTTACATGACTTACGCTGACTAAACCGTAAGAGATAAATCAAATCAATTGACTAAATAATTGGTAGGTTTTAGAAAGACCTACAGAAATCCAGCAATCAGTATATCTGTCTATCTTTTAAGGATGACCTACACTAACCATTTTTTATCTTTCAAAAAATTGATAAAAAATAAAGAGTTATTTCGGAGGCTATTTTGACCGCCTTGGTATTAATCCTTATCCAGCTAAATATGTTGTTATTTAAAAGAAGGTATCACAGATTTAAAAATATCCATGGTTTACTTGCTTGGCGAGACTTGCGAAGCTTTTTTGATCGACATTAATTCGTCATTATCCAATTAAATACACGGAAAGAAAATTTCATTAAAAATTACTATTAAATTCATCATAAAAATTACCGTAGTGTACTATAATCCTGGGACACTATGGCACTACTTTACCAATTGTCGGTAACAGAAATATATTTTAGGGTTAGTGTATTTACCGTAGTCTACTTGAAAATTTTAACATTAATTTATTTGTTTTTTATAAAAAAAATCTCTTTGGATAATAAATGTTGGATAATCAGTTAAGCACTCCGGTAAATTTTCTTAAAGTTATAGCAAACACATTTGGTTTTTTAGTAACTTTTTAAAATTAAATTAGCAAGAAATATTCATTTTTCTCATTGATTTTTCACATTCCTTAATTATTACCGTTAAATTACAGTAAAAATTATTGACTTTTTTTATTTCTACGTTGTGCTTGTGAATAATTTGTAATTTGCAAAGGGGGAGTTTTTAAAAAAATAATTCCGGAGTGAACGATAAAGTTTAGTTAGTACTCGCAGACCCTTGTACGAGAAACGATCGATAATTGAGTTGACTTTCGAAACGTAATATCTCTAAAAGCAAGCAAATAGGAATTTTTTAATTATTTTTTTCGTGCTTCTCGTGGTCAAATCCATAAGAAATCATTTTTACTTTACGAAAATCTATGAAACTCAAAACATGATTTTTCGACTTTCGAGACGCAATATCTCGAAAACTAAGCATTTGCGATAATTTTCACTTTCAGATTCGTCATCAGCACACCAAAAAACATAAGTATACTAATTTTCAGTCAAATCGGGCATTTAAGTAGTATTCGGAAGTATATCCCGTAATTTGAACAGGAATTTCGTAACTTCCCACGATTACCGTGAATTTAACGGTAATTTTTACTGAAATTTTCATTCCGTATATGTTATCTTAAATAGATAATGTACAAATCCGGACGAAACCGGACCGACGCGCTAGTAACAAATAAAACACTTCAATTATATTCAAAGCCTTCTTGACACAATTTTTTATCGCACTGAATATTTAAATAGGTATACGCTTAATTAAATTCCATTCTATAAATGAACGAATATGATAACACATCTTGTTACAAAAGATGCCGCTATTACCCTGTAATTTATCATTGCTATATTTTGCATTGTTTTGCTTGTAGCCATTTACAAACTGGGTGAGTAATTATACACTTTCGTTGTGTTGTGTCAGTTGTGTGTATTTATGTTATCTATTGTCGATAAAATTTTCATAATAAAGAAAGTAAAAATATTTACCTCCTTGACTTTTTCGTCGTCTAGACAAAAATTGTTCATCTATTATTAAAGAACTTTCTGTAGAACTCATAAAAGATACTGGAAACAAACCCTAGACTATGTAATTCCCAGAAGTGTTTGCCTATAAAATTTTTAATAAACTCAGGAATATAAGTAAATGTAGTTTCCGAGTTCCGTTGGTATTCGAGGACAATTTTAATGTGATATAAAGACAGCTATAATAATGCAAATGCCAACAATAAAATGTTTTCTAGAACATTATTCTACGAACGCGCGCCAGTTTTTTACCCGTCTATTGAAAAGCGAAGAAGGCTAATATCTTTTCGCGGAAATATTTGTATCTAACGTTTTAACTCTCAAAGATGACTGTTCACTTATATTGTAAAAAATGCTCTCGACAAGCTTTAAAAAACTAGTCAAAAAAGGCACTACCTACTGTTTTACTAACACAAAATTTGTAATGTTGCTTAAAAATGTAAAAAATCACTTTTTTTGCCCATAAAAATGGTAACAAAAAACGCGATTTTTGTCTGTGTTACTTTGCGACATAGGTTTCAAATCAACATTTTGAATTTTTTGACGTGATAACGTCTTATAAATTGATGAATCACCAATCTTATATATTGATAAAACACCGGCTGCATGTTCGAAAAAGTGTAACGTTCGTAACGCGTAACGTTCCTAACGCGTAACGTTTTTTGCTAATTTCTCGCTCAATTTAAATCAGATCGGTTTGAAACCAGTCTTAAACGAAAGAGGAGAACATTTTACATAGATTTCGTATAACAGAATTTGCCTAAACAGTTTTTTTATACAAAATATAGAAAAATAGCTGTATAAATGCAATGTTGTCTAATGCATGACGCGACGCGGTCGGTCGTCTTTGTTTGCCGTACATGGAAATTAGAAAATAACGTATGTCTTGTCTTAACATGAAAACGGCTGCATTTCTAATGTTTAATTGAATTTTTTGACATTAGTATTTTGTGAAATGCAACGCCTGCTAAGTTAACTATTGGAATAACTAATTATTATTAGAACATAATACTTTGACAGTTGCAAACGTCACTTTTGACATTTCTTATCATTCCGACATCAAGGATAAGCGGATTGAAACCAAATTTTGGGAGGATGTTTGATATGCAAATATGAAGTGGCCTATTGTTTTTGGGGAACATCGGCGCATGCGTAAAAGAATATATCTCTTATAATGATGTTTTATATAATAATAATATAGTTTTTAAAACGGTTTTTACTCTATCTATTTTTACTAGAAATTTTTGTAAATTTTTTGGGGAAAATCGGCGCATGCGCAAAAGAGATACATGCCATAGTTGTTTTTTATATAATAATAGTGTACTTTTTATAGTGTTTTATTATTCTACTTAATAAAATTTACCTAAATTTGAAGCGAAAGATGCAATATCATAGATTCGAATTATTGTAATTATTATATAAATTTAGGTTATGTATTACGGAATACGTTATCACGTAAAACTATCGTCCGTAAACCGACTTTACAGACAACCAATTTTTTTTTTCTATGAGAATATTAAGCTTGGAAGGCTCAAAATTTCAGAATCGTTAGCTCAATACATCTCAAATAAGTCAAGATTGAATAATTATTATTAGCAAATTGCAAAAATATTAATTTTGTCAAAAACGCTTGACTTCGCGCAACTGCTGCACCTAAGCTATTCAGTTTAATGAATAATTGGATTAGGCAAATTTTGTGGAAAATTTAATTTTATTTGATTTTCATAGAACATTTTTTGCCATATGAGGCACCTGAATCGAGATATTTTAAAAAACCCTTTTTTTGCCTCATATTTCTAATATAACGGCCTCGATGGTTGCGATTTACTTTTTTCCCATTTAATTCAGGGCATCGAAATCTACAAATTCCTGAAGTTTCAAAACTTTCGCACTTATTCAGATCGGAATATATCTATCTATCGATTAGACTTCATGGACACTTTTCGGTACGTTTATAAACGCTGATGACCTCAGCTGTTGAGCGTCTATAATTTACAATCTCTCTCTTTCGGTACGTTTGTGTTAGTGTTTTTGTTTATTGAATGACTTTTGTTGATCAATCTGTCAGATCATGATCATCCTTTGTGTATTAATATTGTGGGCAGGAGAGAGTTTAGGTCAACCGGCGAGGACGTGGACGCCGACTGGCGCCGCGACGTGCCGGCATCGAAGCTTCACGCGTCGTCGACTATGAATGGAGAAAGCTCCTACATAAGACTAAATATATATTATATACTGGGTAATAATATGTATATAGGTGTGGAATGTAGATACTAGATGACACTGCTCAGGGCAGTCTACAGAGCGATAAATTTAGCTGAGACGTGAACTTCGGGATCCACAGTGACGCGGCAAAAGGATTTCATTTTCATGAAGGTTGACCGCATCGGTTAGTGTTAGCACGAGACTAAATTAACAACTTTTACTCATCTCAAATTTTACAACGAAACTGTTGAACTGACGAGAAACGATCATTGAGACGTTTATCCAAAAGTAGCCTAGTCAAGTACTGAGTTTCTTGAGAAAAATAGATCCAAGTCTCCAAAAATATGAGCAATAGCTTATTCGGTTCGGAAAAATATTACGAAAAAAACGTTTTTTTTTATTTTTTTCGCTGACAAAAATTGCATTTGCTATTAACAAAAAAGCCCCTCAGATTTTTTGCGATTACTCAAAAACTGTAAGCGATAGCGGAAATTGAAAAACAGATTCTTAAAGAGGAGAAAATTTCCAATAAAAAAGTCCCAGCTCACGCACTCTATCTCTATTATTTATAGTTTTAATTTAACGTTGAAAATAGGGTTCCGCGCGGTCGTTACATTTCGAGCGCAACGCCCTGTAAAGATAATTTTTTTTTATAGTATTAAATAACAATTAAAAAATTTGAATAAATTATGATGTCATCTTAACACTTGAAAGAACAAAGTTCCGTTGAAAAAAAAAATGTTTAAATGTATTTTTAAAACAGTGGGGCTATTATCCAAGTGTGTAGGCTTTCGCGGTTGGTGTTGATCCAAATCTTCTTGGTTTCCGGGCTTGTATGCTGTGTTCCATTGGTATTTCTACCTGGCGTTTCGTCTACACTTGCGTTAGACATTATCAAAGGCGATATGGTAGCGGTCACCATCACTGTGCAATATCAACCCAATCATTGGAACGACCAATCACAGAAGAACATACTACAACCGAGCACGCTGACCATAAAAGACGGAAGTACCACACGTGTCGACACACTTACCTGTGAGCAGCCTAGAAGGACACTTCCCCCGCCACCACATCGCCTTTGATAATGTCTACCGCAGTTGTAGACGAAACGTCAGGTAGAAAAACCAGTGGATCACAGCATACAAGCCCGGAAACCAAGAAGATTTAGAGTGGGGCTATTCATAACTAAATATTTTTTTGAAAAATCTCCATTGAACACAACAAAACATGTTTAAATAATTGGCCTATACATTTTTTGCTTCATGGGGCCTTACACATAAATATTTAAAAGTAATTTATTTTGTTTATTTTAATTTTTTCATGTTAACAAAAAATTTAAAAAAAGCGCATTTTTTCAATTTTTTGTTAATTTTAAAAAATCGAAGAAGCTTGTATGTTATAGTAAAAAGAATTTTTTTTGGATATTTGAAACTATTTTTTTCAAGAATCACAGTTCTTGACTAGGCTAAAGTATTTCTGTGCAATCTTTAGTGGTTACCAAACTTGCAATTTACGTGGTAGGTACTTCTGCTCATTCAGAAATTTATCTGCATTCACACGTAGTCATAGAAAATAAAATGTACGCGAAAATAGTACATGAAAATTGTGACTGGCTTGGCAAGTTTTCTGAATTATGTACACACGTTTCATCCTTTCCGTTGAATTCGTGCATACGTAGAGATAGAGAATCGGGCCAAATGAATGCGGAAAGGAGACAGATATTATGGAGGTACGTGAAGACGTTCTGAATATGCACATAATAATTTAATGAACGCTGTCACGAACATAGTTAAACATTTGCCGGTTCGTTTCATGTCGAGAGCAATGCATTCTCTTGTTTTGTACAACTAACTGACGATTATAACACATCGATCGCTAGGGCAGTTGCTTCGTTTTTTTTAGAGTGCCTGTAGGTAGAAAATTTGTAAAAGATCAGAGTTTTCAATTGCCATATTTGACCTGAAAAAGTCATGCCGTTTTTATTAAGGAAATAAAGAAAGAAATTAGAGAAACGAGAAAATGTTAATCGTGCCAGCTCCAAAGGTAAAAATAAATTTTTCTTTATACGTCGGTCGAAAGTACGTACTTCCAGCATCAATTTTAAGGTAGAAAGTTTAACATTTATTACACGCACTGATGCCGGAAGTACGTACTTTCGACCTGTTATAAAGAAAAATAGTTCTCATATAGATACATTGCTCCAGGAGACTGCCGCTACTGCCACCAACCAATAATCGCGAACAGCTGTCATTATTCGTGTTTTTAAGTTCGACCGAGCTATGAAGAAATAGTATATTGTGCGACTAGTGAGAGAAGGAGAAGATCCCATGAGCGTGAAATTTGCCGTAGCGAGTGCGGAAACACCCGAGCGGAATATTCTTCTTCGATCAATGGCACGGTAATCGGGGCCCTGATAAAAGAGGGAAAAATAATAAATCACTTCATTGATTGACGTACCCACCTCCCTCGATGCACACAAGATGGCCCTGACTTTCGCTGAATTGCGATGCTGTTTTCATATATACAAATCGCTACCGCGTTCCTATTGGTCCAGAAACTATGCAGTAATAATTCATTACCGTACAGTTTCGGCTCGCTACCGCGTTCCTATTGGTCCAGAAACTATGCAGTAATACATTATCGTACAGTTTCGGCTCATTATTAGCACTCTATGCGTCAACATGAAGTAATTTATTATTTCTCCCGAATTTAGCAGGGCCCCGAAATTATATATTACTCACGCGTGTTGAATAAAATAATATACACCACACTGGCAGAAAGTTTGAGAGCCTTGAACTGTGGGTCATGATGTGCAAGAATCTTAAACTTTCTGCCCTTGTGTAATATACTATTTCTATTGCTCGTGTTCAGCTGCTAAATGTAAAACAGCTACTTTCTATGAATTGTAAACATTTTGAAATGTGAAAAAAAAACATAAATCAGTATGAAAAAAGGGCAGAGAAAACTGTTTTAGGTTCTGGGAAATCGGTAGGTGAGAATTTCGTTCTTACATATTTTTGGACACCTGGGATTAATGATATTTGTACCTAATCTAAAAAGGAATATCAGCGGCTTTTTGAAGGACTTGAGAAGAAAATAGATTTAGGATTTGAAAACTCGTGTGATAACTTGATAAGTAAAAGATTTACCCCCACTTCCATGAGCTGGAACCTCACATACGTTGTAGCGAAGGGATGAATTCCCAACCTTGTAGATAACATGTTTCCTAATATTCCCAGAACTTCAAGAATACGGATCAGTCATGCGGGATTACATTGTTTATATAGATAGATACGTTATTTACCTTAGGTATATACGTTATTTACTGTACTACTGTAGCTTGCACGCTTCGGAGATATCCTTGTAAGACATACTTCCAGAATATTGGATTGTTTGAGATATCCTTGTAAGATATACATTGATCGATTTGATCGAGATATCGCAAGCAACTTCACGATAGAAAAGGGAACCAATCAGGAAATCGGAAAGCCTGACGAAAATGGCTGCGTGCATGTAGACAAACGGCAGCTTCACTTTTGTGCTCTCCTTTTTCACTTCTTACCCACGATGGAACGGAGCAGGTATATGCGTTTAGAGTGAGAGATTGTTTGTTTGTTTGTGCTCTCGAATGTCGCCATTTATCTCGAAAACGGCTTGATCAATTCAGATGCGGTTTTCTGTAAAAGGTTTGTAATTCATCTGCGATGGTTCTTAGCACAAGAAATCTCTAAAAAGTTTAAAGTAAAATAAAAAACAAAATCAAAAATTTAAAAAAAAACCCGCGACGGATGTAGACGTTGTAATTTTTTTTTTATTGTAGATTTTATTGGCTTTTGTTTTCAGCAACAGTTAGCCACGACAAATATTTATTCATTATTTAACCATTCATTTCTTAAGATTAATTAGTTAGACAGGGACACAACAGACGGATGGACAGACGTTGTAATAGAAAAAGGATTAAATAAAATTTTGAAACCCCCCGACTAAAAGGAGGTAAGTAATCAAAGAAAATCCGTCGGGGGCTGCCATTCGCTGCCCTGCAATTAACTAAAATATTACAACTTTAAAATCACGTTGGATACGTAAATAATTGTAGTCTTCAATTGATATTTTCCTATTCTTAATTCAGGGCAGCAAATAGCAGCCCCCGACGGATTTTCTTTGATTACTTACCTTCTTTAAGTTGGGGGGTTTCAAAATTTTATTTATGTCCTTTTTCACTTACAACGTTTACATCCGTCGTGGGTTTTTTCAAAATTTTTTACTTTGTTTTTTATTTTATAGATATTCACTTTTACGTGTATTGAGTAGGTTCTGTTTTTATTAGTTATTAATTTCATTTTTTTTAGTCGGGTTTCTTGTTTATTTAAATAATTAATTAATTTTGTTATAATATATAATAGGTACCTAGTTACAGTAAATTATATGAGAACAAATTTTACTATAGTTTGTTGATTTAGATCCCGCGGAGAGGCGCTATATGCACTACGTGATATCAGTAGGTATGCGTAGGAAAACTAATTTGCTAGTATTTCACATGGAATATGACGTGGTATGTCATAATAAAGGTAACGTGCTCTGAATTGTTGGCAATAAAAACGAAAGCTTTATTAGAAGCGTTTCCAATCAACGCTTTTGTTTATTTATTTATTTTTTTTTTGTTTATTATTTTTTTACTATTCGACGCGACACGTAAATCGCAAATCATTTTTTTCTACTTTAATTTTTTTTTACACTAACGCAATCGTAATAGTATATTGTGCAACTAGTGCGACAATGCCGCACGAGTTGCACATACTATTTTTTATTACGAATTAAATTAAATTGAAATTAAAATTTTATTACGAATTAAAAAAAGAAATTAGAAGTAATAAAAATTAAAATTAAATCATTAAAAAGTTGAAAATTCAGTTAAAATTGTTATTGTATTGGTAACTATGGTAACTCTGAATTTGCGTGCGGCAAACAATTTCAGTGCGACAAATAAAGTTTCCGCACGCAAATGAAAATAGCTACTTTTCAACCGTAACAGCGTGCGTAAACATACCACTTTTCTCGCATGAGTAATAAAAAATATATTCTGAATTGCGGCAATAATACTTTAATGAAATTTTATCCACAGACAAACTTCTGGCTGCTGGTTGCAGGTACTGGCCTTATGTGCGCTACTCCGTTAAATAACGTAGACTACCTTCATGAACAGGCTTTTTTGCTTCGTGCTGTGCTGGTCGTGCAGATTCATGCGTGACAAGTGTGCGCGGTCTTTAATACTCATAGAGATATAAGTAACTAGAGTACGCTTGTACGTATGCTTGCCATAAGTGAAAGTGTCCTCAGTTAGGAGAGAGAACGCTGCAGAAAACCAAAAATGTGTTTACTCAAATCAGAGTTGTTTTGCATTATTAGTTACCATTAGTGATGTGCCGGATATCCGTATCAGTATCCGCGGACATCCGAGGGAAAAGAAAGATCCGTGTCCGTATCCGTATCCGTTAGTTTTTGGCGGATCATTTACCTTATTAATTTTCAATTCATAGATGAAATTTTATATATATACAGCGTGTCCCATTTTAATGTCCCACCCCGGATAACTTTTGTCAGTGGCCTTGAATGAAAAATTGTTTGGTACAAAAGTTGTACAACTTGGAGGGGGACATTCGATGGCACTAATACTTTTGACCTTGGGTATAAGGTTCAAGGTCATTCAAGGTCAACTTTGTTTTTTTTAATGGAACGTCCTATTTTTGACATCGGCAATCGATTGCGCGTGAAAAAAATATGAGACTTTTGTTTGAAACTTTTTTCGAAAACGGGCAAATTTTCTCAATTAATTTGGCCTTCAAAATTGAAAATTTTTGAATTTGCAACTCGAGAATGGTGAGATTTTCTTCAAAAACAATAGGGCTTTTCATATTTGCATACCAAACATCCTCCCAAAATTTTGTTTCAATCCGTTCATCCGTTTGACCTGTATAGTGTTCACAGATTAACAGAAAAACCGACTAACAGACTAACAGACGCACGGAGTTTTGCCCGTTCTCGAAAAAAGTTTCAGACAAAAGTCTCATATTTTTTCACGCGCAATCGATTGCCGATGTCAAAAATAGGACGTTCCATTAAAAAAAACAAAGTTGACCTTGAATGACCTTGAACCTTATACCCAAGGTCAAAAGTATTAGTGTCATCGAATGTCCCCCTCCAAGTTGTACAACTTTTGTACCAAACAATTTTTCATTCAAGGTCACTGACAAAAGTTATCCGGGGTGGGACATTAAAATGGGACACGCTGTATATGGTGATTACGTAATAATGAAAAACTGTTAAATGCCATTCAGATTTTTTTTTTTTAATCGTATTTGACACCTTTATATTGCAAACATTTATTGTAGTGAATTGAGTACCATACCAATAGTACATAACTCAAAGGTACTAAAAAACTATCTTTATAATGAGATATTGCACATCGATCTTTGGAAAGGGACAATCTGCTATGAGAGTTAACTCTTAGAGGTCAATAACTTTTTCCCATCACAGATAGTCTCTTTCCAAAGGTCGATGTGCAATATTTACCGCCGCGTACTCTAAGAAAGTTAAGATCCGTATTCGTATCCGCGGATCTTGAAACCAAATATCCGTATTCAGATCCGTATCCGCGGATATACATTTTTAACGATCCGGCACATCACTAATTACCATAGAGGTAAAATACCCATAGAGATATAAGCAACTATAGTACGCTAGTACGTATGCTTGTCATAAGTGAAAGTATCCTCAGATAAGAGTGAGAGCGATAAAATACCCATAGAGATATAAGTAACTAGAGTACGCTAGTACGTATGCTTGCCATAAATGAAAGTGTCCTCAGTTAAGAGAGAGAACGCTGCAGAAAACCAGAAATTTGTTTACTCAAATCAGAGTTGTTTTGCATTATTAATTACCATAGAAATAAAGAACTGTTCTCTCTCTTAATTGCAAATACTTTTTATTGCTCTCTCGCGTACTCTATGGTAATATCTCTATGGATGTACGTGTTATTATTTAGATTTCACTAAAAACATATTATAAGTTCTTTTTTTTCAAGTTACCGTGTAATTCTTGGCGTGGGCAAACAAAATACGTAAGCTTTTTAGTAAGAACGATAATAACAGTTCATTTTTTATTTCACGTAATAAGTTTAATGAGAAAAGTCACGCAATAAAACGAGGAATTCTTCAAACGAATAAAAAGAACTATTTCATAACTGCCTGAATGTATGGAAATTACAGCGTTACATTTTTATTTTTTTTTTTATCATCTAATTGTTTAAATAGGTACCCGTGCTATCCACTTGAAGCTGTGATGTGCCGCAGCTATAGAGAAAATGTCAAACTATTTATTCTAGACACTGTTTTAAAAAGTTTAGTGAAAGTACATAAAAAGTTATGGCAATTCAATTGACGTTGACCTCAAAACTATTATTTTACGCTTTTTGTGACTTGTTTTTTAACTTGCAATGTTTGTCTGTTAGTTTGTTTGTTAAGGTCAAATCATGTAAGCTGAATCAGAACCACTTCGTCTTATCCTACGGAATTGGATTTTTACATGTTGGTTCTGTTCCGATCACAATGCATTTTAGCGAAAACCAAAAAATAAAAAAATTAAACCTAGGTAAATAACTAAAAAATTAAATATAAATCTATTAATAAAAAATCATTTTTAAATACAAACTTTTGTTTAAATGCTCTAAACAGAAGAAAATAAATTTTAAATTAAATCAAACCCAACCATATATTACATTATACAATTTATGATATAAAAAATTGTCGCGAGATTTTCCTGTATAAATAAACTAGATTGTCGACCAATTTTTTTCAGACCATATATTGACAAAAATTATATAAAAATATAAATCAAAATAACAAAGGATGACGTTTCGATCCGGATTTGGATCTTCTTCAGAAAAATCTAAAAAATATAAAAATTAATTATCTAATAGATAGCACGTATGATTGAATCCTTTGTTATTTTGGTTTATATTTTTATATAATTTTTTGTCAATATATTGTCTGAAAAAAATTGGTCGACAATTTTATTTATTTGAAGAGTTCTATTCAGACGTTAATCAAAGATTTAAATAAACAAAAATACAATAATATGCAACTTGATCTTGACCATAGAGAGATATAAGTAACTAGAGTGAGCCTTGAAAGTGTCTGCGATTGAGAGAGAGAAGGCTGCTTACAATGCCGTATCACTATGGTAACTAAAGATTATAAACAGCACATGGCGAGTTACATAAGGGTATCGTTTTCCCCGTCCGCCCCTCTTCAGTTAACGATCTGTCAACGAGCGCTCATGAGAGAGAGAGAGAATTATAACGATTGTAGCGTTCTCTCTCTGAACTGCAGACACTTTCACTGATGGCAAGCATATACCCGCTAGTGTACTCTAGTACTTATATCTCTATGATCTTGACTCAAGTAATTCTAAGAAAAAAATGTATATTTTTCATAAAATAAATTTATAGAGGAAAATCTCGCGACAAGCTTTTATATAGTCTACATTGTATAACGTAATAAATTGTTGGGTTTGATTTAATTTAAAGTTTGTTTTCTTCTTTTTAGATCGTTTAAATAAAAGCTTGTTTTTAACTATTAATTTTTTGATAGGGTGGTTGCATTGCTAGATCGAAAAACAATACTAATTCCCAGAATCCGGGATATTTCTGGGGTGATAGAGCCGGCATATTGAGTGTACTCAATAAGCATTAAATTTTAGATACAAAAAAATAACTACAAATCTGCGTGGTTCAGAAAATAAATAATGGTTATTTTAAGATACACTTCGGAAATATTTCTATTACAAAGAAACAAGAATAATGGTACATTCAAAGAACAATAAAACTGTGCCGCACTAACTTGAATTTATCTGCAAAACAGGTGTGACGAGGCGCACATTTTACTATAATATATGAAGTGTTCCGCTACAATAAATGTCACAAAGTGTAATAATTATATGAAGGTATAAATGTACATATTATGTCGCACGATGTTTACCTATCTCGCTAATGTAGAGTTATTCACGTATTAATAATAATTATATATAGCACGACATTTTATTTAAACTCAACAAAGTATATTGTACACGTCCCGTAACCAGTGCCGGATTAAGACTTCTTAATGCACTAAGCATTTCTTGCCTATGGGGCCCCCATTTCAAATAGCAGTGAACAAATAATACTATCTGTTTCTGTCATGTTAAGATTATAAAAAAATCCAAATTGATAGAAGAAAGTTAAGAAGCATAGAACTTAAAGAAAAAAATTGACTTTTTGCAAGCAATGCTCTCATTAAAAATTTAACTGTCTATAAAATTGGTCCTTAGGTATTTTTATATAGTAAAAAAATAACTTTTTTTTTGTTTTCATTTTCAAAAATAAATTATTATTTATTTTTAACTTCTTTTCTTCTAAATACAGTTTTATATCAGTAGATCAAATTTTTGAGAACATGACAAAGAGAATTTTTTTTTATGCATGGTCCAGTGAGGTACTTTTCTAAGTTGTAACTTTTGGTGCCCCCTAACACGTGATGCCCTAAGCAGTTGCTTACTTTGCTTATAGGTTAATCCGGAACTGCCCGTAACTAGAGTTGCCGGAAGACTGGGAATTCTAGTAAAATCCCGCACTTCGTCGATGTCTTCTGTCCTGGAAATGCATAATTTTAACGTTTGGGATTCGTGGTCGCGATCGCAATTCGCAAGGCGTGTTAAATTACAGACTCGCAGACATTTTTATTCCAACATTTTTTAACATTATCTCTTATTTAAATCTATCGTCACTGTGAAATAGATTGTTTATCTATTCCTCAATTAGCATTGGTGGCTTACAGAAAGAACTGTCAGAAAATCTGATTTGATAATGACCTCAGATTCTGACCGCACATGTCTCTATATAAGGAAAGCATGGTAAAATTCCAAAAAGACCCTGCTCAAAAAGTATAATTGATCGATTGAAAAGATTTTTTTTTAATTTGTATGTTTTTAACAGTTTTTTTTTTTATTTTCACTTCAAATTTTTTTCTACGCATTTTGACCAAAATTGATCTGGAAAAGCGATTTTTTTCTTTTTTTCTAATTATTTGTTTTTCTGTGACTACAATCTAATGTTCCACATATTACAGGGAGTTTCACGACATTAGACTGCTTCAGAATATATAAAAACTGTAATTATGTGATCACAGCCTGAGATCTTTGTCAAATAAAAATTTTTGACAATTCTTTCTGCAACCCATTATTATTATTATATAAATAAGCAAATAAATGTTCATATATTTGCACCTGAATGAAACCAGGCCGGGCAAATAGTATAATAATATAATAACGATAATTTTGACACTGCCATAATATTAACTAGAACTGGCAACAGTGCATTTTTCGTGCATGTATAATAAATACCATTATATATATTGTAATGAATGCTCGCGACAAATTAATTTGCATATCGAGTTTTATATTTTATCTCTATTTACACATACATGCTTTTTTCGCTTTATTATTGTGATGCTAGATTTTTTACATATATTGTTAAAAAGATTGTGGCTCACAATTTCATAGCATTAAAAACTGACTGAGTTTTAAGGAGATAGCTGACATTGTTGGCATCTCAATTGAACGAACGCATCACATAATCACCAATAAAAGTCCACTTTTCCAAGGAGTCTCCGCGATGGGTACCTCGGCTGCTTTCAGTTGAACAAAAACGCGTTCGACTGACGATTTCCCGCGACCTGCTTAGAGCTGTTTGAGGCTGATCCGCAAGAATTTATTGGAAGATTTGTAACCATGGGTGAAACCTGGGTGCATCACTATACTCCAGAGACAAAATTACAGTCTAAAGTCTAAACTGCATATTTTGAGGGCTTAGATGAAGACTTTTTAAAGCTAATATTGAAGCGTTGCCAGGTCGATGGAAAAAGTGTATTGGACTCGGGGGTGAATATGTTGAAAAATAAATAAATGTAGCCTTTAATTTTTCTGGCTAGGCTACGAACTTTTCAAACACCCCTGGTACACGTTGCAGCTGCATTACTGTGTTATGTTTACAAACATTAATAACAATAATAATAATAATGCGTTTAACGTCCGTTTCTCGACTTTATGTCACAACAGACGCCATTCGCACAGTTACTATTTTCCATCTATTACACTTCTCGTTATTTTGTATACATTTATCAACTTCAACAAATTAATAGCAATGGGCGAATGAAGGAATTTTAGGACATGGTAGGTAAATTTTGTTTATAGGAGTTTGACAGATAGTCGGCCGTGGCCTTGAATAAGGAACCGTCTCGATATTTATCTGGAATTATTGAAAGAAACCGTGGAAAACCTCAACAAGATGGCCGGTACAGGAATTACCGTTTCTCAGCGAGAGGCAGCAGGAAAAAATCCCAGCCACAACTGCTCCCGCCGGTATTCGAACCTGGTACCTCCCGAATGAGGGTCTAGTGCTCTCACCACTACGCTACACCGCTTGGTTGTTTGCAAACATTAGATAATTATATATTTTTTATTTGACTTCAAAAAGTGTGTAATTTACGTATCACGTGGCTGATTTCGCCGCTAAATTCCTTGCTAGGTTTTAAGCGTTCTGTGACGCTGGATTTCGCGATAGCTTTTATGTGTTCGCTTCACACGATGTGTGTTTTGAAGTTGGCTTTGTAGATGGGTTTGGTGCGCGTGCGGTGCCAGCTCGAATGCTAATAAAAGTGAACGTTTATTGTCTCTGAACGGAACACACACTATATGACGTTATGTTTGTTTGTGGGTGTTTTTCCGAGTCGTTCGCGTGACAAGATACTGTTTTATGATTGGATCAAGCAGATAAACAAGCACGAAAATTAGCCCCGGTTCTTATTTTGAAATCCATCTTGTAAGCAAGCACATGATCCCGCAGTGATGTGTCGTGTCCATCCTCGTAGCCAGCAACGATACCAGCGGCAAAGTCAGTGTGCAGCGGCCTTTACTAAATTACTTTGTAGGTATACTTACTTTATTGTACGTTCAAAATTCGTGTTCTACGCAACGTTGAACAACAATACGTCATTTTCAACTACGCCCAATGAGAGTTATTACGTATAGGTCTGATCTGAATCCGCCATTTTGCTTCAAAATGGCGAAATTTAAATTGTTTTTTTTAGGCATCGTAGAACAGTCGGAAGGGGTAACGAATTACCTTTGAGGAGCAATATTAGAAAGATTTTAGCCCGGAAAATTTCAAACACTCGCCATTGAAGTGTAAATCTGAATATGACGAAATAAAAAAGTGTGTGGATCAGCTCCGACGCACGACTGGATTTAACTCTTTAGATATGCTGTGTAATGTATTCCATCTCATTTTTTCGCACGTTAAATCCTACAGATATATAGGTTTGTCTCTTTTGAAGCGGAAGAGCGATTACGTCACACTTGAAGCGGTGGAGCGTAACGCCTCACCAATTGATTTTACTACTCATAAAACTGCCGTATCGGGCCTTTTAACTCAAACTCGTTTTTTTAGGAGTAAACTCCAAAAAAATAATAATAAAATGATCCAATTTTTAAATTGCAATGAAAGGGAAACAACTCAAAACAAATAAATGTATGATGCAAATTGCAGTGGTGTTTTACGTAAACAAAATATAAAATATTGTAATTTTAGACTGTTTGTCTGCAACGCTCTAGGTAAGATTTTGGCAGCATTTCAAATGTAGAAGCGTGACGTCATTTATCTGTCGAACGTAAACACGGCGGTGCTTTACGTTTTCAGTTGTTTCAGAGCGTTGGCATTTAGAGACGCTGATGTTCAATTGTTTGCATAGCACACACAGTACAGAATCGTCATGTCTGTGTAGATTTATCGAGTAATATAAATGTTTGAGCAAGTCTTACAAACAAACTAAAATCTAATCACGTATCGATTAAATAATTTCGCACACTTCCATTTACAACATCCTCGGGAGGGAATGTCAAAAAAGAACTGCAAAAAGATTGACGAATTATACTTTATGAGAAAAATTAGATAACTATATAAAAAACGCTGAAGATAATTTCTTGTGCGTTTTCTTTGGGCATTTTGTATGAAACAATGGTGATAGAACGTATTTAGGTACAAAATTTTCGTCTGTTATAGCATCATTTGGAAACAGGCATGTCGATCTGGAGATAGATTAATCGAAAAATCGATTATTTAGGAGTACAGAGTCGGTTTTTAGATCGATCTGAAACATTGCCAGGGATGGCGAACTTTTCTACATCTACGCGCCACTTTTTTTGGAAAATCTTCAATGAAGCCATAACGACAAGCAGTCAAAGAATTTAGTTGTCAAAAAAAAATAAATCAAACATAGATGCAAAGAATAATTTTGATAATACACCACCATGAAACTTTTTGTTATTTTGTGATAGTTAAGTTCTTCGATATCTAGCATATTTTTAATTATTTAGATTTTACTGCTCAAGTAATCTGTCGCATGCCACCTGTGGCACGCGTACCATAGGCTGGTTCGCCATCCCTGCACTAGAGCATTTTAATGAATCGATCCAAGAGAACCTCTCGAATTGGACCGATTCGCGTTGCAATAACACGAAAGCGGTAATACATAGTATGACTAATTTAAATTGTGTAAGTACGTCATGTACTTAAATAATAACAGAGCGCGTTTATAGTTAAAATATTAAGTACAAAACATAAAATCATTTTTATGGTTTTAAAAAACAATCTACCTATGCGATAAGGTTGCTAGATTGCCAACTGTATCTCAATTTCCTAATTTTGTAGGACGCAAAAACAACTCGGTAAGACTGTAATTGATAATCTGTGATTCAGTTATTCGACAATCGATCTTTAAATGCTCGATTTATTCGAGAATCGATTGTAGTGCGCTCGAATCAATTCAGAGATCGATTTTTTCTAGAATGAATCGACATGCCTACTTGGAATTGGCCTAACCAATTTGGATCATACCCATACTTAATTAATATCGTCGTTGGTTCTGTAATACCTACCTCTTATGTGCAAACAGTCAAATTTGCAGGAAAAGCCAAAAAGTGGTTATTTCAGCAATGGATGGTAAGAACTAGCAATTTCAGAGGTATATTACTAATTCATACTTATCTTTACTATACGTGTGTAATTAAGACGAAGTATTTTCTTAAAAAATATTTAACGTTAATTTCGGATTTATTGCCACATGGGAGGAATTATTTGATACAACTTTTCACATAAGAGTTACTTCCCCTTGTTGGTTACTGTAAAATTAATTTGGAGGTATTACTAGTGTATAGAGCTCCGTTTCCCCATTTATAAAACGTAAAATCTGCCAATTATGCACGTAAGAGCTATTACAGAACCAACGACGATATACACTATATTTTATATGAGAAAACCTGGAGGCAAAATCGACTTTCACGCGAACGAAACCTCGAAAAAAGACTAAAATCCATATGAAAATAATGAATAATATTACGATATTGTCGATGATGTGTTTGAATATTGGTTATAAATTACTGTTGGTATTCAGTGAATTTTAATTAGTGTCAAAATCTGTGTAATCAGTCCTACCTGCTATTGAAATAAAGCATCAATTGTGACGTAGATATGATTATCTGTTTCACAGACTGTTGAAAGGTTTGTTCGATTCTCTCCTGTTCACTGCATCGCCTGATCACTGTTTGAAATTCGATCGCATGAAACTAATTAGATTATTATTAGTTAACAAACGCCGGTGAATTACTCATTATGGATTGTAGAGAGATATTTCGAATGATTTTTATGTACCTGCGGGTTACAACTTACAAAGAGAATCTCCAGTTATAATTATTAAACTACGTTCATTCTCTTTGCTCCTTGAAATACTGGATACAGTACGCTATAGCTGCGAGGACCTGAGTAGATCCCAGATGTTTGACTTGTAAAATTTTAATGTGCACTACAGGAGCTTCGAAGTTCACTTACACAATTTTTGCAATAAAGCACTTAAAATGGGACTGCACTAAGTTAATACTCTAATGTTTGCTTTCAACAATGAAATGAGAGATTAAACATTTAAAATTAATTGGCAAATAACTGCAGTCGAGACTGTGATGAATATTGTTATTGAGAGATGTTATTCAGATCAAAAAGTATCTTATTTAAGAACAGTATTTAGAAAATACGTATTATTTTTGTATCTAGTATTTCAAATACCATTTCCAAAAGTATCTTGTATCTAATATCTCATATACTTTAGTTAGAAGTATCTTGTAACTTGTATTTCAGATACTTTTTATGAGGTATCTTGTACATCTCTGGCTGTGAATCACTTCACATTCTTGCATACATGCATGTACAATACGCGCCACGAATCTAAAAAGCTCGGAAGTTAGAGGCGAATGCTGGCTTGCGCTTGTACAGTCTGTTAAAAAACTACAAACGCGCAACAAAACTTAAATAACAATAACAACTTGATAATAGCGTACTGGACTGTACTTTAAAGCAAGAAAGCGACAAGTGACAAAGGCGACGAGCGATCACGGCCAATCACGGACGAGCGCACGTTCCGTGCAGGTAGCTGGGAGGTGGTGGGTGTCTCAACGGCTCTAAAATGTGCCTTTGCGATGCTGTTTGTGTCTATCTTTCGAACCTTTTAGATTCGTGGCGCGTATTGTAAAAGACCGTTGCAAACGTGCCTGTTTTTGCCGCTAGGACTTATGCTGGCTGGCGCGTTGACTGGGAAGATGGAAATGACGTCATTATAGGCTCGCGTGCTTGGTCGCAAAATGGATTTCAAAATTAGAACCTGGGCTATTTTTCTGCTTGTTTTGAGCAAGAACCGATCAGGAAACGATATCTTTTCACGTAGGCGACATGGAAGAATGCCCGAAAACAAAAATGGCGTGATAGTGTGTGTTCTGTTCAGAGACAATAAACGTTCACATTTGAACTGTCACTGCACGCGCACCAAACCCATCTAGAGAGCCAGCTTCAAAACACACATCGTGTGTGGCGAACACATAAAAGCCATAACGAAACACAGCGCCATAGCACGCTTGAAACCTAGCAGCCAAATCGAGCCAGTAGTGGTACAACCAGACTCGTGTGCAGCGACCTTATAGAACAAGAGTATGATGTACTATTTATTGCAGCGGAAGGTACCTATATATAGAGAAAGGCATACTGGCTCTAATGACACAATAATTAGCTTTCCTGCGAACACTATAAATAGAAGGTGGCCTCAAGTGATGACGGTAGACCTTGTGTGTGCATCACATTATTAATATATTAACATCGGGGTTTCCCCTAGCGGTTATTTGGTGTATGGAGCGTATACATTATAGGAGACGTAGAGAAAATATTATGATAGTGCAACCGCAACTTAAGGTCACTAGATTTGCAAAACACAATTGTCCGCCATTTTGGGGCGGAACAAGGCGAAAAATAGTGCTTAAATACAAGCTTATTTCTTCTATTTTATCAATTTGTCCGAACTAGAAATAGATAAATTGAGACGATTAGCTTTGAACTTTTTCGGATAAGCTCACGTAATCGTCTCGTAATATAATTTAAACTATTTGTGCTAAGTATTGAGACAATTAAATAAATAAATTTTAATAAAATTAATAAACAATTTAAAATATTTGTGTTGAATGTTTTATTACAAAATTGTAGTGAATAAGATATTTTAGAGTGTACACGCAGAAATTTACTGATCTCGTAATGTGACTTAGATTGCTAACTTGAAAAATAACCAACTAAACAACACAGGCAAAAAGAAATTTGGATCGGTATTCGGTATATCACCAAGTACTCCAGATTCTCACTGATCTGGTTTAAAGGAATTATTTCAGCACTTTTTCACAGCTTATTTTAATACATTCACTTTCAACCTTTTAAAACCTATTGACTTTTTTTTAGACAAAAAATATCATTTTCTCTTTATTTCACGGTGTCGTTCCTACAACCATAAACCAAAAATGACACGCCCGCGCCGTGACAAAACAAAAAAACAAGTACAATAAATGCCCAATTCTAATTATTACTCCTAAACTACGTAGGTACAATATAATCTAAAAGTTTTGAATCGTTACAAAACGAATTTTGATTTACAAATATTTTTAAGCAATTTTTATGTGCACACAAATCCCCAATACGTCTCTATTAATATTTCAAAGATGTTATATAAAGTTTGATGAGTACTTTGAAGCATAAGGTTTACTTTTCGAATGACAAATAGGTATATTTAAACATTACGAATACTGAACTCTCGAAGAAATATAAGATTATGTTTGCATTCGTTGTTTGCACACAACGAATGTTTAAGGTGGTTGCAGCGCTACAGTCTGCGGGTAAAGGCCGCTGCACACGAGGCTGGTTTTGCCGCTGGAATCGTTTCTGGGACTTGGGCTGGCTGTCGCGCTGGCTACGAGGATGGAAATGACGTCACTAAGACTGCAGCTTGCGAGGTTACAAGTTAGATTTCAAAATTAGAACCGGGGATATTTTTACAAGTTTTTATTTAGTTTCACCTGTCCCTCTGGCTGTATCAAATCTTGCAAGTTGAATTTGACTCACTTCCCGTTATCCGATTGAGCTGAAATTTTGCATATACGTATGTAGTTCCGATGACAACACAATATTATAATAACTAACTGATCGTTCCGTAATAATAGAATATAGAAATCAAGTGCTGATGGTTTGAAATTTTTGACTACAGTTCGGGGTGTGCCTGCGTCGGAAATCGTTGTTTGCGCGTCTCATTTTGTTGTCTGGAATGCTTTCCGTGATTGTATTTCGAAAACAGAACGATCGATTATTCATTTTCAGGTTTTTTTGTGCAATATTTGTATAATTTGGCCAAATCGCTTAGTCATTACAGTTAAAAGAACGATAATAACTCTCTTGAGTTTAAAACGATCAATCGCTTTGGAATTTTACGAGCGATTCAATGTCTATTTTATAGTAAAAGTATTTTCGCTCAACAATTCACTGGTGCCAGGTATAAAAGACTTACGTCAAAAATTTTTTTTACGGGATATAAGTCTAAATTGTATTCTCTTTCGTTTAGGTATTAAAGGTTTAAAAACTTGGTTTTTCTACTTAAGTCCTTTAATACCTGACACTAAAGAATTTCCATCCGTAAGTTTCAAACAAAATTTAATAATTTTAAATGCGAAAAAAGTACCGACATGATTTGAAGAAATTTTTATATATTACATAATTTTAAAAATTGTATAGAACTAACCAACGATAATTTCGTACTTGTGTTTCAGCTAACCTTTTAAGTTAGGTATATCATAGACACAGACACTAGAACCGGAAAATATATCACCGACCATCCGATTCTGTTATTTATTCAGTTAGTTTTTTATTATTTATGTGTGTAAAACTGCCAGAGCCCCGGCTTAGTTTATTCTATGTTGTTTTGTGTCGAGAGCATTGCATTACAGAGAAAGCTGGTCGTCCAGTAGGTGTATAGAACTTATGTTACGGGAAAGGGTGCCAAGCTGCTCAAGCTGTAGCGAATGGCGGCAGTTTTTGACGTGATAACGTCTTATAAATTGATGAATCACCAATATTATAAATTGATAAAACACCGGCTGCATGTACGAAAAAGTGTAACGTAACGTTCGTAACGCATAACGCGTAACGTTCCGCCTGACCCTGTGCGTGCTTTTTGCTAATTTCTCGCTCAATTTAAATCAGATCGGTTTGAAACCAGTCTTAAACGAAAGAGGAGAACATTTTACATAGATTTCGTATAACAGAATTTGCCTAAACAGTTTTTTTATACAAATTTATATAGAAAAATATTTTATACAAATTTATATAGAAAAATAGCTGTATAAATGCAATGTTGTCTAATGCATGGCGCGACGCGGTCGGTTGTCTTTGTTTGCCGTACATGGAAATTAGAAGCAAACGTATGTCTTGTCTTAACATGAAAACGGCTGCATTTCTAATGTTTAGTTCAATTTTTTGACATTAGTATATTGTGAAATGCAACGCCTTCTAAGTTAAGTATTGGAATAACTAATTATTATTAGAACATAATACTTTGTAAGTTGCAAACGTCACTTTTGACATTTCTTATCATTCCGACACCAAGGATAAGCGGATTGAAACCAAATTTTGGGAGGTTTAGGTTATGTATTACGGAATACGTTATCACGTAAAACTATCGTCCGTAAACCGACTTTACAGACAACCAATTTTTTTATACAAATTTATATAGAAAAATATTTTATACAAATTTATATAGAAAAATAGCTGTATAAATGCAATGTTGTCTAATGCATGGCGCGACGCGGTCGGTTGTCTTTGTTTGCCGTACATGGAAATTAGAAGCAAACGTATGTCTTGTCTTAACATGAAAACGGCTGCATTTCTAATGTTTAATTCAATTTTTTGACATTAGTATATTGTGAAATGCAACGCCTTCTAAGTTAACTATTGGAATAACTAATTATTATTAGAACATAATACTTTGTAAGTTGCAAACGTCACTTTTGACATTTCTTATCATTCCGACACCAAGGATAAGCGGATTGAAACCAAATTTTGGGAGGTTTAGGTTATGTATTACGGAATACGTTATCACGTAAAACTATCGTCCGTAAACCGACTTTACTGACAACCAATTTTTTTACGAGCGCTGCAGAGTTGCAGAACAACCAATCATAATTTTAGAATTAATTCTATTTTTCACATGTAACCAATATTTGAAATAGTGTGTTTTTACGCAATCAGTCTACTAAAGTTTAACAGCCACTGTGTTTTGTGTGGCAGACTTTCTTGAGTTCAGGAGTTGTTCTGCACTCCGAAGCAATACATGAAACGTCATTTATTTATTTAAAGATGGGTGCCAAACAGACTCTAGGTCCAAATAAATGACACCTCTTAATACAGAAAAAAAAAATTAGTTAGTTGTCAGATTATTACACTGTAAGAAACAGATAGAAAAAACATGTATCTATGTGTTCTGTGTACAATAAAGAATTAAAAAGAAAAAAAAAACAGTATTCAGAATAAACACAAAAGAAAATAATGTAAGAATAAGAATAAGAATAGCCAGGCAACTTATGAAGTGATAGAAAGAGTATTTGATATGCTCTTTTTAAAAGTAAAATAAGACATATTGATACCCCTGGTATACACCGTGAAACTCCTGATTCACATGTTACAGCGTGTTATTTAGATCAGTTTTGAGCTGCATTTACCGGCAGCACATTAGTACAAATAAGCGTCTATATGCTAGGTGTATTCACTGAATCAGTCAACACATTCGTTTAACGACTTTAATTCGGCGGTATATATGTATATCGTGCATTCACATACATGATACACGGCTTATGACAGTAGTGTAACAGTGTATATTGTAGTTTGTTGTCAACAGTGTTTGAAAAAATAATTAAAACATCATAAACATGAATGTCATTTATAATTTAATTACCCCCGCTCCTTTATTCTTAGCTCGTGTTAAGAGATACCCGCCGATTGACCTGGCAAAACACTTTCACGCGCTGCCATTGGTAGCGAACATTTTTTTCTGTATCACTCGATTACTTAGGTCTCGAGTACGCACGCGTTGGAATCAGTCCCGAGCACTACCGCCGTGTTGAGTTTCAAAGGACCAATCAGATGGTGATCACTCAGTTTTATTTCTCTATTTGTTCATGGGATAGACTTTTAGTCTTTTTAGAAGGTTCGGCAATTTAAAAAAGTTGAGAATAAAAGTAAAAAAAAAATATATAATTTAAAAAAAACAAAAAAGTACACTTTAATACCAAATCGAACTAAAAAGTAGAAAATAATTATTAACAAAATAATTCAATTATAGTAAAAAATCGTAGGGTGCTTGATATTAAATGTTACAATTATTTCATTGGTAGCTATTTATAAAATTAGAGTTATAATGAATATATTATATAGTAATTGGCACCCCACGCTTTTTACTATAATTGAATTATTTGGTTAATAATTATTTTCTACTTTTTAGTTCGGTTTGCTATTAAGGCGTGTTTTTTTTTAAACTATAATTTATTTTCTTAATTTTTAGTCTTAAAACATCATGAGTTTTTTTTTTCAAAATTTTCAAATTAAAATTTATTTTTATGAAATATCAAATAATTGCATTGTCATCGGCCCTTGTCACGTGTGCAAATTTTCAAGTTAATCAGACTTCCTGAAATTGGTGAAAATTACGCTGAAAGATTCCTTTACATACATACAGGTCAACCTAATATAAGCGTGTTAAAAATAAACAGTCGCCATCTTCAAGCTACAATAAAATATATTACCCACGTTTTGTCATTTCTTATGGACTTTTCTTGATATATCTGAAATATTGTTAGTTTTATCAAATTTTATTCTCCCGTGGACTATCTACTTTGAATGTCGCTTTTATGAAAGGGTTCGAGCGAGCTAATTACACGAGGATATATGGGTATATATAATAATGTGTACATATATAGGGCCATCATTTTCGTTGCAGTCACATACGAGGCGCAAAATTATTCTTGATATATTTACTAAGGATATAATATGTACATTGTGCAGTGTTTGTTATACATAGCTATCAAAAGAACAACCAAATTAATAGTTTTTCTGTGGGATGTTTCAAAACTAACTCTTTCTTTAACATGAGACAATTATTGAAAACAAGTGGTAGCTCTACAAAGTCGGTAGTCGTCCTAATATACTAGTATGAACTTACGGAATGCAATATTATAGAACGCAACCAGGGAATCAAGCATTGCAGCAATACAACGGTTAGTAGATACAACATGGTACGTTACCAACGATCAAAATATAGTTTGATTTATACCCTAATTATTTAAAAAAAACGTTACCTGCCCCAAAATGTCCCTGATTTTTTAACCGATTTCAAAAAAAGAGGAGGTTATAATATGTTCGACGCGTATATTTTTTTTATATGTTCAGTCATAACTTTTCGAAGGATTAACCGATTTGACAAATTTTGACACCAGTTTGTTCAGAATGTTTCCGGAATGGTACCATAAAATTTTTGTAAAATCGATTCAGTCGTTTTTAACCGACTTCACAAAAGGAGATTTTTATAATAATAATTTCCTTAATTCCATATTGCTAGTTACAGCATAGATAGCGTCATCAATTATAAAACATTAAATATTAAATAAATAAATTTTAAAATCTATATAGGTACTAAAATTCTTAAAATCTATATTATAACATATAGTTATAGACTGCATAACTCATTAAAATCTTTTTCATTTTTTGTTTTATTTTCAATATGTCTAGTTTTATTATTTCTGAGGGAATTATACATTACATATTTTTACAATATTGTTATATGGACACTCTTTTATTACTGAAAGATTACTCTTTCTGAGATCTAGCATTTCCCTACCTCTAGTATTGTGCCCATGTACTAGATTTGTTTTACTGAAGTAATAGTTGTTTTTTTTTTAATAGTAGGTATGCAGTTGATAACGTAGATGCTACACAAAGTTAAAATATTTAATTTCTTAAAAAGAGGTCTACATACTATATTACCTTATATATCCCGAATTTGTGAATCGATAAACTATTAGGGAAGAAGACGATTTATAATATATTGCAAATATATTGCAAACTCACCAAAAAATTAAAAATTGAACGTTCTTTATAACGAATCACTAAAAAGTGTAAAATGACATAGGTTTGAGATCAGAACTAATTTAATATATAAATACATAAAACGTGATATTAATTAAATAGGCACCGACCTCAATCAAAATTTACGCTTTATGTTAGATTAATTATATAATTTAAGATATTTAGTTAATATCAAAATATACAGGCTGGATTTTTAAAACACTAACACCCTTTAATTTCGTAGAGGAAGGATTTTCGAAAAAAAAGTTTTGAACAAAAATTGCAGAGAATCGAGGGAAAAAACATTGGTGCAGTTTTTTTTCATTTGGTGGAGGCACCTTCGAGATATCAAGGTCACCTCCACTTTTTACACGCTTTATTATTAACTTCACTTGTAAGTTTGTATGTATGTATGTTTGTAACGTTTTCTCTATGATAGGCTTTACATAGATTTTTTTTAGATTTGACTACATCTACCGCCCCTGAAGTCTATTAGTGAAGGTACCCATGTCATTTAACGGAGTGACGCACATTAGACCAGCCCCCGCAACCAGCAACAACCATCAGTTGGTCGTCTGAAATTTCTGGCTAGCCGTGCTGGATCGATGTAGTGTGCTAGTGAGGTATCGTTTTCATTAATAAGATGAACCCAAAACATTTTTTCTCTAATTCTCTTCTTCACATAACATCGTCAAAATAAAAAAATTCTTCCACTACTTGAAAACTACAAAATGTCTGCCGCACACGAAACCTGCATTAGCAGTTGCTGGTTTATGCTGGTCTTTTGTGCAAGTGTCAGGTTCGTGCTGGATAAGTGTGTGCGGCCTTTAAATCAATTTATAGAAAAATCCATTTCGCACGATCTTTGTTACACACGCAGCGAAATCATGTCGTTACGTTAGCGTTAAGATAAACGCAATTTCAACGTAATTAGTCCTTGGACTTTTAACCCATTTAAACTTTTTACTTTAATTCTTATCAGAATGTATAAGCAAGTGAGATTGAATACTGTTCAATTGTTCGTATAATCTTATTTAAACTTAACGGATTAAATTTTATTGCAGCATTTCCGTTCAATTTGATGTAGTCATAAAACAGCAATTTAATTAATCACCCTGTTTTACTTCGTAGCATTTCTGTTACAATTTTACGTAGAGATGATAAAATAGCTAACCATGTAATTTAACCAAGGTATTATGATGCAGACAAAAATTCTGAAAATGAATTATTCAGTCTAGCTAGATATACCAAAATTAAAAAAAAAACCGAATATAATAATTAAGAAATTACGAGTTTATTTGTAATTTGAAAAAAAAATCCAGCAATTGGGCTACGCGACTATTCCGTAACTTCAAAATATTGACAGTTGATATAGAACCTATAATCAAGAGTATAAAATTTCTGATATCGCGTGAGGTGACGCGGATAATAGCTAGTATTCAATATTATATTTACTATTCGTTGCCATGGTTACCTACACTAAAGAACATCTGATTTTTTTGTTATTTTCAAAATATTTCCGAAACTATAAAGGTTAGAAAAAAATTTTTAACGAAACTTTCTCGAAATAATAAATAGAATAATAAGCCGTTATGAAAACACCGTCATAGCATATATCTCTTCTGCGCATGCGCCGATTTTCCCCAAAAATAATAGGGCTCTTCATATTTGCATATCAAACATCCTTCCAAAATTTGGTTTCAATCTATGCTCATCCGTTTGACCTGTATCGTGTTCACAGACTAACAGACGCACAAAGTTTTAAAAAAAAATGTTTTTTGGATTTGAGTGACCTCAAAACGAAAAAATATTTAAAAATTTTTGAACATTGATTTTTTTACCTAAACTAGTACCATTCCCCACTTGTGGGTTGGAATGGTAATATTTTTAAAGTTAAAAATTTGATGTAATTTGCTGGTGTAGTATATTTAGATACTAATATAGAACTAATTAAACTTCATTTTATATCCGGCCATCAAGAGTTTGCGCTTTTTGCTCGATCACATATTTTGTCATTTACTTTTTTCGCGGTTTTGATGTGAAGGTAATTAGTATTTACGTCAACCATCACGATTTGTAATTTGTTTTTTATTTAACGTATTTTTTATGTATAAGGTGTTCGTAGAAATTAATTTGGATCTCTTTATGGCATTTGTGACTTAATTTTAATTGAAATTTCATAATATTTAACAAAAGTGCCCAACCCGTCGTCGCCGTATTTCGTAATTTATTTGCGACAAAAAAAAAATTAATATTTTTGAGGTTTTCCAGGGTTTCCCTTAATAATTCCAGATAAATATCGAGATGGTTCCTTATTCATGGCCATGGCCGACTACATTGTCCTTCTAAAAAAAATCCGCCATTCGCCCACTGCTATTGAATGTAACGGGAAGTGTGGTAGATGGAAAATAGTAATAGTCCGGATGGCGTCTGTTATGACACAAAGTCGAGTAACGGACGCTAAACGCATTATTATTAATATTGTAAATCTGTGTATCTATGTACTATGTAGGTAAATATATTTTTTTATATAAGAAAAACAAATCCAATATATTTTAATAATTATTGTATTTAGCACTTTCCACTGTAGTCATCGTCTGCTATTAAAAAAAAAAGACTTAATCATGCCTAGGCAGTAAGTGCAAATTTCATTATAAGCTGTCAGCGGATATCTTAATTTACAGTTTTGAACTTTTTTTTTCGAAAATTATTCAAAGTACAACAATTTTCAATAAACAATGTTATCAGAGTACCTATATTAACTACATACGTTAAAATATTTTATTTTTTCATTATCTGTAATCTGGTTTACTGAGATTTCGTCAAAATAATAAAATAAAAAAACAAATGTAACATTTTTTGCGAAAACGAAGAACCGCTTTTATAAAGTAAATCAACGCTGTCACATTTTTGCGGTGACAAAAATGAAGTAATAAACGTGATAAAAAAAAGCTGCACGCGCTGTTTTAAAGACAGGTCTCCATAATACAAAACATAAAACCACTATTTATATTTGTTAAGCACTTTTAACGAGATTTTATCATTAAAATTTGTATCATTGTTGTAATTTGTTAAAAAAAATGTCAACACAGCTGGCGTGGCCGCAACATTAATGTTCATTTCTTATGATTCATTATTTAAATGAGATGTTTAGGTGAAGGTACACGCTACCACGATAATGAACAGACGTGTTTACTTCAATTCCAGTGACGTGCCTGACTCGAACGTCCGAATAATCTTTAGTTGTAGTCGTGGTCAGGAGTCAGGATTTCTTGGGGTTTTGACTTTTTTTGCCAGATCGCCAATCTAGATACCTCCCTCCGTTTTCGAGGTCGCTAAACACGATGGTAAGGGTCCCACAATTTTTTTTCATTCGCAACCTTTTCAAATTGCCCTCCTCCCTGATTTTTGACGTTCTTCCAGAACTATAAATGTTACGGTCTATACCCGAATTCAGTCAATGACCGAAATAAATGCGCCAAACTAGTTTTGACCAACGAATATTGCCCTAACCCGAAATCTTACATATACAGAATAATACATAATCAAGTTGATGATATGTGTACATACCAAAACCTTAACTTCTCAATTCCATCATACTTTTCAAGAAATACACGTACTTTTTAACCGACGAAAAACAAAAACGGAGGAGGTTCTCAAGTCGACGCGTATATTTTTTTTTTATTTATTTTTTTTTTTATGTATGACCACGCATAACTTTTTACAGAGTAGTCCGATTTTGATAAATATTTTTTTGTTTGAAAGGGTATACCCCGAAGTTGGTCCCATTTAAATTTGGTAAAAAAATTCCAACCCTAAGGGTAGGAAAACAGGGGATGATTGATTGTTCACTCACTGATTGTAATGTATGACCACACATAACTTTTTACAGAGTAGTCTGATTTTGATAATTATTTTTTTATTGGATAGGGTATACCTCGAGGTTGGTCTCATATAAATTTAGAAAAAAAATTCCTACCCTAAGGGTGGGAAAATAGGGGTGATTTATTGTTCACTCACAGATTTTCATGCTGAGTTGTGTATTACAATTATAAATTATATAGCCACAAAAAATTATAAAATAAAAACTTTTTAACAAAAAAATTAAACCGCCGAAAAACTGAAAAGCAAAAAATAATAAATCTTTTTATTTATTACTTACCTATATACAAAATGTGCTCGACTGCGAACAACTTGCTGAGTGAGACAAATATTAATATATTTGATATAAAATTTGGCCAATATAGAAAGGTTTTAACTGTTCACTTACTTAGTTATGTAAATTAACTGAATGCACTGTAATACTGTATCATTTTTATATTATGTACTACATATTATTGAATTCTGCATATTGTCAAATTTTCTTTATTTTTTTATCTCTTTTTTGTTGTATGGATTTCTTTATATTTCTTTATATTTGTTATATGTAATCTGTTATTGGGTTTTATACCTGTTCATTACTATAATAATAATAATAAATAAATTTAAACCGGTATTTAAAATGAGCAAAACTAGTTTTGCGCATTTTCAATTGAACAAAACTAGTTCTGTCCATTTCTGAACAGACAGTGCTAGTATGGCATCGGAATCTTCTTTGCGTTTTTTAATTAACTTTTCCACTTCAATGATACCTATTATATCAAAGCGATTTATTCTTCTGTATTGTTTAGCAGACAGAGGTTTTAATTCAGCTTTCAACAAATTTGTTTTCTTAACCTCACTTAGTGTAGTAAGGTAATTATGTCTCGTCATAAAATTATGTTTCAGAAGCCACCAATAGGCGAACTAGTTGAGACTCGAATTTATCTTGCATTTTTACTAAATTATTACACTGAATATCCCACAAATATTAATTATAACATTCAGGAGAACAATTCAATAGATAGGTACATAAACAAGAACATAACCCTACTTTTGTTCGGGTTCGGACGTTGAATGAAACAAGTAGAACTAGTAGGTATTGTCCGTTCAAAAATGGACAGAACTAGCTTTGATCAATTGAAAATGCGCAAAACTAGTTTTACTCAATACCCGTTTAAATGTAAGATTTCGGGTTTGGGCAATATTCGTTGGTCAAAACTAGTTTGGCGCATTTATTTCGATCATTGACCGAATTCGGGTATAGACCGTGACATATAAATATCAGGTTTCTTATTTTCCAACGAACTTTGGATAACTGTTGACGCGTGATCTAGTGTTTGAATTGGAAGGTCAAAAGAAAAAAAATCGCTATCCAACTTATTGTTCGATTTATAAGAATTTGAACCAGCAGATATAATTTATTCATTTGGTTGTCTCTTCGTTTAGTTATAAATTAATAAGTTTGGTATGTATACTTGCCCGTTGTGGTATTGATTTACATTTTGTATTGACAATTTTGAAAATATATATTTACTTATATAAATATTCTATTCTATCACGACAAAGTTCGTTTCTTATTATTCAATATTTAAATATTTATTTCTGTACCAGTGACGTTCAAGGAAATGCTTTGTATTTTCTTTAGCAGATTGGCTTAATTCAGCAATCGATTGCTGCCTAATGTTTCATATTTAATTCTGCATGTGTGGAAATAAATATTCTCTAAAAGCTAGCATTAACGGTGGATTTTCTCGCAGAATCACTCCCGTTAAATTCGATTTTTTACATGAAACATACTTTAAACGTTCCAGTTTTTGTTTGGAAATTTTAATGGCAATTTATAGGTATCTACCAGCGTTGCCAGTTTTTTTTTTTGCCAAGTCGGGATTATGGAACTCTTTGAGTGAAAACAGCGGGATTCTTTCGTCGAAAGCGGGACATAGTAAAAAACCGTGTATATAATCAGAAGTTTTCAAATATTTATCTTTTTATTTGAATTAAAATTACGTGTACGTGACAATAGATAGCAAAAAGCCGAAAAGCGGGACTGAGCCTGTCCCGTGCGGGACATTTAATTTTGATTTAAAAATCGGGACGTCTGGCAACGCTGGTATCTACCGTGTTTAATCAAAATCGGTTCAAACATCTTCAACAATGTTAGGTTACAATAACCAATAATTAAAAAAAAAAACAATTAAAAAAACGGAACCTGCACTTAATGCCGCTGGTTGGTTTTTTCCGCTGGTTTCGTTCCTGGCTTCAAGGGTGAAACTAACGTCACACTGCTGACTCCGTTGCATGGGAACAAACTGGATTTCAAAATTAAAACCGTGACTATTTTTCGTGCTTGATTCTGTGCTGAGTTTGGTCAAGAGTCAATCAAAAAACAAAATCTTGTCCCGTGACCAACATGGGCAAACGTCATGAACGAAAGATGGTGTTCTAGTCTGTGTTCTGTTCAGAGACAATACACGTTCACTTTTGTAAACATTAAAACTGTCACAATCCAACTTCAAAACACGCATTAATGTGTCAAGTTAACACACACAAACTATTACAAAATCGACCGCTACAGAAATCTTTGAACCTAGCAGTGTATCCGGCGGCAAATCCAGCTTCAAGTGTAGCGGCCTTTACGTAGAAGACATTCATTTCTTTTCTCTATATGCGAGATCTATGTTAAAATTGCAATATTGCGATAAATCTAGTATTTGATCAAACCGACAGGTACATTCTAAAATACATCTACCGTTTAAGTAATAAGTCAAATACTCGAAAAGCTCGCAAGAAAACAAAATAAACTGTTCCGATAATTTCTGTACGATAATTTATCGAGTAAGTAATCAGAAATTATCGGTTTTTATTCACGAAAACACGAAGTTGATTTATTGTTTCCATTTTAAAATAGCTGTTTTTTTTTTTTTTTTTGGACATGTCAGAAATGGGTGGCCCCGCATGATGGTTTGAAATTTGGCACCAAATTTGTAGCAAACACACATATACACGACACACACTAAACGAGTCTCAGATAAACGACACCGAACTTTACTGGTATTTGTATACTACAAGAATGACGTCACAGTATGTAAACATGTCGGCTCGTGTTTTCTTTGAAATTTAAAAAAATTGAGTTCTATTTTATACTATAAAACAATTACATTTAAACGAAATGAAAATTCCTGTGAACTGATATTAGGATGTGAACATTTTAAGACAACAAATACGAATAAGAATCGAATAGGCCATTTTGTATGATAATACCGCGATAATGCCATCCCTTATTGTTTCGTCTTTTACCGTAAGCAGATAGGCTTGTAGTACTTGAAGTTTGTCTTAACTTCGAAATCGATAAAAAGACGGCTTTTTTAAAAACAAAAGAATGATGTGAAGACAAAAGTGTATGGAGCCACTCAAACAGAAGACCGTGTATTGAAACTCTGAAGGCATTATTTATAAATAGAAGGTATATATGCTTTTCTTTGATGAAAGTTTGAATACGAACGAACATTAATTATGAAGGAGATCGTCCATCGAAAATTTGTTTGACTAAAGACCGCTACACACCAGGCTGGTTTTGCCTCTTGACTCGTTGCTTAATTATCGCTGCTAGTTTCCAAACGTGCTGTGGTGCTGGATTTCGTGACGGTTTGTATATGTTGGCTTCACACGATGCTAGTTTCAAAGGCTGGCTTTGTAGATGGGTTTGGTGTGCGCGCAGTGACAATTCGAATGTTAACAAAAGTGAACGCTTATTGTCTCTGAACAGAACACACACTACGACACCATGTTTGTTCGTGGACGTTTGTCCGTAACGCCCACGTGACAAGATACTGTTTTCTGATTGGTTCGTGCTAAAAACCAGCACAGAAACAAGCACGAAAAATAGTCCTGGTTCTAATTTTGAAATGCAGCTTCGCGAGATCGCAGTAGTGATGTCATTTCTGTCTTCGCACCCAGCACAAGTCCCAGCAGTGATTCCAGCGGCAAAACCAGCCTCGTGTGGCAGCGGCCTTAACTTAAGTTTGAGTCTTGAACGGCATACACTAACATTTAAACCGTTGCTTTGTCTAAAGTTGTGAGTTTTTAACGAAATTTCGACAAAGGTATACAGTTTATAAGATACCTAGACTAATTAGCTGTTTTTAGAATTTTCGTGTGTTAAATTGTTGAATATTCTTTCGGTTCCGTCGAATGTAAATGTCGCTTTTTTTTTGTTTTACCTTAAACACTAGTGCGAAATGAGTAATTTTGCTACAGGGACGAAAAGGAGCTGTTATATAGGCCAGTGCTTGTACCGTCTCAAGTATTGCAAGGTTTGCATCGAATTATTTCTTACGCGTCGTGTTGGACATTAATCTAGTTAACTTGTCTAGATAATTGTTTTATTTCATTTTAAATAAGTAATATTTCAGTTTTTTTATGTTTCTACTTTTTACAGAGTTTTTACATATTAAGTTCAATAATATTAGTTGAGTCGACAGAATATTTTGTTTCGAATTACATTTTTTGCCTAAAGTTGTAGCTTGATAATTGAGAAACACAGCTTCAATTATCCCCCCTCGCGTTAATATAAAAGCGCTTTTCGTGGAGACTAATTTTGCAACGTAAGTCGCCGAATAAGCGGTAGTAATCTACAAATTCGGGCGAAGCCGTACCGGGCTACTAGTTTTAAATAAAATCGTAAATGTATAAATTAACTAGCGGTCCGTCCCGGTTTCACCCGAGTGCAAAAAAAAACGAATGCGGGGTGAGGGGTAACATGAAATACGCACGTTTATCTTAGTTAAGCGAAATTAATGTTGTGTCCAAATTTCATGATGTTCGAAGTTACCGTTCAAAAGCTTTTGTCGGACGAGCAAATTTTGGCTTTGAGTTTTATATACCGGCTGTTTCAAAAGTCCCGGAACGGCGTAATATTTCTTATTGGGTAAGCCGGACTAAAAATGTTAAAATTATTTTTTTATTAACTTTTTCCTGTCTATCGAATGGCAAAATTAGATTTTAGGTCCTAGGACCCTAAAAAGGTCCCGTAGGGTCCAAATTTGAAATGGAGACCATACTTTGTAATTTCATATTTGGATTCTGCGGAAAATTTTACACACGCGAGTATGTCTTAGTATTTTTTTAATTCTCGGGTCCTATGTAGAGCCCCTAAGAATGACCTAAAAATAGACCCTGTAAATCTAAATTAGTACTTGATAGGGCCCAATTTATAACTTTGTAAAATTTCATCCCGAAAAAAGGTATTTAAGTTAATATTAAGTAACCGAATTCAAATTTAGATTTATTCAACTCTGAACCCCTTCTTAGGGCCCTACAAAGGGACCTTGAGTTTCAAAATCGAGCGTTACAGACTTATGAAGTCTCGATTAGTGATTAGGAGCTCTACATAGGATCCGAGGATTAAAAAAATACTAAGACGTATTCGTATCCAAAATTTTCCGCAAAATCCGAATATGAAATAAAAAAGTATGCTCCCCATTTAAAATTTCAAAGTAAGGCCCTACGGGACCCTTTTAAGGTTCTAGGGCCCTAAATCTAATTTTTGCATTCGATAGTCAGGAAAAAATTATAAATAAACAATTTTAACATTTTTAGTTTGGCTTACCCGATAAGAGATATTAAGCCATTCCGGGACTTTTGAAACACTCTGTATATATAGATTAGGTACGCCTATGAAAAAGTAATAAAATGTCATCTTTTACTTGAAACCAAGGTAACGAATCCGTCGACAGCCATATAAAAGGTAGGTACAGCGTTCGAGTTATAGCTTCTGGTTATTTGTTTATTTTTGAGACAGAGCCGTGTCGACTGTTTCAACCACTGCACTGGCTTGGCTGACGGTTTCCGGTGAACGACGATGGTTACTGCGCGGTGTTGCGCCGACTGTCGCGCCCTGTCCGTCGGCTGCCCGACTGCGAGTGCGGTGTTTAGGGTCGCGCGATAATGATCTTACACGACATTATTTCAGTAAACCGTGCAAAATGACGGCCGCGCCGCAACATACACTCTTGAAAAAAACTGCTCTTTTAAACAAAAATCTTAACGTGTTAGTATAGTCAAATATTTCAAAACTCGCTGATTTTTTTTGTATTAATTAAAAATTCATTTAAGGTGACCGCTCACCAGCACGACCCATTATTCACCCGCATAGCTCTATTATTAGCATTTGAATGCGCGTGTGTGTGCACACACAAAAAACAGTTCAACAGTTCCCAATCTTTAATGGCAACAGATATCAAAATATTTTATTTATTCCTTACACAAGATAGCAACCCCGGATCTGGGGGGGGGCAAACCGGGGCACTCGTCCCGGGCGGCAGTTTTAGAGGGCGCCAAAACCACATCTAATCTGTACTTTTTCCGATTTACGCTATCTGCTTGTTTTCTGACGGTTTGCCGTTCACGAAAAATACCAACCATTATATATTTATGAGTTTTTTAAAGTAATTTATCTGAAATGCTGGAGAGAGGGGGTGCCATTATCAAGTTACTGCCCTGGTTCGAAAAAATCGTAGATCCGGGGCTGCAAGATAGTTTGAAAATAAGTTTTTTTTTGTTGGTGTACCATGTGCAGCTCCGCGAGATACACATAATTTTTAATGAGCTGTTAACATTCTGTAATTTTTTAACATAATATATCGACAATTTTTTAAATATTCATTTTTACTCCTGATGACGACAACTAGGTTTGTCGAAACATGTTGTGAATTATTTTAAATAAAAAACTTATTTTCAAACTATCTTGTGTAAGGAATAATTAAAATATTTTGATATCTATATAATATATATCCACAAGAATTAAGAGAAGAACCCTTTCTTTTATGATTTAACTGCAATACTTTCAAAATGTATCATTCTTCCAATGTGACTCGAGCCAGATATTTATATATTACTAGCGGCCCGTTTTTTCGTCGACTTGCGTTGCAAAATTGATCTCCACGAAAAGCGCTTTTATTTTAACGCGATAGTATAATATAGCCTATGTTCATCCTGAAGGACCATTCATTTTGGAGATTACATGCTACATCCAAAGTTAAATAAAATATCTCTTTATAATGTTAATATAGGTTACATTAAATACATGATTTAAAATGAGGTAAAAATGACAAAAAAAGTCTTATACTCGTTAGACGGTGAGGCAATATACTATTTTAGTTGTTTTATTTTATTTGATTTTCGTTTAAACGTTCCATTATTGAATTTCATTTTAAAATTAGCGACATAACAAGAACTAAATAGTACAATTCCTTTACTTCCACCACCACCAACTTCAAACTCACGTAGGACTATCAGTTTTTAAAAATATAATATAAGCAAACGCAAAATAAAATCTTGTTTAAAAGCAATATTTTTACCATTAGTAATGATGTTTCCGTGTGGAAAAACATTTTTATTCCTAAATTTTGTAATAAAGCTTTTGTGGTGGAAGAGACGTGAATAGTTGCATACTTTTCCAGAAACGTTTGTACAATTTAAAAGTATGAAATTAACTGTATTTTCTTTGCTTTCAGGTAAGTTTTGTTTCCGAACTAACAACTATCAAATTTGGTAAGATTTCAGTTATAATTACGTATAATTATTACGCTACGTATGTACGCAGCACAGTAATCCCTGTATAATTGACTAAACTTAATTGTTTAATCGACCAACAAAAATCTTTATAAGGCAAATAAAAAATGATTTTTTTCGCACCTTCTTATAAAATAGCCTCTTTTCATGCCTGTATAGCGATAGTAAAATAACCCATTTCGCACTCGTGCTTAAAGTAAAATACACGTTGTATAGTGCTGTTACCATTTCCATAATCAAAGTATGAAAATCCAACGCAGCCCTACGAATTAGAGATGAACTTGCTCAAAATTTTACTTTCAAAAATAGCTATATGGCTTTGGCATTTTATTTATGGCCATATTCACCGAACGTAAGTAGCTATTTATTCGATTCATTTGTTTCATTCCTCCGAATAAATAGCGATAATTCAATTCACCAAGCATAACTATGCTTACTGCAGGTATTCTGTCCAAATATTTATTCCCCTGAGAAAATAATAATGGCCGCCACATATATCATAATACCTAACCTATAAACGTGGACTATTATATCTGCATGCGCTCTTGTGAATTTATGTGTTGTTTATTAACCTTTTGTGAAGTGTATAGTTGTAAAACATAAAGTTAGTGGAAGTTTTGTGTACAATTGGGTTTGGATAAAACATTATTATTTTGTGAAACTTTTTTTTGACGTTTACACCAACGCCATCGGTCTAATTTTTAGGTGAACGTCACAATATTCAACAAAAATACCAAGGAGTATAGTGCAGTGTGTATTTATTCTTCAACTAACTATTTTACCTGTTAATATGGTTGGTGAATTGAAAGTTAATTTTATTGTAACGAATAAATTTGTTCCAAGAGTAGTATTTTCTATCTTTAAAAGTGTTCGATGTATATGGCCCATTAGAGAAATTAAAAAAAATAGACGTCTAAAAAATAAAATTCTGCAAGTGTGCAGGGAATTTAAATTACTTCATGAAAAAAATTATTTTCCTTGAAATTTCTTTGGTAAAATAACAAAAGCCGGACACGATCTTAAAAAGCCAAACAGATTTGACTAAAGCCGGACGCCTGGCAACCCTAATTTTAATTAAGTACATAAGAGATGATAATAATCGACTGCAGTCAGCATTCGGTGTTTGACGACGTCAGCACAGTTCGGTGTTCTCGATAACGTTTTAATCGAAAAATGATAATTTTATCGATTGGCACACCATCTTTACAATAATAAAAAAACGATCGGGTGTGCTGTTCGACTGTGCTTCGATACGGTCTTACAAGTTTCACCACTCAAATATTATTATAATATACAGTAAAACCTCGTTTTGCGCTTCGGGTGCGGTAAGTAAAACGCTAAATGAAACATTCTGGTCAGTGTCAGTCTGGCCTCAGGGAATACCGGAACTTTTCCTAGTGGACCGCCGGTCCACCGTGGACCGATCCAGTCTGGTCCGGATTTTTTTCTTCTTAATTACATGATCTCGTATAGAGGCGTTTGACAATTTTCCCGGTAATTTTTTAGGTTCCAGACCAACCCTGGCCGTGGTAAATAGAGAAAAGGGAGCACGCTTCCAAAAATAAACAAATTTTATGAAGTTACGTATAATGTATATTAATTTGAATAATAATATATCAAAGATATGCACACAGAAATATAAAATGAAAGTCCTGACTCTTCTGAAATTCGTGTCATTTGTCTTTGCTTTCTTTTTCTCGACAAGGTGACTTTAAGATATAAATTTACACATCGTTTGTTAATGCATAAAAAGGCATAAGCGACATTTAAAGCCAAAGAGCGCTTTACGATCCTATATTCGATATTTTCTTCTATTAAATACTTAGCTGTACCCACACACGCTTTGCTGTGGCTCAGTCTGATTTCATGGAAAGGAAAAAAAAGAGAAAGCACGCGTTTCTAATATGTTTAATTTAACAATGCTAGAACACCAACATATAATTGTCCATGTGATAAGCAATCGGTGTCTAGATCTAAAAAATTCAATTCAACACTGCAATTGGAAACATTGATGACATCAGCTGTCATGAAGTACGCTGTCCGACATGAACAATCTTCAGTATTGCGGAAATTGGTGTTACATTCAACAGATGGCGTTCCCATCGCCGTAAAATATTTAATATAGCGTGTATTGCTTTAACGTCTAATAGGTGGCGATGTTTAAAAAAAAAAACCTGTCACAGGTATGACATCTAATTTATATATCAGTTGCTTTGGCAGTTTTTTTTTAAAGCATCCGACGCACATGCCATTTTGCCAGATTATATCGGAACTGACGAAGATAATAATTTTACAAGACTGTCACTTATGCCTTTTTGAACATCATACCTGGTTCGCTATTAAAAAAATTGGTTGTCTGTAAAGTCGGTTTACGGACGATAGTTTTACGTGATAACGTATTCCGTAATACATAACCTAAACCTCCCAAAATTTGGTTTCAATCCGCTTATCCTTGGTGTCGGAATGATAAGAAATGTCAAAAGTGACGTTTGCAACTTACAAAGTATTATGTTCTAATAATAATTAGTTATTCCAATAGTTAACTTAGAAGGCGTTGCATTTCACAAAATACTAATGTCAAAAAATTGAATTAAACATTAGAAATGCAGCCGTTTTCATGTTAAGACAAGACATACGTTTGCTTCTAATTTCCATGTACGGCAAACAAAGACAACCGACCGCGTCGCGCCATGCATTACACAACATTGCATTTATACAGCTATTTTTCTATATAAATTTGTATAAAAAAACTGTTTAGGCAAATTCTGTTATACGAAATCTATGTAAAATGTTCTCCTCTTTCGTTTAAGACTGGTTTCAAACCGATCTGATTTAAATTGAGCGAGAAATTAGCAAAAAGCACGCACAGGGTCAGGCGGAACGTTACGCGTTATGCGTTATGCGTTACGCGTTACACTTTTTCGTACATGCAGCCGGTGTTTTATCAATTTATAATATTGGTGATTCATCAATTTATAAGACGTTATCACGTCAAAAACCATTATTTTTAAGTTTTGTACAAAGCTTTTATATGTAATAAGACATTAAAGTATTTTTATCTTATTTTATCTATCATTTTATACATATAGTGTTACGAAAAATTTATTGCCATCTTTACGTACCGTAAATTTTTTGAGACTTCGAGCAGACCGCGTTAATCGTCAATCGAGGAAACGCTAAGTGAGGTCTTACTGTATATATATTATATTGACGTTCTTCAAGTTTAATGTGCTCGAATAATTCTGTATAATAGGAGTTTGTATATTATTACTATACTGTAGTCGAACACTACCTTTTATATTATAGAATGACAAATTTTTTAATACTTACTATTACTATCTCGGAAATCGCATACTATAGCTCCCTCCGTCGTGCCCAGTGACAGATAGAAATACAAGTAGACCACGGTCTACCTGCCCGGAAACCAAGGTATGGAACGACGCCGGCAGTACAAGCGTAAACATTTAATTTAATAATCTTACAATATTTATGCGCGACCGTGACTGTTTTTTTTACCATTCCAACCCACAAGTGGGGAATGGTACTAGTTTAGGTCAAAAATCACTTTTCAAAAATTTTACAATATCTTTCCATTTTGAGGTTCCCCGAATCCAAAAAACATATTTTTGGAAAAACTCTGTGCGTCTGTTAGTCTGTTTGTCTGTGAACACGATACAGGTCAAACGGATGAGCGAATTGAAACCAAATTTGGGTGGATGTTTGTTATGTAAATATGAAGTGCCCTATTGTTTTTGGGGAAAATCGGCTCATGCACAGAAGTGATATGTGCTATAACGGTGTTTTTTATATAATAATGGTATACTTTTTATAACGGCTTAGGTATTATTTTATTTATTTTTTCAAGAAAGTTTCGTTAAAAATTTTTTTTTTCTAATCTTTATTGTTTCAGAAATATTTTGAAAATAAAAAAAATCATACGCTCTTTTGTTTTATGGATCTGTCAGAAATAAACTAGTTTATTGATGCTTTGATTAATTGATTTATGCTTTGATTAATTTTTACATGACGTGCTACATATTATGTAGATTGTAGGTAACCATGACAACGAATAGCAAATATTATCATATTGAATACTAGCCATTACCCGCGTCACTTCACACGATATCAGAAATTTTATTTTCTTTATTATAATCAAATTTTAACATTTTTGAAGTTGAAATGGTCCCGTCGCCCAATTGACTGGAATTTTTAATTTAGTAAAGCCGGGTCGGCACCTAGGGCCATTCACAGCTGAGTTCATATAGTTATGGTAACATGATTATCGAGTAGCATAAATAATTTAAGGATCGCCTAGTAAGCTTCCCTGCCATAGCTAATTGTTGACACGCACCAACACTGAATTACCGCGAACTGAAGGTGAATTGTGAATCATTTTCCGTCAAATATTCAAATTGATACATATTAGTGATGTGCCGGATCGTTAAAAATGCATATCCGCGGATACGGATCTGAATACGGATATTTGGTTTCAAGATCCGCAGATACGGATATTTGGTTTCAAGATCCGCGGATACGGATACGGATCTTAACTTTCTTAGAGTACGCGGCGGTAAATATTGCACATCGACCTTTGGAAAGAGACTGTTATGGGAAAAAGTTATTGACTTCTTTAAGAGTTAACTCTCATAACAGATTGTCTCTTTCCAGAGATCGATGTGCAGTATCTCATTATAAAGATAGTTTTTTATTAGTACCTTTGAGTTATGTACTCTTGGTATGGTACTCACTACGATAAATTTTTGCAATATAAAGGTGCCAAATACGATTTTAAGAAATAAAAAATAATCTGAATGGAATTTAACAGTTTTTCATTATTACCTAATCACCTTTATATATAAAATTTCATCTATGAATTGAAAATTAATAAAGTAAAAGATCCGCCATAAAACTAACGGATACGGATACGGATCTTTCTTCTCCCCCTCGGATATCCGCGGATACGGATACGGATATCCGGCACATCACTAATACATATAGCCGCTTAGCCGCATTGTATACGTGAATCGAGGCCGATACTGCGACGAGATCATTGAAATCACGAAATTGATGACTCTAGAAGTCCGCTGGCAGCACGTGAACATTTTAAATGGATGTTCTGCAGGATCAACCGAAGGTACCTCTTAACACGAGCCAGGAATGAAGGGAGGGGTATTTAAATTCATGTCTACGATGTTTTAATTATTAACTTTTTTCAAACTGACAACAAACTACAATACACACTGTAACACTAGTCACTACTGCCATAAGCAGTGTGTCGTGTATCATGTATTCGTATGTGTAAGTCATAGCCGCTGCCTAGACCCCTCCCCCCCGTCTCGATCTTATTTCGGCAAATTCGAAAACCAAAACAAAATTTACCAACGTACTTTCAAAAGACTTTTAGATCTTAGAATTTAAATAGGCGATTGACATTCACGTACTTATCACTGAAAAAACGGGTTTTTTTGGGCCTTTTGGTTGTTTTCCAAGATCCTAATTGAGTTCTAAATAAGAATGTAACATCTGTCTATATATTATAGCACGGCAGTGGAAGGATTTCTGGTAACGTAGGTCCATTCCCACCTGTGAATAAATAAAAGAAAAAAGACGGACAGATTTCTCAAAACGGTGGATTGTTTGGGCTGTACCGGTGTTATTTTGGGCCCATAGTGATCAGAGAGGGTACAGCTCCACTTCTTCTACTGTTCTGAGAAACTTGTGCAGAAATGTAACAAAGAAAAGAATATGCAGTTGGTCGATAACAATTATATTTCATAATCACTTCAAAAACGTGTCGGTGATAAAGTACAAGGAATTCTGATTTACCAGTACATTCTTAATATTAACAATATCGTTTGATCATGATTGACAATTAGGAACTGGGGGTAGAACCCTGACGAGGTGATCACTTAATTATCTAGGGAAGTACATTTAATAAGGTTGCTTAAATTAAAAAAAAAATAATAAAACGTGAAAGAGGAAAAGAAAACTAGGCGTGAGCGTCATACCTTTTTCTGAAGAGTACTTACTTACACTTGAACAATACTTATTCTAGGAATACTTTACATAATTCGTGAGTGACTACGGGTATTTAGGCGCTTCATGGTAGTACAATGAAGTCTAAATTCGGTTTGGAGAAGAAGCTTGAAGATGATTCTGTGGTTTATTCCATGAGCGTCCTTTTCATGCGACAACACCGAATCCCGGAAAACAACCTAATGTTTGTTATTTTTCCGTAACTAATCAATATTGATTTTAATTATTTCACACCTAACAACTATTGTTTGTCACTTTTTCACTTTTGAAAATCACAGATACCGCGTATTTAGAGTCAGACGACTGGATCACACGATAGACACACTTATGTTTATAAGTCCAAGCCACGCGATCCAAATCGTACCGCGCATGCAAATATCCGCGAATTTAGTGATTTGATTTCCTTATTTATTTATTTTATTATAATAATTTTTATGCTAATATTAAAAAATTGTCGCGGTGCTATGGCACCACGTGACAGGCTCCCCCTCTTTAGTGATTAGGAGGTACTCCGCTATACTACTAACTGTACATACAACAAGAAATTCACAACAATGAATTTATCTTTGTTGTAACTAACTCAACAATCACTTGACAATCTACCATATCCTATACTATGGCAGTTGAAGTGTGCTCTTCATAAATAAGCTCTAATTAAATTTAACTAATCTAAATTGATCTAACGAGATGAAACAACCACCGATAATACGGAAATTATGGGGTCGTAACCTGACTGGCTGAAGGAGACAGCGTAGACGTTAGACGAAATTGGGCCTTAGGAAAGCGCCGGAATGTAAACAAGGACAAGCTTATAATCTAAAACAAAGGACGAGAATAACGAAATAACACAGGGAGAATTCTTTATTTAGGAAAATAAAGCATAACTCAGGTACGAAAAATAACTTAAACTTTTATTGTTAGTAATATCCTAACCTACCAACACTTGACGTTTGACAGATGTCAGCTGTCTGACATTGAACTTGAAATTAAACTAGAGGGCAATGACCTCGGGTGAATTTTTCAATTGTTAACAGACGGAATTTTCTTCAGATGTTCAATATGAGATTTAAACATCTTTTTGGAGGATGGATCTTGAAGGATGCAGCTAACAGGACTCGTAAATTCTAAAATTACACGGGGATTACTGTAACGAGGACAAAGTTTGAGGTGAAAATTCGGTTTCATTTTGTTATAATGTAACCTTTGTACAACAAAATCGCCGACTTGAAACTTCGACTGCAACGAACGGTTTTTATTGAAATATTTCGCTTGTAGATCATGTGATTTTGACAGAGCTAGGCGAACTTGATTTTCGGAAGGCAAAGCGTCTTGTTCCCACACAGATGACAAATTCCATTGTAAATCGAGTGGAAATTTGATTTCTCTTGACAAAAATATCTTACAAGGTAAATTTTTAATACTTTCATGATATGAAGAATTATTGGCGAAGGTTATGTGATTTAATAACAAGTCCCAACTGAGATGATCGTCAAACTTTTGTTGAAGTAAAATTGACAGAGCAGCTCTAACGTTTCGTATTACTCTTTCTACAGCATTGGACGAAGGATGATAAGGCGAACTGTGAATGACACGTGAACCCCAGGAAGTACAGAATTCATTAAACTTGTTTGACGTAAACGAAGTTGCGTTATCGGAAACTATTTTAGTTGGTGGACCGTACGTGGTAAAGACTTGATGTAGACATTTTATTATCGACGTGGAACTGGAATCAGGAATCGCGTAAGTTATTAACCACTTGCTGTAACTATCCAGAATTAGAAGAACATATTTATTCCCGGAATGTGATTTGACAAGCGGTCCCATGAGATCAATGTAAATTTTATCCCACACAGATTGTGGAGGATTAGACGACATAACTACTTTATCAGGATGTTGATCTGATTTATGCGTTGCACAGAGCATACAATCTTTAATAAATTGACGAACCTCAACAAACATGCGCGGCCACCAAAATCTTCGTGATATTGAACGATACGTCTTCGTGACTCCGGGATGACTGGCGATTTGTGAATTATGAAACTGTTCCAATATTTCTTTCTTGGAGGCGGACGGAACAACAATACGTCGACGACGGTTGCGGCCTACGAGTCGAACCAGGAAATTCTTGTGAATAGCGAAATTTTTCTGAGGTAAACCTTGATTAATTTGACTTTTAAGGCGGTTTAACTCAGGATCTTGATCTTGCAGGATATTAAGTTCGGTAAACGGATTTTTAATTTCCGTAATGGGATTGAGAAAATTTGATTGTATTGCATTTTTCTCAGAAGTTTCGGATTCAGCTACCAAACGGGATAAACAATCGGCAGTACAATTTACTTTACCGCGAATATGTTCGACTTTGAAACTGAAACGACTGATGCGAAGTAACCACCTACCTACACGACCTAAGTTGCGGGGGTGCTGAATTAACCATTTGAGACAGGAACTATCTGTCTGAAGAATAAAAGTTTGATGCGAGAGGTAAGATTTCATTTTTTCCATAGCCCAAATACATGCTAAAGCTTCTTGTTCGTACGTACTGTATTTCTTCTCGGCGGATGTCAAACGTCGGCTTGCGTACTGGATCGGGTGTAGACCATCTTCAAAGGATTGTAAAAGAACACAACCAACATGATTTTGACTGGCGTCGGTTTGCAGAATGAATTCACGTTGAAAATCGGGAAAACGTAGAACTGGTGAACTTGACAGAGCTTCACGAAGTTTGCGAAAAGACTGAATATGCGTTTCCGTTAAATTATATTTGACATTTTTCTTCCGTAGATCATTGAGTGGCGACATTATCTGAGCGTATTCGGGGATAAACTTAGCGTAATAACCAACCATTCCAATAAACGTTTGAAGCTGTTTCAAATTCTTCGGAATTGGCAAATTCTTTATCGCTTCCACTTTGTCGGGATCCATGGAAAGACCGTTGCTTGAGACACGATGACCCAGGAAGTTGAGTTCGCTTTGGGCGAATTTTATTTTATCCGGATTCACGGTAAGATTAGCTTCTTTTAGACGTCTTAACGTTTCTCGAACGTGTACCATATGAGATTCCATATCGGGACTGTATATTAATAAGTCGTCGAAAAATACAATCACAAACTTGTATCTTAAATCGGCAAAAATGTCAAACATCAGACGGTTTAGAGCACTAGGTGAAATAGATAGCCCGAACGGAGCCTTATGAAATTTCCACTGGCCTTCAGGAGTGACGAACGAAGTTAGACTCTTTGATTTGTCAGATAATTCAACTTGGTAAAAGGCGCTGTTTAGATCCAACGTGGTGAAAACTTTGGCGTTTTTTAAGCACTGGAAAATATGCTCAATCGACGGAACAGGAAAACTATCCATGACAACCTTTTTGTTTAACTGGCGATAATCAATACAAAGTCTATAACCTCCACTTGATTTCTTGACAAGAAAAGCCGGTGAAGCGTAAGGGGATTTACTAGGTGAAATAACGCCTTTATTCAAAAGATCACTAATATGTTCCCTCATTATTTTAGCTTGAGGTGGGGAAAGTGGATACGGGGCCTTTCGGACTGGAATATCGTCAGACAAATGAATTGAATATTTGTAATTTTTAGCTTGACCTAGTTCTTCGGTAAGAACTTCTGGAAATTCTGCAAGCAAACTACTAAAGTTGGCCGCATTTGAATCTATACTGGTAACGTGATCCAGGGAGAAGGTTTTGGACGAAACGGGTAACGGTACAAAGGGAATGACGTGAGAGGAATCGAATTTGAAAGAAAGATTATTCTCGGTACAATTAACGTTCGCACCCATTTTGCATAAAGAATCATAACCTATTATGACGGGATACGACAGAGCGTCGAGAACTAGGAAATCAATCTTCCAGGTAAATTTACTAATAGTAATGACTACTGTTAACGTGAAATTAGATCTCGCGATAGAACTGTTGGCTACTTGGGCATAAGAAAACGAATTTGTGATCGTACCTATTTTTAACGATGACAAATAATTAGCAAGTTCGGAATTGATGTAGTTCTTGGTAGAACCGGTATCAAGCAGTGCCGAAGCTCGAATATGTTGAAAGTAGAGATAAACTAGAGGGATCGTAGAGCTACTTGATTGACTTGGGGAATTATAGGAATAATTCGGGACGGGAGAAGTCAATCGAATAGACGTATTTACAGGAGAGGACAAGTTAGCTGGAGGGGGGTGGTTTGAAAGAGGTGACTTATTAACTAATGTGGTTAACCGGGGAAAGACATTAATTTGTTCTACATCTTTCGGTTTACTAAAAATTTTGACAACGCTATCTCACCCTTGAGAGGGCAGGATAGCCTTAGGTTCAGAAGGAGAAGGACGTGGGGGACGAACCGGACACTGGGCTATAAAGTGACCTGGTTGTTTACAATATCGGCAACAAGGGGAAAAATTAGGAGCGACAAGTCCGGTCGAATTGGGGTGAGTGTACGTTTTACGTTGACGTTCAACTACTCTCAAATGTTTTATAAGCTGGTGAAGCTCAGCTAAACAAGTTGGGGTATCTCTGAATTGTAGATAATTAAATGTGGATTCGTTTTGGTTAAGCCAAATGCGCGCAATTATCTCCGATTCAGACAGGCTAGGACCCAATAATTCGACGTATTTCAAGACGTCTTCAGCATATTCGGGAAAATTCTCAGAGAGGTTCTGACGCCTACTGATATAGCGTTCTATTAGCATAGCCCGATCTATAGAAGTGGTGAAATGGTCTAGAATAAGATTTTTGAGCTGTGTCCATTCGAGTTCAGAATAGACATTAAGTCTCCACCACTGTCGGAGGGGTCCGTCAGTCTTAGTGCCTAAACTCTTTAACAAAATATGAAATGGAACTAAAGCGAATTGACTCACGTTCTCGATTTCTAACAGGAATTGTATCAAAATGTCAAGATCTGTACCTGTAGCGGTAGGTACGTTACGCAACAAGTCCCGGATATCGCCCATATTTGCATGCGAAGCGGTATGATTTGGAACGGAAATAAGAATTGGCTCGGACTTACTCGGTGAGTGCACTGGAGGATCGTCCATCGCCGGCGGAGAGTCTGGAAGTTCAGCGGTGGTCGGAGGCGGACCTGGAGATTTGCTTTGGCCGGGTGTCGGCGGAGACTTTGGGCTGCGGCAGGACTTATGGCGCGGCATGGTCGACTGGAAGACGTGGAATCGGACAGGAACAGGACTCAGGAATTAACTACGCTCCTTGCTACCAATTATAGCACGGCAGTGGAAGGATTTCTGGTAACGTAGGTCCATTCCCACCTGTGAATAAATAAAAGAAAAAAGACGGACAGATTTCTCAAAACGGTGGATTGTTTGGGCTGTACCGGTGTTATTTTGGGCCCATAGTGATCAGAGAGGGTACAGCTCCACTTCTTCTACTGTTCTGAGAAACTTGTGCAGAAATGTAACAAAGAAAAGAATATGCAGTTGGTCGATAACAATTATATTTCATAATCACTTCAAAAACGTGTCGGTGATAAAGTACAAGGAATTCTGATTTACCAGTACATTCTTAATATTAACAATATCGTTTGATCATGATTGACAATTAGGAACTGGGGGTAGAACCCTGACGAGGTGATCACTTAATTATCTAGGGAAGTACATTTAATAAGGTTGCTTAAATTAAAAAAAAAATAATAAAACGTGAAAGAGGAAAAGAAAACTAGGCGTGAGCGTCATACCTTTTTCTGAAGAGTACTTACTTACACTTGAACAATACTTATTCTAGGAATACTTTACATAATTCGTGAGTGACTACGGGTATTTAGGCGCTTCATGGTAGTACAATGAAGTCTAAATTCGGTTTGGAGAAGAAGCTTGAAGATGATTCTGTGGTTTATTCCATGAGCGTCCTTTTCATGCGACAACACCGAATCCCGGAAAACAACCTAATGTTTGTTATTTTTCCGTAACTAATCAATATTGATTTTAATTATTTCACACCTAACAACTATTGTTTGTCACTTTTTCACTTTTGAAAATCACAGATACCGCGTATTTAGAGTCAGACGACTGGATCACACGATAGACACACTTATGTTTATAAGTCCAAGCCACGCGATCCAAATCGTACCGCGCATGCAAATATCCGCGAATTTAGTGATTTGATTTCCTTATTTATTTATTTTATTATAATAATTTTTATGCTAATATTAAAAAATTGTCGCGGTGCTATGGCACCACGTGACAATATATACATATTACAGTGTACCATTTTATTGTATTCGGTTGATTGTATCTTTGATATTTTGCTAGCTTTGAAGTTATTCGCGTTTCTTCCATTTAGTTTCGACGTAAAAAACACATAAATATGAAACAAAGAAAATAAACTTCTAGACTAGAACACATCAAGCGATAAAATAATTTTAAATTAAAATATCAAAGCGATGACAATGTGTCATTGAATATTTTGCCTTTGAACTATTTGGATGATAATTTAAAAAAGAACTAATTAAGGAGGTTATACGGACTATTTGTACCTACTAAAAAACGTCATTCAAACTAATTGGGAATATTATCAAATAAATATATTAATACGCTAAGGTTAAAGATGTTTGCCTCCCTTTTTAGAAAAAAACTCACAATTTCTCCACATAAATTATATATCATTTTACAGATAATTGCTTGCTCTACTGACATCGACAACTGAAAAATTTATTATTGTTTTTGTTTTTGTAAATTAATTAAAATACAGTAACGCTGAACAACTTCTGCCATCTAACGTTTTTAATTTTGAAACAACGTCAACACTTCGATCTGTTATCTGACCTTCATATTGTAATACAACAGACACAATACTGCATACTGCCATCTGACAGTTTTAATTTTAAAACAGCGAGCAACGCTGAACACCGTCACAGCAATGCTGCATTATGCCATCTGGCTTAGCTCAACGCTTTTGCTACTTGCGCCTCTATATGACAATTTTAGTAAAATATTTCTTCGATCTGTCATCTGAGCTTCATATTGTAATACAACAAAAAGAAGAACGTTATAAGCAGTGTGCAAAATTAGAAACGAATTGAATAACTGCAATCATATTTAAGAAATAATTTTGTAAAATGATAATAATTATTATACTTATTTAGTGCGAATAATTCGCACAGGTCACACTAGTTTCACAGTAAAATAGCATGAATACTTCGCTCCGACCGGGGTCAAACCCAACAACACTATTTTTATTTATCGTGTTATACTTTAAAAATGCTAGCAACAGCCAAGAGTGTCATGAATTCGATTTTTTATTAATTTCCTCAGGTTTTTATTGATCATGCTTTTGTCATTTACCAGATTCAAACTTGAAACCTGAGGATGTGTAATAGATTAACCTTGAACCAATATCCCAACGATCTGATCAGTATTTTTACGCTAAATATTACGCTACTTTGTATCATATTCTAAATTGAACAAAAAAGAATATTTGAGATCTTCTAGATGCTGTATCACCACCATGAGCGAAATTGACCCAGATTATCTTCTAGACCTCAAAGATTGTTTCCCAACGATCTGATCAGTATTTTTACGCTAAATATTACGCTACTTTGTATCATATTCTAAATTGAACAAAAAAGAATATTTGAGATCTTCTAGATGCTGTATCACCACCATGAGCGAAATTGACCCAGATTATCTTCTAGACCTCAAAGATTGTTTCCCAACGATCTGATCAGTATTTTTACGCTAAATATTACGCTACTTTGTATCATATTCTAAATTGAACAAAAAAGAATATTTGAGATCTTCTAGATGCTGTATCACCACCATGAGCGAAATTGACCCAGATTATCTTCTAGACCTCAAAGATTGTTTCGTACCTATAATATCCGGATAGTAGAGTAATATTTATTTTTGCACTGTATATAAGAATATAAGAAGCTTTACGTTGATGATATTCGTTTTCAAAACTGTCATATTAAATGCTGGCTTGGAGAAAGGATTTACAAAAAATCGGATTTGACTTTATATTTTGAACATACAGATTTTTCCATATGAAAAACATAGTCGAGTTTTAAATCGATCTTGCTCGAAAAATAATTGAAACGATATTTTTCTTAAATTGTATTTAGCATCGTTTTTTTGTACAGTTTCCACTTCGAAATAACATTTTTCTACGCATTTTAATGAAAATTTAGCTTGGAAAACGGTCTTTTTCTAAGTAGACAATCATTTGTTTTTGTGTGAGTACAATCTAGTGTTTTAGATGACAGGGGGTTTGAATACAACATTAGATTATTCCTGGTGATGGAAACTGTAATTATTTGATCATATTCTAAGGTCATTGTAAAATCAATTTTTTTAACAAACCTTTCTGCAACCCAGCATAAATCTGCTGTTCGTTAAATTAAGTTGAGATTTGTTCTTGTTCACTATCATCTCCTTTCCATAAAATACGGAATTATTTGTGATTCTGTTTTGTTCAAATGTTTCAATGAAATAATTTTTTTTTGTTTAAATACACAATCTTACATCTCTTAAATGATGATCAAATATGACACAAATAGCAGTTTGATAAAACATGATACGATCGCACTGCCATACTCAACCTTCCAAATATTAGAGTATGTACCTATATAAATATAGCAAAGGAACCAGCGGGAACTTACAAGTAGGTAAGCTACGGGGAATGATTGACCAAGTGGAAATTTCTCAATTCGTAGTCTATAGTTCACATGTCCCGTTTTGATGAATTCCAATCCTCCTTCACCGAAAATTATGATCATGATGTCATTCGATTCGGAATGACATCTAAAAAATTGGTTGTCTGTAAAGTCGGTTTATGGACGATTGTTTTACGTGATAACGTCATAAAGAAACATTGATGAAAAATTGCATACTTTTATGAATTACACTTTTCGGAACGTTACACTTTTTCGTGCATGCAGCCGGTGTTTCATCAATTTATAAGACGTTATCACGTCAAAAATGCTAAAAAAATTAAAGTGGGGGACGAAAAAGTTACAAAAGTTATAAACATTTTAGTAAAAGAAAAAAGAGGGATTTGGTTTATTGCGAATCTCATAAAAACTATTGCAGATATGTGAAATTACAAAATAGATTCGGAAAGAGCAGAAAATTTCAGACAAAAAAGTCTTATCTCCCGGAATTCTACCACCAATATTTCTAATTTGAATTTAGGGGTGAAAATAGGGCTAAAAAGTTTTTTTTTCTTTTTTTTACATTTTTTTCAATATTTTTGTGTCTTTTAGTGTGTCGTATAGATAAAAAATAGAAAAAAATGTTTAGCCCTATTTTCACCTCTAAATTAAAATTAGAAATATTTCGGTAGAGTTCCGGGAGATGAGACTTTTTGTAAGAAATTTCCTGCTCTTTTAGAATCTTTTTTGTTATTTCAGTTATTTGCAATAGTTTTTGAGATATTTGCAAAAAACAAACTTTTTTCTTTTACTAAAATGTTTGTAACTGTTGCAATTTTTTCGTCGTTCACTTCAATTTTTTCAAAAAGTTTCTAGATGTCAGTCCGAATCAAATGACACCATGATCATAATTTTCACTGAAGGAGGAACCATGATCATAATTTTCAGTGAAGGAGGACTGGAATTCATCAAAAAGGAACATATGAACTAGACTATATCGCTGCACTACAAAACTTTACTGTCTTTGCTTGAATAAGAAGATTGATGATGAAATTCAAAAAAGTTTTTTTAAATTTTATAAACTTATCGTGAAAGTCAATGAAACGATAATATGTCAACCCAGAGTTATATTGTTGAGAGATTTCATATTGGTGATCAATTAACTTTAAACTAAAGTGTTTTTTTGCGAATAATTGCTAAAACAGTGGATGTTGGCTTTGAAACAGAGATAGCAATTCCCCGGGCAGCTTCCGACACGTTCCGGATTAGATTAGATTACTATTGGTTTACTATTCGACGTTTGACGATGGTGAATGTCTTCATTGATGCAAATATGTCAGCAACATATTATTCTCGTGTTACACAAAACCGTGAACCACTTTCGGTAGCGTGCAAAAAACTCGTTTCAATGGCACTAATAACTATGTACCAACAAAATAACCCATTTCGCTGATGGATTATCATTCGACGAGACCTTTTTATATCGCAATTTTGTTCGGTTACATTGTAATACACTACTACATAGAATGGTTATACATATAAGTTGTGTATGTTGTTTCATTACTTCAGCACTCTACAGTGTGTTCACCGATAGTAAAAAACTGAATAATTCTTGTATCTTAGTAGATAAAAAAAATGTTATAGTTTAAATCAGGGATGTTGCGAATATTCGCATCCGCATATGCGGAACATTCGCATCAATTTAGACATCCGCATCTTCATCCGCATCCGCATAAATCGATGCGGAGCTGATGCGAATGCGGATGTGTAGCAGGTTGCGACAAGAAAGAAAGTGTTCCAAGTGAACAGTTATTTAGTAGCCCAGGATTAATATACGAACCATTGCGAAACAGACTGGAGCCCGAAAAGGCGGCTATCCTTCTTTTCATTAAAGATAATGCTCCACTATTCAAATTTAATTACTAAAATAATTTATTATAATCAGTAATAGTAGGTAATTTACTCACTACTTTATTATTAAGTATAGAAAGGATAAGGATTACTGTCTTTTTATTTTTTTTACCCACACTTAAGTTTTTTTTGTACAGATCCGCATCCGCATCTGCATCCGCGGATGTCAGCCTTCTAAAATCCGCGTCCGCATCCGCGGATGTGAAAAAATCTGCATCCGCAACATCCCTGGTTTAAATGAATAGTTTTTGACGTGATAACGTCTTATAAACCAGCTGCACGCACGAAAAAGTGTAACGTTCCGCCTGACCCTGTGCGTGCAAGCGAGAGCGCAGTATAAGCGATAAAGAGTCGGTAAAAATATAGTTTGACAGCTACTAAAATTTAGGTTATGTATTATTAAATATGATATTCGAGCGGAATACGTTATCACGTAAAACTATCGTCCGTAAACCGACTTTACAGACAACCAATTTTTTTATTCAACTCGAAATTCTCGGAGGTATTTTTTTTCTTTAAACTCAACCGGAAGTGTACCTACATGCATTTTTTTTTTAAATAGCAGCATGTTTTTTCGAGATCTCTATTTTTTTCTCTATAAAATCTTACAAAAAAATATTCGAGAAAGACGTTATCGATTTATTAATTAAACAGACAGTAATAATTATTTTTTATGGCACTAGACGCATTCGTAAATTTTAATAATAATTATTATTACTGTTTGTTTAATTAATAAATCGATTAGGTACGTTTTTCTCGAATATTTTCTTATGTAACCTGATGGATAATTTTATATAAATGTATTGAGAGAGAAGGAAAGAGATTTCGAAAATGTAAAAAAGAATATATTATGTTGCCATTTAAAAGAAAATGCATGTACACTTTCGGTTGAGTTTGAGGTACAAAAAACATAGCTCGACGGTTTCCGATAGTAAATTTCGAGTTGAATAAAAAACTATTCAAAAACGTCTTCCTTGCAGGTCGATAATCTTCACTGAAGTAATGATTTCGAAAGCTTAAACAACTTAGCATACTTATATAAAAATATCTTTATTGATTCAAACGTGTTTTGATCAAATGGTGAAGTTCAGCGTAAACGCTGTTTTACAACTTAAAACTTTAAAAATAAATCATAACAAATGGTGCCACAAGCATGGCCTATAATACAGACTTAATTTTAGTTTTAAATGAGTTAAAACTTAAACATTTTAGCTCAGAAGGCAAGATATTATAATAATGGGGAGCCAGGTACGTAAACGAGGCTTTGAATTTTGTCGTGCGAAACTTTGGAATTGATAATAATTGATCTTTGCAACGTGAATCATGATCACTATTCAAAACTGGCTGCTTAGTGTATTTTACTGTAAAGATATTTGGGTGTTTGCAGTATGAAGATGCTATAATTAAGGCGCAAGATGTTATCAATTTCTCGCATATCCAAATCGCGAGTCGCCTGTTGCACGCTCCTTGGCTCTCTATATTATAATTTTTTGCAAATCAGAAATTCTTAACTTTTTGCACCATGTCACAGTATCCTGATATTTATGCGTTGATTTTCTCTGATTCATGTAGATTTAGGTGCAAAGGTGGTAACTTTGTATTTTATTGCTGGAATGCTTGTAATTTGGGATTTACCTGACTGTACCCGAATGCCTTTTATTTTTATGATTTAGCGTCCTTATTGCGTTTATAATATCGAAGGCGCGTATTCATGCCCCCGCACAAATGTGTTACAGCCTCAAAATGTGTACACATGCAGAATAACGTGTAGCATTGCCTGCGCAATAACGTTTATATGAACACTTAGCCCGCTGTCTACGCTCGTTGGAGCCGGTCGATCGATAGCCGACGGCGACACAGACGTTGCTTGAACGACGCTTGCGGCGGCGACGTCGGAGGCAGCTGAACTGAATCACCACCGCGTCGTGCGGCACAAAGACGTTGAAAAGGCCGCCCCGCGTCGTCATATCTTCACCGACGACAACAACTAGAGCAAAAAAAAAAAGAAAAACAAACAACAACAGCATCACAAGCTCTGCGTGTCTCTCTGTCCGTTAAATTGTGATTCATGCCATGCCGCTGTTTATCATATCGCAGTATTATGAATATGATAATCATATCTCCGCGTCTTTGTATTGTCTGCTTTAACATCCGGCTTTATCTAAACTATTCAAGTCATCTGACTGACAGTCTTCTAGAAAAATTTTTAACCGGATATTGGAACTATGTCAAGTTTAGTATCCTTTCGACTTCAGAGGACAGTTTGAAGTAACGATTAGCACGCTCCCTTTTACGGGGTTCAAATCCCACCTCTGCTCATGAATGTTTTGTAATATAGTTTATAATAATACAGTGTAATATGTCTAATCCGGCACTATTAAAAACCGGAGGATGCCGGATTATTGGAATGTTCGGATTACTGGATTATAGTGAAAAAGTCAAAGGTAATGAATAAAATAAAGCATTTTTGAGGTTAGACTGCTAGTCGACGACGCAGCAGCCGAAGCGCACAGGTATAGAGGGGCGAGGGAGGCGTGAGCGGAGGGTGCCGGATTATTGGACGTGCCGATCTATCGAAGTGTCAGATTAGTGAGATTATACTGTAATAGGTTGCGCTCCCTGGTTGGGACAACTATGGATTCTGTAGAATCTTCTAGCGAAAACAACAATGGTGAAACAGGAACTCAGGGTAAAGTAGGCAAGTTTTGAGAATAGGAGTTAGACAGGTAGTCGGCCATGGCCTTGGATAAGGAACCACCTCAATATTTATCTGGAATTATTCAGAGAAACCATGGAAAACCTCAATAAGATGGCCGGTACAGGAATTGCCGTTTCTCGGCGAGAGGCAGCAGGAAAAACTCCCAGCTACATCTGCCTCCATCGGGATTCGAACCTGGTACCTCCCGAATGCGAGTCTAGTGCTCGCACCACTGCGCTACCCGCTCGGTGTAATAACGTTAGAATTTGATGTAATTTGTTAATTAGACGCGAATCGTAGACGCTCGCAGAGGGGCAGGGATATGCCCTTTCTGAAAATCAAAAAATTTTATATGAAAATCAGAATGAGAACAAACATTTTCACAAAAGTACAATTTCTAATTAATTTTGTGTCGAATGTAAATATATCAAATATTTAAATATCATCGTTTCGTAAAAGAAACAGAGCGCCTTAAGCTGTTAATGAAATTAATTTATTGTGTTTGTTTAACGTAGTCATTTTCATGGTGTTTAAAATATGTTTATTTAAAATTACAAAATAATCATTCAGTCAAATTTCTAAACCTAATAAACATCCACATTTCCTAAAAATTAACAAGAAAATATCAAAGTTGATGATGCGGAAGGTTTATCTGCATAGATAGTCTGAAATGCACTCTAAAATTACCTAATTAAAAAAAAATCCAAGGGAAACCCCAGATTCTCTAAATTATTTTCATATACACGGTTATATCATGTAACCCGTAACGGTCTGACTTAATTATCGTAGTGATTCACGCGCTCACTGAATTGTTATTAGAAAAAAATTCCAGCCAATTGGGCAACGGGACCATTCCAAAAATTTCTGAGATCGTGACGCGGGTAATAGCTGGTTTCAAATATGATATTTGCTTTTCGTTGGCATGGTTAACTAAGTAATATATTCCACGTCGTGTAAAAATTATTCAAAGCATGCTTAGCTAATTTCTTTCTGACAGATCTACAAATCTAAAGAACAGCTGATTTTTTTTATTTTCAAAGAATGTCTTAACAAAACTTTCTTGAAAAAATAAATAGATTAATAAACCTTTATGAAACGTATACCGTTATTATATAAAAAAAACGACATAGCATATATCTCTCTTGCGCATGCGCCGATTTTCCCCAAAAACAATATGGCTCTTCATATTTGCGTATCAAACATCCTCCCAAAACGGTTTCAATCCGTTCATCCGTTTGACCTGTATCGTGTTCACAGCCGAACAGACTAACAAAAAAACAGATGTACAGTTTTTTCCAAAAATATGTTTTCTGGATTTGGGGGACCTCAAACGAAAAAATATTGTAAAATTTTGGATAGTGATTTTTGACCTATAGAGTAGTACCATTCCCCACTTGTGGGTTGGAATGGTAAAAGAACGAATCAAACCGATTTTTATCAATAATTATCCAATTACTGTTCATACATTTATGCTGCTTATCAAGAAGTGGGTTTAAACAGTGAACATTTTTTTAAATCGGTTCAGCAGTTATCGATTTTTTCTTTTACATATAAGTATCAGGGACCGAAACCGAATAGGATCCTTTCAAAATATAAACCGATAACCGAACCAAAATGAACTACGGTTTCTGTTCCTGATTGGTATAGATCAGAGGTTTCCAAACTGTTTTGTCTCGTAGACCACTTGCCATGTTTTTCGGTTTTAGGTAGACCCCCTGCTTATTTGATATTAATTTTTTGCAAATTCATTAAGTTGAAATGTATTTTTAACAACCGGTATAGTGCTACTCACTTTGAACGATTTAAATTTATAACGGTAGTGAAATGTAGTGTGAAATAACTATGCAAAAAATAAATGCTTTTAGTGTGAGGGACGAACCTGATGCTTTAATAACAAATTTTCAACATTTGGCATCAATTTAGTTAGATTTAATGTCAAATCTCTTCGGTTAACGATGTCCAGTTTGTTTCTTTTTTTGTTAGGAGATTCACTATCGTTGACCCCAATTTTCAATTCATGGACCCCCAATTTTTTTTCCCCCTGACATGGACCCCTTGCAAGTTGTCGTCAACCCCTGGAGGTCGATATAGACCACTTTGGGAATCACTGGTATAGATAGATAAATAGATGACAATCGAACATAGTTTTTCTTAAGTTGTTAACATTGCAGGGATCAGGTTTTCTTGAACTTTTTAATGAATGTAAAATAGAATTTCTAAATTAACTTTAAAAATGCGCAATGAAAAGTTTTGTGGTGTGTTAACGAGTAAATATTCTTTTTTTACCTTTTATCTAAAGTAATGTTTATGTTTTTTTAATTAAACAACAAAAAGTTGCTTTTTAATTTTTTTTTATAACACCGTAAAACACTTAAATGCGGATATGAATATTATGTACCTTGTGAGCTGTTATTAGATTTTATGTTCGCAGAGAACACAAGAATTTAATTTTGAAACTCTTTGTAATGAAAGCTAAGTTATATTAAGCTTTTCCTTTGTTATGACATAAATTTGAATTAATTATTACGTTCTGTTAATTCTAAGCTTGCTATTTCCTATTTTTTTATATTTTTAAGTTTTGAAGTGTAAGTAAGTATATTAGGTTTTTATTAAACAACTGTTTCGATTTGAATAATAATATTGTTTATTTGAAACATTTATAGCTTAAAGTTTAACGCTAACTCTCCCTACGCTTTATAGAAGATACTATTTTATTTTGCTGATTGACACACATTAAATTTAAAACTCTAAATGGTAATCCGTTTTATAATTTGAAGAACATTGTCGGAATACAGATAAATCTATACTGATATACTAGCGGCGTATAAAGTGAAATAATAAAACAATTTAATTGGAACATCTATCTATCTATCTATTTTATTAACTGCTAGCTATTTTAAAATATACATGGGCGTATATGTGTGTATGTCGAGCACTCCGGCTGCGCCGTCGTGCTCGAAAAAAAAAATTGGTTGTCTGTAAAGTCGGTTTACGGACGATAGTTTTACGTGATAACGTATTCCGCTCGTATATCATATTTAATAATACATTACTGCGCTCTCGCTTGCACGCACAGGGTCAGGCGGAACGTTACGGAACGTTACACTTTTTCGTGCGTGCAGCTGGTGTTTCATCAATTTATAAGACGTTATCACGTCAAAAACTTAGTCCGCCATCTTTAGAAGTCCGCCATGTTGGATTTAAACAAAAATCACTTTATTTTTCGAGTTATTCTCAGCAAGCCCTTTCATTTGATACCCATATTGTAGGAAAGCATAATAAATTAGTCCGTCATCTTTAGAAGTTCGCCATATTGGATTTAGAGTGACGTCACTTTATTTTTCGAGTTATTCTCAGCAAGCCCTTTCATTTGATACCCATATTGTAGGAAAGCATAATAAAATTAGTCCGCCATCTTTAGAAGTCCGCCATATTGGATTTAGAGTGACGTCACTTTATTTTTCGAGTTATTCTCAGCAAGCCCTTTTATTTGAGACCCATATTGTAGGAAAGCATAATAAAATTAGTCCGCCATCTTTAGAAGTCCGCCATATTGGTTTTAGACTGACGTCACTTTATTTTTCGAGTTATTCTCAGCAAGCCCTTTCATTTGATACCCGTATTGTAGGAAAGCATAATAAAATTAGTCCGCCATCTTTAGAAGTCCGCCATCTTTAGAAGTCCGCCATATTGAATTTAGATTAACGTCACTTTATTTTTCGAGCTATTCTCAGCAAGCCCTTTCATTTGATACCCATATTGTAGGAAAGCATAATAAAATTAGTCCGCCATCTTTAGAAGTCCGCCATATTGGATTTAGAATGACGTCACTTTATTTTTCGAGTTATTCTCAGCAAGCCCTTTCATTTGATACCCATATTGTAGGAAAGCATAATAAAATTAGTCCGCCATTTTTAGAAGTCCGCCATATTGGATTTAGAGTGACGTCACACAGCTAACCATGCATTTTCATTCAAACTAAACCTGTATACAAATTTTCATCTCAATCGGTTGATGATATCTGCTTCAAAATTACCGAAGGCATTTCCGCCATCTTTAGAAGTCTGCCATATTGGATTTAGAGTGACGTCACACAGCTAACCATGCATTGTCATTCAAACTAAACGTGTATACAAATTTTCATCTCAATCGGTTGATGATATCTGCCGCTCGAATATCATATTTAAGTCAGGCGGAACGTGACACATTTCGGAACGGGACAGATTTTGGAACGGGACAGATTTCGGAACGTGACACTTTTTCGTACATGCAGCCGGTGTTTCATCAATTTATAAGATTGGTGTTTCATCAATTTATAAGACGTTATCACGTCAAAAATAGCGTAAAGTATTCGTGGATAACTGGTCTTTAAAACACTTGCTCTATTTCGAGCACTCCAGCTGCGCCGTCGTGCCGAACACTCCGGCTGCGCCGTCGTGCCGAGCTGTTTTCAAGCTATTTTTTAAGTGGCCCAGAAACCCCCTTATTCACCTACTGACTGTCAAGGAATAGACAAATAATAATTTGCAATAAAATAATATTGCGACTATAAATTTAAATGTAAGCTATCCTATCTTTCAAGCTGGGTCGAATTGCACACGGTGTGCAAATCAAATTTAAAATCGGTTCAGTAGTTTAGGAGTCCATCGCGGACAAAGACTATTTTTCAAGTGGCCCAGAAACCCCCTTATTCACCTACTGACTGTCAAGGAATAGACAAATAATAATTTGCAATAAAATAATATTGCGACTATAAATTGAAATGTAAGCTATCCTATCTTTCAAGCTGGGTCGAATTGCACACGGTGTGCAAATCAAATTTAAAATCGGTTCAGTAGTTTAGGAGTCCATCGCGGACAAATATGTGACACGTACTTTTTATATATTAAGATAAAGCTGAAGAGTTTGTTTGTTTGGTTGGTTGAACGCGCTAATCTCAGGAGCGACTGGTTCTAATTGAATTTTTTTTTTTTTGGATAGCCCATTTATTGAGGAAAGCTATAGGCTATATAATATCACGCTACAACCAATAGGAGCGAAACATCAATGAAAAATGTTGCAAAATGTATCTCAAAAATAGCTTCTATTCAAGTGAAGTGCCCTAACTGAATATACCAATATAGCGTTGTACATTCATAAGCCCGGCTGTCTCAGTCGATAGAGCATGCGTCTGTTAATATCAGGGTCGTGGGTTCAAGCCCCACGTTGGGCGAATATATTTAATTTTTTTTTTATTTTCTACATTACTTTCTTCTAAGGCTTACATTTAAATTTATTTACGACTAATTAAAATTAAATAAATCTAATTAATAGTTCATTAGAAAACTGTTACAACCATAGGTACCTATATAAAAATAATTTTCCTACAGTGTTTTCAATTAAATATTTATTATATTTTATTAATTACAGTAATTATTGATTCAATAGAAATTTATTACTTAAAAAAAAGTATAACTACTGCTTTTTATCTTTGTATTTTTTAGCAAAACGTGAAAGTACTTAGAGCCATCTATGGACGGTTATAAGTTGTGTTGTTTATTCTGCTTGGAGTATACATCTCTTTACAGTTGTATTTATTCGACACTAGATGACACATACATATAAATATTTTCATCAAAAATGGAGGTTTGAGTTTAAAATAAGTAACAAAGCAGGGAACTGCCTAAAACTGCAAAAAATTTGGACACAACATTCATCTCGGTAAACTAAGATAAATGTGCGTACTTATGTCCCTCCCTTCCCCATTCGTTCTTTTGCACCCGGGTGAAACCGGACGGGATCGCTAGTGCTTGATAAGTTTGCCCGATCTTTCATAGATATCTGTGATTTAATGTGACTTTCAAAGGACTCGGGCCAATTTAAAGTTAACAAAAGAGGTTTTGAATATTGGGACAAAGTGGAACAACTCGACCGCAGCACAATAGATGAAGTTTTCATTATTATACTGACATAAGCCTTATTATAATATGTATGCTGTGCGCTGTTCTTATCTAATACTAAAGGAAGCGATCAAGTTTTCTTGTGCATGCAGCTTTTATATAGACTGTTGCAGAATCATACAACATAATTGTTAGTTCTATCTACTAGTGACAAGGAAACCCACCGGTTGACCTATAAAGTTATTAAATAGTGACAAAATATCATTGTGAACAATGCTATGTATAGCCCCTGTGCGCTGAGCTAGCATAAATCTCAACAAAAAATTGGTTGTCTGTAAAGTCGGTTTACGGACGATAGTTTTACGTGATAACGTATTCCGCTCGAATATCATATTTAATAATACATAACCTAAATTTTAGTAGCTGTCAAACTATATTTTTACCGACTAATAATTTGATCAACCAAAGCAAAATACATATTTTTAAGCATATTATAAAAGACATTTAAAAGAATGTATATATATTATATATTTGTTAACAAACCGTATAATTTATCTGCTGTTATGAAATGCAGATATCTCCCAAGATTTGTTTTTGATACAAAATGTAGCTGCGTTTGTCTACAAACTATCAATTGACAAATAACGATGTATTATCTGAAAAATTGCTTTAAAAATTCGATAATTTATGACATTTTTATTAGATATCTTGATTTTAAGTCTTAATTTCCACGGTTTATAAAACAAAGGCCATCTGTCAGATGTAGCTTTCGCTGGAACAGCCGAAAAAAATGTTGAACGCACACTACTCTCTGACGTCACGCGAAAAGAGGGAGAAATGCGCACAAGCCGACGCTTGGACCGATCGTGCATCTCTATCGCTTATATCGCGCTCTCGCTTGCGGAACGTTACTCTTTTTCGTGTGTGCTGGCGGTGTTTCATCAATTTATAAGACGTTATCACGTCAAAAAAAATAGTTCTATTTAAAAGGTGAAGGCAGATATTATGTACTAGTTGTGTGTTTCAAAATCGTTTTTAATATGAAAATTTTTAGGATTTTAGTGGGTGTAGATGTTACCCTAATAAATTCAATGGAGAAAAATTATTTTGGAAAAATATATAAATATCTCAGATATGCTTAATATTGATGTGTCTTATAGAAAAAAGTTCGCTGAATCGATTAGATTTGAGCGCAATTTCGTTTCTTGATAAGTTTAGAAGTTATGACGGTTTAAAATGTATAAAAATTTAAACAAATTAAATTGGCTATAGGTATCTTCTCAACTAAAAAGAGATACAGGGTTGCGGATGGTCGAAATCGATTCTGAATGACTTTTTCTATAAGTATGTATACCTAATATCAAACGAAACAGAACGAATTTATTTTTCAAAAATTTTTCAATTTTGTAAGAAGGGGGCACCCTTTTTATTTTTTCCGTTTAAAAAAAAAAAGAAAACAGAAATCTGTGACATATTGCTTACATACGACTTACAGCTGAGGTCATTCTTATAGAAAAAATTGTGCTGGATCGATTCCGATCACTCCTACCTTTGAACCATTAGTAGTTTAAAGGTATGGTGTTTTTTATATTATTTTCTCAAATAATCTAAAAAAAAATCAGATTTCTGAAACTAAAAGTGATACGGATTGCGGATTGTCGGAATCGATTCAGCTTGACTTTATCTGTAAGTTCGGTTATGATAAAACGGACCAAAAATTGCTTAGTGCCTTAAAAAGTTGCAGATTTTCAAAACGAATGAAAACTAAAAAAGATTTACGCTATTTGGAAAAATATATAAATATCTCAGATGTGCTTAATATTAGCGTGTCTTATAGAAAAAAGTGCGCTGAATCGATTAGGCCTAAGCGCAAATTCGTATCTCAATTAGTTTAGATGTTATGACGGTTTAAAATGTATAAAAATTTAAACAATTAAAATTCTCTGAAACTAAAAGACATACAGGGTTGTGGATGGTCGGAATCGATTCAGAGTGACTTTTTCCATAAGTTCTTGTTGAGGCACAAAAAGAATCGTTCACGTTTGGAATAGTAAATTCAGTGTGCCATGTCTCCCCGCGAGAATCAAGTCCTCCCAGTTTCCCTTACGTTTAAAATTAATGGTTTTGCTTGTAGGTAATTTTGCAGAGTTCGACTTCAAAGTTTGCAGAATCAAAGTTGAATTAATAGAGTTAAAGTTTGGTTGATGATTTTGCTGTTTATCTTAAAGTTGTTAAGAACATACCGCTGTGCTATAATTTAGATGTAAAGATAATTTCAGTTAAAAATTGCAGTCCTAAAAAAGTATGTAAAGTATGAATTTTATTTTACAGTCGCATTAATAATAATAAGTACATAGGTTTTTGTTAATTATTGCAAATAAGAATTTGCGTTAACTTGCCAATAGCATTAGATATTAATTTATAAAATAGTACCTAATAAATTTTCATTAGGGACCCGAGCTCGTACCAGTCAGTTTGTGTAAGCCACACTTCTACCCTATAATTTGATTATTCGTAGGATTTTTTTAACAATTAACTTAAATTACATAAATCTGCATATCAATAAATCACAGATTATTTTTATGAAAAGTATCTGACAACCGATCCATTGATCGAAAAATATATTTTTTAAAGATTTGATTTTGTGACATCACAGAATTTAAAATCTCTGAGCCCATTTTTGTCACAAATCTGACATGATTCCTCTGCCTCCTAACGTCTGACGTAATTTTTTGGATGAACTCTAATGAGGTATAACAATAATAATACCTAATGCGTTTAACGTCTGTTTCTCGACTTTATGTTATAACAGACGCCATTCGCACCATTACTATTTTCCATCTATCACACTTCCCGTTATTTTTTACATTTTTGAACTTTCACTTAATTAATAGCAATGGGCGAATGAAGAAATTTTAGGACATGGCCATGGCCTTGAATAAGGAACCATCTCGATATTTATCTGGAATTATTGAGGGAAACCATGGAAAACCTCAAGAAGATGACCGGTACAGGAATTACCATTTTTCGGCGAGAGGCAGCAGGAAAAAGCCACATCTGCTCCCGCCGGGGTTCGAACCCGGTACCTTGCGAATGCGAGTCTAGTGCTCTCTCCACTACGCCACCCCGCTCGGTAAACCCTAACAATAATGATACAGTCAATAAATTCAGATATTTACCTTTATTCTAGGACTCATTTCTAAGGAATTTTTGCTACGTTTAAAACGCTAAAAACTTCACTTGTTAACTTTCTGTACTCTACGGTCTAGCCAGCAAATAATTATCGGACGTCTGCATATTCTACACTAATAGTGTAGATTCTAGATGAAGTTTTTAAACATAATAGTTTCGTATTCCTCGTACCAGCGCATTAATTAAAAAAAATTAAAGTACAAAACAAACTTCTAATAGTAAAAGTACATTACACCTAACCACATTACATCTCCTTCTTTGGTAGTTGGATAAAAAAGTTTAAAAAACATATAAAATAACGGGAAGAGAGTGGCGGTGTACATGAAAGATATTAATGGTAGGAGTGATGACGTCTGGTATGACATAATGTCGTTAAATGGATGAAAACGTACTCTCATTGTTATCGCGTAGGGAAAAATCCTTAGAATTTTGCATCCACAAGCAACTAAAACTTCGTCACCGTTCTATACAGTATAGCAGCTCACATCTAGAGTTGGGCAATAAATAACTTCACGATGAAAAAATCACTGTGACCAGCCGTCTAAAATGGTCACTCTGATCTGACAAGAGGTATATCTATACGTTTCAAAATAATGTATGTTGTTCAGCCCCGGATCTACGATTTTTTCGAACCGGGGCAGAAACTTGAAAATGGCGCCCCTTTCTCCAGCATTTGAGATAAATTACTTAAAAAAACTTATAAATATATAATGGTTGGTATTTTTCGTGAACAGCAAACAGTCAGAAAACGAGCAGATAGAGTAATTCGGAAAAAGGACAGATTAAATGTTGTTTTGACGCCCTCTTAAAACTGCCGCCCGGGGCGGGTGCCCCGGTTTACCCCCCCCCCCTAGATCCGGGAGCTGATGTTGTTCCATGTCACCGCAATCACGACGGTCGCACCAACCGAGTAGCCGACGTAACGTCCGACCAACTGTTTGCTCGGTCGGTATCAACGTGACAAAGTCACTACGGTTTTTCACTGTGATTTTTGTGTAACTGGAATAACAGTCACTGTGATCACGTAGTGACGATTTTTCCCATGTATACTCACATCACAGGCGGTATAGTATCGCAGGAACCTAAAAGAAAATTAAATTAAAGGCTTTCTCTGCCGGTGCTGTTCCAAATCTCCTTGGTTCTCGGGCTTGTAGGCCGTGGCCGATTGGTATTTCTATCTGCCGTTTCGTCTCTACAACTGCGGTAGACATTATCAAAGGCGATGACCGAGCAGTGTAGTGTAGTGGTGAGAGCATTAGACTCGCATTCGGGAGGTACCGGGTTCGAATACCGGCGGGAGCAGATGATGTGGCTGATACTTTTTCCTGCTGTCTTTCGCCAAGAACCGGTAATTCCTATACCGGTCATCTTGTTGAAGTTTTCCATGGTTTCCCTGAATAATTCCAGATAAATATCGAGATGGTTTCTTATTCAAGGCCATGGTTGATTACCTGTCGACCTCCTATGCTCAAAATTTGCCTACCTTATCTTAACTTCCTAAAATTCCTTCATTCGCCCATTGCTATTAATTAGTTGACGTTGAAAAAATGTAGAAAATATCGGGAAGTGTGATAGATGGAAAATAGTATCTAATGGTGCGAATGGCGTCTGTTATGACATAAAGTCGATACATTGACGTTTAACGCAGTATTATTATTATTATATTTTATCAAAGACGATGTGGCAGCTGGCAAAGTGAGCCAATCTCAATCGGTTGATTCGCTCTGAAGATATCGTATGACAAAAAGTTGTTTACACACGAACACACACACTAACACCCCCCCCCCCCTCTCACACATATACGGACGTCCACTCAAAAATAGTCAGAATAGCTTCCTTAAGGAAATCAGACATAAATCAATAACTTCCATTTTTCAATAGCGTGAAGTTAAAAATGAATTAGAAAGGGTTCCCGAATTCCTTTGTGCTTAAAATAAATTATAGAGTCAGAAATTCTTTGTGCTTATAGGAATATTCAATTGTATAATTGGCCTTTGGTCCTACAAAAATAATCAATATTGTTAAAAATATTTAATAAGTATCCTCTCATCTTTTCCCTGTATGTGCCGCCTATGCTATTGCATAACATAGTGCATCCTCTGCACTGCGCCATATTATAGGAACGCAGTGTATAATTCATTATATTTATACATATTGTATTTAAATAAACATGCACCAGTTTATGCCAATCCGATTGTATCCGATGTATTTTGTGTCTACAATTTGACCAAAAAAAAAAAAAAATTCAATTAGCAGTTCATTCCAATATTTATTTTTTTGATGTGAAACATCTAATGGCGTGTTTGGTTGGGAGTAAAACTGTGCATTTGGCGCGACGATTCTGTGGAGTGTGTTGAAAACCAGCTATGGTAACGAATACTCACATTCGCCTTCGCTAATTTTTTGAAATTTGCATTCGTAAAATTATGCGAATATTAATATCAGAAAAAATCATATATTTCTGTTGAAAACAATATTAAATAAGACAAAACATCAATTTCCTTGCATTTTTAATGGCCATATATTCACCGAACCTATAAATAGTTTTTTATTCGGTTCATTTGCTCTTATCCTTCGAATAAATAGCGAAATTTCAATTCACCAAGCTTAATTATGTTTACTGCAAGTATAAATCTACTCTGTCTTACTGCTAGGGTATAAATTTTTATTCACTGATAAAATAATAATGGCCGCCACATAGATTATAATACCTAACCTATAAGCGTGGAGTGTTATATCTACAGTTTATTCTTTTGAATTATGTTTATTAACCTTCTATGAAGTGTATAGTTGTAAAACATTAATGTTGGTGGAAGTTTTGTGTGCAATTGGGTTATTATTATTATTATTTTATGAAATTGGTTGTTTTGACATCACTATCGCCATCGGTCGGATTTTTGAGTCAGTCACAATATTCAACAAAAATACGCAGGCGTATAGTGCAGTGTGTATTTATTCGTCAACTAACTATTTTACATGATAATATGCTTGGTGAATTGGAAATAAATTTTAATCTAACGAATAAATTTGTTCGAAGATTAGTAATTTCTATCTTTAATAGTGTTTGATGAATATGGCCATAAGGGTAAAGTTTTTTCTAACACCTTTTTTTGCTGAGGTAACTGTTCAATTATATCTTTTATATCAGCCTTTACTATGTATAGGTAATTAAAATTAGGTAATAAAGCTTTAAAGTGTTTAAATAACCAACCTAGTACCCAGAACCACTACAAATGTGTACGTGCTATTTGCGCAGCCAATTAGCTATCAAATGAGAACCTTAGACAAACGGCGCCAGATTTGAAAACTGAATATTCGCATCCCTGAATATCGGCGACAGATATTCGCATACGCGAATGTCTAAAAATTGACATTCGTTACATCACCAATACGCACTACCATTCCGTTGCTTTGTACATAATATAAATTGAAAACATTAATAGCACCCCAAACAAAATGAAAACTCATAACGAGACATCGAGTTCGGTATTAGCACATAATGCAGACTTGTAAAATATATGCTTTGGTTTAGTGGGGTCGAATACAAGTGTCATAAATTACAACAACACATAGACGTATATATTATATCAACCTACATAGTCCAGATCCTAACTTTGGCCCGTATCAAAAGTTAACCTAATTTCTACAATTAATAAAAATTATTAAGATGGAATTGCAATTTTTAACCGACTTTAAAAAAAGGAGGAGGTTATATGTTCGACTGTATTTTTTTTTTTTTTTGTATGTTCTCCGTCGATATCTTCGCCGACTGTGAACCGATTTCGATGATCCTTTCTTTAATTGATAGAGTATGTCTCAAAGTTCGTCCCATATAAATTTTAGCAAAATCGGTTCAGCCACTTTTTTGTAAAATTAACAATAAACAAAAAAAATATTGCAAAAGTTGTAGTTCTCGGCGTGAACATTGCTCTTCAGTTTCATTAGACAGACCACTCAAAATTTCAAATAAAAACGTTTTTTTAATTTGAACCTCCTTTAAAAAGGGTCACTAAAAAGCGTAAAATGGCACAATTTTAAGGTCAGCATCAATTTAATATAGGTACCTAAGTACATAAAACGTGATAGTAATGAAATAGGCGCCAAACTCAAAACTTTTTAGTGGCATTTTTTTGAAGAAATTTCATTTTTTTTAAAGATTTTTACTTTTTATGTGTCTGTTTCTCACTTCAAACTCTTCCGTATATCCTCCATCAAACCCATTGACTTACATCCATACTGCTTTTCGGTTTACTGAAGGAGGAGGATAAATATGCGTGTTGCCAAATTTGTTTCTACTAACCACACATTCGTTCTAAAAGTGAGGATACTTTTAACACCGCTGGTGTGTCCAGTTGTGTAAATCAATGTTTAAACCTAAGTCAAAATCAATAACCAGATTTTGAATAAAAACTAAAATCAGTCAGGGTGTTTGGATACCTTACCTCAAGACATTTCTTTTTCCATAGCATTACAAAAAAGAAACATAATTGCTAGAATTTTATTTTATATTTAAAATTCAAATTTTTTAATTACAACTTGTGGCGCTTCTATTTATACTTTTCCTCTTACAGAGATCAATGACACGTATTGTTTTATATTCGTTACATATAACTACGAAATAAATTCAGTGGCGATCACCTCTTATTCCATATTTTTCAAGTTTATTCAATAGTTCCTCGCGTGGTCTAAAAATTGGAATGCTTTTCGTAAATCGCAAAATTTAGTACGTACTGTATATAAAAAAAAAGACGGGTTGCACTCCGGGAGTGCTGGCAGAAGTGAAAACTTGAATATTAACGTCTTACGAATTTTCGATCAAAATGGTTTGTATCATAGGTTGCATTTTTATGTACGATATTTCAACGCTAGATGTCTAACGTTGTATAAATAAAAATTTTCGATCAGGTCACGTGTCCTGACGCGGTCACGTGACCTGACGCGAGTTTAACATTTTTTACCCATTACAAAAAAAGTGTACAACGCCGCTAAAGAAGTTTTCACTTCAAAAAAAAAAACAAGAAAATACATTGTGAAGTTTCAGTTGTAATCTATCTCTATAGTGTAACAAAACTCTTCTAGTTCGTGGTGGAAATTATTTGTTTACAATAATAAACGTTTAGCAAAACAGTTAAACACACAACGAAAGCGTAGGTACTTCTTTAACAAACAGTAATAATAACGTTAACAGAAACAAAACTAATAGTTCTAAATAATAAAATAGAAAACTAAGTTACAAAAGAATATCAAGTCACTAATTATGTACACAAAATATTTACAATACAGGAACACACCAAAAATTCTTTCACTAATAGAATGGTACATTATAATTATCACTGAGTATAACATAGGCTATAATATTGTTAATCGTGTTAAATTAGGGATCCCTACGAAAACTCTAATAATAATATAACCCAAGGTGTAAAAAATTTACACATAAAACTCTTTACATCGCATGCGCTGGATAAACTATTGATGATATAACAAAAAAATATATTATAAAACAAAGTCCCCCAGCCGCAACTGTCTGTCTGTCTGAATGCGATAAACTCAAAAACGAATTTTCATACTGTTTTCACTAATAGATAAAAAGCGATAAACGAGGAAGGTTTTTCTATATCTGTATCTATAAAAATCAATGCCACTTTTCGTTGTAATTTTATAACTCAAGAACGGGCTCACCTATCCAAACCAAATGTTTAGGCTTTGTTCGGACTATTTAGTAGATGGTTTATGTGAAGTTTGCACAAAATCGGTCGAGCGGTTCTTCATTTATCGCATTTTTTGTAACAAATGAATTCAATAATTGGCGAATCATTTTGTTAATGGGGATTTTGCTGACAAATTGAAATTTTTTTCGGATGGGGACTGTGCTGTCAAATTGAAACTTTTTTCAGTGTTGACAGTACAAGCATGTTGTTATGTCATTCATGCGGTCATTTCATTTTGGACGTGCTTCGATTAAAGCAAATTGTCAGCGATAATTATTGCTTTGTGTTTATATTTTTAATCATATTATTGAGTGCATTCATACAAACGGTGAGTCTTGAATTGTTCAAATGTACTATGTATATGTGTGCGTGTACTGTTCTCAGTTTTTTAGCGAGCCGTCGGTGTTTCATATCGTTTACAGGCTTTTTTTGAATTAAATTGTCAAACGCATTTACACAAACGGTAAGTTTTGAACTGTTGAAGTGAATTACATGTATGTATGTGTGTTTCTTTATTTGAAAAAACATATTGTGTACATACGGGTGTTTTATTCTTTTGTAACAGATGGAAGCACGTCGATTTAAAAATGAATTATTTAATGACATTTTTATACCTATATATTGACGTATGCAGTCATATATATTTCCATACACACATATACGCACATGTATATTTTAAAATAGCTAGCAATTAATAAAATATTTTTTTGTTTGAATAAATGAATTTGATGTTCCAATTAAATGTTTTTATTATTTCACTTTATACGTAACGAAGCACGTACCGGGCCGCTAGTAATTTATAAATGTATTGTACAAAATGAGGATGTTTTGTAAATAAAAATTGTATTCGTAGACATCACGTAGCGGGCGCAAGCTCCTGCAATTGACTGCGTCAGTTCAGCGCACCAGGCAGGAACTATAGTGACATAAGCTAGCGGGCACTGCCACCAGCGACATCAGCTATTAGTTCGCACATTTTGGCGATTTAGTCGTTTCTTAATTAAATAAATTTTGACAAAATGTATCTATCGCACCCGCGTGAACCGGGCCGGGCCGCTAGTAAATATAATAAAATTAACATCATTTAAGATCGTAGCGCCATGCAACGGCGTCGGATTTTTGAGCGTGCAATCTGCACACATAATACATTTAGATCACATTGGACACGGGGGAGTGGATCTATATTATGTTCGTGCGTGGCGTGTATGTTTTAAATTCGGACGAAATAGGAATCCAGTTTTATTTGTAAAGGTCAGAATTATTACGTTTTGATAAATGTGTTTTATTTAATATATATTATATGTATGAAATGATTTATATTATATACCAAAGGTCACCACAATATGTAGTTTGGTTTGAGGGCCGGGTTAAATTTACGGTGGTTTATCCGGTACACGGAGCCAATCTCAGTTTTTTTTTAAACAAATCGTCTAATGTTTTTGTATAGCTGTTATGGTCATGGCCCAAAGTGTGGACGCCCCTCGAAGTAGGCTTACTAGATTAAAAAAAATAGATACGTATGCGATATGCTTCCCAATAAAAACAATAGGGCTTTTCATATTTGCATATGAAACATTCTCCCAAAATTTGATTTCAATCCGTTCACCCGTTTGACCTGTGTCGTGCTCACAGACAAACAGACACACAGACTTTTTCCAAAAATATGTTTTTTTGGATTCGTGGAACCTCAAGTATAAAAATCATTGTATAAAAAGTGAATTTTGACCTAAATTAAAACCACTTCCTACTTGTCTGGGAATGATAAAATACCAAAAATTAAATGTTGCAGTTTTTAGGGTTCTGTACCAAAAAAGGAACACTTATAGGATCACTTCGTTGTCCGTCTGTCTATCTGTCAAGACCCTTTTTATCAGGAAAGCGTGGAGGTACCAAGTTGAAATTAATATCAAATAGCCTTAGAGCTGCGAAAAAATCAAACTTCTAACTCAATACAATCAAAAGATACGACCGTTGACCCAGAATCATGAAATTTGACAAAAAGCAATGTCTTATAGCACAAGTAAATAAAGGAAAAAATCCTAAAACCGTAAATTTGTAGTTACATCACAAAAAAAATATTTTTTTTATACTGACTTACTTATCAAAATAATTAATGTTTCCCGTTATCCTAGAATCTTGTTTGGCGCGAAATAAGGTTGCATAGCACAAGTAAAGAAAAAAATACGAAAATAATAAATGTATGATTCTATACCTATATATAGAACTAGCAGTCCCGCCCGGTTTCACCCGGGTGCAAAAGTACGAATGGGGAAGGAAGGGACATGAGTACGCACATTCATCTTAGTTTACCGAGATGAATGTTGTGTCCAAACTTCATAAAGATCGGCGTTACCGGTCAAAAGTTGTTGGCGTTAAAAAGCAGTATTTATACTTTTTTTAAGTAATAAATTTCTCTTAATATAATAAATAGCGGTCCCGCCCGGTTTCACCCGGGTGCAAAAGAATGAATGGGGAAGGAAGGGACATGAGTACACACATTCATCTTAGTTTACCGAGATGAATGTTGTGTCCAAATTTCATGATGATCGGAGTTACCGTTCAAAAGTTTTTGTCGATAGAGCAGTATTTAAACTTTTTTTAAATAATATTTTTTTTTTAATGAATTAAATAAAATTAAAATAAATTTAAATGTAAGCCTTAGAAGAAAGCAATGTAAAAAATAAAAAAAAATAAAAATATATTCACCCAACGTGGGACTCGAACCCGCGACCCTGATATTGACAGTCGCATGCGCTACCGATTGAACTACCTGAGGTTGTGTTCTTTCATCACTAATATGAGTATATCTAGTTAGTGCATTTCATATGAATAGAAGCTTAATTTTGAGATACTTTTTGCAACATTTTTCATTAAAGTTCCGCTCCTAATGGTCGTAGCGTAATATTATATAGCGTATAGCCTTCCTCGATAAATGGGCTATCCAACAAAAAAAATTTTATTCAATTTGAACCAGTAGTTCCTGAGATTAGCGCGTTCAAACAAACAAACAAACTCTTCAGCTTTATATATTAGTATAGAGTATATTACATGACAAATTAAATTTTTATGAAATAACGGTACGGAATCCTCAGGGCGCGAGTTCTACTCGCACTTCTCCGTCTTTTTTATCAAAGTCCACTTAGCCACATCTAGAATTTATCACTGATGAACAATAGTCTGCTGCAGTGAATATATATTGATTATACTTTATAGTTTCTAACTTCCAGGATTGTCTAAAAACACCCCAATTAAAACTCGAAACAGAAAACGATTTTGGACATTAGCCAAATCGCATATTGTTGCTGCAAATATGACTCAGTTTCTATGAACACCCGCGCTTCGGCTTTTGAGTATAACATATATAGCCACGACGCGGTTGCAAAAAATGCGAGTTTAATTTGCATACATCGATAACAACTTTGTAGATATGCGTATACCGTTAATAGTATCAAAAGTTCCGCTTTTTGTTAATAAATATGTATTCATTACTTCTTTAATACAAGCCTATTTTGTGATTTCTTTCGTCTTGCGATCGATTTTATTCGTGGAGTCACACTTACAATGAATAGAAATTCTATCAAGACCAATACGTAGCCGAGCAAAAAGCCCCTTATACCGTTGAGTGAACGCATTAAATACTAAAATAGTAGAATTGATGTCATAATAATTAGAGTGCGGTTCACTTAATGAAGCGGCAACTCAGTGAAACAATCTATAATTAAAACTGTTTATTCCACTTATATATATTACACTGGCGGTCCCGCCCGGTTTCACCCGGGTGCAAACGAACGAATGGGGGAGGGGATGTACATGAGTACGTACATAATATTCATCTTAGTTTACTGAGATGAATGTTGTGTTCATGATGATCGGAGTTACATACCGTTTAAAAGTTTTTGTCGGATTGACAAATTTTGAGATAACATTTTGCAACATTTTTCATTGGAAGCATGTAATTCTTAAAGTATCACATTTACAGAAAATAAATAATAAATATTTTTTCTAAAAAATAAATTTTCCTACAAAACTACTGTGTGCAAAAATTTTTATAATTTCTTCCAAGGGGTGGAAATCAGAAGGGCCAATTTGGAGCTGCCAAGGAAATAAAATTGTGAGACCCTCATCATCGTGTTCAACGACTTCGAAAATGGGGGAAGGGGTGTCTAGATTCGCGCTCTGACAAAAAAAGGTACCCTTTCTGACTCCTGACCTTGACTATAAGATGAATATTGTACCAGGCAGTGCACTGGGATGGACCGAGCCCTCCCGATAATGCCTAATTTCATCAAAGTCGGTTATAAACGCCTTCTTCTGGGTTTGCTATTCGGTAGAAGAAGTTTAGAATATGATTTTACTGGTAGTGAAGTTTAAAGAAATATCCTGATGTCTCCGTTGATGCGAACCAATGATGGCGCCTATGAATATAGATATGACATTTTTTATATATTTTTGTCGAGCATTTCAGACACACGCTGTACAGCCACAAAATATTTCCTTTTTCATTTTGTTTATTTATTACCTTGTTTGATTTCTCTCAAGAAAACTTCAATATGTACTTGAGAAAATCTGTTGCATTACAGTATGGTTACTTTATTTGATTCTTTATTTTCTTGACAGATGTAGTATAAGTTTTTTTCAACTTCGAGAATGCTTACTTTGGAAACAAAACTTTTAAACAACAACCAAACCGCATTCAACAATTCTGTTATTATATTCACACCACTTGTTCTTTGTTCAGAGTGTTATGAAATCTTCATTTATATTACACTTGTAGTTTTCATAATTCTTCATAATACCTCAATGTATAGAATATATGCGCACAATGCGCAAAGAGGTTTAGAAATCGGAATAATATATTATAATACTAACAGAGAGTCTTATACGGACATTTTGATACTGAAACGAGAGTGTTGTTCCTTTCAAATTCACGCTTTTAGTACAATGATGCCACTTTTTTCAGCCAAAAATCCAATCGCACCGTTAAATAATAAGTATTGGCGCAATATGAACACATTTAAGTCAATTTTTACCCGACTATGCAACAATAAAGATATGGTCATGTTTTTCCCAGCAGTTGGAAGGATTTTAATCAACAAGGTGTCTATCGATTCGTCTAAACCAGGTGATGGTTAAATAGGCTAGGCTCTGTTTTTATAATGGCGACCTAAAATACAAAATGGCGGTAGAGACCAAAAGTAAATTGCGTAACTTATTGAGTGGTAGATACCTACATATCACTGAATAAGTCTTTCAAAATAAAGATGATATTGCCTAGAGTCTAGACTATTTTACAGCCATCTAAATTCCGTTTAAGAATTACACTACCTAAAAGTTTTATAAGTAGGATCTCTACATATTATTTTTAACTACTCGAATGCGCACAAAAGACACTAAAAGGAAAAAGTAAAAATTTTTTTTTTAAAGCAAGAAACCCGACTGCAAAAAAAATTAATTAATGACTAAAAAGAGGAAAACAAGTCGGAAAATACCTATTCAAAAACAAAATAATGAGACAAATAGGTCTCCAACTGCTGCATATTGAGATTTTCAGACTTGTTTCCTCTTTTTAGTTATTAATTTCACTTTTTTGCAGTCGAGTTTCTTGTTTTTAGGGTTCCGTACCCGAAGGGTGCTCAAACGGGACCCTATTACTAAGCCTCCGCTGTCCGTCTGTCTGTCTGTCCGTCTGTCTGTCCGTCTGTCTGTCTGTCTGTCAGCGGGCTGTATCTCAAGAACCGTAATTGGTAGAGAGTTGAAATTTTCACAGAGTATGTATTTCTATTGCCGCTAGAACAACAAATAATTAAAAACCCCCCAAAACTCCCAAAAGAGGAGCAAACTAAGTTTTTTGCTTATAATTCGCTCAATTTAAATCAGATCGTTTCGAGACCTGTCTTAAACGAAAGAGGAGAAAATTTTACATAGATTTTGTATAACAGAATTCGTCGAAACACTTTTTTTGTACAGCTTTATATAGAAATATAATGTATAAATTCAATTTTGTCTAATCCATAGCATACACGGAGATCGTCTGTCTTCGTTTGTTGCATAGTGTACTATGGGAATTTAAATATTGCGTATGTTTTGTCTTAAAAAAAAAGATTGCATTTGTTCAAAAACGAATGTCATTTCAAATATTAGTCAGTCTTTTGACATTAGTATTTTTTTGCAACGCCTTCTGAGTTAACGATTTGAATAACTAATTTTAATTATTAGAACATATTGCTTTGACAGATGCAAACGTCATTTTTTACATTTTTTACCATTCCAACACCATGGATGAGCGGAATGAAACCAAATTTTGGGAGGATGTTTGATATGCAAATATGAAGAGGCCTATTGTTTTTCAGAGACGTCGGCGCAAGCGCAAAAGAAATATATATTATAATGTTGTTTTTATAAGATAATAGTATACTTTTCATAAAGGCGTATTATTTTGTTTTACAGGAGTTTTGTAAAATAAATTTTTGAAAAAAATCGGCGCATGCGTAGAAGAAATATATACTATAAGGCTGTTTTTTATATAATAACGGTATACTTTTCATTACGGTTTATTATTCTATCTATGTTTACAAAAGTTTTGTAATTTTTTTGGGAAAAATTGGCGCATGCGCAAAAGAAATATATGCAATAACGTTGTTTTATATAATAATAGTATATATTTCATAATGGTTTATTATTCTATTTTAAAAGAAAGTTTTGTAAAAAGTTTTAGGAGGAAAGGCGGCGCATGCGCAGAAGAGATATGTGCTATAACATTGTTTTTATATAATAATGGTATACGTTTCATAATGGTTTAATATTCTAAAGTTTTGTATTTTTTTTTTTTTTTTGGGGAAATCGGCGCATGCGCAACAGAGATATTTGCCATAACGTTGTTATTTGATATAATGGTATATTTATCAAAACCTTATATTATTTTATTCTACAAGAAATTTTTGTAAAAAAAGTGTTTATAATATAAAAACGCCGGGGTGAATTATGTAAAATTTCACGCCTTGAAATTCTTGAACTACTTGCATACTCCCACTGGTTACATATTGTTATAGCGCCTCTCTTGTTTCTTTTACAAAAGTATTTAAAAAGTACATAGTGTACGGAACCCTTCGTGTGCGAGTCCGACTCGCACTTGACCGGTTTTATTATTTTAAATAATTTGTTTGTTTTTATTTTTGCCAAATGACAAAATTCTTTGTGTGTGCCTATGTATCTGAACTTAACTAAAACTATTTGACGAATTTTGATGAAACTTTTTTTGATTTCAGAAGTGTTATAGGCTATGTTTTATATCCTTATTCTCTCGCAATTTTAATTTTGTTTAATAAATTTTTTGCCATACATATACCTATGCTTTTATACAGATACCTATATATAAAATCGTAAAGTGTTGTCAAGGCAGACTGGTATTCCCTCTTCTCCCGAGGTTTGATATATATGTTACAGATACATATAAACCGTGAAATAACCAGTTTGAAGTCATTCGACTTCTGACTTCACACGCGACATGCAGTGCAGTGTGCAAGTGCTTCTATCCGGAGACTTTTTTTGACTATCATGAATTCCGAGATATATAATATCTGGGATGGTGTCATTATGCTATCATAACAGGGAGCTGCTATTCCCGGGCAATGCCGGGTAAATACGGCTTTTTTCAACAAAAAAAAAATCGCGACAGAGTAATGTGTCTATCTTTAGTAGGCAGTCTACAACTCCGGGCGAAGCCGGATCGGGCTGCTAGTAAAGTATAAATAAACGAAGTCAAAATGTTGACCTGAAAGAAATGTCTAACTCAAGTTTATTGTTTGTTTCAGGTGGAGGCAGGAGACGTAATTTTAAAAGTAAACGAAACCGATGTCAATAGATTTAGTACAAAAGAAGGTTAGTATATTTCATAATTTTATTTTTTCTTAAATTTTTCCTCGGTTCCAAATTTTGTGCAATCTTTGTTTCCAGGGATATTTAACCTATTTATCCTCCACCTCCTCTGAAAGCAAACCTGATTTTTACACTTGATTTACATCCAGTGCCGGATTAAGACTCCTTGATGCCCTAAGCATTTCTTGCTTATGGGCCCCCATCTCTAATATGTTTAGCTTATAAAAAAATTCAAATGGATGGAAAAAAGTTAAAAAGCATAGATTTTTAAGAAAAAAATTGAATTTTACATTCAATGCTCCCATTGTTATTGAAAATTTGGCTGTCTATAAAATCGGACATTTTTATACAATTAATAGAAAAAAAGTTTAAAAACTTTAAAACTAGAAAAATTGACTTAATTGAAAAATTTTTTTGCGTTTTCTTTTTCAAAAATAAATTATTATTTATTTTTAACTTTTATACCTACTTCTAAAGTCAGTTTTATATCAGTAAATAAAATTTTTGAGAACATTACAAAAAAAAAATTGTTGACGCGGTTTAGTGAGGTACTTTTCATTTCTGAGTGGTGCTTCTTGGTGCCCCCGGAGACGTGATGCCCTAAGCAATTGCTTAATTTGCCTATAGGTTAATCCGGCACTGTTCACATCCCGCTCAAAATATTTAGTGAATCAATGAAAATATACTTATTTCTTAAATGTTAATAAAACAAATTATATTAAAGCTAACGATCGTCAAATCAATTCCGAAGTTGATATGTTTAAAAATTTTGCCCGAAATTGCGAACTCAATTTTTTTGTTACAAAATCTGAAGTATTATTATTGATTGATCAATGGTATTATCTATTAAATCAAAATATAACTATGTGATAAACAGTCATTGAAAATGAATTTCAAATCAACAGCTTTTTGATTTTAGTTTTTAAATAAATCGTGTAGATACAATGTATACCCACCTGTAAGTTAGCGTATAATTTAATTATTTCGCATTTATGACCCGGTTGTCAAAAATGCATTTTGCTTTTCAAATAAAGAAAATATTATTACTACGTTTTTAATGTTCAATTTGGAAACAGAAATGGGTATTTATATGGAAAACGAAACTTTACTATTATGGTATATTTTTATTGCTTTTATAAAAAGACAGATTTTTATTATTCATTTGATTTTATATGACTATGACAGGTGTTTGACAGTTGGTGAGATTTTGAAATATGTGGTATACTTTAGGGACAGCAATTTAAATTAGTTTCGTGTTTTGCTTTTAGAAAAGCTTATTAAATATGCTTGAAGAAGCAATAGGTAATGCACTACGCTTATTTGTTTGTTTTTATATTAATTTTCTTTTATTTTCAATCATTTCAAAGGATTTCCATTCATTCTCGTGTTTATGTCATTAAAAAGGTCGTCTCATTAATTTTTTTTTCTCTTTACATTGAAACGACAGTAGTTGTTGAACTACTTACCTATATATTATCAGCGATACTCTAAAATCGCTGCAATTTGACGAAACGTTACTCTGCAATTTTTGCTTTTATATATTGCTTTTTATAGATACTAATAATCTATGAGACGCTTTAGGCCTGGGACAGGCATCGGTCTGCTAACTGCTAAAGACGTATTACCGTTGTCGTAGACCAGACATGTCAAAAAATATGATATTGTGGGCCACATTAGCTATTTTGTACTAAGTTAGGTGCCGCATATTTTTAATGTTAAAAAATATTGATAATATACGATTGTTATTTATTGAAGAATTCTAATCAGACGTTAATCAAAGATTTGACGATTGTTAGAATGATTATATTATTAGACTCAATGTTGTTTTTACATCTCGGCGGGCCGCATGCGGCCCGCGGGCCACATGTTTGACATCACTGTCATAGACATATATAATATTAAAGCACAAGAATAAATAAATAACCAGAAGTATAATCCTCTATTATGCGCTTTACTCTTTTCCGTAACCTCGGTGCTCGGTAAACCCGATATTCTATCTTGAAACGGTCAGTGCTGTACCGTCACGAGTTTTGGATAGTTTGCAGCAAATTGTTTCTTACTCATCGGTTTTAACAAAACCTTTTATCTATAGGTACTTGTTTTATTTCATTTCTAAATTGTGTTTGCTATATGATAGTAAAACGTATTTTTTCTGAAGCTAAACCATAAATATATAAACTAATTAGGTACGCATATGGAAGAGCAATACAATTTCATCTTTTACTTAGAACCAAGATCACGAATCCGTCGGCAAACAGATCAAAGGCACCGCCTCCGAGTCATGCTTCTGGTTATTTATTTAAGGCCGTTGCACACGAGGCTGGAAACACTGCTAGAAACACTGACCGGCAGGCTGGGTACGAGGCTGGGAATGACGTCACTGCGGGCTTCCCTGCTAGCTCACGAGATAGATTGTAAAATTAGAACAGGAGCTATTTTTCTTGCTCGGTCCTCTGCTTGCTCTGAGCAAGAACCAATCAGAAACAGTATCTTGTTATGTGGGCGACATGATCAAACGCCCACAAACCAACATGGTGTCATTCTGCTCAGTCAGACAACAGACACGTTTTGCTCTGTGTTCATATTTGACCAGATCCATCCACAATACAAGCTTGAAAAGACGTCTCGTGTGAAGCGAGCACATAAAAGCAATTAAGGAAACCAGCGCTAGAAAACTAGTAGTCAAATCTAGCAAGGAATCGAGCGGCAAATCCAGCCTCGTGTGTAGCGGCCTTTATTGTTCTTGTGAGTTGAGTCTGGACAGCGCACGCCGCATCGAAACGTGGTCGAGACGAATGAGAGAGATGAGTTACAAATTTTTCGATGCGAGCGTTTGTGGTGAGCACTAGGGGAAACTTTAAGCTCACATTTTCCGTATGTCAGTGAGCAATGTTTATTAAAAGTGAAGTTTTTTAATTACTAAGAAAACAGGAAAACTAAGCGATCTGGAAATGCTTGTTGTGTTCCGGGCTGTTGCGCTGATGGCGATTCAAGTAAAATAAAGACCATTGGCGCCCTAATTTGACGTTCCGCTGTCAGTGTAAACAAATTAACATCAGTTTTCCTTATTACATTTTTTTCACACATCATGGCCAACTAAAGTTTTTGACTTATCACCTTAGAAACATATCGCGATCTCCATAAAAAGTGAGTTCAATAATTCTCTATTATACCCACTAGCGGCGCTAGTAGGCTTCGTGCACACAGCCTATACTTGCTGCTATCTGTATTGCGCGTTTCATGTGCCCGTCTCTATTGTATCATGAACTGTGTCATTTTAAATGGATATAATTTTGTTTCAGTTTTAAAATGCCTGCGATTATCAAGCGACCCTGTGACATTAAAATTAAAAAGAGGTAAGTTTGCACTGATACTGCAATATCAATAATTTATATGTAAATATTATATAAAATATATGCTAATAATTGAATGTTATCAGTGGACAAAAAACAAAAGTGCTAAAGACAATTTATTTATAAAGTTTTCAAATAGATCGTTTTTAATCTTGGTATAGGCGTGTACCTTTTTTTGAAACAATTGTAGCTACGTAATTAACTTATTAAAATCATAATCGATTTTAAAACTCTAATTTTGACAATAACCCTAAAAACCACCACTCAAATGACTACGTTTATATAAATTATTTATATATTTATTAATATTTATATAAATTATTGCATTGTCATGGGTTCTTAACACGTATGCAAAATTTCAAATTATTCCGACGTCTGGAAGCAAATTGAAAAATTCCATTAATACATACAGGTATACATACATACAAGTGAAGTTGATAAAAGAGTGTTAAAAAACACTACAAGATTAACTAGATTTTGTGTAAGATTACAGCGTTTTATCTATACTAATATTATGAACAGGAACAGAATGAATGTTTGATTATATATTGCAAGTAATGTCAGGAACTACTAAACCGATTTTTGAAAAAAAAAACGCTGTAGGTATAAAAACTTTTTTTCCCGAATAACATACGCTAAGATAAAAGCACTGACCGAATTTGTAGATTACCTATTAAAGACATCATATTTAATTGGATAAAGATTAATACTATATCGGTTAAAATAGCTTCACAAGTCTCGCCAAGCAAGTAAACAATAACTATTTTTTGCGAGTAATTTTTAAATCTGTTATCTCTTGATATTCATTTAAATGAGATGGCGTGAACAGTGAAGGGCAATTTTGATCTAAATTAAATGTCTAAAGCTACTAGCATATTTGGATAAGGATTAATACCATGTCGGTTAAAATAGTTTCGCAAATAACACATTATTTTTAATCAATTTTTTAAAGATAAAAATGTTTTCTGTTGGTCATCCTTAGAAGTTTAGACATATGCTATCGCGAACTTCATACCTACAATTCTGCAGTACGTTAATTTGATGTGTCTTATAGTTTAGTCGGCGTAAGCCATAAAAGCGTCTTTTTACGACTTAATTACAAAACATGGAGATTTCTCTACTATCTTAATATGCATGTACAATGTACCTACATAATATTATACACATAAACCGTCCGGAAAAAATTTTCTAAAAAATAAATTGCTCTCTTACAAATAACCAAATATAAATTCTTTAAAATACTAGTAGAAACAATAACTATGTATAGCATACTAGGATATTGTCCATAAACTACGTGGTCTTATTTCAACCCTTCGGGAACCCTTTCCTCTCTCCATGTAGTCAAACGTTGACTTTCCTGTAACAACCCCCCCCCCTCGATTGATACGTAGTTTTTTATTATCCTCATTTGTTTTCAAACATTGATTACTTTTATATATTAACTAGCGGTCCCGTCCGGTTTCACCTGAGTGCAAAAGAACGAATGGGGAAGGGAGGAACATGAGTACACACATTCATCTTAGTTTACCGAGATGAATGTTGTGTCCAAATTTCATGATGATCGGAGTTACCGTTTAAAAGTTTTTGTCGATAAAAAGCAGTATTTATACTTTTTATACTAATATTTTTTTTTTTTAATCAATAATTACTGTAATTAATAAAATACAATAAATATTTAATTGAAAACACTGTAGGATAATTATTTTTATATAGGTACCTATAGTAGTTTTCAAATGAGCTATTAATTAGATTTATTTAATTTTAATTAGTCGTAAATAAAATTAAAATATTTAAATGTAAGCCTTAGAAGAAAGCAATGTAAAAAAAAAATAAATTAAAAATACATCCTCCCAACGTGGGGCTCGACCCACGACCCTGATATTAACAGTCGCATACTCTACCGACTGAGCCATCCGGGCTTGTTAAAGTACAACGCTGATATTACTATCTGAATAGAAGCTTATTTTTGAAATACATTTTGCAACATTTTTCATTGATGCTCCGCTCCTATTGGTACTATAGCATGATATTATATAGCCTATAGCCTTCCTCGATAAATGGGCTATCCAACAAAATTTTTTTTTTCAATTTGATTCATTAGTTCCTGAGACTAGCGCTTTCAACCAAACAAACAAACAAGCAAACAAACAATCTTTTCAGCTTTATATTATATTAGTATAGATTTAGTATATACTATGTCCGACATAAGTGAGTTTGCTTTCTGGTCATAGATATATTTGTTATTTCAACAATTTTATCTCCTATTCTTTTCGTCATAATTGCAGATTAGTTGCAAAAGAACATTAAATTATCTAATATAGTTAGTTTAAGGCCTAGTTTATATGAGAGGCGTTCAACGCGCGTTGGCCCAACGCGCGTTTACAGTTTCTATACAATTGGGCTTTTGAATGAAATTTTTTTTTGTCATAAATGGAAAGATCGTATATAAGTTTTATAACAAAACTATTTTTCTTTTTTTTATTTTCGTTATAATTCAAAAGTTATATCAAATTAAAAATAAATTTTTGTACCCAGTTCCGAGAACGAGCCGACATTTCCCGAGCGTAATGTGACGTCATAATGTAAATTTCTATTATCATCACATGCAATTGACACAGTGCTTTAACCTCTCATTGATTGAATACAGTCAATATATTAATAAATTTATCAAAAATGTCGAATCTTAAATGTTATCGTGCTTGCTTTGTACAAAGGTGTACGAATATTACATAAAAAACTCCCCACAAAATGTTTTTAAATGTGCCACAAGATGTTACACGTAGAAAACAATGGTGTCAACATCATGAAACATCCATTTTTTTGTGTTGCAAGGATCATTTTGATGTAGGGTAACCTGTACAATTGTTGGCACAGCAGCAGTTATTGGCACCAATTATTTTAGATAAAAATAATAAGAAACGACTCATACTGGAGCGCAAAGTCAAATATTCAGTTATTTCTGTAAAGCGTTCTGGTTATGTTGGTAGCATTTCATTTCTGGCGGGTTAGTATCGTAAAAAATATGGTCGTTTCATTTCACAGTGCTTATTGGTGTAGTGTTTATTGACAATTTTTATCGTGTATGCTAAGGATCTGATATCCAGGTATGCATTATTAACATGTTTCAAGTCCATCAACTTTTGTTTTCTTCATACCTCAAATAATATATAGGTGCTTAATTATAAAGTTACTATGTCATAACCTCAAAATTTGTTAATATTAAAATTATTGTGGGCATGCCAACGACTGTCTTCTGAAAATTAAGGAAACACACTTATTGGCAGGGGTGCCAATAACTGTAATTTTCGATTAAATGGCAAATTGAAAGTCTTAGATGCTTTATAATGAATGCCTAACTGCTGTTTTCAGTTAAAGCGTATATTGTAGCAAAATTCTTTCTCCCAACAGTTGTTGGCATCCTGCCAATAACTGTATACGTGAGGTGCCAATGGTGCCTAAAATGTAATTTTTAAATTTTTCTTCTACTTGTTCCTAGGCACTAAGTGTTATTTTTTGCTTATAGACATGGCAAAAACTCATCAAAATCAGCCATATAGAAAAAAATATGATGAGAACGACGTGCAAAAGGCACTTAATGCCATAAAAAAGGGATTATCAAAAAAAAATGCTTCTAAAACCTACGGTGTACCTCGTTCTACGCTGCAGTTTAGATTATCCAATAAATTTACTAAAACCGGGCATGGGCCTCCCTCAATTTTAACACGAGATGAAGAGAACTTGTTAGTTAGCTGGATTAATGAATCTCAAAAAAAGGGCTTCCCTAAAAGAATTGAAGACATTCAATCATCGGTAAAAGCATTTTTGGATAAAGCGCCTCGAGAAAATAATCCTTTTAAAAACAATGTACCCGGAATTGGCTGGTATAAAGCTTTCCTGAGACGTCACCCAGAAATTAGTATTAGAACCCCTGAAGCTGTAACTTCTGCTTCGTCCTGTGTAAGCGAAGCGGATATTAGAAAGTGGTTTGGCCAAGTTCACAATTATTTAGATGAAAAAGGTTTTTCTCACATCTTAAGCGACCCAAGTAGGATATTTAATGGAGACGAAACGAATTTTCAATTATGTCCAAAAAATAAAAAAGTGTTAGCACCGAAAGGTGCTAAAAACGTTTATGAAGTGGAACACGGCAAATCAAAAAGCACCTTGACTGTTATGTTCACATTTAGTGCAGCAGGGGACGTTACACCGCCCTTTATAATATATCCTTACACAAGAATGCCTAGCAAAATTGCTTCATCGGTGCCAGATGCATGGGGCGTTGGTCATACAGAAAGTGGCTGGATGAAGAAAGAGATATTCTACGAGTATGTCGGAAATGTTTTATACAAGTATCTCAAGAAAATAGGAACACAGTTTCCAATAATATTGTTTGTGGATGGGCACAAAACCCATCTGGACATCAAACTAAGTGATTTGTGCACTGAAAGGGAAATTATATTGATTGCACTTTATCCCAATTCGACTAGAATCCTACAACCCGCTGACGTATCGGCTTTTAGGCCAATCAAGGCTGGTTGGAAAAAGGGGCTTATAGAATGGAGGCTGAAAAAAGAAAATGCCGATAAAGAAGTTAATACTCAAACATTTGCCCCCATATTAGAGTGTGTTCTAGAAACATCTGTAAACTCAAAAATTATTAAAAACGGATTTAAGGCTTGTGGGCTTTATCCCTGGGATGCAGATAAAGTTGATTACAGTAAATGTTTGGGAAAAAATAAAATGAAGGAGGGTGAAACAGTTGTGAACACGACTGAACATGCTAATCTATTATTATCCTACGAGCGATTCTCAGAAATTGTTGGCATAGAAAAAATACGTGATTTCGAAAACATGTCAATTAATACCATAAACAGTAATGAAGAATTGCTGGCTCTGTATAAAATATGGTTGATGTTTAAAAATCCTGATGAACATGCAAATGAAAATAAAGAAAAACCTCATAAATCTAGCTATGAAGACCCGATACCTCATAGTACAACTGAAGCTGAGACGTCCCACAATTTTGACATTAACAATATGGAAATAATATTATTAGACGATTCTTTTCATTATAATAATCGACAATCGAATACAGAATTTAAGTCACTTACAAATGATAACCCTGAAATTCCAATTGATTCTGAAGATCAGGGAGTTATTCCTGAAAACATTCCCGAGTTAGACATTCTAGAAAGAAGTAAAACTAACGAAACTCTCCATGACTCTGTCAATACTGAACTTGAAGGTAAAATTTCAGTCAATCGCCAAAGTGCATTAAATGAATACGAAGCAGATATTGTGCAGTATAACCCAGGTCCATCAAACAACAATGATCTTATCAGCGTAGATCTCGAAAAAATTCTGGAAACAAGTCGATGTACTCTTAATGATTTTATTGTTTATCCTAAAACGCCCGAAAGAAAAGGGAAAAAGAAGGAACAAGAAAGATTGCCTTATGTATTAACTTCTTCTACTTGGAAAAAAATAGAAAGAGAGAAAATGGAAAAGAAAAAAGAAGAAGAGATAAAGAAAGAACAAAGAAAAGCATTACGACTGAAAAACAAAGATTTAAAGGAAAAACAATTACAACAGAGATTGGCGAAAAAAAAGCAAGTAACAAAAAAGAACTGTGAAACAGCAAGAACGGCACCAAAGGAGAAAGAAATAAGCACCAAAAAGTCTGCACAGAAGGTGAAAAAACCAAATACAGCAAGTAAAAAGATCAATATTGTTTCCAACATAAAATTAAACAAGGCAATAAGCATTAGTCACTGGAAGGAATCATTGCCTCCCTTATCCTTGCCACGAAAAAATGAACCGCATGTCCGAGACTTATTTGGGACCACAAATCTGTCAAATGAAACTGAGGTTTTGACTGAAGAAAAACTTCCTCTATCCTTGCCACGAAAAGATGAACCGCATGTCCGAGACTTATTTGGGACCACAAATCTGTCAAATGAAACTGAGGTTTTGACTGAAGAAAAACTTCCTCTATCCTTGCCACGAAAAGATGAACCGCATGTCCGAGACTTATTTAGCACCACAAAGCTGTTAAGTGAAACGAAGATTCTAACTGAAGAAAACCCTCCTCTATCACGAAAAAATGACCCGCATATCAGAGACATATTTAGAACCACAAATCTATCAAAAGAAACAGAGGTTTTAATTGAAGAAAAACTCAGTAACCCCTTTCAAAACCCAGTAATTTACAATGGGATGTGTTACATATGTATCAATAATATAAAAACTACTAAAGAAGGCATTAAATGTCATTCTTGCGCAAGAACATATCATTTGACCTGCATTCTTAAATCAGACATTGTTGTTGACCCATTATTTTATTGTATCACATGTTCATTGCGAAACGAATTTTCATAAAGGTTTTTTTCTTAATTATTAAGTAGATGTGCCAATAACTGTTAGCATCAGTGCCAATAAATATACCAAAGCATGTCAATAACTAAATTTTGTACCGCACAAAATAAATATATTTTTTTAATTTTTGTATTCGTTATTTTATTCCAACTAATGCCAGTGTCTTAAAGTAAAATGTTTAAAGAGTCTTAATCTATGATTGCAGGTTATATGCCCGTGAAATAAAATTTACATAAAATACAAAAGCAAAAATTTCTCTTAAGAGTGCCAATAACTGTGCTGTTTACCCTAAGTATTTTAATATAATACTGTAATTAATAATAATTTATATCAACGTATAAATTTAAATATCTGGGTGACCGAACTTTGCTTGGAATAGTTCAATAAACATATTATTAATTTGCTGTGATTTGTTGATTTTGTACAATTTTTTTTACGAAACGAATTAATTTCAATGTTATGTATTTTTTAAACGAGAAATCCAAGATTCAACTTTACCAACTATTTTTCTCTATAATAACAGTCGTTCCCTTTGTAAATATTATTTATGTAGGTCGTCATTTTGAAATCTGCCGCCGTTATTTTAGATCCTTTAAAAATTGCCGTTTCGGATGTAATTTTACTCACCCATTGTCATTTCTCGGCACTCATTTTTAAGAATAATATGGTATATCTATTTTATCGATGTATTTTTCTTAGCAATGTCTTGTATAATATTTCAATCAATAATATTTGCTTTGCATAGGTCACAAAAAACTCACAATAATCGATATTCAAGGAAATGTAGTACCTACATACATAATAATACTTTATATCTTTTAATAATAGACTAGTATGAGCTGTGTTTTTTTTCTCATATTAAGATAACAATTGAAAAAATTAGTAACAAAGTGACAACAATAAAAATTTTCAAACAATGAAATAAAATAGTGTATTTCAGTTAGATTATGATGTGCCAGAATTTTTTGAACCATAACTCGCATACACAATACACATGACAAAAATGGTGTGTGGTTCATACGATTAAGTATTTGCCAGGTGGTAAAGACTGTAAGTTCAGAACAGAGCGTCATTAAAAATATAAACCGATTTTCATACTTAAAAGCCGCTGTGTATTTTAATAATGTAGTGAAAAGGTATGTTTCAACTAGAAATATTAATCTTTATATAGGTATATCTTTCGAGTGACACCCTACAAATAATAATAATAAATAATAAATTAACTAATTATATTTAATGAAAAATATTTAGTTTCTCATAAAATATTACAGTCACATTATTATTTAAAAAAAAAAAAACTTAGTCTCAGCTGAATTGAACCGAAAATGTATCATTTTTTAGAAAATCTGTGATCATAAATAATATCTACAGTAAGTATATTAGCAGAATTGGCTTTTATAAAAGCTTTGTCACACATTATTAAATGGAATTACTTGTCAACAATATTTTTTTATACTAAATTTAGAATAGTTTTAGTCAATACACAATATGTAGAAGCCATTGATAGACTGCTTATATTATACATTTTAACAATATGACGTCACAACTGTCAAAAACAATTTTAGTGCGTTTACGGTTCCGTGATTTTTTTAAATATTTTATCAATTTTAAATTGCTTATAATTAATTTAAAAAAAGTTTTTTGAAAGTTTTTCGCATCGATTATCAATATTATTTATAATAAAGTTTTAAAATACAATAAAAAAATCGATAATTATTTTTTTTTCAAAAGCCTAATTGTATAGAAATTGTAAACGCGCGTTGGGCCAACGCGCGTTGAACGCCTCTCATATAAACTAGGCCTAAGGCCTAGCACACATGAAGAGCGTTCAACGCGCGTTGGCCCAACGCGCGTTTACAATTTCTATACAATTGTATATAACTGTTTAACTGCGTTGAACGCCTCTTATATAAACTAGGCCATAGTGTTTTCAAAATTAAAAATGCTCTTATATAATATTATTTTGTTGAAAAAGCACATTTACAAATCAAATTGATGTTTAGAAACGGGATCTTCAAGAATTGTTAATAGTATGGAATTAATACATGTTTTAAATTTCTGCTACAGAGGTCATAGCTGTCAGCTGTGCTATTTTCACTATAAACAGTAAATTATCTTTATTTACCTTTGTGAAATAATTGTTTAATAATTATATCCTATCAACTACCAACTGAGAAATATCGGTTTTCAAGTGGTGCGAGTACAAACCAACAGACAGACAAAACAATCTAGAAACGCATTCTCTTCGCATAAAAATTTAATTACGGGCAAAAGTCCGGTTACTATTTTCTTTATAAATATTGATGGTGGTATACGTCCTAATGTTTTGGTTAGTTCGATATGTAGGTAATATTTGTATAGAATTAGAAACTTGTCATTATAGAAAATGGCGTACTTAAATCAAGTAAATTACGGATCGCGAATAAAAAAAAGTTGATAAAAAATCGCCTGTGACAGACCGAAGTGATTCCATAAGTGATTCGTTTTGCACGGAACACTGAAAATGTAAAAATCATTTAAAAATACAATAATATAAAAATATGCTTTAATCCAAGTGTATATAGGCTTTCACGGCCGGTATTGTACCAAATCTTGGTTTCTAGGCCGTGGTCCATTGGTATTTCGTCGACAACTGCGGTGAACATTTTCAAAGACGACGTGGCAGCGGGCGAAGTGTCCTTCTAGGCGGCTCACAGGTAACACCAATGGATCACGAGACCTACAAGAAGATTTGGAATATGCCTTCAGACTAGACGATCAAGAATTTAAAAGAAAGATATACCACTAATCCGTCTTTTTGTTGTCGTTAGATCCAGTAATAAAAGCACGTGTACGACAGTTCCTATCGTCGGCAACACAAGACGACATCGGCGAATTGGTACAACGAGGTCCGGCCGGCATCTGCACGACAACAACTACCGGAGGCGGCAGGAACAACAACCGGAGTGTATCGATGACCACGTGTAGCCATCCACGGCCGCAGCCCGCAGCTGCCGTGTCGCCGCCCGGTACACCGACGCCGCCCTCGCAGAATGGGAGCTATTCGGACTTAGAGGCGCTGTTGCCGCCCTCAACGGCTTCGGACAGGCTTCATCAGGAGGAGGACGACAAGTGGGAACCGCTCGGTTCTTCCAATGGCAAAACTAAAAACCAACCGCGCTTTGAGGCGTTCATGATGACAGGTTGGAATTTTTTTTAATTATTTGCGCTTAAGAACTTCATTTTATTATTGTGTATCTCTGCCACAATTGACGTTTACTAGAGGTAAAGACGTACATAGCCAGGAGTTTATTTCTTCTAGTCCTTCCAAGACCGTAACCTTATAACTAACTTTGGGGGAGTTGTAACATGTAAGCTTTATATTTATTAAAACTCCGTTATCCATGTTCCATCATCAATTAAAAAAAAAAAATCTAGTGGGTAAACGACGTGATTACCCTAACTCTACAAAAATTTTTAAACTCCGGTAATCCTTCCGCCTCTGATTATGGTCTGAAGCTCATCAACTGCTAGGGTTATCTGGTCCCTTGTACCAACGCGATATTGATGTTTAACATCCTAGCTCTCCGTATGGGCAGTAATTGGATGAATGAAGCGGAAATGCGTTAAGGAAGTGAGAGAAGCGCGCGCTATTCAATTTACTACTATATGATTCTTTGGTGCGGCCTATAGTTGACGTAGATGCTGCAGTGTATTGGAGAGAGAGAAAACGGGAGAAAAAGGTAGAAGACAGAGCTACCAACCGTGCTTTTATAAATACAGCGTAAAATAAACATTTATAATATAAATTAAATAACTATAATTATAGTTCGTTTTACGAATTCATTTCTGAAAGTTAGTATTAGTAAAATAGGTATTAATAAATAACGTTACACATCATTGGTGACTTCTGTAAGACTCTAATAAATTTAAAATTCAGATAAAATTACCCCACCTCAACAAGTTCTCAACTGCCATGTTTTGCACTTCTACCAACGCCTTGCAAATGGCTATTCGTAGAGAACATTAAACATAACTGTGTTCAATTTAACGAATGATCGAGTTCAAATTTATAGGAAGAATCATCCAATTGTTTGTTTTACAGGTGATTTGATCTTAAATTTATCACGAACGCAACAAAGCACGGGGTTATTACCGCGACATCAAAAGAAAGTAGACAGTCTATTAAAATATTATCCTCGGCACAACCATTCAAACAATACATCAGCGATGCATCATAAGCTCCACCAACAACAACAGCAGCAACAGCAGCAGCAGCAGCATCAACATAACTCGGTGCCTTCGAGTCCCAGCGAAATGGAAATGGGACAACGGACCATGCATCAGAACTGTAGCCGATCTGGTTCTAGTTCGGCAGGTACATCGCCAGTCGGTACTACCAAACGAGAATCTTCAGCTGCTTCAGAAACTGGTAAGTTTGTAGACTAATTTCTTGAAATTCTTTGAGCATCTGGATTACAAGGTAGCACATTGAGGTCTCTATATTTATCGAGATAATAGTCTGTGATTGGTCATTTATAAATATTTAAGATAGCAACCAACGATTGGTTTGCTTCTCAGCTCACAACATTATGGGAGAAAAGAGATAAGTATACTGAAAGGCAAAAAATATTTGTTTCTCATGTGGTGTTTTGAAGAAAAATGGCAGATAACGAACGTCTGCAGATTTTTATTGGGGAACTCGAGTTCTTTTCTGATTATGAACGTCTTTCGATCTGTCTTTTTAAAATAATATTCGATGAATATACACACAACTCTTTCATTAGTTGTCCATATAATGACAAAAAAACCTCAAACGTTCAAACTTAAAAATTTAAAGAATGAACAAAAAATAATTGTTTCAGGAAAATCGCCTGCCGGTTTTGCTTACCACTCGGCCGGCGGCTACGTAAGGACGAGCCGCTCCGAGGACCACTTACAGTTACAAAAAGACTCGTGCATGAACGCCGTCGACATTGAAATAGACGAAGACGTCACCAGTTCGCTGAATACGCTTCTCGACACGCGACAGGACGTCAGCAACGGATCAGCACCCGTAACGGCAGCCGATCGGATAGTCTGGACATACAATGCGCCGGTCAGTTCGCCGTCGGCATCGGATCACAACTCGTGCTGTCACACGATGTCGAACGGCAGCAGCTCCACACGCAGCACTTCCTCCCCGACTTCCGATTCGAGCCCACTTCGCTCGATATCGCCAGCCTCTCCTACTTCGGTGTCTTCCTCGGTCATGTCGAGCCAATCGGGCTCGAAAAGGGCCCCGCATCCTCAAACCACGTGCCACGCGCTCAACGGAGAGCTGAGCGTATCGGAAGCTATATCGAACATTTCTAGTCCCGATTATCACGACGAAGAGACGATGGATATTTTAAGTTCGCGTGACCTCATGATGTTAAGTGACCCGAGTGACAGTGATAGTACTATTTTAGTGTCTGAACCGAATCAAAGGCGTGCTAAAGAAGGTGCTAGTGGCCAGCAGTGTAGTTCTCATATTAATTCCAATAAAACGTCTAGTGCAGTGAACTCTCAACAGATGGACAATGAACACAGGATTGTGATACAGGTAAAGGGACCGGACAAAGACACCGGCGGACAGAGCTCCAGTCCGAGGGGCAGCAGAAGATCGCCGCGGTCTTCTGTAGGTGGCTGTGATATGGTTCAACAAAATTTAATGACAGCTACTTCAAAATCGCAGAGTACTGTCAATGCAGCGAACTCAGCACCAGAATCACAAGGCTATCAGGTAAGTTTGGTTCAAATTTTCTTTTGTATTTGTTTTTTATATCCATCCTCTGACTACTGTTTTATTTATGGCTGCATCTACTCGTACGACTACCGTATCAATAATATATAATTATTCGTACGACTACTGTATGAATAATACATAATTATTCGTACGGGTACTGTAATAATTTTATTTCAAGAAAAAAAATTGTACAAACGCCTGAAATTAAATAAATTCACACACAAACGTCAAAATAATTAACATTTAGGCACCATATTGTATTGCACTAAACAGTAACCACACTTATAATGTTTTATTACACTGTGACGTAGAAATACAATTATTTTTACGACGTTTGATTTTAGTTTTTATTTTTTTTTTCACTTTGAGACTGATTTTCTAAAAAATATATATTTAATTGACTGTCAATTAAATATACATTTTTTAGAAAACGCAGTTCTATTCAAACAATTAACTATCTAATTCGCATACCCCGTTATCGTTCACCCCGGAATTGTTTTTTTTTTTTTTAAACTCAACATTTGCCCCTTCCCGTTTCACTGCGAGACAATTCGCATACCCCTTCATCGTTCACCCCGGAATTGTTTTTTTAAAAACTCCACATTTGCCCCTTCCCGTTTCACTGCGAGACAATTCGCATACCCCTTTATCAAAAAAAGCGGTGGTTTTCAATCTTCATGAAAATGTGAGTTTTAAGTTATAGTCTCAAAGTGAAAAAAAAATAAAAAGTAAAAACAAAACTCATTCCGGTACCGGGAATCGAACCCGGGCCTCTTGGGTGAGAGCCAGGCACGCTACTTATTACACCAACTGAGTATGTCAAGATAGCTTTGTAATTATGTATTATTCATACAAGTAGTCCTACGAACAATTATATATTATTCATACAGTAGTCGTACGAATAATTATATATTATTCATACGGTAGTCGTACGACTAGTCACTTCGTTTATTTATTGCACTATGTTTTTTGGTAAAACTGAAACATATTTTGAATTTTTGTGTCTGTGGACTGTTACACATAGCTAATTGCTCTGTTAATAGTAAATAAACATAATGATAATAGTAATCTAATCACAAAGGTTTCTTGGTAATAAACGGTGCAAGCATAGATTAACTTATTGTCAATCGGTGTTATTATTAAATTCAGTTTTATGCAAAAACTAGAACTTTGGGAATTTTGAATGACGTAGTTGTAGGAAATATATCTGCGTATATGAGCTCTTAAGTCCCAATTTTGGATCCAAACTTCTCATTGAGTATACGACCCGACTGCGTGTACTTATATAAGTGCATGAAAAAATGTATACGATAAACAAAAGACTGATTTCTTTTTACAATTCAAGTAAAGTCAGTTATAATAAATGAATAATGTGAACTAGTTATTATTTTTTTACAATGCTTTTACGTTTAACAATGCTATTTTAGAAGTTTTCAATGTCTGTTGGAAAAGAGACATAAAATTTATAACTTTGAATTTTCAAAATTTAATATTCCAGGAGCTTCATGATTCGGAGGACGAACTAGGAATTTCAGCTGAAGATCCGTTACTTGCGACAAGAACAGGAAACCCAAAAACAATTTCGCCACCTCTTTCGGAAGACGAAAGCGACATTGAAAGTCTTCATAGTTTTCATTATTCACCTAAAGCTGTTGACATGCCTTCAGCGATTCGTCTAGCAAAGAGATTATATACCTTGGATGGTTTTAAGAAATCTGATGTTTCGAGACATCTGAGTAAAAAGTAAGAACATATTTTCTTAATAGTTTATTACTGAATAAACAAATTTAGTACTTCAATGTTTTTGTTTTAAATAACAAATTTTCAAACCGTGTTTTTTTTTCACAATGTTTTATTTTTTTGTGTAAAGCTTACATATTATAAATAAGCAGATCGATTTGTTTTGTTTTTCAGCAATGATTTCAGTCGAGCTGTTGCGGAAGAATACCTTAAATATTTTAGTTTTGAAAGAGATTCGTTAGATATTGCATTAAGAAAATTTTTAAAACAATTTTCGTTAACGGGTGAAACGCAAGAAAGAGAAAGAGTTTTGGTGCATTTTTCGAAACGATATTTAGACTGCAATCCAGGATCTTTTAATTCACAAGGTAGGTGTTTATTATTGTTTCCATTTTTAAATATTATAAAAATGTTTGTAAAGAAAATACTGATTGTATGTGTTAATATAAGTCAATATGGAGTAAATGTTATTGTCCAAGAGCTATCAAGCGTTTTTGGGTAGGTATTTGAGGCACCGTAAAAATGTGTGGAACACTTCTTTAGACAGAATAATATTTTTACTGAGAAAAAAATGTTTTTGAAAGGACAGGTCATTTTGGTAGAACTTTTTACCTACCAGGTTATCGGAAATGTTATACGTGAATGACGAGTAAGTAACGATATGGATAGGTTAAAGTGTAATTGAAAGAGATAGAGAGAGAGAGAGAGAGCGTATATCCGCGGCCGTCTGAGATGAAGCGTGCTGCTGTGCGATTGACTCTTGCAAGACTCAGTTGGCGATATATGCTCTCCCTCACACTTCAACCCACAGTTTTGAAACCGTCCGGCAAATATTTAGACCCGACTAAATGATCTGGATTATTTATTTTTTATTTTGTTAAATACTAAATTTGATGGTATTAAAATTTCAAAATACCTCAAGGATATTTTTTGCAAAGATAAATATTCAAGACTTGACTAGGCCCCACTATCCTTCAGCCAGGTCTTTGATTTTGTTTTCAAACATTACAAAAGAAGTGTTAAACAAATTTTAACGCTGGCTCAAATACTTACCCAAAAAATGTTTGATGTTCTCAAATAAAATAAATCGAGCATATTGTCATTTCTTGCCGACCAGATCGTTAAGGTCTAGCCTTATTGTGATAAGTTGGATAATAACCGAATTTTTGAACTTTTTGTTTCCATCGAATGTGAGGTGTAAAATGTAAGATTCGGTTACTGATTTTAATATTGTGACTCTTATTTTCTACAAGGAAAAAATATTTTAGATGCCGTTCATACGTTGACATGCGCAATTATGTTATTAAATACGGACCTTCACGGTCAGAATATTGGACGCAAGATGACGTGTACCGAATTTATAGAGAATTTGTCGGAACTTAATGATGGAGAAAATTTCCCACGCGAAGTACTGAAACAATTATACCAAGCGATTAAAAATTATCCTTTGGAATGGGCGTTGTAAGTAATTTTTCAATGAATAGAAAAATAAACAAAAGAAACAAATGAGAATCAATGGTTGATAGCAAAACAAAGGACAATAGAGATAATTTTTTTTATAAAATTATATGAGTGGTATTCTGGAACAACTATCGAGCGTCAATAATCTGCAATCACTTCTCTCTTTCTGAAACATCTACTTTAGAAAAACGGTTTTTAAACACTATTTCGCAACAACAAAAAATATAGGCTAAATCATTTTGACTTGTTCAATATCTCCTGATATATCTTTATGTTTTATTTATATATAAACTGTTTGTGTTTTGTTTTTACGTTCAGTTTTTGTTTTAAAGGGACGAGGAAGGTGATGAGCTAACAGCACAAGTTCAAGCAAAACAAAGTGAACCGCAAAACAATATAACAAGCAATCCTTTCTTAGACGTTCCAAATTCCGCTAGCGCAATAGAGTACAAAAAAGGTTATGTAATGCGAAAATGCTGTTACGAAGCAAACGCTAAAAAAAGTGAGTTTCTTTATGTCTTTTAATCAAGAAAACCCATTCATAATTCGAATTAAAGTATCAATTTGATAGTTTTTGATTTTTAGTTCATATTTTAGAAATTAGTGTAGCGAGTATTTAGGGAAGTAGTTCATATGAAAAATGATGTGTCACGACACTCGAAGAAGGTGTGACTTCTTACAGGGTGCTCAAACGTTGCACAGTAAAATTTAGTTTACTTAGAAGACTGTAGTCTATGGTTACACACTACAGAAGTGTAACTTACGCAAAATCTGCATAAGTCCAGCAAGCAATGATTCTGGTCAGCGATCTACAACACCAGTTTTATAAGTGGGCAAAGTTATATAGTTCGATCGGCAATTGCTGAACTGTATAAACACCGTTCGGCAAACAATGATTCTAGTCGGCAATCAGGAACGGAAGTTCATAAGTGGGAGAAGCTTTGGGTTGTCGCCGACCGAACTGTATCAACGTTGTTGAGTTCTCTCCGAAACCAAATTCTGGAATCTGGATGTGTGTCTTGTAGTTGTTGACTGTTAAATTTGTTTCACGAGTGTAAATTATACTTTGTTTAACGATTTTCGGAGTTAGTGTATAGCGTTGTTAAGCATGAATTAGTACACAATATAGCTGTTTCGAAGGCATTTGCTGTAATTTTTTAGCACCGCTCGGCAAACGCAGCTGGAAGATGTTTTACTGTACGCTTCGCGACTTGGTTCTGTATCTGCATAAGGACGAACACGGATTTCGCAAGAATCAAATGAGTGATAACTTACATAATGCCATTCGTATTCACCACGCTCTCGCCACCAAAGCTACCGATTACACCAAGAAACAACACGTGTTCAGACTTCAGACCGCCGATCAGGCTGAATACTTATTTCAGACAAGGTAATTATGAATATTACAACTACTAATGTCAATAGAAATATTATGATTCGAGTCAACTTTGATGTTTTTTTATTAATGGCTGTTGCTGCGACTTTTTCATTTTTAATATTTATTTTATTTTAGCGATTCGAAGGAACTTCAGTCGTGGATTGACACAATAAATTTCGTTTGTGCTAGTTTTTCTGCTCAGCCATTAGAGGGAGCTGTAGGGTCACAACGAAAATTCCAAAGGCCTCTTTTGCCATGTAGTCATACGAAATTAAATTTGGTAAGACTTGCATAAATGCCATTTATTCAACTCATGCGCGCTATTCATGTTTTATCATGCCTAAAAACCGAACCCTAAATAGCCATTTACCGACTGGTGACAATTACTTGTCATAACTCAATGAAAATTCCTACTAGCTCGGCCATTGTGGAGTAATGAAAATAAACGTAACTATTTTCTGAGTCGTAACGAAATAGTAGGTAACAACAACTCCCTGTTGTTACCCATTGAGGCTAAAATTGAGAGGCCGAATGTTTTCGACATGGAGTTTATTCATAACCGGCTAACCTCAAACCAAAACATTGAATCGTGCTGTTTGGTGCTGTTAGTATTGACAGTTTTTTTTATAAAGAAATAAATAGATATTAGGCTTCGTTTTTAAGGCAATGAATAAAACATGAATAACGCGCAATTGCTGAATAAAATTATGGGCGCAACTTGTAGGCTAAGTCATGACCTGTCAGCGCGATGAATGACTTAGACTACTAGTTACGCCAATAACTATTCTGTACTGTCATTTGTGTTGGTAAGCGTGAATAACAAAATTGTGTATTTTTAGAGAGAACAATTGAGGGATCACGAGGACAGGGTAGGACGGTTGGAAATGGAATTAGATGAACATCGCAGATCACCTCCTGAAAGGGGTGCCAAATCACTGACAATACAAAATTATAAAGAAAAAGAAGCATATTTACATTATGAGGTGCGTAATTTGTTTCTATCGCTGGAATGTTAATTTATTTCCGTTAGTCATAAGTAGGCATTTCATAACTGATACTAAGGCTCACTACTATTGCATATATTAGAATTAACTAATTTAGATCAGCTAATTCGTATGCAGTATTTTTTCAGCTGTCAGATAGTAGCCGCACAATGAAACATAACGTGTCTTTTTTGAGACAACTGTTTTTTGAGTTTCTAGGAGCTACGTGATCAGACGTATTTAGACCTTGCTTTGATAAATCACATTTTATTGTGTTTTATTTATTTAATTTGATTAAAGAGAACGAACTGCCATGCTTTTAGTGTTGGCCGCATGAAGGAAAATACAGTGATATACCAGGCGGCACTGCGAGCATCCTCGAACCTGCGCACAGTATGAAATGCGGCACTTTGCGCAGAATCAAACGCTCGCGACATGCGCAGACTGTCTCGAATAGTCTTCCGCGCACGTTCGAGTATGCCCACTGTATTTTCTCTCGGAGTTCATTGCTGTGAACGTAATAACATGCTCTGATAATTTATCTTATCGTTTTCTTTGTTAACAGCTAAAGAGATACAAGACATATGCATATTTGTTACGTTCACGCATGTCTCAGTATCCCGAATTGGAGCCGTCGTTGGCCGAATCATGCATAGGCGAGCTAGACGAAGCTGGCGGCGTTGCCGTTCTCGAAGGACCGCAGGGTGGCATTGTTCCGCCGCCAGTACCGGATCGTAGATCGCCGCCTTCCGCCACCAATAGGTACAGTTACAGGCAGGCGGTGTATAGCCGCAGTGTATTAAATGGTGCCGGAGATGCTGACATTGGGTGACGAGTAATGGGGGTGTTCTCAGCATGCGTGGTCTGATGTTACAGCTGCTTGCTCACACAATGAGTATTTTTTGTCTTTTTAAACATGCATTGACCGATTAATTTTGAGTTTTGTTTTGTTAAAATTGCAAGTTAAAAAAAAAACACGGTCGTAAATATACTTCAAGTATTAATATGTGCTCACGGAGATAATGAGTTCCGATAAACAATCTCAAACTCTCGGTTTCGCTCGATTTTTTCTCCAGCAAAATCGCTTGCGTTGATTTCGACTTTAACCATAGATATAAATCTATGGCTTTAAACCTTCACTTAACCTAAACACAGCCAGATAAAAAGTATCCATTACTTCAAGTTTATTATTAAATTAGTCCAGTCATTTTTGAGTGATGCCAGTACAAACAGATACACGTTCTTCTATCTAGTCAACACTATACAAATTATGCAACTATAAAGAGGTGGTGTGTCATTCTATAGCAGTCCTGTCTGTTCCGAAAAAATTACAATTAATGTATCAGATAGCATCCGTGATTTGGTGATTCAACTATTCTAAATTTTGGGCAAATTAATACTTGAGTAATAATCCGGTTGAAAAGTTTTACATATTTTTTGTACAGCGACTCAAACTTAATTCAAATATAAAATCGGCAGTCATATATGTGTGCAATTTTTTTTGAGCAAGAAACTGAACATCGAGCAGGGTGAAAAGGTGATTTTGAGGCTTAACTTTTATTTGCATTTAGCAATTTACTAACAACGCTAAGGCTTCTAAGTTATCGTAGGATATTGTTCTGTTACAGGAAAAAAAACGATGTAAACACATTATTGCTAGACAAAATAATGCAATAATAATTGTATGCGTTGTCGCATTCTTTTGGCTCATGGCTTTTTGTGACTACTAAAGCAATTTAGTTGGGGAAAAAAAGAGAAACTTGTGTTCAGATGTATACAACAAAGCTTTAAATGTTAATTATTTTATATATTTTGCTTATTTGCCTTTTGTATATTTACTATTTTTGTACATATTTCCTTACATTAGTATTTAGGAGTAAATCTTTTCATTTGTTCTGTGGAAACCATTTTCTTACCCAGCGCGTCGGGAAACACCTCTTCAACACAAAATGAAAATCTGTTGATAAGATTTCCAATTCAATTTGTAATCAATATAATCTTTGGAAGTACATCTAGCATGAAAATTAATAACTTTTAGATGTTTTTAGTTCAACTTTGTCTAATGACAAAATTGCGTATCGATATTATTTTCTTTTCTTGGTATCAACTTTTCTACATTGTTGTTTTTTTATTTTATAAAGATATTTTTAAAAGAACTTTAATCAAAACTGGTTATAATTTAGCATGTGAGAATATTGTATAATCATTTTTACTGTTACATTTGCTTCGGTTATTATTTTTTTAATATTTTAAATCACCATTCAATGATAGGTCGTGGTAGTAATTTATTTTTAAAAAATGCAGAAAAATCGTCGTTGACGTCCACGTCGACACTTATCACGATATATCACTGAATTGATATTTTTTTAAGCGTTAAGAGCAAATTGATAATTAAAATAAAATATTTCTAATTTTTTTCACATGCAAAGAAATGATATCGTTAAGACACAAAATCGGTCTCCAATGCAGGACTCAACATATTTTACATGGTCTGTTATCATACATAAATACTTCGGGGTATTCGGTTAAAAAAATATCGAAAATGTAGTTTTTCCAAAAAGAAATGAGGCTAAAATCGATTTTTCACCTATCGTCCAATTTATAAGTCATTACTTTTTCATAATGCTTATAACTTGTCAAAATAGAAATGGTAAGTTTTTAACATCTTTTTATTACGCAGAAAAAGCAGAAGTTATTTCTTATCTATTCAAAACAGTGGCGGCGCGTGAACATTTTATATGGGCGTTGTGCGAGGTCAACAGGGGGTAACAGATTGAGGAGGAACCTAATTAAATTATGAATCACATTAATGTTTATGATTTAATTGTTAACTTTGTTCAATACTTACTGTTGACAACAAACTACAATATAATTGTAACACTAGTCACTACTGCTATAAGCCGTGTATCCTGTATGTCTTATATTTATGCAAAATAATGACTTTCACGAAAACATTTTTATGATGATAATTGGCGAAAAAATACCGATATTTACCGGCCTCCTTTTTACCCGACTACACCAGCAGGACGGTAATGTTTTTATGTACGTGATGCACATATGCAAGAGTTTTAACATACGTAAAATACGTCGATGTTCTACTTTGGAGGCTTTACGATATCCCTTCTTTGCTTCTAGTGCTTGTTATATTATCAGCTTGTATTAAATTACAATTAAAAAAAATATGGGAGCAGTAGGCACTTTGTTTCAGCGCCTTATTGCTATATCTACATTTCGTTTAGAAAAATGTAACTATTTGTTCATTGTACCTATGTATTATTATTTTTAGCATGAAAATTTTTAAAATTTTACAAAGTAGTATTGTGTATATCACCAAAGACAGTATTACATGTATTTTCACTTTTAAAAGCAGAAAGTAAGTTATAAAATAACATTTAAAGTATAATATTTTCCTTGGAGTCTCAATTATTAAATAAGTATATAATATTATGTTATTACCAGCATTTCTATGTACAACAATTAAAAAATTGAACCTTTTTATTAATGACTGTCAATTTATTGTTGACTAAAAAAAGGTACGTTATATTAAAAATAGATATGATTATATTGTCAACATAGTATATTTAGATATTTTGTGACAAAGTACTGAATAATTATTAGAACTATTAAACTATTGACTAGTGTACTAAGACAAATTTAATTAGGGGCTGTGAACGAATTGATATATGTGTGAATTAAAAAAAATTGAAACTATTATTTGGAAGCCAAATTTTACCTGTGAATGGTCGAAAATAAACATAAAATTAAATAGTCCAGTCAAAATATTTAATAAAATTTCGGATATTGGCTGTTTGGGATTGCTTGCTGATGCATAATTAATGAGTTGCAGAGAGCATTGTCAGAAAATCTGATTTGACAATGACCTTAGATTGTGACCATCACATATTTCTCCATAAGAAAAGCACTGTAGAATTTTAAATCGATCGTGCTCAAAAAATAATTGATCGATTGAATCGATTTTTTTAAACTGTGTATTCATCTATTTAACGCAGCTTTTAGTACAATTTCCACTTCTAAATTACATTTTCCTGCGCATTTTGATCAAAATTTAGCTTGAAAAGCGATCATTTTCTATATGTATAGATTAATAATTTGTTTTTGTGTGAGTACAATCTAATGTTCTACATGAGTTTGACGACGATATTAAACTGTTCCTGCATGTATATAAAAAACTAATTTGTGATCACAATCTAAGGTCATTATGAAGTCAAATTTTTGCAGCGCAGCGTGAATATTTTAGATACATGTGAGCCACAATTTTTGAGAAAATAAAATTGTTTTTCAAAAACAAGTCGTTACGATTAATTTTAGTGGAAAACTTTGTTGCAATATAATTAAGAATCATTAAAAAATAGGCGCGAAATCGTTTTTTACAGGGGCATTTTTTCAAAATGATAATTCAATTTCGATTCCAATTTTCGCAACGTTTGAGTGTACTAGTCTTGAATATACTTATGGAATTTTAAAAAATTTTGGAATTGTATTGGGACTACTTTTAGTTATTTGACTGGGCTATGTTCAACTTTTTAGTTCATGTAGAATGCCCTACAACAGTGTATAAATGGGAAGTATGCTTTTTTTAACATTGACTTTCAATGAAATGTGATTTTTAACTTTAGAATTTTATTTCTAAAGAAGATAGCGAGTTTTAAATTATTTTTTAGCATCATTTATGTATATTTCCTACGTGTACATTGATTTGAATGGAAATTTTGCAGTCATTTTTGGTAATTGCATTTTGTCATGAAAACCGAAAATATTTTTTCGCAAGACTAAAATCAAACAATGAAACATTTTTAGTACATTCGTGCAATTTATTATAACTCAAGTTGAATTTTTATTGACTGCAAAATTTGTGAAAGGATTAAATTACATTGTGAAATAAAAGACAAAAAATGTTTTAACAAAATTTATATTTATTTTTTGTTAATTAATTTTCCATTTGTGTATCACATTAAAATCAAAATTTTAAATAACATTACTTATGTACAGTTTGTTAGATAATATTTAGTATGTAACTTTCTAGTGTTACAGTCAAATAATGAATTCTCGAAAAAAAAATAGCTAGACTCGATCTTGTGTAACAAACAATTCAGTTATATTTATAGTCAAGTGGTCCATTTACACCCAATTAAATTCATTTGAGTTTGCTGCTTCTGGGAAGGTTAATTCTCAAACATTTGGCATCTGTTCGATTTCTCACTTATCGAGCATTTCATTTACCGCATCGATGTAGAACAAAAAAGGTAAGTTATTTGATTCTATTCAAAATTTCGAATTATTATTTTTTTTTTTCAGTCATTAATTGACGATTTTATTTTGTAAGAAATCGTTCTCCATTTCCTCCCGACCCCCTTCCTCGAAACTAATACAGTCGGACTCATGTATTTTCAACTCCTTTCAACCGATTTTACTCACGTAATTTCAAGCTTTTCGGCCCTATTTCCCACGCAAAGAATTACTCAGCAGAAAAAAATAATAAAATGTCAGAAACGAAAAAATAGTTCTGATTAATCTGTAACTAATATCCTGGAGAAGAACTGTTCGTGAAGAAGTTATGGAACAAGGAACTACCTGGCTTCAAGTCAAACATATGGCAAAAGATAGGACTAGATTTAAAAATTTCGTAGAGGCCCTATGCTCCACTTAGGAGTTAAAGGAATTTATTATTATTATTATTTATCTGTAACTGCCAAGAAGTGGGGATGGAAGCTGAAGTCGATTAGTTACAACAGGTTTAAAATACATGAGTTTCACTGCATGTGAGACAGATCGTTAGGATTGTCAAATTGTTTGAGATTAAGTATTGTTTTTTTTATACTTATGTATTTAAATCATAAATGTTTAAGAATTACAAGTCACTACGAGATTACAGCGGCAGTGTAAACTAAAGAAGTTAATGTCAACATCAAATGAATATTTCAGTGTAAAGGGACCTTAACTTGTACATCCTTAATATATGCGTGTACATAAAAAAAAATATTTGGATTAAACATTTACAATAACGTTCAATCGATAAATACAGTGCGATGAAAGTTCACACTTAGTGTCGCCATTTTTATAAAATTAAACGATAGTATCGTCAGTTATCGGGAATTTATAAACTGTGTTCGAAAACTGACTTGTTTGAATGTTCTCTGCATGTAACACAGGAAGGTAAAAAATGACGCTTTTGGGTAGCTAAACATCTTTTTAGAGATGCACCGCATAGTAAATAATACCAGATATTGAAACACTGGATAATTTTTCCAAGCGTGTAGAGGTAGGCTTTCACGGCCGGCATTTTCCTAACCTTCTTGGTTTGTCGACTTGTAGACCGTGGTCCATTGGTATTTCTACGTGAGGTTTCTTCTACAGCTGTGGTGGACATCAAAGGTGATGTGACAGCGGGCGAAGTGCCCTTTTGGGCGGCTCACAGGTAAGCCGCCTAGAAGGAGGCTTCGTCAGGTTGAAATTCCAATAGACCACAGCCTGCAAGCCCGGAAACCAAGAAGATTTAGATGATTTTTGTTACTAGATGAGGTTCCAATTAAATTGTTCCGGATACCTAGCAAAATGTCTGGCGACAGAACACTTGCATAATGTGTTATAAACTAAATTGTTATAAATTCGCGCCATTTTTGACGATTTTCAGTTTACAATGGGTGTGTTCCGAAATATAACTATATACTGGCTAGTGCTAATGACGTCATAAATCGACGCCATACTGTTGATTCGTTCCGAAATATACTGGCCAGCGCGTTGACCTATTATTATATTTCCCTCGTCCACCAAAAGTAACTGTTTACTTGGTTGAGAAGACAGTATTGCAAATAACAAATAATAAAATAAAAAATTCCACAGTCTGATGCACACACGCCCGGTTAAATATTCATGCTACTTCGCACCTGTCTCATCAGTACAATATGGTGGCACATCAGTACAATTATGGCGTCAGATTCATGACGTCGTTAGCACTGGCCAGCATACTGGGTTATATTTCGGAACACACCCATTGAATTCGTAAAATTTCAATATATTATAATTTTATTATTATTTTAGAATTTTGATAATTATCTTCAATAGTAATTGAAGTAATGCAATAACTGAAAAATAGATAAATTAACATTAATTTATTTATTGTGATATCCAGCTAGCTGACAATTTATTCTGGTGCATCTCTGATTTTATACTTTGTAAGTTTGTTTTCTAATTTGTCAGTCACATTAGCATTGTCTGTATACACAAAATCCTTTCTGCCTTCTTAATTTATTTAAATAGTAGTATATTAAAATAAAATTGTTGTGCCAATATAATATTTTGTAAATACCCAAAATTCAGTTTTGAATTCGAATATGGTGCCCGTAATTAATGGTATTGGTTGAGAATACAGAGTATTTATTTGAAGAATTTTTTCTTAAACGAAAGTGTAATTCATTTTTTAGTTTCGTAAATCTGATATATCGTACAGAACATATATTCTACATAAATAATGGATAGGTATCTGTAATAAAAGGGTGTAATAGTAGAACTTGGGTATTCGCTACATTTTTTTAAATCTGATGTTTGCGTTTCTACAATGGCGGCTCGTGAAACCTATCCAGTAAATTGAAAAACAAAATTGTATTTTTTTTTGTTTTATATAATTATAAAATACTATAATGTAGAGCTTTTTTCATTCATGATCAATATTTTGGTGTACCCTTCTTAAACAACCACAAGCCGCCATTTTATCTCTGTAAGGGCACTAAATAATATTTGATGTTATATACTTATTAAAATCGATGATGATTTGGTCAACTGCCTTATCCAAAACCAAAAACCATGCGTACTTTTTAAATTTTACAAGACAAAGTTGCATTCAATATTCGTAGTAATAAGTCTCTAAATCGGTTATAATTGAAATTTTTATCGATTTCTTTAAAAATGATAATCAAAAAAGATATTTACAATGTCCTGAGACAATTTATATTCTTAACGGTTCAAATGTAACGATATGTTAAAATCGTGTGCTCTGAATGAATAACAATATTAAACTCGTTTCATGAACCATAACACTTCCTGGGTGTGAATTGAACTGAGGTGAAATTATCAAATTTTCTTTTCGTCATTTGTTTTATTACGTGGATAACGATGAAGTTAAATCATACTAGATGTTGGTCATGACGAAGAACGGTTCTAGAACTGTTTGGCCATTCTGAACTAGACTATTAAAACCACACTGGACTGTATGACCGCTGCACACGAAACTAGTTTTATCGCTAGATTTCAAGCGTGCTGTGGGGCTGTATTTCGCGATGACTTTTATGTATTAGCTTCACACGAAGCGTGGTTTGAAGCTGGACTTGTAGATGGTTCGGTACGCGCGCAGTGACAGTTAGTGTTAACAAAAGTAGACGTTTATTGTCTCTGAACAGAACACACACCATATTTGTTTATACGTTGTCCGTGTCGCCTACGTGACAAGATACTGTTTTTGAAGTGAAAACTTCTTTAGCGGCGTTGTACACTTTTTTTGTAATGGGTAAAAAATGTTAAACTCCCGTCAGGACACGTGACCTGATCGAAAATTCGTAAGACGAAAACTTTTGTACACTTTTTTTGTAATGGGTAAAAAATGTTAAACTCGCGTCAGGACACGTGACCTGATCGAAAATTCGTAAGACGTTAATATTCAAGTTTTCACTTCTGCCGGCACTCCCGGAGTGCAACCCGTCTTTTTGGTTTTTGCTAAAAGCCAGCACAGAAACAAGCACGAAAAATAGCCCCGGTTCTAATTTTGAAAACCAGTTTACAGCCACGCACGTGAACCCGCGCTGACGTCGTTTCCATCCTCGCAGCCAGCACAAGTCCCATCAATGATTCCAACGGCAAAATCAGCCTCATGGCAGTGTCCTTTAGTTGTAATTCTGATTTCTAACCCTCAATATTTCTAACAAACGAATTCGCTATGAGTCCCGAGTGTGCGCAGTGTGCACTGTGCTGTTAATATGCAACTCTAGAGTCTAGACCATGGTGGAAGAACATGCTCTAGAACCAAGTTCAAACAGTCCCAGAATTATACCAACAAACGTAGTTCTAACACTTTTAAATTGTCGGATCAGTTTAGAAGTAAGAACTGCATCAGCATACTTACTTTCTTTATATTTTTAAATGGGATATACAAAGATGTACTGTGGTTATTGGTCATTAACTCTTCTTAGAGCTGCCTTGAAACCAAAAAAGAAATATTGAATATATAAAATATATTGTAGTAATATATAATACATGTTTCTTCAGTTTTCGGACTGATTTTTGACGCCTGATTTAGAAAGGAAATGTTGAAAAGATTAATGTGATTTTCGAAAAAAAATTAATGTTTGTGACACAGCATTTTTATTACTTTTGAATCATTTACATTATTTTATTACGAATATGTTAAATTGATTGGAAACATTTAATTGTTGTCATTAAAGTCACGCAATATAAAATGATATACGAACGTTTATATGTACAATGTAAAATATGTGTATATGTAATAATTATTATATTAAATTATTTCGGTTGTAAAAAATAAATAAAAAAAAAACAAACTATGAATTGGAAAAAACTAATAAAATATTATTTAAAAAATCACTCAAGTTCATGTAATTTGCTGAACCTTTATTTAGAAACGAAATAATTGTCTCAAATCCGTTGACACAAAACAACCGAAACGATTCTTTTGTTTTGTGCACAAATGCTAGTGATATTGGGATTTGAGATAAAACGATACGACATCTGGTGACTGATTACATGATGTTACTATTACTATAAGTATTAGTGATGTGCCGGATATCGGAATCCGTATCCGCGGATATCCGAAGGAGAAGAAAGATCCGCATCCGTATCTGTTAGTTTTTGGCGGATCTTTTACCTTATTTATTTTCAATTCATAGATGAAATTTTATATATATAGGTGATTAGGTAATAATGAAAACCTGTTAAATTCCATTCAGATTATTTTTTGTTTTTTTAAATCGTATTTGGCACCTTTATATTGCAAACATTTATCGTAGTGAGTACCATACTAATAGTACATAACTCAAAGGTACTAAATCAACTTAGTATCTTTATAATGAGATATTGCACATCGATCTTTGGAAAGAGACAGTCTGTTATGATAGTTAACTCTTAAAGAGGTCAATAACTTTTTCCCATAACAGATAGTCTCTTTCCAAAGGTTGATATGCAATATTTACCGCCGCGTTCTCTAAGAAAGTTAAGATCCGTATCCGCGGATCTTGAAACCAAAAATCCGTATTCAGATCCGTATCCGCGGATATACATTTTTAACGATCCGGCACATCACTAATAAATATATATGAAAAGTGGCGTATTTAACATTTAGTTTGACCTAAACTCCGCCCATATGTCAAATCCCAATGTGAAAATATTTTTTGTCGACTTGACAAGAATTAAATTATGTCTTATTTTTAAGATCGGTCGACAGACGTTCTTTTGTTCTATAACATGTTAGATTAGTGAACTCTCAATAATTGAAATGAAACAATAAAATATTTATTATTTATGGACATATGCGATACTCTGTCACTGCTATAATGTAATATGTGCATTGAAAGTTCATTATACGTGTTTTCAGGGAGGAAAGTTGGCTTTTGCATGCAACTGACGTCAAATAAAAGCCGTACAAGTAAAAAGCAAAGTGTTTTTCGTTCCATAGAAAATTCTTTTTGGGTTGAAAGTAAGCGAAAGTGACGCCATCCTACGCGATTATCGTAAACTATATCCAACAAGACTGGGCCATCCCTATCTTCACATGTGCTGAAAAAATAAGGGAAATAGAACGGGCGTGCGGCCGCGATCTCTATCCTTGTCTAGCAACTTGGCGGCCCTAACTACAGTGCCGTGCCGAAAGAGAAAGATATATAGACCGCACGTACGCGCTGTCTCTTTTTTGAAGCAGGCACATTTTTCTAGCAGATAGGACACCTATGCCTACAATATTCAATTATCAATTATGGAGTTTTTTTTTTTTTTTTTTGTATTTGACGTTTTTCTTTCAAAGCACTTATTACAAGACGTACTGTACTGGGTAGAAAGCTGGTGCTCACGACTCATGTGATTGCCACCTTCACTTCAAAAACACTAACTTTCTGTCCTAGTAATATCAAATAAGGAAATAAATAATTTTTGGTTATAGTTATTTTTATTTTTACAATTTTGGTGTATGATCAATCATCAATTCATCGCTACGTAAACATTTGAAATCTCTTTTATGTTAATGAAATTACATATTATATGTTCGCTTATGCTTTCTGTAATAATTGCATGATTTTTATTCAGAACTGGGTTGCATGGATCTCATGTGGAACTATGGCCTTACTATTTGGATTGGATGTATGTCTTCTTGAATCATAAAATGCACGATCCAGCAATGTTACCCCGGTCGTTTAGCTTTAGTGAATTTGGTACGACTATTGGTAAAAATTACTTGTTTATTTACTTGAAAATTGTAAAATAAAATCGACACGAATCCTTTTAAATTTTTTAAATACAGTGTGCCCAATTTGTCGTATAAATTATTAGACCCAATTTATATTTTTCATAAAACACCGCTGTTTGCTGTAAGGCAAGACTTTGAGATTCTAATTTCCAGGAGATGATATAAACTGATCTTTGTAGGGAATGCATTTCTTATACACCAATCCTCCAACAAATATTTCTTATATTTAATAATGAAAAGGATTTGTGGTCTTTTTTATTAATGTTAATTATCAATTTTATTAATAATTTCTTTTTTGTATAGGATAAATACAGAACCTCTAGACGAGTGAAAGAAAAAAATCGTAGCAGAAAGTATTGGAGGCCAACATGAACATTAATTGTATTTTTTATGATTATTTTGTAATAAAAATCATGTATACTATATTTACATTTGGAGTTTTAGAACTTTAACACCAAAGATTGTTAATAATGTAAAATTCTTCTGCATGTCATATGTTTTCTATATAAGAAAAAAAAAATTCCAGCCAATTGGGCGACGGGACCATTCCAACTTCAAAAGTATTGACATTTGGCATAATGAAGAAAATCAAATTTCTATTAACGCGTACGATAACACTGGTAACGGCTTGTATCAAACATTATGATATGCATGGTTACCTGCATAATATGTTATCACGTCATGCAAAAATTAACTGAAGTATGCTTGTCAGTTACCTTTCTTTTTGACAAATCTACAGAACAAAAGAACAGCTGACTCTTTATTATTTTAAAAATATTTCCGAAACTATAGAATTTGGAAAAAAACATTTCTACAAAACTTTCTTGTAAAAATAAATAGAATAATAAACCGTTATGAAAAGTATACCATTATTATATAAAAAACAACGTTATAGAATATATCTCGTCTACGCATGCGCCGATTTTCCCCAAAAGCAATAGGGCTTTTCATATTAGCATATCAAACATCCTCCCAAAAGGTTTCAATCTGCTCATTCGTTTAATTGAGATACATATAATGTATCGTGCGTTCCTTCTATTTCTAAAAATTCACAAAAGATTTTTTCCGTTTTCTAATTTTTTCTCAGATAAAAAAAATAATGCGTTAATAGAAAATGGTATGGTGAATTTGAAAAACGTGTGTATAGTTACTTTTTCTAAAAACGCATCCAAAACGCAAGGAAATTTTAACTTCCCTAGTTGTTAAAAATCAGCATTTACCAACCTTTTCACAAGGTTCACAAGGCTTAATAATATTAATTTTCATCATTTTTCACGGAACATAGTTTGATAAACGCTGAGCTATTGGATACTTTTAAATTAGGGGGTATATACTTCCCCCCCAGGATTCATTAGGACCGCAGGTACCCACCACACCAAACGAATCAGGACTGCAGACATCCACCACGACAAACGAAAAAAGGAAAATTTTTTAAGACACTTTTGGACAACCTCTCGGATCCAATTCACATTCGGTAGGCTTATGGAAAATGACTCGCTGAAGTCACCAAGCCTCTCCGTTGCTTCATATCACTTACCGTTTCGAAGATACACCCGTTCGAAGTGCCTCTCTGGATAGTCTGGAATACGTATCGGATAGATTTAAAATTCGGTGTACTGATAGAAAACGACACACTGAATTCAATAAGCGCACCCGGAGGTCTGTATCTAATACCGTTTCGGAGATATAGACGTTTAAATGTTTCTTCTACATTAAAATTCAATATAAAAGCCCACAGGACCTAAAGTTGAGCTTATATTTTGATTTGGAGTGTCATTTCCTGTTAGTATAAGCCGTCTGGACACGAAAAGTGAGTTATTAGAAAAAGTCGAAAATCGACTAAAAACGAGATTTTTCCCATAGTTATAGCCTTAGTTTTTTTGTGATTTTTTAAGACACTTTTGGACAACCTCTCGGATCCGATTCAAATTCGGTAGGCTTATGGAAAATGACTCGCTGAAGCCACCAAGCCCCTCCGTTGCTTCATATCACTTACCGTTTCGAAGATACACCCGTTCTAAGTGCCTCTGTGGAAAGTCTGGAATACGTATCGGATAGATTTAAAATTCGGTGTACTGATAGAAAACGACACGCTGAATTCAATAAGCGCACCCGGAGGTCTGTATCTAATACCGTTTCGGAGATATAGACGTTTAAATGTTTCTTCTACATTAAAATACACTATAAAAGCCCACAGGACCTAAAATTGAGCTTATATTTTGATTTGGAGTGTCATTTCCTGTTAGTATAAGCCGTCTGGACACGAAAACTGAGTTATTAGAAAAAGTCGAAAATCGACTAAAAACGAGATTTTTCCCATAGTATAGCCTTAGTTTTTTTGTGATTTTTTTAAGACACTTTCGGACAACCTCTCGGATCCGATTCAAATTCGGTAGGCTTATGGAAAATGACTCGCTGAAGTCACCAAGCCCCTCCGTTGCTTCATATCACTTACCGTTTCGAAGATACACCCGTTCGAAGTGCCTCTCTGGATAGTCTGGAATACGTATCGGATAGATTTAAAATTCGGTGTACTGATAGAAAACGACACACTGAATTCAATAAGCGCACCCGGAGGTCTGTATCTAATACCGTTTCGGAGATATAGACGTTTAAATGTTTCTTCTACATTAAAATTCAATATAAAAGCCCACAGGACCTAAAGTTGAGCTTATATTTTGATTTGGAGTGTCATTTCCTGTTAGTATAAGCCGTCTGGACACGAAAAGTGAGTTATTAGAAAAAGTCGAAAATCGACTAAAAACGAGATTTTTCCCATAGTTATAACCTTAGTTTTTTTGTGATTTTTTTAAGACACTTTTGGACAACCTCTCGGATCCGATTCAAATTCGGTAGGCTTATGGAAAATGACTCGCTGAAGCCACCAAGCCCCTCCGTTGCTTCATATCACTGACCGTTTCTAAGATACACCCGTTCGAAGTGCCTCTCTGGAAAGTCTGGAATACGTATCGGATAGATTTAAAATTCGGTGTACTGATAGAAAACGACACGCTGAATTCAATAAGCGCACCCGGAGGTCTGTATCTAATACCGTTTCGGAGATATAGACGTTTAAATGTTTCTTCTACATTAAAATTCAATATAAAAGCCCACAGGACCTAAAGTTGAGCTTATATTTTGATTTGGAGTGTCATTTCCTGTTAGTATAAGCCGTCTGGACACGAAAAGTGAGTTATTAGAAAAAGTCGAAAATCGACTAAAAATTAGATTTTTCCCATAGTATAGCCTTAGTTTTTTTGTGATTTTTTTAAGACACTTTCGGACAACCTCTCGGATCCGATTCAAATTCGGTAGGCTTATGGAAAATGACTCGCTGAAGTCACCAAGCCCCTTCGTTGCTTCATATCACTTACCGTTTCGAAGATACACCCGTTCGAAGTGCCTCTCTGGAAAGTCTGGAATACGTATCGGATAGATTTAAAATTCGGTGTACTGATAGAAAACGACACGCTGAATTCAATAAGCGCACCCGGAGGTCTGTATCTAATACCGTTTCGGAGATATAGACGTTTAAATGTTTCTTCTACATTAAAATTCAATATAAAAGCCCACAGGACCCAAAGTTGAGCTTATATTTTGATTTGGAGTGTCATTTCCTGTTAGTATAAGCCGTCTGGACACGAAAAGTGAGTTATTAGAAAAAGTCGAAAATCGACTAAAAACGAGATTTTTCCCATAGTATAGCCTTAGTTTTTTTGTGATTTTTTTAAGACACTTTTGGACAACCTCTCGGATCCGATTCAAATTCGGTAGGCATATAGAAAATATAGTCAAGAAGCCCATTCGTTCCGCTGAATCACTTACCCTTTTGAAGATAAACCTGTTGGTAGTGCTTTTCTAAAGTCGGGAATCTTTGGATACATTTCAAATTCGGTGTACTGACTCAGTTTCTAAATTTAATGAGCACTCCCGGAAGTCTGTATCTATCACCGTTTTAAATTTCTATAACATCTGTTTACTTCAGTGATTTAATATTGATTATTTTGTGTTAAGGCGCACTTTCAATAATTTAAATATTAAAAAAGGTTTACTCTTCATTCTTATAAAAATATTTGACAAGAAACAACGTCTTTGTTGTAGCATAATATGAATTTGAAGTCTGTTGCGTGGCTAGATAACTAAGGACCCTAGTCTTGCATAGCACCGGCACTGCTGACAATTATTCAATTCGAAAATTTTCGATTACTAAATTTTTTCTGAAAATTAAAAAGGTACCTATTTAAAATCAAAACAGAGTTTCGTTTTATTTTAAGCTCATTTTATTTATTGTACTTATATTTATAAATTTGCAGAAATTGAAAATTATCTAAATATTTATAAATAAAATAGTCTAATAAACTAAAAACTCTAATAGGATCGTATTTACATATTTCTACTAAAATGTCTGTTAAAAGCAAAACTTTTAAAATATTGCAACAATGTAACATGTGAAGCAAAGTTGCAACAAAATTACTTTTTTACAATGTTTGTAAGTTTTACTGCAGGTAACTTTAATTATTGTAAAGAAACTGAATTTTGAATGGTATGTCAATATGAACCGGTCTTAAATATTATAATAAATAAATTACAATACTGAACATTATTACTTAAAAATTCATCAAATCACTGTAAGTTTATGTTGACAAATATTATGGATTTATTTATTGACTAGCATTGTGCGACTTCCAATTATATCACACAATATTTTTTTTCTAAAATATTAGACATTATTTATTATATAGTTTGTAGTTGTTTTTTTGAGAAGAGATTCCTGAATTGAAATATCACTAATGAATGCATTTTAAAAGAAACTGATTGAAAAAAAAGTATAGTGTCAAAATTTAATTGCAAGGCTCAATATGAGCTGAATTTTTAAAAGAAACTAAATCCTTCAAGTAGTGTTATAAAAATATCTCAAAATTTAAAAATAGTTTTAAAAAATGTATTTTTTTCGTTTACGTACAGATTTGGATTACATAAAATTATAAGACGTATGCAAGAAACAATTGTATCGAACACACTTGATATCATCAGCTAATTTTAATGTAATCAAATCTGCCTAAATGCAACTTCAATTATTGCATCAATTTTACTGTATTTGCTTTAAAAATTACGGTTGTGCGAGATAAATAGTTGTTCAGTTAAATAAAAATCAAATTCCAATTAACCAATAAAACAGAGTACTAGATACAAGTACTCAACGTTCGAGTTCACGAAAGTTAAATTCCTGAATCTTGGTAAATCAATAACTAGTTAATCAGTCAGTGAGTATCGAGCGTGGATCTCAATTATTGTTTTAAATTAATGGATTTTAAACTTGATTCGATTTTTTATAACTCGCACAGTTTTACTAAAAATACATTTTCAATAATGTCAAATTATTAAATACAACAATAGTACTAAAAATTAATAATCACAAAACGATACTGACATCGTCTCCAAGGTTTTAGGGTACAGTATAGGGAAAAGCGTCTTATGAACTATTTAGACAGTTAATCGCTATAATATATTAAATTATATACATTACATTATATACATTGCATTAATACAGTTTTATCGAGTAAACAGTTGAATTCAATTGTGATGTTTCGAGAATCCAAACTAAATTACAAGATGGGTTTGTCCAATCGTGAAAAAAAATCAGTCTCATCAATTTTTGTGCCACCAAGAAGAATTTGGACAAATGGTCGCTTGCAGGTTCTAAGTTACACTTAAATGTTTAGGAACTAGAAGCAAAACCATTGCCATTTATTAACAATTTTTATGGCAGTATTATCATTAGCACTAAATATTAATATAATATTGTTAAATTGTTATCGACACGTTCTTTTTGTTTTGCGGCACTAAAAACAGACAGGCTCAGTGCTATTTAGGCTCAAAAAGCACCATTCTTTTCTCAAAAATCGAATGATCACAGTTTTTCAGGCGATACTATTATCACCTTACATTTAATACGGCCGGAATGCTTGAATAATTTAAAAAATGCCAACAACAAAATATATTCTGAAAAATCAGAATAAATTTTAAATTTAAAAACTCATTAAAAACGTCATTGAGAATAAAAAAAAAACAAACAACAACAATTTGTCCGATAAGTTTAATGCCAATTGCATGTAGCCTTGTCTGTTGAATATTTAGAATGTACAGAGATGAAGCCATTTTTATGTGCTACATTTTTATTAATTTATATAAACGTTATTCTCTATGTGTATAATTAATAAACATATATTTGTTTAAGCTGTGGTTTCAACTCTGCTGGAATGGTGTACACGTCGGTTTCTGGTTTCCTTTTTACAAGGCGACGCCAACGTCCGCCGAGGTTTTTCCTAAAACCACGGCAGAAGCCCGGTCTTTCTGTTGGGAGGTTCTGTACAAGCGTTTCCTGGAACAAAAAAAATGAACATTTTAGTTTCATGCGGACTTCTTAATCTGGCAATTCTGAATAAAGCCGTTTGGTAATCACATCAAATAATTATATAGAAACGTATTTTAGCATATCAGGAAATTCTCAACTTTGGTAATCATGCAACAGATGTAGTTCAGTTGAAATTTAGGCCCGTGAAGTTACTAACGCGTTTGGAATTTCATCTTCCTTCTTAAAAGAACACATATTACAATAATTTATCATAGAACAAAAGCCGAAGTGAAGAAACACCTACATATTAACGTGTGGTAAATATTTAACTATATTATATTGTACTGTCATTAAGTAAATGTGGATATTTTACAATAAAAGTACACACAAACTTTTAAAAAATTGTTTATGGATAAAAAGTGCTGTTTCATAATAGAACAGCGTTATGTAGAGCATGCCCTTGTCGTGTGTTTATTTTTTTGCAACATAAATTCATATGAAGCAATAATAGATAAAACACAACTGTATAAAATTCAAGTTCTGCTTGCCAATAAAACAATACAATATATTACCAAAATACCAAAAAATATTAATTTGTCTTCTACAGTCAAATTATCATTTGATTGCTTTGCACAAGTCGATTATTTTTTTATATTGAAAAGTCACATATAACTAAAGAAAATAGGTATGTAATTTCAATGCTCTTATTACTTTTAAACACAATATAGATATACTTAAAATTGGTTTTAATTTTTTGAATTCAAATGTCATACTGTTATATTAGACAGACCTCAGCTTTACCTACATGGCCTAAACTTATTTATCATCAAATTCGAATGAATTTTTCATGTCCATACTAACAGCGCCGATGGTCTCGACTTACTTGCATGATTAAACAAATCAAAAAACATAATTCTAACTTAGCAACGTTATCCAGTACTCAGAAAACGTTAAATCTGGTTGACTAAGAAACTAATACAGAGTTCAATATTTTAAGAGTCTATAAAAAACGCGAGCTAAAACTATAAAGCTGCTGTCAGAAAGTTCTGTTGCGTCATTAACATTAGTGCCGTTAGAAGACGGACGGGAGACCGGAATACCGTGAGTCTATTCTTGGAGAAACGCAGCGTGCAGAAGGGAGAACAATTATGTCGTTTTATTTTCAGTATACGCAAGTTGCATCTCTGCTTGTATTTTATAACATAAGGTATGCATGCAGTACAGGAGACGTTGCCGGCATCAAGGGCGTTACCCTAAGAGTTCAAGAACCATCACTGTACCATAAAAATGCGGTCAGAAACCAGACTCGTGTTGTATATTAACAACCATACTGATCAGGTCGTACGTGGTTACCTGCGAAAAGCATTGTGCACAGGAACAGGCTTAACTTCTATAATCTTATTCAAACTTGGTTGGGAATTTTACAAAACGTAGTTTCTTTAGGGAAAAAACAACAGCATGTTGAAGCGGCACAGTTGAATTTTATAAGCGTTCTTGTGGCATATAAATATACAATCGTTGTAAGATTGCAATGCATTCTATTTGTAGCATGATCATGTGGAACAAGGGTGACTGGGGTGTGATAGGATCGATATTCAGAAGTATTTAACTACTGCATTAAACCTATTAATTCAACCCATTTGTCCCAGAACAGATGTTTATTTCTTAGTCCACGAGTTTGTCACTGTTGATTTTAACAGTCCGGATCACGCCCGGGTGTAAAGAAATATATGATTTTTTGAATCATGCTTTTTTATGAATTGATGAGTTGGTTTGGAAAAATTCCCAGCGTCAAACAACGCCTGTTTTCTTCACCCCATTTTTTGATAAGGTCTTCAAATTTCAACAGTCGAGAAAATGACAATCAGCCGCCCCTGCTGATTAATAACTGACTGTTAGATCCAAGATTATTTCTGGGCTGCATGCGTGATTTTGAAAATATTTTTGGCCAACAATTTTGTATACTTTTATATACGCTGATGTTTAGTATATTGACAAATGACAATTATACCGCATTACCATTGAAAATGACAGCAAATCTTTCACTTTGATAATGGCATCGTGGCTGTTTTTGTAAATTGAACAAGAGTCTAGAACTGATGAGTTGAAATTAAGATTTTATTCTTTTGAAGCATGGCGTTTTCCGGTATGAATATCAAAAATGCTTAGTTAAAATGCAACAAAGGTAAAGCACGAGTGGCTCGAATAGGGTCAATGTAGGCTACAATGAATGCATGTACTCCTGGAGTGAATTTACATATTATGACACTTCGTGGTGTTCTTGAGTTTGTAAAAAGATGGTCATTGAACTTGTCAGCGAAAATACTATTTAGTATTTGTAATAAATTATAATTCTTTAAAAATTAGTATTTATTTTTCTCATAGTAAAATTAACGTGTATTTACATAGCGTGTAGGCAATTATAATATTTTATTTATCTAGACAAGGACCTTGGAAATCGATTTAATGATAATATTAAAAACAGCTTTATATTTAAGGCAGCTTTCTCTTCGACATCCCAACTATCAACACCTACTTTCAAATATATTATTCATAAAAATAACATTGACTGTAGACTTTGATCATAAAAATAATACACTGGTGTTATTGATTAAAACAAAAAAGTTATTAAATTATTTGAGAAAAGATTCTCATGGTTAAAACAATTAAAAATTAAGTGCTAAAATTATTAAAATTAAATTAACTGATAAATATCAACGATTTTTTTAATGAATGAAAAAATTGAAGCACCAATTTTAGTCTAGACTCTATAGACAAGTTTTTACCGTAAAAATATAATTAGTTTATAATTATTAACATAATGGTCATGTATCCGTGCCATTACCTATTTTTCTTTGCATTTCATTTTCGAAACGGGCGCGCCAACACAGTACTTACAAGGACACCTTTTAATACAATAGAGAACAAAAGAAAGTCATATTAATAAAATTAAATTTCGACCGTATATTTTTCATTACAAATAATCTGAAATTTTATTTTCTATTTTTATTTCGTTTCAGCCCGGTGCAATTCACTATTTTTGCTTACTGTTCATCACCCTTTTGTCGTAGCGTAATAATAATATATTATGGCTTATAGCAGCAAGTGAAATAATTTTTGGAACCTGGTCAGTAATTCTCGAATGTCGAGCTAATACAGATATTTGGTCTTTTATAAAAGACTGAGTTATGAACGCTTCAACAATATACAAGTAGTATGCTTGAACATTGATTGGAAAAAAGATGAACACACTATCCCATTACAGTTATTAGTCTTAATTTTCTTTTGTACAGTATTGTAATTTATATCTGAATAGTGTTTACTAATACAATCCATATATTCAATTTAAATATTACGGTATTTTTTATTTAAATGTGTCATAAGTAAGCAAGATAAATTAATTTGCATGCAGTGTAAAAATTACATAACGGCCAAAAAAATTAATATAAAAACTATACTACATTTACAGGCAATACGAGAATACTTGTAATATGTCTGAGTACAAAAACTAACAAAGTTATTAGAAATAAAAGTTCACACTCCGGGAGCTACAAATAAATAAATAACGGTATTGTAAAACTAACTTTCTATAACACATATTTATGTGTTCATACTTCCATATTACGTTATTTTTAATTAAGAAACTTTATATAAGTCGAATCTCTCAAATATTGCAAAAAACTCTGATTGGCTGGAGAACTAGAAGCGCATCGAAAATGTTTTAAAATGTAACTTAGTCCAAGTTTCTGCAGCGATGTTTCAACATTTTTTAATAGAGGTGCATCGATGACTCTCTTATTACCCGGCACTTGGCTTAGTCATTTTACCGTGTAATCAAAAAATTGGAATTAAAAAAAAAGCTAAATACGGCTTTGAACAGCAGAAATGCAATGTTTAAATCCTGTCAATTTTTTTAAACAATATAGGAATTAGAAGTCACCGAAAAACAGACAGATGAACATTGTAACAATAGCAATAATGTTCCAGACTACGTGTAAGAAGTATTAGGATTAATAATAATAAACAAAATTATAATATGTGAAGTATTCTTCCTCCTAAAAATGGTGTAAGCTGTTCTATCTGTTTAGACAACTACCAGGTATTCGATTTTTGCACCCCTAATTCAGTATTTAAATAAAATAATAATAAAGTGGAAGATACGAATTGTATAGAAATAGAGAAATTAAAAAACTGCAAAACGTTGCCTAAATATTAAAATATATACGCCAATAAAACAAAAAAGGTGTAATTTTTGCTGACTGTAGTCTTGAATTTCCGGGTTAACAGGAAATAGTAACTAAATGTAATGGCAAATCAAATAAAGATAATTTTGCAATGACTATAATAGGCAACTTTTATAGCCTAAATCTATCTGTTAATTAAACCAAGTGCCTACTTGATTTAAAAATATAAATAAGGTCGACAAGCCATGCTAAAAGAAAGCAATTACAAATAACTGTATAATATACCAGTCGCTAATAGATTGCAATTAGTATTATAGAGGCTCTTGTCACTAGATGATCTATTGAAAATCTTAATTAATCGCAACTTGCGAACTCTTTTAGATTTCAGATCAGGCGCATGATCGATTAGAAATTAGAACCCTTACTTTAGATGCCAAGATAACATTTCTAATGTTCATTTTCCAAAGGGTATGCGATGATACCGCTGCTGTTACCATAGTTGTCAGTCATATATTATGTAGTAACGGCATCTGTACCATCGAGAAGTCATTTGACTGTCCTTTCAGAACAAGACTTAATGCCTGTCTTCTGAAAGGACCAATCAAAGGCGAAATCAATGTAAGATTTGTGATTTTCGGATCTGAAACATTGTGTTTTGATATTTGGGAGCAAAAAAGTTCCTTTCTTTTAAAATGCAAGCGTAAAGTTATCTACCGGTTTTATACCTACTTAAGCTATTAATTTATTGGGTATACAATGCAGTATTATGTATTGTTATCACGTTTTGTATGCATACATGCGTAACAGTAATCACTAGCATTTTGTAATTTCATTCCTCGTTGGAAATATTTTCTTTTAGATATAATTTATAAATACGGTAAAAGTACCACAATCTGAATTACAAGGAAATCAAACAAGATTAAACAATAATAATTTAATACAATTCGTAGAAAAGATTCTGATCTGTTGTGATAACATTTAGGATTTACCTAAAGTAATTTAAATACGTCGAGAATTACGTCCATTGACGTCGTCGTACTTCTTATAAACGCATATACAATTTTTTTTTAAATTTGTAATAATTTGTTATTATTTTTAGTTCGCCAAGGTCAACTACTATTAAAGCTGTCACTATTTTAGACCTTACGCAATAAAGAAATCCCAAATACGACAGACATTACGTAACAACATATTTTACTGACGGTATGAAATAATTTGTGGCACATCCTCTATACTTTTTGTTTTTGTATTGGTTTTTTGTGTAGTTTTTGTTAGATCATCGACATTAATACAGGTAATGAAGGCTAACGCCAACCAAGCAATTATATCAATTTACTGAAGGGCAACATAAACTCATTAATACACGCTAACCTTTCGTATCATAATAAATAATTATTGATATTCATATTACAGTGGCGCCATTGTTGATATCAGCGGTATAAATTGATGCTTCTAACATTGAGTGCAAGGTTATTATCACGGGAACTACTTAACCAGTTAACAACCATTGAACCACCTGCTATACAATATAGTTTAATTCGTTTTATCAATATTTCAATTGGTTAACTGCACTTTCCAGTTTAACTATTAATTTTTTTTCAACTTTACTTCTGACTATTGGTCCAAGGTTATTAACAGCAAAAATTGAAGCACGTGTTGCGCTTACATCAGCTGTCAGAATTGTGTATGTAGTAAATTCCCTTAATTTTTGGTCAATAAGCTGACATCACAAAATAACAATACAACGTTTTTACTTAAGGACGTTCTTTAAGCAAAGGATTCAACATGGTTTATGATTACCAAATAGGCTTCAAGCACAGTTTTTCACATGGCTGCTTGCACCAACAGCTTGTCTTTTTAGGAGTTTATAATATAAGTATACAAAAGACAATTTGTTTGGTTAACTCCAAATTTGATGGAACTAAGTTTGCTGTACTTTAAATCTCGAATTTTTAGTCAAAGTTGGTGCAAGTAGCTGTGACAGATAAATGCCAAGTTTTGAAACTCACCTGGTCATTGCTGTACAGTTTGTATTGAGGCGGGGGAGGTGGGTACTGCCATAGGAACTGTCCTCTGTAGGTGATGGGTTCTGGTGGTAGTCCTTGTGGTGAACAAGGATGCGTCGTTGTCGTGCCTGTGGTCGTAACGGCGGCCAGCGCTGACGGCGGAGGAACGGATGTGACTCCTGTTGCGGCCGTTTGCAGTACAACATCCGCAGGATGGACGCTATTTGAATGCTCCTCGCGTTTCCTCAGTTTACTGCGGACAAGTCGTATCGCTATCATTGTACCGTTACTACCGACCATTTTATTGTCTGAAGCCGAAGCGGCTTGAATCCGTTTTGTAAATTTAAAGATAGCTATTTTTGTAGCCGTTGGTCTTCTAAACTCGTTCACTACGAGTTCAGAAGTCTATTCAGTCAAAATAACGGTCGGGATAAATCCGACCTTTTCGTTGGGTTTATTTGGTGGTGATTGGAACTTGCCAAACTTAAATTCTAAACGACAGCTGTATTTTTAATGCAGATGTTCGAACACGATTATTAAATTAATATTACAAACTTTAAACAGCTTTCTAAAGTATAAATGAAAACGGTCTAGTGGTTTTATTATAGGTATATATTATATAAGCACAATCACAATGACAACACCAAGATTTTACGTAATCAACCAAATTTATAAAGATCACTTTTAACTAATTATTAAATTAACAATTGATACACAGATAATCCACAAAGGTGTATCGTTTATAAAGAACAATAATATTGCACTTGATCACTTGTTAAAAAAACACGGAATACAACAATAACACTCCGTTGACTAGATTGTAATCCTTGGCTATAGGAGGGTCTAGCTTTCGCAATGCTAAACAACCTCTGGCTGTTCTATGACCATGCGTCTGAAGCGTCAATCTGGCAGTCGTTTGCTTTTATACTGATATCGTGACGTCACGTTACCGCAGTACATATGATTGGCCAGCGCTGTTTGACGCGGCCAATAGCGGACGGGGAAAGGAAATTTCAAACGACACATTGTGCCGCGATCGCGCGGAACTGCTACGTGTATGAGCATACATCGAGCAGCAGGCGCTACAACGGTTTTATAATCACTAATCACGATGTAATTAAAATTTTGTTAATTGACCTGCAATACAGCTGTCGTTGCTAACCAAGATATCAAGAACAAAAAATCAAGGAAAATCTTTGACTTCTAGCCAGTGGTTTTTCTAAATTGAAAGCTAATACATAAAATATGTCATTATGTTATTAATGTTATTTATTTTCAGTTCTTGAATTAACGTTTTTTTTAAAGAAATAACGATTTTTTTAAAGAAATAACGATTTTTTTAAATAAGCATGCGCTGTGAAACAAAACTTTCTTCCTTGAAAGCACAGAAACGAAACTTTATTTACTGCGATCTTTGTTAACAATGAACATCTAGAGACCCAGAGACGTTGTGTTATTATAATTCATGTATGGCATTTCAACGAACAGAGGCGAATTTAACTGTCTGACTCCTCTAGGCTCTAACACAAATGCTCCCCTTCTTGTGAGTTATATTTGCAGATCGGATTCTATTTTTTGATAATTTAAAAGTGGAATTTGCGTCTTTTCCTGACATTTTCCGCCCCCCTAAGCTTACTGGCAAATTCGTCTCTACTACGCTCAGTTCTTATGATAAGAATGAATTTTACTTCCAACATAAATATCAAGAATTATACAAAATCAAAAATGTGGGTTTTGTACTACTTCCAAATAAATTAATTAAATTTTAAAGCCATTGAATTCAAAAATAACGGAAGATAATTTGAAGCACGTTCAATTTTGCAAAAAAATCTTAGTTTGTCGACTGATTGTTATATAGTGATTCAATTTGCGCATATGTATCTAAAGTTTTCAATTTTTCGATGTTATGTGCAACATGATGTTTTGATTTCGTAAAAATGCCAAATCACGCAAATGTTTGAATGTCATCCAACTTAAAATTTATCTCATATTCATTTTTATTGACACCACTTACTATACTTTTCAATCAAATAAACAGAATACTACTACTACTGTATTTAACAAAAATAATAAATTATTGCTCAACTGGCATGAAACTGATTAATGCGTGAATATTACTAGAATTTTACAATAGGCAAGCTATAACAAATGAATTATTTTAAACTGAATGAGAAACCGGCTGTCACAGCCGTGTTTCTCATTCACAGTAGTGGAGCCGCTCTATATTCATAGATTTATGATAAGTTTTATAAGCCGAACTCGTCTAGTAGAGAGACCTCAGTGCGCGAGTCAAACTCGCACTTGGCCAGTTTTTCAACAAAAAATTTATCTGTGATTATAATTGCACCCATTGGATTTTCCCCAGATTTCTATTGGTCGCTATCTGGCTATAGTGACCAACAGAAATGCAGCATTATATCTGGGTAGACAGTCAGATAAAAAATCTTATGCGACCCTACAACGTTATCCTAGGAATTTCAATAAGTAAGAAATACATAAATATTAAATAGTATTCTATGCTGATATATAATAAACACAAATAATCTATATACTAATATATAAAGCAGAAGAGTTTGTTTGTTTGTTTGAACGCGCTAATCTCAGGAACTACTGGTTCGAATTGAAAAACATTTCTTTTGTTGGATAGCCCATTTATCGAGGAAGGCTATAGGCTATATAATATCATGTTACGACTAATAGGAACGGAAAATCAATGAAAAATGTTGCAGAATGTCCGTCAACATTTTTCACCATATACTTATATTCAGGTGAAATGCCCTAACAGAATATCCCAATATTAGCGGCGCAATACCGAATCTCGGTTAGCTAAGTCGGTAGCGCGCTCGACTCTTAATCTCAGGGTCGTGGGTTCGAGTCCCACCTTGGACGAATATGTTTTTAATGTTTTTTTTTTTATTTTCTACATTGCTTTTTTCTTAGGCTATCATTTAAATTTATTTTAGTTTTATTTACAACTAATTAAAATTAAATAAATCTAAATAATAGCTCATTTGAAAACTATTACAGTACCTATATATAAAAATAATTTTCCTACAGTGTTATCAATTAAATATTTATTATATTTTATTAATTATAGAGTAATTATTGATTTAAAAGAAATAATTATTACTTAAAAAAAAAATTTCATCAAAAATGGAGGTTTGAGTTTAAAATAAGTAATAAAGCAGGGAACTGCCGAAAACTGCAAAACATTTGGACCCAACATTCATCTCGGTAAACTAAGATGCCTGTGCGTACTCATGTCCCTTCCTTCCCCATTCGTTCTTTTGCACCCGGGTGAAACCGGACGGGACCGCTAGTATTAAAATATATTTGATTTTACCTGGTGATGAGTTTAGTATTGTTATGGGTTTATTTTTTAGGATCTTTTTTTGTGAGACTATGGTCAGACATAATATTATTGGAACAGCAAACCGTTTTATTTATAGTGCCTTTGTTCGATGGAAGCCGAAGACCTTTTCTCTACAAGGTCTATAGCACCGGATGCAGCAAGATTCCAGAGAGATTTTTCGGTTGATGGAACCATAACTGGTAGAAATGAACCTTCACAGCGTCTCGTCGCCGACCTGGGGCCAGGGAGAAGAAAACGAAGCCCGTTCAAGGCTAATGACCTACTATTTGTATGAGTTACTGTACTGTTTATGCATGGTGCACGGTGCCTTTGTATATTTTTATGCTCGCAGAGAGGGAGGAGGACTGGGTTTAGACGAGGGTAGGCACCCTTAACTGATGGTCGTTTGGTTCTTAATATAGCAGCCTGTTAGCCGTGTTACTAAACCAAACAGACGGTATAGGCGTTTCAAAAATAACTCTTCATGTAGTGAATCTGTCTTTCTAGTCATAATAAAAGGTGTTAAATATTCGTTATGATATTCCCATTAAGCATTTTTAAGGTCTACTATTTTTACGAGTTTTGTGGTGTTATAGTGATTTAGAAAGAGTTTTCTATAATTTCTATAGAAAATTGAGCTGAATTTAGTGTAGTTAATATGAAAAAATATTTTCAGCGACAGACGGACGAATGGATACCGAAGTGATTTCACAGACGGACGGACGGATGGACACCGAAATGCGACACGAGTTCCGTCTTGCACGGCAGTCTAAAAATGCTTTTTTTTTTGATAATGCATAAGAATTTTCGAACGCCCCGTAATTTATTAATGAAAAAAAATCGACGGTTGACATTTCACACGATTCTCAACTATCATATTGTACAATGTGTGTAGAACAGAGATAAGTTGCTGTATGTCTGTCCTTCAACGATAAACTGCTTTTGTAAATGAGAAAGTGTGCGTGTATAAAGATAACAAACACGCAAGTGAATATATACGCATTTGTACAAATTTAGAAACATACGTAAATCCCACAAAACATTATTCTAAGTTAACATTCTAATAAACCATTTGTTAACAGTATTTTTAATTATCTATCTTCTTCTACTTAATGATCTAACACTGAGACAACTCAGCCTAAACCGGTGGGTCTCTCTAAAAAATGCAATTCTTGCACAGGAGTTCCTTATATAACGTAAATGAGCATTAAGAAAGAAATTTTGAAAATTCATCTCCTAAGGGAGTTGAATGTTTAATCTATATTTAAAAAAAAATGTCAATTGTCGGCCAATTTTAGATGATACTAAAAATTGCAGACACCGATTAGACAATAAATAATACTGTCTGGCTTTACCATTGTCGTAGATAGGTTTTTGCTATGGGGGGGGGGGATCCGATCTTTTGACAATCAATTCAATTAAAGCGATGTTGTTATTATAACAATAGGGGTGTCAAATAAATAAATATGGGTATCAAATAATAGTGTTATAATATAAAAAATCGAACTAATAACACTAAAAGGAAGAAAACAGGTCGGAAAACCTCAATGTGCCGTAGGTGGGAATCTATTGAAAAACAGACACATACACCCCCGCCTGCTGAGTGTTGAGGCTTTCCGACTTGTTTTCGCATTATTTTGGAAGACTTTGTTTCCTCGGTCTAACAGTATACTGTCTAAATAAATAAAGTGACTGTATATTGTTGATACTTATTTGTTTACGTCAGTGCACGTTTAGCTTATTATCTCTCATCATTTTTAAGGCCCTCGTTTTTGCGACTCTTTGTTTTTTGCCCCATCTTTGTTATCTGACTGCGTCAGAAGGAGATTGATGTTTTTAAGAAATAATTTTTAAGGAATAAAACTATATTTGGTTCAAGTTCTGGGGGGTCCATACTTCCTGGACTCCTCCCGTATCTACGCCACTGGGCTCCACTACATTGTTTTATCTTAATCGTCTGCGGAGTCGCGGATAGCGGCTAGTTTGTTAATTTGTTAATAAATTATTTTAATATCCGAAACATTTTGATTACAAACAAAGCTGTAATAAGTTTATAATTTGTCAGATTACGCACAAAGAACGTCTGGTCTTTATAAAGTGAAATAATCTTCTTTGAGTGAATATTCATGCATGGTTCATAATATTTTGTCCGCTCAAGGGAAAAAAATAATCAAATTTCTTAAATGTAGCATTTTTTTGTACAAATTATAGTTTAATACAAAGAAGTGTTAAGTCTTAACTACATAGAAGAAATGATAATGTTGTTAATTTTTAAGTAAAACATAACTTTTGTATGGACGCCCGTCAATTCTATGCAAAAGTAATAGTACTCAGTTACGACAGTTGACAAAAGCAACAATTAATGTTTAAAAACTTCAAATTTGAAAATATAGAATTTATAGACGACGTGCGGTTATTCTCGAAATCAGATCTGCAGTGGCCTCCCAAGCTAATATTTTGTTTGTATTATATATATGTGATAGAATGTGGTTCTAACTATTAAAAATTATCGTTTCTAGAATATTATTATAATTGAAATTAAACCGGTATATCTATATTTATAAAAGAAATGTCATTGAGGTTATTATCAAATTAATTAACACCGGAGCGCTAATAAATTAGTTAATGAAATAGTACTTGCCCGCCGGCAGTTGTACTTCCTAGCCTCAAAAGAAAATTAAAAATTAAACTTATAAAAACAAAACAATTAAGGATGTTGTATTATACATAATTTTATATGTATATGTACACTTTCTGTGTGTTTAATGCAATATGTGTTGTAATACTTGAGTAAAGAAACTCTTGAAAATTATTATATACCTACACCTATTGTCCAACATTCTTTCCAGACATTTCTGATTCAAATCAATAAATCAAAATGATGTTGTTATTATTTATTTACAGTTGATTCATACATATAAACAAACAATATTTACCACCTTTGTATGTAAACATCGGCTTTTTCGTATTTTTTGTGTCCTGAGAATTATCTACATAAGCATTAATATCAAAATAAATGTAAATTCCTGCTGGACCACGATAACCCTGGCAATTGGTAGCAAAATATAGCCTGGTGCAATACACTAAGCAGTAAATTAAAAATTTAAAAATGTCCCGACTGGCAAAAATAAACAAAAAATACAATAAACTATGCATAAACGATCCTTTTGTGAGAAAGAGATTAACTTACGGGAAACAATTTCTATTATTAAACGCCCGATTAATTATTAATCAATTTTTCTTTCCATTTTTGACATGACGTATGTAAATCAATTGCAGATGATAATAATTATTTATTTTTATGATATGATACTAAGCATTTATAAAGAAAAACGTCCTGTTTTGTTTGATCCAAAAAAATGTTGAAAACCCAAAAATGACTTTAAATGAGAATTAGGAATTAACAATAGACAAGGAAGTCTAAATATAATAAACATCACCCAACTACGCATGTAGTGAAAACCCAAATACACGAATCAGACGTCTCATAAATTAATTTTTAAGAATACGTTCCCCTAATCTTAAACATTTTCTTTCCGATTTCCTTGTATCTTTATTTCACTTTACATAATTTTAATTACAGACTGTTTTGCAATTAGTAATAGTTTATTTTTAAACACGATAACAATATTATCCACGCATGAGCATCATGTATTTTAAGTACCTATTACAAAAATACTTACAAGACGTATCTAAATTAGTATCGATATTAGATTAAAAAAAAATTTATGTACAGGAAATCCCCAGGTAAATTAACGTGAAACGTCTGAAAATTTATATTTATATTTGATTTTAAAGTTTTGATTAATTTTTATGAAACCGTTAATCAGATGCGAGATTGAGGTCATTTATAGCAAACTGATAAAATTTGTTAGCAATATAGGTATCTAATCTGACACCCTGTACATTTCATTGCAATTGAAGTTATTTTGTTTGTCACAGATTTACTTATCTCAAGAGGAATTCACTCTTATCCCTTAAATTTTTAGGGTGCCGTAAATTCAATGAAAAAACGGAACCTTTATATATAGGATCACTCTTGTGTGTCTGTTTATTTTCTCCGATTCTACTGGACGAAAAAAAAATGAAATTTGGTACATAATTTACATAGATCTAGATGACCCAACCACGGACGTATAACGTAAATAAACAAATTCCGATTTTGGGGTTTGATTATGAGGGGTAAACTAGAAGATTTAAATAAAGCGGTGAGCGTGTCAAGTTTACTATGGTCGGATAGAAAGGCACACGCAGTATACAGTTCACACAGAGAAGTAACGAAGTGTATAGTATAGCGATGGCGTAGAGGCCGCATGACGGCTTAAGATAGCGTCGTGCCGTCATGCTGTTTGGCATGGTTTTACTGCCAAGGCGAGCCAATAGATGTTTCTCATAAAATAACATTTTTCAAGTGCATCATGTGACGTATTAAATCAATGATGTTAAAGATACATCCGGTCTTCAAGCCATCTCAATACGGCCCGCGACGCAGAATCTATCCAGCGAGGATTTTAGTCGGCATTCGATGCCACAAAATTATCCTCAAGCTCAAGATAATTTACCCTTTTTATTACCTTTATATGAAAATTGATTTAAACTAAATAAACAAAGATTTAAATTAAGTATGTGTTTTAGTTTTTAATTTAGAGCAGAGCCGGACTAACGTATGGGCCTAGATGGGCCTGGGCCAGGGGCTTCGAGCTTCTAGGGGGGCTTCGTACTTTTCTAAGTACAAACAAATTAACTCAAATAACTCGGGTGTTTAAACCATAAGAGATGAGACGAAAATGTATGTAACTATTTGTCAATAAATTAAATTATAAAACAACAAACAAAATCTTTGTCATTTTCACGCTCAAGTGCTCCGGCTCTGATTTAGAGTCTTACACCCTAAATCTTATAACTGGCCTTTTAATAAAATATCAGTCTATGATAACCCCATATTAAATAAAAGGGCTCGTTATGAGAAATATACAAACATTTTTTTTTTGTAATTTAAAACGCGCAGTTTAAAAGAAATTAAAGAAAACATACGAAAATTAAAGTCATCATTTACATTTTACTGCGTACAATTTACAAGGGTTTAATTTCAATTTTAATAACTATTTTTTATGTGTCCCTGATGTCTACATAGTACGTAATATACCTACAAGTATAGGTTTTTTCGTAAAGACGGTTATATCATTACCCTCATATTCTATTTTTAGTATTCATATAAAAATGATCGATTGCGTACTTGCGTACTCGTTATATAGTACCTATACTACGTTTTAGTTTAATACTAACAATTGTATTATATGTATGTAGGTACTATTTATAACCAAACGTAAAATGTAGACCAGTCGAGTTCAATAAACAGCATGACATCAACTAAATTAATGTCTGATGAAAAACGCATAAATATTATCTATTTCTCTGGATCTAAAATGATTATTCTTTTTTTTTAATTGCATTAAAAGCTTCACAACGTCGACGAAAACACAGTCGCGTAATTTCTAAGCGACGCAAAATATTATTTTTTGAAGACCACCCAGGGTTCTTCAGGCCTAATAACAATATTTTTTTTTTGATTATTATTTATAACCATCTACCATTGTGGATTTAGACACCGTAAAACACTGTTGCTTTGCTTGGGTCGTATCACGTACCAAAATTTGCTAATTTTGAACAGTATAGGTACGTATATTATTCTTCAATAAACAATGTATACTAAATACTTACCAACTTTTTTAAGTAAAACTTCTTTTGGCACGGTGGGCATGTCGCAATGCATGTCTTTTACTCGATAAATGAATTTTTTAACGTATAATGTACGTAAATTTTGACAATTTCCTTGCAACTTGTATTTTGTTGTTATTATCTAACCGTATACTATAAAAACGGCTGTAGAACATCAAGCTAAGGTGTTCGCGAGGTACAAAACTTGCCTCGTAACCTAAAAGTCGTAGGTGCCATTATTTACTTTTTTTTACAATTACTATATCAGTTTTATTTATATAGAGTGTGTAAAATGCACAGTTTCTGACGCAGAACACAGTAAGACATCTTTATCTATATGCCGAGACGTATATAAGTTATCGTCCTCGTGGTTCACTTTCAATTTGATAGATCGGTGGGTGAGACGTCTTTTTAGAAGCCATACAATTTACGTTGAAAATTTCATTGAAAACACACTTTTAGGATTTTTTTTAATATAAAAAAATATTCCGAAATACCTATTCTAAAAAAAATGTTTCATAATTTATTTGTGATGTAGATTCAAATAAAAAAAATGTAAACGATCCCTTTCTCACGAACGGTAGCACGCGAGACAAGATGGGTGTAGAATGCATTATAAATGCATATTGAGTATTGCATGTTTTCATAGACAAAATATTCGCTAAAATTTAAATGGTATTTTCATCAGTTCTTTAATTTGGGAAATAGGTTTGAATTAGTTGAGATAAAATGGTATTCCTACTAACTGAGTTATTTTTAACATTAAACATGGTTTTTAATGAAAATAAATGCTAGCTTGTGCGTTTATATTATTATCTAACAAGGATTTTACTCTATTGTTTTTTGTAAATAAATATTTTAAATCGCGCTTTTAAATTATAATAATTCATCAAAACTAATAAATTAAATGTCAGACATTTTTCAGACGCCTCATCGTCTCTAAGAACACATGTTCAATTAATTTATTGTGCGTCGTTATTAAAATAGAAAACCGATATGTTTATTTTCGGAAACATATGATCAAATTCAGACTGCGTAGACCAATAGGCGACTCAAAAACACTTCCTAGAAAGCTCGGTAAATAACTTGGCGCTGCGAGGAAATGTTTATTATTTATGTTTTTTCTATCATCTGTTTTTCTCACCATATTTTGTTTTTGTTTTGCCTATCAATTGGTAAATAAGAAATATGTATTGTCCCATTGGATAAAAATATTCCTAGAAATTAATTTTATATGGCTAGCTATTTATTAACGAAATTATCGAAAGCTTTGACAGCTTTGTTACATAAAAACAAACTGATCGATAATAATTAATAACACAAGGAAACAAATAAACAATATTTTCTTTCCAAAACATCAACATAATAAACGAAATATTAAACGCGTGTCAAGTTAACATGATCATGATTATGCTAAAAACAATTAAAGTCAGGATCCATTCTTAACGTTGTTAGCGAAAGTTCAGGACCTGGTTTAGACGGCGTAGATGCACAACGGGTTCATGCAACGGGAATCTTTTCCTGCTCCCAATTATATCTAACCTTATTACTTCAGAATTTAAGCCTTTAGTGTTTCAGGGAAAAATACGTATTTTTAACAGAAAATCAGTTACCAGTCCAGACTTAAGATCATAATCAATATGAGGTAATTCTGAGACGATTTGAAAAATATTTATTATTTGAAGCATGAAGTATATTAATATGTTTATTTTTATGTTGTTTATGACGCTCCAAATTGGATAAGTATATTAATTTTTCCAATATCATAAATCACGTTAATTTATTTTCCCGCCCTAGTTTCGTTTAAAGTGTGAATACACTTAAACCAAACATTCAGACAGTACACTTCCTGAACAACGACCTAATTCTCAGTGTTAAATTTGATCGTTTCATCAAAATCAAATAAGATCTGCAAATACAAACAGATTAATCCTAAAATATGGCGTTCGTTTATTCAGAGTTAAATCATTCTCAACAATTTAAATTAAGAACAAACTTCGGATCGCAGCTGTCTTTCAAGGCCACCAACTGCTAGGGTTATACATTATTTTTTATATTAATTAAAAAAAAATATTTTTAAGATTTAAATCTTAAATTATTTTTTTTTAGCTCCCTTATTCACTGCCCAGTTCCATAAGTTAACACAATAAAAGAAGTCATTCTAATAGTAGGTACTACAAAAATTAAAATGTTTGTCAACATAAACCTTATAGTACAGTGTGCTATTGTTGTATGAAACGCGTTCTCATTGTTACAATGCTAAATAAGAAAAAAATTACTTTCCAACAGTGTCACTGTCGGGATTTCTACTCTCGCGGCAGATGACATATTATTTAACCTTACATTGGTAATCAGCAATTTGATATAAACATTAATGCCCGAACATTTTTTTTTTAATTTTAGTTTGGTAGACTTTTTTCTGAATGTCGTTGCCATTAGTGTAACATTCGTTCGTAAAAATTTCACGGCACACATCGTTATTTTTATAAGAAAAATCGATAATTACGATGTTTCGAATCATCTAGTCTACATATGGCTGAAATATTTTATTGTTCATCTGGCACGTTTCCGGTAACACAAAAAGTACTACTGAACTAATTGTTGGACACATGTTGCGGAGTATGAGTTGTACAAAATGCTTTTGTTTGTGTTTGCTTCGAACGTTCCGGGAACGCACTTTGACGCAAAGGGAACGCTTCGGGATAAATGTTTGGTTGAACCAATTTCATTGCAGTGACGCATTCAAATATACACGTTGAATGTTCCCAAAATTACAATAATATATTTTCAATAACAAGCGGCCTGGTCCGGCTTAGCCCGGGTGCGAAATTTAATTATGTATTATGGTTCTACTCGCGATTTATTATTATTATTATTATTGGGTATACTATTATATTATATTATACCCCATACTGCTTCAGATTTAATTTTGCTATCTCAAAACTCACATTATATTAAGCTGCAGAATCTTGGTTCGTTCGTTAAATCGACATACTACTCGTTCACTTAGATTTATAATTAATTAATTATACATTGCACACTCGTTTCGCGTGCTCTACAACTCGAAATGATTTCTAATTGCACCCTCGGGCGAAGGCGGACCTGTTCGCTATGTGCAACATCAAAATCGCGACATCTAGCGCCATTGACCCGCGCACCCACTGACACTTTTGTACATAGGACAATTAATAAAAATTAAATTAAAATTAATATGTCACATCAAACACCAAATGTGAAAAAGATTATTAACTTATGCTTATATTTTGGGAAACAATAAAAGTTAAAATCACTATTTTTTATGTAGATATTATAACAATAATGCAGCATTTACAAATTGTCATTTTTTACCTTTGATTTTATATCAGTACATGTGCCGTCAAAATGACAGGTTTCGCCGCTAAGCGCGCAGGGTCGTTCAACGTCCCCCTTCTATGCAGCTGCGCATAGCGAATAGACCCAAACCTTCCTCAAGAAATAAGCTATCGAATGGTAAAAATTCAAATAACATTGACATCTGTTTAGTATGCTTTCCCGTTTCTTTCTTTACCATAAAATCAGACTGAGTCACAGCAACAGTCACAGCTAGTAGGTTATTAATATCGCATAAAAATAAATCAAAATCGAACGATACCTTAAATATCCTGAATTGAGATTTACAAATCCAAAAAAATATATATGCGAAAAATGTCACACTTCTTCCGAATTATTTTTAAAATTATTTCTCATAACTAATTAAAAATAGGTACTTCTGTATAAAAAAAAAAACGATTTTACACCCCATATAAACGAATTAATTATGTGAACAGCTGAAAAGAGGTCAGATTTTGTTTTGAAATATAAATGGAACACATTTGCGACATATTAAAATCTATTTTCACACTGACATTCAATACGATAAAAAAATAACAAAGAAATGAATCGATTGTAACATTGTATTATCATTTAAAAATGGTGTTAAATAGTCATTATCACCTATAAAATAAAATACAAAACGTACATTGAATACTTATATTTCAAAAGCAGTTAAAAATAACCACGAGACAATATTAAAGTCCAGCAAGCTAATTTTATGTAACGTCGCATCTAAATAAAGAGCGACGAGGCATTATACAGTAAAGTTACTTTGAATTGTCCTGTAGTGATATGTATACGTTATTCACTCACTCGTGTACTGTATATAATGAAAGCCGAGGAAGACAGAAATGGTGCCTTTGTGCATCACAAAGTAACTCAACTATATACTTAAGTTGCTCGCGATGTAACTCCGCTTGTGGGTACAATGTAAAAATATTGTAACTCATGCCAGAAGTGTTATTATATATTTTATGAACGAGGGCATAATAGGCTAGGCCAGAGGTTCCCAAACTTTTTTGTCTCGTAGACCACTTGCCATGTTATTCGGTTTTGAGTAGACCCCCTGCTTATCTGATATTGTTTTTTTGCAAATTAATTAATTTCAAATGTATTTTTGACAACCGGTATAGTGCTACTCACTTTGAACGATTTAAATTTATAACGGTAGTGAAATGTAGTGTGAAATGTTTAGTTTTATACATTTATTAATTAGAATCTTTGATTAACGTCTGATTAGAACTCTTCAATAAATAAAATTATCGACCAATTTTTCAGACAATATATTAACAAAAAAGACGGGTTGCACTCCGGGAGTGCCGGCGCAAGTGAAAACTTAGATGTACTTAAAATAAATTTCGCTAGTAGCAATATAAGTTACATGCAGTGCAAAAAATTATAAGCTATAAGCATTGACACAACATTAAGAGATGTTGCTATGCATCCAGGTTTCGTAAAACTACACATTTATAAAATTACATGCAGCCAGTCACTGGATGTAATTTTTTAAATTTGTAGTTTTACGAAACCTGAGTACATGGCGACATCTCTTAAGGTTTTGTTAAGGCTTATAGCTTATAATTTTTTGCACTGCATGTAACTTATATTGCTACTGACATCTAGCGAATTTTAGTATATGCACTGCCGAAGCAAGTATGGTAGACCGCCTCAACAATTCGTCAGGGTCACGTGACCCTAACGCCTCACGCGTCAGATCTGACGCGAGTTTAACAGTTTTTACCCATTACAAAAAAAAAATTAATATTTAAATATTAATTATTTTTTATATTTTTTAGATCCGTTCGAGACTATAAATGACGTCATTGCGGGCTCGCCTGCTAGCTCACACGATATAGATTTTAAAATTAGAACGGGGGTTATTTTTCTTGCTAGGTCCTCTGCTAGGTATGAGCAAGAACCAATCAGGAAACAGTGGGCGACATGAACAAACGCCCGCAAACCAACATGGCGTCATTCTGCTCAGAGTCAGACAACAGACGCGTTTTTCCCTGTGTTTATATTTGAACTGTCACTGCACGCGCACCAGATCTATTCCCAAAACAAGCTTGAAAAGACGTCTCGTGTGAAGCGAGCACATAAAAGCAATTATGAAAACCAGCGTTAGAAAACCAGTAGTCAAGTCTAGCAAGGAATCAAGCGGAAAATCCCGCCTCGTGTACAGCGGCCTTTAGTCCGTTACGACTCATTTCCAAAACAATGTAATTAGGAAACAGTGACTATGTCTACATTATTTACTAACACCTTAAAATAAATATTGGCTACAGCATTCACTTTTACGCTTTTTTTAAATTTACACATGCATTTTTTAAAATTTTTACTAGGCACTCTGTTAGAGCATTTTCAACCATTTATGTAAAAAGAAATAGCAACGACGACCAAAGCATTTTTTTAATAATGAAACTTCATCAAAAATAATAATCCAGTAGCAATTAAAAATTACACGGGTCTACAAAAAAAATTTCATTCCTTGTCCTAAAGTTTATTTTATGATTTTCTGGTTAATTAGCCACAAAAACGATAAAAAAATACCTTCTTTCTATGTAAAGTTTGCTTTTGTGAAATTTTCCCGAAATTGTCAGAGGCAAAGGTTAAGCTGGAGTTTTTGTTGGTTCACAATTCGGCAAATTTTTGCTGATGAAAAATTTCCAAGCTTGCTTAGTAAAGTTCAAAAAGCAAGTTGGAATAGTTTCAAAGCAGTAGTCTCTGGATTTTTAGGAAATAACAAAGCTAAAAACTATGAAGAACTAGTTAAATATATGTTGAAAAATTTTAAAGCCATGGGTTGCAGGATGTCTTTTAAAAGTACATATGCTACATGCTCATTTAGATAAATTTAAAAATAATATGGGAGCGTATTCCGAAGAGCAAGGAGAACGTTTCCATCAAGATATCATGAACTTCGAACAACGTTATCAAAGCCAATACAATGAAAATATGATGGCAGACTATATTTGGGGTTTATTGAGAGAAAGTACTTACGAGCATAAAAGAAAAAGTAATACTGTGCATTTTTGAATTATTTTCCACTTTTTTGTAAGCTAATTTGATAGTTAAAATTAACAAAAGTAATGTACATTTAAATTTGTATCGTTCTTTTTATAAAAAAAAGGTAAAAATCACAAGTTTTTGAAAATATTGTTTAAACGATCTCCTGGATACAAAAGCAAACTTTTTTAAGCCATATAATTTTTTTTCGTTTAACTATCATCTAATTCATCGAAATTTCATACTCTAATGTTAAGGTCAAATTTTGTGTTGACCCGTGTTATCAGTCGATATCAAACTGAAAATGTTTTAACTGATTTTGAGATTTAAATTGCTGTTTATTTGTTCTTATTATAATTGATCGATGTCTGGCTACTGTAATAATTAACACATTTTATCGACTATTTATTTTTTTAATCCTCAAAATAGATAATTAAAGTGCAAATAGAATCTAGACTTTGTTGTTTGATTTTCCTAGCAGGCTTACTTGGAAGTCTTTTGAGGAAAATCGAACATGCTTGTATCTGGTATTTATCGAATTTGGGAAAACCATAAAAAGCACAAAAAAAATATATAAAAAAGACAAACTCCATTGATTTGTCAATTTCTTATTTGTACCGTATGTGCACAATTTTACAATTTATTAATATGATAAATTATACACAACACACACTTATGGCAGTAGTGACTAGTGTTATAGTGCAGGGGTGCCGAACCTTTCTCCATCTACGTGCCAATTTTTTTCAAAAATTTTTAATGTTGCCATGACGTGCCCACAAGCAGTCAAAGAAATTTAGTTGTCAAAAAAATTAATCAAACATAGATGAAAAGATTAATTCCGATAATACACTGAGCGTCATGAAACTTTTTCGTATTTATTATTTCGTGATAATGAAATCTATAGCATATTTTTAATTATTTCGATTTTGAACCTTAATCAATATTCTGTCGCGTGCCACCTGTGGCACGCGTACCATAGGTTTGCCACCCCTGTTATAGTGTATAGTTTGTTGTCAACAGTGTTTGAAAAATGTTAATAATTAAAACTCAATAAACACGAATGTGATTCATATTTTAATTAACCCCACTTCCTTCATTTCTAGTCCATGTTAGGAAGTACCTCCGGTTGACCCTCCAGAACACCCATTAAAAATGTTCACGTGACGCCACTGCTCTGTACAACGCAATTAGACGTATTAGATATAAGAAAATCGAAATGTTTTCAATTACTTTCAAGTCAAAGACGAATATATAAACCCGGGCGACACGTTATTTCTAATAACTTAAGTTATTGAAAATACAGTATTTATTTTCATTTCAACAGCTACCTGCGTATCAGTTTTTACCAAAAGTAATAAACAGTTCATCAAAAGACTGAAATTGCAGCCAATATAAACAAAAAAGAAAAATCAAAAGTCAAAACAAAACATTCTACATTTCTTTGTAAGTGCTGATGTCAAGCAAACGTGATTTGATTTTTTGGCAATTTTAATTCGGTTGAAAATTAATAAAAATACAAAGCCTCAGAACCTGACGTCTTTTGTTTCTGTGGAAAAACTGCGAATTATATATCTTTAACAATCACAAACTATAATAACTATATGTATTTAAATAGATTAATGTCTAACAGATTTTTGGTGTATTTCTTACTTTTTTTTACAAATAATGTATTACAAAGTATTTGCAAAATATAAAAATTAAGATTAATTAACGTTCAAAATTCTTGATTTTCCGGTTTTCATGCTGTAATCGTTTTTGGAAACAGTGCAAAAGACACAATATTATGTATTAAAATTTTATTTCATTTGGAATCTATTTGGCAATACTCCAAAATGCAAATGACAATAAAAATATAGTTACCAGCGTAAATTTACTACAGTAAACATATTATCAACATCAAGTATAGAAAATTAGTTTAAAGTGACGATGAAACATTATAATCACGAACAATTAATTTCCCTAACTGATAAATATGTATCAGTTAAGGAAATTAATTATTCGTTTTTGAAGTAGAACTTCTTTAGACGCGGTAGGGTAAATTGGATCAGACGAAAAGCGAAACGTCTCCCCTTCTTCGACTTCAACCGGCGCGGCTGTTGAAAAGAAAGAATGGCAGAATCGTTTCTTCTCTCTTTTTCAAAGCGTCATACGCACTCTACACGCATGCGCAGTGCATACGTAACATTTTCTCTGGACACGATAACAAACTCCACGCAACCATTTCCTAACCCCGAAGTAAAAAAACGTCAACAAATGTTAGAATTTAAGAAGTTTCACTTCTAACGCGCGTTAGTGTCACTATTGAGTTTAGATGAGGTAGAAATTATTTATAATTCTTGTGCATTGAATAAGGGTAGGTAAGTATATTTTTCAATAATGGCGCAACGTACACGAAGACAGAAGAAGTTATAGAAAAAGTTTCAAGATGGCGCGGCAGTCAGACTCTTCGAAACCACGAGCCATTTGATTTAATATAAATCTTCAGTTGATTTCAAAAGAAGCTTTTACTTCTACTTGTCTGTACTGAGCGATATTGTAGTTCATTTTTTCCATATATTTAATAATTTACTATATAAATCATTGACTATCTACTCAAGGTGAGCGAAGGCAAAAAAACGTATCGAAAATATATCTGCGTCTCTTTCTTCGACGTAATTCCGATTTCTGCGATGATAGGATTGGTTGATGTACTTGCATTTAATCTGAATAAAGTATCTCTGTTTAAAAAGCTTTGCCTTTTTCTATGACGTTAACACGAGCGTACCCAGCTCTTGGTCCAGGGGGAAGCAAATTAGAAATTTCATACACCAGGTCCCCCGTGCTTGTTTTGCCCTCCTGGATACGCCAGTGCTTACAAAGTAAAAAAACAGAATTAGGTATATGTTTTCACCCTAATCGTTCGATTGCAATTTTATTCCTATGCTCAGTATAGAATAAAAGTATATGATTTTTTCATACATACCATTTTATTGCCTTGTTTCAACCGTTCTACTGTTTGCTACCACAACACGGCAATCGTGATTATACAGGGGTGTCTCGTGATGCGAATGACATAGCTTAAGGGTGCATTCCTTAGAATTTAGATAATTTCAGGTTGATAAATTACGGAATAATTGGCGATACTAAACACCGTAGAGACCACTCATGGAAGTGCGTCTGAACTATAATGGCATGTATGAGTTCTTTACATTTAATAACGCTGATATTTTGGATATAATATGAATGTAAGGTATTTTCGACTTGTATTTGTCTAGGAATACATAAGTTATATCATAGTTTCCATAGTAGATATCGGGATATCCATAGTTTTTGCCACACCTATACTAATATATGTATTAAAATATAATTTTAAATTTATTACATTTCCGTGAAGTGAATGTCGATACGTTGCAATAATAATAATCTAGATACTTTTTTATATAAATTTAAAAATTTCAAACGCTTCAGGAAGAGTTTGACATTGTCTACTTTTCATTTAATTATGCTGGCCTCGTTAGCTAAGATTAACTACCTTGTTTTTGTAATTATTTTTAGACTGAATATTAAATAATTTCAATTGTTTATGTACGATGACTTTGTTTTTATAAACTTCCTGTATTATTAGTTACTACTCTATATATTATTTATTTATCATACGAAATATACAGATATTACGCAAAAATATTAAAATAAAAACCGATCTAATTGTTAAAATGACTATTATTTAATTAATAAATTTCCGCAATTCCCATCACTTATCAATTCGATGGTAATTTGAGTTTTTTTATATTTTCGAATTCTTATACATTGTTAAATTGGAAACACACCTTTATTCAAAGACATGCATAGTTCTGAAACATGATTATCCACTGTATACATATTTAATATTTCATTTATCTGAAGTTGAGGTTATGTTAAACATATAAATACATTATATATTGTAGACTTCTGACCAATTAATACACGTGACAAGTTTATTTTAATGTTCCAATAAACAAAGAGACGTTAACAATATAATATACGCTAGCCTTTTATTGCGATGGCCATTTCTGGTTCGTTCCAGTTTGCTACGCGAATTGTGCCAACTGTCTCTGCAGCAATATTGCAATTTTAATATCATAGTAATTAATCAACGTTGATATTCTGATATTATGAAGCCCATTATTAATAGTAATAACTAAAGGCAGCCACACACGGTCAGTTAAACTGTTAGTTATAACTGTACAGTTGCAACTGTTCAGTTAAATCGCAACGTGTGTATGGTGTATCAGTTTTTTTGAACTGAATAGTTGAACTGATGGAATACAAAAACTCATTTGATAAAACTGAGAACTGTTCAGTTAAATCTAAATGAGTGTACTGGATTGTTTAGTTTGTCTTGAGAAGGGCACCGAACGCAATGATTACAAATTACAATAATTAATTATATTTTACTGTCATGTTTCACGCGCACCAAAAACTGTTACTTCAGTTACACAAAAATCACAGTGAAAAATCATCGTGACTTTGTCACGTCGATCCTGACCGAGCAAACACTCGGTAGGACGTTACGTCGGCTACTCGGTTGGAGCGACCGTCGTGATTGTGGTGACATGGAACAACATATGTTACTTTGGAACGTATACATCTCTTGTCAGATCACGGTGATCATTTTAGATGGCTGATCACGCCGAATGCCGCCCGACCGAGCAAACACTCGATCGGTATACTACTCGGTTGGAGCGACCGTCGTGATTGCGGTGACATGGAACAACATACTTTACTTTGGAACGTAGATATCTCTTGTCAGATCACAGTGATTTTTGCATCGTGAAATTATTTATTCCCCAACTCTACTGACATCTGATCGGGAGAAATATGGATGCAAAGAGGCAGTCGAAGATTCGTTCATTGTCTGAGTAATTATGAACACAATTTTAACGTCAGCGTAACTGATAAACAGTATTTAATGTCCAACGGATAGCGTGACAGGTGTCATCAAAATCGGTATAACCGTTTTTGAGTGATACCAGTGCAAACTTACAGACAGACAACAATTTTTCAAATGCGTTTTTATAAAATAAACCTTCTTTAGGCATGACGAGAGTATGGCATATCTTTTTTCGGACGGAAGTAACGTTTTTACGCAGTTTCTGCTATTTAAAAGCATCGGCTGACAGATGACGGCATCAAAACGCATCTGTAGAAACCATCTTGAACGAAAGATGAAACATAGCTACGGACGTAATCAACAAGCATACCCAACGTAAAATAATTTACTAGTGATTCAGTTTCCCCAAAAAAGTGAATGGTAAAAATAAACTAAAAGAATTTAGTAAAGATTACACGCACTCATTTTTTTTATTTCTTACATTAATATTATTTTACGTTGTTGATATTTTTTTTTAATTTTTTTGTTGACAACTTCAGCCGCTCCTGTAGAAATGTAAGTTAATCATTATCTGCGAGGTCCATATATTTAATGAAATAGGAAGTGACGTCAAACACACAATATGAGCAGTTTTTTGTTATTAACAATAAAGACAAATGATTCATTTAACCCGACACTCTACTCGACTTAGTCGACAATGCTTAAAATGTCAAATGATTCTAATAAAGGCTGTTAACGTTTACGAAAACAGAAGTTTTTAGGAAAATATACTTGATTATATCCTAGATGCACAATTTACAATTAATTGCTATGAATATTATTAGTTGGCGTCGAAAAGGGAACGAAAAAACCCAAATGTCTATTCGGATCATGTGCAGGCGATACAAGAAACTGTAATACTCGTCGTTTTTAGGAAAAATTTATTACGCATCAAACCCGAATTGTGCCTTTCATTTGTTTTTCCAGAAATGTATTTTGTAATCACACAATCTTTTGAATATGTAGTATGTAGGTTTATTACGATGATGAACAGTTTAAAGTGGCGTTAGTAACTAACAGTACTTACATTGTATAACCTCTAAAGTACAGTACTGAGTCCATTATATATATTGTACATATATCCTGAGGTCACAAGAAAAGGTTGCTTACGCTGATTTTTTATTTATTCGCTCTGTGTAATATATCATGTAATATTATCTATAGGTTGTGTGCACGAAGCCTATTAGCGCCGCTAGTGGGTAATAGAGAATTATTGAACTCACTTTTTATGGAAATCGCGACATGTTTCTAAGGTGATAAGTCAAAAACTTTAGTTGGCCATGATGTGTCAAAAAAACTGATGTTAATTTGTTTACACTGATAGCGGAACGTCAAATTAGGGCGCCAATGGTCTTTATTTTACTTAAATCGCCATCAGGGCAACAGTCCGGAACACAACAAGCATTTCCAGATCGCTTAGTTTTCCTATGTTTTCTTTGTAATTAAAAAACTGCATAAAATTATAACTATTTTCACTTTTAATAAACATTGCTCGCTGACATACGGAAAATTTGAGTTTGAAGTTTCCCCTAGTGCTCACCACAACGCTCGCATCGATAAATTTGTAACTCCGCCTCCCTGCACATAGCCCATACTAATATTATAATAATATAAAATTCGATTTCAAATTTTTTTTACCAATAATTAGAATGGTTCTTCAGGATGAACATAGGCTATATATTATCGCATTTAAATAAAAGCTCTTTTCGTGGAGACCAATTTTGCAGCGTAAGTTGAAGAAAATAATGGTGACAATCTACAAATTCGTGCGAAGCCACGGATCGGCTCACTAGTATTATATAAAGCTGCAGCAAATTGTGGTATGTCTATCACCAGTGGTATGTGAAACCTTCAAAAGTGGTCCGCAAACAGACAGACAGACGTTAATGTGCTCGCGTGCAGCTAAAATAGACATTTGTACATCTCCTCTCTTGCAACAATATAGACCCATTATTCCCACTGAATTTATATAATTTAACAATTATTTTGCAACAGTTTTAATTTCTTTTGAGCATAGAAACACTTCGTGAATATAGTAACTGCGCACGCGGTGTCGGCGCCTTTGATGTCTTGACCCCAAGGTCGGTTTTTTATGAAGTCAACCTAGCACATGCGCAGACACAAACATTTACCAAAACATGCTTGTCAGATAGGTAACTAATTTCTTTTTGTCAGACTATATACAATCGTGCCCAACTTAAGTATTGTCTCCACGAAGTCATAACCAGGAGAACTAGCTCGAGCGTAGCAGTGGACCGATATCTGTCGCATGAGCCAATATGGCGTCAGCTACTGGGTAACGCAAACACTATGGAGGGTAGAGGTAAGGAGAACCATCTTATATAGAAAACGTGTTTACTGTAAACTTAGCAGTTGTAGACGAAGTGAAGTGTGTTGAAAGAAAAAATTTTATTTTTGGCGATTAGAGTAGTTAATATATTGACAGCAAATAAAACCTCAATTACTTACGTAGTCAAATATTATTTGGTAAATATAACCTATAGAATCATTAGAGAGAAATTGACATTCTTCCTACGGTAGCGCCATCTTAATTTCACTCTTTTCATACACAGAGATGATTTTCCTTATCCTCTACCCTCCATATAATACACGTTCATGGCTTACATATTGTGTGTAGTGTCTGTGAAGTTAAACAACTTTGGTTACTATGGCGAAAACAGGTGGAAAAAACCGAAGTTTTCCCAGGTAATTATAACAGTGCCATCTCGCGTGCGACAGAAAACGGTCCATCTCTATAGGTCTCCTGGTTAAAGACTTCGTGATTGTCTCATTAAATTTCAGCAAAAAAGTCACCGTTGTAATTTATGTGCTTACTTTTCTAAAAATAATATTTTTAAGATCACTAACTTCCAAGATAATCTGGGTTTAGACGTGGTTTCATATTAGTGTCTTTGAAATCTCTGATGTACTTTCACCAAAAATCATACATAAGTCGCCTTTTTTGCTGACCAAAGATATAATATTGTATTGTTGTACACGGTTGAGTTGTTTCATGTGAACTGTGTTACTCACAAAACTCTGTAATAGTCGACTCACCTCCACAGGCAACACCAACACTACCGAACACAAAAGGTAAGGTATACAATGCAATCAGTATAATCACTAATTAGGTACATTTTATATTATATTCACTGACTTTATTCCGTGACTTCGCTTTTTACATAGCTTTTATTTAACTTCACGCATGTATGTCAGTCGGTTTGGGTCAAATAATGCAATCAAAATTTACACTAGATCTAATTAATCTAGAGCTTTGAAATTTTGCACACGCGACAATGTATAAAACCAATATGGCGGATGACCCAAAATGGCGCTTGGCCTTTTTCCTTACGACCCTTTTTGATGTGGGTATCAAATAAAAGAGTTTGACGAGTGGAATACCATATAAGCTATGTGACGTCGTTGTAAACTCAATATGGCAGATGTCACATATCGGATATCCGATTGATTTGAAATTTTGTACACATATGTAAATGTATTCCCGATGATTTAATCGTTTTTTGAATTGAATAATCAATTTTCATAAATTAATGTTTTGATAGTAAAAATTATGAATGGCTAAAAAGAACAAAATGCAATTTTAGCAAAAAAAAACAACTTTTTAAATACAATTGCTATTATTGATAAATACTAAAAAAGAAAAATAATTTTCGATAATTTATAGGTTCATAACTATAAAAGCATCAGCATGAGTTGGTACGAATAAACGATCAGAGCTTACAGCCACGCTTTTATAATTTAAGTGTTAAACTGTTATTTTGGAAGTTGGAAAACGTGACTATAGAACTTTACTAGCGCACGTACTGTTGTCTGTCAGTATATCCAGAAGTTTAATTCTGTGTGAGCGATATGTTTTTTGTTGTCAATATTTATTTAAAATCATTGACGTCTTATCCTACTAGAAAATATGTTTTTTTTTGTGATTTTTCACTCGATTACTCAGAATTGAAATATTAAATCTGTCATATTTTATTGACTGATTGAATTTGATATTCAATACTGGCTATTAATATAAAATCATTTTATATCAAAAAGAGCTAAATCCCCTGTCAATCATATCACGATTATTAAGTAAACAGCTTAATGTTCAGTTAATTGATCCGTCTAAACTACAAAAATAAATTGACACTTTGTATTAAACACGTTAAATGCATGACGAAAAGTTGTACGTTTTCCTCCAGTTGTATAAATATTTAAATTACATACGATTTCAAGCGTTAAAAAAACAAAATTATATTTTTATTAAAGATGTAATAATTTTGGCCCCGCACACTTGTCATGCATGGAGCTGCACGACCTGCACAACATAAACCTGTAACTTGCACAATGTCGCGATCCAAAACCAGCAAATTTTAGTGCAGATTTCGAAATGTGCCGTAGACATTTTGCAGTTTTCAAATAGTCTTATCAATGCAAATTAATTAATGAAAACGACACATAACTAACACCCTTGATCTGTCCAGCACGGCTAGACAGAAATTGCAGGAGACCGACTAACCGTCATCGCTGGTTGCTAGTGCTGGTCTAATGTGCCCTATACTCTGTTAAATAATATGGATAATTTCACGAACAGGCAGATAGTGCAGGTTTAAGCTGAACGAGTGTGTGCGGTTTTTGATAATTTAATGCTATTTAAAGACTGCGCACACAAGACCAGCACCAGGAAATTTATTTTATTTATTACAATATGTCAGATCTCAATATTTTGAAGTTGGAATTGGCTGATATTTTTTCCCTTAAGTTTAAAATTAAAAATTCAAAACTCTTAAAAAATAAACTACGCAACTACGTCGAAATCATTGTATTCAACTAAAATTAATTCATTTTTGGATTTTATTTTTGTAATTGGTGTAACATGGTTACCTGTTGAATTAATGAAATTGTAGATTATGGACGCTAAAGAGCTGAGGAGATCAGAGTCTATGGCTACCTGTTCATTATTAGAAAAATTGATTAAAATAATTACTATTGGCAATAAATTCCAATACCGATCTATGAATGCTTGTATACATAATTGATCTTATCAATTATCACACCTGTAATACTTGTGATATGTCAGATAATATAATTAATACAAGAATCTAATCTCCGCCTTCCCGGTAATGTGCGTCAATACAAACTTTTATTTGTTTTTTTTTTTTTTTAGTGTAAACACTCGGCTAGTCGGATGTCTTACGATGAGTTTCGTAGAAATGTTACCTGAGTGCCAAACGAACAAAGATATGAGAATGTATCCATCGATTTTTGTCTCCCATATTGTATTTCTAAGCCAGTATTACCTGAATGTTAGACTAACAAAAATATTAGAAACTAGTGACCCGATTCGGCTTCGCACGAATTTGTAGATTGCCACCGTTTTTACGTTGCAAAATTGACCTACACGAAAAACGCGTTTATTTTAACGCGATAATATATTGCCTATGACCTTCCTACAGGTATATTCTAAATATTGATGAAAAAAATTTTGAAATCGGATGAGTAATTTCGAAGATTACCTTCTACACCCAACTTACAAACTTGACCTCTTTGTAATATTGTTATAGATTACTGTATTTGTAATATTAAACTTATAGATTAAAGAGACCGGATTAGTACAATGATTTAAGTACAAGTTGCTGTGAGGGATTACGAGGATTAATTATTTCAAGTTATTCATAATATAACGTTCCAGAGTGCAATTTGGTAAGTATTTAATATTCTGAAAGTCGTGCATATTTTCGTAGGCAGTTTGAAACAATATTTTTGACTACTCTTATGAAAAAACTATCTTCACAAAGGATACTGAATCTTACAAAATTCTTGGTTTGAAAGAATTATTTCATTGGATTTTTTACTCGTTTTAGAATTTATTAGTTTGATCTAGCAAATGACAATTTATCTAGATTAGAATATTTTAATCCTGCAAATGATACTAAATCCCGCAGAAATTTTTATTTTCTCATGCAGTTGAAGAATTTTGATCCCGATACCTTGGTTAGCTTCATGCTGCAAATGATACTAAATCCTGCAGAAATTTTGATTTGACAAACTGTCCCCAATGGAAAATTTTCTCATGCACTTGAAGAATTTAAATTCAGAAACCTTGGTTGACTTAATCCTGCAAATGATACTAAATCCTGCAGAAATTTTGATTTGAAAAACTATTCACAATGGAAAATTTTCTCATGCACTTGAAGAATTTGAATTCAGAAACCTTGGTTGGCTTAGTCCTGCAAATGGTACTAAATCCTGCAAAAAATTTGATTTGACAAACTGCCGTCTATGGAAAATTTTCTCAGGCATTTGAATAATAATTTGGATCCCAATACATTGGTTCGGTTGAATCCTGCAAATGATACAGACTTCAGTAGGGGTCTCAGAAATTGCACCCATTGGAACATTTTTTAAATAGCTACTTGATAATTAAGATTTTTCACTTCAAGCTTGGTGCGTTTTATCCAGCAAATAATACTGAATTCTACAGGGATTTTGTCTAGAGAAATTGTTTTTGAAACATTTTGTCATACACTTAAAATGGTTGATTTCACATATGATACCGATTTTATAGTAACCTTAGTGTAAAAAATCATCTCTAATTGGAGCATTTTCTCACACAAATGGAATCTAGATACTGATATCTTGGTAGCTTTGACATACTGGTAACATTTCTAGAGAAACTCATCAACCATTAGTGCACTTTCATTTTTAATAAGACGTCTGTGTCATTATTATTACCACACGGTAAACAGTACCACAACAAAAACAAATACATATCTGAAATAATGTCTCAGTTCCTCCATTTTATAATAGCTATTTGTATTATGTCGCTGCGTTTCGGTGAAAGTTAAGACTGAATTTCACTTGTGTGACGAGAGATAGAAATACATTGCAATTATAATTATCACAAGAGACTTGGTAGTTGTAAAAAAAGTATCAGCAGTTTTAGAGTCATCATTCCTCTTAAATTACTAGAAAAAGTTCTTATAATACCTCAATTATTTATTACTTTTCCGAGTTTATTTACAGTAAAAAAGCTAGATTGCTCAGAAAATTTGGTTTACGTCAATTTGTGAAATGTGCGAAATGCCTAGTTGAACAATTCACCAGATATTACATACATTGACTCGTTACTTGGATTGACTCAATAGCTTTGCAAATTGAGACATTTAAGGCAATATATGTTGCAACAATCTGCTGATAGATTGAAGCTCTCACATTGACCGGGTAATCTGAAGAATAAATTGAAATAAATATAATTGAAAATTTAATGCAACTTATTTTAATTATTTGATTTATCGTGTTCTTCATAAAATCGTTTGACCACAATAAACTGTGTAATTACGTATAATATTGATAATTAAAAACAGTAGACTGAATAACTTAAATAATAAAGATAAATAAACCACTGAAATTACATCATAATATAATTAAATAGAAGTGTTGTTAATTAGAATAACAACTAAGAATTTTATCAACCACCAAATAAACCTCTTCGAAAATTAATTCTGAAAACATTTTAATAATCGATACAAAAATTACGAACAACTGTTTTTGTAAGTCAAACATAACCAACCCCATTCATTGGCATTAGAGAAGTTACAAACATCTGTTCACTTTTAATTTGAATATAAATATATTTTATTACAGAGTAGCTACTGTTTGCTACAATTGTTAAGAACACCCATTGTTACAAACGCTAGCAACATTAGAGAGAGTGGAGAGTGGAAAGATTCGGGGTTCGTATCCCGACGGTGACATTGTTTGAAATATTAAATTTTTTCTAATGTTGCTAGCGTTTGTAACAATGAGTGTTCTTAACAATTGTAGCAAACAGTAGCTACTCTGTAATGTATTATAGTAATTACGAACTATACTGTAAAAGAACTCATCAATAAATATATTTTGTTTGTCATTCTTAAGGCTTAAAAAAATGAGGTTCGTTGTGTTCGATGACAAAATTTACACGAAGTATATTAATAAACATATACATACAACAAATAAATAATATTAATTAATTTTAATTATATCTAGAAACAAACAATCATAAATTACAGTTATTTGAGTTGTGTAGGTGTATTATGTAGTTTTTAAACTATGTATAGATAATTATATAACATTACATATTGTGCATGAAACGCTAGAATTGTTTAGAACAATAAAATTGCATTGACATAAATATTAATAATAATCGATTATATAGTAATTAATAAAAGGTTAACAAATATCATTAAAAAATATCAAAAGTAGACAATAAATTGAAATAATTTATTCTGAAGTTTTATGATAAGGAAATAATTATTGCAGTTAACTGTAATTCGTTAATTATTTATTTATAAATATTTAATATACTGGATCTTATTTTTGCTGGTATTTTAGAGTAACTACCTTTAAAATTATTTATAAAAACTCAACTACAATATTTGGCATTTTTGCCAAATATTCTACAAAAAGGACCCCGCACTAAATACATGAGAAAATAGATTTCGATGAAATGACTGATTATTCCCCCTAGTTAGAAAGAATTTCACCGAGATCTATTTTCCCATGTATTTGCTGCGGGATCCTTTCAAAACTTTCAAAAAGTTAAATTAAGAACATTCAAGTTAGTAATTGACTAGATACAGTAAAAAGGGAGTATAAAAATCCTTACAAGATGATGTAAACTTTTGGGCAATTACCGTTTTACTTAATCAAATAAGCTTGAATATGTTTATTTTATATATTTGATGTAAAGTTTAATAATATTCGCGTTCAATACATTTTGATACATTACACAAAATAGATACTGCAAAAATAAGACATCCTGTAATATAGGTACACACTAATATACTCTGTTCGTCATAAGAAGTCTAAACTAGGATAAGCACTTGAATTATATGTGTAGGCATACCGACAACGTGGGTGCTCTGGTACTCGAGTACATATGTGACTTTTTTATATTATGTGTGTAGAGCAACTTATTCATTTCCATTGATCTCAAAATTAACCATCGAAAATTTCATTTCTAAATTGCATACAAGCGAATGTCTACTGTTCATTTGGATAAATACACTCCTATTTGTATGTTGAAAGAATAATTTGAACTGTGATGAAAGCAGGTTAAGTTTGAAACCATCAGATGATGATCGTGAACGAGTTTGCGAAGACCTGATTGAAGAAAGATTGCAGTCTGTAATATTTATAGTATGTACCTAAGCAAATCTCTCCCTTGCTTCCTTGCAGAGATACTATAGTCAGCATATATATCTCCGGGTCTTCGTCGTACTCGTTTACGAAGATCTGGTGTTTTCAAAGCTTATCCTAGTTTCGAATGATTTGCGTATTATAGACGCAAGGGATACGGGACCGGTATCGAGTAATGCAACGCAAGGAACAATTCCCCTTACCCCCCATCTCACACAAGTTCTACGTTCTCACCCTTTCGCTCTTCTACGCCATTTGCGATGTCAACTAATCTGGTGTAAAAAGTATTCACTTCAGTCGCGTGCAATGGCACACATACTTTTCTTTTTATCAGAAGTTAACCCTCATAATTAAAGCAAACTATATTATTGAAATCAACATTTAATGAATATTTTTGAGTTTCTCGGAATACAATCTAATTATTGATGAATTTTGTGAGAGCACCCACGTCGACTTCAAGTCGATAATGTAGGTAACTAGCTGCAATTTCCAATAGCTTTAGTTTTAGTTCTTTAGACGAACGAAATGTAAAAGAGTGCGTTGGTAATTGGACCATAATTACATAATCATACCTGATAGTGATGGCGAGCAGGACAATGATGACTCCCACCAGAAACATGGCAATTAGGACACCACATATCATGTACAGGCTCTCGTTCGGTGCATCTGTAAAAGAAAACTAACGTAAATACTCGTAATAATTTTAACTTAAATATTGTCAAAAATTGATATTGAAAACATTAAATTATTCAGTATAAAGTAGTGTTGATCCAATAGAATGTTACGATGAAGGAAGGTTTTTGGTTGAGGATCATAAGTAAATAAGCTTTACCAATGTTTCGCTAGTGGCCAACGTTTCGAAAAATTTATTTTCATCTTCAGGGCCTATGTTAATTAAATTATTCAATATATTATAGTATATTTTATTCTCAGATTTTTAATAATGACTTATTGTCAATAAATAATTATTTTCTTAGATATCGTTAGTATTGCGAATATATCACGGCGTCACCGCTTTATTTTAATAAAAACAGGCTCACGTTATTTTCAATCGGTTTGATCATATTATGTAGTACTTCAAATTTTCTTTTAAACTGTTATGAAACTACAATCGTTCTTCAAGACACTGTAACTGTATAATTATATGCTGTAAATTAACCGATCACAGGCTATTGCTGAACTTATCTAGGTCTAGCACCAACAGTAGCGCTAGAATCCATTCAAAGGGTGGTATACTAGTAATGTTCATTTCAAGTTTTAAAAACTTGAAATTCAATTTCTAATAATTTTAAGGTCACTTCATCCCATCTTTAAATTCTTGTTAATTTCTAAAAATACTCATTTTTTACTGTACTTGGACTCTTTCAATCACTTGATTCAATAAACGTCATAAAAATAAATGGGAAAATAAATGCAAAGCCACATTTATTCCAGCGAAAGAATGTTTTTGTATTTATTTACAATTTTTTTACAGCTAAAAGTATTTAAAAACGGAAAGTAACAAATCGATTTTCCATTTTGCATGGCTTGATAATTTCAATACAAATATGCATAATTAGACTGGAAAAATACTTAGAAAACGGAAGAATTTGCTGTTTCTAATTTCATTATATAGATAACTCTATTTGCTAAAAAAAGTATGTTAACAGTACACTATTATCTCTTCAAACAAAATACATCCAGTTATACAGAGGCCAAGTGATTAGTTTTTTTTTTATTTATCCGCAGAGAGAATATTCGTGATCAGCGAACTGAAATGTTCGATTTTTTTAATAAAACTATCCAAACGTAACAAATAAGTTGGCAATATTATAGAACATAATTATAGTACTTAGGATTATGTATACACTGTGCGTGAATTATAATTTTATGTCAGTGTGACGTCATGGTAAAACTTATGTATGCAATCCTGCGAATACCTGATCCGACAGTAGGGAAAAGAAACACAACTTCCGATATTTATTTAAAGTAATTACTAGTCCCATAAAGCTTTTAATTTTTATGAAATTGTTGATCGGTAAGAGCTTTTAAGATATTTGCTTATTGACCAAACATAATAGCAACTCTTTTTCTTTCATGCAATAACATGACAAAACTGATATACCATAATGTTTGATCATTATTTAAGACGGACAACTAATATATAAAGCTGAAGAGTTGGTTTGTTTGGCTGAACGCGCTAATCTCAGGAACTATTGGTTCGAATTAAACATTTTTTTTTGTTGAATAGCCCATTTATCGAGGAAGGCTGGCTATATAATATTATGCTACGATCAATAGGAGCGGAGCATCAATGAAAAATGTTGCAAAATGTAACTCAAAATTTGTCCGTCTGACAAAAACTTTTGAACGGTAACTCCGATCATCATGAATTTGGACACAACATTCATCTCGGTAAACTAAGATGAACGTGAGTGCTCATGTTCCTCCCCCTCCCATTCGTTCTTTTACACCCGGGTGAAACCGGGCGGGACCGCTAGTATATATTATATTTCTAAAAAGCTTTTAGCGACCAACACGTTGATAAAAATGAAAAGCTCTAGCTCTATGAGACTAGTAACTACATCAAAATGAAAACCGGAAATGATGTTTCCCGTTGTCGGATCAGGTGCTCGTAAGGTTGCCTAGGTTAAATGATTGAAGTCATTATTATGTACTACTACTACTACTACTAAATTCGGAATCATATTTTACGTCCGCCGTGCGCCGCTTTGACTATTATGACACATTGTTGAGTTAATAATTATTTCCATTCTTTCGTACTTTTCAACGTCTTTCAATATCATTGTAAGTAGTGATGTGGGGAGGAACATTTTCCTCTGAAAATTTTCCAATATGGAAAATTTTCCTTTATATTTTTCCGGGAAATGTTCAATGTCAAAAAGGCAATTTTTTAGTTACTTTTTTATAGGACGTATTTAAACTTTCCATATCTTCTTTTATTAAATAATTTCTGTACCATTTAAACAAAAACTACAGGTTATATTTCAAACTTTGTAATCCACATGAATAAAGTTAAGTTTGATTCTGTTTTACTTACGATTTGTCTATATTGTTTTATTTGGAACTCATACCAAATCAATTAATCCTATTTCATAATAAAACAGCACTCAGAAAATGAATCACTTATATCTCTTGTTATTTCATGAGATAGTGGCAGAGGCCAGAAGATGGCACCACTTTACTGGCTGCTGCAGTTATAAAGGGAATTCCCCTCGTGTAAACAGCACTAGATTGGGATAAAAAAAATCATTCTGCTCTTTTTTTTCGGAAAATTTTCCAGAAAATTTTATGTTTAAAAATTTTCCGGAAAACCAAAAACTATAATTGAAAGAATTATCTTAATAAAACTTTATTTATCTTGCAAGGTCTGATTTTACAAAAAAAAAACTGAATACATTATACACCGATTTTTTTTTATAATAGGTAATAATATTTCATTAATTTATGTTATTTAATTTCAATCAAAATATCCCAATGGCTTGCACTTCTCTCGTTACACTATTTGAACCCCTATATTTTAAAACCGATATAATATGTATTTGCATAGTTTCATTTATGGAAATAAAAATACTCGAATAAACATAATCCACAAAAAATAATAAACAATCTCATTAAAATAAACAAAATTTTATATAAGGGATTGAAGTAAATGAGTAAATATTGTGAAATAAGGTAGGTATCAAATAAACGATTTCAATTTTCATATTTAAGTACTTATTACTGGAAAACGATCCAGCTACTTATAAATAAACGTTATCATTTGACCAATTCAATTATAGACAACGAAAGACCTATTTATAATATAATACTAATTAAAATTGAAACCTTCACTGATGAGCTATCATTACTTTGCAATATTTTGTATTCATTAATTAATATTACGCCATTAAAAGCAATAAATCAGAAATCAAAAAGGTTACAATATTCCATATCTAATGAAAAGATCATTGTTTACAAATCATTCGTCAATTTTATATTAAGTTTTTATTGATTATTATCACGATAGTTTTTCTAAACATTTTTCGATATAAATACTACAAAACCTTGTGCAATAATGATCTCGCGGTATATTAAAAAATCCAAGCGCAGTGTCTCCTTCGGAAGAACCTCACCCTTAAATTGTGCTTTTTAAAATTTCCCTTTGATATGCTGTTCCAGGATTTAGGCCAGTAAAATGACGGACTCAGTTTCCACTAATTCGAAAATTAGAAGAACTTTTTCATATTTACAATATTGAGTTTTGACAAGATACAAACAAAAAGCTGATGAAACACAGTTTTTAACTTTTTTTTAACAAGTTCCAGTCATCGCACGAAGGTACAATTTTGACAGGTTGTGTATCATACTTAAATGAATGTTCCCTCGAATTTGCACCCTTTTGCGATTTTGTGGAAATGTTTAGGGTGAAATCATCGTCAGTGTTAAAATGGAGTCTTGACCAGACATTAGAGACCATGGATTATTGATGTAAAACTAAAACTAAAAGATTACGAGTAAAACCGTGCAATTGGCGCGACGCTGTTCACGGAACGTGTTACGTTTAATTGCATGTTGTCTGCATGCGTTGGACTTGGACAGCTGTTTATTAGCGCTTGTTGTGTGTGTATGAAGGGGTGACGAACATGGCGTTTGTTGATATGCTTTATTTAGTTACTAGAAATTCATTAGATGACTGGGCGAAATTTAGTTACTAGAATTTAGATTGAATTTGTGTTTCACATCTGCCAGGCGATCCGCGACGGCTCACTTTGTTTTTATTTGGAGCAAGGGTACCAAGTGAGCAAACAGCGTAGTACTGGATCGATCACACAACTTACAAGGTAAAAAATCGATAGAAGATGTTAACAAACGAATCTATTATAGATAACAATTTTACAAGTAGATATGTTAGCATTATGGCACCCTAATTTTAGTGACTGGCGTCTGGGATGGTTTTATCTACTTTGTAAATATAATAAAAAAATGACAATGCATGCCTTTTATATAAATAAATAGTAAATACATAACATTACATCCGTCTGCGGTGTTTCCACTGACCTACTTGAATTATAATATACAGGCTGTAAGATGATAGGCAGGTGTGTACAATCTAATGTTCTACATGACAGTTTGTTTGACAACGACATAGAGTATTCCTGCATGTATAAACATTGTCATATGATCACAATCTAAAGTTGTTGTCACATAGACTATCCATGTGTTGTGAAGTGAATTAGATTCAAATGCGTCCTTACAGTTTCTATCATGTTGAAATTCAACGAGTTATTCCTGGAAATTTGAAATCCTCGAAATTCGCGGACCACATTTTGGCACATGCAGACCACAGATTGGGAACCACTGCTCTAGAACTAGACGAAAAACATGGGTGCCCAATATAGAAACATTCTGCCTTGACTTCCAACGATTCTGTATAATATAGCGTTTACAGGACACTTTATTGTTGACATCACTTTTACCCACTTTCTATTGTACATATTGTATAAGTCATATACGTCATTCATAGCTATTCTATATGTTACGGTCAATGTCCTAAATACGGGCAATGTCGACAATGCCCAAGCCACATCAGGCAATGTCCGAAATCGGACAAGGTTAAAAAAATAGATGTTTTATAAACATGAAACGCTGACATTTGATTGTATCTTTATCATGATGTTATCATTAACGCTTTATGGAATTTTTATCACTGATATCAACTATTGAAGAATATATTTTATTCAACACGCGTGAGTAATATGTAATTTCGGGGCCCTGCTAAACGTGGGAGAAATAATATATTACTTCACTAGTGTAATAATGAATTTTCTGGCGTGGGAGAAATAATATATTACTTCACTAGTGTAATAATGAATTTTCTGGACCAATAGAAACTCAGTAGCAAGCCCAAGCGCTAAATAATGAAAAAAACTGCAAGTAGCTTCTGGACCAATAGGAACGTGGTAGGCGGTATTGTATACTTATATGAAAACAGCATCGCAATTCAGCGAAATCATGGCAATCTTGTGTATACACTGACGGTGGTACGTCAATCAATGAAGTGATTTATTATTTTTCCCTTTTATCAGGGCCCCGATTACATATTACTCCTGCTAGTTGAATAAAGTATTATGTGCGACTATTGATCGAAGGAGAATATTCCACTCGCGTGTGTTTTACCGCACTCGCTGCGCTCGTGCGGCAAATTTCACGCTCATGGAATCTTCTCCTTCTCTCACTAGTCGCACAATATACTATTTCAACTTTCAAATATAGTGTCTTGAATAACTCAAATTTGAACAAAATATTTTGTAAGCACTTGAATGAAACACAATTGAAACTCACTAAAAAACGACCGACTATTACTGGAATTCTAAAAAGAATGACAGCGTCTTATAAAGCCGAATTTTGTAATAAATGGAAGGTTTTTGTATTTAAGTAATAAGAAGATTAATTATGAGTAGATCAGCTTAAGAGAGCAATAAACATATTTTCATTTATTAAAATAAATAAAAAGTGTGAAAATAAATTATCCGTAGTTTTGATTTTTATTTTTATTGCTGGAATAAATGTGAGTTCTGAAATTTAATGCATTGAGATATATTGTTTATTGCTCATATCATATAAATAAAAAATAAATTATACGTGTTTTCAATCATCAATAATTGTAATAGAAACCTGAAAAATATATTCTTCAATAGTTAATATCAGTGATAAAAATTCCATAAAGCGTTAATGATAACTTATCATGATAAAGATACAATCAAATGTCAGCGTTTCATGTTTATAAAAAATCTATTTTTTGAACCGTGTTCGATTTCGGACATTGCTCGATGTGGCACGGGCATTGTCGACATTGACCGGTCAATGTTGACATTGCCCGGGCATTGTTGACATTGCCCGTATTCCGGACATTGACCGTACCATATATACTGACAATATATCCAGTTAAGAAATTCACACATTCACCTGGTTTACCTGGTTCGGGTGTGTTGGTGGAAGTTTATTACTCATGTATTATACCGTAACGTCATGTATAGTAGGTGTTTTATTTTTAGAGCCATTGTCCGTTTGTACAGCCTTACTGTAAAAGTGCAGTGTTGACCAAACTTAGATCTCTTTTGTGCCACTTCTTGCGAGCGACCGTTTGTTTTACAGTGGAGAGTACCTACACTCAAGGCTTGTAAGCGATTTTTTCGAGATATCCTTGTAAAATATACTGGCAGAATAATATCGATCGAATGTTTCCAAGGCGGTTTAAAAACTGGGAATATTATGCGTGAGTGCGATTAAGACGCCATGGGTAGATTGAAGTGTAAAAGAGAGCGTGTATCGGCGACCGGCTGTGTTTAAGCGTGCTGCGGTGCGACTGAGTCTGGCTAGATACACGTTCTCTCACCCATAGCGTCTTACTCGCACTCCCCTGGCAAACATATGGACTCTACAAAAGGCCTAAAGGATATTTTGTGAGAATAAAATTTGGAAAAGTTAAAAATTCAAGGTTTGGCTAGGCCCCACTACCTTTCAATCGTCGATTTTGTGTTCAGACATTATAAAAGAAGTGTTAAACAAATTTTCACGCTGCCTCAAATACCTACCCAAAAATGTTTGGTAGCTCTTAGACTATAAGTTTGAATCACCGAAACAGAACTTAAATATGCAATATTTTGAAATGACCATTTTGAATTTTTTTTTTTTATTTAGAAAATAATACAAGAAAAAAAATAAACAAATAAATATACATAATTAAGGTTGAAATAAAAATAAAAATGTGTGCATCAACTACTGTGGTTATTAGCGCACAGGGAAAGGATCAAAGGAAAAAGGAACAAAAGGGGAAAAAAGAAAAAAAAAATAAATAAGTAGATGATAAATAAATATATATGTATATCAAGGTAGGAAGATGATTAAATATGATTGTAGTAAAGATGGTATTTTGAAATGACCATTTTGAAAATTGTTTACTTCACTTTTTAGCACGGGCAAATTAAAAAAAATTATATTGTGGTAATATCGTATAAATAAAAAATACATTTACGTAACTAATCTTGGACATTATTTTATTTGTACGATATTGTGCATTCATTGCAGCATTACTTACGTATGTAATAAAAGACTTGATCTTATTAAGTGAAGAATAATTAAGCCAATGCTATTGTAGTCTTTGACGTCAGTCGTGAGTCCATACGAGTTTAGAAAATCATTAAAAAATAAAACGGAAAATGTTAATAATTTTACAATAAAAAGAAATCTAAGAACGTTGTTTTTAATATCAAAGCACAATACATCAATTTTATTATTTTTTATACTTATTGGGCTCGGTAAATAAGCATCTTAATAATTAGTATTATTGCATGCATAGTGCATACACCATTGCAGAAGTGGCAAACCTTTCTACACCTACGTCCATTTTTTTTTCAAAAATGTGTGCCGACAAGCAACCAAAGAGTTGTCAAAAAATGAATCAAACATAGATAAAAATGATAATTTTGATAATACATTGAGCACCATGAAACTTTTTTGTTCTCGGCATCTAGCATGTTTTTAATTATTTCGATTTTGCATCTCAACGCCGTACTAACAATAATCTGTCGCCTGCCACCTGTGGCACGCGTGCCATAGGTTCGCCAGCCTTGCCCTATTGACGTTGATTGGATGGCAAGATCTAGGGTTTGAGTGAGCACTGCAACTCATAATAAATCTATATAAATAAAATTTTTAATGTTCGTTTGTTTAAAATTTTAAATCTCCAAAAGTTCTTCACGGATTTCTCTGAAATTTTGATATAACGTTACATGCGAATAGGTGTGTATTTTTATACACCCGTTATATAGATGTCACGCCTGTGACAGATGAAAACATGTTTTTTTTTTTGAAAAACAGCGCCATCTATTGGACGTTAAAGCAACTCACGCTGTACTAAATATTTTACTGCAATGGGAACGCCATATGTTGAAAGTAACAGACACACACGCAAATCAGACTGAGTCACAGCTAGGCGTAACCAGGTTTGGCTAGTTCCAAATAAATTTCGGGATGCTTCCTTATAAGGTCCCTGCACACGAAGTTAGTTTTGCCGATAGAATCGCTGCTGGATGTAAATGCTTACTTTACCTCCAGATTTCCTATAATTCTTCGATTTGCACATTTAATAACAAGAAGTGGAAAGTAAATTGGTAAACGGAACATAGTAATAGTGTGAATGGCTTCGTCGAGAAAAGAATAATTTGAGTTATTATTAGTCAAGTTATAGAAGTGTTGACTTGGAGAGAATATGATTGAATGATAGTTTTTTTGACTTGGCAGATAACTATTTTAACTTTCATTTCAATATCTTCCGGTAACAGATGAAGTATTATAGAGCCTTCTCCACTCTCCAATAATATCACTTATGCGATTTTATAATCATTTCGAAGTACGCAAGTAACAAACATTGACCACTTTAATTTTCAAGCACGTTTTATGAACTATGTATATATAAGATGTACATTTTGCCTCATTCTTCGCGAATTCATTTTTTTAATGTCTCAATTTATATTTTTTCGAATAATAAAGATGACAAAACTCAGAACTGTAGTCGTTATTACTTATATTTAGATTTTAGAAAAAGATTTTAGTCAGTGCGTCCAACATAAAAGTAGTTACATGAATTTGACTCTATTCATTAAATAGAGTATTAACTGTGATCCATTGAAGTTAATGATAGGTATTTGGAAAAAAAAATCGTGGCATAAGTATCGAAAATGAAGCAATACTGAAATATTTTAAACTTGCATTTAATGGCGACGTTTCGATACGTTTTGTATTAAAAAAATGGTTAGTTTGTTGTCGAGAATACGAGAGTACATGTATAAATTATTGACAGATTATGAGCGCATCTACACATGAATATTTCAAAAAATATACACATTCACCCTGTATAATATAATCTAAACCTTTTATTGCATACGCCATGATGCAATTCAATGTTGATGCCACAATGCCATGTTCTTAAGTCCGTTGCCAATTGAGATTTATGACTCTACATAATTAATAGTAAAATCGTTTGTTACATTTATTATTAAGATGGAAACGTTATTGTATTACAGTTGCATAAGCTTGTATGCTGCTTTAGCTGATTCAACCTCGGCTTCGCTTATAGCTCGACTTTTTTTTCAAGGATTAAAAAATCCGCTGAAATAATCAGTGTGTCTGGTAGTCTCAAGTTACGTGTAAACATTCAGCTATACCTACACATACCCTGAAAAAAAAAATGTTTTCACAGCGAAAATGAATGAACTGTCCACTGCAGACTAAAGACTAGAGTAGGTAGGTATACATAAAAGGTTATGTATTAGCAGATCCATCTAGGCAGCTGGGGCTAAAAGAACCTTGCTTCACCAGGCTGCCATGGAAAAGATTAAAAAAAAACTAGAAAATGAAAATAAAGGCTTATATTTCAAAGTTTGTCGGGTATAAATTTTATTTTTAGAATAAATATTGATCTTTTATTCGTTTTCTTTACTGCTCTGGAATTAAAGATTGCAGTTCGTTACACATTTATATCTTGACTAACGGTCCCGCCCGGTTTCACTCGGGTGCAAAAGAACGAATTGGGGGAGAGATATAAGTACGCACGTTCATCTTAGTTTACCGAGATGAATGTTGTGTCTAAATTTCGTGATGATCGGAGTTACCGTTCAAAAGTTTTTGTCGGACGAACTTTTGAGTCACATTTTATTATATAGCCTATTGTCTTCCTCGATAAATGGGCTATCAAAAAAAATTTTTTTTTTCAATTCGAACCAGTAGTTCCTTAGATTAGCGCGTTCAACCAAACAAAGTATATATTAGTTTAGATTAGCTGTACCCGGCCACGCTGCTGTTCAGCTGGGTTTGCGTGTGTTGCTGTTACGTTCAACAAATGGAGCTCACATTGCCGTAATATATTTAGTATAGCGTGTGTTGACTTAACGTCCAACAGATGGCGTCGTATTCAACAGCTGGCGCTCCCATTGTCGTAAACTATTTAGTGTAGCGCGAGTTACTTTAAAGTCCCACAGATGGCGCTGTTTTCAAAAAAAGCATTTTTTTCACTTGTCACAGGTGTCACATCTGTATAATAATAAAAACACGTGCGTGTTCGAACGCAACGTTGTGTCAAAATTTCAGGGAAATCGGTGAGGAATTTTCGGAGATTTAAGATTTTGAACAAACGAAAATTTACATTTTTATTTATATAGCTCTGTTCCAAGCGCTCTGCGAACGGTAACAGAACCGTCACAGTTTTGCGCAGTAGCTAAAACGAAACTGTATCGGTTTTTGAGCTACTGCGCAAGACTGTGACGGTTCTGTTACCGATCGCAGAGAGCTTGAAACAGAGCTTTAGATTTGAATCAATCAATAATTAAAAATGAACGAAATTTCTTGATTAGTTTAGAATTTAAAGGTTAAAGTTATTAAATAATACCAGAATAAGGAAAAGAGCATTGGATAAATGATTCACATAACAAAGTGCAGATAAATGTATTCCATTCACTTGCATCGTGATCAGACAAACAAAGAACGGAAGTAGGTATGATTCAAACAGCACTAAAGCGGAATTGGAACACATCACTGTCAATTGTTTAAAAAACACAACGTATCTACTTACTTAAACGACATATTATAGTGTAAAATAATCTAAACAGAGAGATCAGACGAAGACGTGATGCTGTTACGGCAATTAGAACAGGATGTTCTTTGCGAACTATATAGTGACGTAGGAAATATACCAGAAACAGTTATTTTATAATTGTTACCCAAAAAGAACCGCTTTCAGAGATAATGGTTTGACTAACTTTCGCCGGCGAGATAATCGATTAAATTATTAGCTAAAAAAATGTATAATTTAAAAAAACAAGAATTCGACTGTAAAAATGAAACTAATAATTAAAAAGAGGAAAACAAGTTGGAAATGCAACATGTGGAAACCTATTTGTCTCTTTCTTTTGTTTTTGAATGGGTCCCCACCCAGTGCTTGTTGAGTTTTCTTCTTTTACATTATTAGTTTCATTTTTATGCAATCGGGTTTTTTAAAGACTTAATTTTTTTTCTTCCTTTTTTTAGTTTTGATGCAATCGAGTTTTTTTAAATCTTTTTCTTGTTATAGTTTGTGTCAAAATGGTAGCATAAAAGTGCTATATATTTGGAAGATAACTACACCACACATGTTAAAATCCACCCAGCCGTTAGGCTACAGAGCGTGCTAAAATCCACCCAGCCGTTAGGCTACAGAGCGTGCCAAAGAAATACTATATCTACAGTATACACATATTACATACCCACATACACTCGAAAAACATTACCCTCCTTCTAGCGTAATCGGGTCAAAAAAAACTAAACGATGGCAAATGTGTATTCCATGAGGACGGATTCGTGGACAAAAACTAGTAGTCTCTTGGAACGTAATTTCAATGGCTCATGATTACTCGGACGGTCAGACTGTCAGTAGCTGGGTAGACAAACAAAACATATTCTTCGTTTTTTGCATTAACCAGGTCAAACAAATTCATGACCGACTAACACTGTATAACTATAGAGTAGGTACCTAGTTGACAACTGTTTCACACTTAATTAGCACTAATGAAATTAAAGATTAATTATTTCTTCCATTTCAGCTTGACAAGCGGGGAATGCTAAGGTACTAATTTTGGTTAAAACTGACTGTTCACAATGTTTTTCTAATTTGAAGTGTCCTGAGTACAAAAAACGTATTTTTGCAAAATGTCTGCTTTTTCTGTCTGCATGATTCCGGTCAAACGGCTGAGCGCATCGTACCCAAATTTTACCCAAACATTCTATAACTGTCACTGCGCGCGAACCAAATCCATCCATAAAACTAGCTTCAAGAAAAGAATCGTATGAAGCGAACACATAAAAACTACAATCTTTGATTAACGTCTGAATAGAAATCTTCAAATAAATAAAATTGTCGATGTTATATTGATTTGTTATTTTTTATTTTGTCAATATATTGGTCTGAGAAAAATTGGTCGACAATTTTATTTATTTGAACATAAAAACTACAGTATGCTTGAAACCTAGCAGCCAAATCTAGCAGCAAAACCAGCCTCGTGTGCAGTGGCCTTAGGAATTCATAATATGATCTTCAAATGGCAATTTCTGTTTGCGTATCACATATTAGTACCATGATAATGAATTTTATGAGATTTCTCGCATCCACAAATGCAAATAAACCGTAATTAACATAAACATGTGTAAAATAGTTGACAAATCTATTTATTATTATAGCATATGAGAGTATGACATAATAGAGAAGAAATATTACGTTCACAAGAATTGATTTTTTATCTGTAAGTGACTTTACTGCGGGATTATCCAGAGTAGAAAAATATTTAAAATAGTTAACATGTGTTTATTCCGCGAAAAGCTCAACGCTATTTAAATTATCATTAAAAAAATTACTACGAATTTTGTTATTGCTATATTTTACTTTATATTATGTTTTTTGGTAAGAATTATCTTTTATTTTTATTTCTTATTGTGGAATTAAAAAGTTTTGAATATAAACTCGGATATTCGTAAGCTGATAAGATAAATCATTATGTTTAAATGTTTGCCAGCCTTGTTTTTATCATAACCGGATATGAAAAACCGTTACAATGTGTTTGACTTCAGTTGGCGTCTGTTTTTTTTTCCATGATCGGTCAATGAAAATTTTAAAAAATGTACCTATTCAATGTCGCCTAGCCTTGAACTACTATATTATCATTGCAGTGATTCTCAAACATGGGACCATTTAGATGAGTAGGTATAGATTAGATTATTACGAGGGTTAGAGGCTAGGTTCACACGATACGGTTTTTTCTATTCGGTATTCTTATACGATTTTACCGTATACAGCAGAAACGTATTCAGTATTCACATTTAACGTTTTTCTTATACGGTAAAATCGTCAGGTTAAGCATAGGCTACGTTCACACCTTGCGGTTTACCGAAACGTTTTTCGTATGCGGTTTGTTTTGTGTTCAGTTTGCTGCAAAAAAATGGACGATGAAGACTTTGCGACTGTGCTCATTTATTGGCACTTATTTTGCAGAAAAAACAAAAAAAAAAAACAGAAGATTTTGGGAGCATCCTATTGTATCTAGGCGTTTAAATCTGGGTCACTTTTGACAACTCATGTTAGAATTGCGAAGTGATGAAACGAAATTCATCAATTATTTTCGGATGTCGATGTCAGCGTTTAATGAACTTCTAGGAAGATTGGAAGAAGATTTGAAAAAATTAATTTTATTATCCATAGCGGCACGCCTAAACACGACAATCGAATGTAGCGACTGCCTCTACCGCACACTGCGCCGGTTAGGTACAAAGAAACCGTACAACCGTTTCGTTTTTTTTGCCGTACGCGGCTCACGGTTTTCAGTGACAAGACACGGATGCAAAAATAAACGAAACTGTTTTTTTTACCGCATTCGGTTTTACCGTATAGTGTGAATACGTGTATATGTTTGCATTTGCTACTGATAACCGCATACGAAAAACGTTTCGGTAAACCGCAACGTGTGAACGTAGCCTAAGATAACTCGATGTGCAAAATATCCACTGGAAAAAACACAATTGTTATTTTATATAACATAGTATAACAGTGTTATTAGCCGTTTTAAGTGCGGAAATAGTATATTGTGCAACTAGTGCGACAATGCCGCACGAGTTGCACATACTATTTTTTATTACGAATTAAAATTAAAACTATTACGAATTAAAAAAAGAAATTAGAAGTAATAAAAATTAAAATTAAATCATTAAAAAGTTGACAATTCAGTTAAAATTGTTAAAATTGTCAAGAATAAAAGTCCATAATCGAAAATTTTAACCTCAAATCTGCTTCAAATGACAGTTTGTTTCATTGACATTAACACCGTTATTATTTTTTTCTCTCTGAATTTGCGTGCGGCAAACAATAATTTCAAATAAAGTTTCCGCACGCAAATGAAAATAGCTACTTTTCAACCGTAACAGCATGCGTAAAGATACCACTTTTCCCGCATGAGTAATAAAAATTGATTTTTATAAATTATTTTTTTTGCGCAGTGAAAAGGACAAGACGTTTGGGGGAGTTCTTTAAAAGACAATTACAGGGTCGTGTCGATCCGATGGCGTTTTTTTTGAGCAGTGAAAAGGGGAAGGCGTTTGGGGGGAGTTCTTTAAAAGACAATTACAGGGTCGTGTTGATCCGATGGCTTTTTTTGCGCAGTGAAAAGGGGAAGGCGTTTGGGGGGGAGTTCTTTAAAAAACAATTACGGGGTCGTGTATACAAAGTGAGATAGTAATATAGTAATTCTACACCAGTTGCTATGACGTGTATATGTTACCTCTGATTGGTTAGATTCAAAAACTGGCAGTGAAAGACGAAGAGCAGTTCCATTTTTTTTACGAATTTTTGAGGAAATTTGTGAATAATCCGCAATGTTTTTTTTTGAAGTAGGTACCAAATTTAGCATTTTCAATGACTTAAAAAAAATTAAAATTTGGGCTGCACATTGAGTTATCCCCCATTACGAGATTTTTGTGTCTAGGCAAATTGTTTTTTATTCGTCTGTATGCTTGCCTGCCTGTTTCACAGGAACGGTTAAAGGTCTCAAGTTGAAATTAATATCAACTACTAAGGTCTGTAGCTCCATAGTCCTGTAAAATATTCAAACTTCTAACTTAATGCAATAAGAAGATACGGCCTTTAGCTACCTAGAAATTATTTTTTGCAATACGCGCATCTATGAAAGTGTCTATACAAACGAAAGTGGCGCCATCCTACGTGATTGTTGTGAACTATATAAAATTGCTTTATTGGTACAGAACCCTCAAGGCGCGAGTTCTGACGGAAAGACGGACAACAATGTTTTTTACATCCTGAAGTACGGAACATGAAAAACAGTTAAACTCCGGCATATAGGTATTATATAATCATGCTCGTCTCCTGAAAAAATAGGTGCATAGTTTCGCAACACTTTCGATTTAAATTCATGCGTTTGAATTAAAAGGTGTACAGTATAACAATTCTAAGACCTCCGCAAAAATTATAATCTTTATTTTTTTTTCAATATTATTATTGTTCATTTTGATGGGGATCATATACTTGAAAATACAAAAATGTGCCATAAAACATCTTAGTCAATAACTGTAGACTTCTTTAAACTCTGACTAATTTATGAAATTACACGAAGCACTACAATGGGACTTTTGTGTTATCAATCATCGGATACAACAATTGTTTATATTGATTATTTTAATTTGAATGGAATAATTGAAGTCTAAATCATATTTTTAAACTATTAGATAATTTGTGTATGCTATATCTATATACAGTCGTTATAAATTAATTATAATGTTTTAAGTCTAGCAACTCACCAGGTAAATTTATTGGAAACGGTTTTACGCAAGCAAATTGATAAGAAAAGGTGCGTTCAGTGTCATATATTAATAATCGTTGACTGATTATTAAAATACTTACGAAAATAGCAAGTCTAGTGTAAATATCGCAATTATCAATGCATAAAATTTATATCTTTTATGTACGGTCTTAGATGTACGTTTCATAGCGAAATTCCGAGATTTTGCAATTCTGAAATTTTACACAATATTTTTAAACATGAATTCCGGAACTGAAGAAATAAATACCGGAATTAATGAAAACAAAAATTAACAAATTTTTGTTTAATTTGCCAACCAGAAAGTTGACGTTAGTCAAGGTCAATAGATTACAGAGGTTACTTCGTTTCATGGATGACACCAGCTAGTACAGTTTTATCAACACGCAACATAAATTGATAGGTCCGCCAAGTGGCGTCATCCCCTCACTATTATCCAACGGAACTGTACATTATTGACCTACGGCGTTAATATAGTTTTTTTTTTTACAAATGATTGATGAGCTCTCTAGAGTTATATAAAATACAAGTTTTTTTAAGTTTAATATTTGAAGTGTTCCTAATTATTATACTAGTCGATAATGTTGATTTTTTTATGATTCTATATCAATTTGTATATATCAATATGTAAACATATTTTGATTTTAAAAACGACATATTTCTTTTACTTGCAGTAGTTTTGTAGACGTTTCTCGTTGTTCCGGATATCCAGATCCGAGAACAAAAATACCGAAACCAGTTCCGGAATTTTGAATGCTCCTATATTGAAGGTCCTGAACTCGAATATTTTCTTGGCACTGGATACAACACAGCCTTATATTTAATAACTTGTCAAGTCTATTGTTCGAATGTCTTGCATCTTTTAAAAAATGAATTACGTAAAATAAAAATGAAGAACTGTCCGTATTTATGATGGTAACGAGTTGGAGTATCTCCAATACAATCAACAGAACGCAAAACATATAGGAAAAATTCAATTCATTACGCTTCTTTGTACGGATTTATTTTTAGATATTAAGTATTATAATATCTTTTGTGTAAAATAATTGTTAAGGAAAACCGTGTTGTTATTTCCATTCGATTAAATATTACCACAATACCAAATAAAATTTCTAGGTAATCTGCAGATATGCTAAATCCACTGATAATTAAAAAAAAAACAATATTTTTAGGGTCTTTTAGTTTTCAAAAAACTATTGTAAGTAGTACGGCGTGAGTTATTTGTAGATTAAAGATTTCAAAAGTTGCATGATGATCTGAGTTCGTCGTCAAATATGTTGTAGGTGACGCTTTTAATCTGAAATTGACGGCATTGTTCCCGACCCGTGCGTTAGCTACAAAAAAACTTCCAAGCCCGGTATAACCATTAGTGCCCGACCGAACTTTCGATTTCGGCGTTAAATGGGATTGGCAGATTGGCCGCAACTAGGACCGAGACTGAAACTAGGTTCATGAGATTCCGTGCGGGGTTCGGGAGCGATCGGCGTGGTGACGGAGATTGTCAGTGTCACGCACTATCGGCTTAGTTAGTTTTTTTTTTAGAGCAACTAAACCATTAATTTATCGAATAATTGCACCTATGAACACAAACACATTATTTGGAACAGCTAAAATGAAGAAACGCTTAAAAAACATACATTAGAATTGCCCTCGAAGTAAGTTTCGGTTTCGGCCGAAACAGAAACCGAAATTCGGTTGTAATAACTTGTTACGGTCGGACACTATAATAACCATACAAATACAGTGTAAAGTGTTAACTCTATGTAACGAAATTGAAGGGACCGGGTATTTTATCGCGGTATAAAGCGAGTTTTCATTAAACGAAGAGTAAAACAGAGCAATGTAATTTTACGAATAAGTGGTTTTAATTTTGACTAAATTAATTGAAAAAAAATTACATAACAAAATTATAATCTGTTAATTTTGTTCGTCGTTTTTTACTATGCCAGTCTTAAATTGTATCTTTCGTTGTGTTTTTTTCATATCTTGGGATATAGTGGGATCATTTTCGTTAAATAAAAATATTTTTTTTTTATAATTTTGCGGCATACAGATCTTCTTCAATGCTTGGTGATGGCTCAAGATCATTCACTTCGTCCTGTGTGAAATTTATGTTTATTGGGATCTAAATAACGACGTATTGAGAGTGATTGTTACATTATATAGAGTGTTTCAATAATTGTAATTTGTAAACCAAATAAACCTTACCAACTGCTACGTTTTAATGAGTTTTTCTTTAAATAGAAGTTCGCTATATTATATAGAGTTTACAATGTTTATTAGAAGATTAGGTTAAAAGACTAACTTTAAACTACAATACTAACAAAAATCCAAATATATTTTCGTGAAAATGAGCAAAACTCAAGCGAAGCATATAATCAAGTAAATTTTTATAACTGCCGCGGCGTTCAATTTTTTATTTATTAACGAATTAGAAATATTAATGATTTTTCCGTGATATATAAAATACTGACATTAAGAAATGTAAAAGTAGCTCGTACAAGAATTCCCCGCGAAGTGTCACGGCCGCTTAAGCAAAGACGACAATATAAGCGATAGACAGCAGCCCTGTCATTTTTAATGTGTTTCGCATTCGCCGAGCTGGCGTTGGCCGTTGAGCTCGCGTTGGTTAAATGATGTTATGTAACTGGACACATGACAACAGCTGGTTGGTGCAGCGGATTCGAGAAACAGAAAACCGTTATTAATCACGCATAGAGCCCACACCGCAGCGGTAATAAGCGAAATGTTTCACGTGATAGGCGACGCAACGCGTCATTGAAAATAGGTCGTAAAAATTAATTCGTTTACCACGGGATATGTATATTTTAACAAACCATCAAAAGTGAATAAGACTTAAAAAACATATAGGTGTTTACTAAACATATGGTAAAAATTCAAGGGGTTATTTTAAGAATATGTAGACCTTTGTTGATTTTCGGAAAGCCGTTTTGTTTCGAAAATACAGGATACTAATTTTTTTAAAAAATACCATAATTTTATTATAGTTAAGTATAGTACATTTAAAGCTTTATAAATATACAAGAACTGTTGAAAATCAGCTTGGATGCATGAATCCAATCTTCTCCTCATTGCTTGACGAACTCTTTGGGTCGTTTCTTATTGAAACACCCACCAATTATTATTACGTAGTTCCCAGCAGGCTAGTGCAGATTTGAATAATTTATTTACAGTGATTAGTCCGGTCAAAATAGACAAGAAAATTGTGATAGGTTTACAATAATTCGCATAGAGCTGAAAATTGGTACAGGTTTTAGGTACACTATTACAAATAAAATATCAAAAGTATCAGGTTTTTGCACTTTCCTCGTAAACGGTAAATGTTATCTAAAAATAGGTCAGACAAAAATTGTAGATCATCCAATTGTCTGAAAGAATATTGTTCTCCTACTTTTTTTCCTAGGAATCTCGATTCTTTTGAAATTGTGATTTCATACATCGAAAATACTAATATGCATATTAATATTTAACGTTATTTTTAATAAATACGTTCAGTACGTACATAAATATTTTGGTCCCATATCTCAGGAATAGTGATTCGTAGGAAAAAATATAAGAACAGTTTTTGTAGAAAATTGCATGATCTACAACTTTTGTCTGACCTATTTTTATAGATAACATTTACCGTTAACGAGAAAAGTGCAAAACACCGATACTTTTAACCTTTGACAATAAACTTTGAAAATAAATTTTGAAGCAGATGTAGGATAGGTAATTTTTTGATATTTTATTTGTAATTGTACTTAAGACCTGTTTCAGTTGTATGCGAATTATAGTAAATTGAAATGTTTATTTTGACTGGACTAGACATACAAAATAGAAAACTCATAAAATCAAATATGATAGGATTAATTATTTTAATAATAACTGTGCTATAAAATATAAATTTTCAAAGTTAATAGAAAACAAAATTACAACTTTTTTCTGAACTATAAATGACAAACTAATTTAAATAAAGCACCACGATCTCGATTTAGTGAGTTTAAATTTAAATAAATTCTCAATAAGTAAATGGCAACCGTATATAAAATTGGGAGGCTTGTGCATAAACATAGTTTTCCTAGCACCACGTCCTCCGCAAAAACGCCTACCCAACCTCCTTAAGGCGGCCATCCCTAGTTAGAGCTATAACGTCATTTATAAGGTTTCGAAACTTATTGCCTTGACGCTTGGCATTAACAGAGATGAGACTGAAGCAAGTGGCATTATAGATCCGTTTCGATTTTAAACTTAAAGATAGGCTATTTCGCAACAGAGCGTCACAACGTAATGAACTGTGTCAGTGGGACGGTGCATGGCGCCCTTGCCATATACCGTAGAAGTAGTCGACTGCCTATAGATAATAATTGTTATAATAGAGCTGATGTGAGACGTGTCTATTCTATTGGCATAAATGATTGTGCATTGTATGAGATTACCCAACAGTGTACCTATGCAGTGTTACAATTGTTGATCTCACTGTCTTACAACTAATTTGCCGATTAAAAACTTGAGTCATATAGTGATGGTCGCTCCTGACCGAGTCGTTCATAATGAACGACTCTTTTCTCAGAGCGGAGCGAGTCGCTCTTTTTTTGTGAATGACTCACACCGAGCGCCACTGCTATGTGCTGAGCGATTCTGTACTGTTGCATTCGCACATTTGCAGAGCACACACAGCACAGGGCACAGAGACACTAGTGAACTTTTGCTGAGTCATTTAATGTTGAATGACACACTGTTTACAGTGACTTAAACCATTCATATTGACGTCGTTGACAAAGATATAATAAAGTAACAATAAACATTATTATTGTTAAGCTTTTATTATAATTTATAATTTATCCGAAATGCGAATAATGTAAGATCAGAATCATATGTGAAAATGAGCTCAGAGCTGAGTGTGTGTATTGTGCTGTGCAATGGTGACTCCTGAGCATACATGTTGACAGTTCACACCTCTGCAGTCTTGTGTAGTGCGCACTGTCTAGTGTCGCTCCTTTGAACGACTTCCTCTGAGCGACTCTTTTTAGTGAGCGAAGATACAATTATTTTTTTAAATTCTAAAAATAGAAAAATATCAACAAAGTAGTCAACATATTAACATAAATGTCTGTATAGTTTTTTATGAAACACTATAAAAATATGTCAAATTTTATACTCTTAAAAAATCACTAAAGTGCCTTATTATTACGTGCTTGAATATAGTGGTCGCCCAGTGGTCGAAATTAGAGCGTAATTCATTAAATTTTTAAGTTCGAACGTTATTGAGGTTTTTTTGTCATTTATATGGTTTTCTTCTGAATCGACTTTACCTGTGTTAATTCGTACACATCGTGACGAAATATATATGCACATCACTTTATTAAAACAAAGAGAACGATGTATGTTTCATGACAATGTGCGCGAATTAACACACTCAAATCGGTACCACACTCTTTTTCCTTCCCGTATTTATATATAGATTTGTCGAGAAAATTATTGAATAAAAATTAACTGAATAATAATAAAATAATTATATAAATTGACTAAATTAAATAAAAATAAATTATTAATTAAATAAATAATTCGTATTTGACAGAAATAGGTAAAACAAATTCCTATAGCAGACTTCCGTTTATTTTTAGAGATATATTGTTTACACGTCATGTCTCGAGTACTAGTGGTCTCGCCAGTTTTTTTATTAAATAAATAAATAAATTCATATTAATATGTTAAATTTAGTGTCATAAACAGAAATCATTAATTTGCAAAACAGTTTCGTATATAGGTATCTACTACCAGATCATGACACGATGTAGAAACAGTAATTATATTATGAAAGTGAACCATACTAAAAACACAAATTGTCGTTTTAAAATTGTCAGACTTTTAACTGATATTATTACCAATTTTTTGGCTTTATTACGTAGACAGCTATTTATGACATGCGGAATTCACAGGAGAACCTTATTTGTCACAATGCAATAATATGTAAGGTTCTCACAGAAAAAACGTATTCAATATAAATTAAAATAAAATAATAATGACAATAGAGTAGTGTAATAAACACAGACAAATATTATAGTTTCAAAACAGCTGTACATTTCTCAGGATAGGTAATACTGCAATATAATGTTGACCTACACAAAAACTGAACTAGACAAAAGATTATGGTTTCAACTTTCCGGGATTTTAATTGCGATGTAGGTACTACAACTTAACCTCAAAGAGTATTATAACACTAATCTAATTTAAAAACTTCGCATTTCACAGTGAAGTGTAGATTTCTAGAAAACTGATTTAAAAATTGCAATTTTTCAACTAAAGAAATACGAGTAATTTTTCGCCCTGCTATCTAGATATCGCCTTTAACTAAAGCCAACGCACATAAACGTAACGTCCTCTCATAAAACGTCGTTCAATAAAAGTGTATACGGTTTTACTCCCAACCAAACGCACCATAAGATGTTTCACATCAAAAGTATCGTACAGATTTTAAAATATTAATTTTTTGTCGTTCGCCTTCTTCATTGAGTGGTGGATAATTGAACTGATTTCTGGATTGGCCGCGAACTAGTTCATTTAGTTCACTCATAACAACGCTTTTCGAAATAGTTCGTTCGCGAACTATACAACTCCAGTACTGAGTAGTAAATGTCTCACACCTTAGGAGTCTCTTGGGAACCGCCACTGGTTTTCCACAATTATTTTTGCAAATGTTTATCATGTGTTTCGTTTGATAAAACGGCTGACCCTCAAAGCACCTACTGTTATAAGAAAATAGTAAACAGGAATTAATATATAACAAAACTTGTGATAAACACATAAATTACTTTTAATTAATTTATCATTAATAATCTTGTTCAAATTGCTGTAGACATTAATATTTAAACGGTAGACTAATTATTACAAATCACCTTGTTTTGATCGGCTATTGAACCGGAAGTTCGGCGACTTTTTTGTTATTATCAATTTGTCCTTATTAAATAAATTAATAATAACAATACCAATAAAAAATAAGCTCAAAAACTAAAGCCCGACTACTGAAAAGTATGAAACAAGAAAATATACTCATCTGAGGATAGCCGTGGACATATGCCACCTACCCTAACAAAACATTACATTTTTGCAGTATAGTAAGCGATCGCATAAGCTCTAGGGCATAGAGGGGCTTCATATATATACAATGAGATGGCATACGATCACGGCTATCCTTAGATGAGAATAGTTTTCAGTAGTAGGTTTCAGTTTTTGAACTTATGTTTTATTTAAATTATTTTTTTTGAACTTAGTTTTTATTTCTTTTCAATTTGTTTACCTCTGAAACAAAAATTCAAAAATAAATGTAGCCCGGGGCATAATAACGAATCGATTGATACCTTATTTATCAAAATCGGATGAAAAGTTTAGGCGCTACGGTGGAACATCCGTAAATACAAACATACATAGACAGCTAAACTCATAACCCTTCCTTTTGGCTTCACCGCAGTAGGGTAAAAATGTAAACTAATAGTAAACCTTTTTCTAGGCTACACTTTATAATCTGCGAAATGCAGTCTAAATAAAAAAAACCGAAACTCATATCTGCAAACGTTGTTCTGATAACCACGATCGGTTTGTGTGTAATTCTATTAATTACTGTGAAATATGCGGCAAAATACAAAGTTCACAGAACATCCGATTATCAAATGTACGCGTTTATCAATTAACACATGGTTGCAGATTGGTATTTGGTTGTTTTATTACAACAATGCATTAATTAATTATCCATCCATCCATCTATTTTGTGCATGCTTTATAAGTTAGGGTTGAGAGAGGGACAGAGAGATTGTAGATTATAGACGCTAAACAGCTGAAGTCATCAGCGTGTAAGTTAGGACTGGGTATATTAATCGATTATTACATGTTCTAATACGAGAATCTATATAAATAAAAATGTAATGTTCGTTCGTTCAAAATCTTAATCTAGAAAATTCTTCATCGATTGCTTTGAAATTTTGAAACATATTTTTATTCGAATACGCGTGGGTTTTTATATACCTATTATAAAAATTGTCACAGGTAAAAAACATGCTTAAAAAACAGCGCCATACATCTGTTGGACGTTAAAACAACACACGCTTTACGTCAATGAAAGCGCTGTCTGTCGAATACAGCGCCATCTGTTGGACGTTAAAGCAACACACGATTTACTAAATATTTTACGGCAATGGTAGCGCCGCCTGTTGAACGTAAAACAGCAACACACCAAATGAAAAAAAAAAACACCTCGCGTATTTAAAGAACGTTCCTTAATGATAAATTAAAAACTGTATAGTAATGAAATGAAAGACATAAACGGGGATAATATGTTCAATTTCATACTCAGGGAGTATATTCTCAGCTTTTTTTCGATATAATTGCGAAGTCGTTATATTGCTAGCACTCGTTATTATTAATCGGTGGAAAATAACGAAAAAAGCTGAGAATACGCTCCCTGTATGCATATAAATGACTGATTTTGATCACTGATTCACACAGTGAAAATCACAGAATTCTGTATGACCGACCAATGAACAATTGTCACATTACTAAATGAAATCATTCCTGCCATAGATAAGCTGATTCATGTCCCGATGTTCATTATAGTTATGTAACATGACTTCATTTCAGTAAAGGTCATTCACTCATTAATTAAAAATGAGTCAATTGACAAGCCTATCTAATTTAATTGAAATTCAATTTTCCAAGAATTTGTCAGACTATATTTTTGTGTAACATCCTGCTGTTCTAGTTAGTTTGCTAGTTAAATAGTTTTGATGTAAAACTTCAAAACTCAGATCTTTTTAGGACGGACGGACAATACAATTTATAGTTTGTTTACGCAGTTTCCGATACCGTAGTAATAAGCATATCTCACAGATGGCGGCATAAAAACGCATCTGTAGAAACCATCTTGAACGAAATGTGAAACATAGCTACGGATGCCAACCAATTTTGTGATCCGTCAAAGCACTAGCGGAGGTCAACGAAACACATTAATAAATCAAAAATAATAATTTATAAATCGTAACAATAAAAATAAATATTTAACAGAAATAAATATTAATATTAATGAAGTTTTACTTGAAGCGCGCGTAAAGGTTACACGCACTTATATGTTTTTTGTTATATGAAAAATGATTTTCAAAAATATTTCTATTTAAATAAAACTTAGATTAATTTAAATGTAAATCTCTCTCTTCAAATCAATTTGAGCCATAATGGTTTTAGTTGAGAACTCCAATTAGAAAATAGAATACGCGAATAATTAAGAAATTTTAAATCCAAAATTTAGATTTTTATCTTTTGGTGTTTGAATACAGAAGTTCCTGGCATCTAGATTAAATTTAATATTTAAATTTTTGTAAAGCCAAAACTTTAATAGCGGGATCACTGTAAATGTTCACCATTAATTTACTATATTTTAAATGTTGTCAATTTACTTGACAAAAAATATTGGAAAGTGGAAATACATACCTATATATAAAATAGTGAAGCGCATTCCCTGTATTTAAGATAAACGGCGTATGCTAATGCAATTCTCTCGATACGAGCTAATTATATTTATCGCTACATATGAAAAATGATGGGTTACGAGATTTACATCGTGATCTGTACTTAATTGTACTCTTTAATAATAAATATTATTACGTGACTTTGTTTCTTTGTAATAATTGCTACTAATTAAATAGATAGGAATAGAAAAAAACGACATGCCGATTCCTTGGCATATTTCTCACAGCATTCTTAAGCAGATATGCTTTGTTTACATGAAGGCTTTTAGAGCGATGCTAGATATAGTTTTTAAGAGGGTTTATACGCGTTAGAATTCATCCTACAGATGTCAGCCCCTTACAATTATTACAAATATTATAAATTGAAATTATACTAATTGCATTTCATATTAAACATATTCTTCGACCCCATCCTAACATCCGGGTATTCCATCCCTCATGTGTCCCTATTATACAGGGTGTCCTATTAAGAATGGGACATAGAACAACCGCAGATTCTCCAATTCAAAATAAAACGATTAAGCGAAATATGCTTAGATAAAATGTTACTCGTTTCCGAAATACAGGGTGTTGAAGTTGAAAACTGAAAAATTATTAATGTCCATAATTTTTTTAATACACCGTATAATTTTACTCAAATCGGCACACTTGTTAAATATCATAAAATGCACCTAACAATAAAAAAATTTGTTCAGTACGCTCTACCAGTGGGGTACGGCAGGAGTAAGTAATGCTTGTACCCCGTCTAAATGTTACGCCACTGTCTAAATTTTAATTTTGACCATAATTTTAATTTTGTTGATATTTTCTAAGCCAATAATGTATACTTGTTAGTTTGTTGTAAAGTCATTGGTTTTCGAAATATTCGCAGTTTTTTTAAGACAAAATTGTAAAAATGAATATTATTAATAATAATACAAATAAAAAGTACATGTCTATCTATCTTTAACTGCGAATATCTCGAAAACCAATGACTTTACAACAAACTAACAAGTGTACATTATTGACTTAGAAAATATCAAAAAAAATAAAATTATAGTCAAAATTAAAATTTAGAAGGGGTACAAGCATTACTTACTCCTGCCGTACGCCACTGGTAGAGCGAGTAACATTTTATCTAAGCATATTTCGCTTAATCGTTTTATTTTGAATTGGAGAATCTGCGGTTGTTCTATGTCCTATTCTTAATGGGACACCCTGTATATGTTGCTTCATATTGCGTCGCTTATGTTGCCTAGCATTCAAACTTCACTTCAATTCAGTCTGATACAAAAACTAGCCCTGGCTAATTACTTGTCAGAGTAAAGACCATTTTGTTAATAAAGAAAAACATTCTTCGCCCGCATTTGTAGGTTGCCAATTATGGAAACGCATAAAATTATTCACCAAGAACATACACAAAAATTAGTTCGCTGAAGCACAACTTTTGCATAAGGAGCCAACCACATTACTGAGCCGTGCGACATGGTATCTCGCTGACTTGAGCATGCACAGTTCGACTATTCTTGGGTATAACGTTCGGTGCTTCTAGGGTAAAAGCATGAAGTTACACGGCCTAGAGCAGAGGTGGTGAACCTATGGCACGCGACAGACCATTATGGGCACGGCATTGATTGAGGTGCAAAATCGAATTATTTAAAAAAATGCTAGATGTCGAAAAAATTGACTATTACCTATAACAAATAAGGAAAAGTTTCATGGCGCTCAGTGTATTATTGACATTATTCTTTTCATTTTGTTTGATTCATTTTTTTGACAACTAAATTTCTTTGTATGCTTGTCGGCACGTCATAGCTACATTAAAAAAATTTGAAAAAAATGTCACGTTGATGTAGAATAAACGGGCTAACTAATTTTCAAAAAGAATTTTTTAAATTGGATTACTATTTTCTGCAATTAGCGCGTTCAATCAAACTCTCCAGCGTTATTATAGTGGTATAAATTATTATTATATACCTACATATTACAGAACCTACAATTCAGCAACATATTATGTCTAAGTTCAATCTTCCCATTGCATCTGTCATTCTAACAGAATTACCTGAAGTAATACAATCCTTACAAAACAACACAAATACAAATGTGAACTATACTCTAATCACCGTGAAAAAATAAAAATCACGTGTATCAAAGGTTCTAATCATCTAGACATTTTGATTGAGATAAAATACAGAAGCGAAACCAGTATAGCGAAGCCTTCGGCTCCACCGTATGACAATCTTGCCTCACGAAGCTGCGCCTCGCTCGGCAGCGACAACAATACTCCATTCCTGTTGTCGCTGCCGGGTTACACCGAATTGCAGTAACACTTTAAAACACAATATTTATAGAATTTGAATGTTTTTGGTCAGAAACCTTCGTGGGCGCGCATACAACAACTCACCAAAGTATCATCGTAATTGGATGAATGGTATATGAACAGACGAATGGACATTTATTTTTATGAGCTCGGTAGAGGATAAAGCAGGGTGACAAAGGTAGTTGGTGGCTTTAGGTGCGATCACACACATATACTTATACAAATATTTTCTAAAATTTATCTCAAAAATCTCTTCTCTTGGTGGTTATACTGTAGGACTGGAATGCGGGGCCTGTAGGTGTTAATTATAATAATTAATTATATAATATTATGTACCTGTATGTATTTAGTATTTACATAAATAAGGAGACAACACGGGAAACGCGTGTAAAAGAAACACGAGACAGCTGTGTCGTTGTCTTTAAAAAAAACTGCTATCCCAGCCGCACGAGCATGAAAATTGACTCCACATTTCTCAAATACGTGAACAATCAGCATCAATTCCATTTTAATAAATGCAGAATTCTTGTCAGTGAATTTTCCTTGTAGTAGGTTTTAGTACTACTGTTATTTACGGGTCGTCTATTTTTATTATCATATTAATATTATAAATGCGAATGTAAGTTTGTTTGTTACGCTTTCACGCAAAAACTACTTAACCGATCATCATGAAACTTTGCACATACACTCTTGAAGGTATTAGAAGTAACATAGGATACTTTTTATTAAAAAAAAATAAAAAATTTTTACGAAAAATAAGAAAATTGTTTGTCAAAATATGTGCAATACCTCAACCCCTGATATGCATGTCAAAAGTCGATTTCCATCTCAATCGCGGGCGTAGCCGCGGGTAGCGGCTAGTTATCATATAAGCCCTAATAGTCCAAGAGCTATCAAACGTTTTTAGGAGGTAACTAAAATTAGAAAACTGAAAAAAATTTGGAAGTCAGCTAAAAATTCAAAATTGATTGAATTTTCTATCGATTGCTTTCTCTTTCATTGTAATGACTCAAAAAGTTAGTATTTCAAGACAATCATCACTGTATTAAAAATAAGGTATGGAATTATTAAAATTAAAAATATCAAAAAAACAGTAACGGTTTAGAATTTAAATGAAGAAAAGTAAAAACGGGTTCGCAGAGGTAGTTCTTTGTACAAAAGGATGGGAACTTCGTATATCAGACATAATCAGAGTGGGTCTAGGTGGCATCATAACCAAATTCGTTCCTGGACGCGTGTGAAAACATACTTATATGAGTTTCTGCAATGGTCGCGATGTATTATTATGCACATTGCGTGTCTTTGCGATATAGTTCTATTGCCGCTACACCATTTATTGTATCGCGTATACGTGTGAAAGTGTTCCATATCGACCTGTTTCATACATAGGCGATATGGTATGGCGGCGCTTGCGCTGACGCAGAATGGCGTGAGCACGCCATTAATTGTTGTCGTCGCGATTCTTGTACAATGCTTAGCAATATGCCGCACACGACTCACCATAATTGGTAGCAATTTGTTCAGTATCGTTCAAGCAACGTTGATTGTAAGATGGCCACGAAAATAGTAAAATATTTATATGACCCAGTCGCTCTTATTGAGTTGATTGAAGAAAGACCGTGCATCTGGGACAAAACAATAGACGATTACAAAGATAGAGTGAAAAAAACAAAAGCATGGACGGAGGTTTATCAGTTTCTGATAGAAGATTTTGAAAGCTTGGAAGAAGAGAAGAAATTGGAGGCAGGTAAGTCACTTTGTGGCATACTTAAGTGAGATACAGTTGCGGGTTCTCCATGAGCGCTGCAGAGCTGCAGAACAACCTAGGCACTTCATTGTTTTAGAATGAATTATATTTTCCATATTTAATCAATTGTTAAGAAATGATGTAATAGTTATACAATCAACGCTAAAGTTTAACAGCCACTGGGAGACCACAAAACTCCTGTGTACACAACTTTCATGTATTTCGGTGCTGTTCTGCGCTCCGAAGCAGCACATAAAATGTCATCATCAGATATTCCCGATGTATACCGTGCAACTCTTGACCCTCAAGTTATAGCATGTTTGAGCTGCGTTTACTGTCAGTACATTAGTACAAATCAGCACCCATCACTGTCACATATGCTAGAAGGGTTCACTGAATCTATCTGATTCAGTCAACACATTTGACGACTTTGATACACAATCCTTGGCTTATGACAGTAATGACTAGTGTTACAGTATATATTGTAGCTTGTTGCTAACAGAGTTTAAAAAAAGTTAATAATTAAAACATTCTAAACATGGACGTGATTAATTACCTTCCCAGCTCTCATTCCTAGCCCGGTTGACCCTGCAGAACATCCATTTAAAATGTTCACGCGCCGCCACTGGTGAGACGATTCCATAATTATTTTTTTATTTTATTATAAAGTGTTATTATTAAATTATTATAAATAAATATATTTGCAGGAAAAGCCATTAATAACAAATGGAAACATCTTAGAGACGCTTTTGCAAATTCCCTAAAAAAAGTGTTATTATTGAATTATTATGATAAATAAATATATTTGCAGGAAAAGCCATTAATGACAAATGGAAACATCTTAGAGACGCTTTTGCAAATTCTCTAAAAAAAACCAGTGGCGACAAACAGGTCAAAAAGTACATATACTATGATCAACTTCAATTTTTACTGAAGATTTTCGATAAATATAATACCGAATCTAGTATTCGCGACAATACGGAAAGTCAACAAAGTGAAGAGGAGGAATCGTTAAAATTATCATCCGGGTCATCAAAAGCTACGAGTCCGTTACCGGGGCCAAGTTTCTTTAGTAATCGAAAACGAAAATCAGAGTTAGATGAAACACACAAGGCGATTTTAAAAGCCATAAAAAACACTTCAAAACGACGACAGTCACCATTAGAAATAGATGAAGACACGGCATTTTTTACATCTATAACATCTGCCGTAAAAAAGTTCGATGAAGATGAAAAATTAGAGTTTCGCATCGCAGTCCTGACATTAATTAAACAAATTAAAGAGAAAAGACACGGGCGACAAGTTCTGCCTTCGAATAACTCTCACCATGTCTTTGCGGACTCTTATTAATTTTATTCAAGCCCAGTCGTTTGGAGACTACACGCTACAGCAACTATATAAAACAATTTTGCACTATATTACGCGATAATGGCCGTAGAAGCCGATTCGCTCCTTTTAAAATAAAAAAAAAAAAAATTGCACTCTCTCCCAATAGACCGAGAGCTACTGAACTTTTTGGAAGCTGATTTTGGCATGGAAGTGACATATTTTATAATGCAGTTTAATCAGTGCAAGTAACAAAAATAACATTTTGCGTTACCACGTTCAGTCGTTTTTAAATAAATATTCAATTCAAACTTTATTAGTCAAAAACACAATTAAAATTGTACAGACATTGTCAATAAAAAAGTGATACAGAAATATAGAAATAATACAAAATTACAGTAAATTTGGATATATTTTTTTAAAACTTTGTGTCATATTGCACATATAATATTCGTCAAAACTGTAAAATGGTTCTAAGATTAAAAACTAGTATGGTTGAAAACGTCAAATTATTTTGGGAATGGGAAAGCTGAGATTTTCACAGTATTTCGAATACACCCTTTTAACTTCCCGCTATAAAAATAAAAAAAAATTGTTTTTTTTCAAAAATCGAGAAGTTATTGTTTTCACCCCGATTTTCGAAATCGAGTTTTCGCCAGCTCTCGACGTTTTGAGATCCTAGGAAGCTATTGAAACTATTTTGGCGATGACATTAGAAATCTCTCACTAAATCACAATTGTTAGATTAATATGTTTTATGGAAAGAAGCAACTTTCAAATAAGAACACTGCTTTTGATGTTAAGTACATGAATTTGGATAATTATTTGCAATATTACGTTATTGTAAATTAGCCATAAAACAGTTAAGGTAAAATAAAACAATTTGCAACTGAGGTGAGAAGATCTGAAGGTTTGATTTTGTAATTTATGTGTCGTTCGGTTAAAAATAAACCTGATTAACTTGACATATTGTGAAAGTTTATTATATGTTTCTGAAAATAGTAGGTGGCCCCTTCATAAAAAAATTAAATATTATCATGAAATAAATTTAGGTACATGTATACAGTCAGGGTTTGGTTGTTAATTTGAGAGAGTTCTGAATCTGAGCGCAACATGTGGGATACATTAATATTATTCGAAGCACTTCTTAACACGATAAAATAAATACAGTAGATCTCTTTTATAACGATCATATTTACCGCAAATGGTTATGTAAAGCCGATTATGTACTTTTACCAATAAAATGTTGTGCACTCTTGAAATTCGTTTTTATTGCATTTATTTAATAGGCCAGCAAAATGAAGTTGATTTGACCCTAAACATTTCCACAAAATCGCAAAAGGGTGCAAATGTGTAAGTATGATACATAATAATCTGTCAAAATTGCACCTTCCTGCGATGACTGAAACTAGCTTGTTAAAAAACTGTGTTTCATCAGTTTATTGTTTGTATGTTCAAAACAGTTACGACTATCCATATTTTTAGTGGCAATATTGTAAAAGAGATAATGAGTCGTGATAAAATCTTTAAAAATAGTTCACCTATTGTCAAAAATTAATAAAAAATTATTAAAGTATAGAGAAATTGAAAATTTCCACGGCTAAGAAAATGTCTAAAAACACCCATTTAAGAATGCGAACAATTATCAATTATTTGAGTTTTTCTATTTCTTACTGGTTTATTAAAAATCGGGCCAAAATTCTTCTTATCCGCTCCGAGCTATTTTATTTAACACTAAAAATATATGCTTTTTAGCATTAACGTTAGATATATAACGCAAACTTTAAAAGATCCGAACACGCATATGACTGCAGTTACATTGAATCTGTATTTCTCCCGATCTGACGTGAACCGACATCAGAAGAAAAGCAAGCACCAAGATTATCTATACTAATATATAAAGCCGAAGAGTTTGTTTGTTTGTTTGAACGCGCTAATCTCAGGAACTACTGGTTCAAATTGAATAAAATTTTTTTTGTTGGATAGCCCATTTACCGAGGAAGGCTATAGGCTATATAATATTACGCTACGACCATTAGGAACGGAGATTTAATGAAAAATGTTGCAAAAAGTATCTCAAAAATAAGCTTCTATTCATGTAAAATGTACTAACTAGATATACTCATATTAGTGATGAAAGAACACAACCTCAGGTAGATCAATCGGTAGCGCATACGACTGTCAATATCAGGGTCGTGGGTTCGAGCCCCACGTTGGGTGAATATATTTATATTTTTTTTTTTATTTTTTACATTGCTTTCTTCTAACGCTTACATTTAAATTAATTTTAATTTTATTTAATTCATTTAAAAAAAATTATTAGTTAAAAAAAGTTTAAATACTGCTCTTTATCGACAAAAACTTTTGAACGGTAACTCCGAACATCATGAAATTTGGACACAACATTCATCTCGGTAAACTAAGATGAATGTGTGTACTCATGTCCCTTCCTCCCCATTCGTTCTTTTGCACCCGGGTGAAACCGGGCGGGACCGCTATAATATATATAAAGAATATATTATAATGGCCTTAGTTGCTGATTCGCTTATTTTGTTTTTAAAATAAAAAAAAAAAAATATATTATAAAGAAAATCCGGCTTCTGTTTCTGATGTAGGCACTTGGTGTTTGATTTCCTTCCGAAGTCGTCCGACATTTATAGAAATTTTATTTTATTTATTATAATTGGTCAAAATGTCAATATTCTCTAAATTGGGTAGAATTTTAATGCTTGTTCTTAACTTGAAAGATACAATGTTTGGGTATTATTTTATTTGTGGAAGAAACAGTTTCAAAAGGTATGTTCCGAGCAGACAGAAAACGGTAACGAAACCATCATTGTCATGCGCAGCTAGTTAAAACGTGTTCCAAAATAGATACAAACAGTTTTATTTTAGCCACTGCGCACGCGGGTGACGGTTTCGTTACCGTTTGCTGGGTGCTTGGACCAAACCTTATAGCTAGCATATGATTGGCTGCGCGAACTCAGGTTGTTTGCGCTTGTGCCAGATTGATTTTAGAGAAAAAATGACCTCTGGGACAAGACATCAAATGCGCCGACATCAAGTGCAGTTATTGTACCTAATCACGAACTGCTTCTATGCTGCGGTTGTAACCCAAGAATTGTTATACTTAAAAACAGTGTAGGTGTTTTTAAATGTTAAACTCGCTCAGTGTAATCAGTTTACTAGCCAAGTAGCAGATTGTAAACTATTTGCGAGTAAAGTTGAAAGCCGGTCAACTTTACTCCTCGCTACTCGCTGGCGTTTGAGATTGTTAGCTAGTAAACTAGCCGTGTGTCATCCATAGTTGCTAGTGAACTAGATGCGTCTTGGTAGTTTCTGGTTTCAGTGTCTACAAAATGTCGACGGAAGTAGTTCGTGCGGGAATCGTTATTTTAGGTCATGCTATCAAAAAGGAGTTAAAAAAAAGAAAAGCACAAATTGAGGCAGAGAAGGATGTGGGTGAAACCATGGATAGAAAGACGTTGGAAATATGGTGCAGCGACCAGTTTACTGAAAGAGTTGAAGGACGAAGATCCTTTGGCTTATCGCAATATTTTGAGAATAGACTGTACCCATTTTAATGATTTACTGCAGATGGTAGATGGAATGCTAAAAACAACGACAAATTCACAATACGTGGTTCGTTGGCTAGTGAGCGAGTGAGAAGTTTGTGTGTCATCATCTGTATCTCAATAGCCAACTCGCCCGCTTCTAAACTCGCCAACAAGCAGCTTGTAATTGAGCCTTTACATACTGTTATGTAGATTCACAGCTTTGACAGTATAGTACGCGCCACGGATCTAAAAGGTTCGGAAGCTAGTCACAAACAGCGTTGCAAAGGCACATTTTAGAGCCGTTGATACTCCTACCACCTCCCAACTACCTGGACGGAACGTGCGCTCGTCCGTGATTGGCCGTGATCGATCGTTGCCTTTGTCACTTGTCGCTTTCCTGCTTTAAAAAACAGCCGAGTACGCTATTGTCAAGTTGTTATTGCTATGTTAGTTTTGTTGAGTTCCGAGTTTGTAGTTTTTCAACAGACTGTACAAGCGCAAGCCTGAATTCGCATCTAGCTTCCGAGCCTTTTAGATTCGTGGCGCGTGCTATAACTTGGAACAAGAACATATTAAAGCGGAAATTAGTCCGTTCACCCTAGGATAATAATACGTAAAAAAAAACGTTAAGAAGTAAATAGTATAGGCGCCAGACGATGTTGTACGCGCATGCTATTCGAATTCTGCTTTACCACTGGAATTCTTAACATTTCAAAACGAGTTTTTACCGGATACTATACGTATACAACTACACACATCCAAATAGATTGTTTTCAAATATTACTTTGCAAACTAGTATCGATATATCGTTCAGTCTATATCGATATTATTCTTATAGCGATATTAATTTAAAAAAAAATATAGCCAATTGGGCGACGGGACCATTCCAACTTCAAAATGTTGACATTTGATATACCTACCTAGTATAATAAAGAAAATCAAATTTATGGTATCACGTAAGGTGACGCGGGTAATGGTTAGTGTTCAATATGATATTTGTTATTCGTTGCAATGGTTGCCTACGCATAATATGTTCCACGTCATGTAAAAATTAATCAAAGCATGCTTAACTAGTTTATTTCTGACAGATCTACAAAACAAGAGAACAAGTGATTTTTTTTAATTTTCAAAATATTTCCGAAACTAGTTTAGAAAAAAATTTTTTAACAAAACTTTCTTGAAAAAATAAATGGAATAATGAAAAAGTATCCCTCCATTATTATATAAAAAACAACGTTATAGGATATATCGTTTTGCGCATGCAAAACAATAGGGCTCTCCGTATTTGCATACCAAACATCCTCCCAAAATTTGGTTTCAATCCGTTCATCCGTTTGACCTGCATCAAGTTCACATACAAACAGACGCTCAGAGTTTTTCCAAAAATATGTTTTTTGGATTCAGGGGACCTAAAAACGGCAAGATATTGTAAAATTTTTGAAAAGTGATTTTTGACCTAAACTAGTACCATTCCCCACTTGAGAGTTGGAATGGTAAAATGAGTGCGTGTAACCTTTACGCCCGGTTGAAGTAAAACTTTTTTGACGGTTGTGGCAGATATTAAACTTAAAATAATACAAGCACGTGGATAGTCACAATAAAATACAAGGTTAGAATATTTTGCGTCAGCTGCATGTAATTCGTGTAAATGCAAATAATACACACCAATAGGATATCATTAATTACATTTCGTTTCAACCGTCGTTCGGGAAATATTCGTTACGCCATGTTTAAGCTGTGTTTCGTCGACCTGCGCTGGCGTTTCGGTCTATCACAAAATTGGTTTGCACCCGTAGCTATGCTTCACTTTTTGTTCAAGATGGTGTCTACAAATGCGTTTTGATGCTGCTATCTGTCAGTCGATGCAGAAACTGCGTAAATTACTGAACGTCACTTCTGTCCGAAAAAAGATCTGAGTCTCTTAAATTGCGCCTAAAGACGTTTTACTTTTAAAAAAATGGTTTGTTTGTTTGTTGTCGAAAATAAGAGAATACATGCTGTTTCAATTATTGACAGATTATAACTGAATCAACTATTTCAAAATAATTGGCAGTGATGTCACTGCCAATTCTTTTGAAACCGTACTATAAGTATCTATTAGAGAATAAAAATAGACAGCTTATTTTAAGATAACATCATCTTATCCAATACACGTTTAGCTTGACTCTATCTAATCAGATGTCACTCACCCTACGCATAAAACTGTGCAGTCACTTGTTGTGAATAAAACGAACTTCACCATTTGATCAAAACCCTTTTGAATCAATAAAGACATTATTATTATTATTATTCTGTGTTTTACATGTATTATCAACAATAACTGATCAGACAGACTGGGATCCTGTTCATCCTAACTTCAAATTCTAGGGTCAGTTATTTTTTCGAATAAATGTCTTCTTTAATAGAATTGTTTCGTGCTCTCTTCAAGTTCTCATTTAGAATCAGATAATAAAAATAAGATTCTGGGCAACTATTTTAGAAGTAAATCTATACCACTATAATAAAGCTGGGAGTTTGTTCGTGTGAACGCGTTAATCTCAGGAAATACTAATCCGATTAGAAAATTTCTTTTTGCATTAGGCAGCCTGTTTATTCAGGAAGGCTCTATGCCATAATATAAAGTTATGCAATGACCCTAAGAAGTGCGGGCGTGCGGCGGCGGCGCGTTGAGTCGGGAACCGGTTGGCCGCACGCCGAGAACCGAACAACACCGAAAAGGGCCAAACTGTGAATGCCCAGGTCAGCGAGGTACCATGCCGTACAGCTCAGTCATGTGCGACAGTTGTGCTTCAGCGAACTAATTTTGGTAGATTCTTTTTGGTCAATTTAACTGAAAAATTCTATGACAATCTAAATAGGTACGGGCGAAGCCTGGCCGAGTCACTAGTATCATTAAAGAAAGTCAGTATTTCGGATTACTAATTTTTGAACCTATAACTATTGACGCCAAGCTCTATAACAATTATTACAGAAAGTTTCGTGGAAAAAAAGTTTGTATGTTACCAGTTTATCCATAAATAGCTTTATTACTATATCTATACATTATTTATTGCATTTGTGTTATATAAATTATTATTCAGCGTGCGTAAGGCTTCAACATTCAAGTTTGTGAGAAAAATTGCATTCTTTTTTCATTGTCAGTTTATAAAAAAATGGATTTCACATACCACACGTTGCAATTAATGTTGTTAAAAAACGGTCTTTCAGTAGGAATGAAAAATATCCTCCGATAATTTCTCGCTATAACATTATATGTAAATTAAACTCGCATTGAAAGGTGTGTTTGAGGAAAGAGTGAACTTTATTATAATTGTAAATGTGTCAATAAGGAAAATGTCTTGTTATCTTCGCAAGCATACTTACCGCCAATAATGTAATTTATCAAGCGTCAATAAACTTACCTAAAACAAAAAGAAACACAGTATAAATATATGTAGTATAACTAATTAAACGCGGGTCAGACACTGACCCACGCAGGCTTTTTAAATGACCCACGTGTTTATTTCTATATAAACTCATTTTTGACGAAAACCGAAATCAGTCGGAACTTTTGCAAAATCATCAAGCTTATAGAAAAAAACAAGCGGAATCCAATGAGCATAAACAAACGTCTGTATGTCTTTTAGTTTAGAAGTTATTTGCGTTTATAGTTTTCAGAAAATCATATAAAACCTTCGAATGGCCGTAGTTTTCAAACCAATAGAGATACAGCGTTTGCTTACGCTCATTGAATTCACCGTAATTTTGTCTGTAAACGTTCTCAATTTCAAATGTATATTAAAAAATTCGATTTTTTCAAACAAGTTCCAGATTTCACTACTTTTCATGACCGTTATATTTTGCAACTGGACTTGGTCGTACTTTAGATCTGATCATTTTTTTTTAAGTCAGACATTCACAGGAAGAACTTGGCCTCTTTTTACAGAAATGTTGTTTATTGAGAAGTCCACTGTAATTACATTGCTGAGCAGTGGCGGCGTGTGAACATTTTCAATGGGTGTCTGCAGGCTCAACCGGAGGTACCTTCTCTAACACAGGCTATGAATCAGTAAGAGGAGTAGCCGTGTGTCGTGTATCATGTGTGTACGACATACGTACCGCCGAGTCAGAACCAACAAAGACGTTACCTGAATGAGATAGATTCACATTTAGCATATGAGCGATAGATGCTTATTTAGTTATTTGTACTAAATAATTTGATCTAAATAACACGCTATAACTTGTGGCCTGTGGGTCAAGAGTTGCACGGTGTACACGGGAGGTATATTTTGATTTTGACGTTTCACGTGCTGCTTCGAAGCGCAGAACATAAAAAGTCTGCCACACAGAACACACACGAATTTGTGGTCTGCCTGCGGTGACTGTTAAACTTAAGTGTTGATTGTGTAACTATTAAACTATTTCCGAACATTAAATATTGGTAAAATATGGAAAATATAATTCGTTCTAAAATTATGAAGTACCTAAGATATTGGTTGTTCTGCAGCTCTACAGCGCTCATAGAGGAGCCGCCACTGTTGCTGAGTAAACTTTGGTCTGGAGAAATTGCAGCTGTATATATGTATTATAAATCAGTCCACATGAATGACATAAAAGTAGTTTTATTGACTAATGAATAATGTAAGTAATAATAATAACGTAATCAGTAATAGTATCCCCTAGCAGCGGTGATTTCACTCTGTGGATAAAAGCTTGTCTTTTGAATTTTAGAAATATGATAAATGAATCACTTTTAAGACAATTGATGTTATATATTATTAATTTATAATGAACTCGCTAAAGAAATAATTTAAATGTGTCAGATATTCATTTGATCTGAAAATAGTTGTTTACTTTATAATAATTTATGAGTTTAACAACAACTTAAATACAAATACATTAAATCTTAACTTTGTGATTGTAAGTTTTTACCGAAATTTTGACTTAGATATAAAGTTTATAAGATGCTTAGACATTTCAAATTTTTTGTCTATGTGCCTGTTCCGTGTAAACTTAAAAACTGATGAACCGATTTTAATCAGAATTTCACTACAGCATTAGGGATTAGGATAGGCTACAATATCATCGCGTTCTGCTAAAAATCTAGCATTAATGAGGGACGCCACGAAGTAAGCTCAATTTAAAAAAAAATATGAACATTTCGTTGAAGTTCCCTTTTCACTTCTATATAAGGAACACACGATTTCCATCAGTTCTCAAATGCATTAATGTTTTCAAAAAACAAAACTTACATATACCTAAACCCAGGGCACGTTCATAATTTTTCCGAATCAAACCAATATGAGTTCATATGTTTACACATCGACTCTCGTGACTACAACGTTAAACAAACTTCTTTTTAGGGTTCCGTACCTCACAAGGAAAAAAAAGGAACCCTTATAGGATCACTTTGTCCTCCGTCTGTCAAGACTCTTGGAAATCAAAACCTATAGGTTACTTCCCGTTGACCTAGAATCATGAAATTAGGCAAGAAGCAATGTCTTATAGCACAAGTAAAGGGAAAAATCCGAAAACCGTAAATTCGTAGTTACGCCACAAAAAAAATTGTTTAAACCACAACAACATGCTACGCACGTATACAGTAACAGTTCTCACAGAAAACAAGCGTTTATACAGCACAAAATAAGAAGTCTCGCATACAACACGGTACGACAACTAGGCTATCAGATATAGCCACGAGTTACAATACAGTTCAGTAGTCCATCTGAACTCATTGCAATTACACGCTTAGTTGGTAAACTGACCGCGACATTTGTCGATGTACGGGGACAACAGTTTTTCAACGACTATAAGCGGGAAAAATCTTCGAGACTCGATTCCCGTGATGGACGAACTGTTTACATACCTACAAGTTTGTACGGAACGCTCGGTGCGCGAGCCCGACTCGCTCTTGCGAGTTTTTCTAATTTGAAGTACCCACGTGTCTGATATTGACCTCTAGTTATCATTTGCAATTTATTATAGATAGAAGAGGATTTTGTTTTAACAACTGTATAAATATTAAATTTCATTTATCTGGATATCGTATTCTAATAATATTAAATACGGTTGCATTTTATCGATATGAAAAAGTGTCTCTTGAGCTGGCTGATAAAGTTAACTACCCACGACACCCTGAATTGATTAGATAACGCCCAAGTCTCAAGCACATTACAGGATTTATTCATTAGTCAGCAGGATATAATGCCGCAGGGAAGTTCCGACCTTGGATATTTTGCGTTAAAATGTATATTGGATTGACCATCGATTTTATAAAAACACGTTTAGGTGCAATTCTTATTATTTACATAAATGAGATTTTTGACGTGATAACGTCTTATAAATTGATGAATCACCAATCTTATAAATTGATAAAACACCGGCTGCATGCACGAAAAAGTGTAACGTTCCTAACGGTCGTAACGTTCCTAACGCGTAATGTTCCTAACGCGTAACGTTCCTAACGCGTAATGTTCCTAACGCGTAACGTTCCTAACGCGTAACGTTCCGCCTGACCCTGTGCGTGCTTTTTGCTAATTTCTCGCTCAATTTAAATCAGATCGGTTTGAAACCAGTCTTAAACGAAAGAGGAGAACATTTTACATAGATTTCGTATAACAGAATTTGCCTAAACAGTTTTTTTATACAAATTTATATAGAAAAATAGTTGTATAAATGCAATGTTGTCTAATGCATGACGCGACGCGGTCGGTCGTCTTTGTTTGCCGTACATGGAAATTAGAAAATAACGTATGTCTTGTCTTAACATGAAAACGGCTGCATTTCTAATGCTTAATTCAATTTTTTGACATTAGTATTTTGTGAAATGCAACGCCTTCTAAGTTAAGTATTGGAATAACTAATTATTATTAGAACATAATACTTTGACAGTTGCAAACGTCACTTTTGACATTTCTTATCATTCCGACACAAAGGATAAGCGGATTGAAACCAAATTTTGGGAGGATGTTTGATATGCAAATATGAAGTGGCCTATTGTTTTTGGGGAACATTGGCGCATGCGTAAAAGAATATATCTCTTATAATGATGTTTTATATAATAATAATATAGTTTTTAAAACGGTTTTTACTCTATCTATTTTTACTAGAAATTTTTGTAAATTTTTTGGAGAAAATCGGCGCATGCGCAAAAGAGATACATGCCATAGTTGTTTTTTATATAATAATAGTGTACTTTTTATAGTGTTTTATTATTCTACTTAATAAAATTGACCTAAATTTGAAGCGAAAGATGCAATATCATAGATTCGAATTATTATAATTATTATATAAATTTAGGTTATGTATTACGGAATACGTTATCACGTAAAACTATCGTCCGTAAACCGACTTTACAGACAACCAATTTTTTGCTTTTCATTTCGTCACGGAGAAATGGAGTTATAATAATACTTAGTACCTACCAAATAAATGAATATTTTTTTATATTTAACATCGGCAACTATTACTGAAAAATAAAAAAACAAACATTATATACTAGCCGCTATCCGCGGCTCCGCACGCGATTGAAATGAAACACGGCAGCGACAACAGTAGTGAAGCTCCACCGTATTAGTCTTGTCTCACGGAACGGTGCCCCGCATATTACATGTGAATTTTGAAATCATCTCCTATTTTACCCCATTGAGGGATGATTTTACAAAAACGCTGAAACACTTTATTTCTTACCAAAATACTATAAATGTAAATTATCACATCCGAACCTTGCGAAATGAAGGGTTCCCCATACAAAGTTTCATCTCCTATTTCACTCAGGTTTTTTTTAAACAAAAGGTAGTCTATGTTCTTCCGCAGAATTCAATCTTGCCAAATTTTTTTGAAATCTGTTCAATGGTTTAGGCGTGAAAAGGCAACAGACAGACAAAAAGAGTTATTTTTGCATTTATAATATTAGTATGGATTATACTATAAAACAAAAATGAGTGATTCCCTGAATATTATGAATGCGACAAAAATAATTGATATCAAGTTTCAAAAGTGCGGAAAGAATAATAGATCGACAACACGAAATAATTCTTATAAAACGGTGATCTTACTTTTTGTAGTCAATGAGTTCGTTCTATTAAGTAGGTACATATTAATTTGATTCTTTTTACAGTTTCGAAACATGATATTAGTTATTTTTGTCGCACTCATGAACTTCAAGTTTACATTATTAATGTTTCTTTAGTTATAATCTTATATTCATTCATAATGCTGCATGTAATAAGAATCCAGGCTTATATTCATTTGTTCGATTTCATATCACATTCTGGAAGCAATAACCGCAAAGGCAGACTTATAATGTACATCGATCCCAGATAATATATAGAGATTTGGTTTACAATAAAAAGTATTATCGAACATTTGTCAGCGAGTTGGCTACTGTCAGATCTTTAGGGTGTTTTGTACGTTGCCATCCGTCCGGGTCACCCGGATTTGTCCTCTTTTTAGAGAGCATCTGAGCGGGGTTTTGTTTTTACAGTTCGGATTTATAAAATTTTCACCCTGTACTGCACGGAAAAGTTTTCGACCAAGCACTATTATTTATTAGATCCCAGTTGAAAATAATATTTTTTCGTTATATTTTTTTCGAATTTTTAACACTTATACTGAGATGGGGTACAAGGTATTATATAATTTCATTAATAAAATAAGAATTTTTTGGCAATTGTGACCGGGTTTTGAGCTTCTTGTCCAATAGTTTATTGACTTTACAGATGGCAACCCTAATATGGGGGAATGTGTCTTCAAAATTATTGTCAGTCTGTCTGTAAAACTATCGTTAGTAAATTAATTTACTGACTTTTAGTATGCTTTGAAAAGTTTACAATTTTTTTAAACAATAATTTGGAACCCACAGGAATGATGAGACCTCTGGTGAGAAATTCGCCGAACTGTCCTAAGGGGAGTTTTTGATAGGTAATCTATGGAGGCATGAGGTAAACATTGATTTAGAAAAGCATGATGGAGGCTAGGTTAGCCTCCATCATGCTTTTCTAAATCAATGTTTACATGTCAAAAACCCCCCTTTTGGGACAGTTCGGCGCATTTCTCACCATTGGTCTCACCATTCCTTTGGGTTCCGAATTAAAAAAAAATATATATATAGAAAAATGTAAAGGTATCAATGGAAAATTCAACAAAATGGATAAATAATATTATGAAGGTAAAATATATCAAATAAAAATATACCAATCAAAAAACACTACAGCCAGACGTCACCCTATTAATTTTATCAGTGTTGTAGTTTAGAAATTATTGCAAAATCATGTTTTTAATGAGAGCAATAAATACTCAACAAGATAAAGGTAATGCCACAGATTTGGAAAAATATCACTAGCGTACAATGCCGCCATATTATTCTGTTGACAAAGATCAATTTACATTAGATAATATACATACACAGAATTGTGTATTAACGTGTACATTATTGGTATCTCAAAAAAGCAGACGTAGAGTTCACTAAACGACACATTATGCTGTATCTTTTTTCTATTTTTCAATTTTAAGATTCCATTTTTTTGTTTTTGTTTTAAGAAAGAGAATGACAAAACCAACAAAGAAAACTTTGATTTAATCGACGATATTTTTTTAATATCGTTTCCGAGATAGTGTTCCTGTACACCAGGCATGTCATACTCATATGATATTGCGGGCCATATTATCTACTTTGTACTAAGTAGAGGGCCGCATGTTTTTAATGTTAAAAAATATTAATAAAATACGATTGTTAGAATGATTATATTATTAAATTCAATGGTTTTTTTAACGTCTCGGCGGGCCGCAATCACTGTATTGGCGAGGCCGCATGCGGCCCGCGGGCCGCGTGTTTGACATCACTGCTGTATAACACGATAAAACATTCGTAACATTTATAAACAAACTTTACGCAACGAGTTCGTAAACGTCTTATCAAAGCGCAGGTCTGCGACGCATAAAAATATGATAACGAATTATTAGATTTACAACAATCAGGTGTATAATGTTAACAAGGTCTCCCCTTAGCTACGCTGTGACCTTCCAAGGTAAACAAACTATGTATTATCACATATCTTTGTTTGGCAAATAGAAAATCCGTGTTTATGACGTGTTTTGAAAATTCCGGTGCAAAGCAGTTAATATTTTTTCTTTTTGGTTTTCAGGTAATTGTATTCAGATTGTAATATAAGTATAGATACTTTTTGATAAGTATTTTTCCACTATTTTGAAATTTATGTAAAACAAAGTGGGTGCAATAAAATATAGATCTGTTTTATCAATCGTATATAATAGCTAAGAAAATTATATAAATTTCCACCAACAATAATACTAATAATAATAATAACAATAAGCCAATGGGATATCTTAAAAATAGGCAAACATTACTTCTAATATGGCAGGTTAAAAAAACATGAGTGCGTGTAACCTTTACGCGAGGGGGTTGAAGTAAAACTTCTTTTAATTTATAACAATGAATAATATTAATCAATATGATTATATTCCTATACAGCATTTTTTTCTTTTTAATATTCATTCACAAATCAAATCACTCCTAAATTAAATTACGTTGGCTATACTTATTGGTTGGCGTCCGTTGCTATGTTTCACTTTTCGTTCATCCGTTTCGATGTCACCATCTAGCTGAAACTGCATTGTTTATTTCGTTTGAAAAAAAAATTGAGTTACTCTCGAGTCACGCCTACAGAAGTGTTACTTCAAAAAGTTTTTTTTTTTTAAATCAACAAAAACTTGATGATTTTATAATAATGTATAATGATTTTATTTTCTGGAATTTATAAGACACAAAAAATCATTATTGACGTTTTTCAAGATTAATAAAAACCGGTTGATGTGTTAAACCTCTTGCGTCAGATATTAGTTAGTAATTAGTTAGATATATAAATTATTATAATCATTATCAAAATACGACGTTTACAACAAATATTATTCACGGAGGCATTTACGCAGCTAGGTAAGTATAATTAATTATTGTTTTTCTAACTGATATTCAAAACAATAAACTTGTTTATTTTTATAAATTAAGCAATGCAACGAAAATTCTCGACAAGCTCGTAATCTATCACCTAGGCGCCAAATCTCTTTCGTTTCTAGTCCGGCGTCTGAACTTGCTTTGAGCAAATTCTACCAGATTTGCTTCTGAACTAATAGCTCTGAGCGAATTCTAACAGATTTGCTTCTAAATTATCAGATGTCGCTATTTGGTACTAAATAGTTTTTTTTTGCTTCTAAACTAATATATTTAAACAAATTCTATCAGATGTCGCTACATGTTACTAGAACAGGTTTTTTTTTTGAGAAAACAACGTAATTTTGTACAATTTAATAAAAAACTATCCTATGGTCTAAGTTGGATCAAACAAGACTCATTTGCAAAATTTCATTAAAATCGGTTCAGTGGTTTTAGCGCGTGACACGAGAATTTTATATACACATAAAGATCAAGATGTAAAAATGTTTGTTTATATGTAGGGCATAACCTTTGCAACTACTAAACTGATACTAATTTCTTTTCACTAATAAAAAGCTACACTATCCCTGAGTAATATAGGATGTATTTTATTTAAGTAAATATAATTTTTTGGTTTGAAATTTCAATATTTGTAAATTAAGAAAAAAACTTTTTAACAAAAAAATTAAACCGCCGAAAAACTGAAAAGCAAAAAATAATAAATCTAAATAATTTTGAGTCGGCGTCAACAATCCTTCGCCGGAAATCTCTGAGCGTTCACGAAGTTAATGTCAGCGACAGAGCAACCCGAACGGGCACCGTCTTTGCGAGTGGTCGTGTGGAGAGCGCATGTTTGAAATGTTAATGTTTATCGCTGGAGATTTCACGTATCATTGTTAATTTGATTTGGTTATTTCTTTTAGTGATCTTTGTTCATTGATTGTTTGACGCCGACTCAAAATTATTTAGATTTATTATTTTTTGCTTTTCAGTTTTTCGGCGGTTTAATTTTTTTGTTAAAAAGTTTTTATTTTATAATTTTTTGTGGCTATATAATTTATAATTGTAATACACAACTCAGCATGAAAATCTGTGAGTGAACAATCAATCATCCCCTGTTTTCCTACCCTTAGGGTTGGAATTTTTTTTCCAAATTTATATGGAACCAACTTCGGGGTATACCCTTTCCAATAAAAAAAAAATTATCAAAATTGGACTACTCTGTAAAAAGTTATGTGTGGTCATACATTACAATCAGTGAGTGAACAATCAATCATCCCCCGTTTTCCTACCCTTAGGGTTGGAATTTTTTTACCAAATTTATATGGGACCAACTTCGGGGTATACCCTTTCAAACAAAAAAATAATTATCAAAATCGGGCTACTCTGTAAAAAGTTATGCGTGGTCATACATAAATAAAAAAAAAAATATATACGCGTCGACTTGAGAACCTCCTCCGTTTTTGTTTTTCGTCGGTTAAAAAGCGCTGCTTGCACTGACCAAAATGGTTACTGTTGTCGCTACTGAGCAGGGCGAAAGCCTCACCGCTGTTGTCAATCGCGTGCGGAGTCCCGGGGAGCGGCTAATTATACTATTTCTTTCGTTGTAGCAGAGACACATTTATAATAAAAATTAATTATGGATTTAAAACAATGATTTTTATTAAAAAAAAGAATATGCTATTTAAATTGAGTGATATAAATCAGAACACAATTGTGATGATATTAATAAATAACTGCTTATTTTTCACAGACTTTAGTTTAAAAACGTAAAAAAAATCCGCTGGATATTATTTCTCTGATATTAAAGGAATTGAAAATAAGAAAATTGATGACTATTCAACAACATTCATTTTTATGATGAATTTATTTTGAATATGATTATTGAATGCGAATAATTTTTCATATGAAGGCAGCGCTGCGTAATTATCATGCTGTTCAAAAAAATAAAAACGATTCATAATTTGTCATAGCTCTTTCTCTCTCAGTAAGATATTTTAGCTCATACCGTATGCAAAAGTTATTGTGTTAAGTTGGTATTAGTGAACCACTCTGGAGGTCGATGACACACGTGATTAGAATTTGCTAAAACATTTTTTTGTTCTCGCACACTTTTTGTTCGAAGAATCTACAGACACAAAAAAGTAAGTGCGTGAAATTTTACGAGCGGTTGAAGTAAAACTTCTTTAATATTAATATTTATTTCTGTCATATATTTATTTGTATTATTATTATTTATTTAATATTTTTGATATACTAAATTTTACTTATTATAGTTATATAATAATAAATATTAATTTTTATAAACCATAATTGTTATAAATGTAATTATGTATTTCCGTCAAACGCAAAACCTTTCGTTCAAGATAGTTCTACAGATGCGATTTGATGCCGCCATCTATTAGTCGACGTCTAATAGCAGAGGTGCGTAAACATGTTACTTTTGTTCAAATACTTCCGTCCGAAAAAAGTTTATTTTGAATTATGAAAAATAACTCTAATAATTTAGAGTGATGATATCCTGTTTAAATGTTGGAAGATTAAAAGGATGAATCCTGGTGGCATAGGATCGAAGAACTAAGCAAAAACTGAAGGTTGTTTTATTGCATTTTATTGTCTGACGTTTCGGCAAACTTTATGTCATCTTCGGAGATGTTTTGTATTCGCAAAACTTTGTTTCAAGATACAAGTCAGATGGTACGTACGTCATTTGTTTGGATTGATCAAATAACTGCCACTGAAACAGTTAACCTACTTTTATAGGTATCAAGGTCCTCGTGTGGGTAGGTATAACCAAGTTGCGGAAATGACTTCTGCACTTATATTATGGGTTAATAAATTATTGTGACTTCAAGGTATACCTATACAAACCGTCGTATAGAATTTATACTGTCAGTACAGTTCCAACGTTAACAGATAAAGTTCAAGGTTTGACAGTAAACGCATATGATGATGAAATTTTCAAATTGATAAGTTCATGTCGATCACTGTGTCAACAAAAACATTATTTGTTTGAAGATTACAAAAAATAGTAATTTATGTATTTACAACACGTAGTGCATTTTTTTAAGTGCGAGTTGTGACATTATGAAAAATTGAGCGTCAGCAAGTTCTAACAGTCACACGAGCCATAATAGCATAACGTTCGAGACACATACTGCATTTGTTGTACGTACCGCCTATAAAATAGCTGATATTGACTTCATAATAATATTTTTGACATCTATATAATCTATATCTATTATTATCTATAAATATAAAATTCCCGCGTCACAACTTTGGCCGCGCTAATCTCCAAACCACTGAACAGATTTTAATGAAATTTTGTAAATGTGTCTTGCTTGGTGCAACTTACGCTATAGGGTAGTTTTTATTAAATATTTTGTACAAAATTACGGTATTTTTTCCAAAAACCTGTTTGTTTGATTCTGAACTAATATTAGTTCAGCAGCAAAAAAAAACTGTTTTAGTACCAAGTAGCGACATCTGATAGAAATCGCACAAAGGTATTATTTCAGAAGCAAATCTGGTAGAATTTGCTCAAAGCTATTAGTTCAGATGCCGGGCCGCAAACGAAATACATTTTGCAGAATTATATCTGTCGCACTCGGGTGAAACCGGAACGGACCGCTAGTTGGTAGGTATATAAAAACACACCCATATTCGAATGCAACGTTGTGTCAAAATTTTAAAACAATCGGTGAAGAACTTTCAGAGATTGAAAATTTTGAATATAAATATGCACAGTGGTTGGGCGCTGACAACTACGATGTGGGGTGCATTAGGACGTATCTAACTCTATCAGTTATCGATCTAATGGTTTGTAATTTTTTTAATTATAGATATTGATACTATAATTTATACCCCTCGCGACATTATATTATATTGTATACGTTCCGGCTATAGACTTGCATTGTAAGCGACGCCGTTATACAAATATTATTATCACGCATTCGAAGAATGATTTTCTAGACGCGACAAGCGTGTCTGTGATTTTCCATTTTACTAGTGAAAACCAAACACAAACAGTATATTATACATCATTCTTTTGACAGACTAAGAAAATTTGACCTCTGCATAAGGTGTGTCATACGTATTTGAGAACATTGGATAGCAACGTACGGGAATCAGCAAGCGTAGTAAAGGCCCCTTCACACGATGCAGGACTTCCTGCTTGCTAGCTTGCTTGGAGTCTTGCAGGCAGCTTTGCACGCTACGCTGTTGAATGTGACGTCACTGATTGGTCCGCTGCTCGCTATCTTGCTATATTTGGGTGATAGGTTCAGTGCTATTTTTCATGCAGCTCTGCCTGCTAGTTTGAGAATTTGACCAATTATGAAGTCGTATATTATCACGTGATATCGTTTGACATTCGTTAAATGTGGTGTTGTTTGAAAAAGCTTCCAAGTGAACAGCGATAGGGCCAAAAGTTGTAAAATCAAAATGTAAATGGACTCAACAGGAAATAAGTTTTTGTTTTGATTTTTCTCTTCTCTCCCGAAGCTTTTCAATCATTATTAAAGTCATAGTAGCAATTCGTCTACGACGAATTATTTCTTGCACTACCATTACATCCATATTTAAATTTCAAATATAACTGTCAAGTGTCAACCTAGCAAAACAGCGAGCAAACAAGCAAGCTGCATGTGAAGCGAAACTAGCAGTGCTCCCTACCACCCACCAAGCAGGATACCATGCATGGCAGCCTGCAAGACTTCAAGCAAGCTAGCGAACACGAAATCCTGCATCGTGTGAAGGGGCCTTAAGACCTTTTTTTAAACGGCCGTCTCGAAAGATGACTGAAGAACTACTACAACTTAGCTATTAAGTCCTGTTCGAAGACCTACCACGTGGCGAAGATTGATCCTACTAAGACTTAGTTGAAACAATCCTAACAGGACTTTGTATAAAAGGAAACCTTCAAAGAATAGAACTATTTAATAGGGACATAAGATAGCGACAGTGCAACAAGGAGATTGGAACAGTGTAACTTATTCTGTGCCAATGTAAAGTCTCTGGATTGCAGATGACAGATGATTTATGGATGGATCCAGAAGACTATATCAACCACCCAGTTCAAGTAAGACCTTTTTCAAAGGGCCATCCCGAAAGATCACTGAAGAAATACTACAACTCGGTTACTAAGTTCTGTTAGACGGTCTACCACGTGGGCGAAGATTGTTCCTACTAAGACTTAGTTGAAACAATCGCGGTAGGCCTCCTAACAGGACTTCGTACTCTGAAAGGACAGCTTCAAAGAATAGAACTATTTAATAGGGACTTAAGATTCAGACAGTGCAACAAGGAGACGGAAACAGTATAACTTATTCTGTGCCAATGCAAATCTCCGGATTTATGGATGGGATCAGATTCTAGAAGACTATGTCATCCATCCACTCCACCGACTGTGCAAGCTAGTACAATGAACGAGGATACTGGATCGGGTGATATGAGAAATTGGGATATGGCACAATAAGCCCTAGAAACTGCAGGCTGCCGATGATAGTCGCCCAGCCATAGGTGTTATAACAAAGTATAAAGTTATTTAATTATTTTTTCGTGCTATGATGCGGCAAATAAGGATATAAAGCATTGTGTGGATTACTTTTTGTGCTGTAGTCAAAAATGTTGTCCATGAATATATTTTTTTGCTGATAACGATCAATAAAACAGCATCTATTTATTTCTCCAAGTACACAAAAAATTTGAGGGTCAATTAAACACTGGTTTGTTGACCGTAAGTGAACAAACTAAATAATAATCGTGTACATAATCAACTTCAAATTTTTATATAGCTAAATCGCATATTAACTGGATTAAACAACTAAAATATTTAGTGATAATATTTTTATCTTTATTATTTTGCAATTAGCTCTATTTGTTAATTTCTATACATCGTATCATTTAATTAAATTTTGATTTCTACAACAAAATAAAAGACTAGGTACTTAGTTTTCATAAAAATTTTAATCTTAAATACTCATTAAAACCTTTTATTTTTAGTGTGATGTACGCACGGATGATTTTTGTTTTGATTAAATTTTTAGACAACCAAAAAATATGTAAAAAACATTGTCATAAAGAAAATTGTTCATCTTTGTGTAATTTACACTTTCAGTTCTTACATTTTCTTTTTAAATATTTAACGGTAGTTAGATCATGTGTTTTTTTTTAAGTAACAATTATTGAAATTTGAAGCGTCTATAAATACTTTATAATATCTATCTAGTGTCTATCAAATAAGAAAACGTGTTACAACACGCTCAAAATAAAAACAAATTAATTAGTAACTCGCTAAAACATTCGAATGATTGATTTTTAATTTAGCACGACATCATATTGTTGATACTTTTATGACAGTGGAATTAAAATGAAATAAAAATGATAATAAAAATAAAGACACGTAACTCCATCACCAACATACAGAGGTAGACCGACAGGTGAGTTGATGATATGGTATATAGTACGTATACACGAATAGCAACACGGCAACTACACGTGACCCATTTGGAGCCTTGGGGTCTTGTATTATGTTCATGAACACCTTTACCAGCTGAACACCTACAGGTTATATCAAAAAAGTTTTGCACAACTTAACAAGCAAACACTAACAAAGCTTTCTTACTGTCTAAACTTTTATCTAGCGTGAGCCACTAACGAGATTCAAGTTTGTCGAAACTTCAGACAATAAAAATGCAATAAAAAAACCTTCAGTATTTGCAAAGTTCATTGATCCTATGCCACCAGGTTTCATCCTTTAATCTTCTAATATTTAAACAGGATCATCATCACTCTAAATTATTAGAGTTATTTGTCACAATTCAAGTTTTTCGATGATGAATGGATAATAACATTGAATAAAAAAATACAAGAAGGCAAAAGTGACGATTTATGGAGCCGAACGAACTTTTTAATAACAGAAAAATTCTTTCATCAACAAAATTTAATTAAAACTTATTACTTAAAAAAACGATGAGTATTATATAGTCACTCATTAAAAAGTATGTATTTTTGGCGCAGAGCAATATTGCGGCTTAGAATTGCTGGGAATGTCGTAAGAATAAATAAAAATTAGAAGCATAAATCGAAGGCGATGCTTTTAATGTGTCTACCAACGGATTCGTGACCTTGGTTCTAAGTAAAACATTAAATTTGATTGGTTTTCCATATTAATTTATTACGGTTCTGCTTTTAAAAAATTTGTTTTGCTATTGTGGTAAAGTTTGACCATGCCTATTATATTAAATAACTTATAATTTTGTATATATAGTTTTTATGTAATCACTGAAATGAATTGTATTTAATTTTGTTAAAATAGAAATAAAATCATTCTTAGTTAAAACTTAAAACTGTTGTTACTGAATACACTACAGTTATTGGCGCAGTCGGAAAAAATTATAATATTTTACTAAAGATGCCAAATGCACAAGAAGAGAACGCACCGCCGTCCTATATTGGACATATTATGGAATATAATTATATTTCATCAGAATTTTACGTTTTTAAAATAAAACTCAACAATTTTTTCTTAATAAATCAAATAACGGATGACGATTTAAAACGAGCATTTTTCTTAAATGCTTTAGCAGAAAATTCTTATAAATTACTGGAAACATTATGTGTACCTGATAAACCAGATTCGAAAAAATTTTCAGAGCTTATAAAGCTACTCGAAAAGCATTTAACTCCGGTTAAATCGAATTTTGCTGCGAAAATTGCTTTTTACGGAGCTCGTCAATCGGAACAAGAATCTGTCGCCGATTGGGGTGTAAGGATACAAAATTTAGTATCACCATGCGGCTTCAAAGGAGACACTTTGAAAACGGCTTTGCGCGACATTTTCGTCGTGGGGATGAAATCGGGACCGATCAAGGACCGTCTGTTAGAAAAGGATGGCAGCACAATCGAGTTGGCTAAGCTCAAAGAGATAGCGTTGGCAAGAGAGTCTTCAATAAAGGAGAAGACTTCAATGAATGCGTCCGTCCAAAAGGCAGAATCAGCGGAAATGTTCCACGCGCGAATCAAGGCCGATGGAGAGTCAAAGAAGGCGAAATGTAAGGTATGCGGGAGAACTAACCATAAATCGACTGATTGTAAATTTAAGAATCATTCATGTAATTTTTGTAAAAATGAGGGTCATTTAGCAAATGTTTGCCGAAAAAAGAAAGCTTTTTTAAAAAATAAAAAGAAAGAAACAGCACAAAATAATTATGTGGAAACTAATTCTAATAATAATAAAAATGATAGCGCATTGTTTAATTTAACTTCTCAAAATTCAGGGGTCAATATTTTTAGTTTATCTTTAAACATACAAGGTAAATTCATTATTTTTCAAATTGATACCGGAGCAGAATATTCTGTAATTTCAGAGAACTTTTACAAAGAAAATTTTTCAAATATACGTCTTATTCAATCGCAAATCGTATTACGTGATTACGCAAGTTTAACATTCAATCCTTTGGGTGAAATAATTGTCACAGCCAATTACAAAGATAAAAGTATAGAAATGAAACTATTAGTAGTAAAAAATGGTGGCCCGCCTTTGATAGGTCGTCGTGATTTAATTAATTTAAAAATAGGAATTTCTGAGTTGAATTATAACAGTACATTTGAAGCATCGTTGCAGGAATTAATTTCTAACTTCGAATCATTATTTAATGAGGGAATTGGAACATACACTAAAGATAAAATTGAATTAAATGTAAAACCTAGTACTGTTCCAAAGTTTTTAAAACCAAGGCCAATGGCTTTCGCGCTAAAACCTAAAGTTGAGAACGAATTGGATAGATTGGTAAAACTCGGTGTTTTGATTCCGGTCGAAAATTCGAAGTGGGCAACTCCCATTGTGCCGATTTTAAAGCCAAACGGCCAAGTCCGTATTTGCGGTGACTTCAAATGCACCTTAAATCCCGTTTTAAAAGAATATCACTATCCTCTACCGAGAATAGAATATTTATTCTCGCAGTTATGCAACGGTCAAAAATTCTCAAAAATAGATTTGAAAGATGCATACCAGCAGGTACTTCTTGAAGAGGAGTCTAGCAAGCTTACTGTAATTACGACCCACAAAGGTCTTTTCAGATACACTAGGCTACCTTTTGGAATTTCTGTCGCCCCAGCTTTGTTTCAGCGTATTATGGAGCAATTAATTATAAATATTCCCGGTGTCGCATGCTTTTTAGACGACATTATTGTGTCGGCTCCCAATGATGAAACACATCTTAAACGTTTAAAATTATTATTTAGTAGACTTCAGGAAGCAGGTTTGCGTATAAAAAAAGATAAGTGTGAGTTTTTCAAAGATTCAATATCTTATTTGGGTCATATTATAGACAAAAATGGGTTGCATACGTCACAGGATAAAGTCAAATCAATTTTAAAAGTTCGCGAACCTGAAAACGTAAAAGAATTGAAATCATTTATCGGAATGATTAATTTTTATTACAAGTTCTTACCTAATTGTGCTACATTATTAAACCCGTTATATAATCTACTGAGAAAAGATATTAAATGGAATTGGACTGTTGACTGTAAAAAAGCATTTTGCGATATTAAGCAATTATTAGCTTCTTCAAAGGTACTTGTTCATTTCAACCCAGAACTCCCTATAAAATTAACGGTTGACGCTTCTAATTCAGGTATCAGTGCTATTTTAAGCCATGTTTATCTAGAAGGGGAAAAAGTTATAGCACATCAAAGTCGTGTTCTTTCAAAAGCCGAGAAACATTACTCGCAAGTAGAAAAAGAGGCTCTTTCTATTATTTTCGGGGTTCAAAAGTTTTTTCAATACCTCTATGGACAAAAATTTTGTATTGCGACTGATCATAAAGCACTGTTATCTATATTTGGATCAAAAAAAGGTTTGCCGTGCATGACAGCAAGCCGACTTCAAAGATGGGCATATTTTTTATCTCAATTTAATTACGAAATTATATATGTCAAAACAGATAAAAATTATGCGGATTGGCTATCGCGAGCTACGACAAATACTGAAATTACCTTACCAGAAAATGATTGTGTATATCTTAATTATTTTAATGAGAGTAATATTATGAATCTAAATAGAGTAAAAAATGAAATTTTAAAAGATGATATTTTAAAAATAGTTTATAATTATACATTAAAAGGTTGGCCAACTGAAAAAGTTTCTTCTGAATTATTGCCTTATGAAAGAAAAAAGAACGAGCTTTCTATTGAACAAGGTATATTGTTATGGGGGTACCGAGTAGTTATACCTTCGAGTCTTAGATTGGACATTTTAAAACAATTACACTTAACGCATATGGGAATCGTTAAATCTAAATCATTGGCACGAAGTTATTTTTGGTGGCCTTCACTGGACAATCATATCGAAAATTTTGTAAATAATTGTGATGCTTGTCAGTATTATAGAAGTTCGCCCCAAGACTCAGAATTGGCACCCTGGTCATGGCCAACTGAACCTTGGACGCGAATACACATTGATTTTTTTGGTCCGTTTCAAAATAAATATTTTTTAGTGATTGTCGATGCTACGACTAAATGGATCGAATGTTACGAAGTATCTAATATGTGTGCAGACACAACTATTGATAAATTAAGAGAAACTTTTTCAAGGTTTGGCTTACCTAAATATTTATGTTCTGATAATCAAAAAACTTTTTTGTCAGACGAGTTTCAAAATTTTTTAAAAATTAATGGCATTCAGCATAAAACGGGGGCACCTTATCATCCGCAAACGAATGGCTTAGCGGAAAACGCCGTTAAAACTTTAAAAAACGCGATTCGAAAAGCATTGTTTAATGATAAATCAACTTCAATGAATACAATTTTAAATCGATTTCTATTTGACTATCGTAATAGTGTACATTTAGCAACCCAAGAGACTCCTGCTAAATTAATGTTTGGGCGTAAGTTAATGACTCGTTTTGATTTAATTGTTCCGTCCACTAAAAATACAGTAAAAGAAAAACAGGAAAAACAAAAATTAAATTATAATGGTACAAGAACTGTAACATTTCAAAAAAACGAAAATATACTGGTGAGAGATTATCGCACTAAAAAACCGTCTTGGCTCAAAGCCACTGTATTGAAACAAATTGGTAAAACCATGTTTCTATGCAAAACAATTGAAGGGAAAATTTGCAAAAGGCATAAAGACCAAATTTTAAAAAATGTACCTCTTATACCCGAATTAGAAACTTTAAACGTTAGAATGCGATCATCTCCCAACAGTATCGATGATAATATCAATGTTGAAGAAAATAACCAAAATGAAAATATAGATATCAGCTCGAGAGAACTACGGCGAAGAAGCCAACTTCTACCTCCAGTTCGATATCCAAATTTGTAATTATATATATATGTATTTAAATGAATTATTTTATTTTTTTTCTCTCTTTCAATTAAAAGAAAAAAATATAATTAAAGGGGGGAAACATGTGGTAAAGTTTGACCATGCCTATTATATTAAATAACTTATAATTTTGTATATATAGTTTTTATGTAATCACTGAAATGAATTGTATTTAATTTTGTTAAAATAGAAATAAAATCATTCTTAGTTAAAACTTAAAACTGTTGTTACTGAATACACTACAGCTATCATAGTAAGTACGTATTTAAAATGGAATAATAAAACAAGTAACTAGATAAAATAACTAAATAAAACGTCGCGCAAGAAACAAACCGCTGTAAACCCTTTTCGTTGCCCATACTTTTTAGGGGTTCGAAGGTGTCCACACTTGTTTTTTAATTTTTGGAACCCTTCCACAGAGTACCTCTAGAATTGTGTGTAAAAAACCGATTGAAAAAAGCACTTTTAAAATTCTACGTTTGGGGGCCACAATTTTACTTCTTGCCCCGGGGCCCCCGAGGTGCTAGTTACAGCACTGGCAAACACAAAAGCGACCACAAAATCCAGCGCCACAGCACGCTTGAAACCTAGCAGCCAAATCTAGCAAGGAATCTAGCGGCAAAACCATGGTCTCGTGTGCAGCGATCTTAAAGCTCAGAGAGTTGCACTATATATATATGTCGCCGGGATATTGTCAAATCCGTGATTTTGTAATTTCACTAGTGAAATTACAATATCACGATTGACAAAGATTCGTGATATTATAATTTCACTAAGTGAAATTATAATATCACGGGTTTGACAATATCCCGGCGACATATATATTATAGGTATTTATATTGATCCATGTGAAAACGTTCTTAAGACATGTGCATGTTTTGAAACAGTCTGTATATGACACATGACAACACGACGCGTCTATATAGGAACTCCAACGGTAGGTGAGGAGAGGTGCATAAAATATAACATAATAATATGTACAGTCAGGTAAGACCTCTACGCTAGGTAGCCGATTGATGACCTCAAGACAGTGTTAAGTCTACGAACGAGCAAGTTGGCCATGGATGCGGCTGGTCAACCCGAAATCACACAAAGACGAGCGTGCAGTTATTCGAATTACATTTATACATATACCATTTTACTGTTTGTTCTCGTATTCTGCAAGTAAATATCTAGATATATATTTAAAATCCAAGCCGTTTTCTTTCGACAGGCCTTCAGCGGTTCCCACTCAACCGATTTACACTTTTTTTAAATAAACTTTTACTTAAGTTGTTACAAATCTTGCGAGTCGATTTTGACGCACTTCCGGTTATCCGATTGTGTTGAAATTTTGCATACACGTACAGTGACGGTGACAATACACTTCAGCGATTTCAATAGAGTTGAGGAATTAATAAATTTTTAATTATTACTGTCTGTCCAGTATATATCAACAACACACAAATAGTTATACGTAAACCTACATGACAATACACTATTTTTTCACAAATAGAATTTCAGTTCCAAAAGTCAAAATAATTCTAAATATTTGTTTTTCATATTTCAGTTAAACACATGTATTTTCAACAGCGATTTTAATTTGATATTACTTACGTTTTTATCAGTCTCCGCAAAGTGTCTCCTCCTGTGGTACTCAGCTAATGGAAAAACACATTTGATTACGTTTAACCCCAAATTAATAAAGGTTTTTTTCTGATTATCCACGACTACCACAAAGTGAGGGTGACTGTGAAGTTGAAAATACAGGGTTCGATTAGTCCTGACACGTGGAAAATACATAACTTTAACAGGTATACATTTTTTTGGTGTCAAAAATAATTCTAAACTTGATACGACTCTGTCAATTGCGGTGAATTTCGATTATTGTATGATATAAAAGAGTCAATGTCTTATGTCAGTGACCGTTTGAAATGGAGGGATGACCGCAGTATCTTTGCTAACAATCTGAAGATGTATTAATAGACATAATACGCAATCATTTGATTGGCCAGCAATCAGTGTGCCTTTTATATATGATCGTTTTAACCTTATTATTTCTGTTTACCTTTTATGCTCTATAGACTATAATGCAGGCTTCGTTAAAAATTTATAAGGTCACTAACCGTCAAGGTTGTCTAGAAGTAATGCCGATTCAAAATTTTATTTAATTAAATTTTTAATTATAAAAATCAAATACAAATTACACTTTCACCAATTGGACCTGAGAATTGGAGTTGGTAAAAGAGAAGTCATAAATGTGAAAAAAAGCCAAGTCCAATACAAAGAACAAGTGGAGTGCCGGTTTTGCACTTAGTAGTGAGGTCTAAGAAGGTATATAATTTTACGAAACATTTTGCAATTTATTTTCTTTTGACATGACCAGAATTGATAAAATATAAGGAAAAAACAGTGAAGATAATATTAAAAAAACATTTGCAAAGCTTAATATTAGACTTATCTCTTCTTTTATTTAGTGATAAGATTGATACGTAATTAAAATCTATAGAAAACAATTTTCTAGACGCCAAAAAAACTTCACTGAAGGTCGACCACAATGTACAAATATTATGCAAGTTCAAAAAAAAACAATTGATGAATTAATTGATAATTATTATAGCCATCAAATGCTCTTTTCATGTATGGATTAGTTGAGCTGTCATTAGTATTTAATTAATAAAAAATACACATAAATATGCATGTTACATAAAGTAACACACTACAAAAAAACATTCCTGAGACATTTCGAGAAGCGATCTAACTTCGATTTAGGGAACACACGCTGTATATCCAGTCAGTTCGATCTGACATGACTAGAGAATACAATCCCGACCGTGTTTTTCAATCACGGAATTACGGGATTTTTGATGCGTAATCCCGGGACTATCCCGGGATTAAACTATGTGGTTTCTAATTGGGCTCAAATGAAAACAAACTTGGGTAATTTCTTAATAAATGTTTTTAATATCGTTGCACAACACAAATCACAATATAGTACGAAAAGAAAATAGACAAAACAAAAAAAAACTTTTGCAAGAAATCAAAAAGACAATACAAAAAAACTATTTAGAATTTCGAAAATACAATCGCAGAAATATCAAAGCATCCAATGTTTGACTTCCAAGCCTGCTTCGTAGTTTATTGCCAACATAAGCAGCAGCTGAAAACGCTCGCTCAGGTTCTACGCTGGTTGGAGGAATAGACAATAGATACTTATATGCTGTTTCTAAATGGTATCCACGAGTTCCTCCATTTTCGAACAGGCTTATTTCACGTCTAATACTATTTGCCAACCCCGATTCATTTTGTACTTGTACTCCAGGATATGGAGATTTCATATTCTTACATATCGTACCGCGTATTTAAGGATTGTTTTTTGTCGTTATGTAATAAATAATATTAATATAATCTAGGCGCAACGGATTACGGAATGCAAACTAGATCTGTTTGTGCCAATCCCGAAAATCCCGAGATTAGCCATGTACGATCCCGGGATTTTCGGGGCCAGAAAACGGCCGGGATCCCGGGATTCGGGATTGTATTCTCTAGACATGACACATGAATACTTTTAGAAATTACGAGAATTATCGAAGACCCACATATTATATCGAACAGTGAACAACCAATATTATCTTTAAAAATATGAATTAAAAATGTAGTCTTAGAAGGGCCTCTGAATTTCGGAACCTTGCTCCATGATAGCTATGCCACTGGGTCCAAGTCGATGCTCGGGGACACCGGTTTGCCGATCTGAGCTGGATTTGGTTAAACGCATGAACCAAATCGAATTATAACATGTTCCCGTTTAACGTTTTAGTTTAAAAAATTATGTTTGTACCAAAATTGTAACGTAAGACTTCCAATGGCAGCTTTTGCAAGCATTCAAAGTAATATTTGAGGCTTAAAAATTCAAGATGCTTGTGTTAACATATTATTATCATGATTATTAAGTCCACAGTTTTAATAGGAATTGATATTAGGCCTCTTGCAAGTAGCAGCTTTTAAAATGTATTTAAATCTATAGTCACCAAAATATGTATATGGCTAGATTGAGCACCGTTAAAAATATTAGTATCAACTAGTTGTTTGTCCTACTGACCTATAGTACTAGGACAGTGTGGGACAATTGCATGCTTAAGTCTTGTTAACAGAATCACTTTAATGTAGATAAAAAGCAGTTTATCTCGCTTCATTTGATGATTAAAAGTAAAAAACTTGTAATTTCATGGTTCGTCAATTAATATATTTTATGACATAAAAGTGGGTAATCATGAGTATCACACGTGTAGGTCTGTCTCTTTTCCGTGCCAATATATCTTTCGTAACATTATATCGATTTTCGTATTTATGTATCGTTCTTTGAAATGGTTTGCAATGTGACACACGTAACAATATGTTTAATGAAGTTTTTCTGAATACCCGACACCTAAAAACTGATATATATGTTTTAATCATGTCTTAGATATAATAAAAAAACATTTGAGATCTGAGGTCACAAAAAAAAGAGTTTAATTAAATCTTGCAGAACCGGATGTGCAATCTCAGATTCTGGAATTATTATTATACAATGGCTATAACACTAACTGCCAATTATTATCAAATTATTTGCAGTGCAAAGTGGAAACAAAAATAATAATCTGAAACCTTAAATAAATTATGAAGCTGCAGGGATATATTTAAAAAATTGTCTCTCCTAAGCTTTAAAGGCCCTTTTTGAGTTATATTTGTATACCTACTTGACCATAGTTTTAATCGTTTTTGGAAACCACAAACAATGGTTCTAAGAATTTTACATGCTAAATTTGCGCCTTTTTCTTATCATATTGAGGCAAATTCCGCACAGGATGTGATTCACTCGCGCTGCAGACTGTACCAGCTAAATGTATGGACGTGTTCACACCAGCGTGAAAAGTCGCGTGTTTTACACAAACCATAGACTTCAATTCAGGTTCCGCACCTCAACTTTTTTTTCTCCACCTGAAATGTGCCGACAGTAAATGCACCCCTGTGAAGTAATTCAATGTCAGGGTCTTCTGGACAAAGGATGACACTGAAAGGGTCATTTATGTGTAAATTCATATAGCTCTATAGTATTTTTAGCGGTAATACACTATTACTAACTGTACAAGTACTCAACGATTCGAGTCGCGCGGACATTGCTCTGACTTTTTACTGCGCGTTTTAGAAATACCAGCTATTATAAGCACTTTAGTTCAGGTTTGTATGTGTTATTATTACACCTCTATAAAATTTACAAACTTGTTCTTAAATGTTAAAAAAAGGAAACGGATCAACGGACGCACTTCGATTTTTATTAATAATGATTTGTCCGCATCTTACATCAAACAAGAAGCAAGGTCAGTATAACATGTTCTTTATTGTATTATTTTTAAAATTATTGACGTCGATTTGTAATTGTTTTCATGGGTGTGTTGATTGACTGTGACGTTACTGGCAATTTTCTAATAATATTGAACTTTAATTTGAAGGCCATCTTACACGATATTATATTCAATTCGTCATTAAACCGCGCATTTTGGGTGGGTAGCGATCTTAGTTTTGGGATTCGTAGAAGAATCGATGGTATGTTTAAAAGTGAGTTTGCAAAACTGAGTTAGGCTCCATTCGGTCGCCATCTTGAAAAGAAGGATGTAATAGTTTTTTTTGTTGTTTCTCCGTAACCGTGAATCCCACAAAAATGTTGTAGATAGACATTTTGTGGGCAATAAAATTCTCTACAACATTTAATCATATAACTTTTTAATATCAGTTACCACAATTATTTATAAGTGACAGCAATATTTTATAATTTCATATTGATCTTTCTACAAAAATGTTTTTGTGATATAAAGAAAATTGTATTAAAATCGGTTCATCCATTCAAGATCTATGTTGCCACAGATAGAGCAACAAATAAAATATCGCTGCCTACCCAAAATAAACGGTAGGCCTCTTTTTTTCATTCATTTGATTGCACTGATTGACTAAATTGTACCTATTTAAGGAGCAGATTGGCGTACTATCATAATACCGCTCACATCAAAATATGATAATAAGACGTAAAATTGTGCAATATTACATGTTCATTGTAATATTATACATTATGATATATTATTATGTTTACGTGTTATAACCAAGCGGTACTATTCATAATAATAATAATCTTTCAAATGTTACAATCACGTCTAAAGATAAAGTCTATTTTTTATACAATAATTGTAATCTGCAAAAATTTTAATAGGAATGAAATCCACAATTTTCTAAAGACAAAAATATTTTTGATGTAGGTATACATCTTTGTATATCTATTATCTATCTACCTCAAAAATTGACTCTATTGAAATATTGCCAAAGTATGTATAGTGTTGTGTCGCGGGAGTTTATAAGATTTAGGGTATCTTGTAGAGATGAGCTTATTAGCTACTTTCAAGTAACAGGTACTTTGGCGACTGCGACTTCCAAATACCTGTGATTTTTAACTGCGACCCGTGATCGCTGGTAACCTATGCGCATGCAGTGCAGATAATATATAAGCGACCAGCGTTCGCCGATCACTTGAATGACTATGCACGTGCAGAGCAGAGATGTTAATATATTGATTTCAGCGAACAGTGATCACAGGTAAAATATCGTTCGGTGCTAAAACAGCCCATGCACAATATTATTATGTATTAGTATAACATTACACCTAAAAAATGCATGTAATGATGCATTATTGAAAGGTACGACTAAGTTATAAGTATATAAAGTACATATTTTACATTAGTGATCACAAATCTTTATTAAAATGGGTAATACCTTTAGTTAAAAAAATTGGTTGTCTGTAAAGTCGGTTTACGGACGATAGTTTTACGTGATAACGTATTCCGTAATACATAACCTAAACCTCCCAAAATTTGGTTTCAATCCGCTTATCCTTGGTGTCGGAATGATAAGAAATGTCAAAAGTGACGTTTGCAACTTACAAAGTATTATGTTCTAATAATAATTAGTTATTCCAATACTTAACTTAGAAGGCTTTGCATTTCACAATATACTAATGTCAAAAAATTGAATTAAACATTAGAAATGCAGCCGTTTTCATGTTAAGACAAGACATACGTTTGCTTCTAATTTCCATGTACGGCAAACAAAGACAACCGACCGCGTCGCGCCATGCATTACACAACATTGCATTTATACAGCTATTTTTCTATATAAATTTGTATAAAATATTTTTCTATATAAATTTGTATAAAAAAACTGTTTAGGCAAATTCTGTTATACGAAATCTATGTAAAATGTTCTCCTCTTTCGTTTAAGACTGGTTTCAAACCGATCTGATTTAAATTGAGCGAGAAATTAGCAAAAAGCACGCACAGGGTCAGGCGGAACGTTAGGAACGTTACGTTACACTTTTTCGAACATGCAGCCGGTGTTTTATCAATTTATAAGATTGGTGATTCATCAATTTATAAGACGTTATCACGTCAAAAAAATTTCCCCGTAAGTTTTATAAATTATACTGAGTCCCTTTCAACAATAGGCAATTCAGGGATAATAAAATATATACATAACGAAATTGATATAAATAATTTATTGAAATAAATAAAAAAAAATTCATTATTAAAATATAAAATTATAAAATAAATAACATCCTCAAAAATAAAACAAAATTAAATTCTAGAATTGGTAACCAATTTAAAAAATAAAAAGAAATAGAAAATAATTACTATTTTTATTATTATTTAAGATGTTTCCAAATAATAGCGAGTAGCGACTAGCGAATAAGTCACCGGTAGTGAAATAGCGCATGGACGATTATTTTTTCGCTATAGCCGCTGGTTGGTAACAGGTAGCTACTCTGAAGTCACTACAGTGAACCGTGAAATCCAAATATTAGCGACTAAGTAACAGGTAGTGAAATATCACTCATCTCTAGTATCTTGGCGGGCCAGATTCTAAATTAAAAACTAAAACACATACTAAATTAAAATCTTTATTTGTTTAGTTTAAGACAATTTTCATATAAAAAGGGTAATTAATTATCTTGAGGATCCAGACACCTGAGATCTCTTGTTTTTAATAAGCTCATTGATGTCAGGTATCTATAATCCTCACTGGATAGATTCTGGTTGCGGGCCGTATTGAAATGACTTGAGGGCCGGATGCGTCCCGTGGGCCGTATCTTTGACCGATTCTGCCAATGAATGTTAATTTAATTTTCTGTGTTTACAAAAAAATCGTTGAAGAAAATTTTCTTCTAACTATGGCACTAGATCTCGCAAGCGATGTATCAATCGAAAGCTTGGATTTCGCATGCGAGATTTTGTTTATGGATTGAAGAATAAGCCCCCTGGCTGAAAAAGCATAAATGTTTTTTCGGTAACGTTGTTCTCAATAAATTGTTGAAATGATAGAAATTGTTTTTTAGTCAACAAAAAAATTCACGCCCAATAGGTCATATGCATAAAACTCCAAATTGGTTAAAATTTTTATTTCGAAATATATTTTAGTTCTTGATCATAACGTAATGGTTATTTTATTAATCTAATCACTGAAAAAAATACAAATAATAAAAAAAAAATGTAGAAAATAATAGCTTTTTTCGAATTTTCAAAACGCATCGTAACGTCAGAGTTTATATCAACAACAGTTTCCATGACGACGATGTCGTCTCACAGTAAGATTATGTCAGTATTTAGAGAAAACAACAAATAAACTTCATTTAGAACATTGACAATTTGACATCAAGGTTGGCATGCATCGTATATCATGACGTCACATATGCCCGCGAACATGGCCGATTGTTTAAACTGTCTATTTTTGAATGTGGAATTTAATATTTTTTTTCTTATGATAATATTACATTTTTAAATGATTATCAATTTTTTTCCGTATTATGGTTGACTAAATAATCTATTAAAAATATAAAAAAAAATCATGCATATAACCTATTGAAGAATTTTAATGTGTCATTAAAAAATCCTTCTCGACAACTAAGATCATTAGTGTACCAAATCGGATCTATTATGTTTTAATTATAAGCAAACATAAAGGTACCTACTAATTGAGAATTTCTAGTTGAAAAGATTGTTCCCGAACATTGGAATAATGTCATTAAAAAAGTCTTATAAACTAGTTGCATGTTTCCATCACGCGTAGAAAAACATTAAGTCGTCATTTGTATGACGTTTATTTACTATCATCGATTATATTTTCGTCTGTATGTTTCGTCATACCAATATCATTAATTGGTAGTACTGTATTCAACTGTACAAATGAAGGAGTTCCCATTTTTTTTATCACCCACAATAACAAAAACAAAAAAACAACACTACCTGTTTATACAAACCGCGTACTTATTCGCTCTGACGCATTAATAAAGTAGTGTTTGTTCTACAATGTGAAATAACCAACAAAACAAAGACCTGAGGTAAATACACTCTTCTTTTTGTTTTATTGTTATTGTTGTGGTACTCGAAAAATTACGTCGAATAACCAAATCCGCGTGGCCAATAAAAAAGCTTAGGTACTGATCGACTGCCAAAGTATGCTTTTGTCGCCTGATATTTATACAGGGTACCTGTTTTATTATAATGTTTAAAATACTGAGTAATGGAAAAAAATGCAACAGCGTAACAATTTCACACCACTACATAGCTAGGGGGTGTGCTGTATTATCATTTTCTCAAGAGCAAATAGCAATGCTCATGCGAAAGCTAGTTACTTAGAAATAAAGTGTAAAAGACGGACAAGTGCGAGTGGAACTCGCACCCTGAATGTTCCGTACCGTTATTTCATAAAAATAAAATTTGTCTTGTAATAATTCTATATAGAATTAGAAGCTTACGGTTTTCGAATTTTTTCTTACTTGTGCTATGCAATCTTCCATCGCGCCAAAAATGATTCTGGGTTAACGTGAAACATTAAAGGTTTTGATAAGTATAAAAAATATTTTTTTTGTGATGTAACTACAAATTTACGGCTGTCGGATTTTTCTCTTTACTGGTGCTATAAGACATTGCTTCTTCCCAAATTTCATGATTCTAGGTCAACGGGAAGTACCCCTATATTATGTTTTGATTATCTTGCGAGTGTCAAAATATGCGGTATAAACGGTTTGTATGTTTGTATTACGTTGACTTAGAAGATTGATTTTGTCACAGTTCCAAGGGATTACAGATCTGGGTATCTGATATTAATTTCAACTTGATACCTTCAGGTGTTCCTGCGAAAAAGGGTCTCGGTCAACAGATGGACAACGAAGTGATCCTATAACGGTTTCTTTTTTTGAGGTACGGAACCTTGAAAATGGAGACATTATAAACAGTTTAATAAAATAATAGACAGTGGAAATTGTTCAGAATAATTAAAAATATTCCATATTTAAAAGTGTCATCATCTTAATTAACAACAGTCATACTTATTGTCATAGATTAATAAAAGACAATGTAAACAAAAAAAAAAAAACTATTAAAAAATTGCTTTTAATTCATCTTGTTATATAGACTTCAGAAGTCGACTTACGAAAAGGTCAACTGTCTATAAAGATCAATTTAATATTTAGGTATTGAAATGAGAACACTGAAAGCTGAACGTTTCAACTAATATTTCATTAATTATTGACGGTTTCATTAGTTGGCAACTGAAAATTTGAAGGCCTACACAGAAGATTTCATAATAAATTATCTGAATGCTTCTTGATTGAATATAATTTAGTGTTGATTGGCACATGTTCTAAATACACTTTTTACGATACGAAACTCTGGAATCGATGACCATGAGCAAAAATAAACAATATATTTTTTCCACAACACCAGCACAATGACTTGAAAAGTGGATGCATGTTTCGGTGAAAATATTGGCATTATCAAGTGATTAATTCCGTAGAATCTGACAAATCCGGCGCCTCTTGTTCCTCCTGTTCTTTACCGAAAGATACATGAAAATGACGTTCCGGAGGGATTACAGACGATTACGAGGTAACTCTAAGGCTGGATAGTTATTGCATTGAAGACGTTGGAGAAAAATACCGGAGTACTGGCAGTAACAGACTACTAATGGTCGGATTAGTGAGATTATAATCTTACATATGTCTGATTGATGTTTCGTTGCAAAAATATTATATCGGGAATATGTTTTGAAGAAAAATCTTTGTTTTAAGATTTGAATTGTTATGGGAAAGTTCAATTACACTTGGATGTCCTTGGAAAAGCTTTTGTGCACATATTCAATGCAGTCAAATGTTAAAGCTGGCATTGTTTCAAAACTACTTAAAATTTTATTAATACATTTATATCTACCTTACTCGCGAAATTAAAACTAACATTTTAACTTTATCCAATAACATTTTAAACAATACCTACTCGGTTAATGCTGTTTAAAAAATGTAAATATTTAAAAGTGGGTAAACGTGCTATGCTTAATTTTCAATAATAATTAATTTAAGATAATGCTAGGTTTAATAGCAAATTATTTTTTTGTTTTATTCCTCTGTTAAAATACTTCTTTCAATTTATGTTGTCAGATATCATTCTTACTAAGTTATGTAAAAATAAAATGTCAAGGAATTTTAAGGTAATATTTAATTTGTAATTCAAAAGGTGACTTAATAAATTTTATACTTTGCGGGGTTCCGAACTCAGTGGTGGAACCCTTTTATTCTCACTGTTCTATCTATCCGTCACTGGCATATCATATTATTAAATTAACTGATGGCCCGAACTCAGAAGATGCTACTTTTTTATTGGTTTTATATTTAAGGGCTACTGTGCTGAAAAGAGAGTAAAAAAATAAATGTTTAAAGATAGCTGTCGGAGTGAGAAACAATTTAGTACTTCAATTCATTTATCCAACATGGAGGGAGCCACAAAGTGTTCAATTTTGGTACAATAATATAGACCCCGGGCGTACTTGAACACAATTTGGTCAAAAAACAAAATATTTGATAAATTAACAACGCACTTCCAAGTACGACCACAAATAGTTTTCATTAAAATCGGTCCAGTGGTTCCTAAGAGCCTCGGAAATTCGTGAAATATAATAACTGTAAGTATCCCTGTGTACAGAGTTGGCGTTTGGTCGATTTTTTTTGCGTTTTCATGTAAATATTGTTTTCTGATTTCATCCACTAATTCTAACACATGTGACCACAACAATGAACCCGCAAAATAACAACGCATTGTTGTTGTGATTAAAAATAAGTTAAAACAAAGAAAATAACAGGAAAATGTGGTCTAGCTTTAAACAAAGATTAGCACGTGTTTATTAAAAAAGAAACATCATCATCAAATGAAAAACAAACGAATATCAGATGCATTTCCTAACCTTATATCGAAATAAAATATTTTTCTACGTGCACAAAAACCGTTACGTACCAAAAAATATGTGGAATATTTTTGAAGACACGTAAAATTATTTTATTATCAGAAAAGAAATTTGAAAAATATGTTTGCCAATTCAAACATAAAAAATAATCAGCTGCTATTATACAAGAAGAAATTTCCAGTAGATTAAAAGATTTATAGTTCAAAAGGTTGGATTATTCATTGAATTTAACAAAAAAAAAACAATATGTCTATCTTTGAATAAACAGTGACCCGAATTGCCATCTACTTGTGGAAATTTTATTAATAGAAAAATAAGTTAAAAATAACAAGTTTGTGACCCGCTCAGTTATTTCACAATGAATTGTCTCCGCCAAAATTTTATTTCTACGGTTGATTGTATCATTTTTATTTTAGATCAAAGCGTTTAGGTATAATCCACAATCTTTAAATTTTAGAATATAAATGAGATTGCATAATGTTATCTTCTACCTGATATGTGATTTTTTTAGTTAATATGGATAGTGGATTGGACCAATTTTTAACAAACTTTTTTTTGTAATTTTGCAATAATTTAACGTTATCAAGTCAATACTACAAGGATTTTATCTGTCCCAACTTCCGAAAAAAAGACGACAAGTGTGACCAGAGCTCGCGTCCTGAGGGTTCCGTGCTATTATAAAAAAAATAAAATATAAATAAAAAATAATATAATAAAAAAAATCTTCGGTACGCATGCTGCCGACCACAAATTAACAAAATAACAAACACGTTATTGCTTAATGATGACGTATTGTCGTTGTTTCGAGTGTATAATTGTATGAGCAACAAGATAAACCAACTAGAGTTAAGTAATTTCGACGTTTTAAAGAGTTTGTCGTTATATTGAATGACGTTAAATGGAGTTTACACTATATACATTTACTATTTACTATTATACTTGTTACCTCTAGTTGCTCCTGAGAAAAAGGGTATGACGGACAGACAGGCAGACAAACAAAAAAATGATCTTATAAGGCTACCAAATTTAATGAGTGCGAAAACAATATTAATCAATAGCAAACAAAGGCGTCATTACAGTCGAACTTGACAGTAATTGTTATTGATTAATTATTGCAAAATGATACACGTAGGTGAGGTAAACCAGTAGTTTTCAACAAGTGAGAACAGCATATAAACTCTATATTATGTGCCAAATAACAAATTGGATACGAGGATTAATGATCCAGCTATTACTACATTATTTTACGACCGGTATTGTTAAATTTGCTTTTTTACCCGCGGATCTGACTGTATTGCAAAGATGAAATCTAGTAGAACAACATTGGAAGTATTATATAACAATCTGGGGTCTAGACCAGTGATGGCGAACCTATGAGCCGCGGTCAGACGCTGACCCACGCAGGCTTTTTAAATGACCCACGTGTTTATTTCTATAAACTCATTTTTTATATCATAAAAGAGAGAACAGTCAATAAAACTAAAAAATAGACGAACAAGTGCGAGTAGAACTCGAGCCCTGAGTGTCTTATTTCATAAAAATTAACTTTGTAATGTAATAATTCTATACCTATATAAATTCAGAAATTTATTTCGAATTTTTTTCTTAACTTGTGCTATGCAACCTTCTTTCGCGCCAAACAAGATTCTAGGTTAATGGGAAACATTAAAAGTTTTGATAAGTGAGTCAGTAATGACTGCTTGTGAGCATGGTTATCCTGCAGGAAACGCGACAGAGAACAGGGCAACACTCGAGTAGTTGACAGTGTCTTTTCGAGCGGTTGACAGTGATTGCTCGAGCGGGTCGTGTGTGTTGTTCGAAGATTAACTGCTCAAACAGTCCGTGTACGGCCGGTCAAGCATTACATATCTCTAACGATGGAAATGCTATATTAGCACATCGGTCAATAGTAGTTAGATTTCAGAAATTATTTTCCCGTGGTTTATAGTAATCATATAAAATGTAGCAAATAAACAGATATTTTTTAAAACACGTTTTTTTTTATCTAAATACAAAAAAAAACTGCAAGAAAACATTATAGACAAAACTAATACAGTCTTCTTATAATTTTATGTATTCCAGTAATTAATAATTTGTTTTGATATATAATTGGTTACATCTTCCTCCTATTAAGATAAATTATGAATATTAGAGGATGGAGGAACAGGTGGCTTAAATTAATTTAAAACACCTGTTCCTATATCCTCGGAAAATCACTTAATATGAATACATAAGCATCGAAATGTTTAAAAATAAAATACGAATTACAAGGGCCGAAAATTGAATTTTCGCCGAGGGCCGAGATTTCAACTTTTAAGGCCCGTGTGGTGTACACGATTTTTCTTCATATCCGCTCGAAAGTACGTACTTTCGTCAGCAGGGATGAAAGATTGACATTTACTCCCAGTGAGGACGGCGGGAGGAAAACATTTCTCATGCGTATTTATACTCGTAAATAGGGTTACCGCTGTCATTTAATATAATAAATAACAGGGAGTATGTGTCAAACTTTCGTCCCTACTATAAGGGACGAAAGTACGTACTTTCGATCGAGGTATGAAGAAAAATTATTTTGTGTAACCGTTATGTTCAAATTTTTTTGTGATATTTGTTCTGTAATTTTAAGGGCGGTTAGGTGTTGTTTCCATAGTTAAAAGTTTCAGAAAATATATGCGTCTTGTAAAAGTTTTAAAAATAAATGTGAAAAGATACAATTTTTTTTTTGTGAATGAATGCAATAATTTATTCAGTCTTTTTTTAATTTCCCTTTGTTCAGAAACAATGCGGTTCAGAACTGTAGGTTAAAACAGAAAACAAAGACATCATGATGTGTACGCACTGTTAATATCAAAAAAGGTCAAGCCTCAAAACGTCATATTATATGAACGCTGTTCAAATCCAAGTTATGACGTGTGCATGTTATCGGCAAGGCCGTGCCAGCGTCGCAATAAACATCCATGACGTCAACATTTTGACATCATAAAGCACCTGCTTCTTCACTTGTTTCACATGGAAGGTGTGCCAACTATTACAATCAGTAAACATGTGCAAAACGTCTATAATATACTGATTTTTTCGTTTTAAAATGTCTATTTTCAAATAACTTTTTGGCAATAAACTACAGTTGACACGATATACAGCATAATTTACTAAAAAAATGACATATGGAAGTTGCCAACAAAATTTAAGGAACAAAACGCATTTATTACGGTACAAATCACTAAGTTTATTTACCGTTCCAACCCATAAGTGAGGAATGGTACTAATTTAGGTCAAAAATCACTTTTCAAAATTAAACAATATCTTCCCCGAATCCAAAAAACATATTTTTGGAAAAAACTCTGTGCGTCTGTTAGTCTGTGAGGACTATACAAGTCAAACGGATAAGCGGATTGAAACCAAATTTTGGGAGAGCAAATTTGAAGAGCCCTATTGTTTTTGGGGAAAATCGGCGCATGCGCAGAAGAGATCTTTGCTATAACGGTGTTTTTTATATAATGATGGTATACTTTTCATAACGGCTTATTATACTATTAATTTTTTCAAAAAAGTTTCATAAAATTTTTTTTTCTAAACTAGTTTCGGAATTTTTTTGAAAATAAGTAAAATCAACTCTTCTTTAGTTTTGTAGATCCGTCAGATATAATCTAGTTAAGCATGCAAATCTTTGATTAACGTCTGATTAGAACTCTTCAATAAATAAAATTATCGACCAATTTTTATATTAATACTAGCGGACCCGGCGAACTTCGTACCGCCTAACAGTATTATATATATATATCTATATAATTGGAACATCTATCTATCTATTTTATTTATTTTAAAATATACATGGACGTATATGTGTGTATGTCGAACACTCCGGCTGCGCCGTCGTGCCCGGTGCAAAAGAACGAATGGGGATATTTGAATATTTGATTAACGTCTGATTAGTACTCTTCAATAAATAAATTATCGACCAATTTTTATAAGATCAACAACATTTTCGATATGAATAAAAAAAAGTATACTTACAACACAAAATCCGTTGTTATTGGAAGCTCGTGTCACGTGTTGAGTACTTTTGAGGTTATAAAATCACTTGAAAATTATTTAATGATGAAAAATGTTAAAAGTATATAAATCAATGTTTTTTTTAATTTTTGACAGAATTTTTTCAAATCATACATAAGGCTGTTTATATTTTAAAACCATGGATACGAATTTAAAAAAAAAATCGTGTCTTTAATAATAATTATAATCAAAGGAAGAAAAAAAATTTAAGGGTGGACTACCCCTAACATTTAGGGGGATGAAAAATAGATGTTGGCCGATTCTCATAGATACCGGATAAGCACAAAAAATTTCATCAAAATCCGTCAAGCCGTTTCGGAGGAGTATGACTTCGAAAACTGTGACACGAGAATTTTATATATTAGATTGACAAAAAATATATAATTCAATCCATTAACGTATCGGTCCGGATTTGGACCTTCTGCAGAACTGATCTAAAAAATATAAAAATTAATTATTTATTATAAACTAATTAGATACTAGTCATTAATTAATTTTTACATTTTTTAGATCAGTTCTGAAGAAGGTTCAAATCCGGATCGAAACGTTAATGTATTGAATTATAGATTTTTTTGTTAGTATATTCGTCTGAAAAATTGGTCGATAATTTTATTTATTGACTAGTTAAGCATGCTTTGATTGATTTTTACATGACGTGTAATATATTATGTAGGTAACCATGGCAACGAATAGCAAAATTTATCATATTGAATAATAGCTATTACCCGCGTCACTTCACGCGGTATCAAAAATTTTCTTTTCTTTATTATACTATATCAAATGTCAACATTTTGAAGTTGGAATGGTCCCGTCTCCCAAATGGCTAGAATTTTTCGACTCGAAAAGATCATTTTGTACACAAAATCACGCACTTAATAATGAATAAACGTACATCCGACAGGGGAAAGTTGGAGACTATCAAACGTTAAAAAAATGAGATATTTTATAGAGGGTATGTGCAAATAATACTACACCTTTGTATGTTTAACACGCCTGTTTTAAAATTTACGAAATACCTACGAACTATATAGTTGACATAAATTGGCGCTATTCTGTATGGTCAATGTTAAAATTAACAGCGCTGTTAAATTTCTGTCTCACTTTAATTCATGTGATGTTAAATTTATAGAAAGTGACAAAAAAAAAACAGCACTATAAATTTTTACATTGACATAACAGAATAGCACCAATAATTTTAAATGATGTTTGCCTGTATTCATTTCAACAGAAACTATTATATTATCCGTGTCATATGTTTTTTAATTTTATTTTTCCTAAACACGTGAAACGCATAAGTGTTTTTAATTGCATTAATTGGCGACTTAAATTACAATTAATTATTATAGTCAAATGTGTTTTTCTAACAGTCAACTGTGTTACATTAACTATATAGTTTAAAATGCATGATAAATAATTCTATTTATAATTGCTAATTGATTTTGCACTTTGTAACTATGAAGAAAGAAATCGACATGAAGTTGCAAATTTTAAATCACCTACGTATAAAAAAAATCAACAATTTTATTACGAGGAGTGACCTCCCAGATCCGTCAAAATAAATAATTTATCAGCTATTCTTTCGATAGTTTTTATCAAATAATTTTGAATAATATACTACTAAAATCATCAAAAGTACAGTTGCTGGTAAATATGGAAAAATAGCGTCTTGTCTTCAAGGTTGCTAGTAAATAATTATTTATTTTTTTCGATTATCTTTTTGAACCACCTACATGTATGCATGCAGGCATGTAAAGTGATCCATTACGCACTAATGCGGTAAAGTAAAAAATGGTCGCACTATTTTATAACCTACTATTAGAAGTGACGTTTGTTTAAAAATGAATTGTCAAAAATTTTGAAAATTAAAGTGAAAACCAGCAATTTTATAAGAGGTTCCTGCAAAAATATATATCTCGTGGTATTACGGCTCCTGTGACTTTTAAAACTCGTTTTATGTCAGAACGTCGTAATACAACCCATTACGACATTAGATTATACAATCGACTATTATTCTATTAATATACCGAACTTGAATTTCAAAGGTTATCAAAGAAGGATTGTCTTATTTTGGCCATAATTCATCGGATAATAAATTAAAAATATGTTTTTATTAATAGACATTTTTGTAACCGTACATTGAGTAACGTTTTTTATAATTTAATTCAAAACAATTAGATATTTTAAATTGAACTTTGTATTTTACCATTCCAACTCCAGGTAGTACCTACTAATTTAGGCTAAAATTCACTTTTCAATTGTATGTAGAGTATATTATTTAGATCACTCATAGACCTGAATAATAATATTAATAATAATAATTACTTTAAAATACAACCCCCTTTTTATCTTACTCAATGTTGGGCCGGTGGGTGTTTGTTTGTTGTCAGAACGCCAAAATATTCAAAACGTAAACATGCAGGTAACTTGGTTTCAGATTAATAGCTTGGAAAATATCCTTGCCAAAAAATTTCAAAATATCGAAATATCGCCTTTCAACAAACGAGGTCAAACAGGAAGATTTCAATACTCTCTTTATTTTTAAAATTTCAACTATTATAACAAAATTCAACTATCAATCAGACGAGAATATACAACAATCTAATAAAAAGAATATCTTGACATAAATAAGACAACAATAAATATTGATATTGTTGCAGTTCTCTTAGTCAAAGTAGGCCATTGCAAAAGGGTTACGTAAGAAGTGCAATACTACACATTACTGATCAGTTTGTATATGTGTGTGTGTAATGGTTTTATGACTACCAACACTTTAATAGAACAGAGAAAGTCGTTTAAAAACTAAATATTTAAATATTACTATTTCGATAAATTATGTTTTGCCACTGTTACCACTAAGTACGTATAATTAATTTATTTTATTGTAGTAATTAATTTTTTTTGTATTAGGTATACAATAATTTGACTATCAAGATTAAGTTCTTCCAGTTACTAATAATTACTAGTAATTTTATCCTAGCCCGACGTCCATTTCGTGACTTTTTGTGTTTAATCGAAGAAATACATAAATTGCCTTTAAAACAATCCTAGTCAAAATTAACGGGCCCTCCGGATTGTCTGATAATTTTAGTGTTAGGATGGATACCTAGGGTTGCCAACTCTCGAAATGATCAACCCGGGAGACTTTTAAGAAATCGAGTAGGGGGGAGGATTGAAAGAAAATCTTAATCATTTCTTAATTATTAAATTTATATTTATTTTGCTTTTGAGCAGCATCTAATATATTACGGTATTTTACCAAAAATTCATAAAAGTTTTTACATGAAAAAATCGAGTGGGTATTGAAAGAAAATCTCAATTTTTTATAATTTTTAAATTTATATTTACTTTGCTTTTGAGCAATCTAAATATTTGCCGTGTGCACAGCGAGCGAGCGACGGATGCGTATAGTTTTAGAAAAACTGGAGGAATTATTGCATCTCGGGAGGTTAACCATTATTACCGGAGTCTCCCGGGCAATCCGGGAGGATTGGGAACCCTATGGATATAACTGTACGACTTGGTTGGAAGGAAAAAATGATTTGACCATGCCCGTAGATGGCGACCATGCATATTTCATCACTACATATTATAAAACAAACTCCCCTCGCAGCGTCTGTCTGTCTATCTGAACACGATAAACTCAAAAACTACCGAACGGATATTCAAACGGTTTTCACCAATAGACGGAATAATTCAAGAGAAAGGTTTATGTGCATAATTCATTAATGTTTTGTGTAAATTGGTTGAAATATGACGATAATCGTTGAAGATGTCGGAAAAAAAATAAGCCGACTGGGAGCTTTCATTGAAAACGCTGCTTAATCCCTTTGAAATATAACAAAACAATGTATGGTGGATCTCTTTTATAGATCTACAGAAAAGTCCGCGATGGCATATGTCTATCTTTTAAGGATTGCTTACTATACCCATTATGTTAAGCGGTTTTCGTGGATATCGATTTTGCAATGTAACTCGACGAACAAACGGTGGAAATCTACAAATTAGAGCGAAGCCGGACCTATATAGTGTTCTCTACGAGAGGGACATCACTAAAAAAGACTTGTACTAAAATTGTAATTGTATGATGACATGCTAAGGCCGATGTCAAATTATTATTATTATTTTTTTTTTGACAATGATTTCTGCAACCCAGCAACACGGGCAACGCTAAGCTTAACAAAAGTAGTTAGTTTAAAAATGTATTTACAAATTATTACTGTTTAAGTGTTTATCGAGCTCGTTAAATGCAAGACAGCTGACAATATTCAAGGGCCGCCCGCCGCTCAATATAAAACAAGTGAAAGTTTAATCTCGATCATATAAAAATACAATTTCACAATCAACCTCATTTGAAAAATGACACTGACATTATATACACAAATAAATTCGCATACGAAACATATGATTTCTAGAAAATATCTATTATTATATCTATGGGAAATCCGTGTGTCGTAAGCCCGACAGGATTGATTACATTTCTCCGTTCTACTTAATTGTAGTCAGGAACAATTACATACTGTTTTACATTTTAAATTAAATAAAACACATACTTTTATTACATTTATGAACTTTATTTTGTAACAATCGGGTAGTTCCTCATTATTTTTTTACTCATAAATCATAGTCCTAAAAATTACAAAGTTAATGGCGAAAGAATTTTTGTAATATCTTAAAAAAACAAACTTGGCTACTTCCAAATTTGAATTTAACAATTCTTCGCGCTATGTTGTTTTCAATGCGGTCGACGTCACGCGGCACAAGTGTCATATTTATAGTAACTAATAATATAGCAAGTCATGAACGTAACAGAGAATTGACAGTTTTGATACGAAAATCAACGGAATATCAAGTAGGAAGTTTGATATATCTGAATATATTTTATATTCATGACACTATATTGTATCTTATTAGTTACTATATAGCTACTAATATGGCACACTGTGTAGCGGAACGTCATAACGGTCAACCAGACGTCCATCAGTCTCGTTTGTGACCCCTCGTACAAAAATATGAATATCTCCGTTGAATTCAGCATTAACGAAATGCTTTCACAAAAAGTTATCCTTAGATATTATTACGATGTGCCACTATCAATATTGTGTCCAGTGGAAAGTTGCTAATTGAACGTCTACGCACTTCTTCCTTCCCAATTGGTTTATTTCATCCGAAAATATTTTAAAGTTTTACAATATTTTTCCAAATTAGCCACTAATTAAATATAGTAAGTTCTAATTTAGTTAGCATTCTTAACATCAATATTTTAATTAGTGATGTTTATCGCGCTTCTTAATTTACAAAAAAAAAAAAAATACTTTAACAATTTGGAAAATTTTTGTCGGAAATATTTTTAATTATTTTGGACGGAAATTATAATTATAATCATTAAAAATATTGCTAAAAATTTGTGATCACTTAGTTGTAGTTAAATGTTCTTAATGAAACTAATTTGAACATTATTATTGCAACCGAAAACGCTAACTTTATATTTTTTCTAATTAAAATAAAACTAAGTTTTGTTGTGACAAACGAAATAGAATAATAATATTTAATGTCTGTGATTTTTCACTTTCAAGAAAATTCATATTATTATTATCCAGCAATATCGTTCTGGCATGAGTTAATGTACTTTTGGAACATCTTTAATTTACTTGTTTAAAGTAGTAGGTATACGTACATTATTTACAAATGTCGTTTAATAGCTCTAATCGCGGTTATGTAATAAGAGGCAGGAAAATAATAAAGTTCATTGATGCTGGCGCCAGAAAAGGTATCGGATGAAAAACTTATCCGAGATAAAATGGATCAATGCAGCATGTGTACAAATATGACAGGGGAGTCTCAAGACCTAATTTACCTCTAAACATTAAATTAGACTCTATAAGCAGTAGAGTATATATTTTTTATATCGATGTCAGACGTTAAATCAACACACGCTATACTAAATATTTTACGCCATCTGCTGAATACAGCGCCATCTGTTGGACGTAAAGCAACAACGCTATATCACTACATAGTATAAGACAAAGTCACTGTTTGCCTTTGTCTGTTTCTCCGCTTACTCCTTTTAAGCCACGCAACGGATTTTAAAACTAGAAATAGCGATAAACAAGGAAGGTTTGTGCATATAATTTGTAAACATTTTGTACAAAATGGCTGAACTATGACGGTGTTTTGTCAAAAAAGTGTTTTCGTACGCTTATATGGCTCTCTGGCCAAATCTTTAGAGATACATCAAAACAATAGATAGAAGATAGATAGATAGAAGATCAAATGTAAGGTATGTTCGAAGCAGACAGCAAAGCACACGAAACTGTCACCCGCATGCGCAGAAGCTAAAACGAAACTGTATTGGTTTTAGCTACCTGCGCATGACGGTGACGGTTTCGTGTCCGTTTGCTGGCTGCTTGGAACGTACCTATACTAATATTTCCAGGTAGAGAGAAATAGGGGGAGGGAGAGACAATTAATAAATATTACAGTTTTGTACCCGTGTCAAATATTTTAGGGCAATGGGGGGCGCATTCTCTTGAATGTAACAGCAACACACGCAAACTAGACTGACAAACAGCAACGCGTGTCCGGTTACAACTATAATAATAAGTAATTCGAATTGCGTTTGGAAATTTGCAAATGTCCTTAATACAACCCTAACGCAACTGAAATTATTATTATCTACGTCAGTTAAGGTCAATGTTGAGTTTCGGAATTAAAATTCTGACATCAAATCTCCACACAATTTAGATGTTTGATTGAGAATTCACGTGGCAGTAAACAAATGAACACAGAAGTGATCTCGTGAAGTCATAACCGTTGCTAAGATCAAATTCTTATTCAACATCAGTTCAATGATATATCTGATTTCACTTGTCTCCGCGACACATGAAAGACCAATCACATGCTGGTTCACGTGATTTGGACAGTGTCCTTATTTTAATTAAGACGCCAGTATCAAATTTATCTTAAACTAGTGACCCGGTCCGGCTTCGTCCGAATTTGTTTTTTCATCGACTTAAGTTGCAAAATTGATATTCACGAAAAGCGCTTAACATTAAATTGGATAGTCAGTATAATTTTAAACTAGCTACATTTGACACATTTATACAATTTTCAGTAAAAATCAGTCGTTTTTTCAAAAAAAAATAGTAATTTTAATACCCGTTGATGACATTTTTTATTTTAATTTATTTTATACATAACAACAATACTGAGAAAACAGACAGCATTAAGATTTTCCGAAGATGGCATAAAGTTTGCCGTAACGTCAGACAATAAAATGCAATAAAAAAACCTTCAGTATTTGCCTAGGCCATCGATCCTACGCCACCAGGATTCATCCTTTAATCTTCCAACATTTAAACAGGATCATCATCACTCTAAATTATTAGAGTTATTTTTCACAATTAAATTGGGTATTAGTAAGCTATCCTTAAAAAATAGACATATGCCATCGCGGACTTTTCTGTAGACCTATAAAAGAGGAACAATTCCACCATACATTGTTTTGTTATATCTTAAAGGGATAAGGCAGCGTTTTCAATTAAAGCTCCCAGTCGACATCTTCAATAATCATCGTCATATTTCAACCAAAACATTAATGAATGTTATAATACACATTGTGTTACATTAACTCTCTCTCTCTTTTGTAATATTGTCAAAATTAGTTTTCCTTAGCTACGCAGGAAAAATGAATGTTGTTATCAATTTGTAAAATATTCCTTCCATTTCAATTTTATTCACGCGAAGGGGGGGGTGCTAATGTAGCAAGTATTGTTACATTAACTCTCTGTCTCTCTCTCTTTTGTAATATTGTCAAAATTAGTTTTCCTTAGCTACGCAGGAAAAATGAATGTTGTTATCAATTTAGAAAAAATCAATTAATTAATCAAAAACCGTTTATCACGAATTTTTTATAATTCAATTTTAAGTTTTTTATTTAAATATTTTAAAGTAAGAACTTCATTAAGTGCTTACAACATAAATCTTTCTCTTGATTCACTCCGTCTATTGGTGAAAACTGTATGAAAATCCGTTCGGTAGTTTTTGAGTTTATCGCGTTCAGACAGACGCGGCGGGGAATTTATAATATGTAGTGATGTATTGCTTTGACGATTCCATGAGCTCAGGGTTAGGGTAGGATGATGATCAATGTCACTACTCACAGGATTCTATGCTGTATTCAGAATGTAATTATTTGTGTAAATATACCATGAACACACTTTTATGTTGAACCCTGTACAATAATTTATATCTATTTTGTGATGATTCTCGGATTACATTAATATGGTTATTAATTTTAATGCATAAAAAATGGCCATATTTCAATCATGAATAACTCAAAGTAGAATCTTGACAAGATATTTGACTTTTATATACACAATCACGTTGCGTATCGCGTGGAAATGCGATCGGTTTCATTCCAAGATAACATTATTTACACGTGGTACACGTTTTATTTCCTTATAAATGAATTTCCAGTTCCAAATTCAAGTAAACGTTTATCTCAGATTTCGTTTATAAAAGTTAAGGAAGTTTTTTTAAGACGTTAATACGAAAATTTACTGCATTAACTACTTATTTAAATCTAAACCGAAAGTTCTTAAAGGAAAAGCAAGATATGTATGTATGTATGTATGTATGATACAAATATCCTTTATTGAGAGTTTGGATTTGTTACTGATAAGCGGGCTTGTAAAGTATTTGAGTAAAAGTATTTGAAAATACAAAATATACTTTTCTAGTATTTGTATTTGTATTTCAAATACTTTTCTAGTATTTTTAATTGTATTTAAATACTTTTAAAAAGTATTTTATACAAGTCTATACAGCAAAAGTATTTGTATTTAAATACTCAATGAAGCGAAGTATTTTAAAAAGTACTTTTTACAAGTTTGCTGTTAACCTTTAAGTACCGACGCAGACATTTTGACAGTGGCGTAGCTACCTAGGGGCTAGGCGGGGCAGTGCCCCAGGGCCCTCAAGCTCAGGGGGCCCTCGAATCCTTACTAGAAAATCTCGAACGAACTGAACTTTTGAAAATTTCTCCCATTTACAAAATAAATATGACAGGTTGTAACCTGACTTTAATCATGGCAACTCAGTTGAGAGAAAATCGAAAGTTATCAAGCCTGAATTTAACCGAAGTCATTGATACTTTTGCAAAAACTAAAGCTAGAAAAAGTTTGTAAATATTGTAAGTACTTAATAAAGTTCTTACAAGAAATAAATAAAACACAGATTTGAACTTTAAAGATTCGTAATGAGTTGTTTTCTCTAGAGTCGTTAGTGATCAATTAAATTTTTTCCAAATAATAACAACCTTCAATTTTCCAGCGTAGCTAAGGAAAAACTAATTTTGACAATAATACAAAAAAGAGAAAGAGAATTAATGTAACAAAGCTTGCTACAATATAATTGTTATTAAGTCAGTTGGTAGGTCCGACCTTTATACCTTGAGTCTTTTCTATTTTGTTTTATTGTCCAAATCTACACCAAGTATTAATTGTAATTTATGTTCAAATCTTTGATTAACGTCTGATTAGAACTCTTCAATAAATAAAATTATCGACCAATTTTTCAGACAATATAAGTATTATTTTTATATTTTTAGATCCATTCTGAAGAAGATCCAAATCGGGATCGAAACGTTAATGTATTAATTATATTTTGTTAATATATTGTCTGAAAAATTGGTCGATAATTTTATTTAATGTGATTTATGTTGTTACTATTTAATATTTTTATTACCTGCCCTGCAGTGCACGAAAAAAAGCTGATCATATCAATAAGAGCTTTATCATCGATGGTAAAGTAGCTTAGCGTTTTTAAAGTACCTATTTGTATATTTAATATTTTTACTTGATAAAACCTAACCAGTTTAGATAGCAGTGGAGCCCCATTTTTTGATTTGCCCCAGGGCCCTTGGTAACCTAGCTACGCCACTGCATTTTGAGAGTTCGAAAAGTTTAGTTACATATGTTAGCAAAGCCGTATCCCCCCGCGTTTATCTCTACCCCTCGGGCAATCTCCCGGAAGCGTTCATGGAGAGTGGCTGTGTCGGCGCGTGCGACTCCGGTAAGTTTTGATTTTTATAAGATCGCGAGTGGTCTGTCACTTGTCAGACACTAGTCTGTGCTTGTAATTTTCAAGAAAACGGTTGATTTTATCTAGTTATTAATCTAACAAAAAATGCTGTAATGGAAAAAATAATTGTTTAATTGATAAACGTTAATTTTTCTCCCAAAGAATTTGAGATTATAATAATTAGTAATAAATGTGAAAACTTCTATATTTTTTTTACTTATTTGTATAATAAAAAAAATATAGAAGTTTTCACATTATAGATATTTTAACAATAAGTACATATAGAAACGTTTTTTTAAGAAGAATATCATAAAACATAACATTTTTTTGGTCGGTACTTATGTAACTAAAATAATTCATAACTCATTCCGCCGCGATAGTGCAGATTCGGGTTGAATCCCGAATGTTTAAAAATAAATTTAATATTAGTATTACCATTTTAATTTAAAATTCCACATTTTTAAGCGGTTTTAAAATTATCATTAAAATTATTATGGCTGAATTTGTATGACAGCTTGGTAATATTTTCTATTTGTAGCGGAAGAATCATGTGGTTATTCCAAGAATGCACATAATTCACTTCATTACTCTAATTGCAACATGGATTTATTCTCATGATAATGAGAGTTCAAAGACACCGGCTGCAACTGGCTTTAAATATATGCAACACACTAACAACTTGTGTTGAACTGATATTCGTAAGCCATAAAGTTTGATCAAAAATTAATTTTTGCACATCCCCCTATTAGGTAGATGCTTTTCGTTTAATTCATTAATTAATAAAAAGATTAATATCAATAAATAATGCGGTAAATAATATGTTTCTATTCATAGATACACATAGGTATATGAACTCCATCCAGTCTCTACAAATTGAGTGTTGCCTCTACGTATAGCAACTGCTTCGTATGTCATTTACAATATCGTTTGTTCATATCAGTATTCAGTTCATCTAACAAACTATATATCATAAACATTAAACAATTTATAAAACAATAACAAATTGAATAAAATTCATTTAAATGTAGATTAACAATAGCGATAGTAAAATGCCCGATTTCGCACTAGTGTCCAAAATGAAACAAAAAAGATTAATTAACATTAATTTCCGAAAGCGACATGTCAGTTAGCGCTTCATTCTGTAAGATAAACAGAGACAACAGCCGTAGTGTTCTTAACAACCCAAATGATATGTAATATGGCCACACACACACAGAATATGACAACTGTCAGATTTATTATTAAGAAGTGAAGATCAGCTATTTTATATAGGAGGTACGTGCAAAAAATATAGTATGTATCTCGGATATAATGCTTTTGTGGCTCGTGTGACTGTCAAAACTTGTTGACGCTCATTTTTCCATGTCACAAGGTCAAGGTAAATTACGGTATACATATCTTTGTTAACATCTGATTACTCTTCAATAAATAAAATTATCGATCAATTTTTCAGGGAATATATTATATTGACAAAATATAAAATTATAATTCAATAAATTACGGTACGACTATGCACTAAAAAGGTTATAAGCTTTATAGGCACCTTACACGATCAATATTACTGTCAATACTCAAAAATACTGACAGTATTATTGAATGTGTAAAGTCAAATCGATCGTCAATACAGGTATTGACGACCAGTATTGATGCAAATCCGGATTTTTTGATAATTCACGCATCAATACTGGAGAATGGAGGGGATAATGTCAATATTACTGTCAATAGTATTGACCATGTACGTTGCGCTTCAATATTCCATCAGTACCCGTTTGACTTGCGCCAGTACAGACGTAACAATGGAGGATAGCCTATTGAAGCTGGTGACATTACAGCTGAAAACTTCATGTCTTCAAAGTTTCTACCAGTTGCTAGATATCTTAAAGTTAAAGCTAGTCGTTCATTCACTGGTAAACAGGTTCGCATAGTAGTATTTTCCCTTCTTAAGAAAGGGGTAACTATTTGTAGTAATTTATTAAATGTTTTCTCATACATCTGGAAGTAGTTTTTAAAATCATACATTTCTTTAGTACTAATTTCTTTTAACAAGACGACATGTGAATACTTATCACGTTTTTTAGTAAGTCTTTCATCCACAAACGTCGATTAACAGGATGTTTACTTGCTAGTGCTAGGCTTTCTTATGTGAATCCATTTTCGGAAGAAACCAAAAAACACTGTATATACACTGATGGTTCAACTAGTACTGAAGCAATATATTGACAGTAATATTGATTGTATAAGGTGCGCTCTGATAAAACAAGAATAGATTTGAAATAATCGAGTACTGACAATACTACTGAAGCAAAACGTTTCACAGTAATATTGATCGTGTAAGGTGCCTATTAGATTTCTCGAAATTTTCATTTGTCTTTAAAATATGCATTTGTTTTGGACTTCTCCTTCAACAAGAGGTACAATTGGCGCACGGTGGGCGTTTCCATTATACCGTTCGACAATGAAAGATGAAACAAACGTAACAGCTTAACCTTTATGTGGATGAAAATCGTAAGGTATGAACTCGACTGAACGAACTGAGTGAATGAGATCTCGTAATTAAAGAGCTCATTTATAATTAAAGAGAGATTTGAGATAATCAAATTCAAACTACACGGGTGAATCGGTATCGCGCTGTAATTAATAAAACTTTCTTTGTTCCATCGAAACCCCTTTTTCCTCTTAAACGTTACATTGGTAATCATCACGCGGTACTATCAGCACGCTATTTTCATAACAGCAAAACAACAGAACAACTTAAGTTGTTGTGAAAGATGGTTTATAAACTTTGCACGACACGCAACGCTTACGCGGAAATAATAAATCTTGATCAGCAAATTCAATATTTTCTATAAAATGATGTCGACAAGTAAAAAAAATATGCCATTAATTAGATTATTGACTTTTGAATTGCAAGAGAAAATAATTCGTGCATATTTGGAGGAATTAGAGAACCTTCTAAAACCATTCTAAACAGACGAAACCAATTTATTACTAGACATTTTTTGTAAATTTAAGCAGTGTTTAAAATTTAGACCGATAATTTTGTATTTTAATATTGACTTCGACGGATCATATAAAGATCGCTGCACACGAGACTGGTTTTGCCGCTAGATTCCTTAGTAGATTTGGCTGCTAGGTTTCAAGCGTGCTGTGGCGCTAAGTTTCATGTTGCTTTTTATGTGTTCGCTTTACACGATGCGTGTATTGAAGCTGGATTTGTAGATGGATTTGGTGCGCGCACAGAGACAATTTGAATGTTGGTGGAAATTGGAGATAGAATTTAGAGCAATATTAGAGACGGAGCAAAATTTATATATACCTACTTTATATGAAACTTTTTGAAGAGAATTGAATTTCCCATCGAAATAACTCATTTAAAAAATTTTACTCAAACAATTTTTCGACGCAGCATTTTAAAGAAAATTGTTTCAACATTTTTGGCATAAAAATAAATAAGTCATTTCGATGGGAATTTCGATTCTCTACAAAAAGTTTCATATAAAGTATATCAAAATTTAGCTCCGTTTGCGAGATATGTATATTGAAAAAACTTATTTCCAATATCCACCCTCTAATTTTTTTTTTTGTAAATGACCCATTGACCGATTCCTGCAATAAACCCGTGAACGTCTTAGTTCCTTATTGCCCTGTTTTTTAGGACTTAATCAATAGCCTATACTGTGATTTTAAACTAAAAATAATTTTGAAATCCAGCTTATAATCACGCAGCCGATCTAGCAGTGACGTCATTTCCATCCTCGCAGCCAGCGTGGTAGTCAGCGCAAGTCCCAGCAACGATTCCAGCTACTAAACCAGCCTCATATGCAGCGGCCTTAAAAAACACTTAAAAAGTTACTTTCAGCAACTCAACGGCCTTTAGTACAAATATTTTTTAAAATTTGTCGGTCTACATTTTGAACGGCTTGTATATAATTTGCATACAAAATAAGTACCCTCTCATTAGAATTTTATATATTTTGTTTGCTCACAATTTAATCATTACCCGGAAAACACACTAGACAAATGCCAGTCATAAAGCCGATGGTACAAGGATAAGGCATTTCAATGTCGAACTGTCTGTTATTTTATTATTATGTATAACTACATATTATGCATAAAACATACTATGTACTTATATTATTATCAATGTATAACGCTATGTATGGAATAACAACCAAAATAATCATACCTATAATCTACATAGTGTATCATTGAATAGCAAATATTTATATTATCGCTCTTTTAAAAAAGAATCTAGATTAAAAAAAAGACTGTGTATTTTAGACTACACACTACAGAAATAAAACTGGTATATTAAAAAAACTCGGGTCGCAGGGTCTAACCCTGCCGACAATATAGTCAATAGTATATTTGCTATTGCAATCAGTGTGGCTTTATTATGTGAACTAGACTTTGTTTTTGGCAAAAATAAAAAAAAAATAGCTCCTTTACACACACTTTAAAGAAATAAGTTTTTTACTTAATTGTGATATTATCTAGCATCTGCACCAAATTAAATACACCCATCAGTCAAAAAATTCAATATTTCATATCCGCAAACTGAAGTGTTTTATTAAAAATCCGGTCCTGTCGGGCCGATTTAATTTCAATTTTAATCTACACTAAAGGATTAAATTTCAAGTTTAAAACGATTCTGAGGATTTTTTCGATATTTTTGAGTCCAAAAACTTTTTTCGACCCCTAAATACCATCATTAAAATGGTCCGATTGGACCCATTTTAAATAGGCTTCCTTCGATGATGGATTCCAATATGTGGATCAAGTTTTTTTTTTTTAAATTGGTGTCAAATTGTTCTGGAGGTTATGAAACGTCGAGAAATTATGGTCCGGCTTCTAGGTCCCGCTATTCGATCGACGTCATTAGTGAATATGCAATATGGCAAATACAATAAACAAAACAAACATAATAACGACTTTTAGGTTACGAGGCTGCTAAAGCACAATATTGTGCGATCGGTTTTACGTTCATTGCAACTAAATTGTAACGTTTCGTTACACTTCTAATCTATTAATCGATTTTATACTATACCGTGCCAAAAGAAGTTTTATTTCAAAAACTCATAAACTTATTCAGAGCGTCATGACGAAATTGGATAAGGTTTGATACACAATCAACTGGTATCTAAATGTAACAGATCTGATTAAGATAAAGTCTCCGTTAAACTAACAAATGAAGCTGCGAGTTTATAATCTGTAGTTAAATTACCAATTGTTAAAACTTACCGAGATGTGATAGGGATGATAATTCGGAATCTGAAAAATAAGAAAAAAATTAATATGTTTAATCAAGAATTAAATTTATTAGATATTATATTCCGGATACATTAGACAAAACTATAGCACATCTAAAAGTTAAAACCCATATTTAATATATTATATTTTAGAGTTTAATTAAAAATTTCATTATTTTACCAACTGAATGACAAAACTATTTGTTTTCGAAAAAAAAATTAAAAAAAAACAGTACTAAAAATATTTGAAAATAAATACATTTAAATCTTCATGATTTTCAAACTTGTCGGTCGTGGTTAATTGGTATTTCTAACTACGGTTGACGAAACGTCATCTCAAAATACTAATGGACCACGGTCTATAAGCTCGAAAACCATGGAAAATTTGGAACAATGGCGGCCGTGAAGGCCTACACACTTGGATAAATCCATGTAAATTTTCTTTTAATAATAATATTTATTAATGTATTATCCATTGTTTACTTCTTTAATAAGATAAATTTTAATTTTAAAATTTTATAATTGCCAAAATTATCAAAAAAATTTGTTGCTATTTGCTATTCCATATTTTAAAAGCCAACATTAAAGCTATCTATCTTTAAAGCAGCCAATATAATGATTTGTGATGTATATTTAGATCTTTCACCGTATGACTGATGATAAAAACGCTTTAACCTTATGAAATGATATACATATTTAACACATAGATCTTCAAAAAAGGAAGTTTATTTACTACTGCATCTCCACGAACACGGAACAGTTTTTAACTTGGAAACTAAGAGCAATTCAATAGAGAATTCCAATACTTTCTCCACAAGAGAATTTTTTAACCGTGGAGAACGTCACAAACAAATGTTAATAGATAAAGCGAATAATAATTTGTCGAAATGCGTGCAACTTTCACACGTGTCGCTGTATTAACCATCATCAGGAGATAATTGCAACGTTTTAATCATCTTGATGATGGTAAAATGATCAGCGAAATGTGCGACATGAAAACAGCGTGGGTGTTGTGTGGTTATTTTTTAATAACCATTGTTTTCACACCAACGTTTTCGTCTCTTTTCAATAGCATCATGGTTTCCAATATTTTTAATTAATTGTAGAGCTACAGGATGAATAATAGAAAATTACGATTAGCTGAATAACGGTGCGGCTTACGAGAAGTTCGACAGTACAAATATAAATGATACTGTGTAAGGAAACATTTAGATTTGTATGCAAAAGGAAATAGGAATTAAGCTTGGATATTAAAAGCTTGAGAATAATTCTTGAGGCTGTAAATTCAATTTACCCAAATGAAACGATGATTTAAATTTGATTATACATAATAAGCTTTCGACAATACTCAGTTAGTACAACAAACTAATTAATCTAAAAAAACGCACAACATTTACGAAAATCCGTATTTTGTACTTACAATCATCATTTATCATCGTCATCACAAATCAAGTTGCACTTCCGTTTAGGCACTGTTTGTTTTGTGATCCCGGAATTCTTCGGACACATTAATCTGTTGATAGTAACTAGAAAATATCGCATGCAATTTCGGAAAATAGAATGTCTCCAAAATATATAATCAAGACTTAGATGTAATAGCGTCGTCATCGAATATGTATTTTTTTTTGGTGTTAATAATGATTGAATAAGTTAGAATGGAAACAATTCCAGAATAAGAATGAACACGTTAATTTTCGAGCAATGTGTTGTGTAGTTCCTAGGAAGGTACTTCCACAAGATCAATTTTATTGTTAACATTGCTATTTGCTACTGTCAATCCATTATTCCAATTATTATCCCTAATTATTTGTTCACAGACCTGCAATACTCCTGGTCAAAATAAACGTACAGCTTGATTTTTCTGTTATACTATATTTAATGTTAAAGGAATTATGGTACCGGAAGCATGCTTTGATTTCTGATGAAACCAAAGTGATTTTGGAACCATGGTCATGTCAACGAGTATAACAACTCTGAAGAAAGATTTGCTGTTTGCAATGTCTCAATATTTCTGCAAAGGAACCATTTAGTCTTCTGGGCAGGCATTTGATGCAATGCCTTCCCAGAAAACCAAAGTATTCTTTTGCAGAGATATTGCAGGCAACAAATCTTTGTCCACGCCTTCGTCATACACGTTCACGATCATCCAACGATTTCTTACTTACCTTGTTTAAATAACATCATTATTAGTGTATTTGCCATAAGGCACTTACACTATTGGCGTCGGTCGGATGGCGGGACCTAGGGGTCGGACCAAAATTTCTCGACGTTTCATAACTTTCTAAGAAGTTTGGCACCATTTTTGGAAATGTTTATATATATATGTATATATATATATATATATATATATATATATATATATATATATATATATATATATATATATTATATATTTATATATATATATATATGTGTGACCACGATAACTCTCGACAGACTTAATCGATTTAAACGAAATTTGGTCCACATGTTGGAATCCATCATCGCAAGAAGCCTATTTAAAATGGGCCCGATCGGGCCATTTTAAGGGGGGTATTTAGGGGTTAAAAAATGTTTTTGGGCCCAAAAATACGGAAAAAATTCTCAGAATCACTTCAAATTTGAAATTTAACCCTTTAGTAATTATTGAAATGTGCTGCTAAAATTTAAATAAAATCGGCCCGACAGGACCGGACTTACAAATTTTATGAAAACGCAAGTTTACTGATATGGATTTACATACTGAAGGGTGTATATAATTTGGTACAGATGTTGAATTGATATGTAGCATTGAAATTAAGTAAAAAATGTTGTTTTAAGGGTTGTATTAAGGGATAATTTTTTTCTTTTGTCCAAAAACAAAGTTAAGTTCATACAATAGAGCCACACTGCTTATAAAAGCAAATACACTATATTGTCGGCAGGGTTTCGCACTGCGACCCGAGTTTTTTTTATTATTATTATTATTTCTTTACATTAAAAATATATCAAATGCCAATTACTATTGTAAGGTTAATTTGCCATTGGTGTTGTATGAAACACACAGTCGTTTTTATGCTATATATAAGAAAAATTTACTTTCAAACAGTGATAGCAGAAAAATAGTGCAATTATCTGAGAGCACTTGAAGTGGGAAGTAAGGAGAACATTGATTCAAACGAGCGTGTAATGTATTACCTGTCTTTGACGGTCCTAAAATTTTATTTTTATATATTCTGATAAACATAACAGTTTCTGTTCCACAATATGAGTCAAGTAAAAACGGTGAGTCGTTGTAGCAAAAATACATGCAATAATAATTATTCATGATCGATAAATACAGTTTAGAAGAAACAGATTTTGGATTATAAAGTTATTTTTAGCCATTGACGTAGATGATTACAGACGTAACATACCCACTTGCCCATTTTTACGTTCACGTAATTTTGATGTCAGAAATTATGGTGTAACGTTAGTAGATTGCTTCCAGTAAATTTTAAATAATGGCTTTATGAAAAATGTTGAAAACAACACATTTACGATTCCTGAAGGAAAGTTTCTACAAACTGATATTATGTATCGGGTTTAGAAACTTTCCAGAAATTTTAGACACTGATTCGAAATAAAGGGGAGGAAAAGGCAATTTGCAATTTTAAGCCACTACTAAAAAATCTTCCCTATATTGGAAACACATGTTTCTTGTTAAAATTATGATGCTACATTTTTAATGTACAAAACTGTACAGCAATGAAGAGTAAATAAAATCTCGAAATATTGGTTAATAATAAACACTATTAACCAGAACAATTTACCAAAAAAACGCAATATTACTTATAAGTGAACTATTTACGGTTAGACAATTTCCAAAAATAAATATTAGCGAAATTAAAGATAAAAAAAAGTTTTACAAATTATACTCTGTAGGTACATTTTTTCGTGAAATTAATTGAGACCGCGAAAAGTTAATATACATTTAGCCCGACGCACCTTCTTCAAAATAATTTCCGGGTTCGAGCCCATTTTATTTCTTAAATTCATGACTATAATTACATCATTCATCTCGCAACCCTCTGAGCAGCACCATTGCATTATGTATTTACAATACAAACATATTTTGATAAATATAAATAACAGACTGTGTTTCTTATTTGTATAATACATAGGTATTATAATATGAGGTCACTTACAACAATTTATTTAAATATTTAAGAAGCTTAAGATAAAAAACTTATTTCCGTGTACAATTCTGTAACAAAAATTAAATAAATCGTGTATTACCTGAAGATCAAGTAGGCATGTTTGTATATATTCATTTATTTTTAATTATCCTACCGTGTAACCCGCAAGGTTCTAATCTTCGAAGAAGAAGGTCGACTTATAATGTGCCGTCTATACTTATTTGTAAGACAATATTGATACAATCAGAGTTGACTTTGATCTCCTTAACGAAAACATCACGGAAGGTCGCCTGTGCATGTTACCTTTTTACTAATTTTCTAACGCAAAGTTATTATTATGCAACTTAAGTTTTTCTTGAGCTGAAAATAACACAACAGATGGAAAGGTGCCGGCATATTACGTTATATTCGTTTGTCAATAGGTGTGTGTGTTTTTTTTTTTTTATTTTAAACTCAAAGTGAAATTGTGGAGAGTTTCCTGTTTATAGTACAAACATTAAATTGTTTTTTTTATATTTTTTTATAGATTGTAGACGTTCGACATTAATATCTTAATTACATCAGATAACATCATCAATTAAAACTAAACGACATCACAAAATATCCGTGAGCAAAGTGGGATTCGAACTCGGGACAACTTGATACAAGCTGATCATTACACCAAGTTGTCTTCAGTAACTAACAAGAAATTGACCTCAACATAATTATTCTACAAATCAAGTTTTTATAGAATTGAGTATTTTGAAGGACAACTGGCTATTTTGGAAGCTTAGATAAATTATATTACGATCTATTTTTAGAGTTGGTCACTACTTACTATGTCTATTTCAATTATGCTTTATTATTGAACATTCCTGGTTCAAGTTCTCCAAAATAAATAAGGATGTTCTATTCGAAATAATTATGTGACCATCTTGGAATAATGACGTTCAATTGCTTACAATTTTTTCATTATCATATTTACAGTCTGACATTTGGCTGCAATAACGAAACATTATTGAAACACTAAAATAGTTGCAATCCTAGAAACATTTAACACAGAGACGCGTTCTCTATACACATGACGCTTCTGTGGCAGAGCCAGTACAGCTCTATAGTGTTCTGATGAACCAAATATATAAACTGTCTAAAAATAAATGTTATATCATGTTGTAACTAAGAGATCGCGAATTTTTCCTTGGAAATAATCACACACGTTGATGATTTTAATTGATACAGTCTGTTAACGTTACTTCATCAAATGACCGGCTGGTCCATAGTGATAAAAAGCGTGACTCCACAATTAATACAACATTCTGTGTAATGTTTCAACCTTCGACCCGACTAAACGATAACGACCTCAGACAAAATTATACTAGAACAATCATTGATATATTGTACCCATGCGTTCAAGCTCAACATCTGTGACTACATAATATTCTGGGTCTGGAAAAAAACAGTGCAATAATCATTATAATGATACTATCCAAAATTATCTCATATTTATTTCTAGCTTTGTTAATCTTTTATAGTTAAAAGTCATCCATTAAAAAAAAATTAGCTGTGCCTATCCGTCAATGAAGAGGCCCTATTACAAATACATTCAACACAACATTTATTAAAACCAGTCTCGCTGTAATCATAATCACTAGGCACCCACATTAGGCTAATTTTGATTTCACAGTGGTAAAAAACTCAAGAAACCTCGGGACTTTAATAATTTTTAAATTATTTATTATATTATTCTATCTGTTTTCGGCATTTCTGAATAGTTTTGTTACTTAATAATTATTATAACCAAGAGCCGCTACTAAAATTTTATATTTTTCGTTGTCATTTTTCTGCGTTACGGTCGGTATATCTCCTATAAAACAGCTGGTGCTGTAATGAAAACAAAAAGTATGGTAAATTATTATTTAATTTTTTTTTGCTGAATGTGCGACGGCAAAACCTATTTTCAACAAGTGAAGTTTGCTACACAAATGAATCTCAAAAAATTAAAATAATATACTGAAAATAAAGTTTTGGGCCACGATTACTATATGTAATGTCACGGGCGCAATGACCTTATGACTCGTGTGACTATTAAAACTTGCCGACCCGTCAGTAATACCGCATTACGACCTATTATGATAATTTAAACAGCAGATTTCTTTTTTTTTTAGTTTCGTTTAAAATTAACACGTACGTAAATTACTGAGCTAATGTCTTTTTAATATATATTTCTGTTATTTTAGCAGATTTTACTACAATTTAATGTTATACGTAATTCGACCTTCCACACCCACTACTTGCTATAACCGTGATGAAACTACAGTTAATTTTCAAATTTATTGTTTTCATATGCATCTTGCATAATATGTCAGTAGAATAAAGTTTTGAACGTTATAGTCTAAGATCCCGATTTGGCTCGATCTTCACCCATCGCGGATTCTAATGAAATTTGGAATTTGATAATATAATGTATTAATAAAGAAATATTGATTCGGTTGCCATTCAATTTCTTGACACAGCTATTTTTAATAAAAAAATAAAGTTGTTAATATCATTGTATTTATTTAGTATTAAATATTATGATATTTGTTATTCGTTGCCATGGTTACCCACATATAATATTATGTTCCACGTGTTCGCAATAAAATTATCTACATTTTCATATATGGCAATATAGACCTATAACTGCAAAATACTAATTCAAAAGTGCCTGTCTACCTGGTTCTATGCCAGGAATCAAAATGTCGACCAAACTTTGTCATTTTATATACATAATTTTCTTTCGATTGGTAATAAATTTATCTGAACACTCGATAACCATATATCAGAAATAAAATTAACAACTTTTTTTTTATTATAAATAGCTGTGCCAAGAAATTGAGTGGCAACCAAATCAATTTTCTTTATTAATACATTTATATATTACCAAATTTCATTAGAATCCGCGATAGGTGAAGATCGAGCTAAATCGGGATCTTGTACTATTACAACTGTAGTAAAATACAAATAACACAAACATTTGAATTTATGCTTTTCTTACAAAACATATCCCATAATACTTTTTTTTCTTTTTCAAAATTCAGCGACGAGAATAACTGTTTTATTTCTCATTTTGTAAAGCTCGAGCTGAATGTCAAAAGCTTTCGAAAATAACCGACTTAGATGCATAGATAAAAAAAAAATGTTTTCTAGCGCATTCATTAAAAATCCAAGGAACTAAAATAACAAAATCCTCTTGCTCTTCTTTTTACTATTAATTAACGAGTGCCAATTTTAGTGACCATGAAGATGTGCTTACAAAACTACCTGAAAACAGTGCGACCTTCCTACCAAAATGTTTACGCATGTCACTTGCTTTCGAATGTAATTTCCTATAAGTCACGCAAATGAAAACCTGATGGGTATCTACTAGTATTAAGTGTAAAATATGCAGGGTGAAACAGACAAATATCAAACATTTATGGGCCTGACACATGCCAAAAAAGTCACGTTTCGGGTCATAAAGATTTTTTTTAGAAAATAAATACAAAAATAATTTTCGATTTTTTGGAAATAATCAATAATTTTATCCCCGAAACACCAACTCACGTTTGGTTAATAAATTTTGTATTTGAAGGTTTTTTTAAGATCTGAACTATACAGGGTGTCCTATTAAGAATGGGACATAGAACAACCGCAGATTCTCCAATTCAAAATAAAACGATTAAGCGCAATGTGCTTAGATAAAATGTTACTCGCTCTACCAGTGGCGTACGGCAGGAGTAAGTAATGCTTGTACCCCTTCTAAATGTTACGCCGCTGTCTAAATTTTAATTTTTACTATAATTTTAATTTTTCTGATATTTTCTAAGTCAATAATGTTCACTTGTTAGTTTGTTGTAAAGTCATTGGTTTTCGAGATATTCGCAGTTAAAGATAGATATACATGTACTTTTTATTTGTATTATTATTAATAATATTCATTTTTACAATTTTGTCTTAAAAAACTGCGAATATCTCGAAAACCAATGACTTTACAACAAACTAACAAGTGTACATTATTGACTTATAAAATATCAAAAAAATTAAAATTATAGTCAAAATTAAAATTTAGACAGCGGCGTAACATTTAGAAGGGGTACAAGCATTACTTACTCCTGCCGTACGCCACTGGTAGAGCGAGTAACATTTTATCTAAGCATATTTCGCTTAATCGTTTTATTTTGAATTGGAGAATCTGCGGTTGTTCTATGTCCCATTCTTAATGGGACACCCTGTAAAGAAAGAGGATTTGCTAATGTTGCGTTTTTTGGAGTTTACTCCTTAAACAATTTTGTGTTATAAGAGCCGGTACGGAAATTTTATTAGTAGTAAAATCAATTAGTGAGGCGTTACGCTCCACCGCTTCAAGTATGACGTTACGCTCGTCCGCTTCAAAAGAGACAAACATATATATCTGTAGGATTTAACGTGCGAAAGAATGAGATGGAATACATTACACAGCGTATCTAAGGAGTAAACTCCAGTCGTGCGTCGGAGCTGACACACACACATTTTTTTAACTCTCTGCGTGCTGATACCTATCTACTTTATGGATAAAATCCTTGACTATATGTATTATGCTGAAGATCATGAAACATTAATTTCTGAAAAATTTGAGCAGCTACCAAATTAGTACCACACGTTCCCACTTAACATTTTTAGCTGGTGGTCGTATGGCGGGTATTTATTCATTAATAAATCATTTCGATTAATTTCCTACGAGCTGAATGTTAATTGTATTTAATAATCAAAGCATTAATAATAACACCACAAGAATAAATAAAAGCCAGAAACACAACTCGCAGGCGATGCATTTGATATGCTTACCGATAGATTCGTAACCTTGGTTTCAAATTAATTTACATATTCACGTTTTTGTTTAAAAAAATACTTTTTACTATAATAGTAAGAACAATTTTAAAATGAAATAAAATATGTACTTAGATAAAGTAACTTATAAATGAAATGTAATTATTAAACCCGACGCGTAAGAAACAATTCGCTGTAAGCCTTCCAACACTCGAGACGGTACAGCACTGGCCGTTTCAGGATAGAATCCCAGGTTAACCGTGCATTGAGGTTACGGGAAGGAATTCAGCGCGTAATAGAGAGGTATACTTCTGGTTACTTATTTTTTTCTTGTAATACAACCCTTAATTGAATACGAATTCGTAATATTGTTAATATATCGGTTACAATTTATGGTTTAGTAAGAAGTACAATGGCGGATATGAGATTCTAAAAATCTAGGTCGGCTACCCAAATTAATTTAATGTTTAAAAAACGGTGTTTACATAACCTGTAATTAATTACATTGATAAAAAGCAGTTGTATATTTTAATTAATTAAATCGAAAACCGATTAAATTCTATTTGTATTGAACCATGAGAATTGTTTTATGTAAATTGTAAATAATAAATAAAAATGATTAACTCTCTGAATCACTCAAATCCAGAAACTTCGTGAAAACTGTATTACTCATCTATGTTATGTAAACACACAGACAAACAGAAAAAAAAGATAAACTGAAATAAAAAAATCGATCACTACACGTTTGTTTATTAGAGTTAAACACCAGACTATATTCTTAATTGACGCTGTCATGTCTGGAATTAATGAAGTTAAAAATACTGGGAATACGCGGTTCCTCGAAGTTTTTTTTTAATGCAAATCACTCATCAAAAATGACCATGAAAATGTTAGATATTATATTCTTATGCGCACACATTATAAGTTAGAAGGCAATTAAGCAGACATCGACCCTCAGAATATCTGATGAAACAGTTATATTTCATCGTTCAAAAACAAATTCTAAAGCGATGGTTAATAATTTACACCACAATACAAGTGAGACGTATTATAACCCAATTGCATGATACGGAACCTTCATGGCTTGAGACCCGAGTCCTACTCGCACTTGTTCATCTTTTTTATAGAAGAGGTATGTTGTGATTTCAAGTAATTGCATCTAGACATGGGAAAAGTCGTTACAATGTGATCACAGTGACTGTAATTGCAGTTACACAAAAAATCACAGTGAAAAATCATCGTGATTTTGCTACGTCGATCCCGACCGAGCAAACACTCGGTTGGACGTTACGGCGGCTATTCGATTGAAGCGACCGTCGTGATTGTGATGACATAGAACAACATACGTTATTTTAGAACGTAGTCCCCACTTGTCAGATCACAGTGATCATTTTAGACGGCTGGTCACAGTGATTTTTTTATCCCCAACTCTAATTGCATCTGCTTCTGCAATATCCAGTGTGTCAAAGATTCTAAGCATCTAGGCAGGACCGACTCGTGTTTTTTAATAAAAATATAGAATATCTCCAAGCAACTTACCTTGCGTTGGCTCTTTTTTATGATTTATGTAGGTAACATTCTTTACGTTTCAATAGATTTTATATTTTAGAAACACTTTCTCTTGTGACTTTTAGTCCATGATATTGATATATAGCAACATTAGAAACATTCACAATCGCTTATAAATCCATTCTAATGTACTGCAAATCATCTCCATTGAAATAATATATTATGCAAATATAAAATACGAATTGCTAAAATTTAAAGTTTTGAGGAAGAGACGATAGGTGTTGAAACGTCGACCATTAAATAAAGTTAAAAAATATTTATTGTTAAGGATGTGTGCAGGAAATTATCTCAAATCACCGAGAAATTAATGGATTTTTGTCAACTTATTTCTTAATATATCTGCAATAAGTATCTACTTTGGGAATTAATATTTTGCTTGACATCTTCCTTCGTGAGTATTCTTGTTTGATATTAATAAAGTAATACTGTCTATTTCACAAATTCACATAAACTGCTTCACAATAAAAGTTTCTTACACAATATATTACACTAAGGCCTAGCACACATGAAGAGCGTTCAACGCGCGTTGAACGGCTCTCATATAAAATAGGCCTTAATCAGAGAAAACCGAATAATGAATGGGCAGACATGCAGTAAGCGTCTTTCAAAGTCAATCAAAGGTTATGAATTTATGATTACATAATTAGTTTTTTTTACAATAATTATACTTCTGTCAAGTGCATTATTAGTTCTATGATTATGATAAAATAGGTAATTTTAAGTACAGAATGTTCATAAATTTATCCTATTATAAGTTTTAATATCTTAACATTTTCGTTTCATGAAGTATAACAGTTCAATCAATATCTATTTTATTATTATATTTTTTAGTGTATTTCAAGACAAAGCTGATTTTCAAAAAAGCCTCTATCACAACAAAACACTAACCCAAGTAACCAGATCTGGTTCCTCACACTAAAAAAATCCAACTGTACCTTCTTCCAATTATAGAATACTACTCTGTAATAATTTCTAACTTTTCTTTAAGCTATTATCCATCGTCTGTCAATAAATCTAACGAATTGGTCTAACGCTACTGTAAAAAATTGATTAGTAAATACTACACACAAGAACTGTTTTTTTTTTATTTTGAATCTACATAATGTATTAAACTAATTTATGTATGTCCATGTATAATATTACATAACTAAACTGTTTTTCATGTGATTTTCACGTTTCATCTGCGTGATTACTGAACTATAGTAATTTAAAAACAGTTAAAAGCGTTAAAAGCATGGACATTTAAGCAATTAACATTTAAAATGACCACGTTTATTCACGAAAAATACGTTTGTTTTTCTTGGTACATATAAAATCGACTTATTTATGCATTCGAATATATAATATAATCTTTAACAATTAAAATCTCTTTTTACTTTAATTCATATTTACTGGGAAGTGGTTGCTTCTCAACAAAGGACCCCGCACGGAACATATGGGAATTGGCCCTCGGTTAAAATCTTCCATACTCGGGGATATTATCCAAAAATCGACGCTGATCAAAAGTCTCCATGGGCACGAAGTCCGGAAATGCGATCCCGGGGAGTTACTTTTATTGCAATCAAAATAGGGAAACATACTTACCTGTATATCTTACCTGTTATAATGTCATAATATGTATCTTTGTGCTAATGACTTCGAGTCGAAGCACCTTTTTTTTTCTCTTTGTTTATAATAAAAAAAAAAAATATAGGGAAAATGAGCAAATGCACCCGTCTCCTTGTGATATTCTATTATAGACATATCTACATCACATAGATATATCATATACATATACAGATTGCAATAAAAGTAACTCCTCGGGATCGCATTTCCGGACTTCGTGCCCATGGAGACTTTTGATCAGCGTCGATTTTTGGATAATATCCCCGAGTATGGAAGATTTTAACCGAGGGCCAATTCCCATATGTTCCGTGCGGGGTCCTTTGCACCTATATAGTTATAGTTTCATAATTTGAAATATGGATTTGGTCTACAATTATTTTCTTTATTTATATACTGGTGTCCCGGTCCGATTTCGCCCGAATTTGTGGATTACTACCGTTTTTTTGTCGATTTATGTTGCAAAGTTGGTCTTCACGAAAAGCGATTTCTTAACGCAATAATATATAGTATGTCCATCCTGAAGGTTCTTTCTAAATATTGGTGAAAAAATTGTGAAATCGGATGAGTAGGTTTGGAGTTTACCCTCCGCATATACACAAACTCACAAAATTCCCACTCTTATAAAATTGGTAGGTGTAGATTTCTTGATATGATGATTACAAAACGGCACATTCTAATAGTTTCAATTTTGAAAAAGTGAACAACTAAGTTGTAACTGAATTGATATACTTAACTCGTCAAAATGTCCAAAATTCTACATATTTCTAATGATTTATTAAAGCCTCACTGACGTAATCTTAACAATATTGAAAAACATCAAATCAAACATATTGTTATTATGTTCTACACATGTGTAGATAAGTTTGCCTATCCACTTGCATATATCTAATGAGTAAAGTTAAAAGATTAATAATTTATCATTGTAACTTAATTAATATTAAAATAAAATGAGCATTTTTTCTCTATAACGATAACTAGAATATGTAGGAGCATTATTTTGCACACCAAATTCAGATAGGAAATCATTCTTTTTGAAAAAAGTGTAGCCTCGAAAATTTCCGTATCCTAAACTATTGTTTACTTAAATTTTTTGCCATACCCAGACGAAGGAACACATTTTTTACAATGGTTGTCTGTTTGTATCGGCATCACCTGAAAACGGTTGAACCAATTTTAATGAAACTTGCACTTTCAATCTGCATACAAAGGCACTGTATCTGAGGCAGTAATATAGAATCCGGATAGAGCGACGGTCAAGGGATATTAACGTCGTACTAACCGGATGACGCACAAAACGGGATACGATGTGTTCATTTCTCTTGATTGTGGAATGGAATAGTAAGTGATTTACTCCAGAATAATATTACATGCATCTGGGAAAGAAGGTAGAGGAGCGGCAAAATAATGCGAAGTATTTGTCCTTAAAATTATGAACGGTTTTGAGACGCGCGTCGTTCTAACCGGACGATTTTCAATAAATTACGTCCCTTAAACCGGAGTCGTGCCAAATAGATATACTTTCGCAGTATGTTTTATGAAAATCAAACTTGAGATTCCATTAACGTCGTTAAAAGCGGCTAGTCGTTATAAACGAAGTCGTAATATCCAGAATCTGCTATATGTTGTCAAAATATTCCAAATGTTCGACAAATTTCAACGCTTTCGCAATCTACCAAACATTTGTCTATGACGACTTTACCGGCAATCGGCGAGCATTAGCCGATTTCGTCAGATCCACATAAACATCAAACATTTGTTAAACGCCAGATGTATACAGCCCTTTTAAAGTCCATGTTGAACGAACCTAAAGTAGAGGCTTCGTTTGGAAAAAGATGGATTTTCCGTCAGATTGAACATCGAAGACGAAATCAGTAAGCAGCCGAGCGAAGAGATCGACAATGTGGAGCACACCCTGATTCACATGTCCCAGATGGGGAGCACACAGAATCAATTACGGTCTCCAGGCAGGACATGAATTTAACGACATCAATATGATGGCTGACCTGTGCGCATCCGAAACAACATGGAAACGGGCATACAAGACGGTCCGGAACATAATAGAAACAAAAGAGATGGAAAGCCGATAGAGAAACAGGCGGCTCTCCCTCTGAAGTAATGCGGAAGCGGTTTCCGGAGGGATGAGTTTAGTGGAAGGGGGTGGGGTTTTAGTCAGTAGGAGTCTGACACTACCTGTTAGAGGACTAGCAGGTGTCCATGATGGATTTTCCCACCTCCGCAAAAAAAAAGTATGCAGCCGAGTGAAATCGCTGGTTTTAGAATAATACTTCAGCAGTTTGTTGCTTTATTATCAGTTGTATAATTAAGCTGGTTATCAAGAAATGTTTGTTGAAGTGTTAAACATCTGCACGGTGTAGCGGTGGTGTAAATGCAGATAGCGCAATATCGCCAACTTAAGTCCGTAACCGATGACCTCGTTTTCACTCCAACAAGCATACATACAGGTATGTAGACGGATTAATTTTCAAACAAGGAGATTCGATGTCCCTGTTATCAAATAACGAACGGTAAGAAAGGGAACTGCACAATAATATGTCATGTCACAACTACCCACACTACTTTTAACAAAATGGTATATTTCTAAAACTCCAGTTACTGATGTCAGGGACGGATGAGGCCGGCGGGATACCGGGAAAATTTTGCCCATCAATTTTTAAAGTTACGATTCTTTAGATTTTTTCAGTTTTTTTTTCGGACGGAAGTAATTACGTGTTTCATTGTTTACGAAATTTCTGCTATTTGATGACATCGAATGACAGAATAGAGCAAAATTCCAATCGGAACACCCTGGCGGACTGACTTCAAGAGTTGTGATAAAGGATGCTCAAAGCAGCTTACAAAAAGTGTATGTATTTGAAATACTGTGAAAATTTCAGCCTTGCCAAGATGAATCAACCTTACTAGTGCTTATTTAGGGGTTGACTATCCCTAAAAACGAATAAGGTTATTTTCGTTGTTTGCACTAATTAAACTACATTATAAAGTATGTCACTTCCATGCTTAAATCAGCTTTCAAAAAGTTCAGTAGCCCTCAGTGGGGGATTTGCAGTCTTAGCCGCCCTAGGCCCCAGGCCATGTAGTAAGTACCAGCCGCCCCTTTCTCAGCACTCTTTATATTATATAAACTACATAATGAATTTACTTTATTGCCAACTTTTATCGAAGTCGTTTCAGAAATTTAGTTAACTGCTAGTTTGTAATATTTTCTGAGGTTTCAGGGATAATTGCACATTTAAATAAAACATTTAATAGACAGTAGGTATATATATTCAAGAAAGCTGACGTAAAATCATCTTTGAAGAGCGTTATGTTACCTAAACTCAAATTTATAAAAAAAAATCCTAAACTAAACTGTCCAAAATATTGATCTAAATGTGCAGTGCTGCCCGCTATACGCAATAATGTGTTTTGTCACGATTGACCGCCCCTAATATCGGGCCGCCCTAGACTCTGGCCTACTGGGCCTTAGGGGAAATCCGCTACTGGTAGCCCTCAGTTTATGAATATTATACGTATTTAGAATTGATAATAGGAACATTAAAAGACAAAATGCGTTCTAATTTCTTATTTCATTACGAAAACACGTTTTAAAAATTATTTTAAATAGACTGTGAAATTATAAAGCTGTATAAATTAACATTCAAAAATATTGACGAATGGTAGGACTTATTAACAACAATAACATTTTTGGTGTGAAGCGGAAAATATTTATTTACATCAATTTTGCAAATTTACACACATAAGTATTATGCGAAATTATTAAAAATATTTACCTCAAATAAAATCAATAACTGAGTTTATTCTTAATACATTGTGTTCTATATTTTTTATCAAAATATTGACGCGAATACGTCAGGTCGTATTAATAATGCATCAGACTGTATTATTAAAATCTATATATATACCCACAAATATAATATCCACTATATATAAAGGCTATAGAAATCGGCAGAAGTTTTCGGAACATTGTAGACTTCCCGAGTTAAAAATAGCCTTCAATATCAAGGGAAATATCACGTCTGTATGTACCTTCAACACTTAGTACTCTATTAAAAATTGTTATGTGTAATATGTCACGGGTAATTCCCAACTTGGTGATTAAAATTTTGACGAAATAAACTATCTGTATGGTATAAAATCGTCTTTTTTCAAGTTCAATTATACCAGTAAATAATATTCAGGAGCCGTAGAAGTTTAGTAGAATAAAAATGGGTGCGCTAAATCCTCAGATAAATAAATGAAATGCGCTTAGATCATTTTACGAACGGAAGTATTCGGACGGAAATTACGCAGTTTGCGTTATTTAAAGACAGATGGTGGCATTAACACGTATCTGTACAAACCATCTTGAACGAAATGTGAAAAATGTCAAATCAGTTTTTGTTATCGGTTTCCGCTATTCAAACGCATCGAATAACAGATGGCGACATCAAAACGCATCTATAGGAAACATAGCTACGAACGCAAACCAATAAGCACAGCCAATGTAATTTAATTTGTAAGTGAATATTTCTCAAAAAGTGAGAGTGGTAAAAACAAATTAAAAGAAGTTGTATTTCAACCGCAGGTAAAGGTTACACGCACTCTTTTTTCGTTATTTCCGTCGATAAAATCCGTGCACTGCTTGTAACATATAGATACTTTGAAGTAACCAGTGGCGGAGCGTAAAAATATATATTGAAGGTTATGTGAATTCTAATCACGTCTGTGTCAAACATTGTATGGTAATATGACAGGAAATGGGAAATATGCTATTATTTCCTTCGTTACTGACAAAAAAAGTCACAACTCAAATTATTATTTCAAACAAAACAAACAACTATCTACATTGACTGCAGGCATCAAGCATTGCACACTGTCTAATGTAATAACGACCGTGATTTAAGTTCTATAAATAGTAATGAATTGTTATTAAAAATATTTCAATATTCAAAAATTATAGTGCTTATCAAATTTAAAACTAGACAGTTTAGTTTTTGATCTCGAAATGTATATTCAATAAATTTGTTGTGGTTGAAAAGTGACTATAATATTTGTTAGTTTAGACCAGAGGTCCCCAAACTTTTTTGTCTCGTAGACCATTTGCCATGTTTTTCGGTTTTGGATAGACCTCCTGCTTATCTAATATTGATTTTTTGCAAATTCATTAATTTCAAATGTATTTTTGACAACCGGTATAGTGCTACTCACTTTGAACAATTTAAATTTATAACGGTAGTGAAATTTAGTGTGAAATGTTTAGTTTTTAAACGAATCAAATTAAAATTTACTTTCTGTTACATAAAATAACTAAGCAAAAAATAAATGCTTTTAGTGTGAGGCAGGGCCCTCGCGCCCCAGAGTGCGATGTGTGCGGCAAATGGTCTAGTTGTGTTATGTGTTTTGTACTGTATAGAAAAAATATATACATAACTGATATTATATCAATTTTATTTGCATACTCAAGCCTGCGTGAAAACTCTTACGAGTAGTTATTTATTTTTTAATGAAATTCAAATTCGAAATATTCATTTTTCCTAATTGATAAACTAATGATTATTTTGCCTTAATGAATTCTCTCAGCTCAGCGGTGAAACTAAATTTTTCTCTCATTCATAAGTACGACAGGAGAAGAACTCCGTGAAAAATCGCACGGAGTAAACTGTTTTTGTAGAGAACAGTTTACTCGCGGAGTGATTTTTTTAATGTGAAGAGAGAATTTTCGAAGTTCACTCTGTACGGAGTGAATTGCACTTACAGTATTAGTTATTTAGGATTTTTAACGTTTTTCAGTTTGACATTATCGTCTAGTGAGTTTATCCCCAATAAGGGGCGTCAATTATGAATCCGCACACGAGCGGCGTGAGGCCTTCCGAGGGCCGTGGTGTGAGGGACGGACCCGATGCTTTAATAATAAATTTTCAACATTTGGCATCAATTTAGTTAGATTTAATCTTAAAACTCTTCGGTTAACGATGTCCAGTTTGTTCCTTTTTTTGTTAAGAGATTCACTATCGTTGACCCTCATTTTCATTTCATAGACTCCCAATTCTTTTCCCGCTGACATGGACCCCTTGCAAGTTGTCGTCGACCCCTGGGGGTCGATATAGACCACTTTGGGAATCACTGCTTTAGATAATATTCAATTTGTGGAAAAGTATCAAAATATGCAGCAGAAAGTACTGCTAATTTTATAGTTTTACCATAAATATGGTTTTACCAATTTGAATGTCAACATGGGTTTATATGGGACTTTTAAGGTTTGTTATTACAAATCTCAGTTTCTTTTTTAATAAAATTTAATTTATTGAAGAGTTCTAATCAGACATTAATCAAAGAGTTGAAAATTTAATTTATTTTAAAAAACAGCAGTGTCGATTAAGTTGTCTAAATGCATATTACATATCTTCTTAACGTAACATAACATTAACGTAACGTAATATTTAAGAATAATCATAATAGTAAATACAAAAATATTATCGTTACTGCAGGCCTAGATAACGGTAGCAGTTAGTAATCTTAATTTTTTTTTAAATCTTAAGATTTTCTATTTGAATTATAACACATACGCAAATCGTTTTGTTATTTGTGTAATTGATGGTATATCTATATAAATAAAAATGTAAATTATTGACTGTTTTGAAGACAACGTCTTCAGTGGCCAAATGATTCAAAAAGAACTCAAGTACTGGTATGAAATTTGCATTTATTAGCTAAAGTTTCGAAGGATATATCTTCATCCTTGTAATATTTTTGTGGGTATTTTATTCAAACAACTTTACTACTTCAATTCTCAGTTAGTAATAAAAATTTATTAAAATAAAAAAATATTCTTTTCACAGAATGGTTATATAACAATTGCAACTAAGGTCAATTCTATAATAAGTTATAACAATTTCTCCCTTTTTAAATAAAGAAATATACAATATCCAAACAATATAATACATTATATACAAAAAAAAAAACCTTTTACAAAATTATAATATCTAAATCAAAATTAATCATATTTCAAAATTAATACATAAGCCTCTCTGGAGGTTTTCTTGATCTAGGCGGATACCTTGGTTCGGTATCAGTTCCCAAATCAATTTGATTTTTTTCTAATGGAAAATAACCATGAAAATCATCAGACAAATAAGATTTTCTTAACTGATTTTTGTGAGCAATTTTAAATGTATTGTTAACTTTAATTTTGTAAACTAAAGGACTGAGTACTCCAACAATATAAGCAGGAAACCATTTAATATATTCTTTGAAACTATTTTTATAAAATACCTTTTCCCCTTTTGAAAAAATAAAATTACAATTTCTTCCTCTTTTAAAATTTTTGATAACTTTGTTTCTTTGATTTGTGAAATTTTTAATTTTTTGATTTTTTTCATTAATTAAATCGAGCAATATTTTCGGTTTGTAACAAAAAATTAATTCAGCAGGTGTTTTACCCGTAACTGTAGTAGGAGTATTCCTATAACTTAACAAAAAATTATGTAATTTATCTTGCATAGACAAATTTTTGAATTTATTATCAATTAGAAATTTTTTAAATGATTTTTTGACAGTTTGAACGGACCTCTCAGCGGAACCGTTACTTTGAGGGAAATAAGGTGGTGAATGCGTTAATTTTATGTCATGTAATCGGCAAAAATTAGAAAATCTTTCTGAATTAAACGGTGGTCCATTATCTGAAACGATTTCTTTTGGTAAACCAAAAACAGAAAAACTATATTTTAATTTTTGAATAATTACCTCAGCTGTGGTAGAATTAACTAAATAAACGTCAATCCACTTACTGTAGGTGTCATTTAAAATAAGAAACGAAAAAGTATTAAAGTAAAATAAATCAATATGAATTCTCTGATAAGGGAAACTGCTTGTAGGCCATTTAGAATGTACAATATTATTTTTATGATTTGAAGTTTGCTGACAAACAACACACTGTTGTATAAATTGTTCAATACTTTTATCGACACCTTTCCACCAGGCATATGATCTACAAAGCATTTTCATCCGAGAAATGCCTATGTGACCACTATGCAGTAAATTTAAAACTTTATTTTGCAAATTTTGAGGCACTACGACCCTATTACCATAAAATAAACATTTATCATCCACAGACAATAAATTCTTTATAGAAAAATAATATTTCAAGGATTCATTTAGATTTTTAGGCCAGCCATTTAAAGTAAAATTAATTATTTTTTGTAAAAGCGGATCTTTTTCAGTTTCAGAAATAATGTCATTTTTTTTCAAGAGATTTTCACCATTATCATTAAATAAATTTATTTTAATTACGTCTATATTAGTGAATTCTTTTAAAGGTAGGCGTGATAGCGCATCTGCATGTTTCATTTGTACGCCCTTCCTATAACAAATTTCATAATCGAACATTGATAACAACACTGCCCATCTTTGAAGACGTGCTGCTGCGATTGGTGGTGTATTTCTATTCGGATTGAAAATTTCTTTTAAAGGTTGATGATCACTGTATATAGTAAACCGACGCCCATATATGTACTTAAAAAATTTTTTGATTCCGAATATTATTGCAAGTGCTTCCTTGTGAAGCTGCGAGTAATTTTTTTCAGCGGGTGTTAGTGTACTTGAGGCAAACAATACTGGACGTTCAACCCCATTTACCAAATGTGACAAGATTGCGGCAACCCCATACGGACTTGCATCACACGACAAAATTATTGGTTTATTAGCATCATATAATTCTAAAACGTTATTTTTAAGCAAATAAGTTTTACTTTTATCAAACAATTTTTGACATTCATCTGTCCATTGAAATTTAACATCTTTACACAACAAGTTATATAACGGTTTCAATTCTATAGCCAAATTTGGAATAAAATGTCTATAATAATTCAATAATCCTAAATAAGCTTGCAATTGATTCAAATTTTGTGGGATTGGAGCTTTGCAAATAGCATCAACTTTAGCTTCATTCGGACTTAGTTTTCCATTTGAAATTTTATGCCCCAGGTATACAACACTACTCTTAAAAAATGCACATTTTGCTAAATTTATCTTAACATTGTATTTATTTAACCGGTCCATTACTTGATATAAATTTTCTCTACACTCATTCAAATCGATACCCCCTATAATGATATCATCTAAGTAACAATTAACATTCTTTAATCCTAACAATATCTGATCCATTACTGCTTGAAACTGAAAAGGAGCGCAAGATATTCCATAACACAGTCTAGTAAATTGAAATAAACCTTTAAACGTGTTAATAGTCAAATATTTTTGAGACTCTTCGGCCACCTGTAATTGTTGATATGCTCCCGTTAGGTCTAGAGTACAAAAAACTTTGCAATTTGCTAAACTTGCGAGAATATCATCAATTCTGGGTAAGGCATAATATCCAGTCTTGATAAATTTATTTATGGTAGACTTACAATCAACACATATTCTGATATCCTTATTATTTTTAGTGACAATAACTATAGGGCTCGCATAATCGCTATGCTCAACTGGTACTAAAATTTGTTCCTTACATAATCTATCTATCTCTTCCCCGACCTTATCCTTCAACTGAAAGGGTACACTATATGCTTTTAAGAAAATTGGCTTTATTTCAGGTTTAGTATGAATAGTAACTGTAAATTTTTCAATCGGTTCATTAAAATTATTCAGAAAAACTCTGGGAAATTTAGATTTTAATTCAGATACTAAATTTTCATTATCATGGATTTCAAAATTACATATAGTTCCCGACTGATTACTTTTCTCGACAAAATTTTTTCTCCAAAATGGAATAAGAACGTCTAACCATGAACGACCCATCAACGGTACAAATTTAGTCTCCGTCTGTATGACAACTAATTTTAAACGATACGAATTACCTCTCCTTATGTCTCCGGTTGAATCCTCTACTATGAGTGAAACGTTGACCATGATTGATCCTACTACCTTCACCTTGTGTCCTGTGACTACTTGAAGTACGCTACTGCAATCTGACAAATGTATATTCGAGAAATTCTTCTTGTAATCTTCAAAACTGATAATAGTCATGCCAGCTCCTGTGTCGATTTCTAACTCCATTTCTTGATCTTCTACTTGTACCTTCATGTACTGCGGTTCAACTAAGCTAAATATATTTTCAACATGATCAATATTCTCCGTTTCTTCTGACTGTTCCTCTTCTTCCTTTCCTTGCATATTATTGCAATTCTGTCGCCGTCTATTACTATAGCAGTTTTTCGCTATGTGTCCAGGCTTTTGGCATTTATAGCAAATAATCTGTCTCTGCGTTTGTTGTTGTTGACGATACCCTCTGCTCCGATCCTGTACATTATCCCGCTGCGAAATTGTACTATTATTTCTTCTGTAGGACTGATTTTGGTTGTTTCTTGTAATCGTTCTTCTCTCATTACTAACTGCAAACTGCGGTTCAGGCTTAACCTTTAGGTTACTTGCTTCAGCCTCCGCCAATTCAAGACTCAGAGCTTTACTTAATGCTTCGTCGAATGTCAAATCCGAAATATTTAAAAGTGCAGACTGAATGTGCGTATTAGTTAATCCACTCACAAATTTATCTCGTAACGCCTCTGATAAAAATGATTTGAAATCACACGGTTGTGCCAAGACTTTTAAATGCATTACATAATCACTAATAGATTCTCCAATCACTTGATTTCTTTTATAAAATTTAAATCTTTCTGCAATCAGATTTCTTTTCGGCGAAAAATGATTCCTCATCACTTGTTCAATTTCAGAAAATGTCTTCTTGCTTGGTTTGTCTGGTAATGTTAATGACTTCAAAATTTTGTACGTTTCCGCCCCCATTAAAGTTATAAAAAGTGGTACTTTTAATTTATCTTCAATAGAATTTATCAAAAAATATTGTTGTAGTCTTTCCATGTATGCATCGAAATCTTCTCCAGGCATATAATTTTCAATTGAACCAATTAAAGCACTTCGTGGCATATCTTTCGAGTCCGGCATCGCGATTCCTTGTATCCTCGTCGCCAAAATGTAATATTTTTGTGGGTATTTTATTCAAACAACTTTACTACTTCAATTCTCAGTTAGTAATAAAAATTTATTAAAATAAAAAAATATTCTTTTCACAGAATGGTTATATAACAATTGCAACTAAGGTCAATTCTATAATAAGTTATAACAATCCTCAGAGCATAAATGCCCACTGAAGACGCGTTGTCTTCAAAACAGTTAAAAACTAATTTTGGATCGCTTGTTTTTTATTACTACAACAACGTAAATGTTTGTTTGTTAAAAATCGTAAATCTCCGACAGTTTTGATTGCTTTGACATTTTGACACAATGTTGGATTCGAATTAGATGTCATACCTGTGACAGGTGGAAACATACTTTTTCTTTCTTTTCCATTTAAATCAGAATGAATCACAGCAACGCGTAGCCAGGTACAGCCAGTTTTATTTAAAAAATGTTTTATAAATCGGAAAATAATTTTATTATTCTTCAAAACACAAAATAAGTGCCCGAAGCACCACTGAGCACACGTGCCGTTATCGACATCATAATAATTTATTCAGCAAGGAAAAAAATAACGTTCAATATCGATTTGATAGTTGACCATGACTTCCAAAACTGACATTGATGTCAACAGCTGTCACGCAACATCTACCGCGTACAACAACAAGAACTAACAACGGCCATTATACCTTTGTAATTAGTTGCTTTATAAAAACTAAGAACGCTGAAACAAAACAAATTATATTTGAAAGTTCATCTAAAAAATTCAAACACGAATCACGTCGGTATTAGACACATGCTAGGTTGCAGAAAAGATAGTAAAAAAAAATTGATTCGACAAAGACCTTAGATTGTAATCATATAATTACAATTTTCATACGTCAGAAGCAGTCTAATGTCGTATTTGAACTCCCTGTTATCTAGAACTTAAATTGTACTTACTCCAAAAACAAATTGTCCTACATAGAAGAAGATCGCTTGTCAAGCTAAATTTTGATCAAAATGCGTAGAGAAACGTTGTTTTGAAGTGGAAACTGTATACAAAAATCAATGCTAAATACATGTATACGGAGTTTAGGAAAAATATCGTTTCAATTGATCAATTGTTTGTCGAGCAGGATCGATTTAAAACTCTACAAAGCTTTTAATATGGAGAAATATGTATGTTCACAATCCAACGTCATTGTCAAATCAAATTTTTTGACATTCCTTTCTGCAACCCAGCATTAGAGTTCGACTATATAAAAATAAGCGGTATAACAATCGATTGAACAAGCAAACTAAGCGACTTGTGCTATAAATATAGAGTAGTGCTTAACTTTTTACCCTGAAAATGACCGGGTACAGCTATAGTGGTAAATAAGTGCCTATTCAGAAAATACAAATATAGTATTTGTATATTATGAATTATGATTATCAAGTTGATGGATTTCTAATGGCAAAAATGGTACGAAGGATTTATTTCAAAATGTTATCAAAATAACTGATCAAGTAGGTAACTATAATTTAACATTAACTTTTTTATTATAATCAATGTTAAGGGAAAATACTATTAACAGAGTAATATTATTGTTTAAATTAACTCGATATCGACATCAACGGTCTATTTTTAGAATTGTATTTTATCAGTGTCGCAATAATACGTTTAGACTTTAGAGAATTATACGTAGAACAATAAATAATATTATTTATAACTTAAATTATACATTTTGTTTTTTTTCCTTATTGAGAAAATTTGAAACAATATGTCGCTTACAGAAATATATCGAAGTATTTATTACTAACTACGAACCCGGCTTTGCTCGAGTCAAGGTCTGTGTGGATACAATATTTAAATTGCAGTAAGAGTGTGAATAGGTTTGTTTAGGTAATAACCTGAGTATTCGAATTTTGCGGATATATATTAAAGTGAGTTGAAAGATATGAACTTAAAGTAACTTTCCGATTTCAATGAAAATTTGAAGTACATGCACATCGAAATCTAGCACTTGACCAATTTTTTAAACATATCATACAAGCACTCTCGAGTCTCGAATTTACTAATCTTCTTGGTTTCCGGGCTTGTATGCCGTGGTCCAATGGTATTTCTACCTGACGTTTCGTTTACAACTGCGGTAGACATTATCAAAGGCGATGTGGTAGCGGGAGAAGTGGCCTTCTAGGCTCGTGTTTTCTAAAAGTCGGCGCCTCTGAATCCACATAATTTATAACAAAGAACAATCTATTTTTAAGCGTAAAGTAACGATAAATTGTATTGTTGACAACGTGTTAATTTACAGGAGGACAAAAGAACAACGGCGATTTGAAATCTTAATAATTATACAGATGACCTGCTTAATAATATTGCGAAAGACTTTTTAACTGTCAAAGTTCAATGGAGTCCACCAGAAATTTATTGTTAGAATTTTCTCGAATTTATTCATTTTGTTTTATTATATATCACAATGTAATACTCTCGTATTGTTGTGTGAAATGTAATACAAGGTAGAACGCCATCAAGGAAATCTAGCGGTAAAACCAGCCTCGTGTACAGCGACCACTAGCAGTTCGAAGAATAATATATTTTTGTGCTCTGACAATGAATTTTTTGCTTTAAAATACAATCGTGAACCAACAATACCCAGACAGATAATCTTGGAAAACTGTTCGCCCCGCATGTGACAACCTTTCCTTAAAAATTTAACCCTATAGAAACGGCAGAGACAACCAAGGGCGTAGATATTTTTTTTCTGAGGGGGGGGGGCTAAAGCGAAAAAATCAATGTTTTTTAAGTTTTATTAGCACGAATAACCTTTTTTTTTGGTAACTAAAATTTTGCCGTATGCAAATTTGGTGAGCAAAAAAAAAAAAACAAGGTCCCTTCATTTCCGCAAGCAACAAAAAGGTCTTTCTTTCGTTTTCTCGCTCGCTGTATTGTGACTGGGTGTCTGCGTTCTTGATGAGTCCTGGGAGGGGGTAGTTACCCCCTATATCCCCCATATCTACGTCGCTGGAGCCAACTACTACAATGATGAACAACGCGTTGTTATAGTAGTTAGATGGAATTTTTAAATTGTTAACAACTAAAAGACAAAATAAAATATGCTAATTTAGCAGTCTGGCGATTTGAACCCTTTGACATTAATCAAATGTCATTTCGTCTATTTATAGATTGGATCGAAGTCAAATGTCATTGCAATCAAGCTGTATCCAAAGATATTATACACTAGATTAGGTTTTATAATTGTAACGGAAAATATTAGGTTTACGTTGTGACAAAAAATAATGCAGACATGTTTTGATTTCAATTTTTTGACGTGATAACGTCTTATAAATTGATGAATCACCAATCTTATAAATTGATAAAACACCGACTGCATGCACGAAAAAGTGTAACGTAACGTTCCTAACGTTCGTAACGCGTAACGTTCCGCTTGACCCTGAGCGTGCTTTTTGCTAATTTCTCGCTCAATTTAAATCAGATCGGTTTGAAACCAGTCTTAAACGAAAGAGGAGAACATTTTACATAGATTTCGTATAACAGAATTTGCCTAAACAGTTTTTTTATACAAATTTATATAGAAAAATAGCTGTATAAATGCAATGTTGTCTAATGCATGGCGCGACGCGGTCGGTCGTCTTTGTTTGCCGTACATGGAAATTAGAAAATAACGTATGTCTTGTCTTAACATGAAAACGGCTGCATTTCTAATGTTTCATTCAATTTTTTGACATTAGTATTTTGTGAAATGCAACGCCTTCTAAGTTAACTATTGGAATAACTAATTATTATTAGAACATAATACTTTGACAGTTGCAAACGTCACTTTTGACATTTCTTATCATTCCGACACCAAGGATAAGCTGATTGAAACCAAATTTTGGGAGGATGTTTGATATGCAAATATGAAGTGGCCTATTGTTTTTGGGGAACATCGGCGCATGCGTAAAAGAATATATCTCTTATAATGATGTTTTATATAATAATAATATAGTTTTTAAAACGGTTTTTACCATATCTATTTTTACTAGAAATTTTTGTAAATTTTTTGGGGAAAATCGGCGCATGCGCAAAAGAGATACATGCCATAGTTGTTTTTTATATAATAATAGTGTACTTTTTATAGTGTTTTATTATTCTACTTAATAAAATTTACCTAAATTTGAAGCGAAAGATGCAATATCATAGATTCGAATTATTATCTCTATATATATAAAATTCTCGTGTCAGTTTTCGTTGCCATACTCCTCCGAAACGGCTTGACCGATTTTGATGAAATTTTTTGTGCTTATCCGGTATCTATGAGAATCGGCCAACATCTATTTTTCATCCCCCTAAATGTTAGAGGTAGTCCACCCCTAAATTTTTTTTCTTCCTTCCCCATTCGTTCTTTTGCACCCGGGTGAAACCGGGCGGGACCGCTAGTAATTATTATATAAATTTAGGTTATGTATTACGGAATACGTTATCACGTAAAACTATCGTCCGTAAACCGACTTTACAGACAACCAATTTTTTTAAGTAATTGTCATTTAATTAAATATCTAAAAATAGGTATTTATACATTCCACGAAATGGTCAATTGTTATATTCCGCAAAACTTTCAATCGTAGTAAACGAGAAGTGGTTATGGAACGAATGTCAATTTTTAGACATTCGCGAATTACATATTTGTCGCCAATATTCGAGAATGCGAATATTCAATTTTAAAATTTGGTTTGATTCGCCGCGCAAGTCGCATGCACACATTTATAGTGCTTGGGTATTAGGTTGATTATTATTAAAACTAAGGCCTAGCACACATGAAGAGCGTTCAACGCGCGTTGGCCCAACGCGCGTTGAATGCTCTTCATGTGTGCTAGGCCTAAGGCCCAGTTTATATGAGAGGCGTTCAACGCGCGTTGGACTGACGCGCGTTTACAATTTCTATACAATTGTATAGAACTGTTTATATGATAACTCGCGTTCAACGCGCCACCAACGCGCGTTATCATATAAACAGTCCTATACAATTGTATAGAAACTGTAAACGCGCGTCAGTCCTACGCGTTGAACGCCTCTCATATAAACTAGGCCTAAGGTCTAGTTTATATGAGAGGCGTTCAACGCGCGTTGGCCCAACGCGCGTTTACAGTTTCTATACAATTGTATAGGACTGTTTATATGATAACGCGCGTTCAACGCGCCACCAACGCGCGTTATCATATAAACAGTCCTATACAATTGTATAGAAACTGTAAACGCGCGTTGGGCTAACGCGCGTTGAACGCCTCTCATATAAACTAGACCTTAGGCCTAGTTTATATGAAAGGCGTTCAACGCGCGTTGGCCCAACGCGCGTTTACAGTTTCTATACAATTGTATAGGACTGTTTATATAATAACGCGCGTTCAACGCGCCACCAACGCGCGTTATCATATAAACAGTCCTATACAATTGTATAGAAACTGTAAACGCGCGTTGAACGCCTCTCATATAAACTAGACCTTAGGCCTAGTTTATATGAGAGGCGTTCAACGCGTTGGACTGACGCGCGTTTACAGTTTCTATACAATTGTATAGGACTGTTTATATGATAACGCGCGTTGGTGGCGCGTTGAACGCGCGTTATTATATAAACAGTCCTATACAATTGTATAGAAACTGTAAACGCGCGTTGGGCCAACGCGCGTTGAACGCCTCTCATATAAACTAGACCTTAGGCCTAGTTTATATGAGAGGCGTTCAACGCGTTGGACTGACGCGCGTTTACAGTTTCTATACAATTGTATAGGACTGTTTATATGATAACGCGCGTTGGTGGCGCGTTGAACGCGCGTTATTATATAAACAGTCCTATACAATTGTATAGAAACTGTAAACGCGCGTCAGTCCAACGCGTTGAACGCCTCTCATATAAACTAGGCCTATGTCTAAAGTTTTATTACCTAATGTAAATGTAAAGGAAGATAAAATAATATATAATTGGAAGGTTACCTAAGGGACAAAACTTTTTAAATAAAAAAGGAGAAAGAAAAAAACTTTTCTAATAAAAGTGCTAAGAAATTAATATTTTTTGTCTTATTTAATATTATTTTCACATAAAAAAAAACAATATACGCATGAACTTTGCGAATGCGATTGTCCAAAAATATGCGAATATTCGCGGATGCTAATATTCGTTACATCACTAATAACTATTAAATACTTATTACTTATATTACATTCTTAGAGAACGGGGCAAGTCAATTCTAACAATTTTATTTTATTTTAAAATCGCGATAATATTTTGACTCCGACACAATATTATTAATAATAAGTGAGCGATTATGGAAGAATCTTTGAGTAAAAAGTGCAAAAAAGTACACAAAAAATAAAGTAGTCAAATAGAAAAAAATATGTATAAAAAAGCGTAACGTGAATGATCAACAATCACAATTGGTGATATGCTGTATCTAGATAATATTATAAAATGTCACATGATCATTTCAGCCATCTGGTGGCGAATCGGCACACTATACAGCTTATACCATATAAGTACAACGAAATCCGCGAAAGGTAAACTTAAAGAAATAACAACGCGTCAACAGGTGGCGGTTATGTTTTATAACACATGTGGATCGTTTTTAATACAGCGCCACGAGCACATGTGTGTTCAAGACAGTCAACTAAGTTATTTTTCCGAAGGTTCACTGCTTATCCGCTAGAGTTACTCTAACAATGAACACAACAATAAACGAAGTTAAAATTTGAATAGAACCAACCTGATTATTCATTTCAATTGATTTGTCTTTTTCTAATTATTATAGATAATAGCAGAACAAACCAGACATTTAATATTTTCCATGTTTTTGTGTCAATTTATTATTTTTTACAGTTATGTTTCCGAAGGTTCACTGCTTAGCCGCTACAGTAACTCTAACAATGAACACAACAGTAATCGAAGTTTAAATTAAATATAATTACACGAACCAATTTGATTATTCATTTCGATTGATTTGTCTTGTTCCAATTATTATATTCGCACAGACAATAGCAGAACAAACCAGACAACTATTATTTTCCATGTTTTTGTGTCAATTTATTTTTTACAGTCGAGCTAATTATTGAATTACGAAGGAAAATTAAAATTTTCTGGAATTTCACAACATGTAAAATTTTGAATGATATGTGTTATTTTTTGCACTTATATATTTTTTAACTGAAGGATAGGTATAACATAAAAAATCCGCCAGTGAGCACTAGTGCATTAAGCAAAGGTGCGTTTCCACTGAATTTATTGCCAATTTTAGTGTTTCCAACTGTTTGCAACTCTACAGAAAATCACCAACTTTTGTTTCCATTGTGTCCACACCGAGTCGCTAACAATTTGAGAAACACTTCAGTTGACAACAAACTGTCTCCACCATTGGCAAGTATTTATTATTTTATGCAAAAAGAAACGGAAGCATAAATATTGGTACGACCAAGCCTCAAAGGAAGAAACGGACATGTTGGGATTGATCTATTAAATACTTTGAGAAGAGATGACTTGAGTCCCATAATATACACTTTATATGCGATACAATTCAATTAACGTGTCAATTAATTCCATATATCTATTAATTAACTATATGAATCATTGCCTATCTACTCAATGTGCGGTGAGTGAACGCAACAAAGCTTATCAAAAATATATCTGCGCCTCTTTCTTCGATGTAATTCCCTGATTTCTCCGATGACAGGATTGGCTGATGTACCTGCATTCAACTTGAATAAAGTATCTCTGTTTCAAAAACTTTGTCTTTTTCTATGACGTTAACATGGGCGTACCCAGCTTTTGGCCCAGGAGGGAGCAAATTAGAAATTTCTTAAGCCGGGTCCCCCGTGCTTGTTTTGCCCTCCTGGATACGCCAGTTCGTACGGCGTAAAAAAAGACAGAAGTATATGTTTGCACCCTAATGGTTCGATTGCGATTTTATTCCTATGCTCAGTATAGAATAAAAATATATGATTAATTCGTTCGTCCACGTGACAGACATGTTTCTGTTTTAAACTAATGTTCTCAACTACATACAGCAAATATATATCTGCAACCAGGGTACTGATTTTTTTTATGTTTACCGCCAAAAACGGAAACACGGTTCCCAACAATTGTTCTAATTTTTGTTGCTAACACAAGGAAATTACAGAAACTTTTGTTACCAACACGTGTTGATAATAAAAGTATTGACAAATTTTGTTCGATGGAGACTAAGGGCGTAGATGGGGGGGGGTGAAGGGGGTAATTATAAAAGAATAAAATTGAAAATAATACGAATACCTGGCTAAAAAAATAAAATTTACAAACACTTCTTGAAAAAAAATTGTAAAATTGGTTTAGAAATTAATATTTTGCTTGACATCTTCCTTTGTGAGTATTCTTGTGTGATATTAAAAAAATACTTAATAAAAATATTGCTTTTTTTGCTTTACCCCCCCCCCCCCCCCAGAAAATAAAATATCTACGCCCTTGATGGAGACTCTGCTTAAAGTAGCTATTTTATAAGAGGTTGTGCAGAAAATAACTTTAAAATTCTATTTCTCGGCTACTGACAGATTTTCAGAATGTTTCTTTTATTTCAAGACAAGGAATGTTTTCATAATTTGTGATGTAACTGTTATCAACGTCTAGGCGTAGTCGTAGTGCATTTTAACACACTTGCTGGTACGTAATTTGAATGTAACGCCCGAACAACAGAAAGAAAGTCGTGTTGCATTCAACTCGTATTGTTGCTGAGATCATCTTCGTGCGCAGAATGAATTCAGAGTTCTTAAAAATCACTGGACAGGACCGCATTAAATCAGGACTTTGATTTTTTTATCAAACGTCGCGGCGCATTGCATGACCATTTATCAAGTTAAATCTCGATTTTTCATTGAAATAATATGAACATTTTTGAGCGATATTTCACAAATAACTTAAAAACTATGCGCTCTATCAAAATATTGAAAATAACAAAAATGAGGTTTACCATACATAATACCTCCATACAAAAAGCACTGAGATTTTCCTGAGGGGGAGGTAAAGCAAAAAATCAATATTTTTACTTACTAAATACCTTTTTTTAGCAACCTAACTTGAAAAATTTTGCCGTGTGTACATTTGGAGAGCAAAAAAAACAAGGTCCTTTCATTTCCGCAACGAAAAGGTCTTTTTTCGTTTGTTGTGGCTTGTTGCCTGCGTTCCTGATGAATCCTGGGGGGAGTTATTACTCCCTGTACCCCCCAATATCTACGCCCTTGCAGCGTTCACTTCGAAACAACGCTTTTCTACTCATTTTGATCAAAATTTAGCAGAACAATCATTTGTTTTTGTATGAGTACAATCTGATGTTTGAATACGACATTAGACTGCTTCTAATGTATGGAAATTATAATTGTATGATCACAATCTAAGGTGATTGTCAAATGAAATTTTTTGACAACCTTTCCGCAATCTAGTGTAAGCTGAATATTTCGCATTGTCAAAAATATTCAGCAATCATCTAAATGGGGTTTTACGTTTGCTAAAATCGGTTTAGCATATTTGGACATTTTGTTATTGCCAAAAATATACAAATTAAGTAGTCGATAAAATACACTCGTTACGTCTCTATTTTCTCTATAATTAGTAACCACAGTAAAATACGATTGTTTAGTAATCGTCGTAGTATTATATATAATTACTAATTAAGCTGCAGTTTCTCTTTCGATATATCTGAGATAATTAGAAGCTACACAAAATAAATTTTCAACAAATTACTGCATCAGCTGCAGCGGCTATGAGCTACGTCATTCATCATTCATCAGTCATGCTGCATCAGTGAATAATCTGACTGCGGAAAACAAAAGAAACGCGGTTACGGTTGAAGAAACAACTAAAGTACGTATTAAATATCTGATTTTTAATACAATTCGTAAAATATTATGGTGAAATTTAAAGAGAGACATCCGTGAGTCAGGATTAATAAATGAAACAATTCTGATGTTTAAAACAAATTGCAATTTTAAGCCATTGCTTCATTTTTTCACCCTGGGGTGTGCCGTAACTAGAGCGGTGTCCAGGCCTCAGACACAAGACGCAGATCCTGGAGGGGCGCAGAAATGACTAGATTATAAGGTCAAGTTTTAACATTAAAATTTTTTTTAAGGGCACAGTTTATAGAAGATCACACCGGGGCCCGGGCGCATAAAAAGTTAGTTAGGTAACTGACAGTGGGTCACGGATGTCTTCTTTAAAATTACACATTTTAAGAATGACAATTTACTCTAAACAAAATTTGGAGTCAATTTAACTAATATAAGATATTATTATGTTTATTTTGTCGAACAATCGTAAAAGCAACTACCTATATTTCCAAAAAATAAATCCCCATCAATTTAAAAATTTGTAATCTTTTTCAATCTAGAGAACAGACGAGCTCGTTGGGACGTTAACTCTACGAGGTTCGTCCATAGATTACAGGTTCCAGGTTCCAGGCAGGGTCGGTCTGGGACCTAAAAAGTTACCGGGAAAATTGTCTAGCGCCTCTACGTGACTGTGTAACTAAGAAGAAAAGGATCCGAACCGAACCGGCCTATGGAGCAAAAGTCCCGGTATTCCTTGACGCCAGACCGACGCTGGTTTCAGGATCATCATTTGATTGCAGATAATACTAAATTGAAATGAAAATATCAATAAGCAGAAGAAATGAAGAAAAAAGAAATTACCTGTATCGTTAAGCAATCCTTGGATTCCATCGCCCAGGTCGTCGGACTCGGTTGACATGCCTGTAAAAAAGAAAATAATATTAGCTATATTTCTGTGACCTGTGTTGAATACCATATTACATCACATACTCGTACACTGTTTCCTGTTCTTTCCCATAAAAAATAAAATAACCGTTCCGTTTTTTATGTGAAACACATATTCCAAACGGCATGACGGTCTCTTATGCCGTCATGCCACCTCTACGCCACCGCTCTCGACTTCCTTGTGTGTGCGCGCGTATTTTAAATATGGCAGGGCAAAATTTAGTTACAGGGTGATATTTAGTTACAGGCCGAAATTTAGTTACTAGAATTTCGCTTAAATGTATGTTTCACATGTGCCAGGCGTTCCACGTCGGCTCGCTTTTTTTTTATTTAAATACTAGCTTTTTGGTCGGGCATCGCGTCGTTCAGGTAAATTTTGGATTGAAATAATCAAGGACAACTGTCTCACATATTACTTTACTGTATCTATTATGATTCAGCCAGCGTACATGCAATTTAGCTCAAAAATCACGTGCGGCAACTTATACTTTTTTTGCACTCCTCATCCTTCTTTTGTTTTAGCGTAATGATATAAGTCGAACCTGGATAAGCAAGGGTTCAAGGGACCGCGATCTCTTTTTCGCTAACGGAGGTTTTTCACTAACCCGAGTTTCTAGCTTATAGAGGTACTGGAGTGGCCTTTCTCACTTATAGAGGTCTATAAAAATTCAACAAATATGTAGTGATAAACATTTATGTATTATTCGACATAGATAATTCCCCGTAGATGCAAAAAAAAAAGAAAACAAAAAAACCAATGATACAAAAACAATGTTAGGCTATTTATGACTCATTCTTAAATTTCGTGGAACTATTAATACGCTCGACTATCGCTTATAGAGGTACAGGCAAATAGTGTCTCATTTATAGAGGTCCATGAGTGAAAAACGTCTTTCTCTTATAGAGGTTTCTGTTTCAGAGGGTTACAAAGATGGTGTCTGGCAATTACTCTCACTTAGAAAGTTTTCTCGCTTACCCAGTTCTCACTCATTCAGGTTTGACTGTGTATCCTATGTTACTTGGAAAGAAATAGGAATTCAAACACTGAAAACAATTTAATAAAACGATTTGGTAGGCTCTTGAATATATTAGTGTAAATTTATATGATGGAATTATAATTTATAAAGTGGGTTGCAAGATAAATTTTTGATAATTTTATTTATTACTAGCTGTTACACGCGGATTCGTATGCGATTGAGGTGAATCAGAGCAGCGACAACATTATTGTAGTATCACTTTAAAACTCAATGTTTATACACTTTGATTGGTCAGAAACCTTTGCGGGGGCGTGCACAACTCATCAAAATTTCATCATAATCGGATAAACGGTATAGGAACGCATAGTTCCCAAACAGACAAACATTAATTTTGATAGATTTATAAATTTACTAGCGACCAGGTTCGGTTTCGCCCGAATTTGTAGATTGTCGTGCACTGTTTTTTTGTAACTTACGTTGCAGAAATGGTCTCCGCGAAAAGCATTTTTATTATAACGCGATAATATATAGCCTATCCTCAAGGTCCATTCTAAAAACTTGGTGGAAAAGTATTTGAAATCGGATTAGTAGTTTCGGAGATTACCTCCTACATCCAAACTTACACATTTTACCTTTTTATAATATTGGTATATAGACTTGAAATTTATATGATAATTTATGAATAATAAATATATATTTATGGTAATTGTGTCACCGTCCAAAATCTGTTCGTTTCATTTAAAATAAAATTTATTTAAATACTCGATTTCGGGGGATGGTCCTTCAGTCAATATGAATCAATGTATTTGGCGACTCGATATTTTACAGGTGGACGGGTGACTCTTATCTTTAGCCGCCAAATCTGTTTCGATAAGTATTACAAATGATTTTTTGAAAATAATAATGAATCAATGAAATTTACTAATGACAGATTTGAGTGTGTTCTTACTATTTTATCATTGAAAATGATATCATCACTTCATAATCTTTACTCGTATACCCATACTTAAAAGTTTAGTTTAATACGGTGTGGGATTAATTCAGTTAATCTTGGATTTTTATCATTTAAATACGGACACGTGATCACGTTGAAAAAATATGATGCACGTATTATAAGGAACGTTTTTTGGCTTTCTGTACAAGAATTAATAATACTATTAAATGCAGTGCAAAAATGTAGTGTATTTTAAATAAATAAAATTAATAGTTGAAAGAACATTTTAAAAAAAAGCTTTTATTTAAATACTGTAAAAAGAAGAAAATAAACTTTTAATTAATTCAAACTCAACCATTTATCACATTATACAATTCTTATGATATAGAAGCTTGTCGCGAGATGTTTCTGTGTAAATTCATTTTATGAAACACATACATTTTTTCTTAGAATTACTTGTCAAGATCTAGTAATATTCATATTGTATTCTTGTTTATTTAGATACACAGGAAAAATTTTTACATCAAATAAATTGTATAGGTAATGTATAATAAATGGTTGGATTTGATTTAATTAAAAGTTTATTTTCTTCTTTTTAGAAAGGGCGGATTGAAACCAAACTTTGGGAGGATGTTTGATATGTAAATATGAAGAGCCTTGTTGCTTTTGGGGAAAATCGGCGCATGCGAAAAACAGATATATAGTATAGCGTTTTTTATATATATAATAATGGTATACTTTTCATAATGGTTTATTATTCCATTTATTTTTTCAAGAAAGTTTTGCCATAAAATTTTTCTGAACTTTATTGTTTCGGGAATATTGTGAAAATAAAAAAAATCAGCTTTTTATTCTGTTTTGCAGATAATATGTCAGAAGAAAATTAGTTAAGCATGCTTTGATTAATATTTATTTAACGTGGAACATACTATATAGTATATAGCATAGTTTCTCAACCATTTTTATGTCGCGACTCACGATAAAGCCAAAAAGTTGAGTAAAAAGTCCTGCGACCCCGTCACTATAAAATTATAATAATATTTTATTTAATAGTTTAATTATACGTTTAATAACTAATTTTTATTATTTTATTTTATTACGTCTCGATATTGTATCATTTGAAAGGGGTACTTATAGTTTTTCATTTTTTTTATGTTGTTATTACATTGTAATATTTAGTTTAATGACACTACACTAAAATTCATTCCTTTAATAAACGAATCTTTTGTATAGTTTGTATGTTTCGAGTATTATTTTTCAACAGACTGCGATCCCCCGGTTGAGAAACGATGCTATATAGTATGTTACCAATCCAACGTATAGCAAATATCATAATATTTAATACTAGCCGTTACCCTCGTCCTCGGACGCGACATCTTTATTATATCAAATGTTAATATTCTTGAAGTTAGAAGTGGCCAGTCGCATCGCCTAATTGACTGATTTTTTTTTTAATTTTGAGGAACTAATAAAAATCTACTTCATCAATAACATGAATCTGATGCAAACCTAAAAAATAATATTAGAAACGAAACGGAAACTGTGTTTATAATTTTTCTTGTTAATGACGTCAATCGATTGAAAGAAAATTAATAGGTCAGCGATTACAAATGAACACAAATGTTAACGTAAATTATGTAATGTAAACTGAATGGGTGCGGACTTTCGGCAAATTATTGACACTTAATTTAAAATCTAGACTAATTTTATGCAAATGTTTTTAGCACTCGTCACAATACATAAGTAAGGATCCCGGGGCAAAAGTTTCTTATATTTGAATATTACGTAATTTTTAAATACGCTGTCCTATACAATGCACACTGACAAGAAATAAAAATATCGGGGTAAAACTGACCCGAGGCGTCATCTATTGTATACTTTTTTTAATATAGGTAATTGTTTAAATTTTTTTTAATTTGCAAGGCAAAAACACATGAGAACTTGAAAAGGCCCCTTTGGTGTGCTTGGTATATTAGTGTAGTGCAGATAATTCAATGAAAGGACCCCGCACAAACCTTATGGGATTTGGTTCTCGGTTGAATTGATCGAAAATGGTTTTATTTTATAGTCTAAAGGTCACTAAGAAAAAGTGTCCATGGGCTCATAGCCTAAAAATAGATTTTTAGCTACAGATAGGTATGATTAGCGAGATTTTAGATATAGAGCAGTGGTTCCCAACCAGTGGTCCGCGAACAATTTCAAATTTCGGGGAAGGGAAAGTGATCGACAACGTCTACAATCTATATTATTGTCGCTTGCAGGAGCCGGTCAGTCGTACAAGGAATATACCTGGATTCACAACCCTTTTAGCATTGATGCTGGTGAAGTTACAGAAGAAATCCAGGAAGAACTAATTAAATTTCAAAATGATACAGACTGTAAGGACGCATTTGAATTTAATTCACTTGAGAAGTTTTGATGTAAAAAAACAATTTCTAATACCAAAATTCAAGAAATCGCCTTGCGTTATCTTATGTTTTTTTCAACAACTTATATATGCGAACGATGGTTTTCTGCTTTGTTGGTACCTAATTAAAAACAAGGCCAGAAATCGATTGAAAGAAAGTAATGATTTGCGTGTAGCTTTGAGCAATGATATTAGTCCTAGGATTACCCAACTTGTGCAGAAGATGCAAGCTCAAAAGTCACATTAATTCAAGACTTATTTATACTTTCTACTAAAAATGTTGTTTTTTATTAAAATAATACTGTAAATGCATGTTGCTATTGAGTTTTTGATTAAAGTTTATTTTCGGATTGATTCATTTTATTTTTCTTGAACAACGTGGTCCCTGCTAACAACAAAAAAATCAAAGTGGTCCCTGGTCGTGAAAAGGTTGGGAACCACTGATATAGAGGGAATTCACAATCTTAAAAAATCCTAAACTGTAGAAATATGTATTCGAGTGCACTGAATCCGAATTATTATTTTATACAGGGTGACACCTTCTAATATTACCCATTTTTCGACTATATTTCTATTTCTAAAAAAAGCACAAAAATTGAACATGGAACATGTTTGTGAATTCAATGGAAATCCCTATATCTAAAATCTCGCTAAACATATCTGTAACTAAAAATCTATTGGTTATTAAGCTATACGCTTTTTTAGTGACCTTTAAACTATAGAATAAAACCATTTTCGATCAATTTAACCGAGAACCAAATCCCATAAGGTTTGTGCGGGGTCCTTTGCACAGAAAAGTGTACGTTATTTAGGTTTACTAAAAGTATTCATTTGTTCTAGCAATTATCAAATATGTATATTCATCTATCACGTCATTTTCAATCTACGCTACACTGCGCTCTTTTGCTTTAGAGTCGAGTGCTTACACTTTAGTCTTGCACTAAGATACCAAACAGGTCAGTATATATTCCACTTTAATATTGTCAAAAGTGTTAATACCTTTTTATACTGGAGCACAATAACAAAGATATTTTCTTGAATTTTATGTCTGATATCGGCCACGCGTGTGCAATGAGCATTAAATGAGCCTTCGACATCGGCGAAACATTTGGCTTGTTTTTGTACGAGTTTTTGGTCAACGGTGATAGCCAATTATTTGGTTGAAATTCTATAGTTACAAAATAATAATTTAATCAGTCTCTTGACGTGAACGATCACTTGAAGACGTCATTAAATTACAAAATTTCTTTTAATGACGCATTTTAAAATACAATTTATTGTTCTACTGCCTTCGTTTTCAGAAGATACGTCAAATGAATTACAAAAAAAAAACAAGATGTAGGTATATGAAATCAGTTCTATTTTATCTTTGATCGGTTTGATAATGCTATAGAGAAAATAACAAAGTAAACGATGATAAGATAATAACTCGATGGCCTTATTCCTTTTATTTTTTATAGACGCAGATGATTTCGCACGTATTCATTAATTAACAAGAGCCGATATACGCGTTTTTCAAACCTCTTGTGCTTCAACAACGCACTGTGTTCATGAATTCATTTTTATCGCCAGAAGTGAATGCGCTGTACACATGTAGTACATATTTCAAAATCAATGCTACTACCGTAGAGCAAAATGTAAAAAAAACTTTTTAACAAAAAAATTAAACCGCCGAAAAACTGAAAAGCAAAAAATAATAAATCTTTTTATTTAACTAAGTTCTATCTAAGTAGTTGAACGTATGTGACAGTCTAGTATATCTAAGTAATTTTGAGTCGGCGTCAACAATCCTTTGCCGGAAATCTCTGAGCGTTCACTAAGTTAATATCAGCGACAGAGCAGCCCGAACGGGCACACACTGAGGCCACACGTCTTTGCGAGTGGTCGTGTGGAGAGCGCATATTTGGAATGTTAATGTTTATCGCTGGAGATTTTTGTTAATTTGATTTGGTTATTTCTTTTAGTGATCTTTGTTCATTGATTGTTTGACGCCGACTCAAAATTACTTAGATATACTAGACTGTCACATACGTTCAACTACTTAGATAGAACTTAGTTAAATAAAAAGATTTTTTTTGCTTTTCAGTTTTTCGGCGGTTTAATTTTTTTGTTAAAAAGTTTTTATTTTATAATTTTTTGTGGCTATATAATTTATAATTGTAATACACAACTCAGCATGAAAATCTGTGAGTGAACAATAAATCAACCCTATTTTCCCACCCTTAGGGTAGGAATTTTTTTCCAAATTTATATGAGACCAACCTCGAGGTAAACCCTATCCAATAAAAAAATAATTATCAAAATCGGACTACTCTGTAAAAAGTTATGTGTGGTCATACGTTACAATCTGTGAATGAACAATTAAACAATTAATAATCCCGTTTTCCTACCATTAGGGTTGAAATTTTTTTTCCAAGTTTATATGGGACCAGCTTCGGGGTATACCCTTTCCAATAAAAAAAGAATTATCAAAATTGGACTACTCTGTAAAAAGTTATGTGTGCTCATACATTACAATCAGTGAGTGAACAATCAATCATCCCCTGTTTTCCTACCCTTAGGGTTGGAATTTTCTTACGAAATTTATATGGGACCAGCTTCGGGGTATACCCTTTCAAACAAAAAAATAATTATCAAAATCGGACTACTCTGTAAAAAGTTATGCGTGGTCATACATAAATAAAAAAAAAAAAAAAAAAAATATACGCGTCGACTTGAGAACCTCCTCCGTTTTTATTTTTCGTCGGTTAAAAAATAGAGCAGTTCCCCAGGGCCTCAAATCTCAATAGGCCCTTGGCCAACCTTAAACCTTCTTCCTTGAGTAAATAATAGTTCAGACAAACTATTTCACTTATCAAATCTTTTTGGTTTTCGATCTTGTAAGCTGTAGTTCATTTTGACGTTTCATCTAAAACTGCGGTAGACATTATCTAAAGCGGTGTGGCAGCGGGCGACGTGTCTTCCTTGGTGACTCACAGGTAAGTTGTGTCGATGACTATAAGAGTGAGCGTGTTCTCTGCTTGGTCGTAATCAGTGTTTTCTACTGCGACCGAGTAGAAAACACCAGTTATCGACACACTTATCTATGAGTCGCCAAGAAGAACACTTTGTCCGCTGCCACATTGCCTTTGGTAATGTCTACTGCAGTTGTAGCCGAAATGTCACGTAGAAATAGCAATGGACCACGGCCTACAAGCTCGTAAATAAAGAAAATTTGGAACAAAGTCTACACGCTTGGGTATTTTATTTAAGTTTGCATTATTACATATACAGTTTCCAGCTGTGACAAAAATACTCCATTTTTATTGCACATTTCGATACAGATAATATTGGTCAAGGGATCCTGTGACTTCATTCAGATAAAAAACATAGCTCTATTTACCCGTTGACGGAATGTTCTGCCTCGAGTGTTGTTCGTCGCCTTCATTGTGACGTTTGTGGTAAAACAGGTGTTTATACAACATTTCGATGGGTTCACAACGCGATCACAAAAGACGCGGAACAAGTGAATCAAAGAAAAGATAACACAATCTGATTAATAAACACTTCAAAGCCGTAAAACGTACGGTCCCATTCTTTGCGACATTACTGAATTGAGCCACTGTAATCTCATTTTCCAACATAAAAACAAGTTTTTAGAAATAATTGATACAATAGCTTTTTTATAAACTGGAACAAATTCTTAGCAAATGAACACCAAAAAATGCCGTAGCTGTTCTTTAAGTAGCTTCAAGAAAAATTTTTTGTATTCAGTTGACAAGAACAATATCACAAAACGTTATTCTTATACTTTTTCCGCACCAAATATATCACAAAACACATTGAAACATAGAAAGAAACCAAGAAATTGTTCTTCCGATTGTCAAAACTGAAGGCTTTTATCAACACAAAAATAATCAAATTTTACAGTTATTCATCAGTGCGTTCACTTTTTAAACCGTCATACGAACTCGGCGACAATTTTATTCCGTGAACGCGGGGTTTTAAGTGAGTTTAAATTTCAATATTATTTGGAACACTTGGTTAACACTGAGGGTTTGAAAGATAATAATAATACTATGAACACGTGCATTAATCAATTAATCCAAAAGTGTGTAATGTTTTATTGTTGATATTTGTGCTGATAGATTAATACTGAACTGAAAATTACAGCTGTTTTAACATATATCTGTATAAATAATCAATTATCTACTAAAAAAAGATAAGAAAAAAAATTCATAGACGACGTAAACAAACCAAATAAACGTAAATAAACTTTCATGATTCTATGAACACCAAAAAAATAATCTTTCTGGATTTGAAATTACTGTAAAACTAAAGAAATCAGACAAATAGACAACGACTGAGGTCAATATCTTTCAATTAATGATTTAGGACAAGGGCGGATGGGCTCAACTATTCCGGCCCTGTCAACATTAGCAGTATTTTTTTTTTGTTTTTGCCGCCCTGTGCAGAGTAGGCGTTTGACATCCTCTGTTCGCCGCAAGAAAAAAATATAGCTTACGGTTGTGAGAGCTATTACAAAAAAGACAAGAAAAGCATTATTAATTTTACCTTAGAATTGTATCTATTAACCAATATCTTACATCTAAAGGTGGCACTCCACATGGCTATTCGTGTTCGTTATTGGGTGTTTGTTGTATTTGGCAAAATATATGACGTTCAAGACAAACATGCAAATAAAGGCAAATACGACCATCTACACATGGCAGTCAAATAGCAAACATCCAAACATTTGGCAGCAGAACGCAAGGTTCAAAATTCCAGGAATTTTAGCACTGTTTCATTGTCCAAATTCATTTTCAATAGTAGTTCCAGTTCTCGCTCACAGCACAAACACAAAAATACTGAACGTCCGTAATATAGCCATTGTGTGGACGGTTTATTTGCCGTATTTGCCTATTTGACTCCTTTGATGTGCCTCGAAAAACCGACAAGCGCACGGTAACGCGTATTTGGTATTGGCATTATTTGTCAAATAGGCAAATAAGGCCAACACTTTGTCAAATAGACCTCCACACTAATTGGTAATTGTTTGCCAAATATGCCAAATACACAAATACAAATAGCCATGTGAAGTGCCGGCATTACAAAATGAAATTAAAATAAATCTAGTAAACAAAAAGGATATAAATTAATACTTCCAAAATCCCGGTGGGTCCACCCGCCCCTGATTTTGGATTAGGCGTCAATTAATTTATGTTCCTCGTTGTTTCTAAATTCCTTGTTTACAAATACCTATAAGCATGTCGTTTTTTCCGATTTTTCAAAAGTATTATCGCAATATTAGATCAGCTCTTAAAGACACTGTTGTTGTCAAATATTTGTCGCTGACTGTAGCTTGGTATTTTAAAACCTTATTGAATTTCATTTGAAAGGCTTATTATATTAACTTATTCAATTTTTTTATTTGAAATCACTGATAACATGAATATTATAATCTGTAAACCTTAAAAATTAATTATGTTAAATTTACATATTATACTAATTTACACATTCAATCATTTACTGTAGAAATTTTCACATACATTAACGAAAAATCCGTACTTCTATCTAAATAACTTAGATACCTGTATTTTTTTAAGCCTAATCCAGAATTTAAATGTTTGGTACGAGTTTCAATTGCCAAGTTGGGTTGGAAAACTCAAATAATTATAAAGAAATGACTTGTAGTCGACTAATGAGTAAATAAATAAATAAAAATAAAATAAAAATTTTCATCCTGTAAAAACTATTCATCAATATTTAGTCAATGATGTGATAAAAATTCACTATTTATGAGAAGTTGTTATTTAAAATCAATTTCGTTGTAAGCATGAAAAAATTATTCGCTTACAAACAATGAACATTTTTCTCCATACTATCAACTCGAAACGATATTGACATAAAGAACGGACTGTGGAATAATCCAGAAAAAGTGCCACTCAGTAGAAGGAGATAGGTAGTGATAGCTGCTTCTACATGTTCTTTTTTAATCAGAGTCGAACCAATGTTAAATAGACAGCCAGTTCATATTATTTCGCTCGCGTATAAGTGCGATATTTTTAATACTCTCTATGACCTATGTCAATGGAAAAAGACCAGGAACGTGACAACAATAAAAGATAATTAAGAGTCGCCTACATTCAGTTTTTTTATACGAAGAAATGCTGCACAATGTGTGGTCATCTGTACGAATAGACCAGTTCACGTAATTCATTCATCAATTTTCTTAAGTTACGACTTGTGACCTTTGACTAATTCATTTAAGAATTATATTACTTTTTGCATAATAGAAAAACTAAGTTACGAGCAGCACCACTTATCCTAATGTCAATTAGGCGTCAACAAAAACCATGTTTCACTGAGTTATAAATAAATACGAATCCATACTAGGTATAGTACACATAATCACGGCATATGCATGCCTAGTAACTACCTTTTGGTATAATTGATTATAAAGTGCAAATAAATTATCTCCATAATTAGGTAATTCCTAATTACGAGCAAGATTAATTGAGAATTATAATAACAATGAAGAAGTATTATCCTGTAAAAACATTTATTACTAATTAATATATAATAAAGCATAATAACAATTCGCAAAATAAGATAAAATGCATATAAAAGTTAAAAAAAAACACATTGCGCAGAAGAATAAATTTTTTCAACACAGGCAGTAAGTTTTGTCCTAATTTTTTTTCTGGCGTTATTTCTTTCCATATTTTATAAATCATGTATTTCAGGTAATTTCAGGTGAAATTTTGCCATAGTACCTATTAGATTGATTTAGTCAGAGTGCCCGTCGGCAAAAATTTTATTGACACATACTCTCCCCAAACTTTGTATATGGCTTCATTAGGCCTAGTCTGACACCTATTTCCTCTATGACTTTTCTTGATTTTAGGGCGTTTTCCCTCTAAATTTTCCGAAAGATGTCGTTTTGACGACATGTAAAAATTTATAGATATTGTTTGTATTTTTAATTGGATAGCTTAAAAACTTCAACCAAAACGCTAAAATAATGTTCTCTGACAAATAACATGAACCATTTAAAATGTCTGACACCTCGAATATGTCGAACATATTTGAGGTGTCAGACATTTTAAATGGTTCATGCTATTTGTCAGAGAACTAAATTTTAGCGTTTTGGTTGAAGTTTTTAAGCTATCCAATTAGAAAACAAACAGTATCTATAATTTTTTTACATGTCGTCAAAACGATATCTTTCGGAAAATTTATAGAGAAAACGCCCCAAAATCAAGAAAAGTCATAGAGGAAATAGGTGTCAGACTAGGCCTAATGAAGCCGTATTCTAAGTTTGGGGAGAGTTGTGTCAATAAAATTTTTGCCGACGGGCACTCTGACTAATTACTTAAATCAGTAAATCGCCTTAAGTAAGAAGTAGTCGTTTGTTTCTAAGCTTCAATAAAATTTTTAGCGACAATATTATTATTTTTTTCATTTTTAAAATTTTAAATTAATTTCTGATTATAATAAATCGATGGTCATAGTATGTATTTCATTATGGTAATTGAATTTAAATATAAATATCTATTTTAAGTATAGCAATGTCAGAAAAAAACTTGAATGAAATAAATTTGTTAAGTCGTTGGCAACGTGGTAATGTCGTGTTAACGACCTTTATATCGCATCATTGGTTTTTCTTCTTTATTTTCAATTTTATAAATACTACCGCATTAGCATATAAACGTTATTTGAACAGCAAAACTAAATAAATTAAAAAGACAGCCTGAAATTTGGCACAATGCCCTACACATAAAGTATGTTTTTACTCTTGTATACTATTTATTAATCGTTTAATCTACTCCATTCATTTTTAACATCTGAAAAATATAAATAGTTGGCAAAACCAAATGTGCACATCCCGCAGAATTGAATAATACGGAATAGATGTAAAAAATATTGAAACAACTATCTTCTCCCTACAAAGCTACGAAGCGCAATGTGTGTTCAGCTGCTTTTATGGTGTAGCAGTATAGCACTTACCTGTCCTACTATATACTGTGCAATATTATTGAAGGAGATTTATTTGGTTGAGGAACAATTGAAAATAAGCTTTACCAGTGTATCGCTTGTGGCCAACGTTTCGAAAAATATATTTTCATCATCAGGACCTCAATGCAAGTTAAGATGGTAAATTGTAAAAATAATTCTAATATACATGATCATTTCAAAATTGTCGAGATTCATAATAAATGATCATGTATATTAGAATTATTTTTACAATTTACCATCTTAACTTGCATTGAAGTCCTGATGATGAAAATATATTTTTCGAAACGTTGGCCACAAGCGATACACTGGTAAAGCTTATTTTCAATTGTTCCTCAACCAAATAAATCTCCTTCAATACATATTTTGGAACAAAACTTCTACTAACAATGCGCAATATTATATTAAGTTGTCAAAAATAGTGAAATAAAATTGTATATAAAAAATAAACTACTGAATTGATTGATTGACTGTAGATTATAGACGCTCAATATCTGAGATTATCAGCGTCTATTAACATTTCAATGAATAGGGTTTCGGTCTGACAGTAAACAAAGTGATTTGTCAAAAATTGAGATCTGTAGAGCTCGAACCTACGTACGTTCGTACAGACTTACTGACAACTGCTGTTCGTGATTTTCAATTCCAATTTTAGGAGTAATTATTAGCTCAAACCAATCTAAAAATGGTTCAATTTTTTTCCACAAACGACAAGGCTTCAATCCAAGTGTCAATTTTTTACTCCCGATAATAGTTTTGATCGCGGCATGTTAATGAAATCGACCGTTATTTTAATGGGTCATTATTTTTTAGCCAAAATATTATTATTTATTAAAATAGGAACATATTACACGTTAATCTTTGAAAAATAAGAACAAAGTTCGAATAGATATAGTTGCTCAAAGTATTTTATTGCATCCTAAAAATAATGCATTATCACACGAGCTCACTAGATAACTTTTATTTCTCACAGAGCTATAATATTATGCATATTAATGTTAAGTGCTTTAATTTACAGTAATTTTTGTCATTTCCTCAGATACAATTTACCTAATCTGATATGCATAATATATAAATTGTATAATTTCGTTTTAATAATATGAAGCAACTTAAAGGTCTGTGTGTTCTTAAGATCAGATGGCACAATTAAGTATGTGGATATTTTAATTTCTCATTTATTAACGACATGCATTTCGCAAGCAAAAAAAATAGAATAGATATCATCAAATTAGGTACCTACAGTCTACACCCTATTTCATATTAAACTGTACAAATCAAAGGAAGTATGAAAGTTGTCGTATGAAAGGGGATTTGAAAGAAATTATTATTGCTGCGGGTCAAATTTTTAAAGAAGCATATTTACTGTGTTTTTATTATTTACTAGCGGCCCGGTCCGGCTTCGTCTGGATATGTAGATTGCTAATTAAGAAAACCCCAAGAATTATTCATTTAAATTAACCTTAATTTCATACTGCTTTAAATTTATTGTATTTGTGCTTTGGAGACCATTGATAAATTCTGTAGTCATCACTGACGTAACTACCTCGCGGCAAAATGAGGCAGTGCCCCAGGGGGCAGAGTCATAAAGCTCAGGTTACACAGTATATTTCCAGTTTAAAAAACATGTAATATTTACATTTTATATTTTAATAAAGATAACTGCCAACTGGTTAGGGGGTCCAGTTTATTTTTTATCCCGGAGTTTGTGGCCACTTAGCTAAGTCACTGACAACTACGTGTGATTTTTAAAATAAAAAATATATTAAATTTAGGCTTCTAACCTTTGTTGTCGAGCATCTATAATCCATAGTATGTATCTACCAAAATAAATAACTTATAATATAGTCTACTAATAACATGTATTTAATTATAAGTTCTATTTATTTTTGAAAAATACAACGAAATTAATAAATTAAATGAACTCAATGTCGACCGTAGGCGTGTCTTGCTACAAATATTCCCACAGAATTTAAATTGTTATTTTATGTAAACGAAAGAGTACCCATTAATTACCAATACTATTTAAATTGCCTTGAATTAATTTGATTTTAATTTCATTTGAGTATTACAAGTAATCAATGTAAAAATACATAAATTAATTTCGCTTTCTGTTGCTTGTTCAGTGATATTTTATATACATACCTATATTTTAGAATCTAGATTATAATTATTTGCTTTAATTATGAAATGAATGTTTTTGCGAATGTATTTTGTATAGTATCTAATAAACACGATGGAAATAGTCTATTTTAGACATATACTTTTATTCTATACTGAGCATAGGAATAAAATCGCAATCGAACCATTAGGCTGCTGTCTTTTTTTACGCCGTAAGCATTGGCGTATCCAGGAGGAAAAAACAAGCACGGGAGACCCGGCTTAATATATTTCTAATTTGCTCCCTCTTGGCCAAAATCTGGGTAAGCCCATGTTAACGTCATAGAAAAAGACAAAGTTTTTGAAACAGAGCTACTTTATTCAGATTGAATGCAAGTACATCAATCAATCCTATCATCGGAGAAAAAGGGAATTACATCGAAGAAAGAGACGCAGATATATTTTCGATACACTTTGTTGCGTTCACTCATCGCACATTGAGTAGATAGGCAATGATTCATATAGTAAATTATTAAATATATGATTTTAGATTAGTCAATTCAATATTATGTTCAGATAGGTACTTGCATCATGCAACGCTTTCGTTCATGATATTTTTATACTGACACAAAAACAAAGTGTATTTACATTTAATTTTAGTAAAATACACTGAAAAAATTCCGTGAAAAAAGAGTCCATAAATTATTATAATATTATAATTTGCGGGTGGCTTATAGTAATATTAAATGCCAGGTCGCCCATATTTATAATTAATTAATACGTTACTCACTCCCTTCGCTCGAACTGATAATTTTAACTGTTCGTTTTGAGTAGCTCAAAATTTTCGCACGCAATAATGAATTTCTTGATATAGGTATATATTAACTGTAAATGAATTTTGAAAGAAAATGACAAACCGAGAGAATAAAGTCTTATATGCAAATTCGAGATTTTAATTATATGTATGTGATATAACAGTTTAAATATCGTATAAAAACGAATTCATAAATATACTTCCTTTAAAATATATTCCGGTCATTAGACGCAATTAAATTCCGTAATCATAATAATTTGACAAAAAAGTATAAGGTAGAGATCAATATTGTAACCTTATTGTCAATGAAAAAATATTTCACTTTGTAAGGCAAATAAGTATCAGGGTTATTTGGTTCCACAAAATGACTTAATATACACACCAGTTCCTAAAATTAGAACCTGGGAAAAGAGGGTTTGCAATAAAATATCCATGGAAACTTCCTAAAAACAACAAACCTACAAACTATGAAGAGAAAAACTATTGATTTAATTTATTTTTAGATCATCAAATTGACCATTTGGGTATTAATGTTGTATCATACTTTTATTATTCGTTAAATCAGGGCGCCAATGGTCTTTATTTTACTTAAATCGCCATCAGCGCAATAGCCCGGAACACAACAAGCATTTCCAGATCGCTTAGTTTTCCTGTTTTCTTTGTAATTAAAAAACTTCATAAAATTATAACTATTTCACTTTTAATAAATATTGCTCACTGACATACGGATAATTTCATTTTGAAGTTTCCTCTAGTACTCACCACAAACGCTCGCATCGAAAAATTCAATCCACCTCCTTGCACATAGCCCATAGATATAAAATAAAATCTGTTTTTAATGCCGCTAATTTCGATCGTCATTGCTAATTGTGTATCTATATAAAATGAAAGATTAAAATTCAGTATTTAAATAAACATTGAAATTTACGATTGCCTGAAGCTAAACAAACGGTTCTCAATCTTAATGAAAAGACGAATATTTTATGTGTTTTTTCAAAAAGAAAAAACTCACTGTATAGTGATGCGGACAAGCCAGCTGCGTACTAAATAATATGATCACATATAAATATAAGGTCGTTTCCAAGAAAATGTCATAAATCCTACGCCGATTCTGTGGATAAATAACAATTCCTCGTGACTGGTTTAAGTCAGAGACATTTAATATAAGGAGACATAACATCCCATTCATAAAACACGATTTGTTTATAATCATACATAGTTTCACAGTTTTAAATAAGTTGGAAAGAGATGGCTTTAAAAAGGCAACGTTGTAACGGAAGCTTCTTCAGCATTATCTTAACCAGGGGCGTATGGTTTTTTCGGGATTATTAAAAACAAGAATTTTTAACGTAAATTAAAAATATATTTTGTGTTAATGGAATATTCATATAACATTAGAACATACCTAACAATTGTAAAGCCAGGTTTTACAATATTTATTTAATAAAAGGAGCAAAATTTACTTGAATATCAATTAGAAGTAATTAATACTGGAGAGGTTCTAGACGCAATAGAAACTGATTTTACGTTTTATTAAAATAATTTACTCTAGAAGATAAAATTTGGTATGTAATTTGAATCATAAAGATTTTAACGTGATTTGTTTTATCGCATATAATCTGGTGGTCAAAGCATTTTAATTGCCAAACGTCACTGTGTAGTAAAGTGGCATTTTACTAAACGATTTTAAATGCAATACATAATGTGCCTTTACTAACAAATGAGAATAATAAACTGGCCACGTGCGAGTAGAACTTGCGAGGAGAGGGTATGTACCATTCCGTTTTTTGTGAAAACTTTAATACTTAAGATTTTCGTTTTAGTTTTCCTGTAAACTATAAGAGGGGGCCCTATATTCGCTATTTTTTCCAAATTTTAGACTGAGTAGTTTTGGAGTGAAGGATTTCGGTACATATTAAATATTTATTCTTTCTTTTGTACCTGACCGCTAAGGTAGGGCAATTTCCGTATCTATATATTTTTTGGTTATTTTGAGTAGGTAATAAAAGACAACATCGGATTTTTCTTATATTATTTATTACATATTATCACAAGAATTTTTTAGACAATAATCAGTCTTAAATATAATAATTATTAATGGCATAATTAAAGACTACTGCAAATAAGTTGAGTTTATTTGTTTTACCTGTAAGATAAACGATCAGTAAAAACTGTGGTATTAAATTGGGAATCAGCATCTGGTCTTATTTGCCTTCGTCCAGTTAGTTGAGTAGTCATAATTAATATCGCTCCGATCAAAATAATCTGAACAATTAATTTGAGCAAACTTTTTGACATGCTGGTTTCGTAAATCCAAAATATCATCCATCTTTGTCTGCGCTCATGATTTACTGGAAAGCTACAACAATATAAATAAACATTAAAGTATACTAAAATGTGCTGTAAAAGGTAAACGAAATGTTTACCTTCGAAAAATCTAGGTTTAGTAAATAAGTCCAACAAAATTATCTATTCAGCTTAAAGATGGGAAATCTAGCTTAGAATTTAACAATCATTTTTTTAATCCTCCATCAAGATATTTTTTAAAGAAGTGCACATGTAAAATTGTTTTTGCAATAATTTAATAAAAATAATTTTTAACTACGTCTACACCACTGCTTAACTTAAAAAAACATAATCTTACTTACCGCCGAAATATCAATCCGGGATTAGAATAATCCATTTTTTTGCAAACTACGCACTGCCGAACCATTGTAAATTGTCAATACTAATAAAAAAAAATGAAAAATACTTGATTTTCGCAAAATGTCACACAAAGCACATAGCAACACTGCAACTTCCGTAATGACAATAAAAGGAATGCATTGAATGAAAAGTGAATCATGCGTTCATGCAGTGTTGTCACATGTATTTTCCAACAGATGCATTTAATATAAGTTATATACCCTTCGTCTTCAGCTCGCCGAAGTTTGTCAACGTTGAATTCTGATAGAAACGGTGTATGATCAGGTTAAAATGTAAACAGTTGGATCTGCTTATATTAAATATCTCTGGTTTAAGTACTGGAGCGTCAAAAAGCGTCTGAATGTCTGCGCCGACGTCTGTGGCTTGGATGTGCTTGTTGCCGGTATGTTGACGATATAAACTGTCTATACCGATGACAAGTACACAAGCGTACAACTCAAAATTTTTTTTATTTATATATTGAATGTGTTCTATTAATTAACACAACTCATAGATACACAATTTACCTAAATTAATACCCTTTGGAACGTAATATAAAAGGATACACAAGTGATAAGTTGCTCTAAAAAGAAATCTCGAACGATATGGTTTGCCGATTTGCGCTGACGGGCAATTTTTAGTTGTATTGAACGGTTAACTTAAAAACTATTTGACGAATTTTGATTGCCCCAACCACTTATGCATGTAGTGAGACTAGTGTTATTGGTCGAATGGGGTATGATAATAATGAGAAGCGGAGTCACGCATGTAATGCAGACGCGGTCGTGCGGACATACACGCGCGAACGCACATCCTATGCGGACCTTTTCTATGAATGCGATTTTTTTTCTTTATGAGAATTCTCATAGCAATATGATTTTTTTATAGTTATCTATTAATAAATTAGTAATATATTAATTATTAATTTAATAACAAATAACTTGATTCAAAATTAATAATAAATATAAAATGAGGTTGGGCAAATACGAGTACGGCTATTATTCTATAAGAAATTCTGTTGCAGCATGTCTATCTAAATTTTATTTTGCTATTCAAAAACTTCCTTTAAATAGGTTCTTTAATGTGAGATCCCACTCGCTTCGATCGTTATATCGAATTCCTGTTTTACACGTCTCTGTATTTACAGAAAATATAAATGACATTAGACATATATACATATTACCTACTCATAATAATATATTTAAATATTTTCGTCATTAATATATTTAGTCAAAGCGTATTTTATTTGAATTTCTAGAAAAGTGTCCTTAAAGCTAATTTTAATCTATAGTTCCTCAATACTACAGCTTACGAGAAATCGTATTACGCAAATGAAATTAATTTGATTTTGATTAACGCTATTATGCACTGTTGAAAGCTTTAAATATTCTATTTTTTTTTTTAATGACGACTACTCTATTTTAAAATACACTCTCAATTTTTAGTAGGTACACATTTACTATTAAAAAAGTTAACTAAGGTTAGTATTGATCGAACTTTTGACTAATTAGATGATAACAAGTTTAAATAATTAATTAATTGAAGAATTAGAGAAAATGCCAAACGTATATGGACTAAAAGAACCGGTTCAAGTTTTTGGAACAAATACCTACAAAAATAATAACAATGCATTTAAAAAATATTTATAATTTTATATTGCGATTTTCCAGTTCTGGAAACAAGTTTTATAGCTGTTTAGATACCATACTAAACAACAAAACTCGCAAAAAAACGAATTTATGTACATAGGGGTAATGCGAGTCTTGATCCCCCGACAATATATTCTCTGACATAATATCCCCCGACAAAATATCATCTTGACTAAATCTCCTACGGGCAAAATATCCCCCGACATAAAAACAATTACGGGGTCGATGCGATGACTTTTTTTGCGCAGTGAAAAAGGGAAGAAGTTTGGGGGGAGTTCTTTTAAAAACAATTGCGGGGTCGTGTCGATGCGATGGCGTTTTTATTTTGCGCAATGAAAAGGGGAAGACGTTTGGGGGGAGTTCTTTAAAAAACAATTACGGTGTCCTGTATACAAGGTGAGATAGTAATACAGTAATTCTACACTAGTTTTGCTGATAGGATATTTTACCGGGGGATGAAAACGCGCAGAATCGTACATAGGTTCCGTTTCAATTTGATATATTAGGTCGAAGATTGACCTGAAGGATGTAAGTAGTATTAATTACTTCCAGTACACGTTTCCTACTTGTAATACATAGAGAAATACGAACGTTGTTCATAATAGTGAAGCGTGCTTCAAGAAAGAACTGACTCTGACTGTAACATATACCTACACATAACAGTCCTGCGTTTTTAGATGTTTAGTTTTTTAAACGTTATCATTTTTAAAGTAGTTTAAATTCATACCAACTTTTCCACACATTTGTCAAAGTAAATTATTGCACTTGTGGTCTCAATTTGACCATTTGCGTAAATAAGATTCAAGTTGATTTTATTTGTACAAACTTTAAACAATGCCAAGGTAGTAACGACCTTATTCATAACTTCAAAACACTTCTCCGTAAATTTATCAAAATACAGTTTGTCTTGATAAAATTGAAATTCTGTAACTGCACTGTTATACACCGTATCCGGGATTTACTAATGGTGCACGTTTTCATTCAATAAAGTACATTTTTTCTCGAAAAACTACGAAAATTTCTTTGTAAAATGTAGATACATCAGTGGAAATTAGCACTCTTTTCAATAGTTTTCTTTTATTATGTAAAACATATGTTTCTTTATAAAGTTTTATGCTATTGATTATATTTTTTGGACACCCCCCTATAAAATAGCTCCGATACATTTAAAACTAGAGCGTAAAGTAAAACACACTTATGATGTATGCAATCTAAACAATTCAACAGTAATTTTCATAAACTACTATCAACTACAATTAGAAGTACTTATATTATGTAAAACGACGGCGGACGCAAATATACATTTCCATAAACGACCTAATAGAACTGAAGTTTGCTATACAATGAACTTGTGAAAAATGTTTTAAATAAACTGAAAATGAACTATTTTATAGAAGGTACGTGCAAAAAACGTAATATATATCTCGGACGTAGTGCGGTATTTTGGCTCGTGTGACTGTTAAAACTCGCTGACGCCTTTTTCAACATAATGACACTACCTCTACGTTATATTCTAGATACATGAACTACTATATTACATAATAATTTCAAAATCAAACGTAAGGGCCTGTTATACACATCTTTTTCCGTAACTATTAGGATAGTCATAATATATAGACATACAGCTATACCAGGTTTGTGGAAATATATATTTTTCACGAATACTAAAAAAGTCTTTCAGTTCTGAAAATTAACGTAATAGTTAATAATGAAGTAATACTTGTTGATGTCAAACTTTTTAACCAATCACAATAAAAACTGTACAATAGAACACTATCTTATGTTTATAGCGATAAACAATTAAAACAATTGGTTTCTATCAATTTAAGTGCCTTTTATGCTTATCGATAAATTTGCTATTTAAATTATTTGTTTAGCTTCAAAAATATGGTATCACATGTGAGACATAACTACAAAATATTATCTATACAAGGATATCACGATCTAATTGTTTTTTTCACAAACTTAAAGGTCACATTTTTCCGAGAACCATGAACGTGTAAATTTTAGAGCAATTTAAGAAAAAACATGAACACATTCTGCACTCTATATCTCAAAACCTTTCGTCTCGCCTATAAACGTTTCTCTCGACGCTACTTTTAAAGTTAAAGGAATCAGGATAAACGCCAAATGAAAGACAAGTTATCACACTATAATAGAATCTATAGTATGATAACTTGTTTTTCATTTGGCGTTTATCCCGTTTATCCTTGATCTACAGTATAGATTTAGGATTCACAGACCGTGGCCCGCGGGCCGCATGAGGCCTACTGTAGATGTACGTGTGGCCCGCCGCCAACCACCAAAATTGGCTGTTGACCCCGCACAAACCAGCTGATGGAATTTGATTCTCGGTTAAATTGATCGAAAATGGTTTTATTTTATAGTTTAAAGGTTGGTAAGAAAAAGTGTTCATGGGCGAGATTATCGAGATTTTAGATATAGGGATATCCATTGAATTTCAATTCACAACCTTAAAAAATTCTAAGCTCTAGAAATATGGTTTCGAGTGCGCTGAATCCGAATATGACATTATTATTTTATACAGGGTGACCACCTTCCAAAATTACCTAGTTTGAGACTATTTTTCTATTTCTAAAAAAAAGACAAAAGTTGAACATGGAATAATGGAACATGTTTTATATACTCACAAGTTGAGTAAATTTTACTATAATGTAAAATTAGATAAAATAAAGAGTATTATTATTATTATTATACATATATCCCTATATCTAAAATCTCGCTAAACATATCTGTAGCTAAAAATCTATGTTTTTAGCCTATGCGCCCATGGACACTTTTTCTTAGTGACCTTTAGACTATAAAATAAAACCATTTTCGATCAATTTAACCGGGAACCAAATCACATAAGGTTTGTGCGGGGTCCTTTAATGAAGAATACATACTGAACTTACTTAACTTCTACTTTATTATTGAGATTTAAATACATTTAATTGATTCAAATCTTTGATTAACGTCTGAATAAAACTCTTCAAATAAATAAAATTGTCGACCAATTTTTCTCAGACCAATATATTCATCTTATGTTATATTGATTTGTTATTTTTTATTTTTTGTCAATATATTGGTCTGAGAAAAATTGGTCGACAATTTTATTTATTTGAACATTTAATTGATGTTTAAATTTTTTACTAATGAACCTTTTATCTATGTACTCAATCTGTATTCCCGTGACACGTCATGCATTCTTCTGATGACAATAAATATTATTATTATTATTATTATTATCGCTGCGACGATAAAAACGCTTATGAAGTATTGCGAACAAATTTATTGTAATGCATAACTTTGTGTGGATCTTTTGCGAACAAGCGTTTTCGATTATGAAAATAAATAAAACGAAAAATCGAAACCGCCCAGCAAACCAAAATTTGGAAGCAATTTTACGTGTGGCGACAATAAGTTATTTGGAACGAAATATGAAAACAAATGTTACCATGATGCAATGCCATGCTCCGAATTAAAATTCTTTTTTTTAAACTTTTATTCAATTATTTTATTTGCAGCGGTCCGCCTTCAGCTCATAATCTGTCCAAGTGACCCCTGATCTCAATCCAAACGTCCAAACATCAAAAATCGTTTGCTACAATTAGACAAGAAAGAAGGTAAGTTAACGCGAGCAAAGTCGCGGGTAAAGGCTAGTAAATATATATAATTATGCAAATCACTTGTTTTACATGATTGCATCGTCTGATGTGAGACAATCAGACCTTTGTTGGGCGTTCGTGTGGTTGCTGAAGGTGAAAGTGTCCAACATGGTAATTTGATGGTGAGCATTGTTCACCTCACATGTTAATATTATATGCATTAAAACAGGTGCGTCAAAACTGCGCACTGACCATTCTTTAAAAACCGGTCAAGTGCGAGTCGGACTCGCACACGAAGGGTTCCGTACACTATGTACTTTTTAAATACTTTTGTAAAAGAAACAAGAGAGGCGCTATAACAATATGTAACCAGTGGGAGTATGCAAGTAGTTCAAGAATTTCAAGGCGTGAAATTTTACATAATTCACCCCGGCGTTTTTATATTATAAACACTTTTTTTACAAAAATTTCTTGTAGAATAAAATAATATAAGGTTTTGATAAATATACCATTATATCAAATAACAACGTTATGGCAAATATCTCTGTTGCGCATGCGCCGATTTCCCCAAAAAAAAAAAAAAATACAAAACTTTAGAATATTAAACGATTATGAAACGTATACCATTATTATATAAAAACAATGTTATAGCACATATCTCTTCTGCGCATGCGCCGCCTTTCCCCCTAAAACTTTTTACAAAACTTTCTTTTAAAATAGAATAATAAACCATTATGAAATATATACTATTATTATATAAAACAACATTATTGCATATATTTCTTTTGCGCATGCGCCAATTTTTCCCAAAAAATTACAAAACTTTTGTAAACATAGATAGAATAATAAACCGTAATGAAAAGTATACCGTTATTATATAAAAAACAGCCTTATAGTATATATTTCTTCTACGCATGCGCCGATTTTTTTCAAAAATTTATTTTACAAAACTCCTGTAAAACAAAATAATACGCCTTTATGAAAAGTATACTATTATCTTATAAAAACAACATTATAATATATATTTCTTTTGCGCTTGCGCCGACGTCTCTGAAAAACAATAGGCCTCTTCATATTTGCATATCAAACATCCTCCCAAAATTTGGTTTCATTCCGCTCATCCATGGTGTTGGAATGGTAAAAAATGTAAAAAATGACGTTTGCATCTGTCAAAGCAATATGTTCTAATAATTAAAATTAGTTATTCAAATCGTTAACTCAGAAGGCGTTGCCTTTCACAAAATACTAATGTCAAAAGACTGACTAATGACATTCGTTTTTGAACAAATGCAATCTTTTTTTTTAAGACAAAACATACGCAATATTTAAATTCCCATAGTACACTATGCAACAAACGAAGACAGACGATCTCCGTGTATGCTATGGATTAGACAAAATTGAATTTATACATTATATTTCTATATAAAGCTGTACAAAAAAAGTGTTTCGACGAATTCTGTTATACAAAATCTATGTAAAATTTTCTCCTCTTTCGTTTAAGACAGGTCTCGAAACGATCTGATTTAAATTGAACGAATTATAAGCAAAAAACTTAGTTTGCTTCTCTTTTGGGAGTTTTGGGGGGTTTTTAATTATTTGTTGTTCTAGCGGCAATAGAAATACACACTCTGTGAAAATTTCAACTCTCTACCTATTACGATTCTTGAGATACAGCCCGCTGACAGACAGACGGACAGACAGACAGACAGACAGACAGACGGACAGCGGAGGCTTAGTAATAGGGTCCCGTTTGAGCACCCTTCGGGTACGGAACCCTAAAAATTAACCGGTACTACGCTAGTCACATACACTAGAAAAAAATGGAAACCACACGAATCGAAATTTTTTAAGTAAAACTTAAAAGTTTTCGGACCCAAATAACGTGTTTACGCAGTTTTGGCTATTTAAAGCCATCGACTGACATGGTGGTATCAAAACGCATGAACGAAAGGTGAAACTTAGCTATGGACGCAAATCAATTTTGTTTGATTTCTGCTATTTAAAGGTATCGGCTGACAGATGGCGACACCAAAACAGATCTATAGAAACCATCTTATTAAACGAAGAATGAAAACCAATTCGATTTTGTGTTTGGTTTCCACTATCTAGAGGCATCGGCTGACAGATGGCGGCATCAAAACACATCTGTAGAAACCATCTTGAACGAAAGATGAAATATAACTACGGACGTATAACATAAGAAGCATTGTCAACAACAATTTTCGAGTGAAAAAAACGAGTGAGTGTAACCTTTACGCGCGATTGAAGTAAAACTCCTTTTAATTTATTTTTATTACTCTCACTTTTTGGGAAATAATCACTCACAAATTATTTTTTTTTAATTTGTGAATGAATATTTCCCAAAAAGTAAGAGTGATAAAAATAAATTAAAAGAAGTTGTACTTCAACCTCGCATAAAGTTACACGCACTCAATTTTTTTTGACAACGAGAGTTTACGATGTCTTCTACTCGTTTTGGGTAACATTGTAATATTGTTGATAAGAGAGAGGATTAAATTTGAGTTCATCTTTTTTGTAAGATTAATAAAAGATGCATTGAACAGCCCCCGTATACCTATGAAGTTTTGTGTTCGTGAATTGAGCTGTTTTGATTTATGATCTGATAAATATAAATAATGTACCTTTCTTTTCATCTAAGTGCAAAACAATATATTTGTTTTCGCTTTTAGATTCTAGAAACTAACAAGTGAAATCATATTAGTAAAATAAAATATGTCACAGTTTTGTTATGTTGACGGCAACTATTCTTACACGCGGATTTGCACAATGGCATGACTGTGGAAATCGCACATAACTTACTAACAAAACATGCTTAGTCGGTTTATATTTTCAAGTAAATGTCTGAAATTCAATAATTTTACAATAAAAAATAAATAAACGCATTTATTTTATATATTATTTAAAGAAAAAAAAAATGGTTGCCATTGTTGAGATACGAATCCGATTCCTCTAAGTCTAGTTATTTACGTTTACAAATTAATACAGCGGTTGTCACATTTAAAAAATAGACTCCATCATCAAAGAGTTATTAATTTATTATCAACTGTATTCACAAAAAAAAAACTCATATAAGTTCACGGAGGAAGTGAAACTTTTTTGGATTATGAATGCGTTCCTTGATGCGTTCCGTTGAATCATTACAGCAAAATTTTAAACAGATATGTCGCTAAAGAAGTTATAAAATAAAAACAATGCAAACTTCAGACTGTATTTTTAAATTAATAAGAAAAATCGCAGGATTGTGGATTAAATTTATTAATGTTTCGTCTATAGATTTAGACTTTTTCAAGTACAATATAAAAATGTTTGTTCACAATCCTGCGATTTTTCTTATTAATTAATAATCTCGATGAACACGAGAGAGAGAGATTGTGAATTATAGACGCTCAACAGCTGAGGTCATCAGCGTCTATCGATGGACACGATATCTAATATGTGCAGTATTTTTAAAATAAGCGTCAAGTTTGCAGCCGAACTTAAATCGGTTTTTAGCCCGACAAACGAACTTTCATTTTGAAAATTACGTTTTACGTACTATGTGATCGTTGGGTAAAATATATAGGTAGGTACTAATATTACAAAGCGGAAAAATTTGTAAGTATGGATGTAGGAGGTAATTTCCGAAATTACTCATCCAATTTAAAAAAAAAATTTTACCATAATTTAGAATGGACCTTCAGGATGGACATTGGACATAGAGCATATATTATCACGTTAAAATAAAAACGTTTTTCGCGGAGTTCAATTTTTCAACGTAATTCGACGAATAAACGGTGACAATCTACAAATTTGGGCGAAGTCGAGCCGGGCCGCTAGTATTCCATATAGTAGAAGCTGATAAAAATTAACAGTTTTTGAGGTAGCGAGATAGATTATGGACGCTCGATAGGAATTCAAGTTATAAAAACAGATTTTTTTTAGTTTCTGTCTTTTATTACTTGAGGAAATAAATATAGACTGCGTCAAACAAATTGCTTGCAGGCAAATATATTCAGTAATCGTATCAATAGTATGTATGTAACACAATATTTATGGGTGGTTATAGAAAGACACGGGGAATTCTTGTTAATTTTACTTACAAACAGGTAACTTGATGATAACTGGAAATAACCAGATATATACACTTTTAAGTAGTATGTAGGTAACAGTACTACTAACATAGCTCATAGGTGTAAATCTAAAGTAGACGAGAACAGCACGTTCGTTAGTTAAAGCCATCTAAAATACGGTGAAAAAAATGTGAGTCTATTTTCTAATATATTAAGTAATGATTGATTGGTACTCGAAATAATTAAAAACCAAAAACTTATGCAATATTAGCAATCCTAAAAACTACTCTTTTAATAAAATTGCACAAGCTAACTTGAAAATTGTACTGAATTTTGCAGGACATCTAATTTCGCGATTTTTCAAAAAATATTTATGGTTTACCAGAAAGAAGTTCTTCAAGACGTAAATTTTTTTGTGCCTACAAAAATGTAGACTATATTTGCTCAAAAAATTACTTGTTCAATAAATGATGAAAAACATTAACATTTTGAAGTAAGTAACTGTTTTGTCTAGTTTATCCTGTTCTTTATTTAACTTACTAAAATTCCCGATTTTGTAAAATAATTATCTGGTAACGTTGAATGAAATCTGTATATATAAATGGAAACCGACGACTGATTACTGACTCGCACAACTCAAACCACTCGACGGATTGGGCTGAAATTTGGCACACAGATAGTTATTATGACGTAGGCATCCGCCAAGAACGGATTTTTGAAAATTCAATCTCTAAAAGGGTGTAACAAGAGTTCAAAACTTGCATGGAGAAATCACATAAGACAGATATATCAATTCGAAAATGCGCAGGATTACTTCTGTCGACAAACAAATAAACACGTGTTTCGTGCTTTTTCAAAAACAACCCCTTCAGAGGGTCAAAAGAAGTAAACAGTCTAAAAATCAACATGGGCGTCATTTTCAAGGTTTTTCAGGACGTTGATCACGTGAATGTCATAAATTTTGAAATTTATTCGGGGGGGGGGGGGTCTACGTCGAGAAAGGAGTAACTATGCCAAATAATGGGAATGCATCCGTGTTTCATCTCAATCGTGTGCGAAGCCGCGGGTAGCGGCTAGTATAATATAACTAATTGCACCATAACAGTGGAACCCAATTTGTGCTTGATTTGCATTCTACGCAGCCAGTGTGCGTCGCGTCCATAGCGCTGCATTTGGGTAATCCCACAAAATGCACTTTATGTATAATAACAGCCATAAAAAACGGAACATTGTACATAAAACAATGTTCTGTCCTTTTAAAGAACAATTCGCACGAAGCATGAATAAACTAACAAATGAGCGTTTGTTATTTTACTGACGCTCCTCACATAAGTCTAATCAAAACACTTGAACCGTCTCAAATTAAGATGTGCAACGCTGCATTCATATGTTTGATTTAAAATAACAAAAGCTCGCCATTTGCAACCGTATTCAACGGATTGGTTTGTCGGTCAAAACCTAAATATTTCAGGCGTTGATGCAATTATCTATATGTAAATACTACACTGAGAAGAAAAACCATGTTTGGGGCAAATAAATATTTGTTTGTACAAAAAAGTGACATGTTTATACAACACTAGCCGTTACCCGCGGCTTTGCACGCGATTGAAACGAAACACGAATGCATTCTCATTATTTGGCATAGTTACTCCTTTCTCGACGTAGACTCCCCTAATAAATTGATGACATTCACGTGATCAACGTCCTGACAAACCTTGAAAATGACACCTATGTTGATTTTTAGACAAGGTATTTACCTTTTTTCACCCTCTGAAGGGGTTGTTTTTGAAAACGCATGAAACACGTGTTTATTTATTTGTTGACAGGTGTAATCCTGCGCATTTTAGAATTGATACATCTATCTTATATGATTTCTCCGTGCAATTTTTGAACCACCGTTACACCCTTTTAGGAGTTTAATTTTCAAAAAGTTAATATGTAATAACTATCTATGTGCCCAATTTCAACCCAATCCGTCCAGTGGTTCGAGCTGTGTGTTGATAGATCAACAGTCAGTCACGGTTTCCTTTTATATATAGTATGTAAACACGTAAGGTGCACATAGGGAAATTAACATTGGGAAAAAATGACTGGATCAGAGTGAGCCTTGAAATCTTGTTTTTCAATTTGACAGATCATATTCTTTTGCAAAATGAATGTGTATACTACCGAAGAAAATATTCAATTGATTACAACATAATCGGACTTTTTTTAATAATGGGACATTAAATTCCCAAAAATACTTAAATATGGTGCGAGATCAAATATCTCCGCCTATTCGTGTTGAACCTAAGGACATTGGGTCACTGATTTATCAACGCGCATACGTCATACCAGTCAGACAATTTTTGAATGAAATGTTTCCAAACAGATGGAGTTGTTTTTTTGTTTTATTTTTGATACAAAAAAAATTAATAAATGATTTATAAGAGCTTTTGATTATTAAAAAAGGCAAAAAAATTAAAAATAAATCAAAATAAAATAGAAATCTTTAAGATTACCAGGATAATTCAATAGAAATAACAATTAAGTAGTGTACCCGTGCAAAACCTTTTGCATGTACATATTTTCATATTGTTTTCAAAAAACGATATTTTGATACAGACCTACGACAATAATTTTATTCCTCATTAGTTTCCATTTACAGTTATTTTTCTTTTGATTTAGCTTGATCCATCAAGTTGTCTCTATATTTAATTGGTTATAAATTCAAAAAAAATGTATGAGATCTGTTCATCGTTGTCATGGTTACCCCGCAAGAGCTGTCACAATTCATTTTTAGAAAATCTAACCTCATTTGATACATTTACGATTTTCACTATTGCACATACCGCTAAACTAGCGGTATGTGCTTTATTATCGCTTTGTGCGTCAGAGCTGACTTTCGTTCATATAAGAAGTTATATTTAAGTTAATTTCACACGAAATCCATTCAAATTGAAGCTTTTTGAAAAGAGGAGATTCTAATCTATAAAATAGAACCATTTTTAAATCAATTTGAGTTCATAAATACTATTAAAATTGTAATTGAAAATCACAAACAGCAGTTGTCGGTTGGTCTGTACGTATGTACGTACGTCACGACTCTACAGATCGCAATTTTGGTCGGATTGCCTTGGGTTATATTTTATTCACTTTGTTTACTATCAGACCAGAACCCTATTTAAATTCACTAAAATGTGTTCAGTAGTTTAATTTTTTCTTTTTTTTTCTTTTTATTTTGTTTTATTTTATTCCACTTGATATTAATTATATATTATATTATGTATACCTAGTTCTTAATTTTTTTTATTTTTGCAAACTTAAAAAAAAATATTTTTTCAATTTTTAATTATTTATTTCTTTAAATTTTTAAATCTTTTTAAATTTATTAAAAATATTTTTTAATTGTTATTTTTTTATCATACAGTGGAAAACTTGCGGGATGTGCACTTTTGGTTTTGCCAACTATTTTTTTCTGATCTGAGACCAAATTTTAGACTTGGTACAGTCCATGTTGTTATAGTTGAAGTTTGTACAACCCTAAAATTAAATGATTGTAGAAATTTATGTTGCATAATATTAGTTATTAAGTAACTATATTAAAATATTAAACTCTTGTAAATTGAAAGAGTTCGCTCACTTTTGTATTCTCAATCTCTAAATAAAGAAGCATTTTTTAATGATATCAATTTGTCTAAATACACAACAGATTTTTTGGCGACGAGGTAAAAAAGTTATTTAAGTTATTGTCAGTCAGCAATGTCAAATATGATTGGCCACATTGAACCTTTCATACCGGGTGGAAACTTCAAGGCTTATGAAGATCGAATCAAGCAATTCTTTCTTATCAACGCTGTCACAGAAGAAAAAAAGACGCCGCTTTTCATCACGATAATGGGTTCAGAAGTGTACGATCTGTTAATGTCTTTAACGGTTCCAAATTTACCAAGTACTATGAAATTCAACGAGCTCATTAAATTGTTATGTGATCATTTCGAACCAAAAACAAATAAACGTGCTGAACGCTACAAATTCAATAAAGCTGTTCAAGAAGAGGGAGAACCGCTTACTGAATTTATAGTAAGATTAAAATCGCTGTCGCAATCATGTCTTTTTGGAGATTTCCTTGTCGCAAGCGCAGATAAAAATAAAATATTAGACGAGACACTAACTGACCGTTTTGTCATGGGAATTCGTAGTCAGAAAATTCAACAGGCGCTGCTTATAGAGGATGATCTCTCGTTTGAAAAATGCTGCCAAAAAGCACTAAATATGGAAATGTCTGAAAAAACGTCTAAGTCAATTAAGTCGTCGTCGCAAATAGCCGCAGTCAATAGTCAGAAGCAGGAGAGGCACAGAAGTCAGTCAAGATATCAGTCTATTTCTTCTCAAGATCAGTCACGAAATAATGAAAGTCAAGGTCATCAAAGTCAATCAGTCAGACAAAAATGTCGTCGTTGTGGAAAAAAGTTTCATGATGAAAAACAATGTCCTGCAATCAACTGGGAATGTTTTGTTTGTAAAAAAAAGGGTCATACGTCCATTGTCTGCCGTCAGAAAAACCAAAATACGAATGTCAGTTCAATCAACAGTATTAGTAAAATAAATAATTCAAAACAATGTTTGATACTGATTGAAGAAAAAGAAGTATATATGGAAATTGATACGGGAGCAGTCGCAACTATTATGGCCTTCAAGGAATATCAAGAGAAATTTCGTCATATACAATTGCGTAACACTAACAATCAGCTATATTCTGTGACAGGTCAAGCCATTAATGAAATGGGTAGTATTGAAGTCAAAGTACGTGCTAATGACAAATCATTCAAGCTCGATATAATTATTGTCGAAGGAAACCAACCGTCAAAAGCCATAATGGGTCGTCCGTGGCTAGATTTATTGTATCCACATTGGAGGGAAGCTTTCGATTCTTCCTCAAAAATCGAATTTGTAAATACTGAGTCTGATATTTACGAAGAAGTCTCTAAGAAATTTTCAAAAATAGTCACAAAAGATTTAACTAGTCCAATAATTGGCTATACTGCTGAAATCGTCTTAAAAGAAAATCAAACTCCGATTTTTCACGCACCGTACAGCGTACCGTATAAACTACGGGACACCGTAGAAAACGAACTGCAACGTCTCTGCAATGAAAAAATCTTAAAGCCTACCAAATACAGTCGTTGGGCAAGTCCGATAGTCACCGTTCCAAAACAAGATGGCGGAATACGAATTTGTATTGACTGTAAAGTGACAATAAACAAATTCATCCAAACGGAACATTATCCTTTACCACTCATCGAAGACATATTCGCTGGGCTGGCAAATAGTAAAATTTTTTGCGTGATTGACCTTACGGGAGCATACCAGCAAGTACCTGTATCATCTTCATCTCAAGAATTTACAACAATTAATACCCATAAAGGTCTCTACACATATACACGTTTGCCGTTTGGGGTCGCCTGTGCACCGTCAATATTTCAGTCTATCATGGATCAAGTCTTGGCTAATTGTGAAAAAGTTTTTTGCTATCTAGACGATATTTTGATTGGAGGAACGTCGTCGGAAGATTGCAAAAATAAACTTTTTGAAGTATTGTCTCGACTGGAACGACACAATATCCACATTAATATGGATAAGTGTAAATTTATGAAGAAGTCTGTCAATTACCTAGGCCATACATTGTCCGAAAAAGGTATAAGTCCAAATAATGAGAAAATCAAAGCAATAGTCAATGCGCCACCGCCGCAAAATTTGAAACAGTTGCAGTCGTACCTTGGTCTTTTGAATTACTACAGTCGATTTATACCAAACTTGTCTGCAGAATTGCGAGAACTGTATCTGCTTTTGAGAAAAGACGCTCCTTTTAAATGGACATCAAATTGTCAGCAAACTTTTGAGAAAAGTAAAATGTTGTTACAAAAGCATAACGCTTTGGAACTTTACGATCCGAAAAAGCCTATAATATTAGCAACAGATGCGAGTCCTTATGGAGTGGGAGCTGTTCTATCTCATTTGGTGAATGGAGTTGAGAAACCTGTCTTATTTACATCAAGCACATTGTCTCCAGCAGAACAGAACTATTCGCAATTACACAAAGAAGCACTAGCTATCATTGTCGCATTAAAGAAATTTCATAAATATCTGTATGGTCAACCCTTTACAATTTATACTGACCACCAAGCTTTAAAAGAAATATTTAATCCAAACAAAAAAACACTGCCACTAGCAGCAGCACGATTACAACGTTGGTCTATTATTCTGTCAATGTACCAATATAAGATTATGTACAGACGCAGTTCAGAAATGTCTAATGCTGATGCTTTGTCCAGGCTACCACTTCCAGATTCTACTGAGGTGGATTCAACAGGAATTTTCTATTTTTCAAAAAATAACGTCCTTGATATGTCGTCAATTAAAGAATTCACCAACAAAGATAAAATTTTAACCAATGTTTATAATTACTTAAAACATGGTTGGCCAAAAAACATTCCAGAAGACATGAAATTTTTTTTTAATAAACGTCAAAGTTTGACAATCGATTCAGGATGCATTTTTTACATGAACCGGATCGTTATTCCCGAATGTCTCCGCTACAAGATACTACAAAATCTTCATGAAAATCACACCGGTATTGTTAGAATGAAAATGGTTGCAAGGTCCTATGTATGGTGGCCGCTCTGCGATAAGGATATTGAAAATTATGTCAAAAGCTGCAATATTTGTGAAAAAACTCAAAATGTTAAAAAAGAAGTCGTCACAACTAAGTGGAAAACGACAAATTATCCCTTCGAAAGGATACATTTAGATTTTTTTTTCTTCTCAGGTAAAACATTTCTAATACTTGTTGATTCTTACAGCAAATTTTGCGAGATTAAACATATGACGTCAACCAACGTGCAGAATTTGTGTCAAGTACTTGAAAAAATATTCTCTATTTTTGGACAGCCTTCACAAATCGTAACGGATAACGGACCGCCGTTCAATTCTTATCAATTTTCGCTATACTGTGAAAATAGAGGAATAAAATTGTCAAAGTCTCCACCGTACCATCCACAATCAAATGGATTGGCTGAGCGCGGTGTTCAAAATGTTAAACGCGTTTTTAAGAAGTTTTGTCTGGAAGCAAAAAACATGTCTATAGATGAACAAATTGTTCAGTTTTTAAAACACTACAGAACTACACCATCCACAGTAACATCGAAGTCACCAGGTGAAATGATTTTCACGTACAAACCAAGAACTAAGTTTGATCTACTTCACGATCGAGGAGTAACAGAAAATAAAAAAAAATCAGTTGAAACAGAATTCGAAACAGACAACAGCGTAAATAATGATTTTTTATATAAAAAAGGAGAGAAAGTGTACTACCGTAATCATTTTAAAAATTTTGTCCGATGGATACCTTCTCAAGTTTTGAAGAATGTTAGCAAGCTAACTTGCTTAATAAATGTGAATGGAAATGTACGCTTAGCTCATAACAATCAATTAAGAAAACCAAATCTGCATGACAAACTATATACAGCCGATGTTACTATACCAGGTATTATAGAACATGAAAATGTCGATCACAGACGCCGTTCCCTGTCCTCGCCTGAAGTTACCTTTCGACGTTCAGAACGGGAGAAGCGTCCGCCGAAAAGATTTTCATTTTCAGAATTTAATTAATAAGTATTGTTTTAATTATAAAATATGTTTTTGATAAAAGGGGGAAAATTGTTATAGTTGAAGTTTGTACAACCCTAAAATTAAATGATTGTAGAAATTTATGTTGCATAATATTAGTTATTAAGTAACTATATTAAAATATTAAACTCTTGTAAATTGAAAGAGTTCGCTCACTTTTGTATTCTCAATCTCTAAATAAAGAAGCATTTTTTAATGATATCAATTTGTCTAAATACACAACACATGTAATATTTAAAAACTCTATTTTGGCATTAAATTAATATAAACTTACACGTTCTTAAATTATTTGGAAAATAAAATAAAATTTATTTGTGTATTAATATTTGGAATATTTGCGCTAAAAAACGAACTAAAAATATACACTTCAATTGTCAAATTCGACTTGTCAAACTGTTTGTAAAATCTCCGACATACGTACATATTTGCATTTCTCTCACACTCATGTCTCGTGAACATCGAAGGATTTTCTCTTTACGTTCCTCTTCACCCCGCTACCCCCTCGTAATTTTTACTATTATCGCTTGAAATCACCCCTTTTAAAGAAATTTCACCAAAAAAAAAATAGCGATAACACATCTGTGGACTAAAGGCTTCAGTTTAAATAAAAATTGTGTCAATCGGTTTAGTAGGGATGGCTGGCGGATTGTCTAGAGATTTAGGGCTTGTGTTTTAAATATATAGATGCAGTCATGGCTAACTCTGATCCAAGTATTTTTTCCCAATGCTAATTTTACTATGTGCACCTTACGCGTTTACATACTGTATATAGATTCGTTTTCTAAAAAGTAAGGAAATTATATAAAAAATAAGCATACATAATATTACCTTGATATACAAACCCACTGTTACGACACAGAATCAGGTTTAAAGGCATATAATCTTAGTCAGTAACTAAGTAATTAAAGTTTTCTCAAAATACAGCTTATCGAGTTGACAATTTAAATTAAATGTTTAAATAAACGCCATTTTGACGAGTTCAGTGAATCGCATCAACTTAATTGGTTAATAGTTTGCACTATATATCACAGAAGGCGTTAAAAATGTGTGGGCATTATTCAAGAAAATGTTTTCTAATCATTATAAATCAGTAAACAGATGTCTTTGAAAAGAACAAAAAGAATAAAGAAAGTTGACTTGTACTTTCTACCAATATTAAGTTTTATAAACAACCAATTTTTGACTTTCAATACCTGCGGATGTAGTAATTTTTATGATTATACAGTGAGTTCTCTGTGAAAATCGGTCATAGATGAGTATGCCAATTAATAAAAAAATGGTTAATTATCGCGTTATAACGCCTAGTTATCCTTCATCTTGTTTTAATTTACTAATATGAAAAATTATTATAGAACGAGTTACATTATAATATAAACTTTATGGAAATTAAACGTATATAAATTAATAGGTTCACATTGCAGACAGACGGTATAAAAAACAGCTACCTTTCTTGGAGTTTGCAGGAAATTAAAATTAATAAAAACATTATTGTAATTTTGATTTAATTCTATATTACATGATATTTAACATAAATGTTGTGCATGCCACCTAAAACCAGAAGTTAATATGTTGATCTTTAAGATACTAATAAAATATTAAAATATTTTTTAGTAGAAATAGATTTAAAAATATTTAAGTGTCTGGATGTGTGCTTTTCAGCTGATTTTAAATCAAAGGATCATAAATAGCTATTTCTTGAATACTGCAGAAGTAAGGTTCGTATGCTGACATTGAACATTTTCCTTTTAAGTGTAAAATTTTATATTACTGTCTCGGGTTTAGTGTTAGGTAGTTAGTTAGTTAGTGTTGATTAAAGATGCTCGACAACTAAGGTCAGTAGCGTTTCTCTAGTTTTTAAGACGGAAGTAAAAACTCTCAATGTTTGAAGTTTATATAAATAGTTACTAAAAAGTTGTTAATATTGCCTGATTTCAGATAAATTATTTTTACTTCACAAAATATGCAATTCTTAAACCTAATATTAACAAATTTTATGAAAATGATGAACAAAGCGTGAAATAAGAGATTATTATTTTGAGGTAAGCCGCCAGAACTAAATAAAGCTCGTTAAATAACATAAAGCAAATTATTCGATAAATGGGCTCACATTGGTTTAAACTTGAAATGTTCCATTTTGCGGAAGGCATCAGAACAAATAGAACAGATATTCCTAGTTTTGTGCTCTATCTACGCCTCACGAAATCCGCCAAATTCACAGAGCGCTTTTTTCATACTTTATAAAATTATAAAAAAAATTAAAAAAAAAATTAACTCGCTCCGTTAATTTGTTTCGGAGATCTGGCTATTCAAAGTTTGATCTAAAATGCTTAAAAAACCACATAAAAATGTTTTAGAATTTCGTTTCGTAACGAGGAAAACGTACGCATCTTAACTTATACAAGACTACTAGCAGCCCGGTTCGGCTTCGCCCGAATTCGTAGATTGCCAACGTTTTTTTGTCGACTTGCGTTGCAAAATTGGTCTCCACGAAAAGCGCTTTTATTTTTACGCAATAGCCTATGGCCATCCTGAAGGTTCATTCTAAAATTTAGAATGAATCTTCAAGATAGACACCAAGGAATCCGTCGCGGGTTGAAGACCTTTGTTCTTTATATTAGTGAAAAAAATTTTGAAATCGGATGAGTAGTTTCGAAGATTATCTCCTACATTCAAACTTTTACCTCTTTATAATATAAGTATAGATATAACGAAGATAATGAGCACTGCAAATACCATTAATAGAACAAGAGACATGACGTCGTGAAATTGGGTCTCTAAACCAATAATTTACCTTGCATTAATGCACTCTATTTAGCTCTAGTTTGAAATAAAGACGCGAGACTGAGAATAGCAAAAAAAATAGCATTAAAAACAGTTTCGAAACAGTAAACTGAATACTGTTAATGAATCATTGCATAGTTGTTAAACTCGCACGGTTTCTTGCTCACCTCCAAATCGGAAATGTTTATCGGTCTATTGGCTGTATTTATAGTGTCAAGTTGCCATTTTAGACAATTCTGCACAAAAAAACTAGGTTAATGTATCATGTGTATTATTGACAACATTGCGTTGTTTCGTAACAGATAACTAAATCTAAGATGGAACCCGTATTACAAGGAGCGTATCAGTGGCGTAGATACCATAGGGCAAAGTGGAGAAGTACTTCAAGGCCTCATTGCTCATGGGCGTCTTGGTCAACCCTAAAGCTATATGTACATATAACTTCTAAAAAAAATACGAGAACACCTATCCGCACGAATTCAAAAAATATCAATTTTCATTCGCATAATAACTTTGCTAAAAAAAATCGAAAACATTTTTCGAATACAACATTTTGACAGGAAAAGCCTCAGCTTTCCGTCTATGAAATTCAATTTTCGCAATGATACAATGGATGAGTTCTGACCGTTGAAGTCTTTCAGTCCAACTTGGCCTTTTAAACAAAAACGTTTCTTTTCATAATGTCAAAATATAGAAAATAGATAAGCTTTAACCAATGTTATTATTTTGGGTTACTCGCCTGGCAGACCATTGAAGTCTTTTAGTCCATTTAGCTCAGCTTTTGAGAAAAATACGAAAAATTTACATCCTAGCAAAATTAAAGCATTTTGAAGAACATTTTTGATACTAATGAATTTTTCATATAAAGCTTCGTTTACAAGATACGGTATGAAATTTTTGTTGACGTATATTTTTTTATTTAATTTAATAATTACCTGACACAAAATTAAAATATAAACTTAAACAAATTCTTATAGATCTTGAACCCTACAAACTGGATGATCTATACAGCAATTTTACATAATTTTTAAATATTTTAATATTATATTAATGACTTGTTATATATCTTCGCTGAAGATCTATTTAATATATTCTTTATTATTAGATATTATTTATAAAACTCATTTTTTTAACATAAGAGTTCCTATTAATAATGTCAAAATTCAGTTTTTTTTTTTACTTAGATAATGATTTTGGACTGGTAATTAAACTTTTATGACAAATTTATTTTGTTTTTTTGTATAAATAGTATTGGTTAGAGGGGCATTTTATTTTTTGCTTCAGGGTCCATACGCTACCGGAAAATAGCTACGTTTTTTAAAACCAAATCAGGAACACCGACATTAATCTGCGGTAGATTCTGATATTTTTTTCTGTGCATATATTTCTTTACTATAATTAGTAGTAAATCTTTTTCTATGAGTTAAGGACCCTATAAAGTAAATTTTGAAGTGGCTCAATATCTTAAAATAAATCTTTAGGCTATGCTCTGTCATTACTGCAAATTTCATGCTAAGCCACCGCACTATTTCTCAAAAACGTTACTTTCGGTAGTGAATCTTCGCTATATCAAGTTATGATTAAGTACCAGTTTATGACGAAAATAAAATTAAAAAATTATGACGAAAGTGAAATTCGAATATCTTGTACAATTACTACTGTTGGATTTTTAAAAGAAGACCGGTCAATGGAATGTAGTCCTATGACCTTATTGCAGAAGAGCGCGTATGTATTTTATATTAGTAAAAGGTAATGATCCTGGAACCGCTTCTATGCAATAAGGGAGTCCAGTCGACCAAACGTATCGCAATTGTCATATCGCGATAATTGTACTATTGCCATAGCTGTACGACTATTATACAGCGACACTTGCTAACAGTACAAAAAAATCGTACACCAGACAGTACATAGGGGTGTTGTCTGAATATCATCAAAATGGAAAGTAAAAAGGGAAAAACAGTTAGAAGTGGCGCTAGGGAGGTCATAGCGAATGTAATTAAAATGTGCGAGTTAGAGGCTCAAAATTATGCCTTAAAATTTAAAGCTATACGTTGTTTGCATGCCGTGCTATGCGCCGCCTATGAATTCCGATAATCTGGGAACACATCAGCGACTTCTTGCCCTTTCTCCACCGGTCTTCTTTCGCCGATCGCACAGTAGGTATTATGTGTTTCTAATATCTTGTCAAAGAATGTAAATAAATTAGTGTCATGTTTTTGTTTTGATTCACTAATATTTACTAATAATATATCATTAAACTGTTTTTCCCCGTTTTTGATGTTTTAATCGCGTAAAAATTATTTGAAAACAATTTTTTTTACTATAATGTGTTCACACGCAACTTCATAATTTTCTTTTTAAACAAATGTGATTAATTGGGATTTGGCATATGGGTGTAGTTTAGATCAGGGGTGGCAAACCTTTCTACATCTACGTGCCAATTTTTTTCAAAAATTTTTAATGTAGCCATGACGTGCTGACAAGCAGCCAAAGAAATTTAATTGTCATAAAAATGAATGAAACATAGATGAAATGAATAATTTTGATAATACCTACACAGAGCGTCATGATTCATGAAACTGTTTCGTATTCTAGCACATTTTAATTAATTATTTTTATTTTGCACCTCAATCATTCCTGTGTCCATAATAATATGTCGCGTGTCACCTATGGCACGCATGTCATAGGTTCGTCACCCCTGGTTTAGGTCAAATATAATTTCGAAACCGCCATTTTCATATACCATATACTTTTATATACAAAGCAGAAGAATAAAATCGCAGTTGAACCATTGGGGTGCAGGTTATATTTTATCGTAAGAACTCGTTCTGATTGTAGGCTAACGCTATAGATAAAGACATATAACTTTTGGTAAAGAGAGAGATGCTAATATATTGTCGGAATAACCAAGGAATTACTCGAAAAAAGTGACGCAGATATATTTTCGATACGCTTTATTGTCTTCGCTCACCGCACATTGAGTAAATAGACATTGACTGATATAGCACCTAATTATTACATATACATGAATAATACTAACAACTTGTAAAATTAATCTAATTATCGTATAAATTTCTGTCACCAGACGCCGTATCGTTTAATGTTCAATAGGATGGAGTAAAAAAGATTTTTTTATGTAATCTTATAGTTAATGAAAATTGTCTTTGTATGCAAATATAACTCACATAAAATATTAACTGTTTATTCTTAATTAAATTGAAATTTTCAAAATAACGCGGTGGTGGTATTCATTGTCCGTATTCCTAAAAAATCGGATTCTTTCAATATTAAAAATGTAACAGAAAAACTAATAAGATAAAAAAATTGTACATTTTTTATTTTAAAAATTATAAAAATACCGTATTTTATATAAAAAAACGGAAGTGGTAATTTTTTTGGGCGTCTGTAAGTACTTAAATATAAACAACAAGGTCCTTATCAAATGTTTTTTTTACACATTTCATTGAAAAATTAATAAATCTACAATTTTACTAGTCATGCTCCGATGACGCGGAAAGCGAGCGTATAAAAAAATACTACAGCAATTTACCATTAAAATTGTACCGCCGCCTTCTACATCGCGAACATGTTGGTATTGTGACGTTGATGACAAAAGAAGGTCATAATTATGTGGACAACATACAGATGATTCTCTGAACTGCATATAGCTATTCACTTAGTATTGGATAGATTAACACTCTTTGAAGGAATAAGGCAACATGTGACGGTCGGAATTGGAAATATAAATAAAGACTAAAGCACACATGCCATTTTTTGCATCGAATGCGTAATTTTTGAAGACTACATCGCAATTTGACATGTAAAAATTAATCAAATTATCAAATTTTGATAGGCGTCCCGATCCTATTGTTTGCAATTTTTTTCCGGCCCGCTTAAAAGTGATGCTGCAGCGACACAGAAAAACGTCATCAGGCAAATCGAAAGCGAGGGATAGGAAGTCGAGTTTTTCCCGTCAAACTGATATATTCAAAAGAATTTGATGTTTTTTTCGCAATGTTATACATAATTTCGAAAAATTGTGATTTTTGACGGCGTAAAAGTTGCTCATCTAATTAATTTGTGAAGATTAAATGTCTTTGATCTAGATGTAATAAAGAATTATACCTACACGCTGACGACTTCAGTTGTTAAGCGTCTATAATCTACAATTTCCCTCTTTATTTTTGCTGAAAAATTGCAGACAAAGATCACGCTATAATATAATGCAATCAGTGGATTATATACCACCAAAAACATAAATGTGAAAAAAAGGGCCAAGCTCTCGACAAAACTGCGTTTTTTTATCTTAAAAAAAATAACTGAAATGTAGATAATATGCCAAGTTCCTTGCCTACATGTTCATAAATGTGCACGCCAAACTTAACAAGTCTTCAAGGGTCTCAATAATGATTACTTCTTTAATGAAAATTTGCCAAGTATGGCGTGTAAATTTATAAACGCGTAGGCAAGGAACATGGCATATTTTTAACATTTCAGTTAATTTCATTAAGATAACAAAACTTGGCCTTTTTTTCACATTTATGTTTTTGGTGGGAATTCAATACTTTTTGTAAAGTTATATTCTTAATTACTCTACTTAAATATTATCTAGACACATAATATTAGTTATATACTATACTTCATTATATCTTGGCGAACGAAAATTTATTTTTACATATTAGATATAATTATTCTTCATTTGTGGAACTCAAGAAGTGAATCACTTGAAAGTGTCAAAAATGGATTACTTGTTGACCCGCGGGTTATAGTTTGGCCACAGCTGTTTTATGATGAACTATGATACATGAATGAATGCCCGAAATCGTGATTTTTGGACACTCGTATCTTGGAAACTATTCCACTTAGACGTATGAAATTCGGAATACAGCTTCTTTACAATAGCCTTAGCATCCCTGGAAAAATCATTTCTATAGGGTAACTAGTCTGAGAAATAGAGAGTTGTCGAAAAAGGTTCGAAAAGGATTCGAAATGATTTGTGTAAATATAGCAGAGTGCTTTGCGAGACCTTGGCCGGCACACGCCGTGCGCTATGATTCCAGAAAACTCTGGAATATATCTTCCAGAATTTTACATCATAGACATAAGTACATTTTTAAAGAACACCTGTGTTTTCTGTCAGTCCATAAAATGACTAATAATAATAGACATAGTATATTAATTGTAAACAACAATGTAGAAAGACGCACTCAACCGCAAAAGTCTAACTGCGACCTTGATCTTGTGAGAAACATGTCTGTCTGTATGTATTTGTGTAACTAATGATCGAGTCTGCAGGAACTATGCTAATATGCTTCTTCCGTGGATTACGTTAGTTCACTTACAAACATGGAGTCACACGCCGCGCAGTGAAAGTGACTTTGCAAGAATGTCTCTACAATTCACTTTAAGCGCATTTGTGTTCTACTGTGTCTGCTGATCTTTTTTCAATTTTTACAACCTGTGACATCAGACTTCGCAGCCTTCATGATTGGCGTTTCCAGAGAGAGATAAGATAGGGAAGAAGATGCATTTTTAACCGACTTCAAAAAAGGAGGAGGTGCTATGTTCGACAGTATTTTTTTTTTGTTTTTTATGTATGTTCACCGATTTCTCCGTCAATTATGGACCGATTTTCAAAATTCCTTTTTTATTCGAAAGAGTGCACTTCCGAGGTGGTCCCATCGGAACCAAGTCAGGATCTGATGGTGGAATCCGGAGAAATCGAGGGAAACTCTCAAATTTCAAAGGCACGCATACTTGGCCTACCCATTGCAATACTTTATCTAACACTAAAAAGAGAAAAATAAAATATTTTTAACAAAAAAATTGAACTTCAAAATATGCACTAAAAAGTTAAAAATAATAATTATTGTTATTTTTGGAGTCGGTGTCAGCCAAACTGAAATCTATTCCGAGAACTAGAGACATGTAAGATTTAAATTGCTACTTTCGAATTCCGATGTGACACCGACTACAAAAATAAAAGAAATACATTTTTTTTAATATAAAGGGTCTTTCAACAAGGACGGGTCGATGTTGACAGTTTGTGGCGGCCATGCTGTTTTGGCGGCATCTGTCAAATCTGTTTTTTCTTTTTCAGTCATTGATGCCAAATCACCATCGCAAGTTACACGACTGAGCAGCATGTCCAAATGATAAAACTTTATTATGAAAATTCGTTAGTGCAAACGTTGCGCGCATTGCGTCAATTTTACGGCAGACGCGGTGGCCCTTCAAAGTCGACTCTCCAACGTTTGGTGGCTAAATTCGAGACGACCGGTTCAGTAAACAACCAACCAACACCCTTACGGCAAAGGATCGCCAGATCGGCCGAGAACATCGCCGCTGTCCGTCAGAGTGTGCAGGAGACTCCGAGGCAGTCGATTTCTCGCCGTGCACAAGAACTCGGCCTTTCGCAGACTTCAATTTGGAGAATTTTGCGTCGGGACTTGGGCCTGCACCCGTACAACATCCAACTGACCCAGGAGCTCAAAGTTAATGATCACAGACAACGCCGTTTGTTCGCTGACTGGGCTTCGGAACGTTTGGAAGATGACCCCGATTTTGGCCGAAAAATAATCTTTAGCGACGAGGCGCATTTTTGGATGAATGGTTTTGTTAATAAGCAAAATTGCCGTATATGGGACGACCACAACCCACATGAGGTTCACCAGGTGGCAATGCATCCACAGAAAGTTACTGTTTGGTGCGGATTTTCGTCAGATTCAGCCGGATCTATGCAGTAGAGTCATTGAAAATTGGACCTCTCGGATCCGTGCCACCGTTCGAAGCCGCGGCGGACATTTGAACGATGTCATATTCCATACATATTGGCATAAGTGGGCCTTTCAAACAAAAAAATAATTTCGTTAATATCTCACACACAGCTTGTTTTATTCAATTTCAACATCGACCCGTCCTTGTTGAAAGACCCTTTACCACGTTTTTAAAGCGAATTAAAAAGTATAAAATATTTTCTTTACAGACAGATTTTTAACTTGTGGGATTTGAAACGAAAAAACGTGGGGCGCATTATTCGTTTTATCTTATAAATAAATTTTTTCATTGATAGCTACTCTCTACACTTTTTAAATAACTGTGGCATGCGCCCCACGTTTTTCGTTTCAAATGCTACAAGTTAAAAATCTGTGTGTAAAGAAAATATTTTATACTTTTTAGTATGCTTTAAAAAACGTTGTACTTATATTAAAATTTTTTTATTTCTTTTATTTTTTCATACTTTTTAGTATAGAAAAAACAAAAGTACATATTTCGCGTTATTAGCACGACGCTCTTTAACCAACTGATCCATAGACCAGTGATTGCTATGTGCTTACAAGTTTCAACGTGAATTATTATAAGTATCTGTCTACCCGGACAGACACACAAGAAAGCGAGTTAAATAAAACGTGGTAAAATGGATTTCCGGGAAAAATTCCCGATTTTACAGAAAATGTCCGAGCTTTTCGTATTTTATCTACCGGACAGTCACATAAACAATGTTTGCGAAAATTTTTAACGGTTTAAATCATAAAGGAATCTTGCGTGGAATCGCAATATATGTTTAAAAGACCGCGCACACTTATCAAGCATGAACCTACACGACCTGCACAGCACAAACCTGCACGATATCGCACACTAGACCGGCACAAACCAGCAAATTTTATTGCAGATCGTTTGCAGTTTTTGAGTAGTCTCATCAATGTAAATTAATTAATGAAAACGACACATCAATAGCACACTAGATGTCCCAGCACGGCTAGACAAAAATTACAGGCGACCACCTGGCAGTCGTTGCTGGACTGCTGGTTGCAGGTCCTGGTCTAATGTGCGCTACTCCGTTAAATAACACGAGTACTTTCCCGAACAGGCTTTTTTGCTCCGTACTGTACAGGTCGTACAGGCTTATGCTTGACAAGTGTGCGCGGTCTTGAAGGGCTTAATGTTGTATTTCATAAATATATTGTTTGAAGTGATTTTTTCATCACAAAAAACATAGTGATTTCAGAGTACCGCCCGCATTCCGGACAAGATGCTAGAATCCCGGAGATGTCAGAATAAATTCGGATGTTTGGTAACTATATTGAACAGACTGACGGACGGACAGAGTCTCGCTTTTACAATTTTGCCACGAAACCCTACAAATCAAATATTAAATACTTTTAACAATTATGTTTCTACAATATGACATATTGATTAGTGTAATATACTAGAATACTTTCTCAAAAGATGCGGGGGAAAGTAAATGCATTCATTAGAAAAATTATTCAACATTTTCTCTTTGTTTTTTCTGTAAAAAAATGAAACTAATCCATAAACACTTATGTATTATAATCGCCTATAATTATCAGTCTAATGCTATTATTGTAACAACGGTGTTAATTTTATAATTATACACACAGGCTACTAAATAAGTTTTAATTCATTAGTTATGCATTATACAGCGTGTACGGAAAAGTAAACAGCCTGGAGGTCGTACTTTATATCTGAAATTCAGAGCTGTATGGTATATTTATAAATCAGTGTTAAAAAACTCTTTTTTTAGAAAGCTTATTATTTGTATGAATGATCACTCGAATAATATTCGTATAGAACTATCAATAAAGTGGCAATTGGCTAATAGCACAATTGTTTTAAATGACACTATTAATCACGCGATTCACGAATGAAGGTTTTTAATATCTATTCTCTATAAACAAACTGGCTTTCCGGTCCGGTTCGCTCGGGTAGATTATGTTTTGACTTTTGACCAATAGCGGTGCGTGGACATTTTAACTGGGTGTTATGCAGGGTCTACCGGGGGTACTTTGGGAGAGTTATTAAAGTATATCACTGTTAACAAACTACAGTACATACTGTAACACTAGTCACTACTGCCATAAGCCGTGTATCAGTGAACATTTCTAGCATAATGACCTTTGTACTAATGTTGAAATCTTTTTTAGTTTCCAATTTTAAAAACGGTTTTAATGTAGAATGCTTATAAAATGTGAGCATACTGCATCAGACTATTTTATAAATTGTCAATAGAATCAAGAAACTTAAAAAATTTAAAATGTATTTTTTATGAGATTGACACCTAATATTTATGAATACACTCATTAAATTCATTGCCGTAATTTAGATAAACGATATTGTTTGTTATTAAATTTAATAACCGTTTGTTTTTCTGTTATAAAGAGTACTCAAAAGATCTCATAAACCTTGGCATTGATTAATGAAAATATCATAAAATTTGATGCATGGATCAGTTTTTATTTGAAATAGATTATATACAGTGCCAGCTCCATAATCCGAAGTTCGCTAGTCCAAAATATTATTTACTTAGCCAGTGTTGGAATTATCAGTTGCGAATTGTACCAATTGTTGGCACCAAAATCCTTCACGTACGTCCCTTGTCACCTCACATAAAAAACTATCGTACCAACCCTGCCGCGAGAAACAATTATTTTCGAAGTATACTACATAATACCTACATATTTTAAATTATAATTACTCAAAAACATATATTAGGAGATTTACGAAAAATTATTAAAGTTTGTTTGAAATTTTAATATATAATCAAAACATGAGTGTAAGTTTAACTGTTTTAACATATATACTGAACTTTTTTAAATACAAGGTTAATTGAAATAGGCGACAACAATGTAATTATTATCAACAGAACTGTTTAATTGAATTAGTAACACTGCCTAATAATACACAGAATTGGTTTAATGAATTGTTTAACATGGTAGCTTGAACAACAATGTCATGGATTTTGAGATAAGTGATATGTGAAATGCACTATTTTCTATCAGAATTCAACTATTGTAGTCTAGTTCACATTTGATGAATTCCAATCTTCCTTCACCGAAAATTATGGTCATGGTACCATTCGATTCTGAATGACATCTAGAAACTTTTTGAGGGGGACGAAAAAATTGCACAAGTTGTAGACATTTTAGTAAAAAAAGAGGTGGTTGGTTTTTTGCGAATATCTCAAAAACTATTGCAGATATCTGAAATCACAAAAAAGATTCTGAAGAAGCAGGAAATTTCCTACAAAAAAATCCACCCCCAGGAACTCTACCACCAATATTTAATTTTGGAGGTAAAAATAGAGCTACAAATTTTTTTTCTCTTTTTTATATAATTTTCAAAAATGAAAATAAAGAATATAGTTACTTTTTACCACAACAGTTTTATTAGCGGCTGCACATTTCGGGAGCTATGCTCTCATCTTCAGCATGTATTGCATAGCATAGGTTCCGAAATGTACATCCGCTAATAAAACTGTTGTGATAGGAAGTAACTATTCTTTATTTTTATTTTTGTTCTTAATATTTTTATATAATTTTCAATATTTTCGTGTTTTTTTTTGCATGTCGTATGAAAAATAGAAAACAAAAATGTATAGCTCTATTTTCATCTCTAAATTACAATTAGAAACATAGGGGGTAAAGTTTCAGGAGGTGGGACTTTATTGTCGCAAATTTCCTGCTCTTTCAGAATCTTTTTTGTGATTTCAGATGTCTGCAATAGTTTCTGAGACATTTATAACTTTTTTCGTCCCCCACTTCAGTTTTTTTCAAAAAGTTTCTAGATGTCACTCTGAATCGAATGACACCATGATCATCAGTTGAAGGAGGACTGAAATTCATTAAAAAGGACACACTTTGTTCGCGCTTATGCGATGTTAAACAGGTTCGTCTAAATATGAATTATATATTCCAAAACATATTCCCTGCGTTTTATACCTCCACATTTACGATGCCTCCATTCGAACCGCACTCATGAATGCATTAAAAAGGAGTATTAAATGAATGCATAAGAGTGTAATAAATAACAAAGTAATATGTAATTATACGTACGCAATTCATAACTGACCAATCAGCCACGCCTTGTTCCCCAGACACTCAGTCTGACAGAAAGTGGAGCAGATACTGACGGCGATAACTTAAAACAACTTGAACACTTTTCATTTTTTATACCGGTTGACGACAATATTTTAAACGAACGAGTTCGCGACGGTATTTTGAACATAGTACAAAAAAAATATGGAAAACTTGCACTATACACTTGATAAACACTATGCAATAAAACGTAGGCTATCCAAATGTCCAGGTTTTCAGGGCCCATGTTCCAAATCTTCTTGGCTTCCGGGTTTTCAGACCGTGGTCTATCTTGCGTCTACAACTGCGATAGACATTTTTAAAGGCGATGTGGTATCCGACGAAGTGTCCTCCTTGGCAACTCACAGTGTGTCGATGACTGATGTCTAACTGTGACTGTGCTTTCTTCTCGGTCGTAGTAGGAAACAGTACTACGACCGAGCAGAAGAGAGAACACCAGTCGCCGACATACTTACCTGTGAGCCGCCAAGGGCGACACTTCGTCCGCTATCACCCTACAATTTTAATAATGTCTACGCCAGTTGTAGACGAAACGTCAGGCAGAAATACAAATGAAGCACCGCCTACAAGCCCGTAAACTACGAAGATTTGGAATACATAGGCTGTCGATATTCTATTTTGTTTGTATAAATACGGTCGTCTCACGTCATAATTTGATAATTTTAAACAGGCATTTTATTTTTCATACATAAATAATGTAAACCAACTTGATCCTTGTGATGTATTTATAATTATGTAATTATTATTATAAAGGACAATGATTCGTTCTGAATGCTATAGCAGTTGTGTTCTTGTATTCCGATTGAAAGGTCACGTTTTGTGCTAATAAAGAATATTTAAAGTAAAATAAAACTTTTCATTAATAAAGATCTTACATATTGGCGACGAGGTATTAAAATTAAATATTAATAATAAAATTGAAATAAAAAGAAGAAAAATGTCTGTACCATTAACATTTCTAAGAGAATTCAACGTAGGAAATGGCGATAAATGGAGTTCGTATACTGATCGAATAGAGCAATTTTTTATTATTAATAAAACACAGGAAACAGAAAAAGTGCCCACATTAATAGCAATATGCGGCAATGAAACGTACGAATTGATGAAGGACTTATGTAATCCAACGCTACCGAAGGACAAAACTTACGACGAATTGAAAAAAATAATTGCTGATCATTTAGAGCCAAGACCATCTCCAATTGCAGAAAGAATTAAATTAAGAAGTAGGAAGCAAGGTGAAGATGAAAGTGTAAGTCAATATATTGCTGTATTGAAGAATTTAGCGAAAACTTGCGAGTTTAGCGGTAAAGATGTCCTAGAAGAGAACATTAGAGATCAACTGGTTTTTGGGCTGAAAAGCGAGTATATTCGACAAAGTTTGTACGTGGAACGAAGTCTGTCGTATGGTCGAGCTGTGGAGCTGGCTACGTCATTGGAAGCTGCTGGTATGAATGCTGCTATGGAAGTTGGAACGGATACAAGGATGCAACGGGTAGGAAGCACAAGAAACTTCAGGGATCAAGAGAAGAGAACGCCGTGTAAAAGTTGCGGTTGGACAAATCACTGGCATACGAATTGTAGGTATCGAGATGTAATATGCAACAAATGTGGAAAAAAAGGTCACATAGCGAAAGTTTGCAGAGATAAAATGGATAATTCAAAGAAATATTATACAGAAAGAATTGTAAAGAATGTCGATGATGATGATGATGTAACTGAACAATTGTCGGAAACTGATGATTACGTAGTTGCTAATGTAAGTTCATGCAACGCAGTTGAACTGGATAAACCATGGATAATTGAAATTTATATTAATAACAAATTATTTAAATTAGAACTCGATTCTGGTGCGTCCATTTCAGCTGTAAGCAAAATGTTTTATGATAAGTATTTTTCTAATTTAAAATTACAAAAAACAAATTTGATATTGAAAATGTATAATGGGCAGCAAGTAAGACCCTTGGGTTTCATAAAAGTTAAAGTTTCATATAAAAATATTTCTAGAGATTTAGATTTAGTTATTTTAAGAGAAGCAGTATCACCGATTATAGGACGAAAATGGATGAGCGCATTAGAAATTAATTTTTGTTCTCACATAGATAAAATTGAATGCAATGATGATATAATCAATGATTTAATGCTAAAATATAAAAATGTCTTTTCAAACGAATTAGGTCATTTTAATAAATTTAAAATATCTATTAAGGTAAATCCTGATGCTAACCCAGTTTATAGGAAATCGCGCCCTGTACCATTTGCCTTAAAAGAAAAAATTGATTTGGAATTAGATAGACTCGTTAAAAAAGGAGTAATTTCTCCCGTAGAAAATTCAGAATGGGGAACACCTATCGTACCGGTACTAAAACAAAATGGTCAAGTTAGAATATGCGGAGACTTTAAGGTGACATTAAATCCAGTAATAGAAGATGATAAATATCCAATACCGGTCATTGATGATTTATTCGTGAAATTACAGGGGGGAACATTATTTTCAAAAATCGATCTATCTATGGCTTATCAACAGTTAGAGTTAGAGGAAGAATCAAAAAAATATGTCACTATTGTAACACAAAAAGGGCTTTTCCGTTATAATCGCTTACCGTATGGTTTAAAATGTGCGCCAGGAAAATTTCAAAGAATTATGGAGCAACTAATTAATTTTGAAACTAGGTATTTACAAATTAATGACACGGTTTTAGCAAAAGTTTATAAAAACAATAAAACAGAATGGATGACGGGACAAATAATAAAAATAACGGGTCCTGTATCATATTTAGTTAATATTGAAGGGCAAGTGTTGCGCAAGCATATTGATCAATTAATTAAAATAGAAGCTAAACAAAATAATTTATCGAATAAAGGTCCTTTTCCTATATATAGACAAATTAATGTTGATCATGAAACTTTAACTGAAAACCACGTTGATTATAACTCAGATTCAGAGGATACATCAGACGGTATAAACCTTGATGACTCTTCGTGGATTTTTAATAGCGAAACAGAGCTTTCGGATTCCGATGATCCCGGCATAACAGAAAATATTAAACTTTATCCAAGAAACCGAAAGCCCGTGGATCGTTTACAGTACATATAATAATGTGTTTGTTTATTTATATTATATAATTGTATTAGAATTGATTTATTTTCCTAAATTAAGAAAAGAGGTATGTGATGTATTTATAATTATGTAATTATTATTATAAAGGACAATGATTCGTTCTGAATGCTATAGCAGTTGTGTTCTTGTATTCCGATTGAAAGGTCACGTTTTGTGCTAATAAAGAATATTTAAAGTAAAATAAAACTTTTCATTAATAAAGATCTTACAATCCTATATATAAGAGTAAATATATATTTTTTAAACGCTAAGAAAAAACAGCTCTATGATAACCTAGAAGATATTCCAACTATTTTAAGAGATAAATTATCTTCCTTGTGGTTGACAGTCAACTTGACAGATCAGTGGGCATAGTAGATCACAGACTGAATATTTTCTACTTCATTTCTGTAGCGGCATAAATCTATGTTTAAAATTCGACTCAGAAAATTGGGAATTTTTTTATTATTTTTATATTCTGAGTGAAAAATTTTACATTCCTAAGCTTTCATCTACTTAATAAATTTTCTGGTCTAGCGTGGACGTATTCAGTCAACGAATTCCATTAGTAAATTATTATAGTTAAAATATCAGAATATAATATTATTGTCACCGAGACCACATACGAATGCAAAGTTTGGTTAATAAAAGGAACTTTAAAAAACTTGACTTGTAAAATATTTCATTGCAGGTTGCAAGAATAAATAAATGAACATCCGGTATTTATTTTCAATTATTTTTTAATGATTTTTGTAAGTACATAAATCTCTAGTACGTTCTTTATAATCTCCGTTTTTCTCTAATATAACGCGCGAACTCAAAAAAGCACTTCCAAATATATTTTTATTAATGTAATATTGTTATTCTGCTGTATTTTTTGAAAAAATACAGATTTTATATGTTAAAATAAAACATCGATCATTAATGCGTAAACCTGCTTCTGTCAAGTAGCACGAATACTTTTGTTGGTCAAATTTTACAAATTTTTCAACGAATCCCAAAATCTGTATTATTATTAAATAATTCTTACCATTATAAGGATAATTAATATGTTTAAAAATCTGGCACAACTCACCTGTAACAAAAAAAAAACACACAATTAGTTTTCAAATATATTTTTTTTATAAAATTTTCAAATTTTACAAAAATATTTTTTTCTAGGTATAAATAGGCATAATTCTGTCTAAATATCAGCATGATTCAAAAATATATTTTTCGATAGTTATGATTTATATTTTTAAAATCGCCTGGCAAACATTTAGATCCGGCAAAATAATTTGGCTTATTTATTTTTTATTTTATTAAATATTAAATTTGAAGGTATTAAAATTTCAACATGGCTTAAGGACTTTTTTTTCAAATTAAATTTCGAAAAGTTAAAAATTCAAGGCTTGGCTAGGCCCCACTATACCCTTTTGCCAGGTCTTCGATTTTGTTTTCAGACATTACAAAAGAAGTGTAACACAAATTATCACGGTACCTCAAATATTTATCCAAAAATGTTTAATAGCCCTTCCGCAGTGAAATAAGAGGAACATTGTCGAATGTCATTTTTGATAACAAATTCCCTATTTTTGCCACCACCGTCTTTCTAGTGGAAACAGAATTTCCCACTTTTTGGAGTGGCCTAGTTTAAAATACAAAAATTAAATTGAACGAAAGAGCTGATTGCAAAGACGTTAAACTCAGCCTTAAAAAGCAGAAGAGGTTATAAATTATCCGAAGTTCGGTTATAGACATCAAACATTGTGCAACAGCAAAAAAATAAAACTACCAAAAAATGGAATGAAAGACGGAGGACCACCTTTCAAAAGGCGTTGAACTTGAAGCATCGCAGTTGTAAGTTTTTCAGCCATTGGCAAATTCCGAGCGGGTATCGTGTTATGCATTATTCATAGGGGTCTTCGCCCTACAGCAATGTTTGTAAATAAAACGATGGTTTTATGCCAAGTACTGACGGCTACCTAACACAACTGAAGTCATAACTGAAATTTGAAGCTAAATGCTAACATAAAACTTGGTCGTAGTGCGAACCCCTACCGACAAAACCGTGATTTTGCTGATACTATATAGGTATGTTCCAATCAGACAGCAAACGGACACGAAACCGTCACCCGCATGCGCAGTAGCGAAAACAAAACTGTTTGTATCGGTTTTGGAACATGTTTTAGCTACCTACGCATGACGGTTCTCTGGCTGCTTGAAACATACCTATTATTTAGATTTTAGAGTTTAAGCAATTGAGCAATATGAACTCTTTTGTTTTGATTTTTTTTTTAATTCATTAGCATAATTTTAACAACAATAACTTCTTATAGTTAATAATTTTTATTTTAATTTTGAAAATACGTGAATAAATACGATAGTGAAATTCAAGTTAGTATCTACTCTACAAACTATTAAATTGTCGTAATTTACGCATAAAGTTGCATAATTTACAAAATCTAAAAACTATCGACATAGTAAGTCCGAACACCGCTAATCCGAACACGTTGCGGGCAGTGGAGAAGAAATTTAAATAGTATTAATTATACAAAAAACATTTAGCATTCCACAAAAAAAATTGTACTTTATTGTAGTATAGTGTAATACAAACATAAAATTTTGACATGACCTAATAACACTACAGTAATGTTCAGATAATTGGAACAGGGATCAGTCCCACATTAGTTCAAACTAGCGGGGTTCCACTGTATTCATACAAGAAAGTTTTGTTTTGGATCCCTGATAACTGATAAAAGTCACGCCAATTAGTCAAAGTGTTTTACGGAACAAATTATTACATACCTTCGACTTGGAACACATTTTGGGGGAAATGTTTCCATTTTCACAACCACATGTCGCACATTAAAAGAACACAATTACTCATTTTTTTTAAAATTAATTATAGTTTTAAATATCAATCAGTAACAAAAAAGACAAAATGCTTCACAAAAACGAACTGAACATGACTGATGGAAATTGACAAGTTATGACATCAAATAATTTTTAAGTAAAAATCGAGGTCTTATGCAACAACCCTATGGCTTATAAGAACACATTTTAAAAGTGCCCACTGCCAGTCAATTTACAAATTAAACATCTTTTTTAAATTACGGTGTTTTTAGTGACATCTATAAAATACTTCTGTAAGCTTTTATGTATTACATAACGTGCAGTATTTTTAAGTCCTAGCACACATGAAGAGCGTTCAACGCGCGTTGGCCCAACGCGCGTTTACAGTTTCTATACAATTGTATAGAACGGTTTATATGATAACGCGCGTTGGTGGCGCGTTGAACGCGCGTTATCATATAAACAGTTCTATACAATTGTATAGAAACTGTAAACGCGCGTTGGGCCAACGCGCGTTGAACGCCTCTCATATAAACTAGGCCTTATCGTCTGTTTGATAGTGTTTCTAGTTCAGCAACACTGGCATTTTGAGGTACTTTTGACCCCCCTATTACTCAAAATTTATTTAACCTGCGCTTTTGTAACTGTGTTTGTTTATAACAATAAATATATAATTAGCATTTTTTTTTAATAGTTAAATCAAATGATATAAAAAGTTGAGATTTTATAGTCTCACCTCGAAGTCGTGCTATTTAACTAACGTCAATAGCGTATCTGCCTATATACTATATAAAAAGTAAGTTTTAAAATCAGTTTTGAATTTCTACTAACATTTTTGTAACATTATACATAAACATAAGTTGTCGTTCGATTGAAAACAAAAACACAATGCGCATTCAGACATTTTGTTAACAACTGAACATACAATTCTATACGAAAGAATGCCAGATTGGACTGTTGAATAAGATAGTTGCCAGGGCAATGTATCTTTTCAATTTTATTTAAACAATCCAATATTAAAAAACCTCCTTCTTTTTTTATTTCTCAATTTGAAAGATATAAATTGGAGTTTTTTTTTCAAAAAAGTACCAATTATTATTTGCCAATTTTTCGACTTGGTATTTCTTGTAGATTTTTTTCACGCAAATATTTCTCTAAGCATTAATTTTAACACGCAATCTAGAGAAAAAACAGCCACGAAATTAAATACATTTTTACATAAACTGTTAGTTATAATTTATTGATTTCAATCTCATACATATGCTGAAATCAAACACGCAAACATTTTTTTGTGATGTGATTCTTCGTCATTTTTTGTGATCGTGATCCTATTTTTTTAACAACTGAAGATTTTAATGAACTTGAAAATAAAAAAAAGTATTCTTAATAATAAATATGTTTTATAAAATCCAACGCAAAGCAATGATTAAAAATATTTATGATATAAGTTCTAAATTACTCAAAAGATTTAGTGGATTACGAAGTCAAAAACCATCAATAATAAAATTCATCACTCAGCGATATGTCGCAAATTGAGTCAGTGTTGTTTAGTTTGTGGTAAGTTCCACATGGCGAGTTTGTTTGCTGAAATATTTTATTACTAGCGGTCCCGCCCGGTCTCACCCGGGTGCAAACTAACGAATGGGGGGGAGGTAGATGAGTACACACATTCACTTCAGTTTACCGAGATGAATGTTGTGTCCAAATTTCATGATGATCGGAATTACCGTTCAAAAGTTTTTATCGGACGGACAAATGAGTTACATTTTGCAACATTTTTCATTGATGCTCCGCTCCTATTGGTCATGGCGTGATAGTATATAGCCTATAGCCTTCCTCGATAAATGGGTTATTCAACAAAAAAAAATCAATTCGAACCAGTAGTTCCTGAGATTAGCGCGTTCAACCAAACAAACAAACAAATTCTTCAGCTTTATATATTAGTATAGATTTACCTTCTCTTTACAGTGTCTGAATCATAATTATTATTATTTTTTTAATATTCAAATTGCATTATGATAACATGCAAAACTAAAGAGAAGATAAAAACGCAGAAACTACAACGTTATGCTTCGTTGAGAAAACTATAAAAAATGCATCTGCATATGTTAGAATTGCTGATCATTGATCAGCAATGCTAATATTGTAATTAAGTAATAATTAGTTATTTTACATTTACAGAATATTTAAATATAACGCATTAATCGTGAAGGAAATTACATCCTACTACAATATTTTTGTGTTTCAAAAATCAGATTTTTATGATTTTTTGGTTATAAAATTCCCTACGAAATTAACGAGGGGAAGAGGTGGAGGAAACTTGCAATGAGTATTTTAAACGAAAATAAATTTCTGTATCGTTAGTTTTTTGGTCCTTATGGGACGATGTAGAAATAGAGAATGGGAACTAAGGCGATAAAAAGTGTGTTTCTACCCTCACATTTTTTGTTATAAATTAATGCGTAGTAACAAGCATGCATGTTGAGTTATTGACATAATATAAAAGCGTGGCTCAATGGTCTGGAAATACGATTCTCGCTATGGGTGTGAGAGGTACCGGTTTAAATCCCATAGTTTTGAGGCCTAATATTGTTTTTGTTTTTTTACTTTGTTAGTAACTGAAAATATAATAAAAGCTGAACAATAATAACGTTTATAGTTACAATATTATATCTTTGTCAACGCCGTCAATGTGAATGGTTTAAGTCACTGTAAGCTTAGTACTATTACACTTACAGTGTGTCATTCAACATTAAATGACTCAGGAAAGATAAGTCTGTACGTGCAAAATTAACTAGTGCCTCTGTGGCCTGCGCTGTGTCCGCTCTGTAAATGTGCGAATGCAACAATATAGAACAGCTCAGCACAGAGCAATGGCGCTCAAGGGAGTCATTCACAAAAAAGAAAGAAGCCATTCATTATGAACGACTCGCTCAGGAGCGACACATCACTAGTTCGCAGTAGATGTTTAATAAACATAGCAATAATTACTTATTTTTTTCTCGATCGTAATTAATATTTCCTGACTTTTCCATGACTTCCTGGTTTATTAACAATTTTAGGTCTGTGATCAGCGTGCTACAAGGTCAAGATCAATTATTTTATCTACTGAGCTGTGTCTATCTTTTTGAACCGTTGTTTATGAGACAAATTAAATATTTGCTTTACGTAGCTCCAGTTTCTTCAAAAGTGTTATAAAATCTAATAACAAAAGGAAATTCTACGTAATTTTTTCGGTAGATGACGGATTTGACGTCATAAATTCAAGATGTTACCAACTATTTTATCTTAAAGAACTCCAGACTTGTTCACCTTTATATCGTCTCTTCCTTTTTTTTATTTACACTGTTACTTATTAAAGATATAAAACATGTTTGTGATATAACACAAGACATGATTTTTTTGTTTTATTCAAGTGAACGTTTCTTTAATGAGCCTGATGAACTTGGCTAGAACAATAAAACATTTTACAAAATATGAGTTTAAACAAAACAAAACTACATATATTCAGTATAGTCATGTTATGCATTCTAAGTGATTTTTACGTAGCCAGCAGCTTTAAGTCAGTAAAATGAAGATGATTTGACCCTGAACATTTCCACAAAATCGCAAAAGGCTGCAAATTTGAGGGAACATTTATAGAATTAGTATAATACACATTCTGTCAAAATCGCACCTACGTGCGATGACTGGAACTTAAAAAAACTGTGTTTCATCAGTTTTTTGCTTGTATTTTGTTAAAATTCAATATTGTAACCATGGAAAGTTCTTCTAATTTTAGAATTAGTGGATATTGAGTTCGTAATTTTACTGGCCTAAATTTGTTTAATTATTTCAAATTGTGGTTGTGGTCGAACTCATATATTTTCAACTGATTTCTCTGATGTATTTTCAAGTTTTCAGTCTCTACCTCTCACTCAAAGGGTTTCCTCCTACGCTAAACGTTTAACCTCAAATTAATAAAAAAAATTTGAAAAGTAGTTTGACCCTGCAGGCCATCCCTGTAACTTCCCGCTATTTTCGAGTTCAAAACGCTCAAAAATATATCAAATATAGCAAGAAGTTTATTTTTTAGCTCTTCGAGCTCAAAAAAAAACACTTTGTTACGAAATTTTCGTTCACGATATCTCATGAACAAATGAACCGATTTTGATGCGATTTGCGGCAGTCGACGCAATTTTTTAACCTTAAAAAGTAATTTAATACAGAAAAATCGATCTCATAGGAATTTTACGAGCAATTTAAAAAAAACACTTTTTAAAAATATTTCGTTCACGATATCTCGTGAACAAATGAGCCGATTTTGATGCGGTTTGCTGCAATCGACGCAGTTTTTTTAACCTAAGAAAGTAAATTATTACAAAAAAATCGATTTGATAAGAATTTTACGAGTAATTTTAAAAAATTACTTTTTTCCTAATTTTTCGTTCACGTTATCTCATGAACAAATGAACCAATTTTGATATGGTTTGCGGCGATCGACGCAGTTTTTTTAGCTTAAGAAAGTAATTTATTACAAAAAAATCAATCTGATAACAATTTTAAGAGTCATTTTAAAAAAACACTTTTTTACGATTTTTTCGTTCACGGTTTCTCGTGAACAAATGAACCGATTTTGATGCAGTTTGCGGAAATCGACGCAGTTTGTTAAGGAGAAGAGCTGATTAGTTTTTGGAATTAATCGGTTTAGTAGTTTAGAAAATTTTTTACAAAAACAAATTTTTAAAAATTTTTGAAACTTGTTTTTTTAAGATTTCTCAAAATTTTTTGGGCCGAATCGTTTCAAATTTTCAGGAAGTCTAAGTTCACCAAGATCACGTCAGATGCCGCAAACCGCGTTTCAGTCGGACACTCCGTTCAAAAGATATAAAAGGTTTACATACATACATACACACACACACACACACCCCTGTTTGGCAATAGGTATTTGTCGGGACTATGTTTGGTATACGACATGTGAGGACTCACTTTTCTAGACTATTTAGAACATTAATAGCTAAGTACCACCTATAAGGAGTCCTCTGTCGACACATAGGTTTACTCGGAATTAACCAATTTTTACCAGAAGAGTCAAAAAGTTATTGGTTCAAAACCCGCATTACAAGGACTCTCAAAAGTGTAAAAAACTGAGAACTTTTAAAAGTCCTCTAAATTTAATACACACGAGTCCTGTAATTTTTACACATATGTCCTCATTTTTTATACACAGTCCTCATTTTTTATACACAGTCCTCATTTTTTATACACAGTCCTCATTTTTTTATACACAGTCCTCATGTTTTTCACACACGTCTTGTATTTTTTTTACATATAAAATCTATTTTTATACATCGAACTGTTTTCGCTAATATAAGAAATAATAAGCTGAAAATAAAATTTTATCATTGTTTATGGCTTAATAATGAGATAATACAACTCAATAAGGACAGTTGGTCAATTTTTTTGTTATTAAAAACTCACCGTCTGATGTAGTTCAAAATATTACATTTAACCTTTAAATACATCAGACTGTGAGTTTACAAAATTAAAAAAATGACCCAAAAAATCATCAATTGAGTTTAATTAGCCCAAACATAATCCAAAAAAAATTATATAAATTTTATTGAACTTCCGATTTGCTTATAATAGCGTAAACAATTTTTTTAAACAAATCTTCTACGCATCATATTTTGTTGCTATTATAAGAAAATAATAGCTGAAAATAGAATTTTATCATTTTTTATGGCTTAAAAATGAGATAATACAACTCAATAAGGAGACATTTGGTCAATTTTTTTGTTATTAAAAATTCACCGTCTAATGTAGTTAACAATATTACATTTAACCTTAAAAAACATCAGACTGTGAGTTTACAAAATTAAAAAAACGACCCAAAAAATCATCAATTGAGTTTTATTAGCCCAAACATAATCCAAAAAAAATTATATAAATTTTGTTGAACTTTCGATTTGCTTAAAATAGCGTAAACAGTTTTTTTAAAACAAATCTTCTACTCATCATATTTTGTTACTATTATAAGAAAATAATAGCTGAAAATAGAATTTTTTCATTTTTAATGGCTTAAAAATAAGATAATACAGCTCGTAAAGAACATTTGGTTAATTTTTTTATTACTTCACATTCTAATGTCAACATCGGTTAGAATTAATATCATAGACGGTACTTAGGCGGTGAATTCTTTGTCACCGTCGTGTATCAACGCATTCGTCCATAAGAACATAATATAATGTTATACAAGCGGGAAATTTGAACACAAAAGTTAGGCAATTTTATAGTCTTGTAATTATGTTAATTGCTAATCAATTAACACGATATTTATATAGGTTGGCATCAAATATTGCGGCAGAACAGTTAATTATGTCATAAACATGTATTTTGAATAATTTTCATGTTAATTCTGGATGAATTTTATGAAAACGAAAATTATACAATATCTAACAAAATGTGTAGCAACATAATGATGTTTATATGGATTATTTTTAGAAATTCGTGAATTTTGTAATAATTTTAATACATTATTGTTTACTGTTAGGAAAATGAACAGGGGAGGACCAACATAACCAGTTGCCAAAGGTGGCAAATTTTAGGGGCGACCATTTTTTATGAATGATTTTTTCTCTTGTTTTTTACCTTTTTTTTTTACTGATTTTGAAAAAAAGATGTTCAAAAAAATATAAGCTACTTCAAAAAAATTCACCAAATTTTTTGGGAAACCTACCCCAAAATTTTTAAAGTATTTTATCACAAATTATAAATAATGTAGACGCTGCTCAACAACTGATGTACATAAATGTCTACAATTTTATTACTAAGTTTGATAATAGCTCGCTTCCTGCAACTTCTATAATATGGCAGCAATCGAAAAAGGGAGGGGGGGGGGTTAAAAAAAGGTCATTTTTACGGGTTCACGAGATATTTGAGTTTAAAGTAATCGTAAAGATGACGGCTAACGTCATTTCATAACGCCTTTTCACTCGGGCGAAGCCGGGCCGGACAATTGTATAATTCAGAAACCTTCGCGAGCGTGTGCACAACAACTCGCCAAAGTTTCATCGTAATCGGATGAGTAGTTTCTGAGAACACTTTTTTCACTCGGGCTAAGCCGGACCGGTCATTTATTATAATTCAGAAACCTTCGCGGGCGAGCGCTCAACATTGCGATGAAATTTTTGTGACTTGTTGTGCATTGATATATAAACATTTTTAAAAATGGTGCCAAGTGTTTCAGAAAGATGTGAAACGTCGAGAAATTTTGGTCCGACCCCTAGGTCCCGCCATCAGACCGACGTCAATAGTGTATGTGCCATATGGCAAATACACTAAAAATAATTGGAACTTACCGGGATGTTGAAGCAGTGTTGCCACTAGCGTCAGGAGACATTTTACAAAAAATGAAGTAAATTTAGATAAAAGCGGAGTAGCCCGCTGCCATGGGTAAGAAGAGGTTAGAATAAGAGTTCGGACTTCGGGTTCGGAACTGTTCGGAACCCGTTCCCAACAAATCAAATAAAGAAAAAGTGAAAGATTTAATAAATATGACTATTAAAAAAATAAAAAGTAGAAATAAAGGTTTTTTATAAATCAAGAAAACAAAAACAATATTCTAAAATTAATCATTGCACATAGGTAAAAAAAGTATAACCTCCTTCACAAAAGCCACTAAAGTATAAGAGGAAAATAATAACATTTTGAGGTCGACGCCAATTTAATTGCTAAAACTTTTATATATCTACTAGGTACTTCCATGTCTTTGTCTTCTGTATTTTTTTTGTACAGGTACACTTATTATTTGTGACTAATTTTTTTTTAGCACAACTATTTTAATAACGAAAATTCTATTGTGGAGTAGAATTCGAATCATTTGGAGCAAAGTAGTAAATTTTTATCTAATGGAGTAGATCTACTCCGAATGGAGTAACTTCGGCAACACTGTGTTGAAGTGATTGCAGTTAGCAATAAACTTATAAAACTCATAATATGCATTTAAAATAGTTTACAGATGTAAGACAAGATAAGCATTATTATAAAGATAGATAGGTATAGAGATTTGTTTGTCCTTGACTTAGCAGTGCGAGAAAGTCCTAATTTGTGCGGTAGATTTCTTTTGGCGTGTGTAAGTGTGTAAAAACCGATTAAAGCGCCGCCCTGGTGGGATACACAATCATACACGCCATAGGTTCTGAGAGCGAAATATGAGGCCACATGTGTTTTTGATGTTATATATACGAAAATGATCAGGGGGGAGAGGAGATTACGAATCTGCAAAAAACGAAGTGAGGACCGTATTTTAAGTCCTCACTTTGAAAATAGGTCCTCACAGTACGGTGTGTATTCCATTGTAAGTCCTAAGAAGTACCTATAAACAAACACACACACACACACACACACACACACACACACATACATACAGCCCTACGGACATCATCGCCAAAATAGTTTCAATAGCTTCCTAGGACGTCAAAACGTCGAGATCTGGCGAAAACTCGATTTTCGAAAATCGGGGTGAAACCAATAACTTCCCGATTTTTGAAAAAAAAAATTTTTTTTTTTTTTTAAAAGCGGGAAGTTAAAAAATCTTGATTGTCATGAAGTGAGGATGAAAGAGAAATTAATAATACATGAGTCGATTAGTTTCAACAGATTGAAAATACATGAGTTCTACTGTACTTTATTTTAACATTAGTAGATCTTTTTAAATTTTGAAGTTTTTATCACAATTGCGAAACAGTTTGGGGACTTTTCCTATCAAAGTGCAGAAATTATCATACTGATTTGAAAAATTCTTCAGTGTTTAAAACCGATTTCTTCACCATATAGTCCAGGAGGAATCGGCGCATGAGTATCGAAAACTATTCCACCTCAATTTTTTTATGCGATTCTCTTCAAATTACCCTACTGATGATATAAATGCATGTTGCCAGGGGGCAACCCCGTGCCATATTGTTTAAACCGAAATTGTTTAAACAATTGCGAGGAATTGTTATTTTTCAACCGGACAAATTTTTTTTGTATTCTTTGTTAAAATACAATTAAAAAAGGTCCTATGGCTTTTCACGATAAAGTTAATATTTTTAGAGATATCAATTTTTAAAGGTTCGAAAAATCTTAAATTTGGGTACTTTTGACCCATGAAAAATATATTAAAAAAAAAAATAAAATATAAATAATATTTTTTTTTTATTCTTTATACAATAGTTAACAATATCCTTAATTGCGATTTCTAAAAATTTAATTATTTATACCTGTTTTTAATTGTTAATTTCGCGCGTTCACAAGTATGCGTTGCTTACCTATAAGTATCGTTGTCTCTCTCTGACTCATACGCTGCGTCGGTCTCTCGGTGTCCTGAATCATTATTTTACATTTATCTTTTAAAATTTAAAAGATAAATTATTTTACATTTATCTTTTAAAATTTAAAAGATAAATGTAAAATAATGATTCAGGACACCGAGAGACCGACGCAGCGTATGAGTCAGAGAGAGACAACGATACTTATAGGTAAGCAACGCATACTTGTGAACGCGCGAAATTAACAATTAAAAACAGGTATAAATAATTAAATTTTTAGAAATCGCAATTAAGGATATTGTTAACTATTGTATAAAGAATAAAAAAAAAAATATTATTTATATTTTAATTTTTTTTTTAATATATTTTTCATGGGTCAAAAGTACCCAAATTTAAGATTTTTCGAACCTTTAAAAATTGATATCTCTAAAAATATTAACTTTATCGTGAAAAGCCATAGGACCTTTTTTAATTGTATTTTAACAAAGAATACAAAAAAAATTTGTCCGGTTGAAAAATAACAATTCCTCGCAATTGTTTAAACAATTTCGGTTTAAACAATATGGCACGGGGTTGCCCCCTGGCAACATGCATTTATATCATCAGTAGGGTAATTTGAAGAGAATCGCATAAAAAAATTGAGGTGGAATAGTTTTCGATACTCATGCGCCGATTCCTCCTGGACTAATATCCTTATGTTACGATAAATGTTAACAAGTCGGAAATCTGTACGCGATTCCTGTTTCAACTAGATTTCAGAAATAAGTAGTTTTTCAAAGTGTATAGACTTTCACGGCCGGCGTTGTTCCCAATTTACTTGGTTTCCGGGCTTGCAGGCCGCGGTCTATTCGTATTTCTACCTTGCGTCTACATTTGCGGTAGACATCATCAAAGGCGGTCTGGCAACCGGTGAAGTGTCTTCCTTGGCATCCCGCAGGTAACCGTGTCGATGACTGGTGCCATGAGTGTGTTTTCTGCTCGGTCGTAGTAGGAAACAGCAGAGAACCCAAACGCACTGAGCATAAAAGAAGAGAGAATACCTGTCGTCGACACACTCGTCTGTGAGCTATCAAAGAGGACAATTCGCCCGCTGCTACACCGCCCTTGATAATGGTAGATGAAACATCAGACAGAAATACCAATAAACCACAGCCTACACGTCCGGAAACCAACAATATTTGGAAGCATAGTTTTATTAGTAAAAACTTCGTTTATGCTATTTTTCACCTTAATTAAAAATGTTTGTTTGGAAAATAAACTTTCATTCACAAAGATTCGGTAGCCTGTCAATATACGTAATTCAATCAATATTCTAACTGACTATACAATATGTACCGTTGCTTTATGAGTATAATTAAAATATTTTTTCAATAAAATGTCTTTTTTATTGCAAATATTACAATCATTATCTCAAAATAATTGGATGATGGGATACTATACAGAAGATATTCACTATTTTAACAGCAAAGTGAAGAAAACTGTAAATCATTGGAATAACACCTGTTAGCCTTGGATTCGTGCCTTATTTATCTTGTTTTATAAAAACTCATGTTTACATAAGTATAGGACTTAATTATTAAATTATTTTAATGCAACGAATGTATACAGTTTTAAAATAATTAAAATAATATGTCAGTGCACACACAAATTCAAATGATTGTAATATAGTGCTATTCGAGGGAATAAGGGTAGCGTAGGGCTAAGCCTCAGGGAATACCGGGACTTTTCCCGGTGGGCCGCCGATCCTTCGTGGGCCGGTCCAGTCCGGTTCGGATTTTTTTCTTCTTAATTACACGGTCTCGTAGAGGCGTTTGACAATTTTCCCGGTAATTTTTTAGGACCCAGACCGACCCTGAATGAGATATTGAACAGTCACCTCAGGAAAGTATAGAAAGGATTTTGCCTTGCGGTTTAGTGGCTGTAAATATTATATACTCAAGAATAAACAATAATTTGCGAAAAAAAAGTAGACACCTGCAAAAGTGCAAACATTTATTGGTAGGTATATTATGGTACTTATCTGCTAATGAAACAAATATTATTAGACTTGATAACCTTTATGTGAGCATCTTTACGGCTAGTTATTAATAAATGTTATATTGTTGAACAATGAATGACTTGTTTGTTTCCCAGGCAGTTTATTCAGTACGAAGAATGGGAAAGTTAATGTGTTTGATAAAAGATATTATACATGATGTAGCGGAAAATTTTAACGAAATTTACTGTATGCCAGAAAATGTATGCACATCTGTGCAACAGAGCTGCAAAAAAGCAATTTTTGATTAACTCATTTTGAGTGTTCCGTGTAATCGAAACACTTATGGAATAACTTTGGAGACAGTCCGTCCGTCTGTCACAGTCGATTTTCATTTTTCACTAAAACTATTTGACGGAAAAATTGAAATTTGGCACAGATGTAGAGTATGGTGGCTTAATCACAGACGTGAAGTACAAAAAGTTGAATTTTGATTCTGAGAGTTAATTTCGAGGGGTGAATTGGGAAATTAAAAAAAACTTTTTTCAAAGGTATTGTGTTTACTGTAGACTGTAGGGTGTCAATCGAAAGCTTATTGAAGCACAAATAATTTAACAATATATATGATATCTATTTTTTGATCATTTTTAAACCTTTTTCCGGAAAAACGGTTAAAAATTGCTTGTCCCCTGAACTTATCTCTAATATCGCTCTGAAAAAATCATGAACTTTGAGAATTAGGTGTAAATTGATCGAAAATTAGCCTTAATAATAAATATCGTTCCTTCCATTATTATTATATAGTCGGCGTGATTTTTTCGAATATTTGTTTTTATTCGACTCGAGGATGAAATATTTTTACTACTTAACCAGTACCTAACCATAAGTACAGGAAAAACTATAACTATACCTTTTAAAATTTATAGTTACCTACATCTTACAAATTTTCATAATACATACTGTATAAAAAGGTATTTTTCTTTTTCAACTATAATTTTATGTGTACAACATAGCTTACAAAGATGATTGTGAAACACATAAATTATTATAAAATAGTTAACAAGCCTTTAATAAGTATTTCTAACGCAACAGGATTCCCGTATAACTTTGAAAGAATTCTGAAATCGGTGGTAATATAATGGATAGTAAACCAAGAATAATATGGCTTATAATTTCACACCTTTGACAAACTTATTTTCACAGAATTGAACGTTTCATTCTTTCATTATTCGTTTACTAGTAACTTGTTTAATTTAGTATAGAATATAAATAAAACTATTTATAAAAAAATTATTCAAATAACGTTTTGGTAATTTGCTTCAAGATCATTCGTTTATAAGAATAAGCCGTTTAAAGTAGAACGCCTTACAACTCAGTTCCGAACTCAAAAAACATTGAGCCAATGAATGTTCATTAAAAGAAATACACAGATTAATTGATGGGAAAAATGAGCAGTACCGAATTTTTCCAATATTATGATCATTTATTAAACCGTATTTACTGTCTTAAAACCATACCTCAAAAAAATGTTGAAAAAAATAATTTCGAGTATCCTTTAAAAAGCATTTTTATAAGTATTTCTTATAATAATACTTTTTGTAACAGTAAAAATAATAAAACATTATTTATCTTTAGTTAAGTTTGCATCTGTTAAAAAGTTGCAGTAGATACCAGAGTTTTGCCTATTATATTTGTTTTTTGATATAAAAATTGCTATTTTTTTGTAGTTTCTTATTATTTCATTTGTCACACGTCGTTGATGAGATTATCTAAAAGAGAAAAAGGGGAACACAAATAGGCCAGTAAAATGACGAACTCAGTTTCCACTAATTCGAAAATCAAATGAACTTTTCCATGGTAACAATATTAAATTTTGACAAGATACAAGCAAAAAACTGCTGAAACACAGTTTTTAACTCTTTTTTAACAATTTCCAGTCATCGCACAAAGGTGTAATTATTTTGGCAGATTGTGTATCATGCTTATAGAAATGTTCCCTCATACCATTTTGCAGTTTTGTGGAAATGTTTAGAGTCATCATCTTCGTTTTACTGGCCTAAAGAGTGAAGTTGGCGTTTCCCTACATGTAAACAGACATTTTCATCCGCCTTCCTGAGCCCCTGATTGGTTCCCTTTTCTATCGTGAAGTTGCTTGCGATATCTCAAGCAATCTGATCAATATTCTGGCAGTATATCTTACAAGGGTATATCGAGGAGCGCGAAGCCCGCAAACTATACTAATATAAATAAATAATAACATCTGTACTCGAACTTTCAATTTAGAAACACGACATGAACCGGGGAGTTGGAGACAAATTACACTGCTCAAAAATTGTAATTATAATAATTTACTATATTTCATAATTATTTAATAAGGTAATTAAAATTCGTCCCATTTAACGCAAAAAATGAAATTGTATAGTGAACGTTTAAATTCCAGTTCGATTTTTTACCTGTTGCAATATTTTTTTATGGTCAGGTAAACATATTACAGAGCTTCCAACATAATAATATGCTGACCTTCCGAAGAGGTATCAAATTATGTTTCAGCACGCGGAAATCCAATTCATTTTTGTAGTATAATTATGACTGGTTTCATTACAGTTAGGTATTTGTTTAAATGTATTTTTACACACGTGAATATATATAGACAAAGTCCAAAATAACAAAAATATTTTCAAAAAAATGCAATAAGAAGTACGTTCTGCAAATCGACGCACCTAAATTAAAATCTGCTAGATTTATAGCAAAATTTATTTATGTATAAAAAATACATTTTCATTATATTTTAATGATATTTGAAGTATTTTCTTTAACGTTAAATAGTCCAAGATACGGCCACACTAAGCGTCAGTGATATGTTAGAAGAAAAATACATTTTTTTATCGAAAGATATTATGACTGTTTCGATGCCAACAAAGGTTGCTGAAAATATCTCCACATTTCCGCTTGCCAGCCGCCCGTAAAAATATTATTAACAAACTTAGGAGCTTATATCTTGGGAAATGTGTATCTAAGAAAAATAGTCCCTTAAGAACTGTTATTAGATTTTTAAAAACCTACCCAACGATATCCCATGGAGTGAAAATAAAAGATTTTGACTTTTTGTTCGATTTTGCGTTTGGTTGGAAATTGGTTGACAACCTGTTTTTAAAACGCATAATCAAACAAAAAGTGAAAATCTTTCATTTTCATTTTGTTTTATCATTCTAACACATGTAAGATTTTTACGGAATAGCTGTTATAATGTCATCACGTACTTCCGTATATCACATCCTTACAACTCGGCCATCTTTCCATCGATTTGGATGAAATTTTATAGACAGGTATCTTATATGCACCGCCATAGAACTGTGAATGAAATTACGAAAAAATAAATCTGGGGTAGCTTTCCATATATAGAACTGGGGGGTGAAAATTCTTATTTTCGCGCATCCCATTCCATGCGGGGTATCGTTGGATAGGCCTCTAAAAATGCAATAAAAGTTCTTTATTGATTTTTTTCTTAGATGAATATTTCTCGAAATAAATTCCTAAATTCAAAAACAATTTGCTCACATTTTTTTTGAGGTAACATCATGTTTGTCAAAATTGGAATCTAAATACGTGGCATACGTAACATAAAAATCAAATTCACTTCAGGATAAGCTAGATAATTGAAATTTGGGATATTTTAAATAGGGGCGATTAACGAGAAAAAAAAACGAATTCGCTAATTTTTAACACAAAGTCGGAAAGTAGGGATTAAAAACATCCGTGCTAATAAATACTACAATAGTATCAGCTAAAATTTTGCTGAGACATTTAAATTATGACATGTCTTTGTTGTTTTATTTTTCATTTTATGACCTAAGTAATAAAAAAACATACACTTAATCTGCACATAGCAAACACTGATATTAAATAATAAGCACGTGCTAAGTACATAGGTAGTATGTATTATTGTACAGACTTAGGAACTATACCATAGATGTAGAATAGATATGAGATTCTGGGGCCGGTGACCGTACATTTGTTGAGACAAATATAATTTACGCACTACATCTATGCTGGGTTGCCGAAAAGGATTGTCAAAAAATTTAATTAGACGATGATTTCAGATTGTGATCATATTATTACATACAGTTTCCTTATATGAGGAGCATCTCATACGACATTCAAAACTCCTTGTCATTTAGAACATTAGATTGTACTGAGTACTCACATAAAAACAAATGATTGTTTTACATAGAAAAAATAATTTTGAAGGCTAAATTCCAATTAAAAACGCAGTTTCGAAGTAGAAACTGTACAAAAAACGATGCTAAATACATGTGTGTGCTCGTACACAGTTTAAGAAAAATATCTTTTCAATCCATTAATTAATTATTTGTCGAGCAGAATCGATTTAAAATTCTACAATGCTTTTCTTATGGAGAAATATGTGATGGTCACAATCTAAGGACATTGTCAAATCAGATTTTCTTACAATGCTTTCTGCGACCGAGCACTAGTCTTATCGTTTGTGAATATACTTACTGAAAGTTGTATTAAATTTAGTGCAGATGCTGTATTGGTAAGAAAAATTACTTTAAAAGATACCTATATTAAAGGACTCCATTTTTTTTTAGTTTGTCCAAAAAAAATATTAATAACACATAATATATTTAAAAAGTTTTGTAGGTATGCACTTTAATTTTGTACATAAAATGTTTTTTGTTAGAATCCATAGCTTTTGATATATTTACAGAAAACTGAGAAACATTCACAATAATTGGAGGCAAAACTCTTCATTTAAAATAAAAGCAAATTTTGAAATAGAGTTGTGGGTTTAATGTTAAGCAAAAATATAAAGTGTGAGTATTCATTTTATTCAGAATTTCAATCTCCACAACATTTGTTCAGACAATATTTTTGATAGCGTTAGTTATTTTTGAGATATTGTTATGTTAATTAATAACACGTGTTTTTTGAGTATAAAGCTGCACGTATTTTCATTTCAGACCTAAAATCATTTCCATCTTTCCTCTGAATTCAAAATCCCTAACCACAGGGCTTATAGAGCGTAGTGCAAAAATGCATTTACAGTGGTTAAGTAAAAAATAATAAAAAAATCAACAAAACATAGTTTAGATTAGTCTTACGACAAGATAGGGACTAAAGACCCTAACGTTTTCCAGAATCTACGCCTATGCTTTGAATGCTCAGTTTGATTTATTGGTGAAAATTAACTTCCGCGACGAGTCCGTGGATAAAATTTTCTGTACATTAATTATTATTTTCATTCAAATGTAAATGTGGGTACATCATATACAAACGTAACATCATCATACATTGTTGTTTGTCGACCTTGTACCCAGTCACGATTTTCAATCATAAAACACAAAGCACTATAAAAATATTCGAGAAATGTTTTCTCACTGCATTAAAAAATGTTTTCATATACGCACATACATAGTTATATAATTAAGGTAAATCTTACAACAGTATAAAATTGCATTGATATGGATTTTTAAAATAGCCGTGAAATTCTCCATCGTCTTTTTGCTTGCCGGTTACGAATTTTAAATATGTTATATAATGCCATTGAATAGCGTATTCAATAGTTAATGAACATACATAAAAATGAGCAATTGTCGACACCTATAATGGTAGTTCAAGCATTTCATAAAGATAAATTATCGTGACATTTATCTATTTGTTACATTTAAAAAGTCGCAGAGCTTTATTGCGTATAATAAACAGAGGCGCAGCACGAAATTGAAATTGGGCAGGAAGCATTTTTTGTAGCACTCTAGCGTAGTGTGGAGATTACATTTTTGGTCAAGAAAATAGTAGATTACTTTGGGGATGGGGAGTGCATACCCTGGATCTGCCAAAGCAAGGTTTTTATCAAGCCCACACGCTGTAATTGTCAGCTTTTCTGTAAAGGTGGCACTTCACATGGCTATTTTTGTTCGCTATTGGGTGTTTGTTGTATTTGGAAAAATATATGACGTTCAAGGCAAACATTCAAATAAGGCAAATACGACCATCCACACACGGCAGTCAAATAGCAAACACACAAACATTTGGCAGCAGAACGCAAGGTTCAAAATTCCAGGAATTTTAGCACTGTTTCATTGTCCCAATTCATTTTCAATAGTAATTGTTCCAGTTCTCGCTCAAAGCACAGACACAAAAATATTGCACGTCCGTACAGGTTCACGCGCGTGCGCTTCTGAATATGGCCATTGTGTGGACGGTTTATTTGCGTATTTACCTATTTGACTCTTTTGATGTGCCTCGAAAAACCGACAAGCGCACGGTAACGCGTATTTGGTATTGGCCTTATTTGTCAAATAGGGAAATAAGGCCAACATTTTATCAAATAGACTGTCCACACTTGGTAATTGTTTGCCAAATACACAAATACAAATAGCCATGTGAAGTGCCGGCATAAGATATTACGTATTAAATACGAATATTTGCATAAAATATCGTGTGTACCGCGCGAAATTTGAAGTGGGCCACGTTTCGTTAATGGCGTGTCAAAGGAGAATGGTAAAACTCGTCACTAGCTGATGCCTCATCGACTTATATGAAAAATTTCAGAGAGGCTTGCTGAAAGAGCGATTATTCTCCGGTCTTACTAAATCCCCACCTTCCTCTTGGATATAGTAAATTAAATTAATTTAAGTAGAATGCGCAGTGAAACAATGGCTCGAAAGAATCGACTTTATAAAATAAAAAAAATGCATGTTCGCATATTATGCACATAAATATAGAACTTCAATCACGTAGGCATGATGCATGTATTTGTCTTTTTTGGTAACAATTCTTTGGTTTTGATTGGCTACTGTCAGAGATAAAGACATAGAACATTTGTTAAAGTGAGGGATACCCCATGTTTTAAGGCCGCTGCACGCGAGGCTGGAATCGCTGTTGGGACTTGCGCTGGCTACCGTGCTGGCTATGATGATGGAAATGACGTCACTGCGGGCGTCCATACGCGGTTACGAGATGAATTTCAAAATTAGAACCACGGCTATTTTTCGTGCTTGTTTCTATGCTTGTTTTGAGCAAGAACAAATAAGAAAACAGTATCTTGTCACGTAGGCGACATGGACAAACACCCACAAAAAACATGGCGTCATATTATGTTCTATTCGGAGACAATAAACGTTCATTTTTGATAACATTCGAACTGTCACACGCAACAAATCCATCTAGAAAGCTAGTATCTAAACAAGCATCGTGTGAAGCGAGAACATAAAAATCATCACGAAACCCAGCGTTACAGCACGTTTGAAACCTTGTAGCGTACTATGGAGGGTAGAGGTTAAGGAGAACCATCTCTGTGTACGAAAAAGTGTTTGTCAAAAAGCGTTAAATTAGGAGACCGCCACTGTCGCAAAAGGGTAAATTTTAAAGCAAGCGTATGGAGGGCAAAACTTATTAGAGTACGATACAAAAGTACACGAGTAAAAAAGAATTTCCGCTTTTTATGGCGCACTTTTCGAAAGTAAAACATAAAAAATAAAAAAACAACATGATATAAAATTAATTTTTGAATTAAATGTCATTTTTAAACGTGCTATTATGCATTTAGTAGTAAATAAACGATTATACTGATATGAACATACTATAAGATGACTAAAAAATATTAATAAAAGCTAACAAAAATTTAATCACTCTCAATACTATCTCACAGCAGGTTTTTAGGTTATATTTATTAAATTATTTTGGACTACGTAAACAGTTTAAATTTTATATACTGCAGCAGTGTTTAACGACTCTAATCATTAAAAATACTAAATTTTCCAACTCAGCGTACTTCAATTCGTCTATAACTGCTATGGGAGGGTAAACAACTGCTAAATTCATTTTATACTCGGATGCAGCGCTAGCACAATTCCGGACGATTTTTGAACTGTTATTTACAGCATTTAGATGGACACTTTTTCGACTTATCTCCCATATAAGATAGTCTTCCTTACCTCTACCCTCCATACAGCGTACATACATTGAATCCGTGTTTCTCCCGATCCGAATTCGGTCGAGATTGGAAGAAAAGCAAACAGCACAATTACAATGTTGGTGTCTTCATCGGAAAGGAAATCGGACTTCCCTTTCCACCTACATTAAAGTCTTATACGCGCCACGAATCTAAAAGGCTCGGAAGTTAGATACGAATGCAGGCTTGCGCTTGTACAGTCTGTTGAAAAACTACAAACTCGCAACTCAACAAAACTAAAATAACAATAACAACTTGACAATAGCGTACTCGACTTTACTTTAAAACAGGAAACCGACAAGTCACAAAGGCAACGAGCGATCACGGCCAATCACCGACGAGCGCACGTTTCGTGCAGGTATAGCTCGGAGGTGGTGGGAGTCACAACGGCTCTAAAATGTGCCTTTGCGACGCTGTTTGCGACTAACTTCCGAATCTTTTAGATCCGTGGCGCGTATTATATTTGCTGTTATTCCGATGTCGTCTGACATTGGTTTGGGAGAAATGCGAATCCAATGTTGACGTAGTCTTAGTATGAAGTACACCTCTCTCTCTAAATAACTCTGAAAAAAAGAGACGGAGATATATTATTTTTTGTGTTTTTTGATGCTTACTCTCCCTGCACGTTGAGTAAATTGAGATTGTAGTTCTTTTGAAATGCGGTCTGCTTAAATCGAATAGGTTTAGTTTCGAGCCGACGTAGTGCGCGATCTTTCATAACAAATTTAAATTAACTATATAATTAAAATTATGTTTACAATGACAGTGCAAAATAGCAGATAATAAATCTCCGTATTTATAACATTTTTCTATCATGTATTTACTAATTACTAATCTTATTAAAAAGAGTCCTTGAGTGTTTTCACACATTTTTAGAATTGTTAAAGTTAATTTTTATATTCAACACTGAGGAAATAAAGTTAATTAAATATTTAGAATTGATAAATCAATCGATTAATACAACACAAAAATGAAAAAAAATCAGCCAAGTGCGAGTCGGGCTCGTACACGAAGGGTTCCGTACCATCGTTCAAAATATAACACTATGACCAATACCAGTTTAATTGGTATTTTTTTTTATTTACATGGCGGCCATTTTGAAATTCGCCATCTTTTTTTCTTACATTTTTGGTATATTGTTAATAGGACTGAACACGTGTGTTTAAGGTTTGCGACCTGTACATCTCGGACGTAAGTACATACCAACCGCTTTTCGCAATTATAATTTTAGAACTTATTTTTGAACTTGTATCAACTTAGATATGGATCAATTTTATAGAACAGAATTTTCCCTTTTCAAAAAGCTATACATATAGGTATATAATAATATAACTTTTTGCATGAACAAAACTGGACTCGGATAATAGAGCACACCCGCTAGTAGTGTAGAGGTGTGTGCAATAGAGTTGTGATCTATTTTAACCAACTTCAAAAAATTATTGTGAAGCCGTTTTAAGTGCTAGATAAAAAAATCGACAGCATTATTAATAGTTTTCGAAGTTTGTTGAGTTTTCAATTTATAAAATATAATACTGATAAAATATTATTGTTATATCCACAGCTTGTAGGGAGCGTCCCGCAAAATATATCTCTCTAATGGACAAACATTTCGCCGGAAAAGCTTGGTTAAGTTGGTAATGGGTTCCTGGAGAAATATTCCGCACTTACTCAAGTCATTACATTAACAGGCACATCAAATAATATGTTTCATTCAGAAAGTAGTCGATTTTTATTATACGCAAGCTTATAGATGTAACCCACTTCCCGGGTCGATTGCTAGACTCCGTTTTTTTTTTTTAATTTGTAGCATTCAAACATCATAATTCATAATATATTAGTCAGCAATATTGTAGCATATTCTAACTGTGCCGCTACAAAACAAGTAGGAAACTTTTATCAATGCAGTGGTTTGGTTCCACTAATCGTCTATATTTTCTCTTATTATGTAATTCTAGTCAGATTGGTCAATGAATATAATCATAATTTTCGAGAGCAAACTAAACCGTGCGCATGTGATTATTGTGACTGCGCGGTGATCTGTCACCACCTTTATTTATGAATTGCCAAATTTTTTGGAAATGAATTAAATATTTTTTTAGTCGTATGTGTTTCAAGGCAAACTATTGCTTGTTCAGACTGTTTTGCTATTTCCGCGTCTCTCTAATTTTATCAAGTTCAAGTATATCGAATGAACAATGTAATTACACTTTTTTCATTTTCTCATCGTTATTTATTTTATCAAAGAAAAACACTTGTACATGCGCAGAATTAAATACTGTTTAGTACATACTTTGAAGCTGATTATGAATCTTTATATTAATGTTATTAATATAATGGTTTCTATTTATATTCTTTACACTGGAATGTGCTCATATTTTTCCAAATACACCTTGTTATTTAAATTTACGTACGCACGTTAGAAGATCAAGCAATTTCATCCTGTTAATTTTGATTTGTGCGCAGGTATCATAAAAATTCACCCTCATCATTTATACTATAATATATAAAGCTGAAGAGTTTGGTTGTTTTTTTGTTTGTTTGGTTGAACGCGCAAATCTCAGGAACTACTGGTTCGAATTGAATTTTTTTTTTTTGATAGTCCATTTATCGAGGAAGGCTATAGGCCAGTGATGGCGAACCTATGACCCGCGGGTCAGACACTGACCAACGCAGGCTTTTTAAATGACCCACGTGTTTATTTCTATAAAATCATTGTGTATATCATAAAAGAGAGAACAATCAATAATACTACTAAAAAAAAAAACGGACAAGTTCGAGTATAACTCGCGCCCTGAGTGTTCCGTAGGTACTGTTACTTCATAAAAATAAAATTTGTCATGTAATAATTTTATATATAAAATCAGAAATTTATGATTTTCGAATTTTTTTCTTTACTTGTGATATGCCATCTTGTTTCGCGCCAAACAAGATTCTAGGTTAACGGGAAACATTAAAAGTTTTCATAAGTGAGTCAGTATAAAAAAAATTAATCAAGTGATTTGCAATTCTGAAAATAAAAAATATAAATAAATCAAGTTATTTGCAATTCTAAAAACAAAAAAAGATAATTGCATCGGCCAGTATTTGACCACAGGGCGTCCGCGTCTCAGACGAGCATTCTACTACTGAACCACCGTCGCCTTTAAAGACTTGCTGCTTACACTGCATTACTAAGAGCTCTTACTGTTTTTCTGTAAGCTTTCTAAATTTCACAAGTAGGTATATTAAAGAACTAGATTTTTGCTATTTTTCAAGGCATACCCCTTTAAAAAATTGCGATTTGTGACGAAAATTAGAATATATCGGAACTTTTGCAAAATCATCATGCTTATAGAAAAAAATACGCTGAATCCAATAATCACAAACAAACGTCTGTATGTCTTTTGGTTTAGAAGTTATTTGCTTTTATAGTTTTCAGAAAATCATATAAAACCTCCGAATGGACCATTCTCAATTTCAAAAGTATATTAAAGAATTCGAGTTTTGCGATTTTTTCAAGGCATACCCCTTTAAAAAAATTCGATTTTTGACGAAAATCGAAATCTTTCGGAAATTTGGCAAAATCATCATGCTTATAGAAAAAAACACGCTGAATCCAGCATGGTCGTAAAACGTCGTGTGTCGTAACTAAAAAAAAATTGTATTTAACTATTCCGTCTCTCCCTTTACAAGTAACGCCACTGACATAGTGGCCCATGAGCTAGTACTAAAAAAAATAATTGACAAAATTTGACCCACTTCTCAAAAAGGTTCGTCATCACTACTATAGGCTATATAATATCACGCTGCGACCAATAGGATGTTGCAAAATGTTGCAAAATATAACTCAAAATTTGTCCGTGTGACAAAAACTTTTGAACGGTAACGGTAACTTTTGAACGGAATTTTGAAATTGGGACACAACATTCATCTCGGTAAACTAAGATGAACGTGCGTACTAATGCCCCCCCCCCCCCCAATCGTTCTTATGCACCCGGATGAAACCGGACGGGACCGCTCGTTTTTTATAACGCGCTAAAAATAAATTAAATCGTCTTGAAGTAACACTTCTTTAGCGATATATCCGTTTGAAATTTTCTGTAACGAATACCAAGGAACGCAAAATAGAATAAAGCATCAATGAAGCGAGTTCGCTAAAATTATTTTTTATTTGTTTTACATAATGTACGGAAATCTACCGGAAAACTAGTTTCTAACTGAATGTTTCGATTTGTTTCTAACCCTAGGTAAGATGTTTGTTATTTAGTAGTAATAAAATATTTTCACAGACAAATAAATAATTAGTTATTTCCAGATAAATTCACAATACTTATTTACTCGTCTTTACATTTTAATGACAAAGATTGCCCATTTCTTAGAAATGTTATTACACAATTATTTAGTGCGATTGACGCCTGCACTCCTCAATGTATTTTCAACTGTTTTTTTACAATTTTAAAGAGATGAGCATTTTAATTCGCAGTGAATAATACATATTATAGAGGAATATACTCATCAAAAACATATAATGTTAAAAGTGTAGCCAAGTCTCGCATTGATAGTTCACTAAAAACATAATTATGAAAAAAGAATTGATGTCTAAAAAGGTGCCAAATTTTCGCTTGCCAAGTTTTCACAAACGGATCATTTTATTTATACTTTAAACCATGAAAACTTGCCGAGTGAAAACTTGACACCTTTTCAGATCAAATTTATATTTTCACATTTATGTTTTTAGTGGACTAACAACGCAAGATTTGGCTACATTTTTTACATAAAGTTTTTGAGGCGATGTCAATTCTTTTTATAGGATAATATTATACCAATATGGAAGTTTTTTACTAAGGCTGAAGGTGTTGAAGGGGAAAAATATCAGATTTTTAATTTTCTCGTTGCTTGTACGCGAAACCCAGCCTGTTTACCAAATTTCAACTTTCTAAAGGTTTTGATGATCATAAGTGAGTGAGTGATGAAATCATTGAACATGGCGTATATAATGAAATTTAAAGTAACATGGCTATAAAATTGAGATTTGGTATGTTATGAAGTGTTATTCAGATCGAAGTTACCATCAGAGTTAAAAAATACACCGAATCGCTACGAGAAAAGGTATGCTAGGCAGCGCTCGACTTGGCGGATGAATCACGACGGTGCATCCAGATAGAAAATCTAATTTTCAGAATATACAATGGTAAAATTGTGTTTTGCAAAAAAACACATTCATTTTAGTAAAGCTGACGAACGTTCTCTATAACGCAATGAAGATAGGGAACTCAATATCATCCATGAGAAAACATATTCTCTTTCAAATAGCCATATAAAAAAGTCAGGACTCGATAATTAATTTAGTGTCTCTAGAAACGGATTTTCGTCTTCCGAGGAGCTTTAGGTATAGTCAATTGTGACATTTTGCAGAAATTAAAAATTTCCAGCTGAAAGAGAACCTAACAAAAATGAAGGGGAAAGTCCCAAGAAATTTTATTCCAAAATACACTCTAGATAATGTTTTTATTTTTAGGATCTATTTGGGAAATGTTAAAAGGTTCAACAAATATCTTGAAGTTGTCACGATAGGTTCTGATTTTTTTTTTAAATTCTTTTTAGATTTTATGAAAGGTCACTGGTAACTGACATTACTCTTTTAGACATAAAATTTTCATTTTTATCACAGGATCTCTTTGCTCTGGGTAAGGCAAATAAAGGCAGACAAACTCGATCTATAAAATTATTTTGACATAAAACATAATTAACATTTTTTTTAATGTATACCAACGTAAAAACCAGTTTCACTTTTTGTATAATGTCTTCCAATAAGTTCAAAAGTTATTGTACTTTTCTTTACTGAAAGAGTATAGAAATAATTATACCTATAATTAAATAAACATAATCTATATTATATAATATTACAAAGAGGTACACTGTACACCGCACAGTTTGTAAATTTGGATGTAAAGGCAGATACACACGGTCAGCTAAACTGTCAGTTAAAACTGTACAGTCAACTCGCAACGTGTGTATGGTGTAAGCATCAGTTTTTTTTTTAACTGAACAGTTCAACTGATGAAATACAAAAACGCTGTTGATAAAACTGCGAACTGAGAACTGTTCAGTTAAATCTAAACGTGTGTGCCGGGTTGAGTCAGTTCGTCTTGAGTACACCGAACGCAGTGATTACAAATTACAATCATTAATTATATTTTACTGTCATGCTTCACGCGCACCAAAACAATGTCAACACAATCGAGGAGTCAACGAGAGTGGTTTGAGGAATTTACAGAAATTTATCGAAACGAATATGCTGCATACTCAAAATTAATTGATAAATTAAGGGAAAAACCCCATGCAAACTTAGAAACAGTAAAAAAAACCTCTCATGTGGAGGGATAGCATTTCGCATGGCTGCAGTTATCTTTGTTTTCAATAAATGGTGTAACTAAATAAAGAAGGTTTAGATAGGTATCCTTATCCATTCTTAGATAATTATGCCAATCTTTGGGAGTAAATCCCAATTCATTTAACAAATTCACATGTGAATAGTGCTCCCTTTTGTTTAACCACTCTTTGCACCATATGGTGTTTCGTTTTTTATGAGTCGTTTTCATGACAAATATTAATCCGACCACCGCTGGAACGTCGTCTGTAACCGAGGCCATATTATGGAAAACTGTAGGTAAAAGGACTGACAGATTTATCTCAACGTGTGTACGCCCTACGTACTGAACAGTTTTAACTGACAGTTTAACTGCTCCGAAACTACTCATCCGATTTCCAAAATGTTTTCACCGCTATTTAGAATGGACCTTCAGGATGGACCTAGGCTATATAGCCCGGTCAATAGATATTGACCCTTGCATAAATTCACAACAAGCTGAAAATTTACGTGCACGTAAGGGACACCACTCTAATGAAATCCTGAAAAGTCCCCATTGATCCCGTGTGTGCAAAAAAAATTTATTCAAGGTCAAAGGTCGCAAAAATGTTTTTTTTGGATTTTTTGGCCAAACGGTTAGTTTTACGATAAAAATAGCTCAGACTAAAATTGTAGATCAGGTAATTAACTACTAAAATTTGCAATAAAAACTCTTTTCGTGGAGTTCAATTTTGCAACGTAAGTCGACGAAAAGACTGTGGCAAATTACAAATTCGTGCGAAGTCGGACCGGGCTGCTAGTGTTATATAAAATACATAGATTTCAGATCGATATTAAAACACTCTTGGTTCACATTTACGCAACACTCAATTTTTCACTTATATTTTTAACATAGAAAAATATATTGTACTCTTTCGTTTACTGATGAAAACACCGATCGTGAATGAGAATGACGAAGACCTAAAGATGATTTGTTAACTGCAATTATATCTGCAAGGAATACATATTTCGTTATTCTGGGGAAAAACTTGCTCTGACGCCCGCACGGAGTAGATAGCAAATTTTGGTCCAGGTCTGCACCATATTTGCACACGATCATCTGATGGTTTCAAACTCACTCTGGTTTCATTAAAAACGAAAACATGCTTTCTATCAATGAATTATGTTAAGACTGAAAATATAGCAGAAAAAGCCGAGTGGTAAGTTACTTTTGACTTGGAGTTTAAGCGTCTAGGTTAAGGGCACGATTCGTTAAACAAAAAAAAACAGTACATTTTACTTTATTTAAGATCATTTCTGTTTATGCAAATTTTTATTTTTTAACAGATAATAGTATTTTGCAGTTCTGAACAAATTCTTGGATGTAAATATGTCACTAAAATTATTTTTTTATTCTAAGTTAAAAGAAAAAATTAAATATTTAAAAAATATCGTTTTTTCTCATCTCACATTCAAACGTTTCAAAAATAACGACGACACTTCTGACAAACCTTGAGAAGTTTCGAATTGAAAAATCTCATAGTGTAATGAACGAGTTATTAATTTTATTACTGCTACAATTAAATAGATCAATCAATAATTAATTAATCAATTAAGCATAGCAAAGTTTAAATTCATTGTCACTCTTTTTCAAATGACTATTTACATTTAATATGCGTCTTTAAAAATTATATTTTTACGTTGACACTGGAATGACCTTAAGATTTAGAACACCTTGTCTTGTTCTTGTTCTACAAAATTAATGACTGATATATGGAACAAATTTATCTTAAAATTATTTATTTTTCTGAACAGTGAAAATAAGAAAAAAATGCATATCACAACTTGTTAAAGCCATAATTAGCATATTTTATCGTCATAATTCGTCTCAACTATGTACAAGTCAAGATTTAGAGGAATATTTGCATAAAAATATAGAATATTTATTTATTTAATCATTTGTCTGTCTACAAACAGGCATAAGTCTTGTGATAAGTAGACATGCTACAATTAATGTAACAATGCTTGCTACAACGATATTTAATATGAACTGGATTGTATAGCTGAAAAGTGAACCATTTTTCAATTACAAATACGTGGGATCGTAAAAAAATTAACAAAAAATATAAGGTAATTTTTTTTTGTATAAATGAAAAAAGTATGACCATTTTTAATGACTCAAGCATGACGTTCCATCTTTGTTCAATGTGACAATTATTGTATATTTATATTAAGAATAAAATTCAATCAATGGACCTGATCCTCTAATACAGAGATCCCAAACTTTTTTTATCTCGTAGACCACTTGCCATGTTTTTTGGTTTTGGGTAGACCCCCTGCTTACCTGATATTGATTTTTTGCAAATTCATTAATTTCAAATTTGACAACCGGTATAGTGCTACTCACTTCGAAAGATTTAAATTCGTGTGAAAAACTTGAAAAAACACACGCTAAGTTTTATATAATTACTAATTAAATTCAAATTAAAACGAATCAAATTAAAATTTACTTTCTGTTACATAAAATAACTAAGCAAAAAATAAATGCTTTTAGTGTGAGGGATGAACCTGATGCTTTAATAATAAATTTTCAACATTTTGCATCAATTTAGTTATAGGTTTAATCTTAAATCCCCTCGGTTAACGATGTCCAGTTTATTTCTTTTTTTTTGTTTGGAAATCCACTATCGTGGACCCCCATTTTCATTTAATGGACCCCTAACTTTTTTTTCGCTGACATGGACCCCTTGCAAGTTGTCGTCGACCACTAGGGGTCGATATAGACCACTTTGGGAATCACTGCTCTAATACTATACAATGAAGAATAGATCTATATCCATCAGATCAAATGAGATATTTTTTTATTGATAATATTGTAAAAGAGATAATGATGTGCGAAAATGTCTTTAAAAATAATTCTTCACCTATTGTCAAAAATTAATAAAACATTATTAAAGCAGAGAAGTTGAAAATTTGCACAGCTAAGAAAATATCTAAAAACACCCAACCTTTAAAAATACGTAAAAGTATCAATTATTTGATTTTTTCTATTTTTTATTAATTTTTAAAAATCGAGCCAAAACTGTCTCCTTATCCGCTCCGAGTTCTTTTAACTTTCGAATTGGAAACTGAGTTTATCATTTTACTGGCCTATAAGTATACTATTAAGTATATGCAACTCACCGACTGCATTTGTTGGTTCATCCACATAAACCGATAATTTATATTCCACATAATCGAACCTCGTGCAATTGGAACAAATCACAGACATTTTGATTCCACAATTTTAATAAAAAGTACACAACCCAAAAATAAAACTTCCAGTCAACACTAAAATCACTGATACATTTTTCACAATTTAGTTATTTAGCTTTGATATAATATATTTCTGTTTACAAACAAAAAAAAACTAACTGCACGTAAATACTATAGTTCACGTTTTAGGACATAATATTATCAATACGGATAACAAAAGCATATTTTAAAAAATATTTCCACGATGACACAATATTTTCAGGTGAGTACATACTATTGTCAAGAGATAAAAACGGTCCACATGGTAAAAACAAACCGTGATAGGTATATTTTAATGTATATCACTGTTAACTTCGATACTTTTTTATATTTGCAACAATAACTAATTATTATAAATTACACTTTTTTATCAATAAGTCGCCACTACTAGTGATCTTATTCCAATTAACTATCACTGAAATTGGCAAAATACAGTCAAAAATTTATTCACGTAATAACTATTGCATCCTTTATTATTTAATCTCCAAAAAATATATCAAATCAATGTAACAGATTTTATGAAACAATTTATTCTTTACATTTTTTATCTTAATGTTTCACTGAAGCGTTTAGTCGGAAACTGAGTTATTCGTTAATAGTGCATAAATATTTAAACCGTGAATTTGTACTTTATTAATAAATATTATAATTTCAAGATCATTTTGCCGTCCGAACATATATCACAAAATAAGTTTATTATATTTACTTTCACAATATTGACAGGTGCATTTTTAATTGTCCTCGAAATGTTTTTGAGTTCAGTTATTGGAATCGGTACAGTTACCCCACTGTACCGCACTGCTCCGATATCAATGTCATTTACAAGTTCTTGTTTAATGACACGAATTTTACAAAGCAAAAACCAACGTAGCGTTGCTTTATTAACTTTACAGATGACACGGTCAATTATCAAAAAAATTGTAGATGAGACCGTTTGTTATTATTAAAAAAAATGTGATTAAAATATATAATTATTACTACCTATGCAAAATTTTACAATCACTTGCCATATTTAATTAATAAAAAAAATGCCTGAATGAAATAAAATGAAAAATGAAATTACGAGATTGTCAAAAAAAAACGACACACTTTATAGATAAAATAGATTCAAATGAATAATGCCGATGCAAAAACCGGTGCGGTGGTCGTTAAATATTTGTTCGCTTTTAACCGGCATCAGAATTACTACTGACGATCTGGCATGACTCTGTATAGCTATGTAATAGTATAGTTGAATACACAGGTACTCTGTTACACCTGTGTGTATACAGGCTGTTCATGTTAAGTATATATAATCACTAAGTACCTGACATCTATATTAATTTCTGTACACGGCTGGCTTATATTCCGTGACGTTTTAATAATATTACAAGGTTACAAGTTTTCCAGTCTTGCTACAGTATATTCTCGGTTTTTCGGAATTATTCTTGCAAATCAAAATACGCATTGTTAAAATAAGTAATAAAACGATCCATACTTAAACATTGGGTAACCGAGATGGGATGTAACCAACTATGATCATCCCCTGATTCTGAAATATTTTTGCTTATTTTTTTAATCACTAAAAACAGATTAGTTTAAGGAACAATAACAAAAAATAATTCAAACATCGAAAAAATCAGGGGAAAGCTAGATTTTCGTATGAACCTCCCTTTTGTGGTTCTGAACAACATCCCAAAAGTCTCCACCAATATAATATGTGCCGCTAAAAATGTTACGCGGGTCAAAGGTCACAAAAAACGTTTTTTTCGCGAAAATATACATAGTTAACGATGACTTTTATAGAAAAATAGTACTTATTAAAGTAGCTTAGAAAATTTCCTACAAAAACTTGGTATTAGTTTTTTTCCGTAAGACAAAAATTACTAATTACATACGACGCATGCGGCACTCGTTCTCTCACCTCGCATTCATTCAATCGCTTAGTGAACCGTTCCAGTTCCCGCATCCGCATGATGTATCGAAAACCGTTAATCGTACAAAAAAGTAATACCATCGTTTCGTAGGCAATTTTCAAAGCTACATTTAATAACATGATATACTTAGACAAGTTCTATTTGATCAGGAGTTGTAAATAATAATCAAACGAACACACTGTAGACACAACCGGGTAACATATTATATACCTACACATTCACACACGATGTTAAGTCAAGTGCAACAGAGTAAAACGAGCGCCGGCACATGTAAGCTAGACAAAGATGAAGCCATGTCCAACAATTATTGTACGTTACACAGGTTACTATGATTGTTGGGATAACATAATAAAATGACCATTAAGAAAGGCATTTTTCGTTCCACTGAAAACGTGTGAATTCGTCAATGGCGCGCGATTCAAACAATTGACGATTGGTTTATTATTGTTTGTTAAAATATGTCGTGCAATCAACAATTATTGATATTGCTAAAAAAATGAAACATATTTTTTACGAATTGTTTCTAAAAGATAACCGAACATAATACATGAAAAAAAATCGATCCGTCCGAAACTAGTTGATTGCTTTTTTACGTGCTTGTTGGTTTCTATAACCTGCATTACTCGATTATGTGTTGAATGTTTCGATACGAGTCGAACTTGAACCATACCTAATATATAAACCATATTATATTGAGGGGTCAGTACATAAGTCGCCACCCCGTGTATTCGTGAGTAAAATTTGATCAAAATCATTAGAGTTTCAATAAAACATATTTTCTTGGCTTTGAGAGGCTATAAGTTCCTTTTCCACATTTGATTTGTAGACGGCAGTTAATAGGTTATTAGGTTTAAATTTTATTTTGGTATAGTTATATGCTATAAAATTTTTTTGCTTATTTTTTATCAAATTTATATCATACATACCGCATTGAAAATTAATTTTTACACGAACCCCTATAAAATAGCTGGTTTTAGTGCCTGTGTAGCGGTTGCAAAATAACCTTTTTTGGACTAGAGCGTAAAGTAAAACAAAATGTATTAATTTTATATTTATTTGTTAATATATTGTCTGAAAAATTGGTCGATAATTTTATTTATTGAAGAGTTCTAATCAGACGTTAATCAAAGATTTGAAAAGTAATTCGATTTTACCATCCAATATAGTAATATCTATCAAGTAAAAATTTAGTATGTACAGCGTCTGTCTGGCCTTAGGGGATAGCGGGACTTTTCCCGGTAGGCCGCCAGCTCTCCGTGGGCCAGCCCAGTGCTGGTCCAGATTTTTTTCTTCTCAGTTACATGATCTCATAGAGGCATTTGACAATTTTTTTAGGTCCCAGACCAACTGTAATGTATGTATCTCGATAGTAATGCTTTTACAATTCGTGTAACTATTAAAACTCGCTCATTTTAACAATGTCGCATTACAATCTGGATACATACACTACTATTATGATGCCTACCTGACTCATTGATAATTGTAAGATAAAAAACTGATGATATAATTTCTATCTTAAATCAATAAAATCAATTCACAATACTTGGAAATAGTTGTGATCTTGAATTTTAGATTTTAGAAAACAACAACAATTCGAGTCGTGATCAATTGTATTGTAATTATGATTTATAATACAAAATTAAATCATTAATCATGACAATTATTCATAATCGCTTAATTGATTTCGAATTATCATAATGCGCAGTATATCGACTTATATAATTGATGAGAAGCTAAACGTGCTGAAAGAAGTTTTACTTCAAAAATAAAAAGAACGTGTTAATCTAGATTCGAAGAATTGTTGTACGATGAGCTTTCGCGCCGAAGAGTAAAAAACAGGTTCCATGCAAATTATTACATAATACAATAATTATTTTCTGCAAATACTGTACGGATTATTACAGAGTTTCTCTTGTTTCGTGCCTTTCATAAAATGACACTTGTCACACGATTCACAAGAATCGTTATTACTGCATTTTGTAGAATAAGATCTTATTACGTTAAAAAATTTGACAGTATCAAAAAATGGCACTTCAAAATCAATTTGTAAAATTATAATAAACTAACCGCTACCAACGACTCTGAACGCGATTGGGTTGAAACGTTTTATAGAAGTAGTGGAGCCTTCGGTTCCACCGTATTACGACCTTGTAATTCACTAACATTTTGGATAAATGAACAGTAAATTGTCACTTGACATACAGAGTGGCTTTTTAAAACCCAAACACCGTCCCATTTCGTAGAGAAGGCTTTCCGAAAAAAGGTTTCCGACAAAAGTTGCAGGGAATCAGGAGGAATATTGGTGTAGTTTTTTTTTCATTTGGTGTAAACACTTCCGAGATATCACAGTCCAGTTTTTAAAAAAGAACCCACATTTTTTATCACGGATTATTATTCTATGGTTGAAAGAAAATAATTTTTGTACCAGACGTTTTTCGATTTGATGCAATCCTGAATCACTGTTTGGTTTTCAATTAAAAAAAAGTAAGTTCAAAAACTAAAACTACTGAAAAGTATGAAACAAGAAAATATTCTCATCTGAGGATAGCCGTGATCATATGCCACCTACCCTAACAAACATTAATGTTAAAATTTTATGTTTGTAGGGTAGGTGGCATATGATCATAAGCTCTAGGGCAAAGTGCATCACGGTATACATCTAGAGGGGCCTCATATATATGAGATGGCATACGTCACACCTATCCTCAGATGAGAATATTTTCTTATTTCATACTTTTCAGTAGTCGGGTTTTAGTTTTTGAACTTATTTTTTATTTAAATTTTTTTTTGAACTTGTTTGTATTCATTTTGTCACCCCTGGGACCAAAATTTAAAAATAAATGTAGCCTATGTTATCCGGGCCATAATAACGAATCGATTGACACCTTATTTATCAAAATTGGATGAATAGTTTAGACGCTACGGTGGAACATCCGTAAATAAAAACATGCATTGCTAAACCGATATACCTTTCCTTTTGGCTTCGCCGCAGTCGGGTAAAAGGTAAAAGGTCATGGAATATTTGGATTGAGTAATAGTACAATAGAAGAAAACTTTGTTGACCCTAGAAGAAGGTGGTGATGTTAGTGATGTGTAATCGACTATACACAGTAAATATTATCTTGAGGAAGATCAATGGGAAAACCATAGCCTGTAGTGTTTGAGCTTCGTAAAGCGATGTCCAGTAGTAAAACGTGTTTATTATTGCTGCTCCGTTACAATACCGGTAATATTTCTGCAGAAACCAGTTACATATCGTAAGTTAAAACTATCGTTAAAAGGATTCATTGCTCTTTATCACTAATGATAATAACTTATAACGTTCTGCATAAAATCTCGATAATGCAATTGGTGTGTACAAGCATTATGCGTCAAACAAATTTTACATGTATTTATCAATCTATAGAGTGGAAATTATCGTTTCAATGACTTGCTTCAATACCTTTAATTATCATATTATTTTATTACCGTCAGAGCAAACATGAATATTTATAAGGCGAGCCATAATGAAGAATATTAAATCACACACAAAAACAAATTAGATACTTATTTTTTTAATGTTCAGAAGCGAATACATCGTTTAGAGTTGCTGATGGTTGAAAACGTAGATATTGCTACACGAAGAAGTTAATTTCAAAATGTGAGTTAGTGCAAATGAAAAATTTCGATAAACGTTTTTTAAAATTTATAAAATGAACTAATAATAATAAGTATATTGAAAAAAAAATATTTATTCTCTCCGCTTTGGCAACGCTGCGCATTTCAATCTATTGTCAGTAGTTAGCTCTTCTTTGGTTTATGAAAATATTTTACCCGTGGATTTTAAAGCCGACGACACGAGGTAATTTTTACTTTTACTTTTTACTTTACTCAATGTTTTTGTAAATTTTATATAAATGTTTTTTGGACGCATTAAAACAACCTGTAGAATGTAGATATTACCCTCTCCTTGCACCCCGAGGAAAACATTTTAAGACGTTTTTCTTAACTCAAGTTGCAATATAGTTCAACTTTCAGATAACTGCTAATTTGGACGCATTGCAAGTCTTTGTAGACAACTGTACCCCCATTCCTTCGACGTATTGTTCCTTCGTATTATGAAACAAAATTAATTTGCTTTGATAACTGGAGACAATCATTGTTGGTTGATATAACGCAAATAGTTTTTCCAAAGCTTGTTATAATATATCAACAATTTAGTAAAGTTGATTTTTTGGAAAATCAACAGTACACTTGTCGAAATTCTGACATCTTAATTCTTACTGCACATATGCACTTCGGACCTTTTCGAATGTCATCTATCGTCAACATCAGATCAGTGTTTTACGAGGAAACAACGCACAAAAAATAACTGGCTAATTAATATAAAAAACAGAAAAGGTGTACATTAGAGTGTTTTTTATTTTTTTGTTTTCGGCACCATTTGGCTAATGTTTTAGAAATGAATCTAAAAAAATTCTCCCAAAATTTCAGCTTTCTAGATCAAACCTGCAGTGAACGGAGCAAACCGAGTTTGTTTCCCATTTAAATAACATGAGAAAAACGGAGTTTTTACTTAAATATGGATAGCTGGTATAATATTTTTTTTAGTTTGATAGCAGTATTTTGTAGAGAATTAATTTCCCACAACAAAGATCCTTTAGTACTAAATCCGTGAATTTATTATTTTCAAAGATATATTCGTTTAAACATTCTTTAAAAAATAGGAAAAATAATGAATTCACGGATTTAGTACCGCAAGGACCTTTTTTGTGGAAAATTTAATTGACTACAAAATGCTGATATCAAAAAATTTTCTATCAGCTATTTATGCTTGAGTAAAAACGTCATGTTTCCCATGTTAATTAAATGGAAAACAAACTCGGTTTGCACCGTTCACAGGTTTGATCTAGGAAGCTGAAATTTTGGGAGATTTTTTTTAGGTCCAATGCTAAAACATTAGCCAATTGGACCGAAAAATAAAGAATAGAAAAAACACCCTAGTGTACACAGGGAATCCATTGGGATAAAATCAGAATAATAATAATAATAATCCCTTTTATTTCATTTGACAAATAAACATCGTATAGAAAACGTCAAGATAGTAAAATTAGGTACATATTAAAAAATTCATTTAAGCTATAAAACACATTAGATAAAATATAAGACTTCAAGAGAATTCTTCTTCAAGAATGCGCCCAGACAAAAAATATCTAATAAATGAGAGAGAAACAAATTAAATATTACTATTATAGTCATGGCTCATTCTGAACCATTCATTTTACCCCAAAGCTAAATTCGCTATGTACATTTTCTGTTTTATATCTTAATTCGTCAGGTATTTCTTTGTGGGCCTGTTTCCTTCTAAACTACTGGATTGATGCCGAAGATCGATGTGTCATTCGAAACGGTCCGAGTAAAGATGTCAAAACTTCGACAAGTGTATTACTAATTTTTCAAAAACTTGTAAGGTGTAGGTAACACCTTACAAGTTGACATATATATAACGTCAAAATATGTTGACTTAAATTATTGACGTCACATGAGGTTTAAATAGAACAGCAAATTTAATAAACTCTCTGACATGTCTACAAGAACGGAATAAAGACTCTTTATTATTATTCCAACTCGTGTATATTTAAAACTGTTAATGAATTTATTTTTCTGTATTCAACAATACTATTTTATCAAATATTGAGTTTATGTATTATTTCATGTTTATACTGCCATTAGCGTTCAATACAAGAGTAAGTTCAAGGTCCCCTACTCAACGCTTCTACACACAAAAAAAAAAAGAAAAAAACAATGTCTTTAAATCCGTAAATCACAAAAACATTAAAGATGTTTACAAATTGTTAATATACATACATTAAAATACATAAATACGAACGCTTGATATTTGTCATAGAAATGGAAAATCAGTAAAATATGAATAATTTTCCAGTAGTTTGTTTACAATATATTGTGTCCAATCTTATTAGCATATAGACATATCTAAATACCTAATAACTAATAATGAAACTAAACAATTTATAATGGCTGGTAACACAGGGCGCGAGAAAGAAATTTAAGACAGACGAACAACGAAATCTTAATATCGTTTTTTGCCATTTCTGTACGAATCAAAACTTATTTTTAAAGTAGGTAGGTACCTATTTATGCAGTATTTTGCATGACTTATTGTATCTTGTTTCTGGGCTACACAATAAATTAATATCAGCTATGTATCTATTATAATCATTTATCGTTTAAAAAAGTGGGTGCGTGTACTTTTGTACGCGCATTAGTTATACTTCTTTGGCGTGATTATAATCCGATTTCAAAAATTTTTTTCACCAATATTTAGAATGGATCTTTAAAAAGGACATAGGCTATAGGTATATTATCGCGTTAAAATAAAAACAAGTTTTCGTGGAGACCCATTTTGAAACGTAGGTTGACGAAAAAACGGTTGCAATCTACAAATTCAGGCAAATCCGGACCGGGCCACTAGTAATTTATAAGCACATAGGTAAATCATTTTTATTCGTATTGAAATTAAACATCACCTGACATCTGTCATAAACACTATTTTAAATTTTCGATCGCTGCGCCAGCTATTGAATTTTTGATAAACGTGCTATAAATAAAAATATTTAACGAAATGTCCAAGGCGCATTGTTTAGTGATAAACCTCATCCTGTTAATTTTGATGTTACTTTGACAACTTCATCCTGTTAAACTTGGTGTTACAGTGTGCGCGCACATCGTAAAAATGCACACATCGAGCCAAAAGAAGTACAACTTCAATAATAAAATAAAATTATACGACAGGTGTATTCTATCATTGGACTAATTAGCCAATTTGTATGAGTAAATAACAACACCATAATAAAGTAGCTTACGTCACACTAAGAACCTATCATTATTATGTGCCATTGTGTTCATCTCGACAAATTTATTGATTGTTACGTGCGTTTGATAACGTTCACCGTAATCAAGTACTTTACGCATTGCTGATAACGACTACGCAGTAGAGTTTGAGAATAGGGTTGTCGGCTTGAGAATAGCCGAGCGTAAAGTAATACTTTATTCAAATATTAGCAGCGAGCCCGGCTACCCTCGAGTCATGTTAGAAGGTGAGTATAAATATTAACTTGTATTATAAACGTATTTTAAATTGCTCGTGTTAACATTATGTCACGTGATGATATTTTTTTTTTTTTTGTTTTAGATGATTTTTGAAGAAACGCCAGTGGGTATCGATTACGCAGATCTTTTTACGGCGTTCCAAAGATCATACAATAATCTTGTCAATTTTTGGATATTTTTAAATAAAAAAAATAAATATAATATTTCTAAATGTGTATACTTTTAGATAGTAAAACTCCAAATCTAAAAATTCACATAGTTTTCCTTGAAAAATTCACAAAAATGACCTTCTTTTTCGGCTCCTAGGTGGATACCTCCCCTTAAATAGCTTATGTACCAAGCGGCAGAAGGTTGGGACGACATGATTTTTTTACGAGTCAGCTCCCTTACTATATGTACTTGTTTATATTATTCGTTTCTGTGTCGCTGATTTCTATTGAAATTTCACCGTTTGATGATTATGACCATCAGAATTTTATTTACAATTAATACGTGTTTTTGATAAAAATTAATCATGTGTTAAGTTACGGTGACTATTTAGTTTTGCTTATTAATAATACAAATACTAAAAAAACCAGAAAGAAGTTTATAACAAATAAATTATTGCTATTGATTTTATAAGAAAAGGATACTGATGTCAATATTCTGATTGTCCAGGTACCTGTGCCTCAAGGTCGCTTCACACGAGGCTGGTTTAAGGTTTTGCTGCTGGAATCACTGCTGGGGCCTGTGCTGGCTGCGAAGGAAATTTTGTCATTGCATAGTAAAAAGCTGGATTTCAAAATTAGAACCGGGGCTATTTTTCTTGCTTTTGTTTCTGTGTAGCAAAAACCAATCAGAAAACAGTATATTTTGTCACGTGGGTCCAAACGTCAGAAACAAACATGGCGTGTGTTCTGTTCAGAGACAAATAAGGGTTCACTTTGGTTAACATTCAAACTGTCGCTGCTCGCGCACCGAAACTATCTACAATGTCAGCTTCAAAACACGCATCGTGTCAAGCCAACACATAAAAACTATCTCAAAACTCAGCGCCACAGCACTCTTGAAACTTAGCAGCGATATCAAGCAACGAATCTAGCGGCAAAACCAGCCTCGTGTGCAGCAGCAGCAGCTTTTACAGTAAGAAACACGTTGTTCATGCGAAATTACTGAGAGATTTTGACTTTTAAAATGAAAAATGTTCAAATTAGGATCACCACAAGATATTTAACAGGTTTTAATTGCCTCTTGATGGTGCTAACATGATTAGTAAAAAGCGCTCCGAGAAAAATTTGTTTTAATGTTTTGTGGTTCCTTTCTTATTCTGTGTGGTCATTGTTTACAGCGATTTTAAATTTTTGTTTCACGTCAACTTATGTAATATTAAATATGTTAGACAGTGACAAAACATTTACCAATGGCGTAGCAAAACGGGGGGCCAGGTAGGCCTGGCCCACCCTAAAATATTAATTGTTCACGTATAAATTAGTGATGTGCCGGATACCGTATCCGTATCCGCGGATATCCGAGGGAGAAGAAAGATCCGTATCCGTATCCGTTAGTTTTTGGCGGATCTTTTACGGATCTTTTACCTTATTAATTTTCAATTCATAGATGAAATTTTATATAGGTGAAGGTAATAATGAAAACCTGCTAAATTCCATTCAGATTATTTTTTATTTTTTTAAATCGTATTTGGCACCTTTATATTGCAAACATTTATCGTAGTGAGTACCATACTAATAGTACATAACTCAAAGGTACTAAATCAATTATCTTTATAATGAGATATTGCACATCGATCTTTGGAAAGAGACAATCTGTTATGAGAGTTAACTCTTTAAAGAGGTCAATAATTTTTTCCCATAACAGATAGTCTCTTTCCAAAGGTCGATGTGCAATATTTACCGCCGCGTACTCTAAGAAAGTTAAGATCCGTATCCGTATCCGCGGATCTTGAAACCAAAAATCCGTATTCAGATCCGTATTCGCGGATATACATTTTTAACGATCCGGCACATTACTAGTACAAATAACAAGAAAAATCTACAATAATCCGCGTTTTCCTTGTCTTGAAATTTCTCCTGAAGGTCGTGTTGATCGATTTCGTTTCTATTGACAGTTTTCAAATTATGTATAGGTAAGTAATGGTAGGTTGAGTTAAAAATTTGGCCCCCCCTAGGATAAAACCGTTGCTACGCCTATGAACATTTACAGCATTGTAAGTTCACACACTAACCATACATAGTATAGGCTCCATTACACTTCATCTATTACAATAATTAGGTATTGTTAATCTATGAAAAACAAATATTGTGTTCGTAAAATTAGCACTTTACAAAAAGCTTCAACAGTTCTTAAAATTCGGCCATACATACAAATATTTTTAATGAAAAAAATCGTATAAGTAAAAGGTGTTTGTACACTTTACGCTATGTAAATGAACATTGATCTTCGAATGACAATTTAAGAATAAACACGCTGTCGTAATTACAGTGTCTTGTCATTCTATTTGTGCCATAAATAATTTATAATGCCCAAGAGATTAATAAACACACCTTAAAAACATATTGTATTCATTTTTTTTTTTTTGTTTAAAAATGGCGCAGACCATTTTTAAGAGCACGATAAATTGAAGTTGTGTTTTGTAATTATCGAAATGTTTTGTTAGCATCATAAAAGACAATAACGATATTGCTAGCGAAAAAGAAGTAGGACCTGTCACACCTACGAGCGTATGAAGTTAAAAAATATGATAGTAGGTTGTGTGCGTGAATAGTATACTACACCACAAGAGCAGAATGTTTGATATTCTTGCACTGCGCGCTATGATGCCTAACGCGAAGTCGAGGTATCATGACGCGCAGTGCAAGATTATCAAACTTGCGGCCAGTGCAGTGTGTACTATTTTTCTTTATACCTCGATCGTAAGTACGCTTATTAAATAGATTAAATAATTAATATGTTGAGTTCTATGTCCGTTAAATAATATAATAACACAATTACTTTTATTTCACTTTACAGTACTAGTGTTAAATGCGCCAATTTACGACCGATATACAAGCGTGAAAAGCAGCTATTAATTAAGGAAGTGTTTATAAAATATATTTAAATATTGCTTTATGTTTAAGGTAGGCAAATAGGACCGAGAATCTATAATAATGATAATATTGTATATTTAACCTTAAAAATCTACAATTTAGTAGGAAGGTTCGTAAAACATTATTTTTTCAAAACGATAACGGACATTTGAATTGACAGGAATGCCTATATATCACTGCCAAAAAAAAAACTAACACATGCTACTTTTTGTATCGAAAACGTGCGATTGAGGTTAGGTGTAGAACATCGCGATTTGACGATTTTTCGTGATACATCAGCTGTGTCTTTTAGCGAAAATTGTGCGACCTTATCCTATTGGCAGCTATATCTGACAATGCCCAAGCGACTTAATAAAATCGTACGTAGAACGTGTTCGTTGGCCCTTATTCGTGTGTCACGTCTTACAGAAAACACTAATCTTCGCTAAAACACGGTGCTAGCCTTAAATAGAATTTTTTTATTAGGATTACTTAGAAAACTCTTCAGATTTCTTACGCGTTACGCATATTAGAGTCAGTCATGACTAGTTTCTAATGGACAAAGTCTAACAACAAAACAAAGTTCAACAAAAAAAAATTCATGTAATAGTTTTGTTTCCTAGAGTTACAACTATTTAAAATAATGAACCCTTGTGCCGCAAACGATTTCACTCTAACAATCGGCTTACGCATTGAAATAGAATGAGATAGGACTGCACAAGGTTCCGGCATTTCTTGACAATAGTATAATGATCTTCCTGACGTCAAACAATTATTTCTCGATAATATATTTTTCTAGTCGAACACGGACACCATTCCTGTACAGTCAAATTTTGTTTAACGTGTTTTAATAATTAGACAATTATTTAACAATTACAACAGATTTTACATGGATATGTACATATTAACTTCATGACGACTTTAATCTCGGATGTAATGAATGTGTACAATTAAAAAAGAATTACCGAATGAATATCATGACTGCATGTTCCACTTTCAAAAATGCATTTCTGTAAGGATTGAAAAAAATTACAGCCAATTGGGCGACGGGACCATTCCGACTTCAAAAGAATTAACATTTGACATATTATAACAAAGAAAATCCTGTTAACGCGTACGGCGACGCGGGTAATGGCTAGTATTAAATATTATAATATCTGCTGTTGGTTTACATGGTTACCTAATATGGAATCACATGTTAAAATTAACAAAAATTTCTTGTCAGCTACCTAATTTCTTTTTGACAGATTTACGCAGAACAAACCAAAGCTGATTTGTTTTGTTTTCAACATATTTCCAACACTATAAAATTTAGAAAAAAAAATGTTTACAAAACTTTCTTGTAAAAAAAAGTTATGAAAAGTATACCATTATTATATAAAAATTTCGACAGTTGTGATGTTGGAATGAAGTATGTTCCAAGCAGCCAGCAAACGGAAACAGGTAGCTAAAACGTGTTCCAAGACCAATACTGTTTAGTTTTAGCTACTGCGCATGCGGCTGACGGTTTTGTATCCGTTTTCTGGCTGCTTGGAACTTATCTATTATCAACCGTATAAGAGTTCTACCGAATACGCGAAAAATGTATCTATGTGATTTAGTAATAGAGGCAGAGAAAGAGCACAATCTATAGTGCTACATAAAAATGTAAAAATTTGTATGTTTGGTCATTTATATATATTGAACCGATTCTGAAAACTCTTTCACTAATAAAAAGGTATCCTATCCCTGAGTAATACAAGCTATATTTTATTTTGATAAAAAATAAAAATCACAAATAAACTAGCCAAATTTGAGTACATGGTGGAAGTACAGTAATTTTATGGTGGAAGTTCGGGTATATATAATACGGTTGAGCCGAGGAGGGCTTCACTACTGTTGTCGCTGACGAGCGGAGCCCAGCCTCGCGAGGTAAAAGTGTAAAGCTATGTACCGATTTCGCGCGGCAGCCTCGCGCGGCGGCCTCACGAAGCATGCTTCGCGAAATGTATACCTGCCTCGCATCTAAAGCTGCCTCGATTTGAGGCTGCATCAGAGTGAGCCACCGGCAGTCGGTTTTTGGTCCACTTCAAAGGCGCCTCGCGACTAAATACTCGCTCTGTTTGTACCAGTTTTTGTTGTGTGTTTGGACAACGAAAAGTGTATACTTTTAGTAGATTTATTTAATGTTAGGGCTAATCTTTCCCTAACAGTAATCGCTTACACTAATCGCTTGTCTCGCATGTGTATCCATTTTTTCCACTTTCGGATTTATTACTATAATTAAGTATTCGAAGTCGGCCAATGGGCAATGACATGGGCCGTAAAATGTTTGACGGCATCTTCAACTACTTCAAATACCATATCTTCCAATAGTCTATTCCTATAATGTAGTCGATTTTTGAATAACTTTTTCATCCACCAACGCGGCTTTTGTCGTCGTTTCTTCCTATATGCTAAAATTTGATGTATCACAATAAAAGAAAATGCCGCAACAGCTGTACGTAACGGTGCCTCGCACTGACTGATGGCTCGCTTTGCTTCGCGAGCTTGCCTCATTCCGCCCAGAAAAATTTCCTGTGAGGCAGCCTCGGGAGGAAGCCTCGCGAGGACGCTGCGCGAGGCTGCCGTGCGAAATCGGTACATAGCTTTATACAGTACAGCCGAAGACTTCACTAGTATTGTCGCTGAGCTCCGCGAGCTAAGTAATGAAGTGCCGTTGTCACTGCCCTGTTTCACCTAGCAATCAATCGGACCGTGATGTTTTGACGTCACTTCCACTCACTTTTTTAGACTGATTCTCATGTCATCGAACACATAAATAGAATTGACGAAATATCAGTCTCAACGAGTACTTTCGTATCATAATGGGGTGCTAGAGTTCATCCCGCTGCATCCCATTGGCAGTCCTAATTTTTACTGAACGTTGTTTATATTATACACTAATTTAGGTTACGCAATAATATCTCCCGTAAAAATCGAACTGGAAAAGGTATTTTGAATATAAATAGCCTTTTTCCACGTATATACGAAACAGGTTTTGTTTTCTTGGACTTAAAACACGTTTTGAGTGTACCTACTGGTGGTCGCGGAATTTTCTGAAACGGTCGGTAATCAGAAAAAAAGAATCTCGATAAAAGCTGGTCGAAACGCATTTAATTAAAGATAATTAATTATGTACACTGACAATGTTATACTATGTACGTATTATATTATTGATAATATGTAAATTGAGTTACATAAATACACTGAAAGAACTAATTTTCAAGGGCAATCAATACACCAAAATAATTATTAATATCTATTTTCAATGCATATTTTTTTAAACAAAAGGCACAACAGCAGGTTGTTAGTAGTAGAACGCCTATAATCTACACCAGTGGTCTATATCGACCCCCAGGGGTCGACGACAACTTGCAAGGGGTCCATGAAATGAAAATGGGGGTCAACGATAGTGAATCTCCTAACCAAAAAAGGAACAAACTGGACATCGTTAACCGAAGATATTTAAGATTAAATCTAACTAAATTGATGCCAAATGTTGAAAATTTATTATTTAAGCATCAGGTTCATCCCTCACACTAAACGCATTTATTTTTTGCATGGTTATTTTATGTAACAGAATCTAAATTTTAATTTGATTCGTTTAATTTGAATCTAATTAATAAATGTATAAAACTAAACTACCGCTATAATATATAAATTTAAATCGTTGAAAGTGAGTAGCACTACACCGGTTGTCAAAAATACATTTGAAATTAATGAATTTGCAAAAAATCAATATCAGATAAGCAGGGGGTCTACCCAAAACCGAAAAACATGACAAGTGGTCTACGAGACAAAAAAGTTTGGAACCTCTGATCTACACTATAGAGCAGAGTCTAAATAACTAAAATAAAAAGAACATATATATTTCGCGAGACCTCCTCTCAAATAGCTGCTTTTCATGCCCGTGTAGCGGATAAAATGACATATTATGATGCACTAGTGATTATGATTAAAACAAAAACATGCAATCTTAGCAATCCAATAATAATTTTCAAAAGCTACTTGTCAGTTATTTTCTATTAGATGAACGGAGATAGCAAAGCAGCACAAAGCAGTCGTAGTTTTCATAAACAACCCAAATTAAATGCCAAATGGCCGCCGCACACAGAGAATGACACCGGTCAGAAATATTGTGCTAAATTGAATTATAGGAGACGTGAAAAAAATGAAGTTTGAAATGTGTTGCTGGCGTTCGTTTTAATATAGGTACCTAATGTCATAATATACCTCATTAGCAAACGTATTACTTTTTTGAAGAGGCTTTATTCATATTATTGGAAAAAATTATTATTATAATTAGAGAACGTGACTTTATTTCGAATTTTAATTTATAAAAATAAATAAAAAATAGCAGAATTTAAATAGTTGTTTGTGTAATATTTAGATTGATAAATGTGATTGGGATGATTAAGTATACCTAGGTATTTGTTTACTAAAATTTAAAAAATAAAAAAATTAGAGCTCACAGTTAATTTTAAGGTTAACGATCTATTTATTATAAATTAATTTATAAAAACCAATGGCCATTAATCTTTAATGATTTTGAAGCAATTATTTATGCCTATAGCTAAATAAATATTGTAGAATAAAAACTAAAAGAATTTGGGGTGTGATTTGTGAGAATATTAAAAAAAAATTAACTGTATTAATAATTGAAAAAAACGTACAAAAATGCAAGTTTAGTGGTTCGGTTGCACAAATTAAAAGTTCATTAACATGGAAATTTTGTTTACATGCAATCTAAAATCTAGACCACTCGCTTCTTTTATTTATTCACATAGCTTCTTATATCAATATATTTTTTTTATTATTCTGAATTGTTACGTATTGCTAAGAACTTTACAAAGGCGCATTTTTAATGGCCCCTTCACACGATGCTGGCTTTCGAGCTCGCTTGCTTGCTTGAAGTCTTGCAGGCTGCCATGAATGGTATCCTGCTTGGAGATTGGCAAGGAGCGCTGCTAGTTTCGCTTCACACGCAGCTTGCTTGTTTGCTCGCTGTTTTGCTAGTTATATTTAAAATAAATACGGTTGTAATGGTTATGCAAGAAATAATTCGTCATAGACGATTTGCTACTATGACTTTAATAATGATTTAATAATGATTAAAAATCTTCGGGAGAGAAGATAAAAATTAAAGCGAAAACTTATTTCTTGTCGAGTTCATTTACATTTTAATTTTACAACTTTTGGCATCGCTGTTCATTTGAGACTCTTTTTAAACAACACCATATTTAACGAATGTCAGACGATATCACGTGATAAAACACGACTCCATAAATTGGTCAAATTCTCAAACTAGCAGGCAGCGCTGCATGAAAAATAGCACTAAACCTATCATTCAAATACAGCAAGATTAGGGAGCAGCGAACAATCCAGCAGAGTAGCGTGCAAAGCTACCTGCAAATCGAAATCCAACATCGTGTGAAGGCGTCTTAAGATAGATCACCTAACGGTACATAATTTGCGTAGGCAAAAAATAATAATTAAATATTATTAAGGCTTTTACACTAACACATTCAGATTCAACATTTTGTAAAAATTTTATTATCAACACTTGATGCAATTTTGACGAAGCTATAGTTTTAAATCTATACTATGTTTAAATGTTTGTACTTAGTTTTTTCAAAAGTTCATTTCTATTTTTCCTTATTAATACATATTATTTTAAATAATTTTATATATAATTTATTAATGAATTTAGCAGATCATAATAGGCGATCATAATTAGTGTGGTGTAGATAATTCAGTGAAATTTACACTGAAAAGTGTACGTGTTAGGTATATAATCCGCCGATAAACTTTTGTGTAACAAACGCAATAGTGTCAACACTTTTTATATGCACATATATTCGGGTTTCCTTCTTTATGTATCATTTAAGTTTCCTTGTAATTTTCATTCCGCATTAAAAATACGAGACATTGGCCATTGACAGACTTTCTGATCGTAACATTCAATTGTTTCAAAGTTGCGGTCACAACTCACCAGATACGATATGAAACTAGTTTTTTTTTCTGAATCGTCAAGACCTAATAAATTATGACCTAAGTTTAAGATGTATTGGTATATAATTCACGTCCTTTAATAAAAAAATGTAATAATTAAAATGGAAAAAATAAGCAATTAGTAATGTATTGAACGTTTGGCCTCCATTCTAATTGTTTATTAATAATCATATTTATTTAAATCAACTGACAGACAACCATAATTGTATCGCAATCGAAACGTATTTGCAACATGCAATAGGCAGTTCCGTATTTCCAAATAAATGTAAACAATTTAATGTATTCCACTTCCTCGAATGCACATTAACGCAGAATTAGACTAAATCTGCTGTCAAAGTGAGTGCCTCGTATTTATGTAGTGATTTAAGGTCAACTTGAACTCGCAATTAACATAATATAATTGTATATAGTTAGGTAGCTGACGCGCAAAAAAAGCATGTCGTCCCAACTTTTTAAATAATTTAGAACATTTTCTCTTATATAATAAATAGACGAAATCTGGACCCCTTTTAAGATAAAGGGGATAAAAAATGTCAATGATGGTAAAAAAAATGGTAAAAAATTAAAAAAATCTGCCGTTTCGTTTTCAGGTTCAAATGATCGGGCAATACCAGCGGCTGAAGTTTTTGACCAATTGAACCCTCCCCAAGCCACTCCTAAGAAAATGAATTTATATTCATAAATCCACATTCTTAGGAGGAGGGAAGTGGATTTATATTCATAAATCCACTTTATTAGGAGTGGCTTGGGGTGGGTGCAATTGGTCAAAAATTTCTGCAGCCGCTGATATTTTCGGTCATTTGGCTCTATAACAGGATCCAAAAACGAAGAGGCAGAGTTTTTTTTTAATTTTTACAATTTTTCACCATCTTCGACATTTTTTATCCTCCTTATCTTAAAATGGGTCCAAATTCCGCCTATATATTATCATATAAGAAAAAAATGCTCGAAATTACTTAAATAGCTTATGTATCAGGCGTCAGAAAGTTAGGACGACATGTTTTTTTGCGCATCAGCTTCTTAACTAATATTTGGACACACAGGAAAATGACTTATTTCAATAGTTGATATCTAAAAAAGAATCTCTTATGACAGTGTTTTTTTCAACCTTTTTGAAAAAGCGACTCCCTACCAGTAAAAAATAAATATAGCGATCTACCCAGAATCTTAAACTGACAGTGATTTTCAAGGAGCTATTGAGACAAAAAAAAAAACAAAGGACACTTGATTTTTTTGTACTCAATATTCCCATAAAGCGAGAGTGATAAAAACAAATTAAAAGAAATTTTACTTCAACCACGCTTAAAGAAACGCATTCATTTTAAGTTTACTTGATGATGCTGTTTTTTTTAGAGAAACGCGTCGAATATTTAATTTTAGATGGTGGTATAAATTATTTATTTTGCTGATTTTTGTTCATCACTATCTAAATTTCGAAATTTGTTTTTTTAAGAATTGAAATTTTGCGAATGCTGTTTTAACGGTTTTAAATTTGAATTGTAACAGTTTACTACTGCAATGTTTTATTATGGTTTACATTACATTAATGGCGTCAACTTAAGCAATGCAATAATGTTGTAGCAATAAATTGTCAACACAGTCATTAATGATTAATTCAGATAGATAATAACTAATTATTAAAAATATTTCACCACAAAATGCTAATTTTTTCGTTATATCACAACAACAGCTGCAACATACTTATCTAGATTAATTTGCAATTATCAAAATATACACTATTGAAATAATGTGATCAAAAAAAAATCTGTTGCTACCTTTTGAATTTTACACCACGTTTTTTACTTTTTTATGAAGAGCTATGTAAAAAATAAAAATTATAGTTCCTTCAACTTTTTCAAATTGCACAATTGGAAATTCGAAATATCACTGTAAAAAAATGGTGTGCGCCTCATTCACTTAAGCGCATGGTTGAAGTGAAACTTTTATTTTTTTCATTTTTATTATAAATTAGGGAAATAGAATAAAAAATATATTTCTAATGAGTTCAAAAGTTTTTAAATAGTTGCTACAAATCACTTCTGAAGTATTTTTGATCTTTATTATTAACGTATAATAAATTGTTTTCAATTTTAGCATATTTCTATTATCAAAGCATTGTCCCGATTATCCGCTTATATTGGAATGTTTTGGCCTATATACTGATTATAGTGAACCAGCATCAATGAATTAATTTTATCGAAATATAAATCTAATTATTTAAGCACACGCACAAAAGAATTCTACTTATAATTAGAAACAGACTGCTTCGGAAAAATCCAATGACTGATATAGAGTTCATAAAACAAATTTACAGGGATTGCTCAATATTACAAGTTTCACAATCATAAATCAATCATATGGTATAATGGTGTCATTTCTTATTCATCAATATTGTTATAATAATAATTTTTATGCCTTTTATCATAACACAGCAATACAGAGCTTGCGTGATATTGGCTCATTACTTAAATATTAAAATTACTGCATGGTATTTTAACGAAAATAATGTATAATGTACCTACATTATAATGGATCTTGTTACAATAGCACACTAACCGATATAAATAATACAGATCGTTCGGAAATTTGATCCAAAAATGAAAATCAAAAAGCTTTAATCTAAATTTTATTCCAATTTGCAGGGATGCCGTTGGTTATAACGCTCAAATCTTTAAGTTTGAATCTCGAAAATCCTATGAATTGATACGAGTCTCAAATAAGCTTCTCAGTTGACGACAATAATAATTTATCTAATAAATGAAAAAAAATCATGTTTTATATTTGTATTTAAAAACATCGTTAAATATTACAAACCTTTTAAATAAATTACTAAAAGTTTGTTCCACACAAAATTCAGGACAAATGACCCCTCATAAATCTTATGGGATTTGGTTCTCGGTTAAATTGATCAAAAATAGTTTTATTTTATAGTTTAAAGGTCAGTAAGAAAAAGTGTCCATTGGCGTATAGCCTAAAAACCAATTGAATTCACAAACATGTTCAACTTCTGTGTTTTTTTTTTAGAAATAGAAAAATAGTCGAAAACTAGATAATGTTGGAAGGTGTTATATTCGGATTCAGCTCGAAACAAATTTCTAGAGCTCAGGATATTTTAAGATTGTGAATTCAATCTCGCTAAACATATCAGTACCTAAAAATCTATTGGTTTTTAGGCTATGCGCTTATGGACACTTTTTCTTAGTGACCTTTAAACTATAAAATAAAATCATTTTCGATCAATTTAACCGAGAACCAAATCCCATAAGGTTTGTGCAGGGTCCTTTGGTATAGAATTAAACATTGAAGTTGAAATAGCATTGCCAATTATGAACAAAGCTTTTTATAAATATTTCACGGGGCTGTTTTTAATGCACTTTGTATGCACAAACACACATGCAAAATGATCGCAATATAGAGCTATTACGGTGAAAAAAAAAACGCGCACACTTGTCAAGCATATCTCTTCATGATCTGCACAGCATTTAGCAAAAAAATCGTGTTATTTAACGGACTACTGGTTTGTGCTAGTTTATGCTGGTCTAGTGACATCCTGCAAGTTGCAGGCTTATGCCGTGCAGGTCGTGCAGGTTTATGCTCGACAAACGTGCGCGGTCTTTAAAGGAAACAAATAGAACAGCTGACGAACAGTCGTCTTAAGCTAATGATCGAGTTTGAAAGTTAATTTTGTCGTTATGACGGAGTTTAGCACATAATAAAACGGAATGCAAACTGTTTAACAAATTTATCACCGTGTTATTATTTACGTCACATGTTTTGTATCTTAAATTAACAGATAATAAAAGTAATATGTAAATAAAACGTGCTATTTTTAGATAAAAAAGAAAAGAACGAAACCTATATTTCCTATGTTTAACGTTCCAGACCTATTATCAGCATGCAAAAAAAGTTGAAAAATATAACAATTAACACTTAATTATTGTTTAATTTATATTTAGGCAGCTTAAATATACAATGAAATAATATTTGTTAAATAACCTTTTAAGCAACTGGACGAAAAAATGGTAGATAACTTCTGTATTTTTTCAAATATTGAACTAAGCAGTAAACATTTCAGTTGTGTCAACTAAAGACTACTTAAAAACTAGTTTATTTTACAATTTGTTACATTTTTACCTAACTTCTATATCCTTCAAAAAGGCGCAAGCACCGACAATGTCAAGCGATATCTTACATTCTACAATTTAATTTCATCTTCTATATAAAGGTGGCACTTCACATGGCTCTTTGTGTTCGCTATTGGGTGTTTGTTGTATTTGGCAAAATATATGACGTTCAAGACAAACATGTAAATAGAGGCAAATACGACCATCCACACAGTCAAATAGCAAACACACAAACATTTGATAGCAGAACGCAGGTTCAAAATTCCAGGAATTTTAGCACTGTTTCATTGTCCCAATTCATTTTCAATAGTACCTAATTGTCCCAGTTCTCGCTCACAGCACATACACAAAAATACTGCACGTCCGTACAGGTTCACGGCGCGTGCGCTTCTGAATATGGCCATTGTGTGGACGGTTTATTTGCCGTATTTGCCTATTTGTCGAAAAACCGACAAGCGCACGGTAACGCGTATTTGGTATTGGCCTTATTTGTCAAATAGGCAAATAAGGCCAACACTTTGTCAAATAGACCCTCCACACTTGGTAATTGTTTGCCAAATATGCCAAATACACAAATACAAATAGCCATGTGAAGTGCCGGCATAAAAAATGACAATTGATTGGTATAGGACGAAATAAGATTAAACATTATAAACGCTTGACAAGCAAGGTCATAAGCGTCTAAAGAACAGACATAAATAACCCAACCAAAACTATTATTGTATATGGTATATTATATAAAAAAAATGTGAGCCGTTGTGAGACGCCTGGCAGATGTGAAACATAAATTTAAGCGAAATTCTAGTAACTAAATTTCGCCCTGATACTGAACAAAATTCTAGTAGATGACTAAATGTCACCTTGTAACTAAATATCACTCTGTAACTAAATTTTGCCCGGTCATCTAGTTGTCGCCAAGTCAAGTTATAATCCGACGTATACACAAAGCAAGCGTCACGTGCAGTCATCTAACGAAATACTAGTAACTAAATATCGCCCTGTTATCCTTGAACTAAAGCTATTTTTAATCCAACGCACAAAAACGTAACGTCCTTCCATGAAACGTCGTCTCACAAAAGTGTCGTGCCAATTGCTCGGTTTTACTGCCAACTAAACGCGCCATATTAGATGTTTCACATCAAAAATCGTAGGGTGTTTTGTTTTCAACGAGTAGCTGAACTCGATTGAAGTGCAAGTTAAAAAAGTTAATTTCACCAAAGTGCAAATTTTATCCGATATTTTGTCGATTATTTGGTTGAATTCGCCCATTTCTACTTTATACTTGATCATGCAAAGTTTGTGGCCACACCTATCCAATGAATTAGTTGTTATAGACATATCGGATTTCAAATAATTTGTGTATTTAAATGTCCTTAAACGACATTTAACTTGGAAAATTAATTTCTTGAAAATCTGCGTCATCATTCGCGTCCTTTGAGGTTATACTTGTCATTTTATTATATATTTGTAGTGCACATTGCACGTGTTTTTTTATTTGAAACCATAGAAAAATTCCCAATTGTAATACCAGTTTTTAATAAAGAAAACAATTTCAAAGAGCTAATTATTAATCACTGAATATATTTTAATAGAATTACCAGTTTTTTTGATAATAAAAGCAAGTTTGAATATATTCCATTTGATTTAATTATCTTCTGTAAACAATTAAAAAATAAATGAATAGCTTGAGAATAACCGAGAACTAGCAAAAGTATCTACTAGATTTTCAAGTTGTTATAAAAATAATAACCACTGTTTCTATAATAGATATTTAGTATCTATAATATTATAAATCTATACCTATATATAAAATTCTCGTGTCACAATTTTGGCCGCGCTAATCTCCGAAACCACTGAACTGATTTTAATGAAATTTTGTAAATGCGTCTTGCTTGGTTCAACTTACGCTATAGGATAGTTTTAATTAAATATTTTGTACAAAATTACGAAGTTTTCTCAAAAAAACTGTTTTAGTAACATGTAACGACATCTGATAGGATTTACTCAAAGCTATTAGTTCAGAAGCAAATAAAAAAAACTGTTTTAGTACCAAGTAGCGACATCTGATAGAATTTGCTAAAAACTATTAGTTCAGAAGCAAATCTGGTCGAATTTAATCAAAGTTATTAATTCAGATGCAAACAAAAAAAAACTGTTTTATAGTACCTACCAAGTAGCAACATCTGACAGAATTTGCGCAAAACTATTAGTTCAGAAGCAAATCTGGTAGAATTTGCTCAAAGCTATTAATTTAGACGCCGGGTCGCAAACGAAATTTGAAAATTCATATTCTACTTAATTAAAAATCTAACACTCACTGACAGACAACACACAGTCTAAATCGGTGGGTCTAGAGACATTCAATTTTACACAAGAATGCCTTATAATCCAAATAAGGATATTGGTCCCTTACGAAGGTTAAATATTTACTCTATAAATTAAAAAAATGTTAAATGTCGACTAATTTTAGATGATACTAAAAATTTCAGACATCCAATAAATAGCCAACAAATAATATTGTAATAGGGTGGAGCCTGTTGTATCTCAATCGCGTGCGGAATCGCGGGTAGCGGCTAGTTAGTTATGAATTGCTACCCGCGCGAATCCGAGCGGGACAACTAGTATATAATTATTTCATCAAACTCAGCCCTAGTCATGGCTCGATAATAGCGTACGCAATAACAGAATGGTATTCAGGAATTCTTTTGTATTAAATGTGGTACAAATGCATTGAAGCTGATGTCATCAGTTGGCCATATTTTGCATATTTTGATGAACGCAGACAATAATCTATCCAATTAACGCGTTAGCATAACAATACGACGCAGTTATGTGTCTTCTTTTATACACAGACGAATTATTTCCACTTAGCTCCCTAGTGCGTAGAGATATACGTTGGGAATTAAATCAAAAATATCTTTATTTAAAAATTAAGTTCAAACTACTGAAAAGTGTGAAACAAGAAAATATTCTCATCTGAGGATAGCCGTGGTCATATGCCACCTACCCTAACAAAACATTACATTTTAACAGTATAAGTAAGCGATCATAAGCTGTAGGGCAAAGTGCATCACGCTATACATCTAGAGTGGCCTCATATACCTATATGAAATGGCATACGATCACGCGGTTATCCTCACATGAGAATATTTTCTTCTTTCATACTTTTCAGTAGTCGGGTTTCAGTTTTTGAACTTATTTTTTATTTAAACTGTTTTTCTTTAACTTATTTTTGATTTGTTTTTAATTTGCTCACCCCTAATAAATTTCAAAAATAAATGTAGCCTATGTTATCCGGGCGATAATAACGAATCTATTGACACCTTATTTATAAAAATCGGATGATATGATACACTACTAATATAAAATTATTACTTACCTATCATTAGTGTATTTGCCATAAGGCACTTACACTATTGGCGTCGGGTTTCATAAGTTTCTAAGAAGTTTGGCACCATTTTTGGAAATGTTTATATATATATGTATATATATATATGTATATATATATATATATATATTTATATATTTATATATATATATATATATATATATATATGTGTGACCACGATAACTCTCGACAGACTTAATCGATTTAAACGAAATTTGGTCCACATGTTGGAATTCATCATCGCAAGAAGCCTATTTAAAATGGGCCCGATCGGGCCATTTTAAGGGGGGTATTTAGGGGTTGAAAAATGTTTTTGGGCCCAAAAATACGGAAAAAACTCTCAGAATCACTTCAAATTTGAAATTTAACCCTTTAGTAATTATTGAAATGTGCTGCTAAAATTTAAATAAAATCGGCCCGACAGGACCGGACTTACAAGTTTTATGAAAACGCAAGTTTACTGATATGGATTTACATACTGAAGGGTGTATATAATTTGGTACAGATGTTGAATTGGTATGTAGTATTGAAATTAAGTAAAAAAATGTTGTTTTAAGGGGTGTATTAGAGGGTAATTTTTTTTATTTTGTCCAAAAACAAAGTTAAGTTCATACAATAGAGCCACACTGCTTATAAAAGCAAATACACTATATTGTCGGCAGGGTTTCGCACTGCGACCCGAGTTTTTTATTATTGTAATTACCTGATATAGTATATACCATTGTACAGTGCTAATAATCCTCGGGTTGAAGCACACTTTGTGTTGTTTGTTTTCAAAATAAAAAAAAAATTGGATGAATAGTTTAGGCGCTACGGTGGAACATCCGTAAATACAAGCATACAGAGACTGCTAAACTCATAACCTTTCCTTTTGGCTTCGCCGCAGTCGGGAAAAAATCGTACACAACGAAAGTCGCTGCTAGGCAGCTAGACGTTTTCAGTTTTTTTCGAGAACTACTGAATGGATTATGCAAGAAAACCTTAACAAGATTGCTAGTATAGAAATATTATTGTCTCTCGTAGGAGAAAATATTTAACATATTTTTTACAAACCGACTTTTATAAAACTGTCTACACAACTGTCTGTCATACAGTGGAATATTTCTTTCAAAAATAATAATTAGAGTCTTAACAATGGGAAATTCCTTCCCACAAAAAAGTGCTTTCGATATTTTTTATGCTACAGTATGCAGTTGTTATATAATAATAATCATCATCTAAAGATGATAGATGCTTAGTTTTTATATAAACTAATAATTATTCTTGATATTGACTGAAATTTGGGTAACATGATCTTAGAATTAAATTAAATTCATTCCAGACAACTCTATTATTAGTCTTTAACGTCTTACAAAAAAATGTTAATTTCATTTCCGGGCAAATGTTACGTAGATATATTAGGGCGGTTAATTTCAACTGTTGATACCTATATTTTTTTGACGTGATAACGTCTTATAAATTGATGAATCACCAATCTTATAAATTGATAAAACACCGACTGCATGCACGAAAAAGTGTAACGTAACGTTCCTAACGTTCCTAACGCGTAACGTTCCGCCTGACACTGTGCGTGCTTTTTGCTAATTTCTCGCTCAATTTAAATCAGATCGGTTTGAAACCAGTCTTAAACGAAAGAGGAGAACATTTTACATAGATTTCGTATAACAGAATTTGCCTAAACAGTTTTTTTATACAAATTTATATAGAAAAATAGCTGTATAAATGCAATGTTGTCTAATGCATGACGCGACGCGGTCGGTCGTCTTTGTTTGCCGTACATGGAAATTAGAAAATAACGTATGTCTTGTCTTAACATGAAAACGGCTGCATTTCTAATGTTTAATTCAATTTTTTGACATTAGTATTTTGTGAAATGCAACGCCTTCTAAGTTAACTATTGGAATAACTAATTATTATTAGAACATAATACTTTGACAGTTGCAAACGTCATTTTTGACATTTCTTATCATTCCGACACCAAGGATAAGCGGATTGAAACCAAATTTTGGGAGGATGTTTGATATGCAAATATGAAGTGGCCTATTGTTTTTGGGGAACATCGGCGCATACGTAAAAGAATATATCTCTTATAATGATGTTTTATATAATAATAATATAGTTTTTAAAACGGTTTTTACTCTATCTATTTTTACTAGAAGTATTTGTAAATGTTTTGGGGAAAATCGGCGCATGCGCAAAAGAGATACATGCCATAGTTGTTTTTTATATAATAATAGTGTACTTTTTATAGTGTTTTATTATTCTACTTAATAAAATTTACCTAAATTTGAAGCGAAAGATGCAATATCATAGATTCGAATTATTATAATTATTATATAAATTTAGGTTATGTATTACGGAATACGTTATCACGTAAAACTATCGTCCGTAAACCGACTTTACAGACAACCAATTTTTTTTTTTATAAACAATGTAGTCTATCAAAGGAAAGCTTACAAGTGATAGGTCGTCGATTTTGACAAACTAAGAACACAACCAATCTCATATTTTAGGTGAAACTGTAAGCACTTAAAAAAACCTGCGATTCGCATTCGGTGTTTTCTCCAAACTACTATTTGCAGAGACTGTGCATTTTCTCAGTGATTTAAATTCCCGTAACTTTCAAACGGAAGTGAATTTAAAAGGTTAGACTGTTTGCAATACAATAATAAAATAAATAAAAATAGACAAAATAAAAATGCATGTTGAAATTAGCATTGCACTAATGGATGCTTGAGAACTTCGTTCTGTACCGAACATTTATGCAGATAATAATACAACAGCAGTAATTAAATCAACTGTGGGATTGTGTCCGACAAAATGTATAAACTTTCATTGGCGAAAGATCCGGAAATCTCAAACCGCTAATCGATTTCCAGGTGATGTTATGACATTCTTCCTTATTAAATAAAAATAAATTAAAGCATCTGTGTATGTAATACTGGATGCAATTCACATAACGTAAAAATAATAGGCGGAAGTATGCATTTCCAGAATTGTCTATCTGTTCGCCATAAAATTAACCAAAAACATCTAGACTAATTTTGATTCAACTATCTGTTTCTTTATAGTTTTTGAGCCAAGCATGGATTCATATTTTCAATCTATTATTATAAACTAGCTGTACCCGGTCACGCGTTGCTGTGGCTCAGTCAGACAAAATAAATTATACTCATGAAATGAACGCTATGGTAAACGACACATCTCAATTCACAACGAACTAATTAAATGAAGATAAATCGAAATCTATGAAAATTCAATTTAACAACGCGACTGGAAACATTGAAAACGCTGTTGTGACACCAGCTGTCAGGAAGAACTGTCCAATATGAGCAATGTTTAGTACTGCGTATGTTGCTGTTACGTATAACAGATAGCGCCCTATTATCGTAAAATATTTAGTATAGCGTGTGTTGCTTTAGCGTCCAATAGATGGCGCTGTTTTTTAAAGTACGTTTTCATCTCTCACAGCTGTGACGTCTAGGTATGTAAAAACATGCGCATATTCGAATGCAACGTTATGTCAAAATTTCAAAGCAATCGGTGAAGAACTTTCGGATTTTGAACAAACGAACATTTACATTTTTATTTATAAACATTAATAATACATTCGAAATCCAATTGATACTTTTTCCAGATCTTCAACTGGAACTTGAGAACTGAGATTTTGTAAATGAAAATGTATAAACAAGGAACTGTTCCCGTTAAAATGCGAGAATATCGACAAGAAAAATCGACGCGAGCAAAAGTTAGTCAATAAATAATTCGCCACGGATTTTGATGAAACTTGGTAGTTGGTATACATTAGCTCTGTTCCAAGCAGTGTGAGAATGGTAACAGAGCCGTCTTGTGCAATAGCTCAAAAACCGATACAAACAGTTTCTTTTTAGCTACTGCGCAAAACGGCGTCGGTTGTGTTACGGTTCTCAGAGCGCTTGGAACAGAGCTATTGCAAAATCTTCTAGTAATCACCCGCGCCTGTGTTGCGAGTTAAAAGTACGGTTCCTGTCAAAACCGACATTCAAAATTGACGTTCACGCGAGTGCAACCGAAAGCGAAAGCTGGTATAGAAAATAATAACATAATTAATATAACTTTGTTGTATTTGTGCACAGAATACAGATATATGAATGAAATTCGATACAGATTTCAATAGGCTGACCGTTCTTTGTTCGGCATTTGTTATAGACAGAAAATAGTATTGACGGAACAGCAGCGACATCCGCAAATGAAAACATTAACAGTTAACTTCCGTTATTAGTATCTAATGTCTGCACACCTTTCTAGCGGTCAATTACCTCATTATTATAGATGCTTCAACAAAAAGTATCAAATATAGGTACATCACCATATGCATCAATGTTTACAATAATAAACATAATATCATCACACACCTGTAGTGCTATTTAAATAGAAGCTAGTTCAGTGAAGAATGGAAAGTTGTGAGATAATTGTAACGCTAATTAATGATCATCTTCTGTACCTACAACAGTTATATTTGGATTTTATCATTCCAACTCCATGATTATTGTGTTAAGTTAACTCAAAAATCACTTTTTAAAATTTTATTTTTTCGTTTTGAGATTTCCCGAACCGAAAAACATTTTTGGAGACTGTGGTCTGCTTGTCTGTGAACACGATACCGGTTGAACGGATCAGCGGTTCGAAACTAAATTTTGAAAGGATGTTTGATATGCAAATATGAAGAACCCTGTTGTTTTTGGTGAAAATTGGCGCATGCGCAGAAGAAATATATGCTATAACAATGTTTTTTATACAGTAGAACCTCTTTAAATCGAACTTCAAGGGTGACTTCAAAAAATTTGAGTTTATAGAGTTTTTAACTGATAAAGGATTTCGACTTAGACGAATTTTGTGAGGAAAAGAGGTTAAGATTCATTCAAACTAACCAAACATTGTTATGTTCGAGATACAGAAGTCAAATTTATTTTTTGGATGGAAAATATGTACCGAAATGGCTTGTAAGGGTTGAGATTTCGATTAATGAAGGTTTTGAGACTTGAAGGGAAGGGAATAAAACATGTTTTCGAATTTTGGAGGTTTTAGACTTATCGAGATTCGACATAAAGAGGTTCTACTGTAAATAACCTTTCATAACGGTTTTTTATTCTATTTATTTTTACCAGAATTTTTTAAGCACTTTGCAGTTTCGGAAATATTTAGAAAATTAAAAAAACCAGTTCTTTAGTTCTGTAAATCTCTCAAAAAGAAATTAGGTAGCTAATTTTTACATGACATGATAACATAGGTAGTATGTAGGTAATCATGTAAACGAACATCAAATATCATAATATTTAATACTATAATAGCTTTGAACAGATGTCGCTACTTGGTACTAAAACAGTTTATTTTTGTTTGCTTCTGAACTAATAGCGTTGAGCAAATTCTATCAGATGTCGTGAAATGTTACTAAAACAGTTTTTTTTTTTTGAGAAAACACCGCAATTTTGTACACACTATTTAATAAAAACTATCCTATATAGTTTAAGTTGTACCAAGCAAAACACATTTACAAAATTTTATTAAAATCTGTTTAGTAGTTTCAATTGACTGGAATTTTTTGTTTACTATCAAACACTATCCCAACGATTTTTGCTTATCTAAGTTTTAAAGGTCCCACCATACGCGCTGTACTGTATAATCATTGATCAATAATTCGATACGCGGCTTATTTGACCCGATGATTGAGTCAATCGATGTCAAAGGAACACGTGTACGGTGCAGGTACCTAATTGAATATTTCTGTACATTGCACGTATTGTTCGATTTGGACGATAACCTTGAAGTGGCGACCATCTCGGTTGTAAACATGAACGAATTGCATGATAAGTCAATAGTACATTAATAGGGCTATCAGTGAGTACACCATACTAACTCACGGACACGCAAGGTGTATCCAGTGGTAGTTCATCAGGCGGCTCAAAATGGAAACGGCACATAATATATACTTCCATTAGCTTTCTTTCCGGAAATAAAAATAACGATGACAATATTTTTGGATGATTTCGTTTTTCTAGATTCGTTCGCGTAACCGTCGATTTTGTCAAACGGATAAGCGGATTGAAACCAAATTTTGGGAGGATGTTTGATATGTAAATATAAAGAGCCCTATTGTTTTTGGGGTAAATCGGCGTTTGCGCAAAAGAGATATTTGCTATAACGTTGTTTTTTATATTTTATTGGCATATTTTTCATAACGATTTATTATTCTATTTATTTTTTCAAGAAAGTTTTTAGAAAAAAAAATTTTTGGAACTTTAGTTTCGGAAATATTTTGAAAATTTAAAAATCAGCTGTTCTTTTGTTCTGTAGATTTGTCAGATAGAAATTAGTTAGCGTGCTTTGGTGATAGCTTTCGGAGACGGAAATGATGTGATGGCGGGTTCGCACGCGTGATCACAAGATGGATTTCAAGATTAGAACCGGGGTTATTTTTCGTGCTTGTTTGTCTGCTTATTTTGAGCATCAGGAAACTGTATCTTGTCACGTGGGTGTTACAAGCAAACGTCCACAAACAAACATGGCGTCATAACATGTGTTCTGTTCAGAGACAATAAACGCTCACTTCACACTTGAAACCCAGCAGCCAAATCTGGCAAGGAATCTAGCGGCAAAAACCAGCCTCGTAAGCAGCGACCTTTATTGATAGCGCATAACGAGCGGGGTGGCGTAGTGGTGACAGCACTAGACTCGCAATCGTGAGGTACCGGGTTCGAATTCCGGCGGGGGCAGATGTGACTGCTCTCGCCGAGAAACGGTAATTCCTGTACCTTCCGGCCATCTTGTTGAGGTTTTCAATGGTTTCCCTCAGTAATACTAGGTAAATATCGAGAGGGTTCCTTATTCAAGGCCATGGCCGATTACTTGTCAAACTTGTGTGCTCAAAATTTGTCTACCTTATCTTAATATCCTAAAATTCCTTCATTCACCCATTGGTATTAGTTAAGTTGAAGTCGAAAAAATGTAGAAAATAACTTGGAAGTGTGATAGATGGAAAATAGTAATGGTGCGAATGGCGTCTGTTATGACATAAAGTCGAGAAACGGACGTTATACGCATTATTATTATTATATAATTGATAGCACATGACCGCGGTCTTACGACGAGTCATCACTGGTGCCCTGGTGTCGTAGCAACAGATATATAGGTATCGTGACAATCAAAGAGACACAGCATATATGTACATTGTACCTACATAATATTATGTGTATATGTAATTTGGCAATGAACATCGCAACGCATGAGACCGATGTTATTGGCACGTACATTCACGTGCAATGAGGATGAGATACATTACCACCAATTGGTACCTCTAATCATTCAATCGTGCAGTCATCACTTTACACCACTGCCACCATTACTCCACTCACTCCGGCACTGGACGTTCCAGTGATCGTCAAATGACTTTGGACCAACGCCTTCTATAGATGACCGAACAGCAATTGAATGTTCCTTTTATTTTTGTTGAGTATTTGGCACGCCCAAAAAACTGTCGTTACTGATTTTTCATATAATAATAACGTATTACGCAAGTTACGTTTGGTGTCACATCTGATATTGAGTGGCATTTTCGCGTCATTTGATTGTAGTTCAAAGGTATCTATAATATACCAATATATAAAGCTGAAGAGTTTGTTTGTGTGTTTGGTTGATCGCGCTAATCTCAGTAACTACTGGTTCGAATTGAAAAAAATATTTTTGTTCGATAGCCCATTTATCGAGGAAGGCTATAGGCTATATAATATCACACTACGACTAATAGAAGCGGAGCATCAATGAAAAATTTTGCAAAAATATGTAACTCAAAATTTGTCCGTCCGACAAAAACTTTTAGACGGTAACTCCGATCATCATGAAATTTGGACACAACATTCATCTCGGTAAACTAAGATGAACGTGCGTACTCATGTCTCTCCCCCCAATCGTTCTTTTGCACCCGGGTGAAACCGGGCGGGTTCGCTAGTGACTTATATATTATCTAGCTATACGACTGTACTCATTCAATTAATAAAGAGTGATTATGATTGGCGTAATCGGACCGATTCTATGTACACATCTCTAGTGACCTTCAAATGATGCATCTTAGAAAAAGCCAGAATCCATATAAAAGGTAAGAATTGTTTTAAAAAATTGATTAGCGAACCACCGAACTTTTGAAATATATTGATCACAAAAGGTTTCATCAGTATCTGACATTGAGAATTAATGAATAAAAATACAGTTTGGGTACAAGCTTTGATTTTTCCCAGTTACAGATGAAAGCAAAACAACTGTAATATTCACTAAGGAGTCTATTATACATCCATATTTTTTATAATGGGTTCCACCAGCTATAAAAGATATTGCGTCTACGAATAGCTTCAAACATTCCCTTGAATCCTTTTTGACAGAAAAAGCTTTTTATTCATCCACTGAGTATCTGTCGTAATGAAAAGACATCCATAACATTATGTGCCTATGCTACGAAGAAGTTCTTCATCCAAACATCATAATCAATCAAGGATTACGGTCACCTCTTCTTGGGATAAGTTTTCTTCATTATGTGCCTATATATTGTTTATGTTTTTATTATTGTATGATGTACCTACATACAGTGTTTCTGCGGTTGAATAAAGTTATTATTATTATTCTGATCTCAAGACATATAACATAGGGTCAGGACACATTTTGTCCAAATGAATATATTATTATATTGTTGAGGAACACCAGTTTATTGCACTCCCAAAATATGGTTCGACATTTACATATCACTTGAATACAATTAGCTATTCATATGTATATATGGCAGTAATAAATTACTTTTATCTCTTCCTTAATAGTTTTGCCAAACTGACGAATTAAGAACGGTTCATGATTTTGTTTGCTTGTTGTTGCATACTAAGTGCACAGGAATTGTTTCATCACGGGAAAAAATAACGCCATTATATTGCACATAACATTCCCTGACTGAAATTATTAATTGGATGTCTTTTGCCCGAGGCTTATTCCCTCTGCAGATTTGCTCACGATATCGAATTTTACAAGAACTTTATCCCAACTTGAGCGTATATTTCCTTCACGTCTGGGTGTCAATACAGTGTGTACCGGGTTTAATAAAAATCGGTTCATTTGTTTTCCAGTAATGCCAATGCAGGCAAATAAAAATTCTGGAAGTAACACGTATCATCCAAAATACCGACAACAAGAAAACGAAATCACAGACCGAGGTCTCATCAAAATGGATTGATGATAATTATTTATTTAAAATATAAACTTAAACAAGTCAATCATATAGCTTTTAGTACCTACCGCGTATTGATAGTCCAAGACCTGTCAAACATTTTTGAGTAGGTATTTGAGGTAGCGTGAAAATTTGTAATATCTGAACACAAAATCGAAGACCTGGCTAGCCAAAGTTTCCTCTAAGCGTGTGCACAACTTTGTCCACTGTGGATATTAATATCCACCGTGGACACAACTGTATCACAACTTGTAACATAGATACACTTATCAGCCAAACCGTTGTTTAGTCAGGTCCCCCCATTTGGCATCGCCACTGACAATATACCTATATATTATATAAATGAAATGAAGACAGTATAAGTGGTCTATAATTTGCATAATGATTTAAATTTGGTACGTTGTCCGTGACGAATAGCAGTTAGCCAAGGATTAAATAATTCAAGGAAAAATACTTGGTCTCAATCAACTGAGAATTAGATACCTACAAACGAACACGTACAATGATAAAGTAAGTACTGCTGTACACAGCAATGTTTCTATGTTTCCATTACCTTGAAGAATCAAAACAAAAACAACGAAATGCATATATAATTGCGGTATGCAGCGATCGATGCGTTTATTGCTCTGGTCTATTTGTAATGATTGGCAATCATGCACGTCCTATGTGTAATTATTAATTAATTTTTGATAGGGAAGCACAAAAAAGTTATATTTATGATAACTGTTCATTTAAAATTTTAAATATTACCTATGTTTCGCTTATAAATAAAAATATCGATTATAAAATTGTACAATTAAATTTTGGGAAGAATGAACTGCACCCGAGCAGAGAACAATAACACGCTGGGCATAAAAAAGGGAGCCACAAATGGAGGACACTTCACCCGCTGCCACACCGTCTTAGATAATGTCTACCACAATGGCAGATGAAACGTTAGGTAGAAATATTAATGAACTACGGCTCTCAATCCCGGAAACAAGAAAATTTTGAATACTGTGTTAGCTGGCATAATAATTTGATTCTTATCAGTGCTGGTGATTAAGTGATTCCTATTTGTCATTATATGAGACCAGGGTTGCTATCCGTCCGAGTTTCTTCGGATTTGTCCGCTTTTAAGGGCGTCCGGGCGGGGTTTTGTTTACAGTCCGCAGCTTAAAATTCTCCGCTCTATACCTGCTGCACATATCTCAGAGAAAAGAGATATAATTAAATTAAATGCACCAAAAATTGTAAAAAAAAATCTGTAATTTGTAATACAGTAGTTACTTATAATAATAAATATAATAAAATTCAAAACTCTGATTAACGTTTAAATTGGTCGATAATTTTATTTATTTGAATAAATATAACAATTTTATCAACATATTATTATTAAATTTCATTAATAAAATAAGACATTTTTTGACAATTATTTTTGGGTTTTAAGCTCAAAAATCCGCGTTTTTTAAGCTTCTTATCCTAGTTTACATTGACTCTACCGATGGAAATCTTTTATGAGACAATTTTCCTTGTCAATCAAAATAGAACGGATGCTAACTTGATCACAACCTAAGGTCAATGTCAATTTAAATTTTCCGACAACCTTTAATAAAATCCGGAACAGTGTGAAGAACGGGACTCCGGTCTGAATGACGGTATCTTATGAATAATTTAAAAGTTTTTATCGTGCAATGAAGAGTATAGTAGGCGTTTCAAACAATTTTCCTATTTCTGCAGCAGACCGGTGCCGCGATAGACTTGATTAATGTTTATCGGATAACAGCGAAAGGTCACTTCGACCTTGACTTGACTGAATGTTCGTATACCGAACCTCATTCAAGCATAAATAAGTAGGTATGGTAGTGTGTGTTTATTCCACCTGCTGCAATCCACTTGACTCAATTCATCGTCAAAGACTCTATGGAGTTCATTATAAAGGTTCCCACATACCTAGATTTTTCAAGTAAAACTTCTCTAGTAACTCAGATCTTTTTTCGGCCGGAAGTAACGTGTTTACGCAGCTTCTGCTATTTAAAGGCATCGACTGACAGATGGCGGCATCAAAACGCATGAACGAAAGGTAAACTATAGCTACGGACGCAAACCAAGTTTGTGATCGCTTTCCGCTATTTAAAGGCATCGACTAACAGATGGCGGCATCAAAACGCATCTGTAGAAACCATCTTGAACTAAAAGTGAGACAGCTATGGACGGAAACCAATAAGCGTAACCAACGTAATTAAATTTGTGAGTGAATATTTCTCAAAAAACGAGGGTAATAAAACCAAATTAAAATGAGTTTTACTTCAACCGTAAAAGTTAGGTATATGCACTCATTTTTTGACGTGATAACGTCTTATAAATTGATGAAACACCAGCTGCACGCACGAAAAAGTGTAACGTTCCGCCTGACCCTGTATGTGCAAGCGAGAGCGCAGTATAAGCGATAGAGAAGCACGATCGGCCCATGCTTAAAAATATGTATTTTGCTTTGGTTGATCAAATTATTAGTCGGTAAAAATATAGTTTGACAGCTACTAAAATTTGTATATGTATTATTAAATATGATATTCGAGCGGAATACGTTATCACGTAAAACTATCGTCCGTAAACCGACTTTACAGACAACCAATTTTTTTTATCAATTTTAACGGACAGGGTAAAATTGATGAATCATTTAAATATTTATTTGAATAATAAGACTTAACTGGTTTAATTTTTTAAGTACGCCCAGTTAAAATTTTAGTGACGCATATTATGTTAAGATATATGATTATAATTTTCACTGAGTGTAGTTAAAAGATTGGACTAGAAATCTTTACCAAAATTTGAAAAGTTTATTGTCGAAATTATGTAAAGTTTGCAGATAATAGACGATCTATAACTGAGGTTATTAGTTAGTAGAAATTACGCTACAGAACAGCAAATTGTGTACAAAATTGTAATGTTTACCTCGACTTTCATATTTAAAAATAAAATGTTGAATTAAAAATTAATTAACATAATTTAGAATGTGATATTATCTCCGCATACTAAAATAAATATTCAAAAGAAAATATTAGGAAATCAAGTATTCAGCAAATTCTGTAACTCGTGAAATTGTAAGAATCGATGCTCGGATAGAAGTATGGGCGTTCCAAATCATCTGTCCCAAATAATTGGGTGTCGACTTTTAGCGCAAACTCCGCGGGTTGATCATTTGATGACTCGTTTATAAATATTTCGAGGTTTCGGTTTGCATTTGATAATTCAAATCTTCATTGAAATCAGAAAGTTATTTGAAGTGGTGTTGCCGTTTAATCATTTTTGCATGTCTCTGGTTGAGCACCCACGGAATCTGCGCTTCTGGTCGCGAGGCTTCTTTTTTCCTGTTCGGTTTTACCCGATCGATTAAAATTATATGCAAAATAAGTACTTCTGACGTCTCTTTGAATTCGTTTATAACAGCTCGTGGCGATACAAAATGGAATTAATATTATAAACCTGTTACTGATGTCTACAAACACGAAATAGCAATATCGTTTTTCATTTTACCATTCCAACACCACACCTGGGGAATGGTAATACTTAGGTCACAATTAACTTTTTACAATACTTTCGCCCTACTTGAGGTATTCTCCCAGTCCTGGATCTAAGGGGAGGGGAGGCAAACCGGGGCACCCGCCCCAGACGGCAGTTTCAGAGAGCGCCAAACCCACACTCAATCTGTCCTTTTTTCGATTTACTCAATCTGCTTGTTTTCTGACGGTTTCCCGTTAACAAAAAATGCCAACCATTATATATTTGTGAGTTTTTTTTTAAGTAATTTATTTCAAACACTGGAGAGAAGGGGCGCCATTATCAAGTTTCTGCCCGGGTTCGAAAAGATCGTTGATCCGGGGCTATGTTCTCCGAAAAAAAAACACGTTTCTGTAAAAAGTTTGTTCGTATTGTCCGCAATTAGTTTTGTTTCAATAAAATATTAACGTTAAGAGAATGTTTAGTTGAGGAACAATTTAATTTAATTTAAATTGATATTTAACCAAACTTTTCTCATATTGTTCGTCAGCAGAATATCGATCAAATAGAAAACTAATTTTGATAGGAAAAGTCCTTTTCTTTGAATCGGCGTATGTTCAGAAGATAATATATTACAGTAGTATAGTTTTCATAACAATTTATTTTTGCAGGAATATTTTATGAAAACATTTTCCAACATCTTCAAGTTCTTGGTTCGTAGCACATTTTATTCGTTCTGTTAAAAAGGGTAAGGTATATGGCGACCTTTAGATCAGCTGGCTGGTTAGTTGATAAGACATGCAGGTTACCTTGAAAAAACAGTATGAGTGGATAACCTGGAAGTTTCCTATACAGGCTGTCTGTATTTTTATGTTACATAGGTTGATCAAATAAGATAAAACAAATCAAATTTAAAATCAAACTATGAGTACTAATGTCTTTTTTTTAGATATTCGCGAATGCCGATATTCCGAATATTCTGATTTCATATTTGGCGTCATTTGTCCAAGATTAAAATTTAACAGCTGATTGACCACGCAAGTCGCACACACACACACATACATTTGTAGTGGTTCTAGGTACTAGGTTGATTATTAACGCTAAGTCTACAGCTTTGTTATCTATAAATGTTAAAATAAAGCGAAAAAAAAGGAGTAATAAAAAGATTTTTTAATAAATATGCTAAGAGATTAATATTTTTTGTCTTATTTAATATTATTTTCACTCTTAACAAAATATGTTTTTGACGTGATAACGTCTTATAAATTGATGAAACACCGGCTGCACGCACGAAAAAGTGTCACGTTCCGCCTGAGCCTGAGCGTACAAGCGAGAGCGCGGTATAAGCGATAGAGAGGCACGATCGGCCCAAGCGTCGGCTTGTACGCATTTCTCTCTCTTCTCGCGTGACGTTAGAGAGTTCATCAATGTTTCTTTATGACGTTATCACTTAAAACTATCGTCCGTAAACCGACTTTACAGACAACCAATTTTTTTTCTGATATTAATATTCGCAAAATTTTTGCATAAATTTTACGAATGCGAAAATAAAAAAAAATGCGAATAATCGCGAATGCGAATATTCGTTACATCACTAATGTGTACCACTGACAATAAGTACAATAGAAAGTTATAAAAAGCTTAAGGTCTAGCACACATGAAGAGCGTTCAACGCGCGTTGGCCCAACGCGCGTTTACAATTTCTATACAATTGTATATAACTGTTTACATGATAACGCGCGTTCAACGCGCCACCAACGCGCGTTATCATGTAAACAGTTATATACGATTGTATAGAAACTGTAAACGCGCGTTGGGCTAACGCGCGTTAAACGCCTCTCATATAAACTAGGCCTAAATGTCGTCTAACGCAGTGATGTAAAAGATGCGGCCCTCAAGCCACATCAATACGGCGCGCGACCAGAATCCATTTTGAAAATAACTACCTCAAATATGACACATGACATCAATGAGCTTATCAAAAACAAGAGACTTCAGGTGTCTGGATCCTCAAGCTCAAAATAATTTGCCATTTTTATTACCTTACCTATATAAAAACTGATTAAAACTAAATAAATAAAGAGTTTAATTTAGTATGTGTTTTAGTTTTTAATTTAGTGTCTGGCCCGATAGCACACCCTAAATTTTATAAATGGCCCTTTAGAAAAATCAGACTGACACCTCTGGTTTAACATATTATTCCATTGGCTGAGCAGCGTAGGAGGAGACACTTTGCGTGAGAAATAGGGACTGAAAACTTAAAAATAGGTGAGTTAAATCAGCCAAAAATAAATTTCAGTAAAAAGTCAGACCAGCGCTGCGGCAGTGACACAAAAATTAGTTAGCTATTAAACTGACATCGGTAAAAATTAAATTTTTGGTATTTTTGTATGCTTTATGTAACAGGCCATTTTTTAAACACATTTCTTCATTTTTGCATAGAAAAATTTGTGTTTTGATTGTTTTGTTTTTGTCTTATTTTCATAACGGACTATGCGACATTTACGGATAGACAATGTACAGTATCAAGTATAAATTAGTCTGACAATTGTAAAGGAAATCATATATCAGGTTCATGGATGAGTGAAATTGTACGATACGATGTTAAAGTTTATCAAGATTTCTTAAACCTCACATTTGAAGAAGATTTGAGATAAACTTTGTACACAAATTGTGCATGGGTGTGGTACGACACGAAATGCTTCAAATATCTTACTTTCAAATTTTAATTTAAAAGTGATTCTCTTTTCCTTCGACTAAAATGTCGATAAGTTAATACTTTATAAGGGACTTAGTAATTACAATTTTGTAGGACCCCTTAATGGTGCCCTTCAACGAAAAATTAATCACTACAATTTCGTGATTACAGTAGAAAAGTAACGCGAAATATAAGGAGCGAATTATATCAAATATATGTCAAGAAACATTAACCTACTTTAAAAAAATTAAACCCTCAGAAAAGGCTACTAAAATGCGTAAAATAACAAAGTTGACGTCGGCGCCATTTTAATAAAACTATAAAATTCAAAGTTATAGTTTGAAATTGGCACCGAGCTCAACTTTATTGTTTTACGCTTTTTAGTGATCTTTCTTGAAAGAGGTTAAATTTCTTTTTTAATTTTATTACTAAATTAGAAAAAAAACTGCTTAACCGATTTAAGTAAAATTTATATAATATCATCCCGAAGGTATGTCCTATCAAATAGAAAAAGAATAACAAAAATCGGTTCAAAAATACTGGAGATATTAGATAACATATATATAAAAAACAATTTGAAGTCTGTTTAAAACGACTGAACCGATTTATGATAAAAATACATGAGATCGTCTTGAGACCTAGCAAAATAGAATACAGGTTAAACTATTTTAATTGGTTCAGACGTTTCAAAGAAATCGGTGAACATACATAAAAAACACGTCGAATATAGAACCACCTTCTTTTTTGAAGTCGGTTAAAAATTGGTATAAATATAGAAAGTATGTTTGAAAGTTGTACCGGAGCAATAAACGCATGCGCAGTACTTATATATCGCATTCCAAGAATCGACGCCATATTATGTGATGTATTTCATTCCACCTCCACCACCCGATTTCGGTCAAGTTCGGTCGGTATTTTACTGAACTCCAGTTTTCATTCATCCATGATTGTATTGATTTAATTTATTCAAGTTAAAAGAGCGATCGTCAGGAAGTGCTAATACACGATGTATAATATTATGCAGACATGAAACATAATAATATCTACAGTTTTTTTTTTTTTTAATTGATTGTCACTTCTGTTTGGTAGCTATTTAAATGTATTAATTTTAATTTAAATTTTAAGATTGCAAACATAATCAACTACAATAAAAACTTGACATACACCGACATTTTTAATTATGCTTACGTAATTTTGTTAACACATTCATCGTACCTACTATAAAAAAATATAAAGAAAAAATGTCTTTCCTAAAATAACAGGTTCCTACTAAGTCAGTAAGGGAGTGTTTTGTTTTCCAGCGTTGGACTGGCCATTATAGTCGAAGTGGTGTTTGCCAGTCGGGCCCCAGCCTGCGGCCTGCGCGGGCCCTCTACGGGCCTCGCTTGCGGGGCTTGCCAGACAGTAGATAGGATAGGGGTCCCGCGCAGGCTAGGTCCGAGCTCTTGCGACCTAAATGTACACTAGATCAGATAGTTCGTTCATACAATTAGAGAAAATGAAATAGAACAATTCGAAAATGGTTGAACCTGAGCAGGCAATCCCTGTTCACTGAAACCAGTTTTGAACATTTCTGAATGGTGATAACTTTCGATCGAATTAACTTATTTAGACGTGTATCATTATAGTATAATACATTTGACATTTCAAATAAATAAAATTGGTCGACAATTTTATTTATTTGAAGAGTTCTATTCAGACGTTAATCAAAGATTTTACATTTGACATTGTTTCAGAAATCACAGATATTAAAAAAATTAAATTAAATTTTTAGATGTTCTAAAAAAGTGGATCGATTTGGTACAAATTTTCAATGCGAAAGAGGTGCATTATATCGATAGATATTTCCGATAGTATTCCACCTACCATCTCGGGGCCCGGGCTTGTGGGGGGCCACCCGGGCCCTTCCAGCCCAGTCCGATCCTGTTGTTTTCGGTAACTTATTTCAATTTACTTAACAGAAGTATGGCACATTTTTCGTAACATTTGTCACAATATCTACTGTGTTAGATGAAAAAAGATTTATATTTTGAGATGATCTGATCTGTATTTGAAAGCGGGCATGAATTTATTTCAAATTTTTGAAATTTAAATTAAATTAAAGAATAAAAATTAAGGAACATTTATTTTACGTTCTTGCCTAACTCCTAATCTATTTGTTTATACAGTGGTCAGAAAGGTTCATTAAAACCTAAAAGAAGCTTAAATATAAAAGCCTATCATATACATAATTATTCTAAAAAAACGCAACAACTTTTTTCTTATGATTAAGAAAGTTTTAACTATTTGAACTCTTTTAATATATTACAGAGTATAGACACAATAGTATCAATTTATTGTAACGTATTTAACATAAAGGGGGAAGTTTTACGTTTGGGCCCACAAGTCAACCAGTTTCCAATTTTTTCGCTCAATTCCACACTGGCCCATGCCTTACCAAATATACTGTTATATCATTTTACTTTTGCTTTTTTAGAAACAATAGTGTTATTTTAGACTTAATATTCTGAGTTCTCAACAAATGGCCTTGAAGTTTAAATTGAAAAAGAAAACAATAGACTATCGAGAGACGTTTACGCTTATATATTATGAACTTTATTTTTGCAGTTATCAAGGTTGCCGAGTATGATGATTTTTAACTAGCTGTGGCGCGTGAACTTCACACGCTTTGAATGATGATTTTTTATAATATAAATCAGAAATATAAGTTTTTTTATAGGTTCAAATCTTTGATTAACGTCTGAATAGAAAACTATTCAAATAAATAAAATTATCGACCAATTTTTTTCAGACTATATATTAACAAAAATAATAAAATTATAAATCAATATTTCACTAGTGAAATATTGTTTTATAATTTTATTTTTTTGTTAATATGTAGTCTGAAAAAAATTGGTCGATAATTTTATTTATTTTTTTATAGGTGCCCAGAAAAATTTCGCATTTTAAAATATGCACGTCAAACTGACATAACATATTTAGTTCACGTCACGTCACGTCATAGTTTTTGAGGAAAACGATTCATTATCGTACATAGCTGTTGACGAACTTTCATATTATTATGCTTATTACAGATGTACAGGTTGTCCATGTAAACGTTTTCTATGTATGTATATTGTATAAATATGATTTTTTTTTTAACAATTTAATGTATAAATAAACGTTACAAACAGTGCGTTTGTCAAAAGTTAATCACGCAATGATCACCGATCAATTTAACAACCCAGTTAACAGCGTGATCAACTTTGATTAGGCGTTGTGCAACAGATTTTTACATTAACAGCCCGGTCAAGTCCATTTGACAGCCCAATCAATTCAAATCTGACGAAGCATCGTTAACGATGCGATCTGCAACGGAAATCGCCCGATCAAGTGTTTAACAGCGCTTTTAAGTGCTTAACAACCCAATCAAATATTTGATTTTGTGTTGTGCAACCCAGCATAAGACTTTGTAACAGATCTGGTCATACGTGCTATATTAAACTAATGAAACAATATCACGTTTTTCGAAATATATTAATTTTTTTAAACGCATGTGGTCTCAAAAACGTTTTTTCATCTAGATTTTAAAATGATATGAAACAATTAAATTATTTTTTCAATAAAAATATTTTGCTATTTTAATCAGCGCTTAAAATCTTATAGAAGGTTCACTGGACAACCAAAATATACCTACATAATAAATAAACAAAAAAAATAGATGATCGATGTAAGCTTGATTCTGTTGAGCCACTAGTTTGTGACGTTAAAAAATTCAGGTTGAACTACTATTTCGACTACGTCATTCGACGAGATAAAAAAATGACAAAAAAACTATTCGTGCATATTTAATGTTTGTTGACACTACTTACTATAATATTTTGCAATTTATCCTGTTATGTTATATATCGTCGTTGGTTCTGTAATACCTCCTGTGTGCAAAAAGTAAAATTTGCAGGAAACGCCAAAAAGTGGTTATTTCAGCAATGGATGGTAAGAAACTAACAATTTCAGAGGTATATTACTAATTCACACGTTAATTTCGGATTTATTGGCACATGGGAGGAATTATTTGATACAACTTTTAGTATATTTTCTTATGGCGGTTTAGGGACTATCGATAGAAAAAAATTTTGAGTTAGTTTTTAATGTGTTCGACATTTTTCGTTAGTTAGCATAAATATTTTGAAATCGAATTTATTGTTAATTTTGATAAATTTTTGTCACGTAGATTTGTTTCATGAGCAATAAACATGAAACAAGAAACCGTAAAGTTCTTATCGTTTTTTTTTTAAGTAAAAATTCTTTAAGGGCGACTTGAGAATAACAGATCTTTTTAGGAAGGACATGTTTACGCAGTTTTGTTATTTATAGGCATCGACTGACAGATGGCGGCGTCAAAACGCATATATAGAAACCATTTTTATCGAACAGTGAAACATAGCTACGGACGCAAATTAATAAGCACAGCCAACGTAATTTTACTTCAAAGTGATTTAATTTGTGAGTAAATATTTTTTTTTAAAGCGAGAGTAGTAAAAACAATTTAAAAAAGTTTTACTTCAACCACGCGTAAAAGTTACGCACTGATTTTTTTGTAAATATCGTTATTTTAAAAATTATCTATATAGGTATATTGTATCCTGATTTAAGTCGGTACAGTATAAAAATTTTACGTAAAATAAACTAAGTCTGGTACCAATTTAACTGCAGAATGCTAATTGATTTTGTAATTCTGTTGTTTTGAATAAAAACTGTTTATCACTCGTAAAATAATTTTTTTATGTAAAGGCATCAAGCAACGATTTTAGCATAGTACAGAAGACAATTAATTATAGATCATTATTGGTCTACTACTTTTTAAGTTAAATTGACTAGTGATTTTTAAATTTGGAAATATTATTTAGGAAAAAAAGGTTTAAACGATGTAGGTATACAGAAAAATAACATCGGAATTTTAAACACCACTGAATATAAAAAACGAAAAAGCAAAACAATTAAACTACAGGGAAAACCAGTTAAAATAATGTTATGACGAGGGTACACATATGACTATATAGGGTGACCGGTAATTGCTCGTATTCCTCTCGGGAGAAGAAACTATGACTAATTTGGATGATTTAACTTCTACAACTCAATCATTTTATTTATATGATAATGACATTTCTGTGAAGAATTTTTATTTTTTTTTTATTTATTGTAAGTTTAAATTTTTAACTCCCAAGATTAGAATTTTTGTAAAGAGAAAACCGAAGTAGAGATTCTCAAAAATGACGCACTTCCGACCCCCAAGTGATAGAGGTTATATTCCAAATTGGTCATAGTTTCTTCTCCCGAGCGGAATACGAGCAATTACCTGTATAGCATATTTTTAACCCATTCATTTGGCTACTTATAAGCTAGAATTTTATAAACCAAAATTCTTAAATTACGGTTCTTAAATTAATCTGGTGTATAACAAAGTCGTCGTGGAAAAATTTTAATATTTTTCCCCGAAAGGGTTAGTTAAACGATTGAGCGAATCCCAATTTCAAACCAGAAAAAAAACTATTAAATTATAAGTTATACAGAAAGAGGCTAAGAGCAGAAGATAAATCGCATTATGAATAAATAATTCATGATTATTAATGTTTGGCCTTGTAATAATTAAAACGCAAAGTTATTGGTTTGTTGCTTTAATGTAATATCGCGGTTCTGTCAAGTAGCGCTTACCCCGGCCGTGTTGTGAACTAAAGGGCGTATTTAGAGAATTTTCTTAAAATGCCGTCTACATGGAGAATTAACAGAAATATGAGTGTCCATATTAAAAACACATTTTAATATATTTGTTTGTTGTTTCGTATTTGATCTAAATAACCTTGACAGTTAGCGCCCTTCAACAAATAATAAGAAACCGAACAAGTAATATTTCTATACTATTTTCGAATGGCCCGGCTTCGGTTGGATCAAGTTCTGTTCGCATAAACTTTTTAAATTGCAGTTATACAAAAAAAGAGTAATTTGTGATAGATTTTTAATCAAATTCACCGTACCGAAGCGTCATCTATGAACCACTTTTTCAACGAGTTAAAACAGCATTCGGCAGTTTTAGTGACGGAGAAATAATTGTCTTTCACTGTTATTAATATAGATCAATGAACTTTTAAAAGAATTAAGTAATATCTACTTCATTCTTAGATCACCATGGGTAACAAAATTTACGATCAATTATTTTTTTGTCAGTAGAATTTCAAGATTGTTGACTGGGAAAGGCATTCTATAAACTTCGTCAAAATAAATATTCCATTTCCAAATCCTTAACATAATAAGGGGATCAACTATCACAAATTCAAAAATAATCACTTTCTTATAAAGCATGCAATTTTGCTTAAAAAAATCGTAAACATTTTTCGATTCAGCATTTTTCCGGGAAAAGTATTAGCTTTCAGTCTCTGATATTTTATTTCCTGATGACGTATCGCTGCCAACGGTTCAGACAAAAATTTCAAAAAACTGTCAACTTTGGATGTTATTCATGGGTTTGTTAAAAATGTTCAATCTTTGAATAACGTCTAATTAAAACTCTTGTTAAAAATGTTTTCGCCATTTTCATCGTCACAACGTGGAAGACTTAAAAAATGGGTATTGTTTTTTTATGAATTTAATAAAGATAGGTTATGTGCTAAAAGATCTTTTGACTTCCAAACAACTACACCTTATAATTTTCTTTAACCATACGAATGCAACAATAGCAAACACATTTAGGACCTGTTTTAAATGGCAAAAGGCAATGTTAAATATTAGTCACAAATGAAACAATAATTTCTATGGAACAATATCAAACCGGTATGGTATATAATTGTGAGATTTATTTTGACCCTGACTGCATGACATCAAATACTTAATAAAAACGAAAGTTGTATTTACCGACTGTACAACATATCAATCATCAACTTGTATGCGTATACAATATGTTTATAGGATCACAGTACATAGTTAAATACAAGTTTTGGATTTGCATCAAATCTCTATAAATACTGTTTCATTTGCCTTTACAAAAACTCGACATCTTGTTATCTATATCCATTTATTTATACATAAAACTAAAGGTTTTGTATACTTGTTTGGAAAACTAACTAGAACGAAAAAAGGAGATGGGTAAAAAACAATCTTTTTCGGCCATCATAGTCATGAAAATTCAAAGTTCTTATTAAAGCCATTTGATTATATTTATATGAAGTTTACATTTATTTTAAAATGGTAAGAAACAAAATGCCATCAAACTATTTGATGAATGTTTGCCATTTTAGACGCCTTTTTATTTATTTTGTTTCGTATCACATAGAAGCGCTCAATGAACCAAAACAAATGAATACTAGTTTAGAAGCCTATTCATTATAATATTTGAGGGACTAAAACATATAGTGGTGCATGAAGCGCTCAACAGATTTTTTTTAAAATGAGAAATAGAAAAAGCGTCTTAAATGGCAAAAAATTCGACAAATATGCGAAGTTTAACAGCCTTTTCATGTCACCTGCTATTTTTTTCTTACCATTTTAAAATAAATGTAAAGGTCACTACCTAAACTTCCTATAAATATAATCAAATGGCTTTAATAAGCACTTTGAATTTTCATGACTATTGTAGCAAGTATTGTTACATTAACTTACTCTCTCTCTCTCTCTCTTTTGTAATATTATCAAAATTAGTTTTCCTTAGCTGCGCAGGAAAAATGAATGTTGTTATCAATTTGGAAAATATTCATTAATCAATCAGATCTTGAGAAAACAGTTTATCACGAATTGTTTATAATTAATAATTATGGGTGAAAAAAGGCTGAATTTTACTCATCTCCTTTGGCATACTTATAGAGATAATACCCTAATGGTAGCTTTACGCGATGTATATTTTTCATGCGGCCATTCCCTACGCCCTGTCATCTGACCAATGCCAATAACATTCATAATAATTCAAAAGCTCTGAGTTAATGTATTTATAATCAGTAGTTGCACTAAAAATTAAAAACGATATAGTTTTTCTTATGTTTTTCTATGTTCATCCAATCGTCTAACTTTAACTCCACATATTTTGTATTTCAAAACGTGCATATTTCGTAAAATATTTAAATTCACTGTTATTCTGATTGTAAAATAAAACCGCCAATTTGACAACAAATAAGGGAATACGAGTTCGTATTTTCGTTGACACACTGTATGTAGAGGGTGGGTGGGAATATATTGGTAGGTACATAAAGGTATATAGAGGTGATAAAACGTTGTTTAGGCGTTCGCGATTAAAGCAAATATGTGTACAAGCAAAACGCCCTACGGCTATAGCCTTTCTTCGAAACAACGATTTCTTCCCTTGATTAAATTTCATTTCTAATATAATATATACTAGCGGTCCCGTCCGGTTTCATCCGGGAGCAAAAGAACGAAGGGGGGGAGGGACATGAGAACGCACGTTCATCTTAATTTATCGAAATGAATGTTGTGTCCAAATTTCAAGATGATCGGAGTTACCGTTCAAAAGTTTTTGTCGGAAGAACAAATTTTGAGTTATATTTTGCAACATTTTTCATGCATTGATGCTCCATTCTTATTAGTCGTAGCGTGATATTATATAGCCTATAGCCTTCCTCGATAAATGAACTATCCAACAAAAGCATTTTTTTCAATTCGAATATTAGTATAGATTTGACCAGTACAAAGTATAAAAATGTTCACTTAATTTGACTGACAAATTATTTCTCTAAATTAAATTCATATATTAAAGATACATTCTATGTTGACAATTATTTTAATACGTAATTTTTTTCTCATTATTACCTAATATTTGATATATTGATGTGCCGGATATCCGTATCCGTATCCGTATCCGCGGATATCCGAGAGAGAAGAAAGATCCGTATCCGTATCAGCGAATATCCGAGGAATAAGAAAGATCCGGATCCGTATTCGTATCCGTTAGTTTTATGGCGGATCTTTTACGGATCTTTTACCTTATTAATTTTCAATTCATAGATGAAATTTTATATAAATATAGGTGATTAGGTAATAATGAAAACCCGTTAAATTCCATTCAGATTATTTTTTTATTTTTTTAAATCGTATTTGGCACCTTTATATTGCAAAAATTTATCGTAGTGAGTACCATACTAGTAGTAGGGGAGGGAGGGGGAATGGCGCTCACTGGGTAATGGCGCTCACCTCTGTAACTCTGTCAAAAAGGAACGTAGCAACACGTCACTTCGCGTGAAGCGCGAGGGGAGGGGGCCTCTAATAGACAGCGATGCAAACGGACAGTCAGCTCGCGTCATGCGACCGTGAAGAGCGTTTCTTTGTTTGCGGCCGCGCTGATCTAATTTTTAATTAGGTGCTGAACAAGTTAAGTTGCTGGGCTCGCTATACTATGGACTCAGTGTTGCAGATTTGCGTAAACTTGTTTATAAATTTGCTGAGCGCAACAATATCAAAAACAATTATGATCAAAGCAGTAAAACAGCCGGATTGGATTGGGGACACTACTTTATGAGACCCTGAGCGGCATTACCCAAAGTCAGGGGCAATGCCGCTCAAACATGTTTTTTTAATAATGTTTTCCTACTACTAGTAGGTGAAAGATATATGCTTTTGTTGTTAAATTGTTGATTACTCGATAATTAAAGACTTTGTTACTCTTCTTAATTTTGATTTATATTAAATAATTTAAAAAATACACCATGTTTTCCTTAAGTGAACGCCATTCCCCCGTCCTACCCTACATAGCTCAAAGGTACTAAATCAACTATCTTTATAATTAGATATTGCACATCGATCTTTGGAAAGAGACAATCTGTTATGAGAGTTAACTCTTAAAGAAGTCAATAACTTTTTCCCATAACAGATAGTCTCTTTCCAAAGGTCGATGTGCAATATTTACCGCCGCGTACTCTAAGAAAGTTAAGATCCGTATCCGTATCCGCGGATCTTGAAACCCAATATCCGTATCCGCGGATCTTGAAACCAATTATCCGTATTCAGATCCGTATCCGCGGATATGCATTTTTAACGATCCGGCACATCACTAATTTGATAGTTCAAGATTAACTTTTAATAAGTTTGTCTTAATACAGACATATATTTATTTCACAAACGGTATTTTTTTCAAAATATCTATTTACAACTTTGACTATCTGTACTCTGTGGTGCCTGTCTAACATACTAGCAATGTTTTACAACGTGGAAATAGAACAGATACTATTTTTGTACGTTTATCACATAGGTAGTATTGTTTTCCAGGAATCGATACTAATATATAAAGCTGAAGAGTTTGTTTGTTTGGTTAAACGTGCAAATCTCAGAAACTACTGGTTCAAATTGAATTTTTTTTTCTTGGATAATCCATTTATCGAAGAAGGCTATGCTACGACCGCTAGGAGCGGAGCGTCAACGAAAAATGTTTTCTTTATCATATGTCCAGTGTCAATATTTTTGAACTTGGTATATGCCGCGTCGCCCAATTGATTGAATTTTTTTTCTGTTTTATTTATAAAATAACCAGTCATTAGATAAATGTTATTATAGCGTGTGATATTTGTAGATCCGCTCATTACATTTACTTAATTGATAATAATTAAACAAGGCGTGTCAGTTAATAATTAGCGAGTGAATGGAAGGATCTTAATTAAAATAATATATTGGCAATTAGTATATTATGGATCGTGTTGCACGCACTCTTCTGGTTCATCGAACTTCGCATTATAGCTAATGTAACGAAGATAATAAATAGTGCAGAATAAAACAATATAACATTTAATATCGGGTTGCACTACATGGGGTACTAAAGGTCGTACTACACGCGAGCGACGCGCCTGGCGCGTGGCTGGACTCCTCACACGCCGTGAGAACGGGCCGGCGCGACTTGCCGTCGATTGGCGGTAAAATTCGCGTAATTCAATGAAAACACGCCGTGCGCGTGCGCGGGATGGAACGACACGGGTCACACGACGCGAGATCCTTAAATTCAGTTTTCGTTTAGCTTTGCAGTTGACAAATGTCATGGCCAAACGAAATAATATTTTGACTTTTAGAATTAAATGAAAAACCGCGAAACATGCCGTGAGTTCGCAATCGTCCAGGCGCGCATGCGCATCAACGCGTCCAATCCGCCCGCCACTCGTCAAGCCTCAATATTTCTATTATATGGGAGGGCAACAGGCCGTTTTATAAAAAGAGCCTCCACAAATGTTTTATTTTCGAAAACTATTTTTAATGATAATACAATATTCTGCATAGAGGAATTACAAAAACAGTTCAGCATTTTCTTTCTCGACAGATTTTCGTGCTTGTTTTGAGCAAAACAATCAAAAAACAGTATCTTGTCGCGTGGGCGACATGAGCAAACGTCCACAAACAAACATGGCGCCATAGTGTGCATTCTGTTCAGAGACAATAAACGTTCACTTTTGTTAACATTCGAACTGTCACTGCGCGTGCACCAAATCGATTTAAAAAGCCAGCTTCAAAACACGCATCGTTTGAAGCGAACATATAAAAGCCATCACGAAATCCAGCGCCACAGTATGTTTGAACCAAATCTAGCAAGGAATCTATCGGAAAAGCCAGCCTCGTATGCAGCGATTTTTTAAATTTTGTTTTTTTGCTGTGTAGACGTTCTATTCGTTCAATTATGCCCATATTCACCGAACACTATTAAAGATAGAAGTTACTAATCTTGGAGCAAATTTATTCGTTAGAATAAAATTAACTTTCAATTCACCAAGCAAATTATCAGGTAGAAAAGTCAGTTAAAGAATAAATATACGCTGCACTATACTCTTTACTCTTTTTGTTGGATATTTTGACGTTCAGCCAAAAATCTGACCGATGGTAAACGGTGTAAATGTCAAAAAAAAGTTTCACAAAATAATAATGTTTTATCCTAACCTAATTGTACACAAAACTTCCACTAACTTTAATGTTTTACAATTATAAACTTCACAAAAGGTTAATAAACAACGCATAAATAAATTCACAAGAGCAACTGTAGATATAATACTCCACGTTTATAGGTTAGGTATTATGATCTATGTGGCGGCCATTATTGTTTTATCAGGCAAATAAATATTTATAATCTGGAAGTAAGAATAGATTTATACCTGCAGTAAACATAATTATGGCTGGTGAATTGATTTATCGTCATTTATTCGAAGAACAATTGAACCGAATAAATAACTACTTACGTTCAGTGAATATAGTCATTATTCTTGGTTTAAAATTTCATTCTTTAGGGTTGAATGTTATACTAATAATAATTATTGACTAAAATAGATATGTCAATCTATTTGAAAAATGGAATGGACATACCTTCACAAGAAGAAATTGAAACTTTCTAGTATCATGCCACGGTTATCTTTAAACGTAATGATTATATTATATTATCATGCTGATATTTATTACCTTGCAGGTGAATGAGACAATAAAATATGCCTATCAATGCAATGACGTTTTACTTTTTAGTGAGCGTAGAATTTGATTTGTTCACAAATCACAGTACAGTAGAGCGTCTATTACCTGGATCAGACTCTGTTTAGGTCAGCAAAAATTTGGATAATTTAATTTGCCTTTTAGAAACATTCCATTATTTTTGAGAGCTAGTTAAAGTAAGAATCGATTTTTCAGTTAAATATTTAACTAGAGTTGTCTCAAATTACGGAGAGCTATTGCAGATTCATGGATATGTTCCTGCACTATCTTTCTCGCGAAATTCAAGAAAACCATAGAACTACTTTTTGTTTTCAAAATCACCGGAAATGCCATTTTTAGTGTATTTGCCATAAGGCACTTACACTATTGGCGTCGGTCGGATGGCGGGACCTAGGGGTCGGACCAAAATTTCTCGACGTTTCATAGCCTCCTGAACACTTTGGCACTATTTTTGGAAAAGTATGTTTATATTTCACAGCTTTTTAGCTACAAATGAAATAAATAAATATCTTATCTTATCTTATATATAGGTACGGGCAATAACTTTCGAAGGAGTTAATTGATTTTAATGAAATTTGGACCACATGTTAAAATCCATCACCGCACGAAGCCTATTTAAAATGGGCCCAATCGGGCCACTTTAAGGGTGGGATTTAGGGGTTGAAAAATATTTTTGGGCCCAAAAATACCGAAAAATTTTTACGAATCGTTTCAAAATTGAAATTTAACCCTTTGGTAATGATTAAAATGTGCTACCAAAATTTTATTAAAATCGACCAGACAGGACCGGACTTAAAAATTTTATGAAAACATTAATTTGTAGATATGGATTTACTTAGTGCAGGGTGAATTTAATTTGGTAAATTGATAGTAATATTGAAATTAAGAAAAAAAATATTATTTTAAGGGATGTATTAAGTTAAAATTTTTATTTTGTCCAAAACCAGAAGGGTTAAGTTCACGTAATAAAGCCACACTGCCAGTGTAAGCAAATACACTATATTGTCGGCAGGGTTTGGCACTGCGACCCGAGTTTTTTCATTTCCTCTCGTATCTTTTTTTAACGACTCGGACAAGAAAAATTCATAGAGCATCATTTATATTAGACTAAAGAACAAAATGAACTTAAATTGAACTCTACCACTACTACTACATGAGATGTAATCGTGAAATTCCGAGCATTTAGCATTGCTCGAATAATCGACACTCTACTGTTTTTGAAGTAGGAAATGGAGCAATACCAACATCAGAACAAAAATTACATTTTACTGAGGTGCAATGAAGTGAAAAAAATTGTCAGGCTGACACTGATTTAGTTTGTCTTTTGAATCTTAGAAAGGGCAAATGTCGATTAAATAGCAAAAAAGTTCTCAATGTAAACAAATATATAGGGTAACCGGTAATTGCTCGTATTCCTCTCACGAGAAGAAACTGTGACTAATTTGGAATGATTTAATCTTTAATCACTTGGGGACAAAATCTACAAAAATCTTACAAAAATCAGAATTTTCAGAGTCAAAAATTAAAAACAAAAAATAATCTCACTTTTTGGCCTGAATTTTTCCATGATCTGATAGCTTCCTAATTGGTCAACCTTGATAAAGCTAAAAACCACGAAATTTACTGTTAGATTTTATGTTGTATGTTAAAAATAAATAAAAAAATTAAATAAAAATTCTTCACAAAAGTGTCATTATCATTAAAAAAATGACGCATATCCGGCCCCCAATTGATAGAGGTAAATCATTCCAAATTAGTCATAGTTGCTTCTCTCGAGAGGAATACAAGCAATTACCGGTCAGCCTATATATAAAAAAATTGTGCTCTATAATGTTGATATTTACGGAAACACTATATCCAAAAAAGTGATTGTCGTCACGAAAAAATACTTTCATCAATGAATTACTTATTGACAATTATTTTTATATTATTGAAGTCAAACTTCTATGGTAAGGGCAAGTTCGTGAGCCGATGATACGCAAACACGACATGACGCAGATAAAAAACGATTTGGCAACAAAGCCGTTAGCGTGTATTCGATCTGAAAAAGAGAAGCGCTATTTTATAAACTACACAAAGCGTTTGATTGCCACTGCGAACTATGGTCGGGCAGGCAAAGTAGTTAAGAAGTTTCACTACTAATAGATACTATCCTGTTGCCTAAAGCACAGTCTATTTATTATAAACTATCCAGTAGGTACATTGGGAAGTCCGAAAATAGAAATCAAAATTTTTAACAATTTTTTTGATTCAAGTTTATTTCTCTCTCTATCTGTTCGTACATACGTACGTACGTGGTTATTTCTTTCTAGAATGAAATCTCGCGGAAAAAAAATTTACTGCGTTTATGGACTTGATTTGAATGTGACAATAAAACACTGTTGCATCTACTAATTATAACTACAGTAATAAGTAAACAATTCATTTTCTTCAAATTAATACTGTCACAACAAACTGTTCATAAGTAATACACTTCCTATTATTGTTTAAAATGTAAACAAGTTTTCCAGACAAATGTATAAAAAATACATAGAATGTAATGTACACACCAACCTAATTATCACCGTTATCTCAGAAAAGTGATAATATTTTCCTAATAGATAATTTTTTGTTTACTAAATATTAATAATTCGTGACGAAGGAAAATTGTGTAACATTAATTAGCGATATAGTGTCGAATAGTTGCACAGGATCACTTTCTCGATGGTTGTTGAGAGTTCAAACGTTGTATAAAAGTTATTAAAAAAAGAAAAACAAGGACGCGAGTGCACAAATATGAAATTAATAACTAAAAAGAAAAAAACAAGTCGGGAAAACAAGACGCAGCAATGGAGACCTATTTGTCTCTTTCATTTGTTTTCCTCTTTTTAGTTATTATTAATTTTATTTTTGTACAGTCGGTTCTCTTGTTTTTTTTAAATAATTTTTAAATAATTAATTTTTAGTTAGTTATTTTTACGCATTCGAGTTTTTTTTTATAATTTATCTTAAAATGGTAGCATATAATATTATGTGCTATAATATTTTTATATATTTTGAATTGGCTATATACCTACTAGCTTTTATTTGATACTCATATTATTATAACAAAATATTTATTCCCCCATCTCTTTTTTGATTAACGGACGCCATATTTTGAAATATTATACTTTGTCACTCCCGCAATTAAGACAAAGCTAACGACACCTCATATGTTAAAATCCATCAAGCCGTTTAGGCTGCAAAGCGTGGCGAAGAAATAAACATATATACCCACATACATACATACACTCGAAAAACATTACCCTCTTTCTGGCGCAGTCGGGTAAAAAGTGATTAATCAGCGCTCCGTCATCAGTTTTGATGGTAGAAAAGCGTTTTTTCTTAAAATCTGATTTTTGTCAAGTAGGTAACGGTTCATTGACTCAGGATAAATATTTCAATAAACAATATTATTATAGCATACTACGCCACTGAGTTCAAGTTGGCGAAAACCGAGAATAATAAATTCGCGTTGTCGAGCGATGACGTAGAGGTGTTTAACTTAGATCAATTGGACTCTAGTAATAAACAAGCATGAGATATTATATCAAGTATTTTTTGCACATAACCCTTATAAAATGCTGATTTTTACCTTATATTCTTCGACAGTTTAATTTTGAGCAAGGTCCCTTCTAATTGTGAGCTGCTCATGCGGTCAGATCAACTATGAAAATGGCAGTACCACTACGTTTATTTGACTTTACACAACTTTACAGTGTTAAAAATGTCAATTCACAATCCCTGAGGAATGAAAAAATAGTATATTGTGCGACTAGTGAGAGAAGGAGAAGATTTCATGAGCGTGAAATTTGCCGCACGAGCGTAGCGAGTGCGGTAACGCACGCGAGTGCAATATTCTCTTTCGATCAATGGTCGCACATAATATTTTATTCAACTAGCACGAGTAATATGTAATCGGGGCCCTGATAAAAGAGGGAAAAATAATAAATCACTTCATTGATTGACGTACACACCGCCCTCTATGCACACAAGAAGGCCCTGACTTTCACTGAATTGCGATGCTGTTTTCATATATACAATACCACCTACCACGTTCCTATTGGTCCAGAAGCTGTGCAGTTTTTTTTCATTATTTAACGGCTTGGCCTTGCTACTGCGTTCCTATTGGTCCAGAAAATTCATTATCTCACAGTACGGCTCATTATTAGCACTCTACGCGTCAACATGAAGTAATTTATTATTTCCCCCGAATTTAGCAGGGCTCCGAAATTACATATTACTCACGCGTGTTGAATAAAAACTATTTTATAGGGAGGTTTGAAAAAAGAATATTATTTTTTAAATAAATAAAATTATCGGCAAATTTTTTCAGACTATATATTGGCAAAACTTATAAAATTATAATTCAAAAGATAACGTTTCGGTCCGGATTTGGACCTTATTCAGAATTAAAAATATTTTAATTGTTAAAAAAATTCCTACCGATATATAAGGTTACACATTTAATTATGAAAAAAATGTCCTATAAAACATTGCCTATATCTTCTAAAAATTAGAAATGACGTTATTCGTTAAGTTTTTATTGTGTGATCTAAAAAAATTCACAAATCCGGCAAATTAGTAATAAAAAAATTAACATTACCAAGATAAATGTTTATTATTCGCGAATATTTATATCATTATTGTTTTTTATAGACTAAAATTGTATATAATTGTTATTACAATTAACTAAAAACACAATTCCCGATTGCAAAATATATGTAGGTATAGGTTATTATGTTGATACATGGAATTTTGTTTTCGAATACTTCACTTTGTTTAAATTCATTTCTGTTGAAATTTTTACACGTATATGAAAAAGAATTAGTTATTAACGCATTTATCAACAACTGTACACAACAAACAGGTATATTTAATATAGTTTTGGAATAATAAGGAAAATGCATCAATCTTAAATCATTTAAAATTTGCAGTAACTTGAGAAATAATACTTATTTATGTACAGTGTAAACCCAATATAGCGAAATTGATGGGACCGGGTATTTTATTGCCTTACCTATAAAGAGTTTTCGTTAAACGGAGAGTAAAAGAAAACAATATAACTTTACGAATAAATGTAAATAACAAAATTATAATCTGTTAACTTTGTTTGTTGTTTTTCACTATGCCCTAGTATTTTAATTACAACAAACCTAAGAATCCCATTGTCGGGGTCTAAATATACATATTAACTATGTAAGTAACAGACTTACAACTGTAATTTTTTTACTCAGAAAGATTTCCTTATGTTGTTCAGAATCTGTCATTAAAAATGTATACTATGGCTTATTTCATTCAGTCTTATCCTATGGAATACTACTATGGGGAGCAGCTCCTGATGCTGTGAGAATTTTTAAATTGCAAAAACGAGCGATTCGCATTATTGCCCAAAAGAAGTCAACCGAGCATTGTGCTCCTCTATTTAAACATTTTAACATATTAACATTGCATTCGCTGTACGTATTTGAAAACCTAATGTATGTAAAACAAAATTTGGATATTTATGAAACTGTAAATCAAATACATTCTCACAGCACCAGAAGCTGTTCTGACATATAAGAGTACCTTTTCATAATAACAATAAATTAATCAATGGTCCCAACTTTTGGGCACCTAAATTTTATAATCACCTTCCAAATAGTGTAAAGGCCTTACCACTAAAAATTTTCAGAAACAAAATTAAAAATATGCTGCAGTATATGTGCTTATACAAATATAGTGATTTTTTATGTACTTAGTAACTGGTAAAAAAATTTTACGTAATTACTTTTAAGATGTATTTTTGTATTCTTCTTGACGTTTTTATACCAATATGGTCACTAAATATCTATCTATCTATCTAAATAATGACGTATTGTTTCGCTATTGAGAGTGATTGTTACGCTAAATAAAGTGTTTCAATATATGGGTAACAATGTAAACCAAACAAACCTTAGCAGTTTCTATGTTTAGTAGTATTGTAGTAAAATACTAATTTGAGATCAGTCGTAAAATTTATGATTTACTAGTCGCTATTCGCGGCTTTGCTTGCAATTGAGATGAAACACGGCAGGAAAAACAGTAGTGGAGCCTACGGCTCCACCGTATTACAGTCGTTCCTCACGGGGCTGCACCCATCTCGACAGCGACAACAGTGTGGAAACTGGCTCCACCGTATTAGTTTTGCCTCAGAAGCTGTGTCCCGCTCGACAGCGGCAACAGTAGAGCAGCCTTCGGCTCCACCGTATTTATGTACTACTTCAAAACACGATGTTTATACACTTCAAATGAATGGTATAGGAACGCATAGGTCCCGATTAACAGACAAACGAACGATCATTTTTACATAGTAGATATAAACAGAGATGTAGCTTTTTTATACGAGTTTTTAAAAAAATCATGCGATCATAAACAGTCTGTGACGTCATATAACACCTTGGGTGTTCGTTTTCATGGTTACATATTTAAGATTGTTTACCCACGTAGGTATAAATACAGTATTTTTCAACAATCATTTTTCTGATTTTAATGGTTTTTATAGACGGTATATAAACGATTTACGATATCTGTCCCATTACATGAAAAATGGCTTTCTGAAAAGACATGTGATGTAAGAAACGGTAGCGACGTGTTATATATTGCAAAATTGTATTAAACTATTGCAGCGGGCTACCACTTTCAGTTGAAAACGTCTGCGGTGATTACAATATTTACCTATACTATTTAACGAATTGTATTAAATTATTATTTGTTTACGTATTTGGGACTAAGCAATATCGGAGAGAAATTGTATTGATACATTTCTTATTTCGCAGAATTCGTTAATTAGATGTAATAACGCTTTATTTTATCTTAATTATAGAACATAACAACATTGAATATTTAGAAATGGAAGGTTCTAAAAGGAAATTATGGCATTGCATTATTTACATAACCCAAAATTATACTCTCAGCAAATTTCTTAATCTTATAAAATCCATATTAGTCTACTTTTCTATATCGATGTGCCGGATCAACCTTAAATTATTAATTGTAAGTTTTCAACAAAATTTTGTCTTAGATGTACAGTACCAGACTCAATATAATTTGCAATTTTATTCATTACCAGTTTTTTAAATGTTTGCATAGGTACTGTAAGTTTGACTTTTGATGGTACTGTATCAACCTAAAAACTCAATAACAATAGTTTTTGCATACACCTCTATAGGCGCGAATAGCGTAAGCTAAAGCGCCTATATGTACTCGCTTTGTTATGCCTGTATATAAATAATTAATGAAAAAAAAAACTCAGGTCGCAGTGCCAAACTTTACTGACAATATAATATATTTTTCAAATTATTATTTGAAGAGTTCTATTCAGACGTTAACCTAAGATATATTGGATATATTGGCTATTATACCGACAGTGTGGCTTTATTATGTGAACTAGACTATTAGCCAAAATAAAAACAAATAAGCTCCTTCATACACCCCTTAAAATAATACGTTGTTTTCTTAATTACAATATTATTGTCAATCCAACATCTGCGTTAAAACTCTTCAGTCAGAAAATTCATTATTTCATATCCGCAAACTAGTGCTTATTTAAAATCCTGACGGGCTGATTTTGTTTAAATTGTACAACGCATTTTAATACTAAATTGTTAAATTTCAAATTTGAAATGATTCTGAGAATTTTTCGGTATTTTTGGGCCCAAAATTTTTTCAACTCCTAAATACCATCCTTAAAATAGCCCGATCGAGCAGTGATGAATTCCAACATGTGGACAAAATTTTGTTTAAATTTTGTTTTATTTTGTCGAGAGTTATTTTGTGCACATACTTAAATACATATATAAATATTTTCAAAAATGATGCCAAAATGTTCAAGAGGATATGATACGTCGAGAAATTTTGGTCCGACCCCTAGGTCTCACCATCCGACCTACGCCAAGAGTATAAGTGTCTTATGGCAAATACATTAAAAATGAATATCCTGTCGGTTCTATAATATTATATAGAATACAACTATAAATTTCATACGTATTATTATGCTTCATAAATCATTATAGCTTTAATAGTTGAATCGTACTAATTGACGGAATTCTCAATATCGATTTCCGCAATCGTGGTTATTACAGAATCAATTATGTAAGTTGCAAACAACAATTAAAATTATTATAATAAGAATATTACCAATAATTTGTAGTCGTTGGAAATGATTATGCTAATTTATTACTCCATTTATTAAAAAATGGTGAGTATTATAAAATCCAAGATTGTGGTTCACGAAATAATCCAATGTGTTAAATAAATAACTAAATAAAACTCATTGGCCAAATTGTTTTTATAAACTTTTATCTAACCTTACTTTTGTTTCAAATCTTATGACCGTGTTGGTGTTTTCACTCATTTCCCATTAACCGATTGAGTTGAAATTTTGTACACGTGTCTATTCCATATGGCAGTACTACATGAATCAATCATATTTAGAATTAATTAAAGAATTAATTTTAATAAATTAATGTTCTTCCAAATTCATGAATGGAAGTCAAATTAGTAATATCGAACAGTACGAAAAAGGCGCGATAATTGTGACGGCAGAGCACGATACTCATAATCGTAAGGGTCCTGGGTTCAAGACTTACATTAGGCGAATGTATTTTTGTTATTGGATTTTATTGGAGTTTACGCCTTAAGAAACGATTTTGAGCTCGTCCGCTGCAAAAGAGACAAACATATATCTGTAAGAAAGAATGAGATGGAATACATTACACAGCGTATCTAAAGAGTAAACGCTAGTCGTGCGTCGGAGCTGATACACACACACACACTTTTTAATTTATTCTTAGATATTAAAATCCTAAAAAGAATAAAATATTTGAAAAAAAATGTTTTATTGAAGTGTTCTAAAATGGAAAATATAATTTTTAATAATTTAAGTTCATAAGTATAAATGCGGTCTTGATTAATGAGCTTATATAATCAAGTTTACAACTTACGCTTTTATATTATTAAGAACCATAAATTGTCAAAAAGTATTTTTCCTTTTTAGGACATTTCAATAAAAAAGATTCTTACTAATATTTTAAATACCTAGAGCTTCTTTTTTAAAACAATAATACTTTTTTATCACGTAACCGGACAATACACCTAAACTTTATTTTTCTTTTTATTCAATAATATTGCCATTAAATAATAACGGAACAGTACCCAAGTATAGATAAAACAAATCGAACCAGTCATTTTCAGGTTTAAGAGGGTCAAATTGATAATGTCTAATCTCAAATCAGACTTCGACATTTTTACGTCAGGGCTGAAATATACCACATCAAAGTAGAACATTTTTTTAAATATTGGTAAAATATTATTTTGTATCTATTATAACAGCTATTAATATTTTTATAACTATTTTTTTATACCCTCGCTTTAATATTGATCGCAACAAACCCTTTTTTCCAGATAATGACGATGACATCTTGCAGATGAACTTTAAAATAGTATAAACACCGTAAGATCATCCCTGACATCTTACAGCCACGTGAAGTAGAATTTTTTTATCATGACAATCTATTAATTTTTTTCATGATATTGCCTATTAATATATAGTCATGATAAAAATTCTACTTTGTACTACTATTGCACATCTGTACGTCGAGCTCTTTAAAACGACATCTCGATTGTCGAAATCGGACCAGTAGTTTAGGAGGGGATAACCACTTAAAAAAACTTATTTTCTATTAATATATAGATTAAGTTTTTGACGTGATAACGTCTTATAAATTGATGAATCACCAATCTTATAAATTGATAAAACACCGGCTGCATGCACGAAAAAGTGTAACGTTCCTAACGCGTAACGTTCCTAACATTCGTAACGCGTAATGTTCCGCCTGACCCTGTGCGTGCTTTTTGCTAATTTCTCGCTCAATTTAAATCAGATCGGTTTGAAACCAGTCTTAAACGAAAGAGGAGAACATTTTACATAGATTTCGTATAACAGAATTTGCCTAAACAGTTTTTTTATACAAATTTATATAGAAAAATAGTTGTATAAATGCAATGTTGTCTAATGCATGGCGCGACGCGGTCGGTCGTCTTTGTTTGCCGTACATGGAAATTAGAAAATAACGTATGTCTTGTCTTAACATGAAAACGGCTGCATTTCTAATGTTTAATTCAATTTTTTGACATTAGTATTTTGTGAAATGCAACGCCTTCTAATTTAAGTATTGGAATAACTAATTATTATTAGAACATAATACTTTGACAGTTGCAAACGTCACTTTTGACATTTCTTATCATTCCGACACCAAGGATAAGCGGATTGAAACCAAATTTTGGGAGGATGTTTGATATGCAAATATGAAGTGGCCTATTGTTTTTGGGGAACATCGGCGCATGCGTAAAAGAATATATCTCTTATAATGATGTTTTATATAATAATAATATAGTTTTTAAAACGGTTTTTACTCTATCTATTTTTACTAGAAATTTTTGTAAATTTTTTGGGGAAAATCGGCGCATGCGCAAAAGAGATACATGCCATAGTTGTTTTTTATATAATAATAGTATACTTTTTATAGTGTTTTATTATTCTACTTAATAAAATTTACCTAAATTTGAAGCGAAAGATGCAATATCATAGATTCGAATTATTATAATTATTATATAAATTTAGGTTATGTATTACGGAATACGTTATCACGTAAAACTATCGTCCGTAAACCGACTTTACAGACAACCAATTTTTTTAAGTGGTTATCTCCTCCTAAACTACTGGACCGATTTCAACGCCCGAGGTGTCGTTTTAAAGAGTTCGACATACAGATGTGCAATAAGGTGTCAGAATTGCGATACGTGGATTTTAAGAGTCAAAAATCGATTTTTAAAAAATCTATTTTAACATTATATAAAATAGATGAGCGGACTTTAGAAAAACAATAACAGGACGACTAGTATAATCTTAATACGTAATTATTACTTGAACAAGACAATGAAGAATCTTAATAATTATGTTTTCCGAAAAGTTGAGCCACCCCTGGTCGATGTTATGTATTTATTGTAAAACTGAGATTATCTACAATTCAAGTATAATAATGCTCTTTCAATTGTTTAAAATGTGGTTTACGAAAGTATAAAAATGAGAGATAAAATTCCCATTAAAACGACGAAAAATAATATTGTCTGAAATGAAATTTATATATATTTTTTATATGTATGTGGCTCGACTGCATGATTTCCTTGTAGTCAATACGTGTGTTTAATAATTTTATATTTAACGATTTCATATTCTCACTCGTAAATGGCTTTAGAGGTTTAGCACCAGAGGTCTGCACTAGAGTTTAATAATATTAAGTATCTAATGTTAAATTTTATAATAATTCTGAATATTTCAAATAATTTTACGGTATAGTTCGTAAAACTCTAAATATACAGTTAGATCTAGCTAAAATTTGCTATTAATATTGTTAAGACATATCCACTTAAACAAGAAAAAAATTATTTTCGAACAATGTCACCTTCGGGACTTTAACCCGAATCTCCCACTATCGCGGCGGATGATCTAAGATTTACTCAACAGTGACACATTCACGCAATCAATCTTTCTCACATTTGCAACAGTTAGTTAATTTCTGATGCTTTAAAATTTAAATACGAGAAAGAATGAGTGATTGAATGTGTCACCGTTCAGTAAATCTTAGCTCATCCACCGCGATAGTGGAAGATTCGGGTTAAAGACTAAATAAAATTTAATAGTCACAGTTTGCTATCAAGACACACTCATTGTTACACTGAAAAATGTATTTTCCAGCAATGTCACGCTGGAAAATACATTTTTCAGTGTAACAATGAGTGTGTCTTGATAGCAAACTTTGACTATTAAATTTTATACGGTAAGTAAATTCAACTGAAACACACACAAGTGCATATTTTTGTTTTATACCCATGAAATCTTGGATCCAAGTATATCTTGTTTCGTTACAGTCTGTATATGTGATGCATGTTTGTTCAATGCATTCAAGTAAACAATAATGTGAATAATTAAGTAAAGAATACAAATATATGGAGTGTAACAGTGATGAACTTAAAAATTTTACTAACAATCTGGCCATACTATTAATATTTTTTACTATGGGTCAGTACTTACTCTAAAAAAAAAAATGAATACTGGTCGAACAATAAAAGTAGGTATCTAAACATTGAATATAAAATAAAAAACCGTTGAGGCTAGTATAGTAAGTAGTAACATAGGAACAGCACTTTTGAAATGTTGGTTGCTAAAAATCGAAAACCGGCATACAAGAGCCAAAACGATAAACTATTTCAAATAAAATTTATGTAATAATGCAGGAAGAAAAATTTCACTTTACTGACCAATCAATCAACGGTGCAGTATGGAAATGTTACGGTAATAAAATAAAGTGTTTCAGTATGTGTTTTCTTCGTACAGCTTGACTCGAAAATAGAATATTTATATCCAGCTCGACTAAATTCGAAAAACAAAGTTCACACTTTTAGTATTTAAAGGTATGGTTTGTTAGTTGTCAGGCGTCTATAATCCACAGGAAATATCTGTGTTGATGTTAAAAGCATATTATACCAGCAAAACATTTAACATACTTGGAAACTTCACGTAGAAGAATACAATCATAATAGATTGTTTTTTTGATTATCACTGTTACAACCCTGTATATTATTGCCATATTAACAACAAATAAATGAACGTTATCAAATGAGCACTTACCATCGCTATGTTCACTTTCGATATGGGTTCCATGCTGGAGATGGTGCAAATGGGCGTAATAATGGTGATGGTGCAAGATGCACTCCAAATCGGTGCAATTCAGCATTGTTGTTGATGATGATTTAGAAACTGATTAATCAAAAATAAACGGCACGAGCACTGATATTATAAATTAGTTGTTTACCCAATCTAAACACAAAAGTTTTTACCCCATTGCTTGTTTCACAAATGTTTAATCATTACTTAGTTTGTTTACAGATTTTACTTACACTTTAAATGTTGTTATTTTATCGATAAATAAACTTCCAAATTTTAAAACATTGCGCAATTCATCTACGCTGTACTCGATAAATTCAAAACGTTTGATAATTTTATTGAAATAGGCAGTATATCGATTTTGGATTTCAAAAACAGAATACATTTAAGAATAATATTTTTCAGTAATAAAGTGTAGATCCAATAAAAGTTAATAAAAAATTGAGTTAATTAAACGATGCGCGTTATATAACATTTACGATTTGATAATTTATAGAAATAACTGTCAAATTAATGATTCTAGTCCTCAATCGAAATGTATACTGTAACACAGCATTCTATGTCAAGACAAAAATCTGGGTCCACTTAAATGTCACAAAACCAATATAATAACTTTCGATATTCTCAATTAAAACACAGATCTTGGTATTTCATAACAATCAAAACTCGACCGCGGTAGATGTCACTGTTGAAACAAAATACAAAAAAATAAATGTATCTGTCAGAGACGCGAGTATCTCTAGAACTGTGCCCAGAGCAATCCAACACTAGATAACCGGCCCCAACCAATAGCTTGTTACATACGAACACAATTAATATAATTATCTCAACACATTCGCACTGTGGACCCCGCACGACTTCGCTGGCACAAAAAGCTTTACACACTCACAGGATATGATTTACTGAGATAAGAATCAAAATGTCGATATCACTTAAAAATCTGTTGGTTCGTCGATGATAAAAATTCAGAAATTAATGTTATTCCCGTGCACTTTGTAAATTCAAAACACGCATTTGTTAGTCAGTTCTCGTTGTAAAACGTTTTATTTATTTGATTATATTCGAGCAGGTAGCCTTGATTGTAATTATAGCTTTAAATTCGAAAACCGTTTTAACGCACATAATTGACATCATGCACACTTGATTATTCAATTTTATTATCTCTGAAATGTTACACCCTTGACGTAATTTTTAAAACTTTATAGCACTGACATTTCTTTTATCAATTAACACAAAACACGTTTCTGTTATTTCAGTTTATGTTTTAAATATTATATCATAGTACATGTTGATGCTTGTTGGATTTCTTTGAAGGCGCACGTTGCAAAGACAAGCGAACATTATTCTTAAAATAAATTGCAAAACGAAAAACAATACACACAAATTCAAAACTGTCAGGCTTTTGTTATGCTAACACACTGTCACCAGTATCTAGTTTGTTTACATACAAAAATAACGTCACCACTCCGAGGTGTACTAATCACTAATCAGATGGAAGACGGACGGAAAGACAGAAAGAGATAGGTAGAAAACGAGCAAAACGATCGCGGAGTTGTCAGACGAGCTCCGACACCTGTTGCACGCGGCCTGACTGGCTAGTAAATGACCGCAATAAGTATATAACCGCTGTAAGGTAACTTGCGGACAGCAAACCGAGTGTCCGCCACTTAAGTTACATGTGGTGTGGTTGTTGTGCCTCCAATACCGCCCCAAACCAGTTCATTGAGCCGCCGCTATTCATCTAATGCCACAATCATCCTCGCGAATTGTACACTTAACTTCTTTTCTTCTTTTTAGTTACTCTTCTTTGCTCTGCACAAACACAACAAGGATCATTAGATGTTAAAGTTATACCCAAATCGCAACGACTTTAAAAACGCGTCTTTCTGATAATGTCCTCAAGAAATAATTTAAATAGTTAATATATAAGAAATAAAAGGATCAACATAATTTTTTAGCATAAAAGTTAATTTTGTCCATATTGTTGATTTTGGAGGAATCTTATCGTAACGCAATGGTAGGCAGGCTAGTGCCGTAACTGGATTCATCAGCGTACATGGCAAGAGTCTGATTTCTCGCTCTCAAATTTTGTTGGGTGATATATTCAAAATAATAAAACAATCACAACCGCATTGCTGATGATTGCGCCCTCCCGATTTTGAGTCCCTGGCGCGAGCTACGGTCCCTACTTTACGGCGCTGAGTCAGGTAGAGCTCTCTATAAGCATTTTCGCGCTTAATTCAAAATTGAAACATAAAGATGCAATAATTTGCGTTAAAATTTGATTTATTGTCGAAATAATGTTTTTTTTTTTTCGGAAATTGTTGACGTGTACCTACATTATAGAACGGGATTACAAAATCTGTCATCATGCCTATTGTGAATAGCCATTTTTGGTGTATTATGTGGCATCAAAATCGTTTCACCTGTTTTTAAATGATACTGAGCAGGCAAACTCAGAAAGACATTCTATAGAAATGCGATCTCTCGAAAAATCAGCAAGAAAACGAAAATATAGGTCAAGTTCTCGTTACGTAAAATCGGTATAGATTTGTAATTATTTTATATTGCAATGCCAAGAGCGTGTATTAACTACTTTTTTTCTCATTTATAAAAAACAGTGTGCAGCAATTTACCATATTATTACTTTATTCTGCTATGCATCATCAGTATCATCAGTCATCGGGTATTATTCTAGAGACCTTCAACGCGAATAGAATGTAATATTATTAGAATTTGTAGGTTTGTGTGTATCACAGATGCACCTTAAACACATGTGCACACTGTAAAATGGAGTACACTCACGAAATTTAATTTCACAAAATTAAATTACATCAGACTTTAGAGAGGTGTTCAACATTTTCATGTACGAAACAATAAAGTTAAGTCGATTGAAACGTACAGAATGCATTTTATAGTGATCTAAGTATTGAATAACCAACATAAATTTTAGCAACGCCCTATGACGCTAACAAGCCTAAGTGACGTAACACAGCAGAGCAGCTTGAATAAATTATTACCCCGGGACCGCACATTGGGGCCAGTGTTGGCGCATGTTGGCGGTATTATTTTTGAAAAGCGTCCACACATTGGGATTTATTGGAGCAAACCTCAGTTAGTTCCAAGCAGAGCCAACATCAACACGTCGGACCTAGAAGTGGCTGTGCTAAGCGCTGCTTTTCATAATATTATTTTTCTACAAAACCAAAAAAAACGTCCGTTTCTATTTTTGTGGTCTTTAATTATTGGATTCCATAAAACTGGTTCTGCTTGATAAAGCTCCAAAAACAGTAATACATTTTCATTTGACCATGTCTCCTTTGATGACATCATTTATAATTTTAAATAATATTACGACGTTATCACTCGCTTGATCAGATACTGAAGACTGGTTGGCGTTTTACACGCTAATGTGTGGCCGAATACACGAACGTTGGGACAAATTCCCTTTGAGGTTTCGTCAAAAAACCGACACAAGACGGCCAACGTCCAACGTTGGAGCAAATATTGGCACCAACGAATCTCGATCCACACATTGGCCCCAATGTGCGGTCCCGGCTTTATGCTTCTCAAGTAGAATTTTGTACAAAGAAGGAGTATGTTTTCGTTCTGGATAGTAAATTTGTAAGAAAAAAAAACAGCCCATGCATCATATTATGTTTGCAGTACAATAAAGCTGTAAAATTTGTTTTAACTCCGATATAAAAATAATTACCAACTTATAAAATAAATATTGATTAAAAAATATTCGTACCTACATATTTCACGAAAAACCAACATAATTTTAATCATGGCACAAGTTTTTCTGATATAAACGATACCATCAAGTGATTTTATTGCCTAATGATGCAAACCTTGATTATTTTTAAGTCATCGTTACTTTGAGTTTTTTGACTGCCTGTTTATTTGCAAAATTGGATTAATCTTGTCGCTGCACTACATAGTAAAATTAATCCGTTGATATACAAGCAATACTATAATCAGATAATTTCAAGAAATTATTATCAATGACATTTGATGTAGGAATGATACAACATTATTTTATAAAAGATAAAAAATATTCACTGTCAGTTGCGAAACGTATAGGTACCGGACAATATTACATAATTAAGTAATCATAAAGGAGTCATCAGACTATCAATATTTATTGTCAATACGTTAATATCATTGATCATTCATCAGTACCCAATATGGACAACAGAATACATCCATCATTCAAAACCTGACTAAAATTTCAACAAAAAATGTAAAGCTATATTATACTGAAGATGTCCATATGGGTGAAACGTTTATACTTTTATAACTAATTTTTTTTAAATATTGAAGAAAAATTGACTGATACACCATCCAATAACACTATTTATTAAAATATAATACTAAAGTCGGTGTTTCCAAAATTTTTACCATGACGAAATATTTGACAAATTCTAAAATTTTAACGGATACGATACATCCATCATTCAAAACCTGACTAAAATTTCAACAAAAATTGTAAAGCTATATTATACTGAAGATGTCCATATGGGTGAAACGTTTATACTTTTATAACTAATTTTTTTTAAATAAACATAACTTCGTATTGGAATCATTTCTCTATGCATTTCTATTGTTTATTTAAAGAAAAATTGACTGATATACCATCCAATAACACCATTTGGTGTTTCCAAAATTTTTACCATGACGAAACATTTAACAAATTCTAAAATTTTAACGGATACGTTGGTTGTTTTATAGGATACAAACATTTTTCAAATTGACGCAGAATTTAATATCATACCAAGCTTATATTATTAATTTTTCACAGAAAATCTAGGCTTTCCATGTGCATGGCGTAACCATGACAACGGATACACATTTTTGGTAGATGCCGTAAGTCATTTTAAATGACGTCAACCAACCAGCGATCGACTGTGTGTTGGCTATTTACTCATTATGTACCCTCATTAATGATGGAGCTTGAACCGATTATACTTCAGTAATCTAAACTAATATCGATATTGATTAATATTCGTCGTCTGATAGAACTTTTACAGATTATAAATCCAGAGCATGTACTCACTACTCAGTATTGAAACAAAACATATAAATACAGTGGTACCTCGACATACGAGTGCCCCAACATACGAGTTTTTCGAGATACGAGCCGGCGAGCGAGGGATTTTTTGCTTTGAGTTACGAGCGAAATTCGAGATACGAGTTCGGTTTAGCAGGTTTAATGACACTTGCCTAACTCATTTCCGGAACATTCTGAGAGGGAGGAAGAAACAAACCTCCTTGGACATGTTTTTTTCTAAACGGCCTACAGGTGAAAGCGAGAAAAATGTAGCGAAAAAGCGAAAGTCCAGTGAGGATATCTAATTTATTTCACTACATTCTCTTTTTTGTTTTTGTACAATAAATATTTGTCATTTATAAATACGTTTTTATTATTCAAACTGGGGTGACATTTTGGGGGTTGGAACGGATTAATGGTAGTTCAATTATTTTGTATGGGGAAATTTGCTTCGAGATACGAGTAATTCAAGATACGAGCAAGGTTGCGGAACGAATTAAACTAGTATGTCGAGGTACCACTGTATCTTAAACGTCTTCTTAAAATACATTAAGTTCCGTATAATAAGGTAACACGCGACTGTAAGTTAGCCACTCCTGAACTACCTAATTGGCGTATCAAATTAACAGTGAATTCGGTTTTTAAACAAATATTTTGATTCGAGAAAATTATTGTTTTAAAAATTAATTACGCGTACACTGTTACTTTTAAATATTATGCTTTATTAAACATATTAAATTACAGTGGGACCTCGATTATTCGGACTTTTATGATCAAAAGTGTCGCGGGAAATTCAGTAATATAAAACGCTAGGGTAGTCAGACTTCTTTATTTATAGAAAAAAATGTATGTAAATTATCTGCCTTGTGGTTTGCTATCAATCAGTGCGCGTGACAATATATAGATCTCAGCCAATCATATAGGCTGAATCTTATTTACTTGATTTCGGTCGCGGCACAATTTTCTGTTTAACATTTAATTTTAAGAATTTTCTTATTGAAAAACTTCCGAAATATTCTCAAAAAATTCTTATAAAAAACTGTGGGACGACCCCATATTCAAATATTGACATTTACTTTTTCGCCTACATTTAATTGATAAATCGCGGATCAAATGACGTACTTTGAAAGAAAGGTATGCGCGTTTATGGTGTGCTTTACTGTATTAATTAAATTCAATACGTCAATAGAAATATTAGAAAAACTGTTAGAATTATTTAACAGTTTATTGACATTAGTTTGAGATGTAAACCCGTTGTATAAAAATTACAGCAAATATAATAGTTTAAACGGTGTAAAAATTAAACCTGTTTTTTTTAAGTACATTGATAATACGTCGATATTCTATAGTCTACACAAATATTAAATAACCTTCTGACTCTGCATTCCTAAAATTAATAAAACATTGTCAATGTACCTAACTGTTTATTAAATTACTAGCATAGTCTTCGTTCTGAAGGAATATTTCCTACACTAATAGCTCCTTTCTTTTTCTTCCTAATCAATTAAAAAGAAATCAAAGATTAAAATGAAACAAATACATAATTTCAAACTTGTTACTACAGAGTTTTCTGTTAAAATGTCACGCGTCTATCGTTTACAATAATTTTTTTTACCCACGACGGATAAGAGCAGGTATATGCGTTTAGATTGTTTGTGTGTTTGTTTGTTTGAATGTTTGTGCACTCGAATGTTGCCAATTATCTCGAAAACGGTTCAATCGATTCTGATGCGGTTTTCTGTAAATGATTTGTCCTTCATCTGCGATGGTTCTTAGATAAATGTTACGATGCTAACTCACCAGGGGGCGCTACACTGCAAAAAAAAAACGAATGTTGCCATTTATTGGAATAATGGTCCGACTGATTCAGATGTGGTTTTCTGTAAAGGGTTTGTAATGCATCTGCAATGGTTCTTAGATAGATGTTAAGACGGTTATTCGTCAAGGAGCGCTGCACTACAAAAAAATCTGGGGAAACAAAAAACACGCATCGTTTTTAAACTAATAAATTTTTTCATTCGATATTTAGTGACGTGCCGCCATATTAAATTAAATGTTCCAAGCAGCCAGCAAACGAATACAAAACTGTCACCGTCTTGCGCAGCAGCTCACAATCATGCGCAGTAGCTCAAGAACGATATGAGCAGTTTCGTTTTAGCTACTGAGCAAGACGGTGGCGGTTTCGTGTCCGTTTGCTGGCTGCTTGGAACATTCGTAATAATAAATAAGTTTTGGAAAAACACTTAAGAAACTGGTAAAACTCACCCAATTACAAGTAGGTACCTATAACTTTTAACTATGAGTAAATAATAAACACACAGGTAAAATAACCTTCAGTGTTTCAGTAGGTTTCTTGGAATCGGCATGACCTTGACAATGCGACTAATCTGGAGAATAGCAAGCTTATAATTTGATTAATTATAAACTGCAGCAGTGCTATTAAGGCGGACCCATAAAAATGATGTAACCGAACTTACATTTTTGATGTATTAAATGTATATTATTATAGTGCAGGTAAATCCTTGGAATTATTTAGACCAAGTGTTATTTCAATCATGTTATTATGTTTAGATCCGCGTAAAACGATTAAAAAAATGATAAAAATGTTAGAAAACTGAAATTTGAACCTTCTTTCAAATGCCACTAAAAAGAGGAAAGCAATACATTTTTGGGGTCTGCGTCAGTTTAGTAAAAATAGATATAGAAAAGCTTTTAGAAATTAAATCGGCACTTATCCCAAAATTCTAATATTCACTTCCTTTTAGAGTCTTTTTTGAATGATTATTAATATTAAGAAAAATCGCAGATACATGGACAAAATATTAGATTTATTTAATGTCCAATGTTTCGTCTATATGTAGATTGAGACCTTTTCAGTATACTGTATTGTATTTGAAAAAGTCTAAATTTATAGACGAAACGTCGTACATTAAATAAATCTAATATTTTTGTTCACATATATCTGCGATTTTTCTTAATAAAAATAATCATTCAAAAAAACCTCTAAAAGAAAGTAAATATTAGAATTTTGGGATTAGTGCCGATTTAATGACTAAAAGCTTTTCCATATCTATTATTACAAAATTGACGCAGACCCCAAGAATGATTGCTTTCCTCTTTTTAGTGGCATTTGAAAGAAGGTTCATTTTTCTCTTTAAGTGGAACCTCGATAAGTCGGAAACCTACAAAACTCGACAAAATGTTTTGTTCTCTTCCCTTCAAACCCCAAAACCTCCATTACTCGAAATCTCAACTCTCTATAGGTCGAAATAATCAGTGAGTCCTTACAAGCCATTTCAGTACATATTTTCCCTCCATAACTCGAAAAAATAAATTGGACCTCTGTATTTCGAAAATAGCAATTTAAAATTAGTTAGAATGAATCTTAACCTCTACAAGTCAAATATTTCCTTACAAAATCCACCTAAGTCGAAAACTCTACAACTCGATTTTTTGGCGTCTCCCTTGAAGTTCGACTTACAAAAGTTCTACTATATTATTATCACGATGGACGCGATATTTTTTATTTAATTAATAAATTGGAATATTCTCGTATGTAACCTTATGAAAATTTTATATGAATTTGTAAAGAAAACAAGGGAGATTTCGAAAATGTAGAAGAAAATATATATTCTCATTTGAAAAAAAAATGCATGTACAGTGTATACTTCCGGTTGAGTTTGAATTACAAAAAATACACTTCAGCAGTTTTACGATGGTAACTCTCGAATTGAACAAAAAACTATTAAATTTCTTTTTATACTAGTATATGATACACGAATTATTCACTGTTACCACTTTCAGTGAACACACTGTATAATGCAAAATTGTCGTTTACGCGAGTGAAGTCGTGGAAAGGAGCTAATTATGTACATATTACTTAATAAAACTGTTTTTATTATTTTTTCTTAAAATATGTTAGAAAAGTAAACTATCAAGTCTATAGTATAATGTTTCAAATGTCAACTTTTTTTAAGTTGTTCATATTTATATTTTTTGTACCTTTAACACAAGTAGATATTATAGTTAATTGAAATGGTCCATGACATTTACACAAGAATTTCATAATTTGACGTTTACAGTAGAACCTCAATAAATCGTCACTCCACTTTTCGTCTATATATGAGTTTGTTTACATCCTGTGGTTCTATCACGTTTCGTTCTAGGATAAAGTGAATTTAAGGGATCGTTAAGGTCGCTGCACACGAGGCTAGTTTGACCGCTGGAATCGTCACTAATGGGCTTTGCGCTGGCTGTCAGGCTGATTGTGTCCTATATCTGTTATACACGATCTACTGGATTAATAAAATTATTATTATTATTGCGAGACAGGAAATGACGTCACTGCGGGCTCGCTTATGTGGTTACAAGCTGGATTTCAAAATTAGAACCGGAGTTATTTTTCGTGCTTGATTTGAGCAAGAACTAATCAGAAAATAGTATTTTGGTTTTGGGTTATCATAACAAGGGACTGACAAAACGGACAATGCAGGGTAAATAGTAAATACAACTAGAATGAAATAAATGTCAAACTGATAATACAGTATAAACTCCAATTAACGTCACTCGATATAACGAAAAACTCCTTAAACGTCGAAATTATTTACCTCTAGTTGGTTTACCTCGTTGCTCATACAATGATACACTCTAAATAACGATTCGCCCACTTTAAATAACGACAATACATCATCATTAAGCAATAAACAGTACTTGTTTGTTATTTTGTTCCTTTGCTGTCGGCACCATGCGTACCGATGATTCGTTTGTTTGTTGGGATTATCTTTCATATGTTTAGCTCAGCTGCTTATCGATAAGTTATCATATTCTTAGATGTCTACAAACTTGCAAACTGTGAACATGGCGAGTAAATTTTATATATTATAAGTAAATACATATTATAGTAAAAAAAAATATTAATTTATTATTTCTTCTCTCCGTTTAACGACAACTCTAAATAATGCCACAAAATGCACAGTCCCTTGAGTGTCGTTATATAGAGTTACTATACTGTCATAGAATGACGGTTTTGAAGTCTAGTCTTCAATAAGTGAAATGCTTGTACAGCGCAAACGTGACTAGGTTCAGAATGTCTTATAGAATACAAATGAAAGCAATTAATTTCCCAAATTAATGATTTATTATTTGACGTAGATCTTTACGCAATCGTCACCTGTGTGAAATCTTTCATTTAAATCAATGATGTCAACAATGTCAACTTTAAGACATTTAAATAAATAATGTTTTGATAACAAAGGCCAATAATATAACCAACATTAAAAAAGATGCGTCACAAACGATGAAAAAATTCTCAGAATCAAATCTGCGATCAAAATTTGTTTTTGTTTACCAGAAGGCCACTGACTGTTCAGATCACTTAAACTGAAAACAATATCAAATTTCCATTCATTATATAAATTTTGAAGAGTTCAAAGTTTAATAAAAACTTTTTAAAACTACATTTTTTACCGATTTTCTTCAATTGGGTATTTGAAATTCAGTATTAATTTTTAATTGGCAAAGCAACAGTTAATGTTTTTATATATTATTTTAATATAAATAAATTATAATTACGTCTGTGAGTAAAGAAGCAAAACAACTCTTCCATTAGCAATATGCCGTTTGTTAACGAGGTAAGACGTACCTACAAAACAAATTAATTGTTTACGACCCAAAAAATTTGACATAAATATTTTCAAAACAAAATGAGAGTTATTTTTAACTCTAACATACTAATTGGCCGATATAACAAGAAGTAATTCTAAATTACGACAATTTTGGATCAATACTTAATAGTTCAATAATAACGAAGATAATACATTTGAAAAAAAATATATTCATGAATATTATATTAATATTATTGAATTTAGAAATATTCAATGATCAATGTTATTCTACATATCTGATGTATTAATTTGTAGTTTTTAGTAAGATCCAATGATGCATTTTTTGGAAAGCGCTCGTGAATAAAAGAATAATCATTTTTGGAATTATGGTATCCTCTTTATTAAAGATTCTTAAATATATGATTTTTAAGGAAAAAATCTTGGGTAGATATTTGTCATCTTTGGTCTAAAGTTCTTGCGATTCATATGATTTTGGATATTTACAAATACTTCATTATCAAGTCAATGTTTATCTCTATAGGTTCGTTCCAAGCAGCCAGCAAACGGTTTCGAAACCGTCACCAGCATGCGGAGTAGCTAAAACATGTCCTAAAATCGCCACTAACAGCTTTATTACCTATACTGCGCATGCGGGTGACGTGGTTTCGAAACCGTTTGCTGGCTGCTTGGAACGAACTTTATTCTGCATTTGAATCAACCAATATTCCCCCCTCTTATATCCAAACTTTTTAAACCAAAAATGAAACTATTCACCCGGATAAATAGCCTAGTAAGAATAATAAAAAAAACTTTTAGTTTTCGGGAAATAAAATAAAAAATCCCCGATGCGCGAGTTTTATTCGCACTTGACCTATCTTTCCCCTCAAGCCAGCTGTATTTTTGATATCTCCTCAATTAATCAGTTATTTGAATTATTAGCCGCTTTTCATTATGTTTATGTGCCGCGTGTGTTTTGTTTACTTGATAGACGTGTCATACAGCGAATAACAATTAATAGTAAATGATTATTAAAAGCAAATTATGTACAAACTGCTTGAGTATGCAATTATAGTTTAGATGCAATCACAGTTTAGGATAATTAGTATTTGAATAATTTTGTTTATTCATACCTTCAACGAACTTGATAACTTTTATTAAAAATGTATTAATTAGTTATTTCAACATTATTTCACCTACAGACTGGCATTTTAAAATTTTACTGTAAGAAATATTCAAATTTTTTATGTACAAATATTTAATTTTTAAGCGGTTTTAGTTAACTTGACCCCGTATTGTTTGTTTGTTACTAGCTTTGTTTCAAATCTTGCGACAGCTTTGTCAACTACTTCCCGTTATCCGATTGAGTTGAAATTTTGCATACGTATGTATTTCCGATGACAATACAATATTATAGTAACTAATTGACCGGCCCGGTTTCGTCAGGATGCAATTCGCACTTTTAATAAAGCACGCTAAAAACTTTAAAATAAAATAGGTAAAAAAAAGCTTTTTAAGTTAAAACGGTTTTGTTGTACAATCGATGATGTATTAAGAACTAGAAAATAATTATGAGTCACCATAGAGGGCTTTGATTAAACTAAAATAAAATCGTGGTGCGCATTTAGAGGAAAACTTTCATTTGTTTGAGATTGGACATCAACTTTAGCTTTCGACTGTTTTCTCTGATCATAATGTAAGTATAAATGCCACCACGATTTGATTTCAGCCCCTATGGTAACTCATAATTATTTTTTAGATTTTAGTATCTACATCATCGATTGTACAACAAAACCGTTTAATTTAAAAAGCTTTCTTAGCTATTTTATTTATTCTTCTCTTTCAGACAAATACGTTGATATTTTGAAATATTTTATGAGTTTAAAAAAGAACAATATACGAGAAATAAAAATGACTTCTTGAAAAGTTTTCAATAGGATGCTCTATGAAATTTTAAAGAATGAATTATCATCAAAAATATACTGAGTATGTAATTCATTTTATGAAATATCGAGATCTGAAATTTGCGCCTGTGAGCAAAAATTAGGTATTACTGAAAACTATTTTTTTTAATGTCCGAAATTTGATTTTTTGCTCTTACCTTATCTAACACGAGGATACTGAAGCAATCAATGCCTACATGATAAAATGACTAACAAAGTTTTTTGTTGTAAAACTGCGCGAAAATGAATTTTTAAGAATCTATTTTTTCACTAAAACTCTCTAAATATGTAATATAATGTAGCTGATTTTTTTGGTATGCTGTGCATACATCGCATACACAATTTTCCTCAAAAATCGCATTCTTTCAAAAGTAATTTTTTTCAGTTTATACATTTTTTATCAGGGTAAATTATCAAAAATCGATTTTCATTAAACTAATTCCACTTTCAAAAACCGAGTATTGGTATAGTTTCTCCAAAACTTTACAAGGAACTCCTTACTAATTACTTAGTCACCATAAGTCACAACAGGTATACTTGAAACGTTATCTATTTTTCAGTCAACTTATCTAAATAACCTTACATATCTTTAGAATTACCTCAAATGTGAATTTATTAACACGTTTAACTACAAATCAATTCAAGTATTTATCACCAATTTATGTACATTAACTATATTTGTCAAAAGATTTCACACACTTCATTTTAGCGCAGGCATGCAGCAACGAGAGTGTCATATTTCTCCTTTTTTAGCTAATAAATGCATCACATTCTAAAACCGTTCAGTTATCCTGTCCTGTCCGCACTCACGTTTCACAACAGTAAACATTTCGCGACAACTTTCAGAACTAAATGTATAGAACAGTTAGGTTGGCAGCATTGAAACTGAAACGTAAAAAAAGGCAATACTGAGAAACAATAGTCATAGATTCAGTAGTTACTAGTTAGTAAATAAGATAGCTGACTCAATATGACATATGCGCGAGACCGAAGCACGAGTTGCACTGCATTTATTGCCGGCATTTAAAACACAGGTAAGTGTATAATGTAGCAAACGACTTTGATAGATTGTGACTGTCGTTGGCTTGGTATAAAACGTACTCATGTCTCTATTGTCCGCGCTCCTGATAAATGATCTACCCAAATCTTTTATATAAAAGTGAAACTTTTATTCTATCGCCCCGAATTTTTCTGGCCGTCTGTTGCATGTCGCATTACAGGCGGCCGCGGAGTAGGGGTAAAGTGAAAGGCGCTCGGAGTAGGCGCTCGGTAGAGCAGCTAAGGCCAATATGGCGGCGCCCATGGTTAGCATCAGCTGACCGTGTAGTCTGTATAACACATAGTCAGTCTGTCATGCGGGCAAGTGCTGTACAGTGTTTACATGTTTTTATTCGTGTATTCATGTGAATGAATATTGTTGTTTATAATTAATCGTGATGGATAAGTGTCTACAATCCAACGCCTACAATCCAATAAAAGTTTCACTTGCGTCGTGGTTTCTTAAAACCACACAACTGTTTTTTAATTACATAGGTACAAAAAGAACCTTTTAATTAAAAGAGTAATACATTTTAGTAATGTGTCCACATGACTTTTTATTGGGAGCTGGCTCCGTGCGCTCCGCTCACTTAAAAGAGTCGCTCCGAGCGAGTCGTTCAAACGAGCGACACTAGACAGTACGCACTACACAAGAGGGCAGACTGCAGAGGTGTGAATTGTCATCATACATGCTCAGGAGTTACATAGCATTGCACAGCGCATTACACAGACTCAGCTCTGAGCTCATTTTAATATGATTCTGATCTTATATTATTCGCATTTCGGATAAACTATAAATTATAATAAAAGCTTAACAATAATAATGTTTATTACAATATTATATCTTTGTCAACGACGTCAATGTGAATGGTTTAAGTCACTGTAAGCTTAGTTCTATTGCACTTAGTGTGTCATTCAACATTAAATGACTCAGCAAAGATAACTCCGTACGTGCAAAATTCACTAGTGGCACAGTGGCCTGTGCTGTAAACGCTCTGTAAATGTGCGAATGCAAAAGTACAGAACAGTTCAGCACAGAGCAATGGCGCTCGGAGTGAGTCATTCACAAAAAAAGAGCGACTCGCTCTGCTCCCAGAAGGGAGTCGTTCATTTTGAACGACTCGCTCAGGAGCGATATATCACTACTTAATACATTTACGCTCATGATTATATATCATGCCTTGGAAATCAAGGGGCCCAATTTGAAGGGGATGCCGACAAAAAAAAGTTGTGGGACCCTCACCATCATAATTCAGAAATCTCGAAAACGGAAGCGGGGTCTCTAGATTGGCGACTCCTGACCTCGACTAGTAGGTGACAAACCGTGCGATATATATGGTTGCTATACATCAACGGACGTTATACAAGTGTATGTTTTACATTCGCCTGGCAAAGCTTTTCACTGTAGTTTGTATGTCACTGTTTGGTATGAGTGCCGCGTGTACTTCTGTTTGAGATGTAATTTTGTGATAAAATTGCATCTGACTGGGCGGTATACATTGAACTTATTGCTACTTAACTAGGATTTGAATTGATTACAAAATTTATTTACTATATTAATTTTAAACGGTCTAAAATAAAGTTGAAGATGAACTTCGCCTATTTACACGTCTTGAATTGCCTCATCTGGATGTAAAGTAGCGTAACCACTATTGTTTGGCTTATTCTGATGTCTCCTTTAAAAAATAACCTCACTCACTTTGGTGGCAATAGGTAAACTAATTAACTCCAATTGAAACCGCAACAGTTCCATACAGAACCGAGCATGCTATGCTTACATGTTAAGCATGTTGCTCACAGATTTTTAAAACAACACTCTTATAGTTAGTCAGCCAGTAGTGGGTCAAACATATTGATATATGCGAAACGGCCTAGATTTAAATTAAATCGTTACTTTCCACTAATGAAATTGTACCCTCTGCAACGCAACATTGGCAAACAAGTTCAGTTTTGCTATTAAAATATTTTTATTTCTTTTCAAATGAATTATTATGATAAAATACAATTTACCATAATTTATTTATTTACGAAATGTGTGTTAAAACAATAAAATGCCCACTGTATAATCAGTTTAATCATTATATGTATGATAATTCTAGCCATGTTCTAGATTTTTTATGTGAAACATCTACTGGCGCGTTTGGATGGAAGTAAAAGCGTGCAAATGTCGTGACGCTCGACACTGTGATGGTATGATGCACGACGCTGCTCGCAATGAACGAATAATTTCTCGATAAAAATAAAGCAGTCAAATTATAACTGATGTGAACTATTTACTAGCGCAAATCTTTGATTAACGTCTGAATAGAACTCTTCAAATAAATAAAATTGTCGACCAATTTTTTTCAGATCATATTATATTTACAAAAAATATATAAAAATATAATTTAAAGTAACAAAGGATGACGTTTCGATCCGGATTTGGATCTTCTTCAAAAATATCTAAAAAACATAAAAGTTAATTAGTATTAAGCTATTTATTATTTGAATATATTTTTATATATTTTTTGTAAATATAATATGGTCTGGAAAAAATTGGTCGACAATTTTATTTATTTACTAGCGCGTTTAGATGGGAATAAAAACTTGCAAATGCCATGACCCTCGACGCTGCGATATCTTGACGCACGACGCTGTTCATGCCGTGACGCGCGACGCTGTCCACGACACGTGTTACGTTTAATTTAGTGACTAGAATTTCGTTAGATGACAGCGCGAAATTGTGTGCCAATGCTTGCTGTGTGTATGCGTTGGATTATAGCATGACTTTTATTGATGACTACCTACATCTAACTGATCGTTTGTTAATGCCGACATCTAACTTCGACATGTGTTTGTCGTGGGTAAATAATTACCTACTGAGCGATTTTAAATATATTTTTTCGTTTTCACTTCGTTCAAATAAAAACATTTTAATATCAAGAAAATATATAAATAAATTTAAATGTTTCTCGTCTGCCAAGCGCCCCACGACTGCTCACGTTTTTTTCTCAAAGTTTCGACATATTTACCATGCCCTAGTAACACAATGTAGTATGTGTGTCTTGATATCATACAAAATATCCAAAAAAATAGCAAGAAAACGAAATTGATGACGGAGATTCAACTACAATTTCATGTAGAAATGTATTGAAACGATTCAACCAATCTAAATTAAATTACTAATCGTTGATTGAAACGATAACAAGATCCAAACGAGCTCTATAATCATTCAAATAATTCAATATCATGTCATTACATATAAAATTATCTGCAAAAAATAACTGACTGATTATATCTTGAAAAAAGATTAGGCAAAATTATTTTGTACATTAATATTATATGTGTTGGCTTTATAATTTTAATGAACTTTAAAAATATGCCGTGTAGGTATTATAAAACACCGCGTAACTTTTTGTCATCGTATTTCAGTCGCATTGTGTGAGAAAAGCAAGGAATTTCTAGCCACCCAGTTGCTCGATTTTGCTTTGCAACCTATAGAGCAGGGGCGGGCAAATCTTTTGATCGTCGGGCCACATTGCTGATGAAAATTTGACCGTGGACCAAAAATTTGGAGAGCAAAAAAAATCCTTTCATTTCCGCAACAAAAAGGTCTTTTTTCGTCTGTTGTGACCCTTACTATTTTTTCTAAAATATTTTTTATGCGCCAAATTATATTGGCAAACTATTTTCGCTCTTAATAATCATTTATATAGAATGCTTCGCGAGCCAGACAAAAGTCTACTGCGGGCCGGATCCGGCCCGCGGGCCGCCATTTACCCAGGCCTGCTATAGAGCTATGCACCCCACCTCGGATAAAAATTGAAGTCGTGTTTCTTAATTATCCAGTCACGACTTTAGGCAAAAAAATATTTAAAACTATTCACTGAAACTATATTCCTCCTTTTTTTCTTGTTTTTATTCCGTTTTGAAATATACATGCAAATTGTTTTTCAAAAGCCTGTTCATAATAATATGTAATGTATTTTCTTAAAAATTGATTATTTGGAACTCGATTTTCGACCCTTAAAATTCACTTATCGTAATTCTGACACTCTATTGCACATATTATGTACGTGAAGCCTTTTCTAACGACACCTCGATCGTCGAAATCGGTCCAGTAGTTTTTATCGTTCCACTCAGCCTTGGACTGGTCATATAGTCGAGGTGGCGTTTGCCAGCCGGGCCCCAGCCTGCGCGGGCCTCCCACGGGCCTGGCTTGCGGGACTTACCGCAAGCCAGGCGGTAGGTATCGTTATTTCTGATAGTATCCCATCTATCATTAACCAGTCTCGGGCCCCAGGCTTGTGGGGAGCCACCCGGGCCCTTCCGGCCCAATCTGACCCTGAACTACCACTTTAGTTTAGCCAACTGCTACACCAATTTAGTTGATAAATCGTGTGAGGAATCCCCGACTTGATATGCATGTTTGCTTACTGCTCATCCGTCTGTTTTATCAGCAGTTCTTGTTTTTTGGAAATTAGTAGGCTTCTACACAGTTAAAGAGAATTTTTCAAATCGGTTCAGAAGTTCCTTAAGCAACTCTGCCATAAACACATACTGTGAGTTTGAAATTTTCGCTAAGAGCCCAGAGGCATTTATTAAATACGTCCATATTTTTTTCAAGAGAGTAAGAAAAAGGGAAAAGTAATTGTTTACCTATAGACATAAACAATAAAGACCTTCCTCACCCTTTATTATATTTTTATTGATATCTTTTGTTAAAATATATGCATTAAAAAATAAATGTTAAGGTTATGAGTGACAATAGCGACCTTAGCACGGAAATATATTGTATTTCTATGTAATCTACACATTAGGCTACTATTTTTATGCGTTATTTCTAATCCAACTGTTAACAGGTCTAAAGTTCGGAAAAAAAATTTTTTGTGAAGTATTTGCCTTCAAAATATAATAAATGAAATATTAAGAATGAATGAACAATCTATTAGTAAGATGAATATTTATATGCGGTGCTCATAAATGGAATATACCTATTATAAATTAAGGCCGCTACACACGAGGCTGGTTTTCCGCTGAAATCTTTGCTGGGATATGCGCTGGCAGAGGGCACGTGTGCGTGGTCATAAAATGGATTTCAAAATTAGAACCGGGACTCTTTTTTGTTCTTGTTTTGAGCAAGAACCAATCCGGAAACTGTATCTTTCACGTGGGCGACAAGGGTAAACGTCCACAAACAAACACGACGTCGTAGTGTGTGTTCTGTTCAGAGACAATAAACGTTCACTTTTGTTAACATTCGAACTGTTACTGCGCGCACACTAAACCCATCTTCAAAACACGCATCGTGTAAAGAGAACACATAAAAGCCATCACGAAACCCAGCGCTACAGCACGCTTGAAACTTAGCAACCAAATCTTTTAAGGAATGTAGCGGAAAAACCAGCCTTAAGTTATGTCCCAGATTTATGAAAGTGCCTATTTATCGTACCGTTGATTATGAATTGGTTATATAGTCGCGTATAAGGTCAGAAATCGTCTCTTTGGGGTTTGATTCTCAGAGACGTGGGCGTAATAAGCTGTGCTCTAAGAAAAATTGTTTGTCTGTAAAGTCGGTTTACGGACGATAGTTTTACGTGATAACGTATTCCGCTCGAATATCATATTTAATATTACATAACCTAAATTTTAGTAGCTGTCAAACTATATTTTTACCGACTCTCTATCGCTTATACTGCGCTCTCGCTTGCACGCACATGGTCAGGCGGAACGTTACACAGGCGGAACTTTTTCGTGCGTGCAGCTGGTGTTTCATCAATTTATAAGACGTTATCACGTCAATAAACACAAAACACGTTGTCTCGTATTCAACACGTCATGCTACAGATAATGACATCCGTCTAGGTGGGCGGAGCTTCGTACAAGCCGACGCTTGGGCAGATCGTGCCTCTCTATTGCTTATATCGCGCTCTCGCTTGCACGCTCAGGCGGAACGTCACACTTTTCGGAACGTTACACTTTTTCGTACATGCAGCCGGTGTTTCATCAATTTATAAGACGTTATCGCTTGCACGCTCAGGCGGAACGTTACACTTTTCGGAACGTTACACTTTTTCGTGCATGCAGCCGGTGTTTCATCAATTTATAAGACGTTATCACGTCAAAATCTAAATTATTATTTTTAAGTCCAAATCTTTGATTAACGTCTGATTAACGGATATAAATTATATATTTTTTTGTTAATATATTGTCTGAAAAATTGATCGATAATTTTATTTATTGAAGTATTATTTTTAAGCTTACACATGTGGTGCGCTCTTAAAAATTGGGATAAAAAAGAATGCATGATGTATTTAAGATTATCAACTATCCAAGTTACCTAAACACGAAATATTGAAAAGCTTGCGATATATCTGATATGTTGACCTTAAGTTAAAATGGATAATGAAAGGTAAGTGGTGCAAGAAGTCAAGATTATATTTTTTATTTTTAAAATGACAGTTTGAAAGCAGTTGATTATTCGCGATACTGATTTGACGCTGTAAACAATCTAATGTCACATTGATAAGTTCACAACCTTTCAGCTATATTTAGCATTTCACAATATACATTCATAAAGTAATGAATACAAATATAATATATTTAGGTATGTATAAAAATTATTATTTATAAACGTAAAAAATCGATATCGGCAGCCATATATGACTTCCATTTTTAATATGTTTTTGCCAGGAATATTAGATAATATTTAAAAAAAATGTAAATTTCTGTATTTCCAAAATTGCTTATCCGATTGATACTAAAATGAACTGGGCTGGAGTAGGGGAGCGAGGAGATAGTAGTAACAAGGGTAAGTAATAACAGCTTAATTACTCAGCAGGTTTCGAATATTTTGTTTTCCTTATAACGGATATGGCGTAAGCACAGCCAGTGAGACGCGGAAGAGCGCCATGAGTGGTTGTGAGCAGAATAACCATATTTGCCAGGTAACATAACAAAATTAAAAACTCGGGTCGCAGTGCGAAACCCTGCCGACAATATAGTGTATTTGCTTTTATAGGCAGTGTGGCTCTATTGTATGAGCTTAACTTTGTTTTTGAACAAAATAAAAAAAATTACCCCTTAATACACCCCTTAAAACAACATTTTTTTAGTTAATTTTAATACTACATATCAATTCACCATCTGTACTAAATTATATACACCCTTCAGTATGTAAATCCATATCGCAGTATACTAGTGTTTTCATAAAATTTGTAAGTCCGGTCCTGTGGGGCCGATTTTTTTAAAATTTTAGCGGCACATTTTAATAATTACTAAAGGGTTAAATTTCAATTTTGAAACGATTCTGAGAATTTTTTCGGTATTTTTGGGCCCGAAAACTTTTTTCAACCCCTAAATACCACCCTTAACATGGCCCGATTAGGCCCATTTTAAATAGGCTTCGTGCGGTGATGGATTCCAACGTGTGGACCAAATTTCGTTTAAATCGATTAAGTCTGTCGAGAGTTATCGTGCTAACACATATATATATATATATATATAAATATATATATATATATATATATATATATATATATATATACATATATATATAAACATTTCCAAAAATGGTGCCAAACTTCTTAGAAACTTATGAAACGTCGAGAAATTTTGGTCCGACCCCTAGGTCCCGCCATCCGACCGACGCCAATAGTGTAAGTGCCTTATGGCAAATACACTAATTAAGTTCGCAAAGATAGATTCTAAGTTACTGCAATGTCTTTTTGAAATGAGTATCTATTAATTTGTGGACTCTATATATTAAGCTATCATATGTAACTATTTCCATTTGACAAGAACAAACGTTTTTTTCAATAAACAAAAATGTTCAAAATTTTTATAGTTGCAACGAAAAAAAGTCATTTATACAAGCATTTGTTATCAATTTAAGCCCAATGATCATTCTAATTGATACCTGAATAGATGTCCTTTTTTTAAAGTGAAGCTTTATCATGAAATTACCCAATATTTCGACTTCAAGAATGAAAAAAATAAAAAGTTGCTACTAGCCCCCTGCTCCAAAAAGAAATTATAACGCTTTTCCAGAATTAATGTACCTACATACTTTGTTTTTTATATTATGTAAGGATGTATTTTTAGTATCTATCTTTCATATCGTAGAAAAAGAATATCGGCGCCAGGAAGAAAGCTGCAATGGTGTAGGTATGTTATTTATTTTCACTATATTATGGCACTGTTTCTAGTTAAGCGTAGACAAGTTGAAATATTGATTTTGACTGTTTTAAAACAAAAACTAATTTACTTTTAAAAAATGCGAGGTCTTAACTATTAACACAATTTCGTTTTGCATTCAAGGCCGGCAACATAGTACCAACTGTACTAATAATTTAACAAACGAGTGCGTTGCACCTTCATTTCATTTTTAAGTAAGTGTTCAAATTGCGTAATTTTCTAAAAACCGTACTAATTAGAGATGTTTGCGGATAATTAGTGTCGAGCATTTAAGAATGTACAAATTTTTCGCCAAATGATCGTGACAGAAAAATGAGTACAGAATAGATTATTATAAATGATCAAACAGTAGGGCACTGTTTCATGGCAATACAAACAAAAACTTTTTAACTTCACTGTCCTCTAAGGCCCGACTCACGGTTCGCTCTCGGTCCAGTCTCGGTTCGGTAAACGATTCTTACACAAGAAACAATGAGCGTATTCATACTATCAGCACCGCTCAAGTTCGGATCCAATCACGCTCCGGCACCGATCCGTTTAGAAGAATACTTTGCTGGAGCGTGATCGGACTTTGCCTGACTTATGAATAGGTTTTTGTTTCAAATGTAGTATTCGTCTATTAAAAGACGTTACAGGGTGTAGTATTCGCCTACCGTTTTCCCCGCTAATAAGCTTGGATGCACCCACATTCTTCTCTTCGTTGTCTTCCGTTTCACTCATTTCTTATTTGCCTTATCTTCATCAAGAAGAATAGCTATAACAGAATTCTTCAATTTAAAAATCGAACGACATTGCCAGTCAACTAGAAAAATTGTACTTATGAAATAAAGTAAAATGTATTGCAAAGGAAATACATCAGACTTCTTGCAAATCGAGAATGAACCGTGATCGAACCCAGAATGATAGTGTGAATACAGTAAGATTTTACTGAACCGAGACTGGACCGAGAGCGAACGGTGACCGGCACTATAGTGTGAATCGGGCCTAAAGGTGCATACGCCGGAAACAATGCTGCGACTTATGCTGGCTGGCGCGCTGGTTGCGAAAATGGAGATAGTGTCACTGCGGGCTCTCTTGCGAGGTCGCAAGATGGATTCCAAAATTAGAACCGGGACTATTTTTGGTGCTAGTTTTGAACAAGAACCAATCATGAAACAGTCATAGTGTGTGTTCTGTTCAGTGACAATAACCGTTCACTTTGTTAACATTAATATTAACTATCAAATCTTTGATTAACGTCTGAATAGAACTCTTCAAGTAAATAAAATTGTCGACCAATTTTTCTCAGACCAAACGATATATTGACAAAAAATGATAAAATTACAAATCAATATAACACAAGTTGACGTTTCGATCCGGATTTGGATCTTCTTCAGAAATATCTAAAAAATATAAAAATTAATTAGTATCATCTTGTGTTATATTGATTTGTAATTTTATCATTTTTTGTCAATATATCGTTTGGTCTGAGAAAAATTGGTCGACAATTTTATTTACTTGAAAAATATTAACTATCACTACAGTTCGCATCAAACCCATCTTTAAACATGCATCGTGTGAAGCGAACACATAAAAGCCATCACGGAAATCAGAGCTACAGCACGCTTGAAATCTAGCAAGGAATCTAGCGGCAAAATCAGACCTTAAGTTGCGTCCCAGATTTTTGAAAGTGCTGATTTATCATATCGTTGCGTAATGTCAGGCAATCGTCTCTTTGGGGTTTGATTCTCAGAGACGCGGGTACTGGAAAAATCTAAATTATTATTTTTTAAGTTCACACGTATGGTACGCTCTTAAAAATTTGGATAAAAAAGAATGCATGTGTTTAAGGTTATCAATTATCAAAGTTATCTGAGACAAGTGCCTTGGAAATTTTCATCCACTTTGAAAAATACACTTGATTGAGATTTTAATAACTCTCACTTTAACGATTTGTTATCAAAACATTCTCCTCTATCTTAGGGGCTGAATTTTGAAAAATCTTTTTATGTGCTTATGTCGCAAGAACCTGCTGTTCAAATTTTAAGTTTCTAGCTTCAGCGGTTTGACCTGGGCCTTGATGAAGGCAATACAGTGGTACCTCGACATACGAGTGCCCCAACATACGAGTTTTTCGAGATACGAGCTGGCGAGCGAGTGATTTTTTGCTTTGAGTTAAGAGCGAAATTCGAGATACGAGTTCGGTTTAGCAGGTTTAATGACACTTGCCTAAGTCATTTCCGGAACATTCTGAGAGGGACGAAGAAACAAACCTCCTTGGACATGTTTTTTTTCTAAACGGCCTACAGGTGAAAGCGAGAAAAATGTAGCGAAAAAGGCAAAGACCAGTGAGGATATCTAATTTATTTCTTTACATTCTCTTTTTTGTTTTTGTATACAATAAATATTTGTCATTTATAAATACGTTTTTATTATTCAAACTGGGGTGACATTTTGGGGGTTGGAACGGATTAATGGTAGTTCAATTGTTTTGTATGGGGAAATTTGCTTCGAGATACGAGCAATTCAAGATACGAGCAAGGTTGCGGAACGAATTAAACTCGTATGTCGAGGTACCACTGTACTTAAAAATACAATTGATACTTTCACCAGTTCTCAGTTCAAAATATGAGAAAGTTTACAACAGACGAACCTTAGAATTGCCCTGTAAACAGTGTGAACTCTATACGAACTGAGATATTCTCAAGTCCAAAACAAAATTTGCAGTATAAAATAATTAATTAACAGACTTCTTTGCAAAATTTTCCGCACAAACATAATTGTAGATGCAAAACAACAGTAGGTAATATTCGTTTCATTTCAACTAATAATTTTGAAATTGAACACATTATAATAATCAATTTTATACTTTTAATTGTAATTTCATGTCGTCACTTACCATTATTGAATGCAATCTACTATAATACTTATTGCTACTTCAGTTTGACGCTAAAGAATTTTATTTTTAAACAGATATAATGAAATATATTTACAATGATGTTTATCTTTCAGAAAAATTCTTCACAATATGGTTTATCTATGTAAAGTACTTTGTAAAGTAATAAACTAACAATCACCATGACTTAAAATGCATTTATTCACTCCTACAATTGTTACAGTTAAATGTTTATTCAATATTAAAGATCGTAAGTTATAGACGCTCAACAAAAGAGATCATAAGCATTTGATTAATTTAAAGATAACTATTTCTGTAATAATTTATTGAAAAATTATATTAATAATATTAAAATTATGACAATGCAACCTCACGGCCCTAACATAAATTTGAACAGATATTATGATAAAGCAATATTTGCATATCCGGGCTAGGATTTCAAAATAGCCGGATCTAACGGCGATGTTTACGGGTTAAAACATAATTATACCGTGTGTTTTTTAAATATTGAATATTGCATCATTCATTTATATTTTGCATACTAAATTTCATAAACCCCACTAAAGTAGGTAGATGTTCAGAGCATTTTGTATGATATCTAAGATGGGAGACTGCGGTTCCAGAATTGTTTTTTTTTTACAGATAGGTAATATCATTGCGGCCGAGAAGTGTATATAATATTTTTGCCTTTACCCTATATAATAGCAGCTTTTGCCTTCGTTTCAAATTTTTTAGCATTTTATTTATGTAGTAAGCTTCACTTTTAATAGCACTGGTCTAAAGAATTATGCATGCATGTCTATCCACACAGTTGTTTAGCAACTATTTTATAGAGGGTAGAACATAAATTAACTTATAAAACTAGAGGAGCCGTCGTCAAACATAAATTTAAGCTTACCAAATGCAGCTTGAGTTACAAGCAGCGCCACTTAAATGACTTCTCAGTAACTAATAAATGCGAGTTAGATGTCACTATCAATAAACATCATGTTCGCTATATGCAACTTTAAGTTTGCTACTTAAATGACTATTCTAGTAACTAATAAATGTCAGCCATCAACAAAAGCCATCTATAATCCAACGCATACACACAGCAAGCGCTAACAAACGTTTTCGCGCTGTCATCTAACGAAAATCCAATAGCTAAACGAAACGGAGCACGTGTCATGTAGGTATACAGCGTCGAGAGTCACGGCATCACAGCGTCGAACGTCACGGCATATGCACGTTTTTATTCCCATGTTTCACATCAATTATAATTTGACTGTTTTATTCGTTCATTAACTATTCCATAGTTCTATAATAGGAGAGTTTTTCTTTAATTTTTTTCTTTTTTTTCCCTTTTTGTTCCTTTTTCCTTTGATCCTTTCCCTGTGCGCTAATAAGCACATCAGTTGATGCACACATTTTTATTTTTATTTCAACCTTAATTATGTATATTTATGTGTTTTCTTTTCTTTATATTATTTTCTAAAAAAATAGGAGAGTTATTGGTAGCATATTTATATAACGTTTAATTAAATTTTGACAAAAAAATAAATACAGTTTATCTAGTTTAAACCATACAAATCCCGACGAGATACTGCAGTAAAAAATGCTTTGTATACCCCAGTGGATTCATCGGATGGGGCTCTCACTTAATATAAAAATGCTTCACGTCGTGTTTCATCTTTATAAATTAGGAAGTAAAGTAGATATTTGTAAAATTTGTGTATGTTCTTGAGTTAATACCTAACTTAAATTGTTTAATACAAAATTAATATTTTTTTCCAAATTTTATAATAAACGTTAGGTTCTTCTTGTCCCAACGGCCTCTCGGGCCGGGGGCCCCCTTTGGTCAGGGACCCGTGGCATTTTGCCCGTTCTGCCACCCTATTGTTACGCCACTGGTATACCTATTAATACATTTTCGATGTGTTGATACGGGGTTTGCTGTTATATATGCATACACCCGGTATAACAACATAAATATTTACTTCCATAGATTAGGTAAGATGCATATTAATTACAATAATATGTCCTAGTTACGTAGACACAAATCATTATAATATTGCTATTGGTTTTAATTGCTGTCTGTGGTTAGGCATAGGTGGCCGATAGAAGTGTTTTATGTAATATGATCGCTGTACCAATACTTTATACGTACTTACTTGAGACACACCTATGAGATGTACACACCCCGCACCTGTACAATGTACAGGTGCGGGGTATGTACGCTCGAAACGTCACGATAATAGTAGTTTATGTATCTAGTTTGTAATGCATTATCTTATGACGAGTGTGAGTTGTGACATTCTGTTAACGAGTTTCAACCATAGAGACTAAACTAGAGTATGCGAGTGAGCAGTGAAAGTGTCTGCAGTTAAGAGAGAGAACAGTTCCTTATCTCTATGGTAACTAATGATACAAAACAATGCTGATTTGATTAAACAAATATCAGGTTTTCCGCAACGTTCTCTCTCTTAATAATATGGTAAGCATACGAACTAGCGTACTCTAGCTACTTATATCTCTACGGGTCATAAAAGCATTTCAATCGGGATGCATATTTACTACATTTTTTGCACGTATTTTCTTTAAAACAGCTGATTTTCACATATTAATAAGTGTTCTTTCAATATTTTTGACAGTTCACGTTCGGTCATATTGGTCTCATATGTGGACGCCTACTATGTTTGTCTCTGCTGCTCATATGGATTTAAATGGGTACTGACAGATATTTTACTATTGGTAAATTCCATTACTTTGGTTTACTTTACGTACTAGTACGTAAAATACTCATTTTATTTTCGCTATACAGGCAGCTATTTTATTGGAAGTCGAATAATTTATTATCGACCGGCTTCAGATTTGACACGATGCATCAAAACGCATCTGTAGAAACCATATTGAACTAAAGGTGAAACATAGCTACGGACGCAATCAATAAGCATAGCAATCGTAGTTTAATTTACGAGTGATTTAATTTATGAATGAATATTTACTGAAAACTAATTAAAATAAGTTTTACTTATATTATCATGTCTATGTACATTGTACATATACATTTGTAAATTATTAAGCGATAATGGCCATAAGGGCCGATTCGCTCCTTTTAAAATAATAAAAAAAAAGTTTTACTTCAACTGCGCGTAGAGATTACACGCACTCATTTTTTACTTAATTATAAATTATAAATCATTATAAATTATATTAATTTGAAAGTTGTGTAATAGTTCTTTACCGAACTGTATGCGTGTTCAAGATTTGACTGATTGCGTAATTATATAGATATTAGCTGGGTGGGCCATGATTTAAATTCCTCCATACACGGTGTGTATTGTGCAGTATCCAAATACTAAAAGACCGCGCACACTTATCAAGCATGGCCCAGCACGAGCCAGAAAAGTCTGTTCGCGAAGGTTCTCATGTTATTTAACAAATCATAAAAATTAGTAACTACTTTAAAATGAATACCGGAAGTAGTCCTTCTCTTCTATCAGATCTGGTTCTCGCAGGGTTATCTAGGTCAGTGATGTCAAAGATACGACCCGCGGGCCGCATCTGGCCCTCACGCTATCTCATTACGGCCCACGACCAGAATCTATTCAGTGAGGATTTTAGAGACCTGACATCAATGAGGTTATAAAAAACAAGAGACCTCAGGTGTCAGGCTCCTCAAGCTCAAGATAATTACCCTTTTTATTACATTTATATGAAAATTAATTTAAGGACGTAGTCTTATGTTCAGGCTAGTTTTCAACTCTTATTTCAAAATTTTTTTTAATAACAAAATAATGTACAATAATTTCAATTTTGTTACATGTTTTTACTGACATCGTAAACTAAGAAAAAAATTTTTTTTCGTTTAATTTTACGCCATTTTATAATAATTGTTTTATAACCTAAAGTAGACAACTTTAAATGGAGGTAGATGGGTAGCGCGGGTGATAACGTCACTTGGAGTCATCTGAATTATCAAAATTAAATTGGTTACTAGTGTACCCGTGCAAAACCTTTTGCATGTATTTTCATATTGTTTTCAAAAAACGATATTTTGATACAGACCTACGACAATAATTTTATTCCTCATTAGTTTCCATTTACAGTTATTTTTCTTTTGATTTAGCTTGATCCATCAAGTTGTCTCTATATTTAATCTATAATATAAAAATGAATCGCAAAATGTGTTGGTAAGCGCATAACTCAACAACGCCTGGACCAATTTGGCCAAATCTTTTTTTAAAATGTTCGTTGAAGTTCAAGGATGGTTTTTACGGCGAGAAAAATTAGAATTATTGCTGGAAAAACCCTAAAAATAGCCCTTTTCTTTTTCCCATACAAATGATTTCTAACTAAAACGTAGTCAATTTGAGCTTTATTGCTATGGAATAAAGTTCATATTATTAAAGACACGAATTTTTTTTTAAATTCGTATCCATGGTTTTAAAATATAAACAGCCTTATGTATGATTTGAAAAAATTCTGTCAAAAATTAAAAAAACATTGATTTATATACTTTTAACATTTTTCATCATTAAATAATTTTCAAGTGATTTTATAACCTCAAAAGTACTCAACACGTGACACGAGCTTCGTATGAAAATACTTAAATATTGTAAGTAGGTTTTGGAATTTTATACAAACAATGAAACAATTGTTTTCAAAATATTATGACAGTTAATCTTTAATTACTATCTAAGTGAGACTTAAAATAAATACATATTTGAAAGAAAGTTAAAAACAAATTATTATTATAGGTGAGTATAATTTTAATAAATAGATTTATTAAATAAATTTTTAACCTTTTGAAGCAAAAGATGCAATATCATAAATCAAGATGACGGCGAATCAGTTTTACAAGTACCGGCAAGTGTTTTAAAGACCAGTTATCCACGAATACTTTACTCTATTTTTGACGTGATAACGTCTTATAAATTGATGAATCACCAATCTTATAAATTGATAAAACACCGGCTGCATGCACGAAAAAGTGTAACGTTCCTAACGCGTAACGTTCCTAACGCGTAACGTTCCGCCTGACCCTGCGTGCGTGCTTTTTGCTAATTTCTCGCTCAATTTAAATCAGATCGGTTTGAAACCAGTCTTAAACGAAAGAGGAAAACATTTTACATAGATTTCGTATAACAGAATTTGCCTAAACAGTTTTTTTATACAAATTTATATAGAAAAATAGCTGTATAAATGCAATGTTGTCTAATGCATGGCGCGACGCGGTCGGTCGTCTTTGTTTGCCGTACATGGAAATTAGAAGAGAACGTATGTCTTGTCTTAACATGAAAACGGCTGCATTTCTAATGTTTAATTCAATTTTTTGACATTAGTATTTTGTGAAATGCAACGCCTTCTAAGTTAAGTATTGGAATAACTAATTATTATTAGAACATAATACTTTGACAGTTGCAAACGTCACTTTTGACATTTCTTATCATTCCGACACCAAGGATAAGCGGATTGAAACCAAATTTTGGGAGGATGTTTGATATGCAAATATGAAGTGGCCTATTGTTTTTGGGGAAAATCGGCCCATGCGTAAAAGAATATATCTCTTATAATGATGTTTTATATAATAATAATATAGTTTTTAAAACGGTTTTTACTAGAAATTTTTGTAAATTTTTTGGGGAAAATCGGCGCATGCGCAAAAGAGATACATGCCATAGTTGTTTTTTATATAATAATAGTATACTTTTTATAGTGTTTTATTATTCTACTTAATAAAATTTACCTAAATTTGAAGCGAAAGATGCAATATCATAGATTCGAATTATTATAATTATTATATAAATTTAGGTTATGTATTACGGAATACGTTATCACGTAAAACTATCGTCCGTAAACCGACTTTACAGACAACCAATTTTTTTTTTCGAGCACGACGGCGCAGCCGGAGTGCTCGAAATAGAGCAAGTGTTTTAAAGACCAGTTATTCACGAATACTTTACGCTATTTTTTTTTCGAGCACGACGGCGCAGCCGGAGTGCACAACATACACACATATACGCACATGTATATTTTAAAATAGCTAGCAATTAATAAAATAGATATATAGATAGATAGATGGATGTTCCAATTAAATTTTTTTATTATTTCACTTTATACGTAGCGAAGCACGTACAGGGCCGCTAGTTGGTTATAAATTCAAAAAAAATGTATGAGATCTGTTCATCGTTGTCATGGTTACCCCGCAAGAGCTGTCACAATTCATTTTTCGAAAATCTAACGTGATTTGATACATTTACGATTTTCACTATTTTTTTCTGATCTGAGACCAAATTTTAGACTTGGTACAGTCCATGTAGGTAATATAATAAAATTCATTTGTGTATTAATATTTGGAATATTTGCGCTAAAAAACGAACTAAAAATATACACTTCAATTGTCAAAGTCAACTTGTCAAACTGTACATACGTACATATTTGCATTTCTCTCACCCTCATGTCTCGTGAACATCGAAGGATTTTCTCTCTTTACGTTCCTCTTCACCCCGCTACCCCCTCTTCATTTTTACTATTATCGCTTGAAATCACCCCTTTTAAAGAAATTTCACCAAAAAAAAAAAAAAAATAGCGATAACATATCTGTGGACTAAAGGCTTCAGTTTAAAAATAAAATTGTGTCAATCGATTTAGTAGGGATGGCTGGCGGATTATCTAGAGATTTAGGGCTTGTGTTTTAAATATATAGATTGTTTTGTAGGCTTGTGGCTCTATCCCGTACTAGAAATAAACATTTTTATTGGTAAATAACAAAATGGCGGGTTTAAAAAAAACAACGATTAAATTGTGATTTTGTCGTTGAAAATCGATTAAAAAAAATAGAAATAATTTTTATAATTAAGTAATTCTAGTACGGGACGGACCTATTGTTGTGTAGAATATACTGTGCAAAATTGAAAGCAAACGGTTGTATACAATTGTTTCAATCACCCGCGCCACTTACAAAAACGTAGTTTTGAGAAAAACGCGTTTAAAGTTTTGATTTCAGATTTTCAGAAAATAAAAATGAATATTTACACTAATCAGCTATGCGTGGTGTATAGCAAACCTTCCGTTTCTTCAAAGGCATCGTTTTCTGCTAATTTTTTTTCTATACTCTGCGAGAACATAAGGGTTGCGTGATAACAATTGAGAGGTAAGAGCAGGTAAGAGTCTTACCGTAAGACCGTTGCTGCTCTCGACTATATGCTATAGCTTTGTTAATATTTAATATTTCGGTCTAAATTTTTTACAGTATTTTCTCAATATATTATACTTACTAAAAATGTAAAAAAAATAAATTCAATTTTCCGAAACCCGAACACCAGACTACGTCCTTAAACTAAATAAATAAAGATTTTAATTTAGTGTGTGTTTTAGTTTTTAATTTAGAGACACCCAAAATCTTACAAAATGACTCTTTAGAAAGATCAGTCTGACACACTTGACCTAGGCCAGTGACTGAAGTCACTAAGCGTACTCTCCTGTCTGAGAGTTTCTATTCCTCTATAAAATCGAAACAATTTTTTATGTCCGCCGCTTGGACTATGACTGATGAATAACGACATTTAACAGTATGACACTCTCGATTTGCTATGCTGGGCTATGACTAGTGTTATTATATGACATTGACCAACTTATCATCAACTTACTGTACGGCGGCAAACTACTGACGATAATAACAATTCTAATAATTATACACACATTTTTCTATAATAACTTTATTTCATTATTACTAGAGGTCTATTAATTAGATTTTAACAATTTCCTGCAGTTGAAGCTTTGGTCTTGAAATTCTTATCAGCATTTTCACTTCTCCTGCTCCATTTTAACTACCCTGCCCCCTTTTCACCCATTCTTCTGCCCTATTTTTTTTACCCATTTCTTTGCCCTCTTTTCACCTCGGCTCTAATTTTTAAGACCTGAAAAACGTTTCTTCATGTATGTTTCATATAAAATAATAAAAAATCCCGATGTTCATATTATATTTTTATTGATAAATGATGAGACTTAGCTAAGTTCAAGAGGTTTGTGATAAAAAGGAAATGAATGGAAAATTTCATTCAACTCACTAAAGTTTGACGTACACATAACTACTGTTTTTTTAAAGCTGGATAGTTAATTTGTTGTTAATTATAGACATAAATGACTAATGAACTCTAACGGTATTATATTCGCTGATTTGCCATTTAACAAAATAAAATTTGCATAATTAGGCATTTAAAAATAGAACACTTTATCCGTAATTATCAAAAATCTGGAACAAGTTTTTGTTTCGTGAAGGTTAAATGATATTAATACGATATTATTAATGTTAACTAGTTAAAAAGTTGAGAAACAAAAAATCTCTGTATTGAATATTATATATCATTTAATTTTTTGTATTGCATTGTTTTAGGAGCTGTTTAATATTTTTTTAATGAATCAATTTTATATTCATTTAAATAATTTAAGTATTAAAAGAACTGTTTTTATTCTAGTTTAAAATATTATTTTTTTATTTGAATAATTGACATTAGAATGGATTCATTTATTATTATTATTTATAGGGTTATTTATAACTTGTAAAATAAATCACTGTTAAAAACTGAAGTTTTTCATTATTTAATTATTTATAATTTTCCCTTTAGACCTCGCATTGTGCGTGGTCTTTTAATCTCCATTTTTTCTCTATAAATTCATATAAAGTTTTCATAAGGTTACATAAGAAAATATTTAAGAAAAACGTTATCAATTTATTAATTAAATGCACAGTAATCATTATTATTAATAATAATTTACACATATGTGGAGTGAAAAATAATTATTACTCTATATTTAATTAATAAATTCACGAATATTTTCTTATGTAACCTTATGAAAATCTTATATGAATTTATAAAGAAAAATAGAGATTTCGAAAACGTAAAAAAAATATGTTGACCTTTGAAAAAAAATGCATGAAAAATTCCGGTTGAGTTTGAAGTACAAAAAAAAATATATCTCAGCAGTTTCGTTAGTAAATTTTGAGCTGAACAAAAAGTTAAACTTTTTTGCATATGTATTAGTAGGATACACCAATTAATTATTCACTGTTACCACTTTCAGTGAACGCACTGTATTGTATATGTGCTTGACAAAAAGCGAGGACTTTTCTATTTTAATAAAATGTTTATAACGAGATTTACGTGAACTTAACATTGAAGCCGGAACACGACATATTACGGATGTAGGTGTGATCAACAATGATTAGTATTGTTAACTACCTTGTGAAACTTCAGCATCTTAATAAATTATTAATAAAGAGGTACTCTCACTTATTTGTCTCCAAACTATCTCGTATATTTATTCCTAAATTTTATCGATTTTAATTGATAAGTTTCATAAAATTTTTAGGAAAAAAGTATGCATATTGAAAGATTTGTATTTTGTACCTACCGTCGACTTTATTTTATTTTCGTCAGTTTTCGATAAAAAGTTAGATTCTGAAAAATTGATTTTTTAGCGTAACCTCTTCGAGGTTTTATAACAATATTTTGATAGGTCTATAAACCCTAGGTATACGGAATAGGCATGATGACAGATTTTGAAATCCCGTTCTATAGTGTAGTGTATTTAGGTACACGTCTACTATTTCCGAAAAAAAAACATTATTTTAGCAATAAATTAAATTTTAATGCAAATTATTACATTTCTATCTTTCTGTTTTGAAATAAGAGCGAAAACGGCCATAGGTGTCATGGCGTTCACTTGTGACGTCACGCCTAGGTGACAACTGACATTAGATTTTTGGGTGTAGAACTGTGGCGCAGAGGTATTTCACAGATAGGTATGTACATTTACTTAATGATATGATTTACCAAATATTAAACATTTAGTTTCTTAAAAGTAGGTACCTACTTAGTAGTAAAATAGTATGACTTTCTTTAGTTATAAGTTAACTAACCTCAAAAATAACCTACGAGTATGACATAAGTATTATAAAATATCACAAAACCACAAACAAACAACAAATCTACTAATTAAATGATTCATAAGTGAATGAACGGGACAAAAATTCAAGCGATACGGTGATTATTATTTGCTTCTCTACATGGGAATTTAGTATTTATTGAGCACCTCTTTTACTAGAGTCCTTCGCTTCAAGTGTTTCCATTTTTACTATACGGTACTATTTCGATAAAATTTCTTTAGTAAGGTCTACAAAATGAAAAGGATGTTCGGGTTTTAAAAATCCATCCTGTATAAAATTCCCATTACAAAAATACTTCAGTTGCCCATGACTTAACCGTGGCAACAATAATAGAAAAGACGCGCTTTACAGTTTTACATTGGTGTAAATTGTAAACCTTAATAAACATATCTTTTTTAATTAACACGTTTACCTTAAAGGCAAATGTTAATTACTAATAAAATTATTATTTATTGTTTTGCAAATGTGTTTGTATTATTTATTACAAAATGGACGCAAACTGAATACCAACTTTACTCTTGCAAATTTTTCTGGGGTTGTTTATATTGCAACAATCAAAGTTAAAAAGGCCGGTGTAGAATTACGTCACTAGATTTAAAATTATATTTTACTTGTTTACCTTCAAATCGCAGTTCATAATACGTGTGCTTGGTTTCGTGTTGCAGTGTATTAAAACTAGAGTTTAAAAAAACTCAAAAAAAACACTTTTTTATGGCAGTTTGGACTAAAAAATAAAAAATAATTTTTAAATCTAAAGATTTTGTTAAACTCCGATAGGAAATAGTTGGGGGACTTTCTATGGTTGTGGAACAATTTCTTTATATTTAAAAATTGTTTTTAATTTTTTTGTCCACATAGCTATGAAATCGTCTTTTTTCAATTTTTTTAAGCACTAATTTTAATTATAACCCTAAAAACCAATACTCAAATGACTCTGTTCATGGAAATTATTTATATATTTATAAATTATTGTGTTGCCGTGGGTTCTTAACACGTGTGCAAAATTTCAAGGTATTCAGACGTCTGGAAATGGGTAAAAATTAAATTGAAAGATTGCATTAGATAGATAAATACATGTGAAGTTAATAGAAGAGTGTTAAAAAACGTTGAAACGTTTGACACCATTGAGTTTGTTTTACAAAAGTGTAACTATGGATTGTATACCTAACGTACACTTTCCAGTGTAAATTGTGTTTTTTACACCACACCAATATACCAAACACACCTTTTAATAAACTAAAACAAAACAATGTTTTTTCGATAATGTAAAATTTTATTGTTGACACCAAAAAGATCGGATTGGGGTGGAATAGCTTTGAGTATTTCCGTAGTAATGAAAAACAAACATTGCCAACTCATGGATGTTCCAAAACTAGTCTTCTTGTTGCCAACAAAATTGTCGGCGAGCAAGAAGAGTAGAGACAAGCAGAACAAATGCATTCTCAGTATCTTCTAAATTCTAGCCATATACTTTCATTTTATACCGAGCATAGGAATAAACTCGCAACCAAACTATTAGGGTGCAAACATATACTTCTGTCTTTTTTTATGCCATAAGCACTGGCGTATCCAGAAGGGCAAAACAAGCACGGAGAACCCAGCTTAAAAATTTTAGGCCCTTTTTTAGGCCAAAAGCTGCAGGGTACGCCCATGTTAAAGTCATAGAAAAAGGAGAAGTTTTTGAAACAGAGATACTTTATTCGGATTGAATTCGGAGAAATCAGGGAATTACATCGAAGAAAGAGACGCTGATATATTCTCGATACGCTTTGTTGCGTACACTCACCGCACATTGAGTAGATAGGCAATGATTCATATAGGTTGTTATTAAATATATGATTCTAGCACAATCAAGGATCGACGCCATAATGTACGACGTATTTCGTCCTAAACCCGTCTTTTTTACTCAGTAAAAAAATATATGTATAAAGCAATGTAGAGGTTTTCAATTTGTCTACCTAATCCTGTTTTTCTCGATAATTTTTACAATTTGAAATTCAATAAAGCGTAATTTTTTAGGAGTTCATCACGTTCTACGAGAAACGGTTTATTAATAGTGGTTAAATTTTGGTAGTGGCAACCTAGTGTCAATAATCTTGAAGTGGGTCATAATAATATATCAGTGTAGTTATTCTCACTTTTCATCTAACAGTCCCACACACCCAATTTGCATACTAGCATTTTACAAGCAATATAATTTTTTAACCGTTCCATAATCAACAATATCTATTCTTTCTAACCTTGACAGAACTGTGTGCGATAAATCAAAATGAGAGAAATAGAAACAACATCTACCAATCCGCGTGCAGTATACCTATAATAAAATAAAACTTGATGATGTGGAAAATGACATGTAAGGGTTTAGTTTCCTTACAGAATTTTCGAAGTAAAACTTCTTTAGCCGCGATTTCAGAGTAATTCAGATCGGACGGAAGTAGCGTGTTTACGTAGTTTCCGCTGTTTAAAGGCATCGACTCACAGATGGCGACTTCAAAGCGCATCTGAAGAAACCACCTTGAACGAAAGATAAAACGTAGTTACGGACGCAAATCAATAAGTATAGCCAAAGTAATTGAATTTACGGAGGGATTTAATTTGTGAGTGAATATTTCCCAAAAAGTGAGAGTGGTAAAAACAAATTAAAATAAGTTTTACTTAAAGGTTCCATATACTCGTTTTTTTATGAATGTATAGGCATATAGCGGAGAAAAGAACTGTGATTATATTGGTCTTAAAAAATAATTGCGATAGCCGTCCTATGCTGTTCGTGTACCTGTCAATAAAATATACAGTGTAAACTCCATTTAACGTACCTCGATATAACGCATACTACTTAAAACGTTGAAAGTATTAACTCTAGTTGGTTTACCTTGTTGCTCATACAATGATACATTCTAAATAACGACATACCCACTCTAAATAACGACAACAATACGTCATCATTAAGCTATAAACAGTACTTGTTTGTTATTTTGTTGCGCTTTGTTGTCGGCATCATGCGTAGATACTAAAGATTCTAAGAAATTCGTTCTTTTGTTTGTTGGGACTATCTTTCATTTGTTTAGCTCAGCTGCTTATCGATAAGTTATAATAACATAGCTGCCCACAAACTTGCAAACTGTGAACATGGCGAGTAAAAGAACATCTTTGTGTACAATATGCGCCATGGATCTAAAAAGTTTGAAAGTTAGTCACAAACAGCGTCGCAAATGCACATTTTAGAGCCGTTGAGACTCCCACCACCTCCCAGCTACCTGCATGGAACGTGCGCTCGTCGGTGATTAGCCGTGATCGCTCGTTGCGTTTGTCACTTTTCGCTTTCTTGCTAGTACAGTTGAATACGCTATTGTTAAGTTGTTATTGTTATTTTAGTTTTGTTGAGCTGCGAGTTTGTAGTTTTTCAACAGACTGTACAAGCGCAAGCCCGCATTTACATCTAACTTCCGAGCCTCTTAGATTATTGACGAAAAAAATGTATTATTTCTTATTTCCGTTTAACGACAACTCTCAATAACGCCGCAAACTGCACAGTCCCTTGAGTGTCGCAATGTAAAGCTTACACCGCACTATGTTAAATTTAAGTAGTCTTAGCATTTGTAGTTTAAATATAGAATGTTCTATTCCAGATCATACATAAATTTCGTATTTCGTTTTCGAGATAATGTTATAACAAAAACGAGTTACAATTAGTACCTACTAACTTTAAGCACTCTTCACTTTGTTATATTTCATGAAAAATAAATTAAAAATACAGTCGTACTTCTATTTAACAAGCTCTAAACAACGACACCCCATATGCCAAGGTAAAATCATTTTCATTTGCAACCTTCCTTTCACCCCCCTCAGAATAAAATTCTCAACATTTTAAACATGATTTTCAATTTTATGTTTACGAGTTAGAAGCTTTTGACAGATAGGCAGACAGAGTTGCCACTACTAGGGTTCCGTATATAGAATTTTTGGATATGAACTTTCATCACCATTAGGTATTTTATTTTTGTCCTATAATTATGCATAAACGTGATTTCTTTTGAAAAACAGCGCCACACTATGCCATCTTGTGGACGTTAAAGCAACACACGCTATATTAAAGAGTTTACGGCAATGGTAGCGCCATCTGTTGAACGTAACAGCAACACACGCAATACTTAACAATAATAAAAAACTCGGGTCGCAGTGCCAAACCCTGCCGACAATATAGTGTATTTGCTTACACTGGCAGTGGTGCTTTATTATGTGAACTTAACCCTTTTGGTTTTGGACAAAATAAAAATTTTAACTTAATACATCCCTTAAAATAATATTTTTTTTCTTAATTTCAATATTACTATCAATTTACCAAATTAAATTCACCCTGCACTAAGTAAATCAATATCTACAAATTAATGTTTTCATAAAATTTTTAAGTCCGGTCCTGTCGGGCCGATTTTAATAAAATTTTGGTAGCATATTTTAATCATTACTAAAGGGTTAAATTTCAATTTTGAAACGATTCGAAAAAATTTTTCGGTATTTTTGGGCCCAAAAATATTTTTCAACCCCTAAATCCGACCCTTAAAGTGGCCCGATTGGGCCCATTTTAAATAGGCTTCGTGCGGTGATGGATTTTAACATGTGGTCCAAATTTCATTAAAATCAATTAACTCCTTCGAAAGTTATTGCCCGTACCTATATATATATATATATATATATATATATATAATTAAATATATATATATATACATATATAAACATACTTTTCCAAAAATGGTGCCAAAGTGTTTAGGAGGCTATGAAACGTCGAGAAATTTTGGTCCGACCCCTAGGTCCCGCCATCCGACCGACGCCAATAGTGTAAGTGCCTTATGGCAAATACACTAATAAAAAATATTGTATACTCACAAGCATTGTGAAATTAAACATATTAGAAACGTGTGTTCTGTACTTTATTATTCTAATCTATATTTCGAGAAAATAAACTAATCTAATCAGTAATCAGTACCTACAATAATTAAAAGTTTATTGATTTTTTTAAGATATCACGCGTCTTATTTTCATCCATTCAACAACAGGCGTTGCAGAATAATAATAAATTGTTTATTTTTTTTATTGAAAAAAAATATGTAAAATAATGGATCATGGTCGTACACTTGTCTGTTATACAGTTTGTTAGTATTGTTATCTATTGTTCTCCATCTTGATGCGCTAGTAACCTAATAATTAATAATAAAAATGATCTGCTAATAGAAAATCGAATAAATCCCAGCAGGTGATAAAAAGATTCGTAATAATTACATCTTATTATCGTCCCTCGAACACAGTTAATTTTCAGTTGATGCAGATGTAACAAACACGCGAACAACTGACTAGACTTCAAGGGTTTCTAGATCTAGTTGTCAGGAGATTAAAGGACATTTTAAAATTTTTATACAAAAAAACACATAAACTTACGGGAGAAGTGAAACGTCTTTAGAGTCATGAACTCGTTTCATTGCGTAATCCATTTTCCGTTAAGCCTAGGATACACACATGACAATCATCGCCCAATATCGTTCAACAACGATTATGCGACCGCTTCACCAGTAACAATGATCGTCAAATGTTCAAGGCTGGAATGTATTGGTCCAATACCTTCCAGCCAATACTATTGGAGTGTTGGAGAACGACAAAATTACTGACCAGGCTGTAAGATTGAAGATGTTTTAATAACATCAATGAAATAACATGCGTAATGACACAAAAAGTACTATAATTCCAATAAACGAATTTTGAGAATACGTGATTTCTAATTTAGTATTTAAATACTAATACAAAAGACATATTTTTGTATTTTGTATTTGAAATAGAAAACCAAGATCTAATTTGCATTTTTAAACGGTTTCATTTAAGGTAGTACGACCACCAAGGCAATTATAAATAAAAGGCTTGATTTTTTTTTATATGAAATTTTGGAATAAGTATAAACAAATTCTGAAAATTTTAGGGGGGGTTGCCCGATTATTTAAATAAATAAATGACTTCAAAAGTAGGCATATTTAACATTGGCTTTATGGTAAAACGGTAGATGGGTGATATGTTTTCATTGATTTCTCCAAAACTAGTCGGTGGAATCTTTTTAATTAGTCGGGCACAATGGTTTTTTTTGTTTTCAATAATTTATTAAGATTTTAGCTTTAATTTAAATAGTTTTTTTTTTAAATTTCCACCGACTAGTTTTGGCGAAATCAATGAAAACATAATATCATCCATCTACCGAAATATAAAAAAAAATCAAGCCTTCTATTTAAAATTGCCTTGGTACTCGCACTACCTTAAGGAGGTTGAGGCGCTAATAAAATTCAAGAATTTTATTTTGTAGTAATAAAATGACATTTATTAGATTTTATAATTATTTTAACGAAAAAGTTTTTATTTTTAACAATTGAATTTTATTAACAAGTTGCTGATGAAGTCATAATTAAACGACGAAACGTCCAATTTAATAAAATCAAATTCAAGTTAATCAACTTTTCCAACTTCCTACGATTTATTTAACTAATATTATACTATACTATGGTAGGTAACGAATAATGAAACATTACCCAGGTAATTTTTCAGTTATCCTTTATAAACAGTTGCATATTCAAAAAATTCAGTATATGTCTGTATTCCTGAAGATGGACTGATTGTCCGAAACGATCGTCGAGAGAGAAGAATTAATATTTTGTAGAATATTCAAGTGTGTTTTTATTATATTTTGCTATTTCAATGAAGTAATAACTAATAATAACAAAAATATTGATTGACGCATATAGCTTTTGTAGCTGAGGGCGTCTTTTAATAATAAAAGTAATTTGCTTGCTCAAACTATTCCTGTAAACCTTTTATTAATTTGGTGGGCAAAAATATTAACAATTTTAATATATTGACACAGATGTGTTTAGAATGTGTACAGATTCCGCCTGTCATTGACGCAAGCACACATACACTCGTGTATTATTTGTAGCGAGTACTTTTGTTATTTTATATCAAAAATATATACAATAAATCGTGACACCTCGAATATGAAAATCAGTCCAGTGGATTTGACCTTACGCAGTGCCGGATTAACCTATAAGCAAAGTAAGCAATTGCTTAGTAGTTCAGTTAACGAAGACCCGAAATTGGCAAATAAATGCAAAAAATTGTATAGTCTGGATTATTATTTTTTATAATAGGGTTGACCCCCAGGTATAACATACCAAAAGTCCCCAGCCAGGGGCCGCTTGCTTTAGGCGGGGGGGGGGGGGGATAAGTCCCATATTTTAGTTTTTCCTAAATATTTCAAAAACTAAGCGTCGTGGGAAAAAAAACCTTAAAACGTAATGAAGCTTATTAAATTTCTTACAAAATGATATATTAATTGTATAACTTTAAAGAATAGCTTCTGTTGCTACATTGTTGAAACACCCATTGTTACATGTCTATATTAGAAAAAATTATTTTTCAAACAATGTCACCATCGGGATACGAACCCCGAATCTCGATGGTGACATTGTTTGAGAAATAATTTTTTCTAATATAGACATGTAACAATGGGCGTTTCAACAATGTAGCAACAGAAGCTATTCTTTAAAGTTATTAAATAGTAGTACGCACTATGCCGTATTAAAATTCACATTTGTTATCAATTTATGACAAATACAAAAGAAAATGCAAGAGATATAAATGTGATACAAACTGAAAACAAAGTATTATTGCCTTAGAAAATTAATGTTTATTATTCCGTTGAGCTATACTTATAGATGAAGATTCTTCCTTACATTCAACCCAATATACCATTAATTATCTTTTGGTTCATCTTGAAATTAGGGATGTTACGGAGGTGGTTTTATCGGAACCGAAGTCGGAGTCGGAGTTTTTAAATTTGGTTTTTCGGAGTCGGAACCGGAATCGGAGTCGGAGATGGTGGCAGAAGAAAGATGTGTTAAGGACAGGCAATAAAATAATATAGTTCAAACACTACAAACATTAAGCAGTCAGCCTCTTTAATTTCAATTAAAAAATAATAAATATAGGTGTCACAAATAAAAATAATCAAATTTTTATAACAGTTAGCAAATTACCTAAATCAAATTAATTGACTCCAGAAGTAGCAAATTATATTTATTAAACAGTAGCTATTAAATAAACTTTCTCTTTATTTCTAAATAAACTTGACCATAAATTTTTTTTTTGACATTTTCACCTCCCGTATCTCCCTTATTAATAAATCTAAAAAAAAATTATACGGCATTTTGTAGAAAATTTAATCATTTAAATTTAATTATTTTTTATAAAAGGTTCTCTTTTCTAAAACGCATGGTTTTTTAGAGAATCGCGAAGAACCAAAAAATGAGACCTATTTGCTCCCCTCCCGCCCAAATCAAGTGCCCCCCCGCTGGGGACTTTTAATATGTTATACCTGGGTATCACCCCTATCATTTGAAATAATAACCCAGACTACACAATTTATTGTTTTTATTTTTCCTTCGTTGACTGGATTATAGGGCATCACGTCTCAGGGGGCACCAAGAAGCACAACTCAGAAACGAAAAGTACCTCACTAAACCGTGTCAAAATTTTTTCTTTCTGTCATGTTCTCAAAAATTTGATCTACTGATATGTCTTTAGAAGTATAAAAGTTAAAAATCAATAATAATTTATTTTTGAAAGTGAAAACGAAAAAAACATTATTTCTTAAGAGTTCAATTTGAAAGTTTCGAAACTTTTTTTCTATTAATTGTATAAAAATGTCTAAGATCCGATTTTATAGACAGCCAAATTTTCAATGAGAGCATTGATTGTAAAAATCATTTTTTTTCCTAAAAGTCTACGCTTTTTAACTTTTTTCTATCAATTTCATTTCTTTTTTATTAAACATATTAGAGATGAGCCCCCATAAGCAAGAAATGCTTAGGGCATGAAGGCATCTTAATCCGGCACTAACCTTACGGGATAATAAACGCACATAATATTTTTCAGCCTTTTTTAATTTTTTTATATTATAACCTATTTATATAAAATATATTGGTCTGAGAAAAATTGGTCGACAATTTTATTTATCTGAATAACCTATTTATTATACAAAAATCATAAAGCGTATATATTTTTAGAATTTCGACAAACTTTCCATTCATTTGATATCTCACTCGATTGATTTGAAAAAAAATTGTTGACCATTCTACCTTACGGCTGCCATTTTTAATTCTAAAATATATATCTGATAGTTTTGAATACACACGTGATAGGGTCAAATCGAATGACATCTCGATTACCATCATTACATATTATTAATCTTTTCCTTTACTAAGAGAGTTTCCTTATCGCATAATTATAGTAAATTATAATTATAATATAATTCAATCTTATGTGTCTTTCAGATATAATGCTAACATGCTAATCTTGTTAGTAGTCAGTAGGGACGTTATAATAATGTATTAAATTTTTTTAATCAATTTTAAGAATTCGATAGTAAAATAATTAACAAACATAATCACGGTAGACCTAAACAGCTTACCACCGAGGTACCTTTCGACACATAGACATACTCGTCCTTCTTCATCATCAGGGCAGAAAATATTGTATTGTTATTATAACTGCGTTTGTGTACAAAGTTTCAAGTCGATCGGACATATTGTGGAAGTGAGTTAAAATTGAATTACCTTTTACCCGTGATTTTTACAAAACGCTCATAAAAGAATTTATTTATTTTTAAGCGAGAAAATCGTGCTCGTTTGGAGGTAGTATTGTTTTCTAATAAAGATGCAAACGGAAGTTAATGTTACATTGCCGCCCTGTTCGAGTAAATCTATTAATGCAACTTTTTTAAAAAAACAATATTAACAAATATGACGGCTTTGATGGATCCACCTTTCTTTTGTGATAACTTAAACTAATTAATGCACAGCTAACTCCATCAATTACTCCAGATTTAAGTGTCCTGCAGACCCTGCAGTAAAAAACTTACATATAACAGCCATTCATTCGATGGTGAAAACATCAGGTAATGTAGGTAAGAGCAAATTTGAGTTGAAATATGTATGAATTAATAATAATTTCAACTCAATGTGTACTCAGAAGAACATAAAAGCATAGCGTGTGCCATTTAATTTGCTATGGATTTTGTGAACTCGTTATCTAAGAAAAGTTACGCGTGTCGAAAAAGTGTAATTTTTAACTTCGGAAGCGACTTCTAAATTTTTGAGATATCGATGTGCTACAAAAAGTTTGCTTTTGGGAGTTTTTTCTTTATGAAAATATATATTATATACTTTGAATTAAAAAATCTATAAAGAACATGTCAAATACGTATTTTTTTCTAAATTATCAAGCTACCACTTTAGTCAAAACGAAATGTAAAAATGTAAATATTCTGTCGACTGAAATATTATTGAACTTAATTTGTGAAAACACTATAAAAAAAATATAAATGCAAATAATACTGAAATATTTATATAAATACCTCAGATATTAATAACGACCTGTCTTATAGAAAAAGTACGCGCAAATTCGTATCTCGATTAGCTTGGAAGTTATGGCGGTTTAAAATGTATAAAAAATTAAACAATTATAATTGGCTATATCTCCAAAACTAAAAGATACAGGGTTGCGGATAGTCGGAATCGATTCAGAATGACTTTTTCTGTAAGTATGTTTAATATCAAACTAAACAGAGTGAATTTATTTTTCAAATTTTTTTCATTTTTTCCGTTTTTAAGTAAACTTAGAAATATGTGAGATAGTTTACAAACGACTTACAACTGAGGTTATTCTTATAGAAAAAATCTCGCTGAATCGATTCCGACCACTCCCACCTCTGAATAGTATTAGTCGTTTAGAAGCTATGGCGTTTTTAAGTTTTTCTCAAAAAATGATAATAAATGTTCATATTTCACATCGTTCGTGGAAATCGGTTCAGGGGTCTAGGAGGAGATAGCCGTACAAAAAAAAAAACTGCTGGCCTACATAGATAACAAAACCGTGATTGTTTGGAAGCAGTGGTGCCTTCTACTGAACACGCAAAGGCAAGTTAATGTCGCATTACAAAACCGTGTCCGTTTGAAGGCAGTACTGCTTTATACCAAATACGCAAACGTGACATGATCTGTCGATACTAGGTTGGTAAATAAATTCAAAACTTACATTTATAACAGTGTGTTTCATGTCAGCTCGGCTGTAAAAGTATAATCATTGGACTCTGAAATGAAATAAAAAATATCGTCAGGAAATTTGGAAACAACAATTTTTTAAGAATCTATTACAGCATTGAACAGGCCTTAAAATGCCAGAAATAATATCATGTGACAGGAAATTTACTACGTAATATAAAAACCTGTCGAATACTTAAATCAGCAATATTTTGAGTTTAATGGATTTTTAGAAAAGAACAAATTAGTGTTAAGTGTTAATAATTGGTAAAAATTTGTACAGTACTAAGAAATCATAAAATAGAAAAACATTGTTGATAATAAATAGTCATATTAAGTGATAAAATATTTATAAGAATTAAAAAACAACGGATGGAATATGACATTGACTGAATTACCAATTTTTTTTATAGGTATACCGTGTGTTCAATAATATACTGTTTTATACAACCACTTCAAGTAGGGGTAAATGAGCCTGCAGGGATTTTGGGAGTTTTCTCGATAGGCCGGAACCCGCTGAGGCCGGTAGGCCGATTGCCTATATTAGTTTATATGCTTTTTGTTTACTAGAAATATTTTGTTTTTATTTTTTGATAAATATAATTCTAATGTAAAATTAAAAATGCGTTTTTTTTGTCTTTGTTATAAGAGCTCTCATACCGTAAGCTATAATTTTTGTGGCGTCGAATAGAGAGTGTCGAACGTTCACTTTGTACAGAGCGGCAAAAACTAGCGCTGGACCTCTGTATGAAAAAAAAAACTCCGGGTCGCAGTGCCAAACCCTGCTGACAATATAGTGTATTTGCTTTTATAGGTAGTGTGACTCTATTGTATGAACTTGCCTTTGATTTTAGACAAAATAAAAAAAATTATTCCTTAATACAACCCTTAAAACAGCATTTCAATACTACCGACGTATAAATTCAACATCTGTACCAAACTATACACACCATTCAGTATGTAAATCTATATCAGTAAACTTGTGTTTTCATAAAATTTGTAAGTCCGGTCCTGTCGGGCCGATTTTTTCAAAATTGTAGCAGCACATTTTAATAATTACTAAAGGGTTAAATTTCAAATTTGAAACGATTCCGAAAATTTTTTCGGTATTTTTGGGCCCGAAAAATTTTTAAACCCTTAAATACCACCCTTAACATGGCCCGATTGGGCCCATTTTTAATAGGCTTCGTGCGGTGATTGATTCCAACATGTGGACCAAATTTCGTTTAAATTAATTCATTTCCAAAAATGTTGCCAAACTTTTTAGGAGGCTATGAAACGTCGAGAAATTTTGGTCCGACCCCTAGGTCCCGCCATCCCACCGACGCCAATAGTGTAAGTACCTTATGGCAAATACACTAATGACGGAATTGGAATCTTAACTTCTTATGTCCACGGTGGACACTAATTATGTGTACGGTGACACAAGTATGTTCCAAGCAGCCAACAAACGGACACGAAACCGTCACCGTCATGTGCAGATAGCTAAAACGTGTTCCACAACCAATACAAACAGTTTCATTTTAGCAACTGCGCATGCGGGTGACGGTTTCGTGTCCGTTTACTGGCTGCTTGGAACATAGTCAAACTTACAGTTATGTTCACTGTGGACACAGTTGACTCGTATGACTGTTTGAACTTGTTTTAAGCATAATGTCACAACTCAGCAGTTGTTTTCGAATAGTTCGAATCGTATCGCAATTGAAAAACAACTTCTGACAAGTTTTGTGTTTATAGTTTAAAGTAAACGTACAGAAAAAGTTACTTCGTCCGATTTCCTGATGATTATCCGAGAACAGATCTGCTAACTGACTTTTTTGTAAAAATGTCAACCAAATCGGTTCAGTGGTTCACTAATTAAGTGATCGAACTTTTCTTTATAATCACGAATTACATATTATAACTAAAAAAATCTGATCAGATATTTTTAAAATCCCAATATTTTATTATTTTTTATTTTAACAATTTTAAATTAATCGTCCAGTGGTTTTGTAGATAAATTGTAAGTTGTCATTTTTTTTCTCTGTGACAGCGGTAATTGTGCATGCTTTGAGATACCTTCTCACCACATCTGCATCTCATATAACAAGCTGCCAATTTTTTTTAATCAGAAACGTATTCTTTATGATATCCTGTTAATTATTACAATATGGAAAGTCTGGCACATTAGCGTAACAAAAACGATTAATTATTTATTAATTAATATTAACTTTTGAAAGTATTCTGGTATTGTGCATTTTTGATTTAAATGGAGTGTACACTCCAATCTATATATCTAAATAAAGATGTAAATGTTCGTTTGTTCAAGTTCTTTACCGATTGCTTTGAAATTTTGACACAACGTTACATTCCAATACGCTTGTGTTTTATACACCTTTTATATAGATGTCACCACTGTGACTGCAGGTGAAAACATGCTTTTTTGATTTTATTTGAAAAACAGCGCCTTGGACAATAAAGTAACACACGCTATACTAAATATGTTATGGAAATGGGGGCGCTATCTGTTAAGGCCGCTGCACACGAGGCTAGAAAAGCTGCTAGTTTCTTTGCTATTTGCCTACTAGTTTTCTAGCGCTGGTTTTCTTGATTGCTGTTAAGTGCTCGCTTCACACGAGACTACTTTTCAAGCTTGTTTTGTAGATAGATCTAGTGCGCACGCAGTGACAGTCGAATATAAATACAGAGCAAAACGTGTCTGTTGTCTGATTCTGAGCAGAATGACGCCATGTTGGTTTGTGGGCATTTGTTCAAATCGCCAACGTGACAAGATACCGCTTCCTGATTGGTTCTTGCTCATACCTAGCATTGGACCTAGCAAGGAAAGTAGCCTCTGTTCTAATTTTAAAACCTATCATATAAGTTAGCAGACGGTCCCGCAGTCGCGTCATTTCCAGCTTCGTACCCAGCTTATCGGCCAGCAGAATTCCAAGCAGTGTTTCTAGCCTCGTGTGCAGCGACCTTTAGACGTAATAGAAACACACGCAATACTAAACATTGCTCATGCCGGATAGCGTGCTTCGTGAGAGCCGGTGTCACAATTGTGCGGTTTAGATCTAGAATTGGATTGCTCCTCACATGGACAATTATATGTTGCGTGTTCTAGAATCGGCAAACCAAACAATCTTTGATTTTGTACAGACAACGGAACAATTTTGTATATCCCCAAGCATTGTTAAATTAAGCATATATTAGAAACCTGTGAAGTAATTATTGTACCAAGTTTAGGAAATACCTCGTTTCGACGCTACTGACGATAAATCATAAATTACTGTCGTCACTAAGTAATTCTTTATAAATGTTATTAATAATTTCTGTTTCTTAACAATATCTACAAAGATTAGGTGGGGTGAGAGTAAACAAAACATTATTTAAATGTGATCCTACACAAACAAATCTCAGTTTGGCGTTTGCTTCTGTAGACTTGTTTTTATTTATTTTTGTGAAAAGTGTCTAAATTTGTATAATTTTTGGTAAGTTACTAATAATTGTTATTTTTTATCAAAGGATTATAACTAGTCGTTGAATAAGTGAATTTTTAAAAATTGTGAATAAGTAAGTGGAATTTTAACAATTTTATGGAATTCGGATTGAAATCTATACAAATATTATAAAAAGAGAGTGCGAATTTTGTGAGTTTGTATATATATGTGGAAGCTAATCTCCGAAACTACTTATCCGATTTTAAAAATTTTTTCACCAATATTTAGAATGGACTTTAAGGATGGCTATATATTATTGAGTTAAAATAAAAGCGCTTTTCTTGGAGACCAATAATTCTGCAACGTCAGTCGACGAAAAAACGGCGATAATCTAGAAATTCGGGCGACCGCGACGCCGAACCGGACCACTAGTATTCTAATAATTACCTATATTAAATCTACATTCTCTTAGGATAAAAAAATGATTCATAAAAGTGTCGCAATATTTTTCAATCCTCGAACCAATCCACTTATTGCTTCGAGGGTTGAAAAATATTGCGACAAGTTTATGAATCTATTATTTATCCTAATATAAGCATGTAGATTTTATATATTTTATGCTTCCCAGTACACTAGAAAGTAATTGTAATGGGCCCGAAAATCGAAATGAAAAATTTTAACAAATTTTCATATTTGAAGGTCACTACACTATTTTAAAACTATTTTTGAAAAATCATCTCTCTCTCATTCTGTCTGTGTGTGTGTGTGTGTGTGTTCGTGCGTGTACATACTATAGTGTGAGATAAAATAATACAGAGTTTGTCTTTTGACTACAATTTGCAATACTTACAATTCAGAAATAAATGTACTTACATATCATTAGTCATTAAGTAATTTGAAACTGCGGAAATAGCGTGCAATACACGTAACGTTATAAAAAAATAAAGATTTATCGAAATCTGGAAAAAGATATTCTTTTAAACAGCTTTTTGAATGCCGGTTTATGTCTACATTGTAGGCATGCTTTAGAGTCTAGACTCGAGATCATTTTGTGCATTTAAGATTCTATTTTTACATACATATATCATCAACCTAAGGCCACGAAGCTAAACGATAATTAGATACTTTTATGCTAGTAATTCGGAAAAACCACAGTTTTTTCATTCAATAAACAGTACGGAACAATAAGCAAACAGTTTTCGGAAGATTAAATGAGGGATTTTCCAAATTCAAACTGTCTTATATTAACCATTCTGAACAGTTTAACAATAGAATACGAGCTGTCAATATTTCTGTACACTTGTATACCCCCCCCCCTACACAAAAATGTAAAAATAAAGTAGTAATTAATTCTCAGTAGGCATTAACACATAATCAGTGGTGTAACAAAATGAGATCTGCTTCTTTCGTTTCTAAACAATGATATTATATGTCATATGTACAGAATACAATCCCGAGTATATTTTTCAATCCCGGGATCCCGGGACTATCCTGGAATTAGACTATTTGGTTTCTAATTGGGCTCAAATGAAAAAAATTTGGGTTATTTCTTAATAAATGTTTTTAATATCGTTGCACAACACAAAAAACAATATAGTAAGAAAAGAAATTAGACAAAAAAAAAACTATTGCAAGAAATCAAAAAGACAACAAAAAAAAATATTTAGAATTTCGAAAATACAATCGCAGAAATATCAAAGCATCCAATGTTTGACTTCCAAGCCTGCTTCGTAGTTTATTGCCAACATAAGCAGCAGCTGAAAACACTCGCTCAGGTTGGAGGAATAGACAATAGATACTTATATGCTGTTTCTAAATGATATCCACGAGCTCCTCCATTTTAAAACAGGCTTATTTCACGTCTAATACTATTTGCCAACCCCGATTCATTTTGTACTTGTACTTCAGGATATGGAGATTTCATATTCTTACATATCGTACCGCGTATTTAAGGATTGTTTTTTGTCTTTATGTAGTAAATAATATTAATATAATCTAGGCAAGGTAATTGTCAAGGCGCAACGGATTACGGAATGCAAACTAGATCTGTGTGTGCCAATCCCGAAAATCCCGAGATTAGCCAAGTAAGATCCCGGGATTTTCGAGGCCAGAAAACGGCCGGGATCCCGAGATTCGGGATCCCGGGATTGTATTCTCTACTCATATGTTAACGCGTTTTAACTAATTTACTTTGTCTACGTCCAATTTCACACTTTTGTATGTCATACTATTAAAATCATTTTTCATAACAATTCGGTCATTTATTGTTATTTCTCGTTGATATGTATACAAAAATTATTACAATTCTTTCCGTAAAAAATTAAGACCTTTTGTTTTCTGCATATTACCTATCAGAAGAAGGATTTTATTTCATTAATAATCAATAGTGTCCGACCGAAAACCGAATTTCGGTTTCAGTCTCAGTTTTTCGTGGGAAAAATATAATCATAGTCTTTATTTTTTTTTATTTAAAATTAATCACATATTAATCATTCAGCCTCTGATATCTTAACTAGTCATTAACTTATCATATCATATTACCCCCCTTATTTCAAAAAGCACAAATAAATATACATTTTTTTAATATTATGAAATAAAATAAAAGCTAAAAATAACGGTTTCCTAATAATAAATATGTTTAGGTAGGTACACACAACAAAAAAAAAGAAAACACTATTACATCTTAAGAACAAAATTATTTCTTCTACTTTGGTCATTTTGTATGGTACTCTTGACGAACTACAATAAAATTAAAATTAATACCTAACTACCAAATACAACAACTAAATAAATATTTTTTATGCAAATAATACTTTAATCGAAAGTATAAAAAAAAAGAATTTTCTCTCAAACTAAAAAAAAAAAATAAAAACGCGGAGCTCGGAGGCAGAAAACTTCGTCGCTCGCAGCTGCATCGCATTTCATCGCGAAACATCCCGAATGTAGTTTCTGTTTCGACCGGATGGGCAGCCGAAACCAGTTTTTTTGCCGAAACCGAAATTTCAGTCGGACACAAATAAAATCAATTAATGTAATTTTCTTGAAAAAAATGAACATAACTTTCGATAAAACAAATGTCAAATAGATAAACACACAGAACAATAATAGTACTGTGAGATAAACATAACAACTTTGTAATTAACATATTTTGATATCTTATTCGACTTTTGGTTTCCTCTCACATTATTGTACAAAATAACGTGTAGATTGTTTCTTCCAGTTTTAAATATAAAGCAAAATGACACCCAAAGTCATTTTGTTGGGAGCTGTCTTGGTCCTTATTGCAACATCTGAGGCTCGTCATGTTAGGATAGTCAGAGCCCCTTATCCTTCAGAAAGTCAAGATGCTGGATCACCAGAGGTTACTTCAGTAAGTTGAACATCAAATAAATAATATAAACAAGAAGAACTGTAATGCTAATTTAATATGTGTTTTTTTCAGGAAACTACTTCCTCTTCTGCTCTGAAACCTAACATAAGGAGTATGAACGTTATAACCAACGTGAAAAGTCGTTACTCCACGACAGTTGTTTCGAGCAGAGTGGCGAATCCAGCAAACTTCTCACAGGAAGTTGTCTTTTCAGTTATTATTCCAGATGCTGCGTTTATTTCTGAATTTTTGATGTAAGTAATTTTACTAGAAGCTTTATCAAAAAGAGATCAAGTATGCTAAAAAAGTGGATTCGTATTAGTTCATTTCTTTTTAAATAAAAATGTTATAAAATATTTCTTAATGATCCACATTTTTAGGGAAATTGAAGGTAAAGTATACAAAGCGTCCGTGAAGGAAAAAGAAGTAGCAAAACAAGAATACCAACGTGCTGTTTCTCAAGGAGTTGCTGCCGCTACTGTAGCCGTTAGGTTAGCATCTTTAAATCAACTTTGTATTCAAAATTAAATTAGTAAAACGTTTTTGTTACAATATTTGTGTGTGAATTTTTAGTGCCCGTGATTCAAATCGGTTCACTGTGAACGTAAACGTCGAGCCACTTAGCAAGGCGACATTTAATTTGACCTACGAAGAACTCCTGATCAGGGATCTTGATGTTTACAATTTAAAAGTCAATTTACATCCTGGGCAAATTGTTGACGATTTATCTGTGGACGTTTTTATCGATGAATTGAAACCGATCAAAGTCATCCGAACACCAAAAATGTCTCAAGGCAATGATATTCCTGCTGATGAGAGTACGGAAAGTAAGTTTCAATATACTAACAACTTCGTGTAGTATCTTTTAGAATTGCTTTATAGTAACTATTTTCTATAGGTAATTCTTTTGCTACGATTGAATACACAAACGAACAGAAAACTTCGGCACATGTGAAATTTTCACCAACTAAAAAGCAACAGAAGGAAATTGCCAGAATGCTAAAAAATGATGATGATATAATGTCTGGGCAATTTGTTGTTCAATATGATGTTAAAAGAGATCCTCAGGGTGGAGAAGTTGTTGTAAGTACTCATGTTCCAAAAGTGAAATACAAATTTTAATAAAATCTTTTTTTTTCAAATTTTGAACCGAAATTCACTCCACACAAAAAAATATTCGAACGGTTTTATGTTTTGACTATGAGTGCTAAATTTATATTTTCAGATATATGATGGCTATTTTGTTCACTTCTTTGCTCCTGAAGACTTGGAACCTTTAAACAAACATGTAATTTTTGTCCTGGATGTCAGTGGAAGTATGAGCTGGGGAAATAAGATTAATCAACTTAAACAAGCAATGGATACCATACTGAGTGACTTGAAACCCGGAGATTATTTCAGTATTATCGAATTTAGTAGCAGGGTCAAGGTTTGTAATTATAAACGGTCAACAAAAAATATTTATTTCATTATCATATAAAATATGAGTGATCATTAGACTGGCAGACACATTGGCGTACATGTATAAATTCTTACCTTTATTCTCTCTTCGTTTAGTACCGCTCCAGCTGTTTCAAATTAGCCGCCCCCTCCCCAATCAATTTTTTTTATTCTGTATAGAAGGTACTGGAAACACGTGTCAAAAAAACTATATACATTTTTATGATGATTTCAACTTTGACAGCCAATAACGTGTCATTTTTGAAAGTTATCTAGATGGAACAAAAAGTCTGATTTACAACGTTATTTGCTTTATGAACATAATAGATACATATTATATATTATTAATAGATACATATTATGTATCTATTGTCAATTTAAAATTCGATAAATTAGCATGCGAACTTTGGACTCAAAAAGAACATTGAAAAATAATTGTGGCATGTAATTTGTAGGGAACTCTACAATTTTCGTAGTATGATATTTTTTCGTCCCAGTAACGGTATAGAAAATAAAACAAGTCCACAGTATTCCAATTATTTCTTCTATTTGGCTCTTTTTCATCTAATGTACTTGCACGATTATAGAGATATTAATTTGTATTTTATTTATAGGTTTGGAATTTAGAAAATACAGACGGACGAGCACATTCATATGGAGACTATGTTTACATTGATGCCAATAATATAGAATTGTTGCCAAAAGCATATGCTGCTAACACTGATAAAATTCGTAAAGCCAAAGAGCTTGTTAATTACATGGATGCTGGCGGAGGTTTGTTAGATCAATTCATATTTTCATTTTATTAGTATTATTACCAATAATACATTTTCAATTTATTAAAACCTGGGAGTTGAGTGTTTGTATTAGACGAGTCGTGGAAACATTACATAATAACGGCATCTCTACGAGTTCGGTTATCCTCAATTCCAATGCTAATTAAATAGATAATGTGTTTCAGGAACTAATATCTATGACGCCTTGAAAATAGCTCTGAAGATATGTAAAAAAGGCATTGAATTCAATGAAACAGCAGTTGTTGAAGGATCAGATCAACAAAGTGTACCAAACGTTGAGCCGATGATCGTCTTTTTAACTGACGGTGATCCTACTGTTGGTAACACAAATCTTCAAGCTATACAAATAATGGTATCGGAAGAAAATAGTAATGAAAGTACTGACAAGCTGGCTGCTTTGTATACCTTAGCTTTTGGCGAGGATGCTGATCGAAATTTCTTGAAAAAACTGTCACTGAAGAATGCTGGATTTATGAGACACATTTACGAAGCAGCCGACGCTGCCAATCAGTTACAACATTTTTATAAACAAATTTCGTCACCGCTGTTAAAAAATGTTCAATTTGTGTATCCTACAGATCAGGTTATTATCAGAGTATTTTTTAAATTATTCCTAACATTCTGATGAAAGTCCCAGCCGAATTGTAAATTTAGTCGATTTACAAAACGGCTAGACATTTCATAAAACGGCTTTGTTTTGAAGAAGAGATGAATGTAAGTTCCATTTTGACAATAAAATCAAGTAAGTAAGTAAAGAGTCTGAACCAACAATATGCCTGATTGAACGATGTTTCATCATTCTATAATATGGCTGGTTCAAAGATAAGCCGCTTTACAAAACTACTCGAACTAAATCGTTGGACTGTCAAATTTAGTTTCGGTTTCTATCAGCTGAAGCATCAAGTATCATTTCACGAATGAGGTGTCGTGTTGTTAAAAACATTAAATATTTTATGCTCCACTTAAGTATTCCCGAGACGGTCAATTGCGACTGTCGATGTTTACCTGATTGACATTCGTTGGCGTGAAAAATGATCGTTTACTTTAGACAATTGAAGCGATTGTCAATATTATTGACAGCAAATGATAAAAAATTTGATTGATAGCAATTTTATAAGACAGTTTAGCAGTCGACTGAGGCATGCGCGTATGATTGAAGCTTAAATTGCCGATAATTTGAAATCTCCAATCACGTAAACATTGACAATCGCAAATGAACGTTTCGGGAATTCTTTAAATATGTGTGTTTTGTTATACAGATAGAGAAAGAAACAGTAACTAAACACCAATTCCGCAATTTATTTTCTGGATCTGAACTCGTTGTGGCAGGAAAATTGAGTCAGCAACAAGAACCATTAACGTTCAGTGAAGCACCAGTTGTTTCAAATTGCTTTGGCGTAACCAAACGATTTACACCACTAGTAAGTACCATACATTCGTACCGCAAGTAATGATGAAATGTATAATTTCATTCCTTCTTTTTTACATATAGATTCTACCAATTCCTAAAGCAACTGATAAAGGTCCATCGTTGGAAAGATTGTGGGCTTATTTAAGTATTAAACAGCTATTAGACCAAAAAGAAATTGAAATTGATCCTCAAGTTGGACCTGTTATTACAACAGGAACAGAGACACCTTTGACTGCTGAGTCAGCAGATAAGAAGAATGTAACTGATCCTAAAAAACGAGCTTTGGAATTAGCTTTGAAGGTAAATGAATTATTCTAACAACTAACATAACTATGTAACATACGCTGCAACAATTTTCTGATTTCTTACAGTATCAATTTGTAACATCTTTAACGTCTTTAGTAGTGGTAAAACCTAATGCAACTTCATCAGTAGACACTGAATCCGCAAGTACTTCGAAATCACCATTGGCGTTTTCGAGTCCAGCTGGTATGTTTTTGTTCTACTGTATTATATCAAAATATTGTTTGTCCACGATGGAATCAGAATGAGAGATGATTACGTATTTTTCTGTTCCCTCATATTTTTAAAATGGATTAACCAATTTTAATGCAGTTCCTTGTAAGCGTTTAAAAATATTTCAGAGCAGGTTCTTGGAAATTTTTTATCGCCTTACCCCAGAGGATTAAGTACCAATCTTTGATAAATAAAGACATTTCGAAATGGATGCTTTAATTTGAGTGCAGATTTTTGTTTATCTTCATTTGCTTTTATGACTAGATATTAAATAGGTACCAACATATCTGATTTCTATGACATTTCGCATCAGCATCATAATTCAATGTACATATATTACCTAACGCTTGATAAGTGAACGGACTTTACATAGTACCTACGTCGATATCAAAATAGAGAATGCGTTATATCTCCTTTTATACGTATAAAACTAGATGACCCATCCGGATTCGCTCGAGTACACTCACTTCGCTTGAATTTATAATTTATTAATACATTACGCACTCGCTTCGCTCGTTCACTCGAATTAATAATTAACACGTTAGGCTCTTGCATCGTCAATTTTCACCCCCCGGACCGGGCATCTACGATATGTTCCAAGCAGCCAGCAAACGGACACGAAACCATCACCCGCATGCGCACTATCCGGAAGGAAACTGTTTGTATCGGTTTTGGAACACGCTACCTGCGCATGACGGTGACGGTTTCGTGTTCGTTTGCTGGCTGCTTGGAATATATCTTTAGTATAGACCAAAACCTTCCTGAAGAAATAAGCCATCGCATATAAGTAGTTCTTGAGATTAGCCGGTAAAGACATCCAAACAGACACCTAGGGAGTAGGTGTCTGTTTGGATGTCATAAAGAGTTGATAAGAAAGCAAATAAACTTGATTTTGATTTATTATTATTATTGTTTTAGGATATGGCTTCATTACTACACCTCGCTATCTTTCAGGTGGGTGTCTGTACAGTATGTACCTCGGAAAGTTATTGTAATGTGTCCGAAAATAGAAATAAAATGTTTTATATATTTTAAGTTATTCATTCATAATATTCAATATGCTGGGAAGTTGTTCGTTTGGACATCTAGGATCGCACTTGTAGATTCCTTAATAGACGACCCACACACGGCTTGTTACATTCCCATATTTCATGTGTGCGTCTTTATAATTGCCATCTCGCGAATTTCACTTTATGATCTTTTCACACGTGCCAGCACCTGTTGCTATCGTTTTTTTCGTTCAGCGAGCAGTTTCGGAAATTGAGTCAAATATGTATATTGTTATAAAGAATTTGTTTATAAAAAGCAACTAGGGAAATACATTTTTTTATGAACCAAGTGGGCTTACATTTTTATTTTTGTTGTAGGATCGGGTTTCGGCATGCCTAGACCACAATCTTTACCAGGTAGGTGTACCTATTTGTAGTAGTGATGTGTCCACATAACTCTTTATTGGGAGCTGGCTCCGTGTGCTCCGCTCACTAAAAAGAGTCGCTCAGAGCGAGTCGTTCAAAGGAGCGACACTAGACAGTACGCACTACACAAGAGTGGAGACTGCAGAGGAGTGAACTGTCATCATACATGCTCAGGAGTCATGTAGCATTGCACAATGCACAGCACAATACACACTCAGATCTGAGCTCATTTTAACATGATTCTGATCTTATATTATTCGCATTTCGGATGAACTATAAAGTATAATAAAAGCTTAACAATAATAATGTTTCCTATTGTTACAATATTATATCTTTGTCAACGACGTCAATGTGAATGGTTTAAGTCACTGTAAGCTTAGTACTATTGCACTTAGAAGTGTGTAATTCAACATTAAATAACTCAGCAAAGATAACTCCGTACGTGCAAAATTCACTAATGGCTCTGTGACCTGTGCTGTGTGCGCTCTGTAAATGTGCGAATGCAACAGTACAGAATAACTCAGTACAGAGCAATGGCGCTTGGAGTGAGTCATTCACAAAAAAAGAGCGACTCACTCCGCTCCGAGAAAGGAGTCGTTCATTATGAACGACTCGCTCAGGAGCGACATATCACTAATTTGTAGATGATTATCGATTATAGAGAGTCGACAGCTGCTATTTGGCACATACACTGTCGACATTGATCGAATGGAGAAACCTAGTAGACATGTATTTTCCAACTTTGATCTACTAGACTACTATATTTCAGAACCTAATACCTTTTACATGAAACATGCTCAAAGGACCCCGCAAATACATGGGAAAATTGCTTTCGGTGAAATAATATTTATACATACAAATATATCATATATACAGTATATCTCCACGAGTGCCTACATATTGCACTTTGTTCGTTAATTGCCACAAAACAGCCGCTTTTGATAAGCTTATAACTTTGGGCACTGGGATTTTCAGACTTAGGTTGTATTGGAAACTTTTTTCAGCATCAAATGACTAATTCATTCTCCCCAGTTCGAAAGAACTTCATCGAAAGCCATTTTCCCACGTATTTGGTGCGGGGTCCTTTGGGTATTTATTCTGAATCCGGCGATGCAACAATTCGACACTTCATATCGATTATTCAATCCTTAAAAGTTTACGGTTTTTAACACAAAAAAGAAATCAATGAAGTGCTTGGTAATATTTTATATATGTTACCGGATAAGTCCGTTATGAAGTCATACCTAGGTTTGCCTAGGCAAAGTCCGCATTGTCGGGCCACTTTAGGCAAAGTCCGAAATTATTCGATATTTCGGACATTGCCCACACTGTGGTACGACAATCTTAGGTTTGCTAGATGTGTAGCAGGCAAACTACGAAATAAGTTGATATTCCGATTCCAGGCGACGCCACTGAATTCTCATTCTGCATTGACTTTTGTGTTTAGTTGGGTTAAGCGGCCGTTGTGTTCAGTTGGGTTTAATCTTTATTGGATTTGTGACCAACAAGACATATGCAAGTAGATATGAGTGGCGCGGGTGAAATGAAGGCGAGATTTTTGGAGAAATTAAAGAGTATGCAGAATCCAAAGATGCAAGGAACAATTTTTTAAAATCGAAGACGTCCCGAACATAGAACTATCACTTCGCGAAATAAGTGGGCACAGTTCTTCATTTGGAGGGCAAGGGTTTCAAAGATGTAACTGTACCAAAAATGCATCACTAACTCTTGTAAATGTAAAAGATTAAAATTGTTATGCAATTCCAAGTGCCACCATTCGACATCTTGTACTAATAAGTGAAATAATTAACACTAAATTTATTTTATGATCGTCCCTGTATAATATGTACTCTGTAAAAAGTGTATCATGCAGGAGCCCTAATTCTATACCCAAAGAAACTTTGCCCAAAGAGACCTCTTTGATTCTACCTCAATATCTTTTTAGTTGGTTTTTTGAATGTGTTTTTTTTTGGCGAATGCCTATTTCTTTAACAAGTCTCATAATAAACAATACCAAGTGTATTTTATAAGGGTCCACTCTGATTATACCTCAATATGCTTTCAGTTGTTTTTTTTTTTTTTTTTAGTATGAAAGTTTATTTTATTTGTGATTGTTCTTTAAAAGACAATAAATTATTAATACAAATTAGTGTTTTTTTTCTATCGCAAACTGTGCTTCTTACTCGTACATAGGTATAATATTGACAGTAGGTAGGATAGTAATGCGGTAGGTTATTTCGGAGTTTGCCTGCTACATATTTGGTAAACCTAAGATTGTCTTACAACAGTGCAGGCAAAGTCGGAAATATCAACTAATTTCCGACTTAGCCTAAAGTGGCCCGGCAATGCGGACTTTGCCTAGACAAACCTAGGTATGACTGCGTAACGGGCTTTGCCGGTAACATATACACAGCTCATTGATAAAGAAAATATAACACCTCAAAATTAAATTGAACTACATTAGTTGAAATTATTAATTGGGATATTTCCGAAAAAATATACAAATGTAGAAAAATACTTCTAAACTGAAATAAAAAATACATTGAAGGAGATTTATTTGGTTGAGGAACAATTGAAAAATAAGCTTTACCAGAGTATCGTCGGTGACCAACGTTTCGAAAAACACATTTTCCTCATCAAGATCTATGAATATGACGTATAGTATTCATTACATTTAATATTATTTTGATTTCTAAATTACAAATATAGATAATGTAATAATAATGTTTAGTTTTATCTATATTAATTGTAATTTATATAAATCAAAATAATATTAAATGTAATGAATACTACACATGTTCATAGACCCTGAAGATGAAAATATTTTTTTCGAAACGTTGGCCACGAGCGATACTCTGGTAAAGCTTATTTTTCAATTGTTCCTCAACCAAATAAATCTCCTTCAATACATATTTTTGAAACAAAATTTCCAGTAATAAAAAATACATTATTATTTTTTTGCTTTCAGGTCAATCTTTTCATATAGCATCTGCAGCTTCATCTGGCGGCATAGCACGTAAGTTACGAAATAATATATTTATAAAGTTTCCTCATTGACCCATCAGCGCTTAACCGAAGAAATATTTTTTTTTACTTTAAACCCTAAATAAGTAAAACAGGCAATTGAAAAAATAAGCTCTTCCAAAAGAGTTTAAAGTAGGACCAATAAATTTAACATGAGGGTTTTTTGTTAAAATCGAACAGGAAATTTTACGATTTTAGCGTCATAAAGAGTAAAAGCGGGTGTACATTATTTTTTGCACACCCCTTATAAAATAGTTGTATTTATGCTCATGGCGGTGGTGAAATGACACATTTAACACTAGCGTTGTAAAGTTGCCTAAAGTATAATAAACGCAGTCTTACTACCATAATAACTCATAGTCTAACCGCATGTGAACTACACGCAGCCTACAATTAGAAGTAATCTTGCTCAAAATTGAGCTGGCAAAATTTTTAAAAATTAAGTGAAAATCAACTATTTCTAAGGGGTATCTACGTGCAAAAATACTATATAGGTATATATCTCGTGCGTGACTATATTACGACTAATGTGGTTGTTAAAACTTGCTGGCGTTCGTTTTAAACATATTGTCACATTCGTAAAATATAACTTAATCTAGAAACGTGAAAATTGTAAGAAATATGTATTTGACGGTTTCTCGAAAAACAGTACCCGAATGGAGAAAGGGTGGATTTTTCGAGTTACTAACACTTTTTTTTGTTTTTTTTTTTCGGTAGGGGAAAATCTTTTAAAGACACCATAATGGTAGTGTGGGATTTCCACCCACTAAAAACCACCTACCTGTTCACCACCATTCCGGAACTGCGTGAGGCATAACGTCAGAATGGCCGCTGTCAATATGTATCATCATTCCATATGTATTACCTTTTCATCATTCTCCTTCCTTATCATAATATTTTTTATCATTTCTTTCGTTATGTCCCACGCTTGTCTTCGTTCCGTGATTGTTTTCATTAAATTTTCGACCTTTAGTGTCATTCCCATCCGTGCATTGGCTTTCTGCCTCTCCTGTTCCCACCTTGGGCAGTAAAAGATAGTGTGTTCGGCTGTGTCCGCTTCTCCGCAATACATACATTCGTCCGTTTCTGATTTTCCAATTTTAGTTGTGTAGCTCTTAAAGCTTCCATGACCGCTTAAGATTTGTGTCATGTGATAGTCCACGTTCCGATGTTTGCATCTCAACCACGTACGTACGTCAGGGATTAATCTTTTGGTCCACTGACCCACCAGTTCGTTTTCTTCCCATAAATTTTGCCATTCCTGGATGATGCCCTCTCTCACACTCTTTTTAACTTCTATTAAATGCCCGTCACCCATCTGATAAAGCATATTTCTTTCTTTAATTAGCAGCTCTATGGGTATTACTCCCGCTATCACCTGTGCTGCTTTTGCGGACACTGTTCTAACACTAATTTAATCTTAAATCACTACATTGTATTTTTGAAGGTTTTGAAATGCATTATAATGATTCATTTTTATTTTTTGTGATTTATTAGTGCGCGGCGGCGGAGCGTCATTTGGTTCACATGGCAGCTATCACGCAAGTAAATTAAAAATACTATTATTTCATTATATCTAAAACGTATAATTTATATTATATTAAAATGTGATATGAAAATAAAAAAGTAAGATTTTCTAAACAGAACAATAATAGTGAGCGATTCGGGTTAAAGTCCCGACCGTGAAATTGTTTGAAAATACATTTTTCTGGATTAAGACTCCTTGATGCCCTAAGCATTTCATGCCTATGGGCACTCAATTCTAACAGAAGTCTAAAAAAATTCTAATAATATTGTCTGTTTCTGTCAATTCAAATTGCGAATGTCATAAGCTTAAAATGGATAGAAAAAATTTAAAAAGCATAGAATTTTAGGGAAAAAATAGAATTTTACAATTAATGCTCTCATTGAAAATTTGACTTTCTATAAAATCGGTCCTTAGACATTTTTATACAGTTAATTGAAAAAAAGTTAAAAAAACATTACGTTTTCATTTTCAAAAATATATTTTTATTTATATTTAATTTCTGTACTTCTGAAACCACAGCCTTAGATGATCACATTTTTGAGAACATGACAAAAAGAAAAAAAAAATTGTTGACACGGTCTGGTGAGGTACTTTTCATTTCTGAGTTGTGATTTTTGGTACTCTCTCAGACGTGATGCCCTAAGCAGTTGCTTATTTTGCTTATAGGTAAATCCAGCACTGCATATAGCATTGCAACAATGGGTGTTTCTTAACAATTAATAGCAAGACTTGAGCTAGATTTAACTGATAATTTATTAATAATCACTTTTCCTCTATAAAAAAACAAAAATTTATGATTGCTTTACTTGTTTGACTTGTTTATAAATTATGCATGTCGTTAAAAATATAATTCAAACCTCTTTTATTTCAGTTTCACAAAACAGTTTGAAGACTACATACGCGTTGCCACAATCTAGTACGTAAAAGTATTTTTTTAATTCTTAAAGTTTTTATTTTTCTTGAGAATTGACAGAAATTTCAGGGAAAAGTGACGTTCACGAGAATAAAGTCGCTATTAGTCTATAGCTCTAGGCAATTAAAGACTGAAGTGACATTTAAAAGAAAAAACAAGCTAACAAAGTAAATTTTGCGAAAAATTAACGAGTGTGGTTCCCTTAATTAAGCAGGGGGAGTAAAGGCTAATAGTAGCCTTTACTCCCCTTGCTTAATTTTTTATGGCAATGGAACTACTGTCATGTTCTTAATTAAAGTAGTACGAGCACCAAGGCAATTTTAAATAAAAGGCTTGATTTTTTTATATTTAACGGTAGATGGATGATATGTTTTCATTGATTTCTCCAAAACTAGTCGGTGGAAATTAAAAAAAAACTATTTAAATTAAAGTTAAAACCTTAATAAATTATTGAAAACATAAAAAAACCCGTTGTCGGGCACAATGGTTTTTTTTTTGTTTTCAATGATTTATTAAGGCATTAACTTTAATTTAAATAGTTTTTTTTTTTTATTTCCACCGACTAGTTTTGGAGAAATCAATGAAAACATATCATCCATCTACAGTTTTACCATAAAGCCAATGTTAAATATGCTTACTTTTGAAGTCATTTATTTATTTAAATAATCGGGCAACCCCCCCTAAAATTTTCAGAATTGGTTTAGACTTAGTCCAACTTCATATAAAATAAAAAAATCAAGCCTTTTATTTAAAATTGCCTTGGTGCTCGTACTACCTTAACTGCTGACCTATATTTTTTGTACTTCAACCTCAATCGGTAGGCTACATGTATTTTTTTCAAACAGCAACATATTATATTTTTTTAAATTTTCGAAATCTTTATTTTTTCTCTATAAATCCAAATAAAATTTTTATAAGGTTACATAAGAGAATATTCGAGTTTAAATATTAACAAATTGATAACATTTTTCTCGAATATTTTCTTATGTAATCTTATGAAAATGTTATATGAATTAATAAGGGAAAAATGGAGATTTAGAGAATGTAAAAAAATATATGTTGCCATTTGAAAAAAAATATGCATGTACACTTCCGGTTGAGTTTGAAGTACAAAAAAATATACCTTATCAGTTTCCGATAGTATCTAAGTATATCTCGAAAAACTATTTAATTTTTTTTTGTATCTAGTATTAGGATACACGAATTATTCACTGATAACTTTCAGTGAACGCACTGTTTTGAAAGATAATAAGAAATTGACATTTGATTATAGCATTATTAAAGTATCTAAAAAATAAGTTATTAGCTAATAATATGATGAGTAATTTTAAACAACTAAAACTTTATTTTTAATTTCTAGTAACTTCTTACGACTCGAGTTCCTTTTCTATCTTACCGCCAAGCCCAACAACCAAAGCTGACCAAGGTAATACACCAGAATCTTAGTCCTTACTTAAGAAGGGGCGAATGGGGCCGCCGGGATATCCGGAAAATATCCGGTGGGCCGCTCATCAATTTTTTGGGGCATATCAGAAATCGGAAATTTTTAGTGGACCGCTAACTAGTTTTATTTTTTTACAAATATGTCATTGATATTTAGGAAGTAAAATTGATGCGGCTGTTAGCAATTTTATTATATATATATTTTTTTTAATTTCCTTTACGTTTTATCATTTCAGTTGTGTTTATTACAGCTAGTTAGTCAAATATACGTTCCTATTTGAAAATATATAGTTTTCTGTTTAGGATTCTCGCCCATCGGCCATCTTATGGATTTGCTTTTCAAATAAGGTGGAATGTAAGTGATTCCGAACGTTTTATCCAAGAGACGGTGACACTAAAGTCTCAGTGATATGTTAAATTTTTTTATTATATGAATAGTTGTTTTAAGTTGGCGAAAATATCAATTTTAGTAGACCGCTAACTAATTTTATTTTTTTACGAATATGTTATTGATATTTAGGAAGTAAAATTGATGCGGCTGTTAGCAATTTTATTATATATTTTTTTTTAGAATTTCTTTTACGTTTTATCATTTCAGTTGTGTTTATTACAACTAGTTTGTCAATATACGTTCCTGATTGAAACTATATAGTTTTTTGCTTAGGATTCTCGTCCATCGACCAGCTTATGGATTTGCTTTTCAAATAAGGTGGAATGTCAGTGATTCCGAACGTTTTGTCTAAGAGACGGTGACACTAAAGCCTCAGTGATATGTTAAAATTTTTTATTATATGAATAGTTGTTTTAAGTTGGCGAAAATATCTCCGTGATTCCCCTTGGCAGCCGCCCTTGAAAATGATTTTAGAAGCTTATATCTCGGGAAAATGTTCATATCAGAAAAAAAGTCACTTAAGAACAATTATAGCATTTTTAATGAAATGGGGTGCGCGAAAATAAACATTTTCATCTCTGAGTTCTATATATGGAAAACTACCCCTGCATTTTTTCGGTAATTTAATCACACAGTTGTATGGCGGTTCACATAAGATACGTATCTGTAAAATTTCATCCAAATCGATGGAAAGATAGTGGAGTTGGTAAGGCTGTAATATACGAACGGACGGAAATGATTAATGTATAACGGTTCCGTGAAAATCTTTCATGGACCATCGATCTAATCTATCCCGGTGCTATTTTATATGCTCCATTCGCTCCTGTACTTAAGCAATGAATTATTAGAAAAAAAATTAGTAATCATAACTATTTTATGCATTAATTTGTTTAAAACGTTTATAAGAAAACAGGTTCTTAGTGACTAATTTTAGATTTCCTTATCGTACGTAAAAATTGAGATAAATAAAATTCATATAACAAAAATCAAATAAAATTTGTGGGCATTTGTGTAACCTTCTGATTGAAATTCTATAAATACCCCTCAAGAAAAACTTGTGTAAATTTATTTGGGAATAGAAGTAACGCGTGTAGATAAAAAAAACCGTACAATTTTAACACACACCTTTTATTGATCTGTTTAGATGCTGTTTTGAATTCCTCAAAACCTGACGTACAAGATATTGATCTAAGTCAGTTCGGAGTTGAATCTCTTACTTGGCTAAAAAATATCACAGTTGTACCTGACATCGTTCATCTAGATACTGGAGCCTACAAACTTGGAGCAAATGAGGTAAGAATTGCATTGACGTGAAAACGTCTATTAACTCGTTGAATACAGTGATAGCCGGTCGAACTTTTTGTGTCACCAAATACCCTTAGATTTCCATCGCTAATAACTACGAGACTAACAATGCGTTAACAACGGTTCAGCCCACAACGGGTAGAACATGTCTTTACGAGTTCGTCGCGCAGGATTTGTTTTGCCTGTGACGTCATCGCATGAATTAGCTTTGTGTAAAGTTTTGAGTTAATGTAACGTGGAATGATTCGTGTGTCGTGTCGTTGTGAAGAGCCCGCGGATATATATAAATATATCGGCGACAGATATACCAAGGGTAAAATTCTTTAGCCAATCTACCGTTTTATACATACTACTAAAATATTTTCGACCATTTTTTCGGATCTGTGGATTCCACGTTTTTCGGCATCCATCTGAAATGTAACAATGAAGGATGAGTGACAGAAATGCCCCATCTCTCTCACTCATCTTTCATTGTTACAGTACAAGGTTAAATAAGTTTTTTCGTAACTGAATTATTACATTTACAAATAATACGGATTCATGAAAATGTTTGGTAAATTTGTCAAATCAAACAAGTTTTGAAGGGAACTTATCGGTGTGGCGAGCGAAGTGGTTAAAAATAGTTGCTGCGGAATGGCCCACTACACCACTAGAAGCGCTGGACAGCTGTAACGCAGTAATGTTTCCTATGATTCATAAGCTACTGTCAATACTCGTGACGCTACCTGTGTCGACGGCGACACCAGAGTGTACTTTTTCCTCGTTGAGGAGGCTAAAAACATTTTTGAGAAACAATATGGGACAGTCACGTCACAGGCGCGGTCGCAGCCTGAAATTTTGGAGGGGGTCACTCACTACACTACTAAAAAATAGGTATCTGGAATAAAATAAACATTATTGCACGAGACACAATTTTATTTTATACATTACCTATAAAACAAATAAAATGGAAACTATAAATTTATCGCTGTTAGGGGATAGCTAAAAATTTCCTTTTATTATTTGGCAAATTTTTGAGATTTTTCAATTTGACCTTAGATTTTGGGGGGGTCATGTCCCCTGTGACCCCCCCTTCGGACCGCGCCTAAGAGCGATGACACACACAGCGGTTTGCGCCGATCGACGGCCGACTCGGCCGCCTAGACGTCGATGACACACACAGCGGTTTTGTGTCGAGTCGGCCGCCGCTCCACATTGGCACATACAGCGGTTTGTGCCGACGAAGCGGTCAGTTTTTGCTGCAGAACCAGTGTGTTTGTTCAAAATGGATGATGATATAAAATCTGTGATACTTTTGGGATTGCTATACTTACGTTGGATGAGAAGAAATAAAAAGAATCGACGTATGTGGGTGCACCCAATCGTTAACGACCGTCAAACCAAAGGACATTTTTACACCCTCTATGCTGAAGTACGGGAAGATGAAGAAAAATTTTTTAATTTTACTCGAATGTCAACGACTTCTTTTGATGAATTACTAGGTTGTATAAGACAAAAAATAACAAAGAAAAACACTCGTATGAGAAACTGTATTCCACCAGAAGAAAAATTGGTCATAACTCTTAGGTAAGTGAAAAAAAAAAACATTACTTAAAGTGATTTTTATTAGGTAATCTCATTACATAAAATAAAATAAATAAATTCGCCCAAACCCAAAGCAAATTTTATATTTCTTTGAGTTTTTCGAAAATATACCTACTAAAAAAACTGAAAATACATAATGCATAGGCAATAATAAAATGTAATAAACTCAAACAAATAAAAAATAATGGATTACACTTACGAACCATAAAAACATCAACCAAAATAATTTTGAAAAATGTAATTAGATATTACTTATTAAATCAGTTTCGTCGTTAAAATTAGAAATATAGGATGCAGCAGATTCGGCTGGAGATGGAGTTGGCCTCGGAGTCACAGATGCCCTAGGCGGATACTGATGTGATGTCAGTTGATTTTGGACATACATTTGTGTGGGGTGCATCGGTTGTACGTGATGTTGGTTTGGTTTTTGTTGCGATTGATGTTGCTGTTGTAGATTATATTGCCCATGATGTGGATATGAGTGAGTTGTTGGTAGATATGGTAATAGTTGCTGATGCTGATGCTGATGGCTCATAGTTTCGTATTTGTTAATGCATTGCATAATTTCAATTCTGCAACTTGTATTTAAATGTCGAGGTAATGATGTAAGACTTTGCACCAAAGACAGCAGAAAGTGTCGATTATCATTGTCTTCAACATTTTCTTTCACAATTTTTGCTCTGTTCTCGTACCTGTCCAATGTACGTAAAATCTTGTCTTCAACAGGATGCAGTCTTTTTTTGCCCACCTGTGGAACCCGTGTACGTAAAACGTTGGTTGTAGAAGAACGAGTTGAAGACGCAGATGTAGCTCCCTGAGGTTCATCTTCTTCTTCGTCGCCATCGTGTTCTTCTTCTTCTTCTTCACGTTCTTCTTGAACTGAGGTGGATTCGGCGAACGAACTAACTGTTCTTTTTGGTGTCACCGTGTCCCTTAGAAATTCAAGTTGGTGTGAATACATGTACGGAAGTTTTTTGCGAGCTCCGTCTCCACTCTTGCCTTTTCGTTCTTGAATGTCACGTGCAAACCGATCTCTTATGTTTTTCCATTTTTTATGCAATATATCTCCTAAAAAATAAAAATAGTAAAATATTTATGTATAAAACAAGTTATAAAGAAATATCTTCACTAATTAAAGCTTTTACATATGTAGGTCTTGTAACGGTTATAGATCGCTGATCTTGATTAAATTTACAGTGTATTTGTTATCAACATTTTATGTAACACTAGTTATCTTTTTCAGATATCTGGCTACAGGATGTTCTTTAACTGAACTACACTATACGTTTCGAGTAGGACGGTCGACTAGTAGTAATATTATTAAAGAAGTTTGTGAAGCAATATGGTTTTCTCTTGCTAAAACGACTATACCTCCACTAACTACACAGAAATTCTTAGACATATCAGCAGGATTCGAAAAATGTGCACACTTTCCTAATGTCATTGGCGCTATCGATGGAAAGCATATTCGAACTAAACAGCCACCTAATAGCGGCTCCATGTATTTTAATTACAAAGGGTACTTTTCTACAGTGTTATTTGCCATGTGCGACGCCAACTACTGCTTTACGTACATAGAAGTCGGGTCCTACGGCAAATCGAGTGATGCTGGCATTTTTAAAAATTCCTCACTATTTGATAAGTTATGTGACAATTCATTAGGAATTCCACCACCGCGTCTTTTGCCAAATTCAACTGAAAAGTTTCCGTATGTCATTTTGGGCGACGAAGCTTTTCCTTTGTCTGAAAACTTGTTAAGACCGTACGGCGGAAAACAATTAACAGAAGATAAACAAGCTTTTAATAACCGATTATCCACTGCCCGACGATACATTGAATGTACCTTTGGAATTTTAGCAAACAAATGGCGAATATTTCATCGACCTATTGATGTTGACATTGATTTTGCTAATAGCATTATAAAAGCTGCCTGTGTGCTACATAATTTTGTAAGAACAAGAGATGGAAGAGGTGAAGAACTTTTTCTAGAAACAAATATACCACCAAGCAGTAGTATGGAAAGTTTACAGCCTCACTCGCATAGAGGAAATACCAGAGCACTGTCAGCCAGAGATAAATATGCACACTATTTTTCAAATAAATGACTACTTACTATTGTATTATATTCAATTTAAATATTGCTGTTCTTATATTTAATAAACAAAATTTACAAACCTAATTTTTTTTTATCTTCCAAAGTCAGATCACTGCCCAAACTAAAAACATCTGTAATTTCTTCCCAGCACTGCTTTCTTTTGATTCTATCACTGTAATCTCCTTGAGTCATGTCCCATAATGCTGGACGATTCTGCACTTCGATTATTAATTTTTCTATATCCAGAGTCGCCTCTAAAAACTGCAATGTTTGATTCGCAGTCATTTTGAATACTGAAAATGCATAGTTTCGTAGCTAAGTTTATAAAAAAAACGCGGCATAAACCGATGTGTGTGTCATGATTCATACAAAGCAATGTAAACAATCGCCGCTTACAGTAATAAAACCGCGCGCGTTTCTTGTTGTAATCTACGTGCCGAGACGGCTTTTTATCGCCGGGCGACAATTGGCGCAGTGTGTGTTTTGCATCATTTAAAACACATACTAACATGTGCCGACTCGGCGGCCGAGTCGGCCGCCGATCGGCGCAAACCGCTGTGTGTGTCATCGCTCTTAGACTTGCTGAGTGTTCATAGTGATGTCGAAATCAGTCCAGAGATCGTTGTTACGCGCTTTATTTTTGGTGACAATCCGCGTCGGTTTCCTTTTAATTACATTTTTTATTTATGTTAAATTATACTAAATATAATAAGCATATATTATAATTTTACATAAATAAAGTTGTTACTTATTGTCTCTGGACCGAAGTGAATTCCTGGCTACGGCCTTGAGATATACCAACGCATTGTCTAAAAATTGACATTCGTTACATCACTATCTGGCACGCAATTTTATCTTATATGGTTTTCACACCGATTTGAGTGAAAGTTGAAGAAATACATTTTTAACGATTTTTTTCACCTTAAAGACGCCATTTTTAATAATTCGCTATTTGTCATGGGTGCAGTTATAGAGAATGAGTTTTTTTTTCATTATTTCAGACAATCAGCGCTTTCACAACGTGTGATCAAACGACAAACGCTGATGGTAACCCCGGAACTTGTGTATTCCTTTCGTATTGTCCAGGGGCTTTCCCGGCACTAACAGACTTAGCTACATACACAAAATATTTTTGCGATGTGCACGGGTAAGTGTTTTGTTTCATTCATCAATAATGTCATGATCATAGAAATATTACAATAGAGTACGCGAGAGAGCGGAGAAAGTGTTTGCAATTACGAGAGAGAACAGTTCCTTATCTCTTTGGTAAATAATGATGCAAAACAACGCTGATTTGTAGTAAACAAATTTATGGTTTTCTGTAGCGTTCTCTCTCTTAACTGAGGGCACTTTCACTTATGGCAAGCATACGCACTAGCGTACTCTAGTTACTTATATCTCTATGGTCATGATATTGTTTTTAATTTACCAAATTTATTTGAAACGGAAAATTTATGCTGTTATCAAAATGAAAATTAAGGTATACTTATAAATATATTATATAGGTATATTATGTTTTTTTAATTTTCAGTTATGCTGGAATATGTTGTGCTGATCAGCAGAGAAAGAAAACATAAGTTATGAATATTTTTTATACCAAAATGTAAAAAAATTAATAACATGTTTGTATTTAAATTAGAAAAAAATAAAAACTTTATATTTTTAATAGAACTTATTAAGTTTATTTACATCCATAATCCACCACTAAAAAACTTCAATAAGTAATATGAATGTATATGTTACGGTCTATACCCGAATTTGGTCAATGACCGAAATAAATGCGCAAAACTAGTTTTGACCAACGAATATTGCCTAAACCCGAAATCTTACATTTAAACGGGTATTGAGTGTTATAAAATGAGCAAAACTAGTTTTGCGCATTTTCAATTGAACAAAATTAGTTCTGTCCATTTCTAAACGGACAATACTAGTATGGCATCGGAATCTTCTTCGCGTTTTTTATATTAACTTTTCCACATCAACGATCCTTATTATATCAAAGTGATTTATTCTTCTGTATTGTTTTAATTCAGCTTTTAACAAATTTGCTTTCTTAACCTCACTTAGTGTAGTAAGGTAATTATGTTTCGTCATAAAATTATGTTTCAGAAGCCTCCAATAGCCCAACTAGTTGAGACTCGAATTCACTTTACATTTTTACTTAATTATTACACTGAATATCCCACCATTATATTAATTATAACATTTAGGAGAACGATTCAATAAGTAAACAAGAACATAACCCTCCTTTTATTCGGGTTCGGACGTTGATTGAATGAAACAAGCAGAACTAGTATTGTCCGTTCAGAAATGGACAGAACTAGTTTTGTCCAACTGAAAATGCACAAAACTAGTATTGCTCAATTTATAACACTCAGTACCCGTTTAAATGTAAGATTTCGGGTTTGGGCAATATTCGTTGGTCAAAACTATAGTTTTGCGCATTTATTTCGGTCATTGATCGAATTCGGGTATAGACCGTAACATATACAAAAAAACGTCATATTTTAGAAAATATACAGAAACATTTTATTACATTTCCACTTACGTACTGTAAGGAGAGTCTTGTAATTATGCAAGAAACGACATTATAGGTGTTTGATAATGGCGTTTGCAGGTTCACCGACGTTATTTATAAAAAATAAAAATTCAACCTTTTTTGACGTGATAACGTCTTATAAATTGATGAATCACCAATATTATAAATTGATAAAACACCGGCTGCATGTACGAAAAAGTGTAACGTAACGTTCCTAACGTTCGTAACGCGTAACGCATAACGTTCCGCCTGACCCTGTGCGTGCTTTTTGCTAATTTCTCGCTCAATTTAAATCAGATCGGTTTGAAACCAGTCTTAAACGAAAGAGGAGATCATTTTACATAGATTTCGTATAACAGAATTTGCCTAAACAGTTTTTTTATACAAATTTATATAGAAAAATATTTTATACAAATTTATATAGAAAAATAGCTGTATAAATGCATTGTTGTCTATTGCATGGCGCGCGCGCAACGCGGTCGGTTGTCTTTGTTTGCCGTACATGGAAATTAGAAGCAAACGTATGTCTTGTCTTAACATGAAAACGGCTGCATTTCTAATGTTTATTTTTTGACATTAGTATTTTGTGATTTACAAAGCCTTCTAAGTTAACTATTGGAATAACTAATTATTATTAGAACATAATACTTTGTAAGTTGCAAACGTCACTTTTGACATTTCTTATCATTCCGACACCAAGGATAAGCGGATTGAAACCAAATTTTGGGAGGTTTAGGTTATGTATTACGGAATACGTTATCACGTAAAACTATCGTCCGTAAACCGACTTTACAGACAACCAATTTTTTTACTTCATTACTGTAGTTGGACTACCAGAATTTTTCTCTGTGCCGAATTTCAAATGTTTACGTCAAATAGTTTCGGAGAAAATCGACAATAACATTTATAAAATTTTAAATTTGTAATTTGGGTAATCGATGTTTTGAATATGAAAATGATTATGTGTTATAGATATTTATTTTTGAACTTGTAATCACTTTTCATAGGTGCGCAGACGTCTAATATTGTTGAATCGTATGTCCCAGAATGGGCAATTGTTGTGCTTTCTGCTTTGTCAATCTAGAGACTTTCCAAAATAATTATTTATACCCACATCTATATTTAAAATAATGAACTAAAAACTAGCCCAATATGTTTGCCCAAAATTAGCTTTCAGTTTTTAGTTATCAGTGCTCTCTAGCTCAAATGTGTGTAAGCGTCTAGTTTTTAAAGGAATTTGCTTTATACACGTACGTGGTATAATAGCGACATCGCGTACAAGCAGTGAAAAGCTTCTAGTGAACAAATTTTCCGTTAACTTATTCAATAGCGCTTTCAAAATTACATGAAGCTGTAACAGTAACACTAAAAAGTATACCACTATTATACAAAAAGCACCGTTATGCGCCGATTTTCCCCAAAAACAAAAGGACTCTTCATATTTGCATACAGCATACCAAACACCTTCTCAAAGTTTGATTACAATCCGGTCATCCGTTTCAACTGTATCGTGCTCATAGACAAACAGACTAACAGACGCACGGAGTTTTTCCAAAAATATGTATTGTTTGGATTCGAAGGACCTCAAAACGAAAAGATATTGTAAAATTTTGAAAAGTGATTTTTGACCTAGGTAAACTCGTCACTTGTGGGTTGGAATGGTAACAATATCTACAAAGTATACGTATAATTTCTCATAAGAGTCATAACAATCATATGTACCTGAAACGATTAACTAAAATATAACTTAAAATAATTAGTATTTAAATCCTAGAATTTAATAAGCTGCTTTTGAAACGCCCACAGTAGTTTTTCGTTGAATTAGCATAAAAAAATTGTGTCGGTGTTTTGTGGTTGCTGCTCAGGCAGATTTTTCAATGTTTGTGCGTAACAAATATGTAGACAGAAGATTTGAAATAATGGAATATAAAATGTGAAAATTCTCTTTTAAGCTTTGACGACTGAAAATTCCCCGAATTACACTTAGAATGTTATCGACTATCGGTTATTACCATAGAGATATAAGTACTAGAGTACGCTAGCGGGTATGCTTGCCATAATAGACGAAGAGCTGACTACGGAGAAAATGGGTGACTCGGTGCAGAGCTGAAAATTTGCAGAATAATAGGAGATAGTACAAGTAAGTAGGGAAAAAATAGCCAAAAGGCTAGGCGGAAGATAAAGAGCCGCCAGAAGGCGCTAATTTTGCGAAAAATTAGTGCACTTCTGGCAATTTCTATACTTATTCTGTAATTCAATACTAGATTATAAATATTATATATATTATGCATTATATAGTTATAAGGGCATACTGAAAATTCAAACATGATATAATAATTACATTCGACAAATATTCAAAATTATTAATGTCGTTTTGATAGAAATAAAATTAAATAAATTAATAAAATTACGTTGTTATAACAACGTAATTTTATTAATAAAAATATATGACGATTAATTTTCTTTATATCAAAATGACATTAATAATTTTGAATATTTGTCGAATGTAATTATTATATCATGTTTGAATTTTCAGTATGCCCTTATAACTATATAATGTATAATATATATGTCGCCGGGATATTGTCAAACCCGTGATATTGTAATTTCACTAGTGAAATTACAATATCACGATTGACAAAGAGTCGTGATATTATAATTTCACTAAGTGAAATTATAATATCACGGGTTTGACAATATCCCGGCGACATATATAAGTATAGAAATTGCCAGAAGTACACTGATTTTTCGCAACATTAGCGCCTTCTGGCGGCTCTTTATCTTCCGCCTAGCCTGCTGGCAATTTTTTCCCTACTTACTTGTACTATCTCCTATTATTCTGCAAATTTTCAGCTCTGCACCGAGTCACCCATTTTCTCCGTAGCCAGCTCTTAGACCATAAGTGAAAGTGTCCGCAGTTCAGAGAGAGAACACTGGAATCGTTCCGTATCATTCTCCCTCTCTCTCTCTCTCTCTCTCTCTCATGAGCACTTGTTGACAGATCGTCGAGGGCAGGGAAAACGATACCCTTATGTAACTAGCCATGTGCTGTTTATATCTTTAGTTACCATAGTGATACGGATTTGTAAGCAGCCTTCTCTCTCTCAATCGCAGATACTTCAAGGCTCACTCGCGGACTCCAGTTACTTATATCTTACGTAATTTCAGTACATATAACGATCGGATGTCGATTCTACTCTAGTTTCTAACAACTATTACGCCCTTCCCCTCCCCCAAACAAAACAACAAGTCTGTATACGACCAATGCCGTAACTAGGGCGGTGCAAGTGGAGTCCAGGCACAGGGCGCAAACCTTGGAGGGGCCCATAAATGATCAGACCAGGACCAAGTTTTAAGATTAGACCATTATTCAAGGGCGCAGTTACATAGAAACTCACACCGGGCTAAAGGCTAGTTCCGGCATTGCGTACGACCTTTAATACACTAAAATATTTTTCTAATTAAGATGATTCGCTACTACTAGTTAAAAGCATGAAATATATCGCATGATTTTCATATAAAATAATTAAATGATATTTCTGTAGCCATGGGTAAATGTAAATCCCCGAGCATCCCTTTATATATTAGAACTTAGAAGGTACATATTTAAAGAACTTTATCCTTTTTTATCCCTGGCAGAGATTTTGCTTTCAGAAGTTTTAAACTTATTTTGTGTTAACATAATTCCTGCGGCGTATTGTACCTTTTGATGTTGTTTTCTATTTCTGTATCATGAGGATTCAAATCCTTGTTAGGTTGTTTCTTATATATTATTATATCTACTTATCTAAGAAAATATTTTACTGTTGAAAACGTGTTTTCTTTTGAATAATTCATTCTCTTTTTTAAAAAATAAATTCGCGTTTCGTTTTTGTTACATTTAAAAAAGAGTTGTGTACATTACACTACACACTACAGAAGTAAAACTAGTATAATTGTTAAAAAAAAAATAATAACGACACCAATCGCAGAGAATGAACCTACGGCCTTTAGGTTACGTGGCAAGTATTCTACCTGGCAGGCAACTTAGTTTAATGTTTCACAGTCGGTTTTTTTGGTATAAGCTGTATGTACGTTATGACACGTTCGTTACATTTTTAATCTCAAGAATTAATTTCACCCTACCGTGCTAAAAGAAGTTTTGCTTTAAAAATAATGATTATAATCAACATCAATGACTTACATAATATGGAAGTGAGTAGTTGTTTGTAGTCTACAAAGATCCAGGGCACATAACATAACATAAACTAATCATCACATTATATATTGCATATTTTGATCTATAAATTGATATTAAGAATTCAAAAAAAAAATCTTAAATTTTATAAAACTAGTGGCCTGTCCCGGTTCATGCGGGTGCAAAACTGTAAGATTTATTAATAAATAAACTCTCTCTCTCTCTCTGAAAATATTATATTGACCTTCCCAGTTATTGTTTTGATGTATCTTTAAAGATTTGGTCAGCCTTAGCCATGTAAGCGTACGTAAACAGTTTTTTTTTTTTTTACAAAACAGCGTCATAGTTCAGCCATTTTGTACACAATATTTACAAATTAATATTTACAAATTATATACACACACCTCCTCGTTTATCGCTCTTTCTATTAGTGAAACCCGTTTTAAAATCCGTTGCGTGGTTTAGAAGAAGTAAGCGGAGAAACAGATAGAGGCAGACGGCGACATTGTTTTTATACTATTTAGAGATAGAGATTTTGACAAAACACCGCCATAATTCAGCCATTTTGTACACAATATTTACAAATTAAATACACACACCTCCTCGTTTATCGCTCTTTCTATTAGTAAAACCCGTTTTAAAATCCGTTGCGTGGTTTATAAGATGTAAGCGGAGAAACAAACAGAGGCAGACGGTGACTTTGTTTTTATACTATTTAGAGATAGAGATTTTGACAAAACACCGCCATAATTTAGCCATTTTGTACACAATATTTACAAATTAAATACACAAACCTTCTTCGTTTATCGCTCTTTCTGCTAGTGAAACCCGTTTCAAAATCCGTTGCGTGGTTTAGAGAAAGTAAGCGGAGAAATTCAAATCGTTTATCCCCAATGTTGGTTCAATATGGGTTATAATAGTTTATATTCTAAACACTAAGTTATTCGTGTACAGTTCAATTTATTTAGCGTTCTAATCTTAACAGTGACTTAACCGATTATATTGCCATGTTCTGAGAGTGGGATTATGGTATTGACCACGGCGCGGAACCCTTTCTACGGTCACTGAAATCTAATATCTGTTTGTTAAGCAAGCCTCAAGGCAAAATAGCTTATTTCGGACACCATGACGCGATGTTTGTTTCTAATGTTTGTCCACGTGACAAGATACTGTTTTCTGGCTGGTTTTTGCTCAAAACAAGAAGAGAATTAAGCACGAAAAATACGTCTCGGTTCTAATTCGGAAATCCATGACCAAGCAACGGTGCTCGCAGTGCCGTCATTTCCTTTTCTGCAGCCAAAACGACTGCCTGCACAAGTTCCAACAGCCAATCAACGGCAAAACCAAAGTCGTTTGCAGCGACCTTTAGCGAAAATCTTAGATATTATATTCGTTTTAAATACTCTCTTGCACGATTTTTTGGATCTGGTACCAGTTGTGTACCTTCTTTTATCATTGTGTTTTATCAATACATTTTTCAAATAAAATTGATTTGTCTATAAAAAAAAGCAAAAATTCAGCATAAACCACTTCGCCTTTTAACTGCAGAGGAATAAAGTTAGTGACAAAGGTACGTTTATAGTTTAATAACTGGAAACAACAGTTAAGCTCCGTTGTTAAAGGTAACAGTAATGCTATACTAACCTTAAGTTGTGGTTTAACCATTAACTGTACGACCACCACTCTTTGGCTCAAGTACGTGAAAATTAGTTTCACAAGTGCTAGTAGATAAATATTCAAAGTCGACATAACATAACTCAAATAATATTACTTGCGGAGACAACCGAGCAAGCCCGAATTGAAATCTTGTTTAAGGACGTAGTCTGGTGTTCGGGTTTCGGAAAATCGAATTTATTTTTTTTACATTTTTAATCAGTATAATATATAAAGAAAATACTGTAATAATTTTAGATCGAAATATTAAATATTTACAAAGCTATAGCATATAGTCGAGAGCAGCAACGGTCTTACGGTAAGACTCTTACCTGCTCTTACCTCTCAATTGTTATCACGTAACCTTTATACTCTCGCAGAGTAGAGCAAAAAAATTAGCAGAAAACGATTCCTTTGAAGAAACGGAAGGTTTACTATACACCAGGCTTAGCTGATTAGTGTAAATATTCATTTTTATTTTTTTTGTAAGAAATCTGAAATTAAAACTTTAAACGCGTTTTTCTCAAAACTACGTTTTTCTAAGCGGCGCGGGTGATTGAAACAATTATATACAACCGATTGCTTTCAATTTTGCACAGGGTATTCTACACAACAATAGCTCCGTCCGGTACTAGAATTACTTAATTAGGTATAAAAATTATTTCTATTTTCAATTTTTTTAACCGATTTTCAACGACAAAATCACGATTTTCTCGTTGTTTTTTTTTTTAAACCCGCCATTTTATTATTTATCAATAAACATGTTTATTTCTAGTACGGGATAGAGCCACAAACCTACGAAACAATAACCAATTTAATTTTAATAATTCAGATGACTCCAAGTGGTTATCACCCGCGCTACCCACCTACCTCCATTTAAAGTTGTCTACTTTAGGTTAAAAAAACAATTATAAAATGGCGTAAAATTAATCAAAAAAAATTTCTTAGTTTACGATGTCAGTAAAAACATGTAACAAAATTGAAATGATTGTACATTATTTTGTTATTAAAAAAATTCTGAAATAACGGTTGAAAACGAGCCAGAACATAGGACTACGTCCTTAAGGCCGCTGAACCGCTAGAATCGTTGATGGAAATTGCGCTGGCTACGAGGATGGAAATGACGTCACTGTGGGCTCGCGTGCGTGGTACAATTTAGAATTGGCGTTGCTAGAGGGGAGGGGCAGGTAGGCCTCGCCCACCCTAGATTTATGAATTATAAAAATCAGCTATTTTACGTGTAAAAAATAGTATACGTATGTCGTATATGTATATGGCTCATGGGACTGTCAAAACTCACTGTTCTCGTTTTTAACATAATAACACATCCCTATCCCTATATTATTAAACGAGCTAATCTTGTATCTACCTATGTCCCTAAATATTTTCTCGAAAACGGCCCTAACGATTTGGATCAAAACTGAAAAGGGATTTTGGGGGGCAAAAATCGTTTTAGCTAGGTCTCATCTCTCGAAAAAATCGTTTTCTTACAAATTTTATCATTATAAAAACCAATTTTTTGACGTATGAAAATACTTAAATATTGTAAGTAGGTTTTGGAATTTTATACAAACAATGAAACAATTGTTTTCAAAATATTATGACAGTTAATCTTTAGTATTTTATTTAACTTTCCGAGCAAAGCTCGGCAACCCAGGTACTTCGTCATAATATAATTACGAACTAGAAACATAACCAACTATATTTCTGCTCAATCAAGATGTATATGATTTCAGTAGATCATATTGGAAAATTTTCTGTCGCAAGCAATGCTTCCTCTAATTTTTTCGCTGACTGCCCGGTACAAAAGTTTACCTTTATATGGGAGCAAAAATCTTGAAAACGTATATAAAAGAGTGAAAGTGGGGGGGGGGGTGACTTGTGCCTTTGTTTGAAGTCAACATTTTTTTTTCATACATTTTTTTGACCCTTTAGATTTTAAATTTAAAAATTAATGCGCGGCCGAAACTTTTGCCGCAAGTGCCCTTTGTACCAGATGGAAAGTATACAATTGGATTTTTTTATGGGGGGATGATCGGTGAGCAACAATTTTTGGAGACACATGGGCCCACCAATAGCAAAGTCCCCGTCGATACAATACACTGGTACGGGGGCAAATGCGACTGGGCACAAGTAGACAATAATAGACATGTCACACTGTCACATTCATACTCCTGTGTACAGACGTTGATACATACCAAAACCAACAACGTTACTTCTCCATGCGACATCATAATGTGAATATACGAGGTCTGCAAGACAGTAATGAGTAAAGTTCTCCTCCCGCTGTATGTAGGTATATACAACTGTAATACGTATACAGTGCTACACTATATTGTATACAGTGTCGGTATGTGTTGTAATATTATACTACCCTCTATACGTGTGTACATGAAATCCATGTTTGCGTATATATGAACTCCTATATTCTGCTTCTGACTCCTTTACAAGACGCGTCACTATCTATATCCGGTTTGTTTAATTCCGTCACTTTCTTAAGCGCGGGACACACTAGACTGCTTGTCAGCCGCTGCTGATCATCAGCTGACAGTAGCACCAGCAAGCAGCGGCGGGCAGCCCGGTCACACTACGGCTGCTACTTGCTAGTCTACCGCGAGTAGTGGCTGCCAATCCGGTCACTACATCATCAAACATAAACCACGTGGCACGTGATGGTTTACTCGCCTATGATGCACTGCTTCGGTTAGACTGCGCTGCTCGCTAGTGGTAGCGGGTGCGAGTGAGAAACGTGACCTGCTAGTCGCCGCTGCCTGGCTACCAAAATAGAACATGTCCAATTTCACCAGCCGCTGATAAATACTCGCTGGCTGGCGGCGCCAGCGGCGAATTTTATGCTCACACCAAGCTGATTGATGGCTGACAGTAGCGGCTTCCACAACTCGCGGCTGGCAGCCAGCCTAGTGTGACCCGCGCTTTAGAAAATGTATCTGTCCGTCATTTTACCATTCCAGCCCACTAGTGAGGAATGGTACTAGTTTAGGTCAAAATTCACTTTTCAAAAATTTTACAATATTTTTCGTTTTGAAGTCCCCCGAATCCAAAAAAACATATATTTTTTGGAAAAAGTCTGTTTGTCTGTGAGCACGATACAGGCCACACGGATGAACGGAATGAAATCAAATTTTGGGAAGATGTTTGGTATGTAAATGAAGAGCCCTATTGTTTTTGAAGAAATTCGGCGCATGCGCAGAGGAGATATGCTATAACGATGTTTTTTATATAATAGTACCTGTACTTTTCATAACGGATTATTATTCTATTACCTTTTTCGAGAAAGTTTTGTTAAAAAATTTATTATCTAAACTTTATAGTTTCGGAAATATTTTGAAAATAAAAATATCAGCTGTTCTTTTTAATTTTGTAGATCTGTCGGAAATAAACTAGTTAAGCATGCTTTGATTAATTTTCGTCGTGCCCCCTCTACGCCACCGCTTATAAACACGTAGTTGCTCCTCTACGTGAGCTGTGTACTACACATGCCTTTCTTTAGCGTGCGTAAATAATATTATTGTGAGTTATTATAATAATATATTGGTAAGTTACATTACATCGGGGTGAAATTTAGTTACAGGGCGAAATTGCGTTACTTACAGGCCGAATTTCAGTTACAGGGCGAAATTTAGTCATTAGAATTTCGCTTAAAATGTTTCACATCTGCCAGGCGAAGTTAATAAAAGAGTGTTAAAATCTTCGTCTAGTTTCCAGCGTTTGAAAACTACACACGTCGACAATAATTTAAAAAAAAATTTTAATATGAAAACTAAACGAAGACGGCGGTTCTAATAAAATTAAAGACCTTTAAGATAATATATCTTATATACGTTTTGCTACGAGTTCTTTAAAGTTTACAATCATGGTATCCACAAATAGCACATAGTGGCATTTTACTTCCATAGTATTTCTCTTAAATTATACAGAATGGCAGGAAAAAATCGGACATAAAACTTTATAACATAGTCTTACTTAGCTCCGTAAAGTAAACCAATGCCGCATTTTCAAACAAAAAATAGTTTGTTAAAGTATATAAAGTCCCCTTTATTAAATTTGTCCTTTTTTATGCGTACATTATACAGTCAAAGGAAAAAAAATCCAGTCAGTTATGCGACAGGTCAAAAATATTGACATTTGAGATATTACAGTAAAGAAAATAAAATTTCTCCCCAAAATAAATATAATAAGTCGTTATGAAAAGTATACCATTATATTATATATAAAATAACGTTATATAGCATAGGTTTATCTCTTCTTCGCATATGAGCTGATTTTCTCCAAAAATAATCTAGGGCTCTTCATATTGGCTTACCAAAATTTGGCTGCGATCTGCTCAGTCGTTTGACCTGTATAGTAACAGGTCGGGGCGAAATTCTCTTTTTCGTCTGTTAGTCTGTGTGCACTGTACCTACGTGTCAGACGTCTGACCAGATCAAAACTAAATTTTGGAAAATTGTTTGACATGTAGGTAAATATGAAGAGCTCTACTGTTTTTGGAGAAGATCGACGCATGCTCTATTTTTCATATCGGTTTATAATCCCTTTTATTTTTCCAAGAAAGTTTTGTAAAAAGCTTCTTCCAAACTTTATAGATTCGGAAATATTTTGAAAATAAAAAAGTCAGCTGTTCTTTTGTTCTGAAGATCTGTTAAAAAGAAAAAAAAATTTCTTTATTTTCAAAACATTTTAGACACTATAAATATTATTAGAAAAATTCTGGAGTTGGAATGGTAAAACACAATCACAGCAGTCTGGAATATTTTTACGAAATTAGTTCATTTATAAAATTGCTAATTTAATGTTGGCAATTTTGTTCTTGTCTAACTTATGTTTGTAAACATCTCGAAGTGATTCGGTAAAATGTCACGGAAGTGGTGCACGTGTCGTAAAAAGCACTCGTTCCTATTTTTGGTATATAACTAGGTGCATAATATATTGCAACTAATATTGTGAACAGTTCAACAGCCAGCTGATTTTACTATTTTACATTTCTGAACCGAGCGGCGTAGCGTAGTGGTGAGAGCACTAGACTCGCATTTGGGAGGTACCGGGTTCGAATCCCGGCGGGGGCAGATGCGGCTGGGACTTTTTCCTACTGCCTCTCGTCGAGAGACGGTAATTCCTGTACTGGCCATCTTGTTGAAGTTTTCCATGGTTTCCTTCAATAATACCAGTTAAATATCGAGATGGTTCCTTTTATTCAAAACTCCTAGCTCTAAAGTTGCCTACATTATCCTAATTTCCTAAAAATTGTTATATTCGTCCATTGCTATTAAGTAACACCACGTCTTAAAAAGCCACGCCCGCCACTGGTGTACCCTGGTGGTCATGTGGAGAAACAGAGACAAGATGGCAGCGGAGCGTATGAACTAGGAAGTAATGTTCATGTTAAAAAACGTAAATTAATAAATGTGTTGAATTAAATAATATTCATGTTACAAACTTGCGTTAATAAATATGTTGAATAAAATAATAATAATTGTTACAAGTTGGAATTTAAAAGTGTAGAAAATAACGGCAATGATGGTGATATGAAAATAGTAATGTTGCGAATGGCGGCTGTTATGACATAAAGTCGAGAAACGGACGTTAAACGCATTATTATTATTATATTATTTATTATTATTTTACATTTCTGATTATTCACACTGTATAAAATATGTGGATGGCCTATATGTTATTATAAACATAAAATGGAAGTTTCTGTGTTTTAATTATTGTTATTATATGAATATTAAACCAAAATGGGTCACATTAATATTAGTTATTATTTGTTAGCGGCGCGGACACAAGAGATGGTTCTCATTAGCTGGAAACAAGAAACTTTGCGCTATGTAATACTACAAGCTGTGTAGTACACGCTCTTTTGCTATGGCTTTACATCGAGCTCCCGCTTTGCGTCGACTTCAAATAATTCAAGAATACGTAACAAATTAATTTATTTAAACATAGAATATAGAGACGTTGACACTACAATATTTAGGAAACAAAATTGAACTGGAGTATAGATTTAAAATAATAAAGTTGAACCAGGAAAAGCGGTATTAATGGCACTATTTGGCATTTTTGCAACAAGACTATCAAACTCTGTTGGTATAGAATGATTTTTCTTGATTTAAGAACTAGCTGCTCGGTTCGGTTCATCCGGGTAGGGTTGCCAGGCCCAAAAATAATAAAGCCGGACTCGGTATTTTATTTAGCCGGACATTTAGCGCTAAAAGCCGTACTACCTTTTTAAATAACGACTTTTTTACTAATTAATCACTGTTTTTATTTTGATTGTTTCAGAATTCAATTTTCCTGCGTAGGTAAGGGAAAGTAATTTTGACCATATTACATAAGTGAAAGAGCAGTTAAGTTTGGGAGAAAATTTTTTTTTCACTTGTCACATAAAAGTAGATAAAAAACTAAGAAAATGGCGTCATGATTAGGTCGATAAGTCAATTAGTTATGGGAGATTTTAAAAAAAATCGTTTTCCCCTTCCGGTGCAAAGAAAGAGTCTTTAGTACCGTTGTAAAAAAAATTAAGCTCCCAGCGGCAATTGTTATTAAAAAAATGGCATTTGATTTTTCAAAATTTCGCGCACTAAAATGGCGATATCTCGCGATTGGGTTATCCGATCCGACCCGATCTTTTACAACTTTTATTGGAATTTTTTTCCCCCCGATAATAATGTCCGAGTTATGGGACAAAAACGGGTTTCCCGGAACTTTAAAGCGGCATATCTCCCGCCGCTCCCACCGACCGTCGATCACAAACTGTACCAAAATGTCGGGGGAACTCGACTCTACAGTTTTTGTAGGAAACATTTTTCAATTCGAGACATACCGGATTCAAGGCTTTTTTTTCCCAATCCACTCCACTATATATTATGACTGATGAATAAAAAACGTATGAGCATTATCTACAAAGTAGAGTTATAAGCTGATCGTTTCATTGATGCGTTAATCATTTTCTGTTACCAAGGGTTCTCTTATTTTTCCCCGCCGCTGAATCACTTCCCCTTTAACGTTACAGAAAATTTCAAACAGATACGTCGTTAAAGAAGTTTCGTCTCAAAAGGTATAGGTTTAGTCGTTGAAACATATTCGTATACAAAATCACCCTTTAGAGTTATAAAAAAGGATACTTTATTGACATCTCCCGTGGTAGTGGCTACAAACAGTTATAAGAAGCACAAGGAGAGGTCGCTTTTTAAAAACTTTTGTTACTTTTCCCCTGTTATATTATTATGTCGGTATACCTTATATAGGTATATTATATCAGTTTAAACAGAAATGCGTTTTTTTGTATAAACATGATCGATTAATGGTCACAGTTAAACAAAGACAAGAAACATTCCAGCCATCTGGGCGACGGGACCATTCCAACTATTTAATACTAGCTGCTACCCACGGCGCCGCACGCGATTGAGATGAAACACGATAGCGACAACCGTATTGTAGTAGCACTTAAAAATACAATGTTTATACAGTTTGATTTTATTTCACCCCTTCAGAGTTGCTTTTTGAGACAAACAGTAACCTATATCCTTCCTCAGGATGCAATCTATATCTCCTTGCCAAATTTTATCGAAATCAGTTCAGCGGTTTACGCGTGAAAGCGTAACAAACAAACAAACTCACATTCGCATTTATAATTGGATAGGATAGGATTAACAACAATTAGTATATTATAAAAATGAAAATAAAATTTCTGTTGGTGACGCGGGTAACGGCTAGTACTAAATATTATGATATTTGGTATTCGTTAGCATGGTTACCTTTACATAATAATATGTTGTCATATTATCATGTAAAAATCAACCAAAGCATCTCCAGAACAAAAGAACAGCTGTTTTTTTTTTTTTCAAATAAAATTTCCGAAACTATAAATTTTAGAAAAAAGTTGTTTTATAAAACTTTCTTGTAAAGACAAATAGCATTATAAAACGTTATGAAAAGTATATCATTATTATATAAAAAAACGTTACAACATATATCTATTTTGCGAATATGCCGATCTTCCCCAAAAACAATAGGACTCTTCATATTTGCATATCAAACGTCCTCCCAAAATTTGGTTTGAATCTGTTCATCCGTTTGACTGTATTGGATTTACAGTCTAACAGACGCACAGACTTATTCCAAAAATATCTTTTTTAGATTCGGGGAACCTTAAAACAAAAAATTATCGAAAAATGAATTTTGACCTAAATTAGTACCATTCCGCACTTGTGTTGGAATGGTAAAATGTACATAGAAGACATCGTTTAGGTATTTAGTGGTCTGAAGCAGAATACAATATGAACAATGAACATAGCTAATAAAATATTTAAAAATTATAGAGTAAATTTTATCAGAGGAGAAGAAGGGGGTCCCACCACATCTTACCAAACCCCGATAAGAGTAATGAAATTAATGAACGTCTCCTATTGTTGATGGCTGCATTATTGAATCACCTATAAGCATGCATATTTCCAGATGTCTACAGTTGAAATGAAAAAAATATACATAAACACAAAAAACGCATCTGGAATAGTGGATTATTGGAAAGTGTGAACAACGGATATCTGGATTAAGTTTTCTCGTTGCGTACGCCTAGTAAATATTCACATCTCGATCCGGTAGAATGTTAAAAAACTTTTGTAATAAAAAGCAAAAGAAACGATTTTCTCTGTGATTTATAGTTTAAAATTATTTCAATAAAAACACGTCTGCTTACACAAATACGGTGCGATCAAAAAAAAAGCGTTAAAAAATGCCATAATCGGTTGACCTGTGGGTCGTCCCTCTATATGTTAAATATGTTAAATTATATCGATACTATTGTGTTTACAATAGGTCTGTTCCAAGCAGTCAGATAATTACGATAATAGAACCGTCACCGTCTTGCGCAGTAGCTAAAACGAAACTGTTTATATCGATTTTTAAGCTACTGCGCATGACACAGTAGCAAGGCTGTGACGGTTCTGTTACTCTTCTCAGACAGTTTGGAACAAGCCAAATACATTAAAGATGGTTATAAAAAATATATATATATAGCAAAAATATTCTGTGTTGTTGAGTGTGTTCTGTGTTGTTGATTCTTTTCTTATTTTTTTAGAATGATATTAAAGTTACGTATATGATTGACTTTTATATTTAAGTTAATTTAAGTTTTATGAACTTTTCTAATTCAACCGAATGCTAAGTACATACACTAGTATGCCCTAGTTTTGTAATTATTAGGTGCACAGTAATGATGATCTGATTTCAGAGTCAACAGGTGCTTTATGAAATGCTGACAATCCTGATTTAGCAATGTTGATAAGTAATTAAACTGTAGCTAATTCGCTTATAGGCATAGATGTAGTCAAAATTGTTTTCATAAAAAGACGATACTTATATCTGCAGCTTTGTACAAACCAACGTTTGTACAAAAAATAATGCTACAGTATATTTCGCAAAAAATACCATATCTAGTACAATTTTTTTTAAGTAAAACTTATTTTAGCACGGCATATATCTATATACAGTGTGACCTCTTTATAACGAAGAGGGACCGAGCATTTTTTTGACGTGATAACGTCTTATAAATTGATGAAACACCGGCTGCATGCACGAAAAAGTGTAACGTTCCGAAAAGTGTAACTCATAAAAGTATGCAATTTTTCATCAATGTTTCTTTATGACGTTATCACGTAAAACTATCGTCCGTAAACCGACTTTACAAACAACCAATTTTCGTTATATGAAGGGAAGAAATAAAATTAACCAAATTCCACCTAATTAATTTATTCCAACACACATAGTATAGTCTGTTAACTTTGCCTGACGTTTTTTGCTATGCCAATATTTTATTTTTTGTATTTTATTAAGTACCTATCTTACGCATGCCTTGGGATGTGGTGAAATCATCTTCATTAAACAATAAAAATTTTTTGGCGGCATCAAGTGCTTGTTGAATAGTTGGTGATGGTTCAGAATCGTCCTCTTTACGCCTAAAGATGAACATATTTCTTCTTAATAGACAATGGCTGTAGCGCTCTAAAGAGGGTATTAATGTATGCGGGTTTTAAGATAAACCAACCAAATTGTAAAAATTTCGACGTTATAGAGAGTTTTTAGTTACAACGGAGAACGTTATAAAGAGGTTGCACTGCATATAAAATACTCGTGTCACAATTTTGGCCACGCTAATCTCCGAAACCACTGAACCGACTCTAATGAAATTTTGTAAATGTGTTGGTTGGTGAAACTTACGCTATAGGATAGTTGTTATTAAATATTACAATTAATTAATATTACGCTATTTTCTCAAAAAAAAATGTTTTAGAAGCATGTAACGACATCTGATAGAATTACTCAAAGCTATTAGTTCAGAAGCAAAGAAAAATACTGTTTCAGTACGAAATAGCGACATCTGTTAGAATTCACTCAAAGCTATTAGTTCAGAAGCAGGTCTGGTAGAATTTGCTCAAAGCTATATTAGCGCAGACGCCGGGCCGCAAACGAAATATATATTTTGCAGAATTATGTCTATCGCACCCGAGTGAACCGGGCCGGACCTATATAAAAATCTCGTGTCACGATATTTGTCCACGCTAATCTCCGAAACCACTGAACCTATTTTAATGATATTTTGTAAATATGTTTTGCTTGGTCACACTTACGCTATAGGATAGTTTTTATAAAATATTTTGTACAAAATTACTGTGTTTTTTTAAAACAAAAACTGTTTTAGTAATACGCAGCGACATCTGATAGAATTTGTTTAAAGCTATTAGTTCAGAAACAAACAAAAAAAATTGTTTTAGTACCAAGAAGCGACATCTGATAGAATTCGCTCAAAGCTATTAGTTCAGACACCGGACCGCAAACGAAATACATTTTGCCGAATTATATCTACCGCATCCAGGTGACATAAGACAAAAATGTAATATTTCAGAATAAAAAAAATTGACAAAAGTCTGAAATAATTGGGTCATTAATTTGCAATAAATTCATAATTCAATTCATAGTAAACGGAGTTTACTTTTACTATAAAAAATTGGTTGTCTGTAAAGTCGGTTTACGGACGATAGTTTTACGTGATAACGTCATAAAGAAACATTGATGAACTCTCTGACGTCACGCGAGAAGAGAGAGAAATGCGTACAAGCCGACGCTTGGGCCGATCTTGCCTCTCTATCGCTTATACTGCGCTCTCGCTTGCACGCTCAGGCTCAGGCGGAACGTGACACTTTTTCGTGCGTGCATCAATTTATAAGACGTTATCACGTCAAAATTTTCAAATTAGTAAACTCGGTAATTAATCACTGCCCAAATTTGTTCACGTATGGTTGGTGTCTGAATATTTCATGTGTTTGAGCGATCAGTTGCCCTCTTCCGCAGTTAATATTACTCTACGCCCATGTGCTTAACTGCAGTATATAGGGCTATACATAATATGTAACCACGGTTATATAATGCGGCGCGCATGACCTGTATTATTTATGTGTAATTAATGTCAGTTGGAATTATTTCGGCTGCGTGGAGGGCAGTTAAACATATCATTAACGGAGTTAGGTACGCTTCATAACACATATATTAATGTCCATTGGTTACAAATGTGTTTCATTCTAACACGACTTATTCCACTAGGATGAATGATATTGTCCGCTGGTTACGCTGTTAAACTCTTTCAAGTCCAAAATATCCACATATGGATAGTTAAACAAATTTGAAAAATAAAATACAGTGTAAACTCTATATAGCGACACTCAAGGGACTGTGCACTTTGTGGCGTTATTTTGAGAGAGAAGAAATAATCCAGTAATATGTTTTTACTATAATATGTATTTACTCATAAGTCATAATATATAAAATTTACAACTGATCAACAAACATTCTATCTATGCTATCCACAAATTACAACTCTTATTGCGTTCTAACGTTTTTTGCTCCTCCAGTATTTTAATTGTATTTGCTTATATATTTTGGTCTTTGAGATACTTTGGAATCAATTTGGTCCCAACAAACAAAAGAACGAATTTATTAGAATCTCCGGTACGCATGGTGCTGACAACAAACAAGTACTGTTTATTGCTTAATGATGACGTATTGTAGTCGTTATTTAGAGTGGTTGTGTCGTTATTTAGAGTGTATCATTGTAAGAGCAACAAGGTAAACTAAACGAGACTTAAGTAATTTTGACGTTTTAAGGAGATTGTCGTTATATCGAGTGACGTTAAATGGAGTTTGCACTGTAGTGAAAGAGCTTTTTAAGTTAAACGGTTTTATTGTACAATTGATGATATACTGAAAACAAGAAAATAATTATGAGTCACCATAGGGGGCCTTGATTCAACTAAAATAAAATTGTGGGGTGCAGTGGGGGAGATAGGATCCCTCCATGTCTTACCACATCTTACCCAAAGGGAGAGGGGGTTGAAATTAAAAAAAAATCGGGTCGCAGTGGCAAACCCTGCCGAAAATATAGTGTATTATCTAATACAGATATTGCGGCTTTATTATGTGAACTTAAGTTTGTTTTTGGACAAAATAAAAAATTTAACCCGTTAATATATTTTTCATAACTCTAATATTATTATCAATCCAACATGTGCACTAAATTACGGTAAGTAGATAAGTAAATCCGTATCCACGAACTAATGTTTACACAGAATTTGTAAATCCGGTCCTGTCGGGACGATTTAAATTTTAACTATAATAAAATAAGACACCTTATTTTTAAATGTGATAAAATGATACAAGGCTAATAATTTTAAAAACAATTTGTATTCACTAAAGCATTCTTTAATGAACAACGTTTCGGCAATATTTTTTTACTTCTTGAGGACCTTACAACATTTAGCGAAAAGTCAGTCCTGAAGAAGAAAAAAAAATATTGCCGAAATGTTGGCCATTAAAGAATGTTTTAGTGAATAAAAATTGTTTTTTAAAATTTGTAGCCTTGTATCTTGCAAAATAACAACACATTTTTACCTATAACCAAATGGTTAAACTGCGATTTTGAAAGAATTCTGAGAACTTTTGTGTCTTTTTGGGCTTGAAAACTTGTTTCAACCCCTACCATTTGTGTAAAAAACTATCAAAAATACATTTTATTTTGAGATTATAAATATAATGTAAACGTTTTAAATTTGATCAAATCGTCATATTTGGCATACAAATTGTATAAAATGTGTTGGCATGACAGAACAACATTCCTCCTTTCTTTTTTTTATTCGCGTCGGTTGTTTTCGGGCTGCCTTATCTTTCGTCAACTCTATAAATTATGTTATATGCCTTTAAACACACATAATGACTCTACGTATTGTATTTTCTGTAATATAAATGCGACTTTTAGGTCTTTGCATATGACTTGGTAGTTGGTACATATTAATAACAAAAAATAAAAGGAAGGTAACAGAATGTGATCTCTGTCTCTAACTACTTTTTTGTACGACACCTTGATTCAATAAAACGTTGGAAACTGCTGGTCTATTTTGACGAAACTTGGTGTACTTTTATTTGGTGAATAGGCACTTAATCTTAACGCATAGAGAACAATTTTCCCAGGTTAAGATACGGTTTCGTTCAAACCAATAACGCGGGCAAATTCGTGACAAAATCATTGTTTACAAAACAAATCGGAGAACAATATCTAGAATTTAATTTGAATTCCTGTTTCGAATGTACACAAGTTAGGTGTTATTTTTTTTATGTAAAACATCTAATGGCGCATTTGGTTGGGAGTAAAACAGTCCAATCGGCACAACACTTTTATGGGAGGACGTTTTATGTGAGAATTTACGTTTGTATGCGATGGATTAATTGAAGGTAACATCTAAATAACAGGGCGAAATTTAGTTACCAGTTTATTGTTACTAGTATTTCGTTAGATGACAGCACGTGAGGCTTGCTTTGTGTATGCGTTGGATTTGATAAAGATGACAACTAGATTGACATGGCCAAATTTACTTACAGGATGAAATTTAACTACAGAGCGATGTTTAGTTGACAGAGCGAAATTTAGTAGATGACTGAACAAAATTTAATTACAGGGCAATGTTTAGTTACTAGAATTTTGTTTGTTGACAGGGCGAAATTAAGTTATTAGAATTTCGCTTAAATTTATGTTTCACATCTGCTAGGAGCACGACAACTCACATTATTTTAGTAATTTAATTTGTATTATGAATAGTTTAACTTCTGTGTAAAAATTTGAATTGAAACTTTTATTTTTTTTTCAATTTGTATTTTATTGTTTAATTTTGTTCAAGACACCTATTTGATTTTAACACAATATAGTTGAATGTGTTTCAAATTTAATACACAAATAAACAGATGTAGTATAAACAAAACTATGAGTAGGTATAGTAAGTTTTAAATTGCAGGGAGAATGGTCACAGTTTGTGCAATAAATGCGCGGTATTTATTAATTAAGAAACTTAATAATCACTCTGTTAAATATACACCGATATAGGTGTGTATACATGATATATATAACTATTGTGTTTACCTATAAAACACTACAAGGCAGTTATAATAAAATCAAATGAAATATGCATTTTCAGAACAGGACCGAATTTAATTATGCGATGTGTATTGACCCTAAGGGTTGCTAATGTGTACCTAAATTAAAAAAAAAAAAACTTATAAAAGTACTGTATTGAGTTTACAAAGAAACAAATAAATAAAATATGATAAAATGAACACTAAATTTACGCTCGATTTGACAGTTTTGTAGTTGAAAATATAAAATCACAAAGCTGACAAGACCATGACTGATAGCTTTTCCAACTGTTGTGCTTACAAATCGACATGTCCTTAATTAGGGTTCCGTACATCCGTTGAAAAAACGGAACCCTTAAAGGATCACTCTCGTGTCTGTCTGTCTGTCTGTACATCCGTTTATCACAGCTTATTTTCTCCGAATCTACTGCACGAAAAAAGTTGAAGGGTACATACCTATATAAAGTTTGACATCCAATCACGAACGTATACAGCGTAAATGAACGAATTCCGATTTTGGGGGGAAAAATTAGAAAATAAAAAAAGAATATTTTTCAAGTGCAACGTGTGACGTATCGCTATTAGATATACCTACCTACTAAAATTTTTTTTTATAATTTTAAAATGCATAGTTTAAAAGATATTAAAGAAAATACACGAAAATGGAGCATTACCCCCTACCCCCTTGTCTCCTAAGCTACTGAGCCTAAAATTTTCAAAAAAACAGAATTTAAAGCTTCACACATAGTTACATTTACAATTTATGATAGTTTCAAAAGCTCTAATACTGGTCTGAGACACCGTGTCTAATATCTGTATAGTTTAAAACGTGTTATCACATCGATTATCAAAAAATATTTACTCTTTTACGATTGCAGAACATGCAATGTACCGTAGCCTGGCGCTCCGGTCGTAACCGCCACGAATTGTAGACCTATACTTGCCCAGGGATGACCTGCGTCCACATTAGGCACTAGTGATGTCGATTATCGTTACTTTTAAGTATTCGTTACTACTCGGTACTTTGGTATTAAGTAATCATTTCAACGACTCGTTACTTTGATTACTTTGATTACTTAGGCTACATACTAGTGATGTCGATTATCGTTACTTTTATGTATTCGTTACTACTATAGGTACTTGAGTATTAAGTAATCATTTCAACTACTGGTTACTTTGATTACTTAAGTTACATACATAAAATGTTGTACGTAGTATCTGAACCAAGAAATAATTAATTAATTATATTGTATAAAAACGTACTGAATAAAATAAATATCGACACAAGACGATTACTGACCGCGAAATATCAACACAATTAATCAACACAATTAATTTTGCTAAGGGCTGTTGACATCGGCGGCATATTTATATTATATGTATCAGCGGCTCCTTCGCAGGAACTCAAGGCGATTAATTTGACAATTGCTTGACAATAATAAAACTCCCGAATAATCAGATAAAGTGCGTAATCAATAGCACAAATGCATTAATACAATCCAAAATGCGAAACGGCCGAAATGCTAATGAATATCTTTATTCTCGCATAATAAAATAATCAATAGTAATCAATAATCAATAGTAATCACTAATCAATAGTAATCAATAATCAATAGTAATCATTCAAGTAAAAGTAACGATTTACTATTCGAATCGGTAATCGTTACTTCGGGTATTCTAGAGTAACGAGTAGTTTCGTATCGTATCGTTACTTTGTCGACATCTCTATTAGGCACCGAGGCAAGTGTACTATCTCGCCGCCAACTTAGTTTAATGTGTTACAGCTGGTATAAGTAGGTATATTGCGACACGTTTGTTACATTTCTATCTTAAGAATCAATTTTACACTACTGCGCCAAAGAGAGTTTTACTTCAAAAATGTGTTTTTTTTATTTCATTAATAGGGACTTCAAAATTATCAGTAGGCATAGTCGGGCATTTTTTTTAATGTGAAGAACTAAGAGGGAAATTTGATAATTTAAATTGTCGTATTTAGTAAAAAATATTTTTGATTTTGATCGCTTTTTATGTTGTCATGTTATTTGAAAATTAAATACTAAGTTTCATAGCAACTCGTTTGCCATGGAAAAAACGATATTTTTTAAAATGAAGCTGTAAAAAAATGTTTTGTAAGAACATAGTAATAAAATAAAAACAGTACAGAAAAAGAAAAATAATGTAGCAATCAGAGCGAAAACAGCGTTTTGAAACCGAATTTTTCATTTATCGAAAGAGATTGAAGGAAAATGACGCTGATAAAAACATTGTCTAATGATTAACCTGTTCGGCAGTATTACAAGAGATTTTGTAATGGTATTATTTTTAACTCATAAAAATTCATTTACAAGCTATTCTTCCGACATCATTTCTTCTGTACATTCATACAGCTTGGTACATATAAAGATACTAGTCTTAAATTTGGAAATGTGTCATTTTTGACAGATGCAATTTTTAAAATCACTAAAGTCTACTAATTTAATACATTTCAAAGTTAAAGTACATTTTAAAAAAACCTTAATTGCAACAAAACAGTAATCAAAATGAAAAAAATATACCTAATTATACTATAAATTATTAGATTTTGCTGTGCATAATATCTAATATGTAGGTATATACAACTTAAATTTTCCTTGTTTTGTGTATTCAACGTGTTGTGTTCGCCCGCTTGTACAAAATATTGGCCAAGGATTTTTTTCACATTTAAAAATGTATAAGTTGAATAAAACACCAACATATTATTTTATTTTCATCGTATTTGGTTAACCCTGGATTTCGATTGATCGTCAAATGGGCAATTTTATTTTATGTGGATGGTTTTAAACATTTGTATCTACACTATAGGGGTATGTTGCCTATTAGATAATTGTTTATTTGCTCTCTTACCACTTTTTGAAAACACTATTACGCTGAAAGCATCAATTTATAACGTTTATCTGTAATTTTAGAAAACTCGTCTTTTAAATGTACAGGTACGTAGCTTCGTAATGGTGGCGTTGCTGTTATCATAGTTACCATTAATAAAACTGTGATAACAACCTCGCAGCACCACGACCGTCTTGAAGTTGCTTTTTCAGAAAACACGAATAATATAGACAAAACACAAAGATGGTAATTGTAAATTTGACTCAATGCTGCAAATAAAAAATAAGTTCAAAAACTAAAACCCGACTACTGAAAAGTATAAAACAAGAAAATATTATCATCTGAGGATAGCCGTGGTCATATGTCACCTACCCTATCAAAACATTACATTTTAACAGTAGTAACCAATCATAAGCTCTAGGGAAAAGTGCATCACGCTTATACATCTAGAGGGGCCTCATATATGTGAGGTGGCATACGATCACGGCTATCCTCTGATAAGAATATTTTTTTGTTTCATACTTTTCAGTAGTCGGGTTTTAGTTTTTGAACTTATTTTTTATTGAAATTATTGTTTTTGAACTTATTTTTTATTTGTTTTAAATTTGCTCCCCTCTAGGACCAAAACTCAAAAATAAATGTAGTCTATGTTGCCCGGGCCATATAATAACGAATCGATTGACACCTTATTTATCAAAATCGGATGAATAGTTTAGGCGCTATGGTGGAACATCCGCAAATACAAACATACATACTTACATAGACTGCTAAACTCATAACCCTTCCTTATGGCTTTGACGCAGTCGGGTAAAAATGAATTAAAGACTCATTTGTCATTAATAATAATATAACTCAACAAAATTACGATAAAATTGTAGTTTTACTAACATACAACATATTTTAAGCAAGCTTTGGCAACTATAATATCGAGCATGGTTTAAAAATCTAGAAGTTTCTGCAGCTATACCAACATTTCTAATCTTCTTTTCCTAGACCTCCTTCTGGGGGCTTGTAATGGAAAATATATTCTTTAGTCACCGTCGGGACACAGACCCTAATCTTTCCACTTCCGCGGCGGAATGAGTTATCTTTATTCAACACTCAACACTGACATATCCAAGCAATCTTTCTCATATTTAAAATTTGTAAGTTTTGTAACTGTTTTTTTCACATCATGCAAGAGCTATTTAGTATTACCGTATGAATATTTACTAATATAATAATAATAAACTTGTTTGAGGCGCGGCTTTAATTTGCACTCCCTTGTTATATTATATCAATTCTAGCGTAATGGGGAGGTGAAGGGGATTATTACCGCCCCCAGGATCATATTAATAAAATAATAAAACTGAAAATAATACAAATACCTGTCTAAAAATAAAATTTAGAAATACTTTTTGAAAAGGAATTTGTAAAATTAGTTTGAGAATTAATATTTTGCTTGACATCTTCCTTCGTAAGTCTTCTTGTGTGATAAATAATTATGAAGCACGTTTGACTGTGTGTGATCCGCTTAACGTTTGATGAATAAATTTGAATTTTTTCGTGTCTCGACTGCATTGTTACAGTCGATGTGCGCAAAGCTTTAATATCTTCGTGTGTTGGCTTCCAAGCTATTAGTGTACCTTATCAAGTTCACAGTCCACACACAGCATTTTTTCTAAGATTAGTATCTGGAATTCGTCCCACGAGCGCACAAATTCATTACTTTTATTATTCCCAGTTGCCACTTTATTATTTTGTAATGACCAGACAAAATGAAAATAATGCACACGATGGCCAAGATGCGTCTCCTCATGCAGAATGTTTCAGTTATATTACATAATTTTGTACGTTGCAGCATAAAGGGTTACTTTTCATAAAAATATTTTCATTAGATACAATATTTCAGTCGTTAATGGTGATGCGCAGTTGTATGTAAAAAGGGCTACAAGCGTGTTATTTATTTAAACAGCATAAACAAATAAAGTTGATATACAGAAGTACGAGTAACAAATTAAAGAGACTCAAGTTAGTATTAACAGTAATTGCGTTCCTATTTTATTGTAATAAAATATATGTTATATGACTTTAAAATAAATTATTATTTCTGATTCAAATCTTTATCCACTAAATCATACTTTAATTTTTAATAAAATAATAATTAAACATAAGATATAATTTGACTACAACAGTATATTTCGAAATATTGCCACTTGCGGTCGTGCCATTTGCGGTCAGAACAATTATCGTCCCACTTATGCGGTCAATCGATATTATTAAAAGAAAATTGTTAAGAGTGAGAATTTGATAATTTCTAAAACACCATCAACTCAAGGTTGAAGAGCACCCCGTAATCGTTTTTTAATGAACTCCCCCATACCCAGGGCCGGATTTACTCTAAGTGCCGCCTTGGGGCAGCGTGAAAAATGCCGCCCCATTACCTAAATCCTACATAAAAAGGTTCGGTATACAATTTTCAAATAAAAAAAAGGTTCATTTATGTCAAAAGTCTTTTTTTTACTAATGGTATAATTAGACAAAGGACATTTTTTTTGTATTAAAAATCATAATTGACAAACAAAAGGATTGCTCATCAATTGCGAGATATTTTCAGGGGCAAACGCGTCTGACTGTAAAAAAATTTTATAGTTTCAACTTGATCACGCTTTTCGAAGAATTTTCTGTAACGCAAAAAATTGTTTTCCTACGTTTCAAATGTTGCCGCCCCTGAAAATTTTCCGCCCTGGGCACTAGCCCCTACTGCCCCTAGTATATACATCCAGCGCTTTCCAATGCGCAACAAAAACACAAAAACACCATCGCATCAACAATGTTGAATTAAATAAAAAAAATAAAGACAAATATTGAATTTAGTACTAAGAACTATAAAATTAGTTGTTCCATATTATTTTGGTGTTAGGAAAAATCTGTTAGATTGCGTTTGGAATTGTTTAGATGACTTAATGACCTATTCTTTCTGTTGAAAATTTGGAATTGCCGATTTATAAAGTTATTTTCTTGACCGCAAGTGAGATCACCCCTGACATTATTTGCATTTTATCATATTGATTGACCGCAAGTGGGAAAAAAATTTTCCAACCGCAAATGAAAGACCTATATTTCGTATAATGCATCTGACACAGATAGACGTAGTTCCAACATGGCTTACATCTAGTTTGACAGTTCTTTCGACAACTTTTAAATAATATTTCCCCAAAACTACACGTGAATGTTTAATTTTGTTTTAATTATTACGTCATCTAAAAGAAACAAACTTTCAAATAATCGGTTTATCAAAATTTTGTCTGCAGGAGCAAATTTGGAATAACGTGCACTACATTTACAAGCTGCTGCACACGAGGCTGGTTTTGCCGCTTGAATCACTGCTGGGACATGCGCTGGCTGACGTGCTGACTGCGAGGATGGAAACGACGTCACTGCAGGCTCGCGTGCGTGATCACAAGCTAGATTACAAAATTAGAACCGGGGCTATGTTTCGTGCTTATATCTGTGCTGGCTTTTAGCAAGAAATAATCAGAAAATGGCATCTTGTCACGTCGGCGCCATGGGCAAACACCATAAACAAATTATAATTGGCTATGAAGCCATAATTATGACTTCATAGTGTGTGCTCTGTTCAGACAATAAACGATCATTTTTGTTAACATTCGAATTGTCACAGCGCGCGCACAAAACCATCTACAAACCCAGCTTCAAGACACGCATCGCGTGAAGCTAACACGTAAAAAACATTACAAAATTCAGAGCCACAGCACGCTTGGAGCCTAGCAGTTAAATTAAGCATCAAATCTAGTGGTAAACCAGTCTCATGTGCAGCGGCCTCAAGTCATATAGAATTACAGAATGCGCTTTTACAAGTTATTCTTGCAATCATTGATAGACTTGTGTATTGCAGGTAAAACCGTTGGCCATAAAATGATTTTAGTTAATTAAAATTTTGAGAAATGGTTTTCAAAATGAATATAGATTTGATTGATACCTGTTAGGTGAACTATTTGACCGAGTAATTTTTCTTAGTGGGCATCTTATGGACTATTTTTCATAGTGTGGCTGGGGGCGAGGGCGCGTAAGTATGTATGATGTATTATATTGAAATACAAGATGGTTCTCAAACAATTTAGTGTTTTTTTCATATTTCATTTTTGTCATCCGGGTTTGACCGCAGACAAGACAGACTTGTACAGTCCATCCAAATTGGTTAACCGTTCGAGAAGTTAAGGTTGAAAAAATATCAAATAATTTGTTTTCCAGTCGCACTTTTTGAGAAATATTCCTTCACACCTTACGGTGGTTATGCTTATTGGTTTGCGCCCGTAGACATGTTTCACATTTCTTATTCTTTATTAATTTTTGATAGATTTCACTCAAGCCTATACCGTATCTTTTGACGAAATTATTAATATAGAAGATTTCAGAAACAACTTTATTTGACCGTCGTTATTATTGTAAAAACACACGAATTTCGCAACAATCGGAGGAAGTGGAACTTCTTATAAGAAATAAAATCCGAAGAAAATAGTTGGGATACCTCTGATACTGATTTTGACCAATAACCGTTTCAGACTTCCAAACTGACACAGCTAATCTCAAGGGAGTGGAGGGTGCGTCCCACCACATCTTACCAAATCTCACCGAGGGGGAGAGGGGGAGTCCAAATAAAAAAAAAAACACATCACGTAATTAATGGACGTCCCCTAAGTAGTTGCACTTCAAAACTGAATTTTTCTGACCACATGGTATACAAACAGTGAACAGAGTAGCTGCTATAGGATGTATATTCTGCCATGGTTTTTAGCTTGCTGACGTGGTATCGTCAATCATTGTCTATGTTTCGAGAAATAACAGTTCTAAATGTGCGATAAACATTTCAACTATTAATCAAACAAGGTGCTGTCTACACCGGGTGTTCTATATTTTATATACGCCTTGTTGGGATTCAAAATCACGAACAGTTTATCACCGAACCATTTATCCGAAAAAATAATCATGTTTTATAAATAGATTCCCAAAAATTGTACAGACTATACGATTTTTTTCCTTAAATGTAAATTATAATATCGAGTACGAATGTAAAGTTAAATAATTTTATCAGCGCTGGATTTATATTAGGGGCAGTAGGGGCTAGTGCCCAGGGCGGCATAATTTGAAACGTGGGAAAACATTTTTTTGCGTTACAGAAAATTGTTTGTAAAGTGTGATCGTGTTGAAATTATAAATAATTTTTTTCAGTCAGACTCGTTTGCCTCTGAAAATATCTCGCAATTGATGAGCAATCGTTTGTCAATTTATGATTTTTAATACAAAAAAGAATGTTCTTTGTCTAATTATCCCATTAGTAAAAAAGACTTGACATAAATGAATCTTTTTATTTATTTGAAAATTGTATCCCGAACCTTTACTCCATTTTATGTAGGATTTAGGTAATGGGGCGGAATTTTTCACGCTGCCCCAGGGCGGCCCTTAGAGTAAATAAGGCCCTGAATATTATATTATTTATATTTTGCTATTGTTGTATGAAACACAGTCATTGTTAAAGTTACAATATTTTCCAACAGTGTCACATGATGACAATCAGTTAATCTACATTCTACAATAACACGTGTGAATTTTAAAATCATCCCCTATTTTATCCTCCTGAGGGACAATTTTGCAGAAACGATGAAATATTAATTCTTTATTTCTTATCAAAAGCCTAAATATGAATTTTCATATCCCTAACTTGGGAAATGATCATCCCTTATTTCACTTCCTTTAGGCTTTTTTAAGACAAAAGATATCCTATGTCCTTCCTCAGGATGCATTCTATCTCCTCGCCAAATTTTATCGAAATCTGTCCAGTGGTTTACGCGTGAAAACGTAACAAACAAAATCACATTTGCATTTTTAAACGCTTTATATTAGCTTGGGTTGTAAGTAACTATGTATGTATGTATGTAACTAACTACCGTAACGGAATCTTTGAGCATAATTTTCACCAATTTCCCGAAGTCTGATTAATTTGAAACTTTGCATACGTATCAAGGACCGATGACAATGCAATAATTTGATAACAGTTTCCCATTATCCTTATTAGGACCCCCAGGATTAATAAATTCTTTTATAGATCCTCTGTAGTAAACGCTTTATTTTCACCAATTTCCCGAAGTCTGATTAATTTGAAACTTTGCATACGTATCAAGGACCGATGACAATGCAATAATTTGATAACAGTTTCCCATTATCCTTATTATTAAACGCTTTATATTAGTTTGGGTTGTAACTATGTATGTATGTCCGTAACGGAATCTTTGAGCATAATTTTCACCAATTTACCGAAGTCTGATTAATTTGAAACTTTGCATACGTATCAAGGACCGATGACAATGCAATAATTTGATAACAGTTTCCCATTATCCTTATTAGGACCCCCAGGATTAATAAATTCTTTTATAGATCCTCACTAAAAAGTGAAAAATAAAATATAGTTTAAAAAAAACTAAAAAACACGCTTTATATCGGACTAAAAAGTAAAAAATAATTGTTTTAAAATAAGCTTAAAAAGCGTTGGGCGCTCGATGTACGAAAATGTGGAACAAAGCGCCCCACGCTTTTTAAGCTTATTTTAAAACAATTATTTTTTACTTTTTAGTCCGATATAAAGCGTGTTTTTTAGTTTTTTTTAAACTATATTTTTTTATAAGATTACTTAGGATGAATCTTTACTCGAGCGACAGCTAAATAAACCGTGCAATTATAATGTAATATTTCAATGTGCCAACTCTATTGTATTTTCTTATGTGTAGCGACCATAGATATATATTATATATATTTAATAGATTGCGGATACACTAGCACCTCCTGTATCTTTTAGAAGCAATTTTGTATGTGGAAAACACCGTAAAAAACGCGCGAGATTCAAAAATATTAATTATTCTATAATATAATTTTATTGAGAAAACCAACAAAACTCATGGTAAACAGTGATATTTCGCTCCAAAACCTATTTTTGTACTGAAACGTTTGAAAAATTACAAAATTGAGCATAAATATAATGTAAAAGCTTAGAACATTTTATACATTGTCAAGTTGGCAATGTAAAATGTTCTAAGCTTTTACGTTATATTTATGCTCAATTTTGTAATTTTCTATGGTAGCGACTCATACCTTTCTTATGGTCGGAAATAAATAAAGTTAATAATATTAATATGTTAAATATTAAAAATTAATGTGGGAAGTTACAACTTTTACAGAACACACTGTATTATTTCATGTTAGATTGTTAAGCAGTTTTGTTAGTTTCTCATTTTCCAAGCTTTTCAAATACGGAATGCATTCAATCATTTTATATTTACAAATAATTGAGCTTCTAAAGCGAAGATCGAACGTTAAAAATTCAATCAAAATTTCAGAAATATGTTGGATAACAAAAGGAATGCGGTGGATAAATTCAATTTAGAAAAAACTACTGGTTTATGCAATGCACACATACAGGGTGTGTTTCGAAATACAACCCAGTATACTGGTCAGTGCTAATGACGTCATGAATCGGCGTCATACTGTTGATTCGTTCAGAAATATATTACGTATGACGTATTATTTCCTTCGTCTACCAAAAGTAATTGTTTACTTTGTTGAGAAGACATTATTACAAATAACAAATAATAAAATAAAAAATTCCACAAAGTCTGATGCACCCACGCCCGGTTAAATATTTATGCTACGTCACTGTCTCACCAGTACAATATGGTGGCACACCAGTACATTATGGCGTTGGATTTGACATAAGTTATGATATTTCATTGAAGTTTTAAATTCACAAAACAGTAAATAATTTTCTTACCTTAACTTGTTGAAGGACAAATGGGTCGAGCATTTCTACAGCAAGCTTCTTTACGGTACAATAATTCTTCAATCACTAGTCACTGATTTTAAACACACAAACTATTTTACATAGAAAGAAAACGATAATGAACAATAATAATTAGTAATATTGCAGTTTGTATAAGAAAAATTTATTATAATTAGGAAGACACCTCAAACATCCAAAAGGCAAATAAGAACTGATGACTAAAATATTAAACATGAACTAATAAGAAACTATTCATGTAACTACTAGATATTGCATAACAAATACAAAAATGAATAATCGGGATTCTCAAACTTTTTTCTTCGTCAGTTTGTTACGTCAAATTCATACGATGGAATAATATTTATAGTGGGGTAAACAGCGCGTTATTGTAAAAATAATTGTGAACATCAATAATATTACATTTTCTGATGGCTAAAATTGTTTATGTATGATGACATAATCCAATAGGTATGAAATATGCGTGAGACTATCGCATGTTATAGGCCCCACTCACGATCAAACTTCATGCCACAGTTCAGTGTTCAGTGAAGTTGGACAGATTAATCGAAAGACTGACTGGCACCACACACAGTTCATGCAAACTGCTCAGTTTTTTAAATTTTTTGTGTTCAGTTTGGTTCAGTTATTGGCATACACTCGTCGAGTATAGATACATAAGATATATTATATTATATACACACTATAATATTATACTATAGAGTATAGTTCATTAATAAGAACTAAATGAGTAATTTAAATGGTGAGGATTGGCTGTTCAGAGCTATGGGATTGTATTTAAAACAGAGAAATAAGAAAAAAAAAGAAGAATATGGGTGAAAAATTGGTTAGAAATGCGTGATTCAAGAAGTCATGTTTATTTGATTAATGAATTACATCTTGAGCCGCTTGATTGCAATAATTATTACGAATGAATGAATTAACTTACAATTATTTACTGGAATTAGTTACCCTATTTATTAAGAACCAGGACACAAATATGTGAAAATCTATTTCTGCACAAGAAAGGCAGCAACATTGAGATTTTTGGCTTCTGGTTGTACAAAACACAGAACTCCAAAAACTGAACTGAAAAACACCCACACACACAACAGTTTACTTGAACACTGAACACTGAAGTCGTTCAAAAATCAAGATGCATTTGATGAGTTCATGCTTGACTTCAGTGTTGGTTTCAGTGTTTATTTGTCCCACACACTATCATGCTTCACTGAACTATAAGTTTGAACACTGAACTGTTGCATGAAGTGTGATCGTGAGTGGGGCCTATTAGAAGGGTTCTAGCATTTGTTAACGATTTTACTATTTGGCGTCTTTCTTTTCTGGTGGTTTATTTGCTTTTTTTCGTTCTCTAACGACTCGCACTCTTTCTATACTTGTCTTTTTTCCCCATTTCACTTGTCACACAATGGAAATGTTCAACTAATCTATACTAATATTATAAAGAGGTAAAGTTTGTAAGATTAGATGTAGGAGGTAATCTCCGAAATTATTCATCCGATTTCAAAAACATTTTCACCAATATTTAGAATGGACCTTCAGGATGGACATAAGCTATATATTATCGCGTTAAATTAAAATCACTTTTTGTGGAAACTAATTCTGCAACGTAAGTCGACGAAACAATGGTGGCAATCTACAAATTCGGGCAAAGCTGGATACGGCAGCTAATAACTAATAAATAAAACTAATGTACAGTTTACTGTTTAATACGCAAGCGTCTATTGAGGTTCCCTATATGCTACGTACACTAACATAGTGCACGCCGCGACATCTACGCGCACGCGCCTAGTTGTCTGTGGCGTATGCGACTGAGAAAGTAGAAACGATTCAATTTGTTCTATTGCGCCTAAAGAATTTTTATTTCAGAAATGAAAAATAGTAAGTACAAATTATTTTGAGTTCAGTTTCCTTAAATTTTGTCAACTACTGCGATTGAAAATAACTGCACAGACCAAGACCAAACTTGCAAATTATCAGGCATTTTATAAGCGATTTTTAAAAATTATTTATATTCAATTGCGAAGATTAGTTTTACAAAATATACATTTTGTACATCACGTAGAGGTTTTAGAACAGAGGTGTACCGTGTGTGGATGAACAGAAATAAAGATAAAGATTCATGTACAACTGAAAACCGACAGTGTATCATTCTGTAGTCTGTAGGCAGTTATACAAACGCTGTTGGCTGTTGGCAGCAGTGTTCAGTAGTCAGTAGAGGAACGAGGGGCTAGTTAATACAGGGGCATTTCAATTTTAGAGATGTTTTCTGTTTTGTTTTTATTATTCGAGTCAATACATTTCAGTATTTCTCGTGACCGTATCGATGTGCCTAAATATCACTGAGGGAAATCTACTATTTGACTGATAAATCGCATATCGCTTGTTTCGCTAGTGCGAAATGGGTCACTTTACCACCGCTATACAGGCTTGTAAAGCAACTATTTTGTAGGGGTCATGACTTTGCAAAAATGTAAAAAAAAAACATATATTAACTGTATAAAAACGCGGGGCCTCTTGTTTTTTTTACAAATATTTCTAATTTTATTGTTTTTATATGCAATCAAGTATGTATTCGCATTTTTCTCCTTTAAGTAATTTTCCATTCCTATGAGTAAGGAAATAGTCGCATAGATTGTAGGGATTTATTAGCCCCCTTCTACCCTAGGAATCTAAAGTGAACCGAATGTAAATAATATTCTTAATATCATTTGACGGTGGCCACAGACTACAGAGCGTTTGTACAGGTAGACACGATATTGTAGATTGCTACCTGTATTGGGGAGCGGGGGGTCGTTTAGTAGAGAGTAATCTGTCTTGACTGCGCTACACATTGGGTAGGAAGTACGCGGAGGAACATTTCATACTTCATTTAACGTTGGTCAATATAAATTGAATTATTTTACCTTGGAATGGCCTTGCTCGCTACTTTTCTCTCAAACGCGATTGTTAAAATCAAGTAGTTTTTGCATCAATAACTTTCTTCTTGATAGGCACTTCGCTTAAGAGACCGTGAAATATTGATATAATGATTTGTCGTCAACTAAGCCATTTTTATATAGAATTTGTTACTCAGCGGACAAATACTACGATGTAAATATTATTACGATATATGATTCCAGAGCTTGAAAGCAAACTGTTTTGAAGTGAAAAAAAAAAATGGAGCTATATTTTAACTCTGAAAACAATGAACATAGTCCAGTCAAAATATACATTTATATTTATATTTAATATGCATATATTTAATACACATATATAATTCGCATAGAGATGAAAATTGGTACAGATCTTAGGTACAATATTACAAATAAAATAATCCACGCCGATCCTACATCCCTTTCAAAATTTATTCAAGGTCAAAAGTATCGGTTTTTTGCACTTTTCTCTTAAACGGTAAATGTTATCTAAAAACAGATTAGACAAAAATTGTAGATCATGTAGTTGTCTACAAAAACTGTTCTTATTTTTTTTCCTACGAATCACTGTTCCTAAGATATGACCAAAAATATGTTTTGTGCGATCGGCTAAAGAAGACCGGTGGGGAAAATGCAAGAAGTCGCTGATGTGTTCCCAAATTATCGGAATTCATAGGCGGCGCATAGCATGGCATGCAAACAATGTATAGCTTTAAATTTTAAGGTTTTATTTTGAGCCTCTAACTCGCACATTTTAATTACATTCGCTATGACCTCCCTAGCGCCACTTCTAACTGTTTTTCCCTTTTTACTTTCCATTTTGATGATATTCAGACAACACCCCTCAACTTAGTCCGTGGACGCACACCTATGTACTGTCTGGTGTATGATTTTTTTGTACTGTTAGCAAGTGTCGCTGTATAGTCGTACAGCTATGGCAATAGTACAATTATCGTGACACGACAATTGCGATACGTTTGGTCGACTGGACTCCCTTATTGCATAGAAGCGGTTCCAGGATCATTACCTTTTACTAATATAAAATACATGTGCGCTCTTCTGCAATAAGGTCATAGGACTACATTCCATTGACCGGTCTTCTTTTAAAAATCCAACAGTAAGTACGTACTGAACGTATTTATCAAAAAATAACGATTCGTAGGGAAAAAAGTATATAAGAACAATTCTTGTAGATAATTGCATGATCTACAACTTTTGTCTGACCTATTTTAGATAACATTTACCGTTTATGAGAAAAGTGCAAAAAACCGATACTTTTAACCTTTGACCTTGAATACATTTTTTAGTAGACGTAGGATCGGTGGGATCTTTTGATATTTAATTTGTAATAGTGTACCTAAGACCTGTACAAATTATAGTAAACCTAGCACTATTTTTTGTCTATTTTGACCGGACTAACAGGCGTATTATTACAGATGAAACGCAAATAATAAAATTAATATTTTTATTTTTAAATAAAAACATAGTTCTCACAGTTGGCAATACATTGAAGTTATAGTTTATTTTATCTATATATTGTTATATCATTTATATTTATATAATCTATAGTTTAATAAAATTAATACATTTGAATAATAATAAAATATTCAGTATTTTAGAAATATAACATTTGAAATGAGAATAATATTATATACAGTGAAAGCCAAATCGTAGTGCATATTATTTAATAGTAATAAATTTTCACTTTACGATATATAAAATGTACAATTAGTCGCCGCAATTTATAAAAAAAATTTATACACCATAATTAGATTATTTATATATTTAATAAATAGATACAAAAATTGACAGAATATTTGAACAAAATTTGACTTACATTAATTTTCTAAATTTATAAATTTATTACCTAATTATTTTTCATCTACTCAGTGTATTATTTGGAATAAAAACGTCTTTTAAAAATTACATATTTGCTAAATAATATATTGTTAATCCATACAACTGCTGAAAAATTAATATACATCAACTAAGAAAAACTAGATTAATGCTTTTTATCTATTTTTTTTCAAAAAAACCGTACCTAAAAATATCACAGCATAAGGCTAATGACGGAGAGGCAGCAACGGATTTTCTGAAGTCTCTACGTAGGGCAAAATAATATTCACTATTCCTGTGTAACTGTTTTCTGATTGGTACTTGCACAAAACAAGCAGAGATACAAGCACGAAAAATAGTCGCGGTTCTAATTTTGAAATCCAGCTTGTAATCACGCAAGCGAGCCCTCAGTGACGTCATTTCTATCCTTGCAGCCAGCTCAAGTCCCAGGAACGATTCTATAGCGGCAAAAGCAGCCTCGTGTGCAGGGTTGAAATGACGTTACAGCGGGCTCGCCTGCTAGCTCACAAGATAGATTTTAAAATTAGAACAGGGGCTATTTTTCTTGCTTGGTACTCTGCTTGCTCTGAGCAAGAACCAATCAGGAAGCAGTATCTTGTCGCGTGGACAACATGAACAAAAGCCCACAATCCAACATGGCATCATTCTGCTCAGAGTCAGAGAACAGACACGTTTTGCTTTGTTTTTATATTTGAACTGTTACTGCGCGCGCACCAGATTTATTCACAAATCTAGCTTGAAAAGATGTCTCGTGTGAAGCGAGCACAACAGCAATCAAGAAAACCAGCGCTAGAAAACTAGTAGTCAAATCTAGCAAGGAATCTAGCGGCAAATCCGGCCTCGTGTACAGCGGCCTTTATCTGTTTGATATAAATACTTGAAAAATGTACGTTTTTACCCATCTGATATCTACCTCCTATCTAATATGCAAGGTAGAAAGGCTGCCAGATTTACAGATTCTCAAATAGGGAATACTTATACAGGAATTGTTATTATTATTTTGCCGTAAGTAGACACTTCAAAAAATCTATTGCTGCCTCTGAGAAACAGTAAATTTATATAATATGTATGCATATATAATTTTCAGAAAATAATTTAATTAAAATTAATTATATAATATACTCTGTCAATTTTAGAGATGTCGCAATCGACGCTTAACATTTTTTTAATGTATACAAATACACACACACACTCATACTGTATTTGTTACGTTTATTATAGTTTTCAAACGCCTAAAAAATAGATAATATGTTTAAAAAATTGATGACTTACCAGTATATAAAGCTCAAGTTACACTGCCCGCACAAACACGGACTCGTACAGTGTCCATCAAAATAAATTACTTAATATATTTGCAGTGGCGCAGTTTTATTTAAGTAGATTGTACTGCTACATTTAAATAAATTAGAATCGTCGATGCATCGATTCGTGTCATTGCAGACAGTAACCTGATCTTTATTGTGTAATATACACAGCAACTTATAGCCCAGTCAAATAAAATAAATTATTTAATTCACAGCTAAACGTATTACATCTCATCCATTTTTTAATATCTCAAGTTATATTTTGAAAGTCTAAATAAAAAAAACCTATATTTTTTGTCATAATATCCCCTATAAAAAAGCTGCCTTACATGCAAGTAAACTGGTTCATTACACACTAGTGCTGTAAAGTCAAATTTAATAGTAATTTATGTTTATGTTTGTGGTGGCGTGCGTTATGTTAGGAACCTACTGTTAGTTGTGAAGTCTGCTACACAAGTGGAATGTTAAAAAAAATTGAAAAATATACTGAAAATGAAGAGAAGCAACTATTTTAAACGGGGTAGTATGAAAAATACTATACACATTTCGTGCGCAATGCTATCGCGTGACAGAATACGCTGTCGGCTGTCGCTCATTTTAACATTATGTCATTACTCGTCAGTAATATGCTTCATTACACCACTAGACATAAATAGTCTATTATTTCGATATTGTAGAGAAGTAAATTAAAAACAAGATTATAGCCGCTGATGAACTCAGCTGTTTAGCGTCCATAATCTCCAATATCTCTCAAAAATAAGATTAATATATTTTCGACATAAAAAAAGGCCACTGATAAATTGTAAATTGAATATAAAAAAAATAATGGTTGTCTGTAAAGTCGGTTTACGGACGATAGTTTTACGTGATAACGTATTCCGCTTGAAGGTCAGGCGGAACGTGACACATTTCGGAACGTGACACATTTCGGAACGTTACACTTTTTCGTGCATGCAGCCGGTGTTTCATCAATTTATAAGACGTTATCACGTCAATAATAATATATAATAACATTATTAGGCGATTGAAAACTTGATACAATATGGTACAACGATTTATTATTATATTTTACATCTTTCAGGACAATAAATTAATATAATATCTATTTTTATGAAGTTTTACATCAATATAAAAATATTTTTACAATTTTCCCAGTTCTTTATATTATTTAATAAACCTATTATTTCCGAATTTTTATAAATATTTACAAAAATTAGTCCAAACATTTTCGTCATTATGCTAGACGGTTTGTATAATTTTATCTATATTCACACTTACGTAGAAAGTACAGCAAACTGGAATATCTAATCCAGTTAAAGTTAATTGTTTCGTCGGGATAATTTTGATATAATATGTACTAAATTAATATTGAGCTTTATGCTAGTTTAGCGTGACGTCATGAAATTGAAAGTCAATGGATTTCAAAGCCAAACAATGATTTGTTGGTAATCTCAAATATAATAATTCCACGTTGTTATATTCAAAAGTCATCTTTGTATAAATAAGTTTATTTATTTACTTATTAATTATCAACAAGTACTTCATTAGTTATTCAGAAATGTAGTCAGAAAGGAAAAATAAATCGAAAATAAAGAATAAGAAAATTTTTAACGAGAATCAATTTTTTGTGTCGTAGTTAAACTAAATCCTATACAGTTGACCCGCGCTAATCCGGCACCCCTTATAATACAACATAATACAACAGTGCATACGAAGCATATTTATTGCGACAAATTTTCGTCAAAGCATGCGTAACATGACTTGTTCGCGGCACCGTGATTTTTATAGAGTATGTAATATGTCGGATTACAACGTAATTCTATTCAAAAAAGTTCCGAACTACAGGGGTCGGTGGCAGTAGTTAGACAAATTCGATCATCAGACATCGCATTGCCAAACGTGTCGGATTACCGCGGGTCAACTGTATTAAAAATGTATTTGATTATAATTCTTTACAAAATTCTCCAGTTTATATCAGTATTCTTTATTTGAGTATTTAAATATATCTCCGAAAGATGAAGTGTGATTTTGATCTTTGATGCATTATGCATAGAAAACATTGAAAAACATTTATCCAAACAACTTTTGTAATTTTTCTATATGAATTATAATTTTATTTTTAACAAGGTTTATTTTGGATTGTAAATTGGAATCGTCACTACGATATTTCAAAAACGTTAAATTGCAATCTTACCAGTACTTTGTTTGGCGCTGAAAATTACCACCCGACTCCAGTGAATGACGTAGCTACTGAGTTGGCGCATTCTGTTATGCTTCATTTAATCACAATTTTTCTTAGAGCGCGTTATTCTGTTGAGTAGAAACTAGAAAATACGCAAAACTCATAGTACAAAATTAAATAAAATATTATTCTATACTTTATACATCTCTATTACAAAACAGTTTATGCGAGTCGAATTAATATACAGACTGTTCACCCTAGGGTTATATAAAAATTAAGAATGTTCATGTACACGTTCTCATTTTAGAAATAAATCTGCTTATTTCGCTTGCGTGAACATCCTGAATCACTCCTGCTTTACAAATATTTTTTATCATGACAAACCAAATTAAAAATAAAGCTAATGAGCTCAGTTGTCGAGCGTCTATAATTAACAAACTCGCTGGCTCGTCTATGGGAAATCATTCTTGTTTCCTGAGGATTACTTGGATTATAAACTATTTTCAAATGTCAACAAAATTTAAACTATGAGTATTATTTGCCTAAATAAATTTATGTTAAATGTTGTCAGGATCTAAATTTCTGCTTTCTTAGTGTTCACCTATTTTTTGAAAATGCAGCGGGAAATTTAACATTTTCTATTTCTTTGTAAGAAGAAAGTTATTTTATTCGTAACTATTGAGCAAATGAATTAATGTAATATCCCGGTTAGTGATGTGTTGCTCCTGAGCGAGTCGTTCACAATGAATGACTCCTCCTCGGAGCGGAGCGAGTCGCTCTTTCTTGTGAATGATTCACTCCGCGCGGCATTGCTCTGTGCTGAGCTGTTCTTTACTGTTGCATTCGCACATTTACAAAGCGCACACAGCACAGGCCACAGAGACACTAGTGAACTTTGCACGTATGGTTTATCTTTGCTAGTCATTTAATGTTGAATGACACACTGTAAGTGTAATAGTACCTACTAAGCTTACAGTGACTTAAACCATTCTCATTGACGTCGTTGACAAAGATATAATATTGTAACAATAAACATTATTATTGTTAAGCTTTTATTATACTTTATAGTTTATCCGATATGCGAATAATATAAGATCAGAATCATATTAAAATGAGCTCAGAGCTGAGTGTGTGTATTGTGCTGTGCAATGCTACGTAACTCCTGAGCATGTATGATGACAGTTCACACCTCTGCAGTCTGCACTCTTGTGCAGTGCGTACTGTCTGGTGTCGCTCCTTTGAACGACTCGCTCTGAGCGACTCTTTTTAGTGAGCGGAGCGCACGGAGCTAGCTCCCAATAAAGAGTCATGTGGACACATCACTAATCCCGGTAGTCAATTTAGCTTGCAGATGATTGGGTGGAAGGGGCGTCAATTTCGGTTGACCGACAGATGGATTAACTTAATTAAATTATTAATTATTCGCAACGTTAAAAAAATCAAGCAAAACAATAGACTGAATCTACAATGTTAATATTTAATGCTGACAAAAGAGTTTGTTAAATCGATTTTATGAAGATTGATTGAAAAAATAGTTGGTAATATTAATATTTATTTATTACGACAGTATAATCAAATTATCCGAGCCATTACATATTAATTTATGTGTGTGAACAGTAGGTACACAATAAATATCATAACAAAAATAATTGGTTACAAACAATAAGCCGTTATAATGAACGGTCCAGGAGTACAAAATGAGAGCATTGTTTACCGTATCTATTTAGCCGATTTAAACAGTCGACAGTCGCTAATTAATACGTAATCCATGAACATAGGCCTGACGTCATATTACACTGTGCATTATAATGAGAGTATTCCATATACGCAGTCATCGCTGTTTGTGATTTGTTAGATATTTTGCCTGTGTGTACTGCAATTGGGTGGTTTGAAAAACAATAGCGGCGGCATAATTTTATGCGCCTAACGTGAAGCTCAACAGAACGATATGAAAACACGGAATATCGCAAGTATATTACAAATATGTTTGTTTTATGCCGGCACTTCACATGGCTATTTGTATTTGTGTATTTGGCAAACAATTACCAAGTGTGGAGGGTCTATTCGACAAAGTGTTGGCCTTATTTGCCTATTTGACAAATAACGCCAATACCAAATACGCGTTACCGTGCGCTTGTCGGTTTTTCGAGGCACATCAAAGGATTCAAATAGGCAAATAAACCGTCCACACAATGGCTTTATTTAAAAGCGCACGCGCCGTGAATCTGTACGGACGTGCAGTATTTTTGTGTCTGTGCTGTGAGCGAGAACTGGAACAATTACTATTGAAAATGAATTGGGACAATGAAACAGTGCTAAAATTCCTGGAATTTTGAACCTTGCGTTCTGCTGCCAAATGTTTGTGTGTTTGCTATTTGACTGCCATGTGTGGATGGTCGTATTTGCCTCTATATGCATGTTTGTCTTGAACGTCATATATTTTGCCAAATACAACAAACACCCAATAGCGAACACAAATAGCCATGTGAAGTGCCACCTTTAGATTTTGCTGAAAAAAGGGTTAGGGGCCATTGAATTATTTCGTAAGTAGAATTTTAGTAATTTTGACCCCCCCAGCAAAACTAAGCAAGCTCTTACGTAAACATTGATATACATATATTTTTTCAAGTTTTCAAGTAATTGTTATCGGCGTGAACGTTGCTCTTCCGTTTCATTAGACACTAAAAACTTAAAAATAAAAATCTTAAAAAAATGTAACCTTTTTCAAAAAAGGGTCACTAAATAGGGTAAAATAACAAAATTTTGAGGTCGGCACCAATTTGATATACTTCAGTATAGTACGCGCCATGGATTTAAAAGGTTCGGAAGTTAGCCACAAACAACGTCGCAAAGGCACATTTTAGAGCCGTCGATACTCCCACCACCTCCCAGCTACCTGCACGGAACGTGCGCTCGTCGGTGATTGGCCGTGATCGCTCGTTGCCTTTGTCACTTGTCGCTTTCCTGCTTTAAAGTACAGTCGAGTACGCTAATGTCAAGTTGTTATTGCTATGTTAGTTTTGTTGAGTTGCCAGTTTGTAGTTTTTCAACAGACTGTACAAGCGCAAGCCTGCATTCGCATCTAACTTTCGAGCCTTTTATAGATTCGAGGCGATCCCAAAATTTCGTTATTTTACCCTTTTCAGTGACCCTTTTTTGAAGGAGGATACATTTTTTTTCAAAAGATTTTTTTTAAGGGAATCCCTGAACATGCCTTTCGCTTTCGAGTATAGACAAGTAGGGTTGCCATATCATATTCCAATAAATTTTGCAGAAAAATCAGAAAAAGTAAATAGATATTGCTGACGTAATCACCATCTAGAAACCCCCCACGTCCCCCATGTCATCAAAAAAAAGCTAAGCAGAGACCCCATTCACCCTTTTGGTGCTTACGTACCTAATACTTGAATGCCCCCTTATGAGTTTAGAGCAGCATTCAAGGCCTGCGATGAGAGAACTTAAAATCGCGCCTACTTGTCAAGCATAAACCTGCACAACAGGGAGCAAAAAAGCCTGCTCCTGAATGAACTCATATTATTTAATGGAGTACCGCACATTAGACCAGCACATGCAATGAGCAGCCAACAATGAACGTCAGTCGGTCGTCTGCAATTTCTGTCTAGCCGTGGTGAACCGATCTAGTGTGTTAATGATGTGTCGTTTTCATTAATTAATTTGCATTAATAAAACTACTATTTGCTGGTTTAAGCTGGTCTAGTGTGCGACATCGTACAGGTTGCAGATATGTATTGTTCTGGTAGTGCAAATTTAAAGTATTTTGTGCTGTGTTTTTAAATCAATTTTTAGTGTATCTAGATTTGTATTTTAAAGTGTTTTTGCGCTGTATATTTGTATTGTATTTTTAAATTAAATTTTATTGTAGATTACTATTTTAAAGTGTTCTCGGTACAGTATTTTTAAAGTATTTTGTACTATTTTTTTAAAGTATTTATTTATGTATTCTGCATGACTCGTTGTATCTTCTTCTGGGCTACACAATAAATTATCTATCTATCTATGCTCGACAAGTGTACGTGATCTTTAGGGTCATGCAAAAGGGCTTTATAGATTACGGAAACCGGCTCTGCAGTACTGATAATTGAAACGTAAATTTATTATTGATTATAAATAAAGTTAAGTCTGAACAATTAGTCGGAAATTTTATTAATTTGAATATTACCTAGTTATTAGAAAGTCTATCCAATACTGTATTAGCGAACAGGGGTGGGTATACCAAATCAACGTAGAATATTAACCATGACATAATATTAATTAGATTTTACAGGATCTGCCTCATTTTCTGCTTTTACGCGATTTAATTTGATTTATACTGTATTATGCGTAAATCGGATCAAAAATTTAAAATAATGAGGTCAATAAATTGTCATTTATGCTATGCTCTTTGCTTTTGTAAATGCAGTGCATTTAGTATTTGAATGTGTAACACATGTTTGTGGTTATGCTTTGATAGTTATTCCAGAAGATTTAAAATTATACGATCGGCGATTAAAAAAGAATCAAATAATGGCAAAAAGTGGTGCAACCGATATTTGACAACAGTGGCGTAACAATACGGTGGCAGAACGGGCAAAACGCCACGGGCCCCTGGTCTGAGGGGGCTCCCGACCCGAGAGGCCGTTAGGATAGGAGGAACCTAACATTTATTATAAACTTTGGTAAAAAATATTAATTTTGTGTTTAATCAATTTAATTTAGGTATTAACGTAAGAACATACACGAATTTTACAAATATCTACTTTACTTCGTAATTTATAAAGATGAAACTACAACGTGGAGCTTTTTTATATTAAGGCAGGGCCCTATACGATGAATTTGCCACGGGATGGTATAATTACGCCACTGTTTGACAATGACCTAAAGGTACGTCCAAGATGCAAGCTGGTAGTCAGGTAGTCAGACGCTGGTTTTCTGAGTCAGACAGTCGGCGTGCATAAAATCCTTTGTTGCTAAATCGAACTGGCCATAATGCACCAGCGCGCAGTTTTCCGGCGCACCGGCTCTCTGACTCAGATATTTACCAGTATGAATTGTACATTCTGGTTTCAGACAACCTGCGTCTGACAGTGTTGTTTTTAGGTGCTATAAAATATGGAAATTCGCCCAGTTCTTCGTAAGCCTGTGTTCAATTTTTGACAAAATAAAGTAAAAAGTATCCGGACTCATTCGGAAATACTCAAAAAATCGGTTTTCGTCGGCAAGTAACTGCGGAAAAAGGTGTTTGTACTCCCTGTAAATCGACCTTAATTTAATTGGATGTATTTCACTTTTAACAGGTTTTAATTTAGATGTAACATTGTCACCAAGCAGCAACAAAGCTGCAATCGGTACTGTTCGCTCCATAATTATTTAATATGAATGCTCTGTTTGCGCCGATAACCAGCTTTCATATTGGCCACACCCAACGCCACTCGGAGTCCGACAGTCAGATGCCGAAAATCTGAATCTGACTACCAGCTTGCATCTTGGACGCACCTTAAGGTTGTGACCATATATTTAGAGTTTCCATACATTAGGAGCAGTCTAATGTCGTATTCAAACTCTCTGCCATCTAGATTCTAGAACATCAGATTGTACTCACACAAAAACAAATGATTGTTCTACATAGAAAAAGATCGCTTTTCAAGCAAAATTTTGATCAAAATGCGTAGAGAAACGTTGTTTTGAAGTGGTAACTACAAAAAACGATGCTAAATCATACAGATTAAGAAAAATATCGTTTCAATCGATGAATTATTTTTCGAGCAGGATCGATTTAAAACTCTACAAAGCTTTTCATATTATGGAGAAATATGTATGTTCCCAATCTAAGGTCGATGTCAAATCAGATTTTCGCTTTGTGCGACTGAGCATTAGACCTCCAGTTCTTTAAAAACTGAAACGCGATACATGTTATAATTAAAATTTTCAAAAAACTTACGACAAAAATATTTATTCGACTCTTGTTTTCTGAAATATGAAGAGACGCATTTTAATGATAGAGATATAAGTAACCGGAGTACGCTAGTGCGTATGCTTGCCATAAGTGAAAGTGTCCTCAGTTAAGAGAGAGAACGCTGCAAAAAACCAGACATTTGTTTACTCATTGTTCTGCATCATTAGTTACCATAGAGATGAGGACTGTTCTCTCTCTTAATTGTAGACACTTCCACTGCTCTTTCGCGTACTCTATTGCAATATCTGTATGCTTTTAATTTTTAACTATCTATAGTCAATTTAGCAACAAAAAATTGTGAATTAAGACATTCAAATTGAATACTACAAAATTATTTTTTTTTATGCATTTATATAATAAAAATTATAACGACCTTTAGCTAATATTAATTCTTTAAAACGTACGTACGAAACACAAACAAATTTGATTTTATTTTTGTTAGGCACAAATATTTTAAGGTTTAATTTTGGAAAACAGTTATCAATAATTACACTTTCAACATTAATTTACATTATTAAAAAAAAAACTATTTGAAATATTAAGTTCACATTTTAATAGAAGCGTATTTGCATAATAACAGTATATTTTTTCAAAATGTTTTCTCTTATATTTTACGCATTAAAACTACACAAAAAGTATTAATTTATTACAGTATAGCATAGTGATGTTTTTTTTTTTAATTAACACCAGGTCACAACTCTAGTGAGCCATTTTCGAAAAATTTGTATTACTTCAAATACAAATTTTTTAAATGTAAAAAGAAAATACACACACCACAGTTTAAGCTACTAATTAATTAATCGCTAGCTGTGTATACACAAGATTTTATTTTAAGTTAATTTAACAAATTGGCAAAGTATTTTTATATGTTGCTGGTTTAATATAACGCCTCATGTTTCCTATGTTCTCCTGATACCTTTTATTTTGCTCTAGATGTCTCTTCTGATAGCCGATATATGTTCTAGACATATATAGGTACTCTCAAAAAAAATTTACATACTGATAAAACGATTTAACATTTTTCTCCATACACTATAACTCGACACAAAAAGATTCTTGGTTCAGATCCGGAAGGGTTTGGCTCCTCTACCGGTTTTATTCTTGCAAATCAAGCAGCTATCGAAAACGTTGTCCTTTGTCGCTACTCGATATATCGCGTATATTAAACGATTGAGTACTTTTACTACTTAACCGGTACTCGATTTTTTTGAGTATAGGTACTCGCACACGCATAATAAGAAGTATTTCAGAATCAACAATATATTTGTTAGAAACACATCAGCAGTATTTAGTTTAATTTAAGTATCGCTTTTATCCCGTTTGCCGATTTTGTAATATTATAAAATTTAATTTAAAAAAAAATGTCACACATAACAATCCACACACGACACTTGGTAATTAATAATAAACATTCGATGAATTCAATTGTTTAATAATGATCATCGCATGATAATGTTGATGAGTACCGAAAGAATGACCATGCCGGCGAGCACAAAAGTAGCATGTTTCATCGGCGCCGTTACACCAGACGCTGACAGGGCGCTGGCAGCCGTTTCCAGGCAGGTTCTATATTCGCCGTAATCTACTCTGGTAATGGCACAGTAATGGTTGTGGACGCAGCCTGCGTCGCAGTTGGCTTCGCTTGGACTTGAATATAAACTCACTGAATTCGCCAAGAAATACCTGCAACAAATTATTCTCTTTTTAGATGTGTTTGTAGACAACAATATTAATTCGGCACTGTATACAAATCTTTGAGTAACGTTGATTAAGTACTCTTCAATAAATAAAATTGGCCGATAATTTTATTTATTTAATATATTAATACGCTAAAGTTTAAGATGTTTGCCTCCCTTTTTAGAAAAAACCACACAATTTCTCCACATACATTATAATCATTTTACAGATAATTGCTTGCTCTACTGACATCGACAACTAAAAAATTTATTATTGCTATTGTTTTTGTAAATTAATTAAACTCTGAACAACGTCTGCCATCTGACGGCGTAACGTTAACACTTCGATCTGTCATCTAACAGATGGTAAATTAGAGAGTTACCGGCGCGGCACACCCGCATACTGCCATCTGACGGGCAACGCTGAACAACGCTTTTGCTACTTGCGCCTCTATATGACAAATGATAATTTTAGTACAATATTTCTTTTACAACAAAAAGAAGAACGTTATAAGCAGTGTGCAAAATTAGAAATGAATTGAATACCTGCAATCATATTTAAAAAATAATTTTGTAAAGTGATAATTATTATACTTATTTAGTGCGAATAATTCGCACAGGTCACGCTAGTTTAATATTATTTATACTCACGATGAAGGAAGGTGGTTGAGGATCAATAAATAATCTTTACCAATGATACGCTATACGCTAATGGCCAAAGTTTTGAAAAAAAATAGTTTCATCTTCAGGACTTAATGGCCCAAGAGCCCGTAACACTAAAACCCATGGATCTCCGAATAGGCCAGTTCCCGGATATTTGGGAAATTTAAAGCCTGCTTAACAAAAAACAAATACAATGGTTGGCAAGCTGGAGTGGGCCGGACCGTATAAAAAGAGGTAACTCTCGGTTACTCAAAAAAACGGTTATCCTTTGCATCTTCGAATAGAATGTTGTTTACTTTATTGTGAAGTTTACGTTTTTAACGTGCTCAAACTCGTATGGTTGGCGGATTTCCATGGGTCGAAGCCCCCGCCAACCTCGTCTAAAGTTGATTCTCAAAATAGGTATTCTTACCTCATAACCGAATAGGTTGAAATGACATTTAAGGAGGTTGATCCATTACAATCCCAATCAAAAGTAAGTCGAATTCTAAATGGGAACTTTTATAGTTTATAAGTCGATGATACCAATAAATTATTGTCATAAAGGCATAAATAAATATTTTTTTTTAATATTAATTAATTATTTCAGTACTTTATACTTAATGGACTAACTTTTGTATTTTTTGTACAAAGTTAGGTTAAAAAAATACATTTATGTAAATATCTGTATTTTACATATTTTTTGCAGTAAATAATTCAAAAAAGAAATTAGAAGTAATAAAAATTAAAATTAAATCATTAAAAAGTTGAAAATTCAGTTAAAATTGTTAAATCTGTCAAGAATAAAAGTCCATAATCGAAAAGTGCTAAGGTTTAATAATTTTTTTTATTGATTAAAGTCTCCTAATTAAATTGGAAAAAATATTAAAATATGCGTAAGACATCGATGCTTTACATAGATAGTTTTTGGAACTGCTGACATTATTTGGTTATTTGCAAAAAATTAAAATGAACAGTTTGCATGCTAGCTTGACATATTTTTCATAAGATTACATGTAAAAGTTTTTTTTAATTTTTAACTTTATAAATCTCCTAATGATTTTGGATTTTTTACAGAAAATTTTGTCATAAAAAAATCTATTAAAAAAACTTTATTTCAGATTTTTTTCATTATCTTCGTAAAACGGCTCAACCTCCTTAAATGAAAGGTTTTAACTTTTAAAATCGTTTCGTGGTGGGTTGGCCACTAGCGTAACATTGGTAAAGCTTATTCTTGATTCTCAACCAAAGATTCCTTCATCGTGACATTTTATTGGATCAACAGTGCGATTTTTAAAAACAGAAATTGTCTATAATTTATATTTTAGTTTAATACATTGCAAAAACTGTATTTTTATAAAAATTTTGAGACGCTTCCATTAGGCAAAGTTATATTTCATAATTTATTTTTGTCGCATGCCGGCGTATTTATAATTTATGCTTTAGAACAGAGATAAAGCATGTATTGATCACCTATGTAGACCGAGTTGATCCTCGACTCCGCTTTCCGTAAATACCACCGGAAATAAATGTCTTTTAGTGCCGTTATTTATGCTTCAATACGGTATTGTTTATATACGTCGAGACCATGCAGTATGTAACCGTACTAGAAGCAGCTACAATTCAATGATTCAAAACAAATCTATATAAATAAAATATGAACATTACCTACAAGTTCAGTAGTAATTTAAAATAAAATGATGAAGAACGTAAGTTAAAGGTAATAAAAGACGGAGTGTTTTCTGCACACAGACATACATTAAATTGTTGCGGTGTCTCGAGTTTGACTCGAATGCCATGACGGTACGATGTCGCAGCGACGATTGGCTGTTCTAGCACGACGTGCCGTGTCGTACAACGCAGCGTAAAAAATATCTAAGCTGTTAGCTTTAATTAATGTAAGAACAAATCTTTGTTTAATGTCCGATTGTAAATAATGTAAGAACAGTCTAATAGTTCAGGCGGTAGGGAGTTTGAGCTGGAAGCACCCTACGTCGCTGAATTTTTGCATACGCTTTTAGGTCCCTTTCAGGGTTAGAAGTGCACAAAAGTCTACAATTTTTGCGTTACGGGGGGTGAACAGGGGAGCCTGACAGGTGCAAAATTTGTTTTCTAATTTTCTCGGCTACGACAAAAATAATACACCCATACCTCGCTTTACGGCCTAGATACGTTCCACGAAACTTGGCCGCAAAGCGAAAAGCCGTATAAGGAATCAATTATTCTAATACAAATTCAATGGGATAGGTTCCAAATTTGTTAAATACGAACAATGAATTAAAGTTATGTTTTTTTGACGCGAATTCTGTAATTCTTTATTTTGTATTCAATTTTTAATCGACTTGTAAAAGTATAAAAGTTAATTATACTAGTGAAAGTAACGAATGAATAAAGATTTAATAAAATCTGTAATAAAAAAATTGTTGATATCAGATGACATTTAATGGTTACTTATATAATTAGTGAATTTTTATATTCACTTATATAATTAATGAATTTTTATATTCACTAATTCATATTGTGAATTCTGCGTGGCACGATTCTAGCATTGACAAATAGTGAATATGCACTTGTAATTAGTGAAAAATCATTGATTCATGTATAGAGAGTACCTATATAAAAATGTTCAACAATAAAACAATACATTGAAGATTCATTAGCGCCCTCGGTGGAATGCAAATGTACCTATTACGTCTCTCGAGCTCCGTTATCTATGTGGACAATTTTGCGCGATCGCTGGTTGAATAGCACTGGATAAAGCGAACGCCCAGGGGCTGGTTTGAGTGGGGTAAACGAGCAGGAATTGGCACATTTATTGCCCAGCCGGTACTGCAACCCTACGTACGTACATATTGTCGCGAACGAACGCAAATGATCGCATAAAATGATATTCTTTGATGGTTATACGTATTTGTCAAACGCATGCGTTGCCAAGCGCAGCCAGTAATTTGTGTACACATATAATAAACAAAGTTCAAATTGAGTGTGAACCATGTATCAGCCACTGCCAGGGCCGTAGCTAGAACAACGGGGGGCCCCGGCGCAAGAAGTAAAATTGAGGCCCCCAACGTAGAATTTAAAAAAGGTCATTACTTATTATAGTACAAGATCCCGATATGGCTCGATATTCATCCATCGAGTTTTCTAATGAAATTTGATAATAAAGTGATTTGGTTGCTATTCAATTTCTTGGCACAGCTATTTTTAATAAAAAATAAAGTTGTTAATTTTATTTCTGAAATGTAGTTATCGAGTTTTCAGATAAATTTATTACCAATTGAAAGTAAAATATGTATATAAAATGCCTAAGTTTGGTCGACATTTTGATTCCTGGCATAAAACCTGGTGGAGAGCCACCTTCGAATTAGTATTTTGCAATAGGTCATATGCATAAAACTCCAAATTGGTTAAAATTTTTATTTCGAAATATATTTTATTTCTTGATCATAACGTAATGGTTATTTTATTAATCTAATCACTGAAAAAAATACAAATAATAAAAAAGAAATGTAGAAAATAAGCGCTATTTTCGAATTTTCAAAACGCATCGTGACCTCAGAGTATATATCAACAACAGTTTTCATGACGACTGTGTCGTCTCACAGTAAGATTATGTCAGTATTTAGAGAAAACAACAAATAAACTTCATTTAGAACATTGACAATTTGACATCAAGGTTGGCATGCATCGTATATCATGACGTCACATAAGCCCGCGAACATGGCCGATTGTTTAAACTGTCTATTTTTGAATGTGGAATTTAATATTTTTTTTCTTATGATAATATTACATTTTTAAATGATTATCAATTTTTTTCCGTATTATGGTTGACTAAATAATCTATTAAAAATATTAAAAAAAATCATGCATATGACCTATTATAAGGTTTTCTATATTGTCATATATGAAAATGTAGATAATTTTATAGCGAACACGTGGAACATATTATATGTAGGCAACCATGACAACGAATAACAAATATCATAATATTTAATACTAAATAAATACAATAAAATTAACAACTTCAATTTTTTATTACAAATAGCTGTGCCAAGAAATTGAATGGCAAACAAATCAATTTTTCTTTATTAATACATTATATTATCAAATTTCATTAGAAAACACGAAGGGTGAAGATCGAGCCAAATAAGGATCTTAGACTATGACATAAGATTGTCATTCGTGATTATGACACGAGAAAATTTTATATATAAAGATGGCATACTTTTTATAACTGTTTATTATTCTATCTATTTTTACTAGAAAGTTTTATAAACATTTTTTTTCCTAAACGTTTCGGAAATACTTTTGCAATAAATGAAATCTGTTTTCTTTTGTTCTTTAGAGCTATTCTTTGATTAATTTTCACATGACGTGATTACATATTATATAAATAACCATGCAAACGAATAGCAAATATCATAATATAGAATACTAGCCGTTACCTGCGTTACTGCACTTTCCGTAACGTTTAGTAACATTTTTTTTGTTTCACTTTCAATTGCATGAATCGAAGTAAAGAAGTTTCACTTCAAAAACGACCCATACAACCTTAGTTGTTGTAATTCATGTTTAAGAAAAACTTGTTTGTGTATATAGAGCTTTCCTTCAATTTTCTTGTAAAATTTTCATTTTATTATTGTACAATATCTTCGAGGGGAGATATTATCAGCGCATATAATAGCTGTGGTTATTATATTGAACAAATAACTTATTACATACTAAGGGAGTAAGAATATATATAAACCCATGGTGGAAATATTGCATGGTGTGCTCATTAGGCAGGTTTCTCTCTCTTAAACTCTCTCTTATAATTTATCGCTCTCTCTCAAATAATGCAATGGTAGGAGAGCTATCAAACATTTTTCGGTAGGTATTTGAGGCATTATGAAAATTTGTGTAACACTTCTTTTGTAACGTCTGAACACAAAATCGAACACCTGGCTGAAGGGTACTGCAACCCTAGCCAAGCTGTGAATTTTTAACTTTTCGAAAATTAATTTGCAAAAAAAGTCCTTGAGGTATTGTGGACTGGCCGCTAGTATACTATAAAAATCCTCGCGTTTTCTAGGAATTTTTATGAGTAGATACATTTTTACAGCAATGTATCAGAGAGAAACGATTTTTAGAGACAGAAACCTGTCTAATGAGCACATCATGTAATATGCATGCACTTACAACATTTTAATAGTTACTTTTATAGGGAATCACCATTATACGCTGGTACAACTTTATAAAACTCTCTTCCCGATAGCATCAAAAAAATCAATAATTTTAATAGTTTCAAAACAAATTTAAAACAATTTTTAACAGACAATGTTTTTTATAACGGCAGAATATTTTAGCTCTAAGTTTAGTTGCTAAATATTAATTTATTATATGTATTGAGACGCTGCCGTAGGCCCTATGGGGCCATAGCTGTATTTCTTTTTGTAATATTGAAGTTATAATACAGACATCTGTCAAAATAAAGAAATATCTATCTATCTATTCCCACCGCATGGTACAAACCTGTAGAAAACCGAGTTCTCGTCGAGCGTGTTTTGCGTGAACTTATTGACAAGGTTGTCCAAAGAAACCGGCGTAATTTCAGGTAAACCGTAGTACGACGTCATGTTATATTCGACGCTCCACTCGTTCCCGTCCCTGTGCTCATCCTTATTTGAATTGGCGTTGTTCAAATCCAAGTAGTATTGCGTGTAATCCAACACCTGAACAAAAATATATATCGCATATTAAACACATTGAAATTTACAGTAACACTACATTTTAAAAGATGGGTTAGCATGTTTTTGTGAGCAGGAAAATGTAATCGGTCAGCCATAATAGCTAATTGGTCAGCAACTCAAGGTTATAAAATATTTCTAAATCAACAGCAATTTATGAACAGCTGTAAAAAGATTTTTTCAACTGATTAAATATATATAGGCTGCAATGAGTGACTCATGTTAAATAAAATTTTGGTAAACACTCAGAGGGTAAGCAAAATATTCAATTTTTTGCCGCATATAAAACGCCTTCCCCTTTTCACTGCGCAAAAAAAAGTCATTGCATCGACACGATCCCGCAATTGTTTTTTGAAGAACGCCCCCCAAACGTCTCCCTCTTTTCACTGCGCAAAAAACGTCACCGCACCGACACAACCCCGTAATTGTTTTTTAAAAAACTCCTCCCAGATCACGTCTTCCCCTTTCCATTGCGCAAAAAACGCCATCGCATCGACACGATCCCGTAATTGTTTTTTAAAGAACTCCCCCCTAAAGCCTTCCCCTTTTCACTGCGCAAAAAACGTCACCGCATCGACAAGACCCCGTAATGTTTTTTAAAGAGCTCCCCCTAAACGCAGATGCAATCCAGTTGTTTATATTGTTAACCATATTTTAAATATGCATACCAATGAGATCAATTGTATACAGACATATTTTCTCTGCTGATCAATTTGAAAATCTTGCTGATCAAGTAATAATTTTGCTGCGCGACTGATTATTAAGCAGATACCCGTAGGTACACATTGCTAGCTGCCCGCTTATGGTTATAGTACTGACCTTTATTAAGATTCTTTGCAGAACATAAATTGCAGCCCGATTTATTGCAAACAAAACCTTTGTATGTTGATCAAATGATTTTACGGCTGATTTTTGTTGCTAACCAAATTTCATAACGGCTAACCAACTATTTATTTCTCATTCAAATTCAAATTCAAAATTTATTTCCTCAAATAAAGATAAAATAAAATACATATTTAATAGTTACATAATTAGAGGATTTCCTGCCCAACTTGGAATACCAGTGCTAGGGCATTTTAAAATATATTGCTCTTAAATATTTATGAACCCTGTTTTCCCGATCTTTATGTGTTTGGTTTTATTCGTTATTTGAAGTAATAAAAATGAATGCTAATTGGTTGCAATTCTAAATTTTATTTTAATTAAAACTTTACAATTAAATCAAATTTATATTATACTAGCTATAAGAACGAATCTAGCGGCAAAACTAGTCTCGTGTGCAGCGGTCTTTACACAATAGTTACTAATGACAATCATCAATCATAATTATGTATTAGACTCGATTATTTAATAATTTATAAGGTGCGTGTCTATGAGTAAAAATCTTGAATTAAGCATTCGGGCCGTTTAACAAACTATTGGAAAACAACACGGTAAGCCAACGAATTAAATATTGTATTGTATCAATCCAAATTAAGCTTTGAAGTAGTGTCCAACCGAAATTTCGGCTTCGGCCTAGTTTTGGGCCAAAAAACTGGTTTCGGCTTAGTTTCAGTTTCGGCTGCCTATCCGGTCGAAACTGAGGCTGAAACCGAAACTACATTTAATGTTTGCGCGCTCCGCATTTTTTTTCAGTTTGAGAGAAAACTTTTTTATTTTGATACTTTCGATTGAAGAATTATTTGCAATAAAAAATTATTTAGTTGTATTTGGCAGTTAGGAACTTATTAATTTTAATTTTATTGTAGTTCGTCGAGAAATAATTTTGTTCTTAAGAGCCCGTTTCCCCTGGTTTTCTCAATGCAATACAGTGGTCTGCGGTCCCGTATAAATCTGATCGTAAAACGAGAGATAAAATTATGAAAAATTATTTTTATGGAGATTAAGGATCAATCTATGTCCCTATTGTACCATTTTTTTAATTTTTTAAGCAGAAAAATTTTTATAAAAATTTTAAAAACCGTAAAAAGTGTCTTTTAAAAGCATTCGCCATTAATTAACAAAGTAAAAAATGAAAAATTTGTTACAATACGGACATAGATTGATCCTTAATATAACTAGAAAAAAATATGCCGTAGCCTGTTTTCCAAAATTACGACCCAGTTTATACGGGAAGCCGTAGCTCTGCAATGAAAAAATATCGTAATATGTTGAATTGACTGGTGCTGTAACTACGGAAAGAACGGGTGTTTTTGAAATGATCATCTGTGCTGGCATGTGCCGTTAAAATTTAGGGCTGGGTTGTATACTATATAGTGGTTTGATATATTCGTTGCAACGATTTTAATTTAAAGTTCGCTGCATACGAGGCTGGATTTGCCGCTAGATTTCACTACTAGTTTTCTTAATTGCTATTATGTGCTCGCTTCACACAAGGGCGTAGATATTTTTTTTCTGGGGGGCGGGGTATAAAGCTAAAGAAATCAATATTTTTAAGTTTTATTAATAGGAACACCAAAACCAAACGACTAAACTAAAAAACTTTGTTTTGGGTAGAATTTGAAGAGCCAAAAAAAAGTCTTTTTTATATAGCCACACGGGTCTCGTAAAATTCACGTAATAATGCGGGACATTTCCTATAATACGGGACACGGAACTTTAATGCAGGACTGACCAGGGGTATGAAACTCAATGCTATTCGAGCTTCTCTTGTTTGTCTGAAGGAATAATTTTAATGCCAACATGATAGCATGAAAATTAATGAAAATGTACTTTTGACGAACTTTTTTCAGTCATTGGCATCGCTGAAATGGCGCCAGCTCACCAAAGCGCATCAAAGCGGGAGTTTCAAAATTGTCTACTTATGTTATGAACAATATTATTTAATAAAAAAGGATAAAAAACTGTTCAATTCTTACAAAATTACAATTATAAGAGGAAATGTATTTTAAACATCAACCATTTTGTTCGAAACGTGCTTGTTGTGACAACACCATTCCCAGGGCAGCTACGACACACACCATTTTACACAGTTGGTATTAAAATCATTCCTTGTCATTTAAGAGGTCACCTTGCCATCACACGAGACATCTTTACAAACACACACTATGTCATAATGTTTGTTTGTGGGCCTTTGCTCATGTCACCCACGTTACAAGATACCGTTTCCAGATTGGTTCTTGCTCAGAGCCAGCAGATGACCTTGAAAGAACAATAGCCCCTGTTCTTATTGTAATTTTGTGAGCTAGCAGGCGAGCCCACAGTGACTTCATTTCCAGCTTTGTACCAACAGAAGTCCAGCGTTTCAACATGAATTATCGCCGTGGAAAATAAACAAGATTACCTTTGTCAGCAGTACGTAAGAAAAAATGTAACATTGCCAAATATAATAGGTAAATATGTTATCTATAATACTTATTTTATTGATTTATATTGATATTTAACTTCCAATAGGAAGTTATTGTATTTAATAGTAGAAGAAAAATTATCTGAAAAGTCAAAACAGAAAAAAAATTTTGTCACAGCATAATTAAAATGGAAGAGATTAATTTTACATCTATACACATAGAATATATTGAGAATTTTAATTATGAAGAGATAATAAAATAAATATGAATTCAAATAAAATTATGTACCTACATAATAAAAATTCAGAATTAATGACAAAATAAGAATTTTGAATTAAAATTATGTAAATAATAAAACTGTTTTAATTACTATGGCACTAGTACAGGTAATAGAGAATTTTTTTCTGCATTATCCTACAACTTTTTTTTGTTTTCTTAAATAGGTTCAGTATCACGTACTGACCCTAAATGCACAAAATCCTTACAAATTAGGAGGGCGGTAGTGCCGCCATTATGACAAAAACCGTTTCAGCCTATATCTCCCTAACCGTGCACTTGAGGCGAAAAAAGGTAATAACCTTTATTGTAGATAAATAAATTTACTATCTTTTTTGTTCAATACTTTTTTTTTGTATCACTTACCGTTTACGACTTATTCAACTATTACGATTTGTTTATTGACTTTTGGATCCATATCTCTTCTAAAAATTGTTTAAACAATAAAATGCTAATGACTTAAGTTTTAAATCTACAAATTTTCTACAGCTTTTAATTCAAACTTTCTTTCTAAAATTAATATTTTTTAAGTTATAACGCGCTAATGTCAAAAAACCTGTGCCTAGGCGCATGAGTGGACATAATAAAATAAGAATGAATTGTAATAAAATTATGTACATAATAAAAATTCAGAATTAAAAAACCAAAAAAATAAAAAGTGTGCATTCATTTTTTTAATTGATTTCTAGTAAATTAACTGATTTATTATTAACTTCCCGCTTAAAAAAAAAAACAAAAAATTTTTTTTTCAAAAATCGGGAAGTTATTGGTTTCACCCCGATTTTCGAAAATCGAGTTTTCGCCAGATATCGACGTTTTGAGGTCCTAGGAAGCTATTGAAACTATTTTGGCGATGATGTCCGTAGGGCTGTATGTGTGTGTGTGTGTGTGTGTGTATGTATGTATGTAAACCTTTTATATCTTTTGAATGGAGTGTCCGATTGAAACGCGGTTTGCGGCATCTGACGTGAACTTGGTGAACTTAGACTTCCTGAAAATTTGAAACGATTCGGCCCAAAAAATTTTGAGAAATCTTAAAAAAACAAGTTTCAAAAATTTTTTAAAATTTGTTTTTGTAAAATATTTTCTAAACTACTAAACCGATTAATTCCAAAATCTAATCAGCTCTTCTCCTTAACAAACTGCGTCGATTTCCGCAAACCGCATCAAAATCGGTTCATTTGTTCACGAGATACCGTGAACGAAAAAATCGTAAAAAAGTGTTTTTTAAAATGACTCTTAAAATTGTTATCAGATCGATTTTTTTGTAATAAGTTACTTTCTTAGGCTAAAAAAACTGCGTCGATCGCCGCAAACCAGATCAAAATTGGTTCATTTGTTCATGAGATAACGTGAACGAAAAATTAGGAAAAAAGTAATTTTTTATAATTACTCGTGAAATTCTTATCAAATCGATTTTTTTGTAATAATTTACTTTCTTAGGTTAAAAAACTGCGTCGATCGCCGCAAACCGCATCAAAATCGGCTCATTTGTTCACGAGATATCATGAACGAAAAATTTGTAAAAAAGTGTTTTTTTTTTAAATTGCTCGTAAAATTCCTATGAGATCGATTTTTCTGTAATAAATTACTTTTTTAGGTTAAAAAATTGCGTCGACTACCGCAAATCGCATCAAAATCGGTTCATTTGTTCATGAGATATCGTGAACGAAAATTTCGTAACAAAGTGTTTTTTTTTTTTGGGCTCGAAGAGCTAAAAAATAAACTTCTTGCTATATTTTATATATTTTTGAGCGTTTTGAACTCGAAAATAGCGGGAAGTTACAGGGATGGCCTGCAGGGTCAAACTTCTTTTCAAATTTTTATTTATGCAACTGTATTAGATTCCATAGCTCATTCGTTAGCTCATAAGTTGGCTAATAGTTGTGTCACTGTGGAGTAAAGAAACTCAGTCATAAATTAAATAATTAAATAAATAATATATAAAACAAATAATGAAAGTCCTATATTTTTGCAACTTTAAAAAAATACTTTTTTTTTCGAAAAAAAGGTGGCAACCCTAATTGTAACAAACAGTACTGTATTATAGTTATTATTATGAATATACAATACATTTTTTTCCATATTTTTGTGACATTTAACATAATTCTATTTTTTGTAAACTATTTCTTTGCAGATAAATTATATGTTGTAAAGTTTTGTAATTCTGGATATAAAATGAATATAGCACATCCCTATTTGATATCTGCAGTCTATACGTGTCTGTGTTAGTATACTAACACATGTAATAGTATGTATATCACTATAACGAGGCATATAATAATTCGGTTCTCTTTGTCAATCCTTCTCACATGTGTGAAAGATAGAGAGAGAGCATTCAATTCTCATAGACCACAATAATTAGGTGTACTATTATGAATGGAATGTTTCAAAATGTTTCCTCACCACACGCCGCAAAATACAGCTTCCCCTCTGTGATCGGCAAACGGGCTCTTAAGATAAGAGCGTTTTCTTTTTTTTGTTGTGTGTTCCTACCTAAACATATTTAATAGGTAAATACTTTTTACTAAAAAGTAATTTTGTTTTGTAGCCTTTATTTTATTTCATAATATTAAAAAAGTATTGTGCTTTTTGAACTAAAGGGGGTAATAATATGATATGATTAGTAAAATATCAGAGGCTGAATGATTAATATTATATGTGATTAGTTTAAAAATAAAACAAAAATTAAGCCTGATTATAATAATGTTTATTTTTCCCACGAAAACATGAAGTTTTGGTTTCGGCCGGCACAGAGACTGAAGCCGAAATTCGGTTTCGGTTTCGGCCGTAAAAACTAGTTTCGGTCGGACACTACTTTGAAGCGATAATCTATAAAAAACATGTCCCGCTACCCCACTATACCCCCATCCCTCCCCTACATGCAAACTTTAGTTGCGGTTAAAGTGAGTCTCCTTTCAATTTGTTTTTACCACTCTTTGTTTAGTTACAAATTAAATCTCTCGTAAATTAAATTACGCTGGCGAAGCTTATTGGCTTGCCTCCGTCGCTATGTTTCCTACAGATGCGTTTAAGTCCCACCATCTGTGAGCCTTTAAATAGCGGAAACTTTTTATTCAAGATGGTTCCTACGATTCCTCAATCTGTCAGTCGATGCCTTTGAATAAACTGCGTGTAAAAACGATACTTCCGTCCGAAAAAGAGAACCGAGTTACTCTCCAGTCGCGCCTAAAAAAGTTTTATTTAAAAAACAACACGAAAACACGCCCTTTAAATAGTGAAAACCGATCACAAAATTGGGTTACGTCCATAGCCAAGTTTAACTTTTTCGTTCAAGATGGTTCCTACGATGCCTTCATCTGCCAGTCGATGCCTTTAAACAGCGGAAACTGCGTGTAAAAACGTTACTTCCGTCCGAAAAAAAGAACCGAGTTACTCTCCAGTCGCGCCTAACGAAGTTTTACTTGAAAAACAACACGAAAACAGGCCCTTTAAATAGTGGAAATCAATCACAAAATTGGTTCGCGTCCATAGCTATATTTTACCTTTCGTTCAAGATGATTCCCACGATGCCGCCATCTGTCAGTCGATGCCTTTAAACTGCGTGTAAACACGTTACTTCCGTCCGATAAAAAATTCTGAGTTACTCTCAAATCACGCTTAAAGAATTTTTACTTAAAAAAATTGGTTGTCTGTAAAGTCGGTTTACGGACGATAGCTTTACGTGATAACGTATTCCGCTCGAATATCATATTTAATAATACATAACCTAAATTTTAGTAGGTGTCAAACTATATTTTTACCGACTAATAATTTGATCAACCAAAGCAAAATCATATTTTTAAGCAAATATAAAAGGCATTTAAAAGAATGTATATACATTATATATTTGTTAACAAACCGTATAATTTATCTGGCCATCTGTCAAATGTAGCTTTCGCTGGAACAGCCGAAAAAAATGTTGAACGCACACTACTCTCTGACGTTACGCGAGAAGAGAGAGACTATCGCTTATATCGCGCTCTCGCTTGCGGAACGTTACTCTTTTTCGTGCGTGCAGCCGGTGTTTCATCAATTTATAAGACGTTATCACGTCAAAAATAAAAACGAAAACACGCAAGTTACATAATATTATGTAGATGTGTCTTGAGTTGGTATAATTTAGTTATATATGGACGTGCAGTAATTTTAAACTGAATTAACGGCATCTGACTGACATCTTGTAGTAAGCATTAGTTAGTTGGACGTAACTAATAACAAGAAGGTTATGCGTTGGTGTGGGGTACGGTTAGGGTACGTGGAGCGTCGTCGTATCTACAATACATACTAACCTGTCCGGTATCCGTGTCAAACTTGTAGAGACGCAGTCCGGGGTTATTCATGCCTCCGCTGTTACGACGTCTCGGCGTCACGGCGGGTGTCATCATTATCCATGACACCGGACGTCCTGAAACAGATTGATTTATTATAGTTAACTGGTCGTTCTATTCTGTGTGTGTGTCTCTTCTATCAGACTAACTGTTCAGGTATAGACTGAGAAATAATTTCAGTTCTCTCTCTTTCTATTTGCTGTTGAACAGGTCTGCAGTAGGGTTGCCGTTTTCACAGAAAAAGCACATCTAAATGTGACCAAATCGAGATTTTAAAGAAATATAAATCAGAACAAACATATATAAAATACTAGAGGTCCCGCCCGGTTTCACCCGAGTGCAAAAAAACGAATAGGGAAGGGAGGGACATGAGTATGCGCATTCATCTTAGTTTACCGAGATTAATGTTGTGTCCAAATTTCATGATGATCGGAGTTACCGTTCAAAAGTTTTTGTCGATAAAAAGCAGTAAGTATTTATACTTTTTATAAGTATAGATAATAAATTTCTTTGAAATCAATAATTATATTACTGTAATTATTAAAATATAATAAATATTTAATTGAAAACACTGTAGAAAAATTATTTTTATATAGGTATACGTGTAGTTATAACAGTTTTCAAATGAGCTATTAATTATATTTATTTAATTTTAATTAGTCGTAAATAAAATTACAATAAATTTAAATGTAAACCTTAGAAGAAAGTAATGTAGAAAATAAAAAAAATAAAAATATATTCGCCCAACGTGGAGCTTGAACCCATGACCCTGATATTAACAGATGCATGCTCTAACCGTCTAACGACTGAGCCAGCCGGGCTTGTGAATGTACAACGCTAATATTGGAATATTTAGTTAGGGCATTTCATCTGAATAGATGCTAATTTTAAGGTACATTTTGCAACGTTGAAATACAAATTTATAATATAAATTAAATAACTATATTATAAAACTTAATTAGCAATGAGAACTTTTCGCTTACTGTAACTACAGTGGATTTCGGCTATAGCGACGATGAAGGAGCCACGTAATTCCGTCGCTTTATCCGGAAGTCGCTATATATTTAGGAAGAAAAGTACTTACACTTTAAATTCAAGGGACTAAAGTGTTACGTCGCTATAACCGAAAAGTCGTTACAACCGAGGTCGTTATAAATGAAATCCACTGTATATTATAGTTCGTTATACGAATTAATTCCTGAAAGTTGGGTAAAGTAAGTATTATTAAATAACGTCTAATGTAAAACTCGCTCATTTTTTGTGCTTATTTCCTTATTTGATATAAATATATTAATGTAATCTATGCAGATGCAACGCTTTATTAAAAAGATTGCAAAATCTGCCAAAGGTCTCTTTCAGCTTTGTGAAAATAAGTCAATTTCATCTCTAAATAGCGATCTTTGATCTAGTATAGCAGTTAATTTCCTCCAACCAATTTGGCAATTTTGTTTTATTAGGACGGTACCTACTGTAAATTCAAGCTTTGTGTAAATGTAAAATTTTTTCTTATTTTAAAAATTCATAGTGACACAACCCCACCGACGACCAGACCGATGATTACTTTTTTGGGAAGCTCTAAACAATCATCTTTTCATATTTCCAGCTGTGTGAAAATTAGTATATTTTTGAGACCACTTTACCATTCCATGGGGAATGGTACTAGTTTATCAAAAATCACTTTTCAAAAATATTACAATATCTTTCCGTTTTGAGGTCCCCCGAATCCATAAAACATATTTTTGGAAAAACTCTGTGCGTCTGTTTGTCAGTTTGCTTGTTAGTCTGTGAACACGATACAGGTCAAACGGACGAGCGGATTGAAACCAAATTTTGGGAGGATGTTTGGTATGCAAATATGAAGAGCCTTATTGTTTTTTCGGGAAAATCGGCGCATTCGCAGAAGAGATATATGCTATAACGGTGTTTTTTATATAATAATGGTATATTTTTCATAACGGTTTATTATTCTATTTATTTTGTCAAGCGAGTTTTGTTAAAAAAATTTTTTTCTAACCTTTATAGTTTCGGAAATATTTTGAAAATAAAAAAAAATCAGCCGTTCTTTTGTCTTATGGATCTGTCAGAAATAAACTAGTTAGGCATGCTTTGATTAATTTTTACATGACGTGAACATATTCTGTAGGTAACCATGGCAACGAATAGCAAATATCATATTGAATACTAGTCATTACCCGCGTCATCTCACACGATATCAGAAATTTTATTTTCTTTATTATAATCAAATGTCAACATTTTTGAAGTTGGAATGGTTCCGTCGCTCAATTGGCTGGATTTTTTTTTATTCTGTTTACAAGATATTAAAAATATTGCAACATCTTGTGAACGAAATGAATAGAAATTTGTATACTTGTGAAGAAATTGCCGTTTTTATAGTTTCTGAGCACAGTGTTTTTACGGACTTGTTTATTTGATACGTATGTTATTTAGTATGAAATTCATTTCGATCCGGCACTGTTCAGGGTAACCTCTGCCCTCCCGCCAACAGTAATTTGACACAGTTAGATTAACTGCGGCTATATATCTACATGTCTTTTTAAATCACCGGCTACCTTATATCTTCTAGTCGTCGTCGTCTCTCATATCTATAGACTCTTCTCAATTACTCAAAAATGTTCGTCGACTCGCTCGCTTTATCGATTGATGCACACACCCAAGGTTAGTGGATTAAAGAGGTTGTCTCGTTCCGTTGGATATTAATGGAGCGATGACGTCATTCGACTAACCTGCGTCGATTTATTGCGTGGCAATGGCTGTTGTTAATAAACTTTTATGGCAGTATATTTAACAAATGTCAAAAAAATCAAGGGAAAAAATTGATATTATTTACAGTAAATTGTTTTTTTGAGGTAAGAGATTTAAATATAAATGACATTTTTAATATTGTAATTATAGGATGATAAAAAATGAACGGTATGTCATTCCCGCACTTACACTGATTGGTCAGTTGAAATGAGGCTAACTCTGTAATTTACTAGCCTTGGCACACATCAACATCGGACAAAACTACCACCCCCAAATAAAACATAAAGCGTTTTCTATGACGTTGATTTTAATTCATGTTGCGGATAAATAAATTATCATAGATAATTTAAAATTATTTTTTAACTTTTTTCTTTAATTTAACGTTTGTTTTTTTAAAGGACACCGACAGCCAGCGTTTTTAATTGGGCCTAGCACAAATTCATAACTTTAATTTTGAGATGCCAGTGTAATTATTTTGTTGTCCTAATTTACTGTGTTACTGTATATTGTTACTTTGTATATTATTTGTTTTTATTATGTTTGAATTTCTAATGGGTTTCCGCTCCTAATAAAGGCTATTGTTATTATTATTAATTAATTAATACGAATTTTTGACGAGGTTCTTTTTAGCGTAAGGATTAATAAAGCACGTCGATACTGATTTTAAGATTGTGCATTTAATTGTTAGGGTTTCGAGAGATTTTCTCTTGTCTTCAATGCCGTTTTTTCAGTAATTTTTCAATTGCACATACCGCTAAACTAGCGGTATGTGCTTTATTATCGCTTTGTGCGTCAGAGCTGACTTTCGTTCATATAAGAAGTTATATCTAAGTTAATTTCACACGAAATCCATTCAAATTGAAGCTTTTTGAAAAGAGGAGATTCTAATCTATAAAACAGAACCATTTTTAAATCAATTCGAGTTCATAAATACTATTAAAATTGTAATTGAAAATTACAAACAGCACTTGTCGGTTGGTCTGTACGTATGTACGTACGTCACGACTCTACAGATCGCAATTTTGGTCGGATTGCCTTAGGTTATATTTTATTCACTTTGTTTACTATCAGACCAGAACCCTATTTAAATTCACTAAAATGTGTTCAGTAGTTTAATTTTTATAAACAGTTTTATTTTATTATTTTTGACAGCTAATAGTTTAAAAAAACAATATAATAATTGCTGTGTAAATATAGTGTAATCCATAAAACAAGTGCTACACTTCTATACCGTGATAACACCGCTACACGTAGTAGGCCGCCGTAGCGTAATGGTTATGCCGTTGGATCCCCAAGGGCAAGGTCCTGGGTCCGATTCCTTACGAGATCATTAATTTTTTTCTTTTTTTTTCTTTTTATTTTGTTTTATTTTATTCCACTTGATATTAATTACATATTATATTATGTATAATTCTTAATTTTTTTTTATTTTTGCAAACTTAAAAAAAATATTTTTTCAATTTTTAATTATTTATTTCTTTAAATTTTTAAATCTTTTTAAATTTATTAAAAATATGTTTTAATTGTTATTTTTTTATCATACAGTGGAAAACTTGCGGGATGTGCACTTTTGGTTTTGCCAACTATTGTATTTTTACTAGCGGATTGTTAGTAAAAATGGAAAATATGTACAGGAAATTTTAATTTGCTGTTTTAAGTGAAGATGATAAATACACTTTGAATGTTCTTCAAAACGTCGATCGATAGAGATTTAGTAAATATAGTTCTATAAAATTCGACCTTTTAAGTCTGTTTTCTTTTTTTTACTTTTCAATATTGTTTTAGTATGAAAATATAACATATACACATATTTATTTCGCTCATTACACATGAGTTTAAGAATGTCGTTATAAAAATTGTAAAAACTATTAAAATACTTAGTTAGGGACAACGACAAAAAAAGTAATTAAAATTTTAATCCAACCTCGTATATAGTTGAACGATTCAATAATTTCATAATAATAATAAGCCTATGGAAAAGTTTTCAAGTTTTTGTATCGGCGCTTATATTAATATTGTAATGAAAATTTATATCCAAGTCACTACAAAAAGTATCGATGATAATTATTTTTCAATATTCTACCCGACTCTAACGTTGTTTTATAACCTTTGATAGCCTTTTATTGTAAAATGTTTACGTAAATTTATTGAAGGTTAAACCGTTAATAATAAAATCAATAGTACTTAACGCCAATGAGATAAATAAAATATTCGTTTTCTAGCTTTTTTGTTTTATCGTGTAGACGTCGGATTTGTCCGAATATTGGCCCGCATAATTAAAATAGGTTTTATAGCCTAGTAAAAATCGTCCTATATATAATAACTAGCGGGACCGGTTTGGCTTCGCCCTAATTTGTAGATTGTCGTCGTTTTTTCGTCGACTTGCGTTGCAAAATTGATTTCCACGAAAAGCACTTTTAATGCGATAATATATAACCTATAGGTTATGTCCATCCTGAAGCTCCATTCTAAATAACGGTGAAAACATTTTTGAAATCGAAAGAGTAATTTCGGAGATTACATCTAAACTTACAAACTTTACTTCTTTAAATAATATAGTGGTCCGTCCCGGTTTCACTCGGGCGCGATAGATATAATTCTGCAAAATGTATTTCGTTTAAAGCTCGGCGTCTGAACTAATAGCTTTGAGCAAATTGCAAGTTTTAATAGATGTCGCGCTATTTGGTACTAAAACAGTTTTTTTGTTTGCTGAACTAATATTAGTTCAGAAGTTTAACAGAACTGACTTATGATTGAACAGATGTCGTTACGTGTTACTAAATATAAAATATCGTAATTTTGTACAAAATATTTAATAAATGCTATCCTATAGCGTAAGTTGCACCAAGCAAGACATATATACGAAATTTCATTAAAATCTGTTCAGGCGTTTCGGAGATTAGCGCGGCCAAAATTGTGACACGGGAATTTAATATAATTATATAGATAATATTGTCTTTATTGATTCAGATGTTTGACTAGTTGGCGAAGTTTAGCGTAAACGCTGTTCTACAACTTAGCTCCAAAAAATTACAATAAAACAATAAAATCATACAAAAATAACAATTAGTACCATAAGCATAACTGATAGTACTATAGACTTTATTTTATTTTTAAACGAGTCGAAACTAAAACATTTTAGCTTAGAAGGCAAGATATTATAATAATTAGGAGCCAGGTGTGTAACCGAAGTTTTGAATTTTGTCGTGCGAAACTTAGGAATCTTTTCAACGCAAGTCTTGAGTACCTAAATTCATTGAAATGAAAAATTATTTTAGAGTGAAGTCAATAAATAGATATAATAGATAGATTTTTAGTTTAATTTTCTCTCAACTAGTTTTTTCCGAAATGGTGGGAGAAACGGGACATTTGTGGTGGAAGTGACGGGACAGTTACGGAAATTTTGAGACGGGGAACTGGTTACGTAAATTAAGTTCTTATATAATAGTAGATTAGATATCTAGAGTCATAATTGCGTTTATTACGCTCGAGTAGTGATATCATATGAAAACGAACGATAGCAATTGCACATTTGTATTTTTACGTTGTTTATGAAATTTGGTATTTGCGTATTGTTATAGACATTATACTTCTATGATATTTTTGAATGTCGATAATAAACATTTCTGTTATTTTTTTAATAATAAATGTAAAAAAAATGTCAAAAAAAGAAAAAATAAATTTATGCTAATTTCGAATTTAAGCATGAGATGTTTGAAATACATAATTTGTAAGCACACCACGGCTACCGATTGTCTTTGCTTGATGATCTTAAAACGGCTATACAAAATGCAGTTTCAATTTTGACAGCTAGACGCCTTCCGCCCCTTCACAGATAGAATAGACATGTCTGTACACAAGAGTATATAATACATATATCTATTAATTAACTATATGAATCATTGCCTATCTACTCAATGTGCGGTAAGTGAAGGCAACAAAGCGTATCGAAAATATATCTGCGTCTCTTTCTTCGATGTAATTCCCAGATTTCTCCGATGATAGGTTTGGTTGATGTACTTGCATTCAATCTGAATAAAGTATATATATAGTTTCAAAAACTTTGTCTTTTTCTATCACGTTAACATGGGCGTACCCAGCTTTTGGCCCAGGAGGGGGCCAATTAGATATTTCTCAAGCCGGATTCCCCGTGCTTGTTTTGCCCTCCTGGATACGCCAGTGCTTACGGCGTAAAAAAAGACAGAACTATATGTTTGCACCCTTATGATTCGATTGCGATTTTTTTCCTATGCTCAGTATAGAATAAAAGTATATGATACAATATGATCAACGACATTTGGGCGCTTTGTTTTAATGTTCCACTCTTGTCTGAATACAAATACGTATTGCGCCTTTAGTTCATGACGATATCGCTTGTTTTTTTTCCAGTTAACTCCCTGCCAGGACACCTGCGCTACGAAACTAAGTTTCAAAAACAAATACGAATTTATGGACAGAGATCTCGTTGCCAATTCATATATTATATTTATACATTCATTACTTTTCGCTTTCTTAGCGTACCATTCAGATGTTTGACATGATCATATACTAAATACTCCTATACTGCTAGTCTTCGTAAGTCGAAGTGTTACCCACCAAGAGAGACAGTAACTGCATACTTCTATCTCACTTATTTATACTCGATGCGTTATGCGCAAGCGTTGCGGCTGTAGTGGGGAAAATACTTAATATCTCGAACATGCGCATAACATTTGAGGTCTAAATGACGGAGATAGACGTATGTATGTTCGCACCGTTGGGCCATCATCCTTTTCCAGACTACTAGCAATATAATAATAATAATAATGATAATGCGTTTAACGTCCGTTTCTCGACTTTAAGTCATAACAGACGCCATTCGCGTCATTACTATTTTTTTTCTACCACACTTCCCGTTATTTTCTACAATTTTTAAACTCAACTTTATTAATAGCAATGGGCGAATGAAGGAATTTTTAGGAAATTAGGATAAGGTAGGCAAATTTTTAGCATAGGAGTTTGACAGGTATTCAGCCATGGCCTTGAATAAGGAACCATCTCGATATTTATCTGGAATTATTGAGGGGAACCATGGAAAACCTCAACAAGATGGCCGGTACAAGAATTACCGTTTCTCGGCGAGAAGCAGTGGTAAAAATTCCTAGCCACATCTGCCCCCTCCGGGATTCGAACCCGGTACCTCCCGAATGCGAGTCTAGTGCTCTCACCGCTACGCCACCCCGCTCGGTCCCTACTAGCAATATAGGAGTATTAAGTATATGGACATGACGACACTATATCCGATTAGGACATGTTTGTATTTACGCACGCGTTCTTGCGCAAATTTACCTGTTTTGACTCTATGTTTAGTATTTCAGCATGACAGGTTGACGGTCCATCATTTTATTTACAGTATATTGCGCCCACGAGAATATATGCCGTCGGAGATACACGCATTTAAAATATTATGTACACTACTTGTCAAAACAACGAAATGTAGGTGTAATGCTGTGTTTTTAAGTAAACCGAAATACTTTTTTCTTTATACCTCGATCGAAAGTACTCACTACCGGCATCAATTTTAAGGCAGAAAGTCTAACATTTATGCACGCTAGATTTTCTGTCTTAAAATTGATGCCGGAAGACGTACTTTCTACCGAGGTATAAGGAAAGTATGTACTTTCGACCGAGGTATAAAGAAAAATAGTATTCACCACACGGGAAGAAAGTTTGAGAAACTTGAATTGCGCAGTGCAAGAATCTCAAACTTTCTGCTCTTGTGGTTCAATATACTAATAATTATACTAACTGTAAAATTATTCCCATTCCTTCTATTTTGTGCTACCAATAACAAACAATGATTTTTTTTCGAAATAAAACTTCTTTCAGCAAGTTTTGTGGATTTTGCGAAGGGGATACGCGGTGATTTGCCGTTACGAAAGCTTGTTACGTTTTTTCGCATCCTATACAACTTCGTTTATGCAATATAGCAAATTATCATATATGCTCTTATGCACCTATAAACCTAAATTTAAAAAAATATTTTAAAGTGATAAGATAACTATGATAAAAAAGTTATAGTTTAACACCCTGTAGCTCAAAAATTAAGAGGTTTAAGACATAATATGTCCTAAACCTCTTAATTTTTGAGCTACATATTATGTTGATATTAACTTTTCTTCTTAAAATCACGCAACGATTCACACCCTTAAGTATCCGCACTCAATTAATAAACAACGGATTACAAAACTCACACAGAGAGTGGTTTTTTTGAATGATTTATACAGAAATTAGTTCAATTAACAGAAATAAATAAAATCGTAGCTTAGTCTATAAATGTACAGTTTTAAAGATTCTTAAAGCGAATTTTCAGATTTCATCATTTTTTGCCTGTTTATTTGTGTACATAAAGAGTGATTTTTAAGTTGATTCTTCTTTTTTAACAGAGTGTGGATATCAAATAGACGAACAATTATATTTTAAGTAATTTATTTATCAAAACTTAAGAATAAGAGAGAAACAGTCGTTTCAAAGTGTAATTAATTTTTTAAATTTTATTTAACTAATTGAAAACCTCGGTTAACACACGCAAAGTAATGATAGCACGAATCGCATCCCGAATCGCTACTACAAGCATGGTTACGGCGCAGGCATCTCTGTGTCCAAAAAAACGAGGACAACTTCGAACAATTTTTGTGAATACTTAATAATGATATATTTCCATAACATAACGCCAAGACCGACCTTAAAATTTGATAAATTTTAATAAAAATTCCAAAGTCCGTTTCTTTCTTATGTTTGAGTTTTGATAAAAAAGTTACTGGTCATATTAAACTTAAAAATCATCCTAATTAATATTAAAAAAAAAAACTGTAAAAATAATTGAAGGAGATTTATTTGGTTGAGGAACAATTGAAAATAAGCTTTACCAGTGTATCGCTTGTGGCTAACGTTTCGAAAAATATATTTTCATCATCAGGGCCTATGAACATGTATAATATTCGTTACATATATTATTATAATTTTTAACTTACATTATAAACATTATAGATAGATAATACTAAAACTATAACATACCTCAATGCAAGTTAAGATGGTAAATTGTAAAAATAATTCTAATATACATGATCATATATTATGAATCTCAACAAATTTTTAAATTTAAAATTATCATAAAACAGTTTTCTTATAAAATTGTTCTGTCAATTGTGCAAATAATATTGTACTAATGTATAAGAAAGGCTATCTCTATACAAACTGCATTTTGTTTACAAGTTAGATTTTGTTAAAATTTGTTAATTAATTATATTGCCATAAATGTTATTTAACCCATCTATGTCCGTTCTCTTATTGACAGTGTTTGAATTTTTTTTGATGTAACACATCTCCAAAAAAAGTCTTTTTTGTAAATTCACTTCTTTATGTAGTATTTTTGGTTCATTAAAGTTAAAATTGTGATCATTGGAGATGGAGTGATGAACCAGTGCTGAATGATTATTAATGGCACATGGTTTTCCTAAGGATTTCTTTACATCATTTTTGTGTTGATAAACACGATTTTTTAAGTATTGAGAAGTTTGTCCAACATAAATGGCATTACAATTACTACATTCTAAACTATAGACCAGATTTGATTCTAACATTTTTGAGTGTTTAAATTTTGTTTTTGAGAAGAAATGATCTGCAATTCGATTACAATTTCTATATGTTAATTTAATATTCTGTTTAAATACTTTATTTAATTTTTCAGACAGTTCTGTGATGTATGGAATTGAAAAATATCCTTCTGTAAAAATAATAACTAGGGGGATGAAGGATAAGCCATAGATTGCATTAAGGTCATTTTTTCCTGTCGAAGTAAAACATTTTTAAACGAGTTTTCTTTTCGCGAAGGGGCAACTTGTATAGTTATATAGAAAAAAGCATTTTTGACGTATACTGTATGCTTTGTGTACGCTAATATCGACAGCGTACAATGTTTGCACAAAGGACCGGGTTTCGTACGACCCCAGTCGCTGTTTATTAAAATAACATTTAACAATAATTAAAATAACGAACGCTTATACACTGTTCAATCTATACACGTGTCTGTTCATCACTCTACCATATGAAATACAGTTTTAAACGAACGGTTGCCTCCAAATACAGTCTGATGTGCTGCGCTATTCGCTTGCTAGTTGCTCAGTTGAGTGAAATTTTGTATGGGTCTAATAAATTTTTCAAAAATATTAATGTACGTATTTTGTTGCACTATCCCCTATAAAATACCTACTAATTATATTTATATTGAGCGGGTGCAGAGTACAGAGTGGGGAAAATTATATTATTATTAATAATTTGCACATGTGGGGAGTAAAAAATTATTATTACTGTGTGTTTAATTAATAAATTGATAACGTTTTCTTGAATATTTTCTTATGTAAAAATGAAGATTTCGCAAAAGTAACAAAATATGTTGCCATTTGAAAAAAAAAATCATGTACACTTTCGGTTGAGTTTGAAGTACAAAAAAATATACCTCAGCAGTTTTCGACAGCAAATATTGAGTTGAAAAGCGTAGCAACGATTTTAACCAAGGGGGGGGGGGTCAAATTTTCAACTCTACCTACCATTACCAGCTGCCATTTAGACATAATGTCACATAATTTGAAGCGAAATCGATCAACACGACTTTCTGGAGAAATTTCACGACAAAAAAAATATATAGATTATTGTAGATTTATCTTGCTATTATTGTACGTGAAAAATTAATATTCTGGCCCCCCCTCTTGCTACGCAAATGTTGAATTGAACAAAGAACTATTTAAACTTTTTTTATATCTAGTATAGGATACACAAACTATTCACTGTTACCACTTTCGGTGAACACACTTAATTATATTATAAGAACTAAGTTAGCTAAGCACCAAAGAATATATTATTATTAGTACACCCTGTACAATTAAATTGATTATATTCGAATATTATATGTTCTCAGCCAGAATCCCTTGGGTTCATATACAAGAAAGATTCGCACTACGCCGCTGAATCTTTTTTAGGACGATGTCGATGCTAAAGATGTCGGCGCATTTTTCAAAGTTCTGTTTAATTTTTAGCTGATAAAGTTTGTTAGTTATTATTTATAGCCGACGGGGGATCTCGATACCTCGTGTGGCTGTGTATAATTTTATGGCTCGTGATACAATATCGAAAACGGTAAATAACTCGCAAGCGAAACATTAAACAGTTTTATTTAAACTGAGAACTTATAGTCAATACAGAAAATAATATCCCACCAAAAACACAAATGTGAAAAAAGGGCCAAGTTCGATACAAAGAACAAAGACAAAGACACGCGTCATTTACTCATAATGTAAAACAAAAACTTTCCAAGTGAAAACCCAACAAAGAGGACAGTGAGCGATAAAATAAGATATTTTAACATTAGGTAATGCTTGTTACCGTCCAAAAAAAAAACTTAAAAAATTGAACCTCCTTTAAAAAAAGTTTTGAGGGTAGCTTTAATTTAATATACCTAAGTACATAAAACGTGATTGTCATTGAATTGGCGCCGACTTCAAAACTTTGTTATTTTACACTTTTTAGTGACCCCTTTTTGAGAGAAGCATTTCATTTTAAATTTTTAGTGGTGTTTTTTAGTGTGTAATGAAACCGAAAAGCAACGTTCACGTCGATAACTATATAATTTTTGCAATATTTCTTGGTTTTTTGTTAATTTTCTAGTAAGTTGCTAAGCCGATTCTGCTAAAATGTATATGGGACCAAAGAGACATACTCTGTCAAATAAAAAAAGAATAATTTAAATCAGTTCACAGCCGGCGGAGATATCAACAGACAGACCCAAAAAAAAATACAACCGAATAAAGAACCTCCTCCTTTTTTTGAAGTCGGTTAAAAAGTAAAAACCAAGATTTCTGAATATATATGGTCGTAATAAAATGACAAATGAAGAGGCGAATATACACTTTTTAATGACTTAAGTGACGAATGAACACAACTTTTTTTTTATTTTTATGATTTTGGATTATAAACACTCGGTAGTGGCTAGAGCGAGTATTAAATGCTTTATTATTAAAATAAAAATCAAAATAAAAAAGTAGACAACAAAATGACCGATGGCGGCTAGGCATCTGCGGGTGACAAAACGTAAGAGGACAGTGATACTGAGTGCAAAATATCGCTTGGAAAGCATATTCGTAGCGTTATATTATATAAGATTAAAAATATCCTTGGTATATATTATAGCGTCAGTGCGCGGCGTTTTGTGCTTTTTAATCACAAGCTATATTTTTGTAATATGTAAGATCTAATATACCTATATTATATTACAGCTCACATACTTACCGGATTTAGTCTTTCAAAGAAGTGCTATTTTTATATGAAGCGGTATGCTGTGGGATAAAACGATTTTATTTTGAAGTAACGTCGGACAAGGTTGTTGTTTTCGACATAAAGTTGTAAATTGCGCAATATTATTATATTAATAACTCTGTATGTGGTTCATATATTATTTTGATTAAAATATCTGGTTACCTTTTGACCTTTATTCGTCGAAATAGACATATTATAGAAGCTCCAATCTGAGTTATTATTCTGATATGGTGGGAGTACGGGTATATGTGGTGGGAGTGCATGTTTATGAATTTAATAGCGAAGAAACGGAAATTGCAAATCCAGTTAGTGTAGGACTAACAAAAATAAAGTATTGAAAACATTCTTACTTAAAAAAATCAGTCAACAATGTGTCGAGAGTTCCATACGTCATTCGCTATAGTTTTTTTCGGTAATCTTTTATTTGCCTCTTTAGATGACTGCTTTTTAAATCTTAGATATTGTTGCGCGCTCCCTGTCGGGACGACTATGGATTCTGTAGAATCTTCTAGCAACAACAACAATGGAAAACAGGTAGCCAAGAAAACCCGACCTTCTTAGAATTGCCTGGAGAAGCCAATACATGTTAAGGAAGGATCTCGGTGCTTCTATAAAATTCTCCAGGCGGGGGACGAAGCTATAATATGCGAGCGGAGCGGTTGGCAAGTCAATCAGTCAGTACAGCGCGTTAAAAACAAGTGGCAAACGTACAGCGGATTACAGATAACTGTGCGACATAAATCGTTCAGTGTCGGTACAGCAAGACCGAGGTAGCTGCTTAGATAGAACATAAATGAGCTGTGTAAACCATTGAGTGCAATTATATAAATCTGTTTGTACATAAATAACTTTTTGTAAATAATCGTGTGAATATAGTTAATAGACAAGTGCGAATAAGTGTACTAGATAATCTTCGGTATGTTTGTGTGTTGTAAATATTTTGTGTACATATTTAGGACTTTATATTCTTCTGTTACTTATTTTTCAATTTTATTATTTAGAACTATTAATTTTCTTTCTGTTAACGTTATTATTACTGTTTGTTAAAGAAGTACGCTTTCGTTGTGTGTTTAACTGTTTTGTTAAACATTTATTATTGTAAATAAATAATTTTCACCACGGACTAGAACAGGTTTGTTACAATATATAATACTTTCGGAGAAAAAGGAGGGGAACATACTTCTTTGCACCACCACCTATAAAATTGATGCTTTATATGCAAAAAATCGCTGTCTTTTTTGCGGTCTGTACACAAATTTGAAAAATCAGCTATATGTATAAGAAAATATAAGATATAAGATATCAATGCACATAAATGTATTATTTTTACGCGACTGCACCAGAAGGGGAGTAATTTTTTTCGAGTGTATGTATATATCTATATATGTTGCATGTATGTATTTGAGTATGTATGTCCCGCTCTGCAGCCTAAATGGCTTGATGTTTTTTAACATATGATGTGTAGTTGGCTTCGTCTTAATTGTGACATAGGGTATAATATTTCAATATGGCATCTGCGATTCAAAAAAGAGAGAGGGATTCAAAAAATATTTTAGTATTGTAATATTTTTTTTAATCCCTCTCTCTTTTCAAAAAAATATTTTAGTATTGTAACAATATGGCGGGTATAAAATAGAAGCTAGTAAATATTCAATTCCAAACATTAATTAGAATACTCTTATGCGATTATTTTGACATAAACTACAAGAAAGTAAAACAATCGAATGCGTATATAAATGACTAAATAAAAGGAAGAAAATAAAAATTATTATTATTCAAAAGACAATAAACCCGACTGCACAAAAACAAAATTAATAACTAAAAAGAAGAAAACAAGTCGAAAAATCTCAACATGCAGCGTGTGCGGACCCATTCAAAAAGAAAAGAAAGAGACAAATCTTCACCTCCCGCAAGTTGAGAGTTTCAGACTTGTTTTCCTCTTTTTAGTTATTAATTTAGTTTTTGTGCAGTCGGGTTTATTGTTAATATGTTAAATAATTAAATTTCATTTTAATTGAAATTTTATCTGTACCAATTTTTGTATCAACGTCGGTGAATTGAACGAATTTGAATAAAATTGAAAGGTTATCGTAACTCCATCAAAAAGAAGTAAAAATTCAAAAAACATATATTTAACTGTAATCAAATAGAGTCCACAAAGTAATGTTCCCCAAATTAAATTTGTTATGGCTTAGGTTATATTATAGTAGCATTGTAGTAGTGATGTGTCGCTCCTGATCGAGTCGTTCTGGTTCATAATGAACGACTCCCTTCTCGAAGCGGAGCGAGTCGCTCTTTTTTTGTGAATGACTCACTACGAGCGCCATTACTCTGTGCTAAGCTGTTCTGTACTGTTGCATTCGCACATTTACAGAGCGCACACAGCACAGGCCACAGATGCACTACTGAATTTTGCACGTACGGAGTTATCTTAGCTGAGTCATTTAATGTTGAATGACACACTGTAAGTGTAATAGTACTAAGCTTACAGTGACTTAAACCATTCACATTGACGTCGTCGACAAAGATATAATATTGTAACAATAAACGTTATTATTATTATTTTAGCTTTTATTATGTTTTATATTTTATCCGAAATGCGAATAATATAAGATCAGAATCATATTAAAATGAGCTCAGAGCTGAATGTGTGTATTGTGCTGTGCAATGTTACGTAACTCCTGAGCATGTATGATGACAGTTCACACCTCTGCAGTCTACACTCTTGTGTAGTGCGTACTGTCTAGTGTCGCTCCTTTGAACGACTCGTTCAGAGCGACTCTTTTTAGTGAGTGGAGCGCACAGAGCCAGCTCCCAATACAGAGTCATGTGGACACATCACTACAATGTAGGTATTTACCATTTCATAAATCCATCGACCCAATGGACTGTGACAGATGAAGCGGCGGTATATCAATAGATGCTCTGTATATAGAGTGTACGATCAAGGTTAGTAGATTACAGATGTTGCCTCGTTCTGTTGGACAGTAGTGAGGAGATGACATTCTCTTGCGAACTTGTCAAGTGTCTATTGACTGCATAGAATAGCTGTTGTTTATAAACTTTAGACAAACAATTAAAGTGTATAAACAACTAGCTGTGCCCGGCCCCGCGTTGCAGTGGCTCAGTTTGGTTTGCGTGTGTTGGTGTTCAACAGATAGCACTCTCGTCGCCGTACCTATAGCGTGTATTGCTTTAACGTCCAACAGACGGTGCTGTTTTTCAAAAAAAGTATGTTATCACCTGTCACAGGTGTGACGTCTATATAATAGGTATATGAAAAGACGTGCGTATTCGAATGCAAAGTTGTGTCAAAATTTCAAAGCAATCGGTGAACATCTTTTGGAGATTTAAGATTTTGAACTAACAAACATTTACAGTTTTATTTATGTCGATGTCAGACTGACATTAAAGTTTATACACAACAGCCGTTGCAGGTTGTTAAGCGATAGGTCAACCGGATGACGTCATTTGTTAAATACTGACAATGTCTGATCCATAGAGATATAAGTAACTAGAGTACGCTTGTGCGAATGCTTACCATATGACTGAAAGTGTCCTCAGTTAAGAGAGAGAACGCTGCAGAAAACCAAAAAATTGTTTGCTCAAATCAGCATTGTTTTGCATCATTACTTACCATAGAGATAAGGAACTGTTTTCTCTCTTAATTGCACACTTTCACTGCTCTCTCGCGTTCTCTATTGTAATATCTCTATGGTCTGATCACAACGAGATTGAAAATTTATTTTTACTTTTTTGTTTCTTCAGCGTAGCTCATAGAAACTCAAAACAAAACAATGTTTGTGGTCGACAATGCAGAATATTCATGTTCTTTCAAAAAGATTCAACAGTATTTTACGCCACGTTACAGCACTAGTGTTTAATGTGTCATTTCACGAGCACTATATAGGCATGAAAAGAAGGGTCAGGTGCAAATAAATATTTTTCATTGACCATTCTGTATACAGCACCGTGTTACCTATATATGCATCGTACGTGTTATTACGTGCTTTATTGGCTTTTATTGCACGTGTACACTGATATATCGTACACGTGTGACCCATTTAATAAATGTCGTCTATGTTATTAATATTATATCTATCCTCTAACGCTTGTCCCAGTTCACACTAGGTAAATCGACAAGTTAGTCTTGAAGCATTATTATTTATATTATTACTAGCGGTTCGTCCCGGTTTCACCCGGGTGCGATAGATATAATTCTGCCAAATGTATTCTGAAAATAACTATCTCAAATATTAGTTTGAGGAGGCGTACCTGCTGCTAAAAGAATTTTCATTTTGCAGAAAGCTGCGGTACGAGTATTGGCAAGAGTGGACAGAAGTGAACACTGTCGGCCTATTTTTGTAAACAACAAAATAATGACACTTTTAGCTACTTATATATATCATTGCTTGGTGTATGTTAAGAAAGAAATAAAAGATTTGGAAAAAAATTCTGATTTTCATCACTATGAAACGAGAAATAAAAATTCATTAACATTACGACTACATAAATTAGCCACCGTACAAAAAAAATTTACATATGTTTCCCTTAAACTTTATAATAAAATACCTCTTGATTTCATAATTTCAAATTTGGAAATACACCTGACATCAATGAGCTTATCAAAAACAAGAGACCTTAGGTGTCTGGATCCTCAAGCTCAAGATAATTACCCTTATTATTACCTTTGTATGAAAATTGATTTTAGCTAAATAAATAAAAATTTTAATTTAGTATGTGTCTTATACATTGGCCCTTTAGAAAAATCAGTCTGACACCCCTGATATAAGGCAATGAATTTAAATTCGAATGCATTAGAGCACTCAAATTGACCTGAGTGCAAAACCCACCATCTGTATAAATTGTTAAGTGTAATTTTGACAGTTATCCAGTGAACCAGTTAATAAGCCATTTTATAATTACACAATATTTGAAATGACCTTGTTGATTTCCCCAGCCCTAACTATGTATTCAATCAAGTTTTATGACACGACCGTTTGCTATTTTTAGAATGAATTACCTGATTTGTATTAATTTCGAAAATAAAAAAAACTCGACACGAACCAGTTGCGGTAGAAATAATTCAAAAGTGTTTATTGATGTTTCGAATCATGTGACACCTCAGTCAGCATGGACAAACCTGGGTCATCTGTATTAGTGATGTGCCGGATTGTTAAAAATGTATATCCGCGGATACGGATCTGAATACGGATATTTGGTTTCAAGTTCCGCGGATACGGATCTTAACTTTCTTAGAGTACGCGGCGGTAAATATTGCACATCGACCTTTGGAAAGAGACTATCTGTTATGGAAAAAAATTATTGACCTCTTTAAGAGATAACAGATTGTCTCTTTCCAAAGATCGATGTGCAATATCTCATTATAAAGGTAGTTTTTTAGTACCTTTGAGTTATGTACTATTGGTATGGTACTCACTACGATAAATGTTTGCAATATAAAGGTGCCAAAAACGATTTAAAAAAATAAAAAATAATCTGAATGGAATTTAACAGTTTTTCATTATTACCTAATCACCTATATATATAAAATTTCATCTATGAATTGAAAATTAATAAGGTAAAAGATCCGTAAAATATCCGCCAAAAACTAACGGATACGGATCATTCTTCTCCCTCGGATATCCGTGGATACGGATACGGATATCCGGCACATTACTAATCTGTATATATAAAATAAAACCGTGACTGATGACTTACTGACTGATTCACTGATCTATTAACGCACAGCTCAAACCATTGGACGGATTAGACTGAAATTTGACATACAGATAGCTATTATGACGTAGGCATCCGCTAAGAACGAATTTTTAAAAATTCAACCCCTAAAAAAGTGTAATGGGGGTTCAAAATTTGCATGAAGAAATCATATCAGATATATCAATTCGAAAATACGCGGGATTACTCCTCTCAACAAATAAATAAACATGTGTTTCGTGCTTTTTCAAAAAAAATCTTTCAGAGGATGAAAATAGTCTAAAAGTCAACATGTGTGTCAACTTTCAAGGTTTGTCGGGACGTTGATCACGTTAATATCATCAATTTTGAAATGTATTAGGGAGGTATACATCGAGAAAGGAGTAACTATGCCAAATAATGGGAATGCATCCGTGTTTTGTCTCAATAGCGTGCGAAGTCGCGGGTAACGGCTAGTAATAATATAATATGACATTGGTACAACCTGTTTTTTTTTTTTAAATTCCTTGTATATGCTTAACCTTTATCGTTTAAAGTTAAACTACTAAGAACGCAATCCTCAAAGCAATATACTTATTTCACTATTCTGCTCACTCTTTTTTACATGTATAGGTACGTGTTTTCTGTGACAAAGGTATACCTTGTTCAGAGTCGGTATCAAAATTTGTAGAGCCCTGTTCAAGGTTTGTTACATGTAAGCCCTTTTCCAAGGTTTGTATGAGGACATTCATATGCTGGTCTCTCTTCAAGAAGCCTTTAAATCAAATCTAAGAAAAATTGAAAAATTATTATTAGACTTTATAATATGTATATTTATTTTACAAGCTCGAAGAGAAAAGAAAAAATTAAAACTATATAGTTTCAAAAAAACCTAAAAACACGCTTATATTAACGCACTAAAAAGTATAAAATACATTTCCTTTTCTTCTATAACTATCACCACTTGCCATTTTTAGGCGCGACCCAAGCTTTAGCTGGAAGCGCCTATATGTAGGTACTCGCTTTGTCTGTGAATCTGTAAGGCACGCTTTTTTATTTCTGTTTTCTTAACTTGTTATATTAATATTATATTATAGCCGAAATATCATAATATTGCGTTGACATCAAAACTACTTACTACTGTAAAGTTTCAAGTCAATTGGACATTTCGAAGAGGGTGAATATATATCTGGTCATTATACAGCATGTAAGTCAAGCTAATATATAAATGTGTTAAAAAGAGGATACTCAAACCCTTTGTGATGTAACCTACGGAGCCCTATTCGATAGCCCCGCTCGCACTTGCTCACAGCCGGCTCTGATTTTTTGAGGATTATTTATTCTTTAATATACGACAAGAAATTCAAAAAAATATTCAGTTTCATTGTAAATTTTCTAGAATAGCGTTTCAACCCAACGATTTCAAAGAAAATTTTGGTTTTAATAAAAGTTCATGTAACAAAAATTATGATTGTTAAATTATTTATTTAGAGTAAATTGTAATCCTTCAATTGTACTGTAAAAATTGAGGGAAAATAGGATCAACAAATAATAATAATAGTAATAATAATAAAAATAATAAATATAACAATACTGCTCACTTAAAAAAATATTTCTCAATGTATATTAAATGCATTTTAAACATAAAAACTGTTTTATTCATTGATCCCATGTAGGACTTCTTTCAAATTTCACAGAACAAAAATTATGTCATTAAAATTAAGAACATATATAGTTCTTTGTAAGCTATTTTCTCCGGCCCGTCCCGGTTTCACCCGGGCGCAAACCTGTTCTGGAAATATTATATTGACATTCCTATCTACACAGCAGAACTATCAAAGTTCATTGTTTTAATGTATCTCTAAAGATTTGGCTAGCGTTAGCCATGTAAGCCTACAAAAGCAGTTTTTTTTTTTGACAAAACACCATCATAGTTCAGCCATTCTGTAAAAAATATTTACAAATTGTATAATATAAACTTTCCTTGTTTATCGCTCTTTCTATTAGTGAAAACCAAATGAAAATACGTTTGATAATTTTTGAGCTAATCGCGTTCAGACAGACAGACAGATGCAGCGGAGGGACTTTTTTAACATCTCATTGTGGCATATTTATGAATTTTTAATGTGAATTATTGAAATTATTTTTCCTTTGAATCTTCCTTATAGTTTAATTTATCTTTTAATAGAAATATAATTGAATTTTGGTAGTGTTTTATAAAAATTAAAAAAAAAATTTCTACGACCTGTCTAGAAATGTTCGTATGTTGATTAAATATAGTTGAGTTATATAATTCTACACCATAAACTGTTTAGGTTCTGGAAATTTCATGAAATGTTCGGTTACACTACGTAACTGCGACACAATGTTAATTAACGAACATAAATAACTTTTCAATCTTTGATTAACGTCTGATTAGAACTCTTCAATAAATAAAATTATCGACCAATTTTTCAGACAGAAATATTAACAAAAAAATATAATTAATACATTAACGTTTCGATGCGGATATGGATCTTCATCAGAACTGAACTAAAAATATAAAAAGTAATTAATATTTAGTTTCTATTTATTTTTAATAAAATTCGTGAAAGATTTTTTAATATTGAAATATTGAAAAAATAATAACGAACAATTTTAAATAAGTATTAATTATATTTTTTGACGTGATAACGTCTTATAAATTGATGAATCACCAATCTTATAAATTGATAAAACACCGGCTGCATGCACGAAAAAGTGTAACGTTCCTAACGTTCGTAACGCGTAACGCGTAACGTTCCGCCTGACCCTGTGCGTGCTTTTCTCGAAAACGGCCCCAACGATTTGGATGAAATTTACTGAAAAGGGATTTTGGGGGGCAAAAAATCGTTTTAGCTAGGTCTCATCTCTCGAAAAAATCGTTTTCTTACAAATTTTATCATTATAAAAATCATTTTTTTGACGTATGAAAATACTTAAATATTGTAAGTAGGTTTTGGAATTTTATATACTTAAACAATAAAACAATTGTTTTCTAAATATTATAACAGTTAATCTTTGAGACTTAAATAAATACGGAAGAAAGAAAGTTAATAAAAAAAATTATTTTTATAGGTGGTAAGTAATTTAATAAATAAAATTAACCTAAATTTGAAGCGAAAGATGCAATATCATAGATTCGAATTATTATAATTATTATAGGTATGTAGAATTTAGGTTATGTATTACGGAATACGTTATCACGTAAAACTATCGTCCGTAAACCGACTTTACAGACAACCAATTTTTTTTTTGTTTATATATTTGTCTGAAAAATTGGTCGATAATTTTATTTATTGAATAAATAACTTCTATTTTAAATTAATTTTTATTTTTTTTTTCATAAAACATCAACTACTTATGTGCTTTGTAAAATTTGAATAAAACTGAAATAAACCGAAAATTGAAACATTTTTCATACAGAATACCGAAGTCTTTACCGATAAATTAATGGTTTCGATGAGAAAATCTCTTTTGATTATAAAAGATAATAGACTTTGTGTTGTAAAAGTTTTCCAAGCTCTTTTGTCTTATTTCGTGTAACTTTTGATGCGGAGCTTGACTCAAGTTTTATATAATGGTACAATGTGCACTGTGCAGAGACGGTAAAATAGGGCAGACATTGTCCAGTGGGGTTCACTAGTTACCGATTCTACCAGAACAGTTTGCTCCGTTTCACCTTTTCACTTCTCTTCAGTTAGCCTTTTGCTATTCTGTTTACCCATAAGTATATACAGTTGGGACAAATTGACCTTTCACACGTTTTGTTCTATATTCAATTATACAGGGCTGCAACCATTACAGCGTCCACTATTTCTGCCTTCATTTATTACTAGTTGCACTTTCCGGCTTCGCTCGCGGGCAAATTTAATATAATTAATATAATAGGTAACAATAGAGGCTCTGGACATCCCGCCAGAACTTAATTTCATTTTATGTCATTGTAAAAAAGGCTTTTATTTTTATCATCATTTTTGTAATAAGTCTTTGGAAAGCAAAACATGGGTAAAAACGTGCGACAACGATCGAAACATGTGTAAAAAAGGCGAAAACAAATGAAAAATAAGTAAAGAGTGGCGAAAATAACAAAAAAAAAAAGATAAAAAGAGGCAAAAACAAGCAAAAAAATGGGTAAAAAGGGGCGAAAACGAGTGAAAAATTGGTAAAGAGATACAAAAACTAACAAACTCGAGTGAAAACGGGCAAAACTAGCAAAAATGTATTAAAAGGGGCAAAAAATTGAAAAAAAAAATAGGCAGGAATTAGCGAAAAATGGATAAAAAGGGGCGAAATATTAGAAATCAACTTTTATGAAGTAAATAATTTTCTTAAATTTTTAAAACTATAATTCAGTATGAAAAAAAAAATTGTAAAATGTTATTTTATACAGCATTTTGGCAAAAGTCTCGACTTTCAGTGTCTGACATTCAATTTCCTTCATGAATAGTGTAGGAGAAAAATAATAATTCGCATTGTTCGCGAATCGGAAACTGCTTTGAGCTTTCGAAAACAAGTTTGTCTGTGTTTTTAAAGCGTATTGTTAACAAAACGAGAAGAAGTAAAGAAAACGGGCGGGATAATGCGAATTTGTTTTAATGTAAGTTTTTTTTTCAAATCACTGTATCGTCGAGTTAAAAAATATTAGCCTATTTTCCGTAGCTGAATTGAAATTTAGAACTTAATTCCATCACGTTGTCATGAGGATAGTTACGAAAAAAAATTCATATACCCGTGGCTGCGCTAAGAGTTTTTTTAATTTAAAAATTGTATTAGGTTTTTCTACATATTATATTAATGTTTGTCAATCAGTGCAATCGGGTAATATTACTTATTTAGTCATATGGTCGGATCCCCCTAGAGCAAAAACCTATCTACGCTACTGGGTAATATCGCTTTTGCTTGCAATTTACCATTATTATATTAAACGCTTTATATTAGTTTGGGTTGTAACTAACTATGTATGTATGTATGTATGTATTATGTATGTATGTATGCATGTAACGGAATCTTTGAGCATAATTTTCACCAATTTCCCGAAGTCTGATTAATTTGAAACTTTGCATACGTATCAAGGACCGATGACAATGCAATAATTTGATAACAGTTTCCCATTATCCTTATTAGGACCCCCAGGATTAATAAATTCTTTTATAGATCCTCTGTAGTAAACGCTTTATTTTCACCAATTTCCCGAAGTCTGATTAATTTGAAACTTTGCATACGTATCAAGGACCGATGACAATGCAATAATTTGATAACAGTTTCCCATTATCCTTATTAGGACCCCCAGGATTAATAAATTCTTTTATAGATCCTCAAACTAAAAAGTGAAAAATAAAATATAGTTTAAAAAAAACTAAAAAACACGCTTTATATCGAACTAAAAAGTAAAAAATAATTTTTTTAAAATAAGCTTAAAAAGCGTTGGGCGCTTTGTTCCACATTTTCGTACATCGAGCGCCCAACGCTTTTTAAGCTTATTTTAAAAAAATTATTTTTTACTTTTTAGTTCGATATAAAGCGTGTTTTTTAGTTTTTTTTAAACTATATTTTTTTTATACTGCATTTGTCATTGAAATTGACATAAAGCTCTTTATTAATTGCAAAAAAATCTGAGAGAAAAATCACGACACTTTATCCACACGTTGTCTGCTTAGAGAATTACATAAATAGAGAATTAAAATATTTCACTTATGTCGGCACTTCACATGGCTATTTGTATTTGTATATTTGGCAAACAATTGCCAAGTGTGGAGGGTCTATTTGACAAAGTGTTGGCTTTATTTGCCTATTTGACAAATAAGGCCAATACCAAATATGCGTTACCGTGCGCTTGTCGGTTTTTCGAGGCACATCAAAGGAGTCAAATAGGCAAATACGGCAAATAAATCGTCCACACAATGGCCATATTCAGAAGCGCACACGCCGTGAGCCTATACGGACGTGCAGTATTTTTGTGTCTGTGCTGTGAGCGAGAATTGGAACAATTACTATTGAAAATGAATTGGGACAATGAAACAGTGCTAAAATTCCTGGAATTTTGAACCTTGCGTTATGCTGCCAAATGTTTGTGTGTTTGCTATTTGACTGCCATATTGTGTGGATGGTCGTATTTGCCTCTATTTGCATGTTTGGCTTGAACGTCATATATTTTGCCAAATACAACAAACACCCAATAGCGAACACAAATAGCCATGTAAAGTGCCACCTTTAGAAAATTATTTAAAAAAATGTACTGTAAATATAAGGGAAAAGTTTGATTATATTATTAAAAATTGATGACTCTAAATGAAATGTTAATTTAGGTCTACTACAGACGCAGTCAAATATTCTTATTCTTTTCCTACTGTGGGAAAGTTCTGCTTTCCCTCACATAACGTTCTCTCTTTTCGTTTATAATTTCTCAACTTCTAACTTGTGCAACCGCGTATCGATAGACTTCCAACTTGTTGTAATTACTTCAACAAATCACTTAAAATCAGATTCATTCATTAAGTGTGAGGGCGGCTTGTATTCAATTCAATAAAGAATAATACAAATGTTATTGTTTCGATTGAACGAAATCAATTTTATTTTAGTATTATGTAAGAGCTTAAAGGGTCGTCGATAACATTTTAAACAGTTAAAACATTTTAAAAGATTACTTTAAGAAAATTAAAGCGCGATTCACACTATACGGAACGTCACAGACCGGCAACGTCACGTCAAAATATCTTACTATGTATTTATATGGCTATGTTCACATACACCGGTTACGTTACGTTACGTCAACGTCCCGGAACGGCAGCGTTTATCGAAAACGATATTTTGACCTGACGCATCCGTTCTTGTCCGTTCGAACAGTATGAATGCTTGAGCGGAACGTTTCAGTCAAATTAATAAAATAATATCAAATAAATACTAAATTTATTTATTGAAAATTTATTTATTTTTTTTATTGAACTTAGGCATGATAGATATTAAAAAAAAGTTGTATTTTGTTTTGTGATTTGACGATCGATTTTAGATAATAGAACATAAAATTGATGCTGTGACATTCTAAAATGAAGTTTCTTCATCTTTTAAATCATTGAATAGAGTATGATACTCCCCAAATTGCTTTCTTTTCAACATTTCTCGTACCCATGTTCTTCTACGTGGTTTATTATTGCTGTTCTCTTCTTCGTCGTCCAAAATTAAGGCAATAATCGCAAGTTGTTTTTTATTGAACTTAGGCATGATAGATATTAAAAATTTAAAAAATTAATTGCAAAAAAATAAACACGTTGAACTAGAGTACTAGGCGGATTGATGGCATTTCAGTGACGTTACCGATAGATGTGAATGTATTCTATTTTTTACGTGACGTTGCCGGTCTGTGACGTGACGGTGACGTTCCGTATAGTGTGAATCGACCTTAATGCCTAAAAAAAAAAACTCAGATCGCAGTGCCAAACCCTACCGACAATATAGTGTAGTGTATGACTTTATTACATGTGAACGAAAGTTTGTATTTGGACAAAATAAAAAATGTAACCCTTCAGAATATTAATTTCTCTATTAATTGCACTAAATTAAATACACTCTTCAGTCATTTACTACCTGAAAACTAGAGTTTTCATAAAATTTTTAAATCCGGTCCTGTCTGGCCGATTTGATTTAAATTTTAAAAGCACATTTTATTCTTTACTAAAGAGTCAAATTTCAAATTTAAAACAATTCTGAGAGTTTCTTCGTTATTTTTGGGCCCATAAACTGTTTTTAACTCCTAAATAACACCCGATTTGGCCCGTTTTAAATAGACTTCGTGCGGTGAGAGGTTTGAACACGTGAACCAAAATTCGTTTAAATCGATTAAATCTGTCGAGAGTTATTATATTAACACACAAATAACTTGTGACTCTCCTTCAAGAATGTTCTTCCAATGTAATATGTGAAAACGGAAAAATCTGAACGTCAATATTACAATTTTTTGCAAACTAACAATTTGAAGGTCTTTACCTAATTATAGCACCTATCTGCTTTTTTATGACAGCGGGAAACATTATTTTATTCGGTATGTAAATTGCAAACATTTTATGGAGAAAAAAAACAAAAATTGGAGATTTTAAGTCATGGTAAAAGATGATGCTAACATGCGAGTAGCATTTTATTTACCTAAATTATTTGATGCCAAATTAAAATTTAGATTTTAATCACGCCAAAAAAGTATCTAGCGCGCTTACATAAGTACACGCACACATTTTTTTAAAAATATAATTACAAAGAACTATGCGTAAAAAGTGTAACCGTTATTTAATAGCGTGTAAAATGTAAGCTTGTCTTGTCGGGATTATTCCTTTTAAAATAGATTTGTCAGTACATAGAATTGCAATTTCAATGCCCACAGTGTTCAAGAAATCAATGGCGCTTAACTCCGTTTTATTACATTAAACGTCGCTGAATTCCAATGATGTGAGTTGATCAGTTTTTTTATTCGTAACTTGAACTAACAGTAATCAAAAGTTCTGAGATCTCTTGGCTTTAATATTGCAGTTTAGGGATTTCTAATGAGTCTTTCGAGCTCTAAAACTTTTATTTCAGTATAAAAACACTCGAGTTTTAAAAGTAACATGGCCATACTTAATGGAACTGTAATATTTATCTGAATTTATATTACATAAAAATGTAGTTGACGGTTACAGTCTTTGAAAAAAAAAATGTTTCTAATACAGCGTGTTTCTTAACAATTGTAGCAAATTATAGCTATATCTTCCTTTTACTTGCTTTTATTAGCTAACGTCTCATAGTCATAATATACAACCTAAGAGCTCAAATGATGCCATTAAAAAACATTTGAGCTCTGAGAACGTATATACAAATTATACGAAACGTTAACTAGTAAATGCATAATTTTACAATAATTGATTCAAAATTGTTTCTTAGGCCAATAAAAGTTTTTTCAAATCTTGATCAACATAACTCAAAGCCGTATCTCCTACTCTACAGTAGGAGAGATGAACATTTTAGAGAATGGATTTGAGCCACCCCGAAAATTTGTGTAACACTGCTTTTGTAGTGTTTGAATACAAACTCGGAGACCTGGCTAAAGCTTTAAAATTTTTATTTTGCGAAATTTTATTTGCAAAAAATGTTTTCAACGCTTTTTGAAATTTCAGAACGTTCAAATGTAGTATTTAATAAAATAAAAAATAAATACGCCGGACTATTTAATCCGACTAAATGTTTGCCAGGCGGTTTCAGAACTGAGTTCAGTATAATATCAGCGACCAGCTGTCTTACGAGAGTCAATCATACCACAGCATGCTTCAACTCAGCCCCTCACACTTCAACCTACAGTCTTGAAACCGCCCGGCAAACATTTATACCCGACTAAATAATCTGATTTAGTTATTTTTTTATATTATTACTACAAATAAAATTTCGCAAAATTCAAGGCTTGACTAGACCCCACTACCCGTCGGCCAGGTCTTCAATTTTGTGTTCAGACATTACAAAAGAACCTCAAATACCTAATCAAAAATGTTCCATAGCTCATGGACTATTAATAGTAGTACTAATAAATATAAAACAAAATTAAAAATTAAAAAAAAAACACGACGTATGTAAACGTTGTAATAGAAAAAGGATTAAATAAAATTTTTAGACATCCCGAGTAAAAGGAGGTAAGTAACCAAAGATAATCTGTCGGGGGCTGCCAATGAATATTGCAATTTGAGAGTATGTGACTGATTGAAGTCATGTTGGGTGCGTAAATAATAATTATTGTAGTCTTTAATTGATATTCTTCTATTCTTTACTCAGGGCAGCGAATGGCAGCCACCGACGGATTTTCTTTGATTACTTACCTCCTTTCAGTTGGGGGTTTAAAAATTTTAGTTAATCCTTTTTCTATTACAACGCCTACATCCGTCGTGGGTTCTTCCAAAATGTTTTAATTTTGTTATTTTAAACTTTTTAGAGATTTCTTACAAAATATTACCTATTGTAGTAGACTTTTTTAATAACCATCGTTGATAAATTACGAACCCTTTACAGAAAATCGCATCTGAATCGGTCAAACCGTTTCCAAGATAAATGGCAACATTCGTTTTTTTTGCAGTGGCGTGTCCCCTGGCGACTTACCATCTAGCATCTATCTAAGAACCATCGCAGATGAATTACTAGCCCTTTACAGAAAACCGCATCTGAATCAGTCGAACCGTTTTCGAGATAAAATGGCAACATTCGAGTGCACACACAAACAAACAAAACCTATTAGCGCATATTCTAGTCGGCAAAAATTTTACTGACACAACTCTCCCCAAACTTTGTATATGGCTTCATTAGGCCTAGTCTGACACCTATTTACTCTATGACTTTTCTTGATTTTGGGGCGTTTTCCCTCTAAATTTTCCGAAAGATGTCATTTTGACGACATGTAAAATTAATGTACCTATAGATAGGTACTGTTTGTTTTTTTAATTGGATAGCTTAAAAACTTCAACCAAAACGCTAAAATAACGTTCTCTGACAAATAACATGAACCATTTAAAATGTCTGACACCTCGAATATGTAGACATATTCGAGGTGTCAGATATTTTATACAAAGTTTGGGGAGAGTATGTGTCAGTAAAATTTTTGCTGACGGGCACTCTGACTATTCCTTCTTGGGTAAAAATACAACAATTATATCCTGATGACGATTACGAATATTAATGCTAAGGTCTATTTCTCGATTACGCGTTCGCTTCTCGTTTTCCTTCGACTATATTGTTTATTGTACAGTATTGTAGGGCTGGTTTATTTCCTCATTCATTTATTAAGTGCATCTTTGTTGTTTTTCTTTCCGCTTCTATTTCCTCTATAGTCGTCTTTGTGATCCGTTGCTATAGTGTATTATATTTGCACAATCAAAAGAGATATAGTTTGTTCCGCGACTTAATTAGTGTCTTGCTATTACCTACATTTTTGTTTTACATTTTAACCGTTCTTAGGGTACTTTTTAATTAAATATCACAAAGGATATTAAAATTTACACTCTTCATAGAGAAAATTAATAAAATACGTTCGTATTATCTGTTTTCAGTACAGTGATCATAAAATAAAAACCAAAATAAAAATTTATTTTACAGCACTAGCGAACTGATTTTTTCAAATTTTATTGCAATTTCCCTGCTTAGCTAAGGAGAGAAAGATACAAATAATTTGGCTAATTATTGCTGGTCCACCGTTGGCAACCCGATCTCATAGATGGCACTATATTTTTTTTTGACTAACTTAGAAATGTATGCAAGCTGTCAATAATTACTTTTATTTATAGTATTTGATAGTAATAACTATCTATGGATAGATTAGATAGACCCCAGTTTTCTGAAGGAACAGGTATGTCGTTTCGTGGCGGTATCGGCGCTGTTGCCATAATTACCATTCGTAAAAGTATAACAGTCCTGGTACCATATCTAAGCTTCCTTTCAAAAACTGGACCCACAATCAGCAAACCACTGACTGGAACTTGAATCCAGAAAATTTACATGGGACAAGGATGCTTGTGGGCCTTTCAAGTCCTCTGTAAAAAGGACTTGATCAAACTCAGTACAGACCTAAACTCAGGAAAGTGGTTGGGCTCTTAACTGGTCATGTACCCCTGAGAAAACATCTACACACGATGGGGATACGTTAGGAATACAGTGTAGACTTTGCGAAATGGAGGACGAAATAGCCAACCATTTACTGTTCGAATGCGAGGCCCTAGCCTACAGGAGAACAACCACCTCTGGCTACATTGATGAGAGCGGAGTAATTTCTCAGGACAATCTAGTCACCAATATTCTGAAGTTCATGAGAAGATCCAAACTATTGGAGGACTAGATCCACGACAAGGGGGAGCACATAAATTCTTCTAGGATGACGTGCATATAACAAACTTATTAAGCAATAGACCTTAATTTATTCATTCCTTTAAAAAGTGCTTACGAAAGAAACATTCATATTGGATTAAAGAATACAAATTAAATACCTTTATTGTTGTAAATAATACGGAATGTGTCGGAGTGCAAGTGGCCAAAGAACTGACCGACGATAATGTTTTCGTATTTCTTGACGGTTTCAACGTACTGTCTGTTGTGTGCTTCTGAGAACGTCCTCTCGTTAGGTAATGGTGCACCCTTCTGTCGCTCATCAACTCCCGGAGCCATGTGTCCCACCAAATATACCTGAAATAAAACAAGAGATTCAGTTATTAGTGGATCTAGTTTATTGGATCGATTTTAATTGACCAACCAAAATTGAATGGAAAATTAGCGTGAAAACTTTTGTTACAATTCGACAAAAAGTTGATCAACTGAATTGAAACAAAGGTTCTCGCGTTAATTTTCAATCAATATTAATTGGTCAAATAAAATTGAATCGTGAATAAATATAATATGCATACAGTGTGCTCACCGATAGTTCTATTTTTTTATTCAAATTGAAATTTACCATCGGAAACTGCTGACGTATATTTTTTTGTATTTTAAATTCAACCGAAAATGTATATGCATTTTTTTTTCAAATAGCGACATATATTTTTCGCATTATTTTCTCTATGAATTCATATAAAATTGTCATAAGGTCATATACGAAAATATTCGAGAAAAATGTTAAATAAACAGTAATACTGATTAATAATGACTACTGTTTGTTTAATTAATAAATCGACGTTATCTCTTATGATAATAATTTCTATATGAATTTATAGAGAAAAAATGGAAATATCGATAATGTAACAAAAATATGTTTCAATTAGAAAAAAGACAGCATGTACCTATACTTCCGGTTGAGTTTGAAGTACAAAAAATATACATCAGCAGTTTCCGACAGTAAATCTTGAGTTGAACAAAAAACTATTTAAACTTTCACCATTCTAACCCAAAAGTGGGGAATGGTACTAGTAAATTTAGGTCAAAAAACACTATTTAAAAATTTTTCACTATCTTTCCGTTTTGACATCCCCCGAATCCAAAAAAACATATTTTTGAAAAAATTCTGTGCGTCTGTTGGTCTGTTTGTCTGTGAACACGATACAGGTCAAACGGATGAGCGGATCGAAACCAAATTTTGGGAAGATGTTTGGTATGCAAATATGAAGAGCCCTATTGTTTTTTGGGGAAAATCGGCGCATGCGTATAAGAGATATATGCTATAAGTAGCGGTGTTTTTTGTATATAATGGTAAACTTTTTATAACAGATTATTAGTCTATTTATTTTTTTAAGAAAGTTTCGTTAAAAATTTTTTTTTCTAAACTTTATAGTTTCGGAAATATTTTGAAAATATAAAAAAATCAGCCGCTCTTTTGTTTTATGGATCTGTCAGAAATAAACTAGTTCGGCGTGCTTTGATTAATTTTTGCATGACAACATATTATGTAGGTACCCATGGCAACGAATAGCAAATATCATATTGAATACTAGCCATTACTCGCGTCACCTCACGCGATATCAGATATTTTATTTTCTTTATTATAATCAAATGTCAACATTTTTGAAGTTTGAATGGTCCCGTCGCCCAATTGGCTGGAATTTTTTTTTTGTATCTAGTAGGATACGCGAATTTTTCACTGTTACCACTATCGGTGAACGCACTGTATTAAGTACTGCTATCTTTTAATAGTAGCTAATATTTTATATTTTATGAAAAGGACGATTCGATATTATTATGAAAAATACAGGCAGTATAAAATTGTCAAAGAGATTACGTAAATCTGTTTTTATATTTAAATGAAAAATGATATACGAACATCGATATAGAACTGTTTTTTGACAGCTTAATGTATATTACGCCTTTGTATTGTAGTTGCCTGTAGGTTATATTGAATAAAATGAATGTCGCGATTGCAGCGGCAAACGTTTTACGAATTGATATTACATTTCACTGTTTGTTTCTTTCCGCTCCGATATAAAATACGCGACACGACCTTTTCGTTTCCTGTTACATTTTTTCTATCCAAAAACATATTTTATACGAGCTTCGTCAAAATTTTAATTATAATAAAGGCTGCTTAGATTCTTCATTAATTCCTCAAAAACTATTCATTCTTGTAAGAAATAAAATGTTTGAATCAACAAATAACTGAGAGTTTAATTTATATTTCAATCGATATGAACTGTATTTTTCATCACTGACTTCCGCCGTATATATTTCGTCTACTATAAAATGTAGAGAAGATTAACTCAATGTAATCTCTCCTATAAAAATAGTTGCTTTTCATGCCTGTATAGCGGTCGTGAAATAACACATTTCACACTAGTGCTGTAAAGTTGCGTAAAGTAAAATTAACGTAGTCGTACTACTATTTTCATAGTAAATCATAGCCTAAACGCTTGAAAATTGAACGCAGCCTACGATCCGAAATTAGTATTACCTTTGCAGTAATTTCTCAGAATTGTGTACAAAATTTCTGAATATTTATACTTTGTTTGAAAAACTCCAGTAAAGAGAGAAATAAAAAGTTAAATGAAATTTACCTAAGTTATATGAGAAACATATAATAAAAATAATGTCATAAACGTCAAATAAAACATAAATAACTCGGTAAGTAGGTCAGTAATTCAGTTAGGTACGTTAAATTTACAACTTGATTTGTTATTTTATATCCATCAGACAATGTAAGATATCGGTGATTATCTATAGTCTATACCAGTGTTTTTCAACCTGTGGGTCGCGACCCCCTGGGGGGTCGCGAAGCTTCGGTAGGGAGGTCGCCAGAGGTCGAGAGAATTTTAGTAATACCTATGTGCGTAAATTGCGTTAGTTAGTTATCAATTGGCGGCGTATTCGATGTATATTATGTACTTATATCCGAATCCTAATTATGGAGACTTATAAAAACGTCGTATGGAATGAATATTTGTAACACTGTAACATACACATCCATACATGATAAAAAAGCGAAGGGTCGGGGGGTCGCGAAATATTTTTTCATACCAGGGGGGTCGCATTATGAAAAAGGTTGAAAAACACTGGTCTATACTCATGATTGTCAAACTGTTTATCGGAGAGGGGTCAAAAAAGGAAAGAAAAAATAATGATTACGATGTTTTCATTATTATGGGATACTTGTCAGATATTCAAAAACAAATTATAAAATTATTTTTATTATAACTTCTCACGATTTTTTTTTCACAAAGCACCACTTTTACAGTTTCTTTCCTAAAGTGTAAAGCCCCGCTGTTTTCTCTATTTTGTCTGTCCGTCTGTCACAGCCTTCTAACTCCCTAAATTATAAGCGCTACGACTGAGTGCAATGGAAGTGTACACTAGGTTTACCAAAAATGTAAACTGTTGGTAAGGTTTTAACAAACGGGTTACAAAATAAATAAATGACACATACGTGACAGATTTCACAAGGTCAATGAATGCTACACTTTTTTTTATAAAAAAATAAAACGTAAAAGTGTCAAGGTATTAACACTTTTTGCTCTGGAGAACGATATCAAACAGACCTCTAATAGCTAAAATTATTAAAAAAATTTGGACATCTTTCAGAATGGTCCAATAAAATTGAGCCTTTAACATTTCTTACTAATTTTTAAAATCTAAAAACATATTTTTTTTACACTCATTTTTCAGGAAACACATCAGAATATGCGATTTTCGTAAATATTATTTTTCATTTTGAAAAGTTTTTAAATAATTGTTAATTAAACGTTCATAGTTTATAAAATTTTAAGCGTAGTCCGAAAGTGAGATGGCCTCTTTCTATAGCTTTGTTATTAATTTTTTATCTCACTTTATGTGTTATCATAGATTCATTTTTAAGTAAAGTTTCATCCCTGTTTCGAGTAAATAATTGATTTAGTGCGTTTTTAAATTTTTTAAATACTACAGTAAAAATCCGGTCACCTGTATATTTTCAGTAAACGTAAGCCACACAATAAGCATTACGTGCTGGCACACTTAACGTTAACGAGTCTAAGTGCATTAAAATCTTTGACTCGAGTCGTTTCGTTAGCCAATTCCACTGTATTATTGCATCCGGCTGTACAACAATTAGCTTTATTACCTTTAATATATTATGTTATGTGTCTAGTTGAGAAACAGTGGCGTCTCCAAATAATTATAAACTCGGGTCGCAGTGCCAAACCCTGTCGACAATATAATGTATTTGCTAATACAGATAGTCTGGTCTTATTATGTGAACTTAACTTTTTTGTTTATGTGTAAAATAAAAAAATTAACCCCTTAATACATCCCTTAAAATAAAATTGCAATATTATTATCAGCTTACCAAATGAAATTCACCCTTCACTAAGTATTTTCATATCTACAAACTAACGTTTTCATAAAAGTTCAGTCCTGTCGACCCGATTTTAATAAAATTATGGCAGCACATTTTTATTGGGCCCAAAAATATTTTTCATCCTCTAAAACCCTCCTTTAAAATGACCCGATCGGGCCCATTTTAAATAGGCTTCGTGCGGTGATGTATTTTAAGGTGTGGACCAAATTTTGTTTAAATCGATTAAGCCGGTCGAGAGTTATCGAGTGCGCATACAAATATAAACAAAAATGGTGCCAAAGTGTTCAGGAGTCTATGAAACGTCGAGAAATGTTGGTTCGATCCCTAGGTCCCGCCATCCGACCGACGCCAATAATGTAATTGCCTTATGACAAATACACTAATAACGCTGGTTTTGATTCTATTTGAGAGAAGATTGAATTCGAATCAATTAAAACCCGTTTCATTTCAGTATAACCTACACTGAAAAAAAAAACGAAACCAAAACCGAGTGAAACTGAAGAACCGGTTGAAATCTGTTGTAGCAAAAGTTTTCTTTGTTACTATGAAAAAGATCCGAATTTTTTTCATTTAAATGAGTTCCGCCGTTTCCATAATATATAAACACGTTCTATTAATGAATGAATTGTAAATTGTAGAAGCTCAACATCTGAGAACACGTTCTGTTCTTTCGTTTAAGTATGATGTAAATATCCGAAAATCCTAAAAAAATTCAGACAGAGATTTTGTCATAATGTTACATAACGAAACATTCTGAATATCTGATATTCAATGCTATCAAAAAGTGATAGACCTAATTTTTTCAATTAATTTTAATTTAATTCACTGCTAAAAATGGAAGAATAGGAACAAACCTGTACATTTTATGTATAGCGGGAAAACTGTGTCGTAAAAATCTAATTTTATAGTAAATGCAACATAAAGGCGAACGACACTGTCAACAGTGATTACAATATAATGTGTCATACCAGTGGCGTGCCCCGAAAATGTATACAGTCTCCGTCTTTAAAGTGATTTAATGCGATCACCTATACATTGTAGAACCTCGATAAGAAGTTCAAGGGAAACGTTGAAAAATTTGGGTTATTGAGTTTTTTACTTATCGAGAGTTGAAGCTAGAGACGTTTTGGAAGTTCAATTTTTAACTTAACGAGGTTCAACTGTTGTAATAAATTGCTAATAAATTTTGTATCTATCTATTTATTCAATTAGATTCACATATTTATTAAAAAACTAAAATGTCAGTAATTTTTTTCTGTTTTATGCACTTCTCATTTTCTACATCAATTATCTTTTCTCTGTTAAATAAAGACGATTAATTAAATAAAAAAGATTTAGTGAAAGACTGAAGTGAAAATTAATAAAGTTCTTGGCAAAACTTTTGTTTGTATACTTATTCATGATGACTCATAATACTTTAAGTTATGGAGATCACGAAAATATCGAAGGTCAACGCTCAAAATGTTTGTTTAAGTTACCGAGGCTTTGTGCTTTAAGTAATGGAGGTTTTAGGCTTTGAGGGGAAGGGAATTCAAATAATTTCAAAAATACAGAGGTTTTTAACTTATTGAGGTTCTACTGTATAAACATTTCTCTTCAAAATTATCATTGAACTTCATATTATTATTATTAATTCATGGTTTTTGGGTAGTTCATTATGCTCAAAATAAATTCTTAATAAAAATAATAATAATACTGCGTTAACGTCCGTTTTTCGATTTTATGTCATAACAGACGTCATTCTCACCTATACTACTTTCCATCTATCACACTTCCCGTTATTTTCTACATTTTTCAACTTCAACTAATTAATAGCCATGGGCGAATGAAATAATTTAGGACATTAGGATAAGGTAGGCAAATTTTGAGCATAGGAGTTTGACAGGTAATCGGCCATGGCCTTGAATAAGGAACCATCTCGATATTTATCTGGTATTATTGAGGGAAACAATGGAAAACCTCAACAAGATAGCCGGTACAGGAATTACTGTTTCTCGGCGAGAGCCAGTTGGAAAAAGTTCCCCGCTACAGCTGCCCCCGCCGGGATTCGAAACCCGGTACCTCTATAAAAAAAAGCACAACAGCTGAACATGGAACATGTTTCTGAATTCAATGGATATCCGCATATCTAAAGTCTCGCAAACATACCTACCTGTAGCTAAAAATCAATTGGTTTTTAGGCTAAGCGCCCATAGATACTTTTTCGTAGTGACCTTTAAACTATAAAATAAAACCATTTCCGATCAATTTAACCGAGAACCAAATCCCATAAGGTTTGTGCGGGGTCCTTTAACTGAATAACATGTATCTGAATAATTAGAAATTATGAATGACTGACACCACTGTTTGTAATCAACATACGTCATACATTTTTATGGACAGTTATGTCAGGTTCATTTTAATGTCACTGCAAATTGTTCTATGTTTTATGTTTGAATATACGTATAAAATTTACATAAAATGCACGTCATCCATTTAGAGAAAAATGGTTTAGAAATAGCATACAATAGTTAAATGAAACTTTTATTCTGTGATAACAGGAGTCTAGGTTTCCCAATCATATTTTTAATGCGTCAAATTGAAGGAACTTATCTTTTGTAGAGGACTATATGTCACCTTAAAAAAATAACATTTATTTTTAGTCGTCTTCTGTTCAAAATAAATAGCGATAAAATGAGTAATGGTCGTTTTCCTTTATTTATATGAGCTTAAATAATTTGTGATCAATAATAATCGGTCGATTTTATAAAAATGAAATTCCATCATAAAGAAAATGTTATATATTTCTGGGATGTGAAAGCAAAGTAGAAATAAACAAATTAATGGAAATGTCAATTCGTCCTCTGAAATGATATGACGTTATGAAGTTTTTGACATAAAGATGTCAGTTTACGTATTTTTTATTTAACCAATATTTCTGTGTATCTCGTATTTAAACTGTTTGGGTATAGAGAGGCATGTTATTTAAAGAATGACTATACAATGTACAGAATGGTTCAAAATACTAAAAGAAGTTAATAAAGTTTAGCTGTCTTTGTATTGAAAAAAGAAGTCATATATTATTGTTTTTTTGATGTGAAACATATTTGGTTGGGAGCGGGCTCCGTGCGCTCCGCTCACTAAAAAGAGTCGCTTAGACCGAGTCGTTCAAAGGAGCGACATTAGACAGTACGCACTATACAAGAGTGCAGACTGCAGATGTGTGAACTGTCATCATACATGCTCAGGAGTTGCACAGCACAATACACACACTCAGCTCTGAGCTCATTTACAGTGTGTCATTCAACATTAAATGACAGCAAAGATAACTTCGTACGTGCAACATTCCCTAGCGGCATGTGCTGTGTGCGCTCTGTAAATGTGCGATTACAATAGTACAGAATAGCTCAGCACAGAGCTATGGCGCTCGGAGTGAGTCTTTCACAAAAAAAGAGCGATTTGCTTCGCTCCGTTAATGGAGTCGTTCTATGAACGACTCGTTCAGAAGCGACACATCACTAGTTGGGAGTAAAACCGTGCAATTGGGACGACACTCTTATGGGACGACGTTTTTCAGTTACTACTATACCGTTAGATGACAGCGTTGACGGAGACATCTAACTGAGAAATTTATTAGTTACTAGAAGTTGGCACTGCCAGTAACTTAAAATTGCAGTGTCCATAGAGCTTTAGGAAGTGTCCATAGGGCTTTTTAACTTAAAGTTGCATTTGGTAAGCTTAAATATAAATTTCACATCTGCCAGGCGTCCCACGGCGGCTCTTAATTTTTTCTTAATTATTAAAATGTAAAAATAGGGATATGTAAATAGTTACATGCAAACTGGTGCATTAAAGATGTAGTTCTGCATCATATTTTACAGTTTCTAACTCGATATTTTGTACTTCTATGTTCCGTAAGAAAATGGGAGTGCAGTGAGTCAAAAAAATATTGAAGGAGAATTGTTTGGTTGAGGAACAAGTTTGAAATAAGCTTTACCAGAGTATCGCTTGTGGCCAACGTTTCGAAAAATATATTTTCATCATCAGGGCCTTAATGATGAAAATATATTTTTCGAAACGTTGGCCACAAGCGATACTCTGGTAATGCTTATTTCAAACTTGTTCCGCAACCAAACAAATCTTCTTCAATACATATTTTTGGAACAAAAACTTCTATTATCAAAAAAATATGTGCAATATATAGATATGCGCTTTTCCGCATAGCGACTTCGATCGACTTTTTTAAATGTCGCAATAAGGACTCTGGGGTTATTGATCTTGATGTCAATCGGATCAGTGGTATTGGAAATATACGCAATTTTATATACAGTTTGTACCTATAATTTCTTCCGTTCACAGTAACTTCTTGCGAAAAGGTACCGATTTGCAGAATATATATTTTTTTAAATTTTTTTGCCAGTAAGGACTCTACATCCAGGATATTTAATTTAGATGTCAATCGGAACAGTAGTTTCAAAAAAATATACACAGTTTTTAAAAAAATATTTTGGAGCATGACTCATGTATGGTTGTTCATATCGATTTTTAAAATGGTATCAGAAAAAGTTTTCTGCGAGCGGACGAAGCCAAATGGTAATTCAAAAAGATAGCTCTGAAACTTTCATTTGGTAATTTGATGGAACATATCGTAGACGCAATACACAATGAATATATTTAGCTTTCTCAGTTCTCACTGTTGTTGAGTTCGTTATCGTCTTTTTCTAGCCTTTCCACAATGACAACCGCACATCTCAGGTTGAATTCTTTCACCCACAGAAAACTGTAGGGTTGGATAAGAATTTCAATGTTCTTTTTGTTTCAACATGCTGTCTGAATTGACTTAAATTTTTATCACTTTTAATATGACTTTTTTTATATTTATTGTAGATGGTCTAAATTAAAAGCCAACATTAGACTTATAGGTAGTCCTCTAGAGATGGCGACAGAAATGGTCAAGGAGTACTCGGTAGCAGAAACGCTCTCTTTCGTGTAGTCTGAGCCCCCCCTCTACAAATCCGCTTGGTGGAGTTGAAGTTAGCGCTTTGCGATACGCCACTAAGGCAATTAAAAAAAAAACGGAAAACATCAAAAGTCCTCTGCTTAATGACAGAAATGACTGAACAGCATCTAGGGAGGAAGTCCTAATTGTAGACAAAATATTTTCTGCCAATTTACTTCCTGCAGAGACTTTCAAAATCCTTTCAAAAAATCGAAAAAAAACTCAAAAAAAAAATTGAATTTGAAGTTGAAACTTGACAGAATGGTTGATTTGGTGGCTCGGAATACGAGAAAAAATTTTCGTGGCTCCAAGTAACCTTAATTCCATTCGAAGATTCTTCAAAATTTGCACAGGCAAAAATTCGCAAAATCTTCGCACGGTGGCAGAAACTTTTACCAAGTTTTCTATTAGTACCCAAAAAGTTTTCCGCGAACATGACGCGGTTTTGCAAGGTCGATTTTGGCAGAAGACTGTATGTCGGGATTCTCTAGAAGAAGGCGAACCGATTGAGCTCGGTTTTACTCACCGAGCTTGTTTTTTCTTTAATTTATTTATTTTGTATTTATCTATTATATTGACAGTCTCTGCAAGGGGTAAATTGGCAGAAAATATTTCCTCTGCAACTAGGAGGTCCCCCAGAAGTTGTTCAGTCAGTTTCTGCCATTTAGTAGAGAACTTTTGAATTGTGAATAGACACATCATTTATTTATTAAAGTTTTTCTATTTAAAAAAAATACGGGAAAATTATTTTACCCACATAACAGCCAATTAGCTGATTTTCCAAAAGGAAAATGAAAATATCTAGAATTACTGATAATCTTAATGAGAAGAAAGAGATTTTATATAGTCATTTGTTATATGAATATGCAAGCATTGGTACTGGGAAAGGGTTGCCAGGCGTCCGGCGAGTTTGGCTTTTTACGGTTGTGTTCGGCTTAATATTTACAAGTCAGGCTTTTTGTCACTAAAATTTTAAGGAAAATGACGTTAGTGATAAAGTAGTTTAAACTCCCAATATTCATATCTACTTATGGAATTTTGATTTCTTTTTAAATGTCTAACATTTTTTAATTTCTCTAATGGAAGTGTCAAAGACACATTTAGTACCATGTAGATATTATTTTAATTTTACTGAAGATCTTTTCGTTTTTCCTATACTAGAAGAATGAGATGAGGGCTATTTGTGTTTGTTGTCTTGTTTTTATCAATTTAATAGAATTTCGTTGTTAACTGATAGTTTTTAATTACAAAGTCCGGTTAATTTTGTAATAAAAACAGTGATGGATTAGTATAAAACAATTAAAAACACCTAGTCAAGTTATTAAAGAAGGTAGTCCGGCTTTTATGGCTAAATGTTTAATTTTTGGACCTGGGAATCCTATACTGGGAAGATATCAGCTTAGCCTTCGTGTATGTACAGAGACTATTCTTCTGCTTTAATGTCCAGCCCTGTCCACTGCTGAGCTATATCCTTCCACTGCACTAAGTGGAGGCTATATGTTGAGGTGTCGCATGTCGCCCTTGACTGTCACAGACGTCCCTGTGCAGCAGAGAAGGCTGTTAACAAAGAGATGTCTGCCATAGCCCGCGTTCTGTCGACGGTTGACAACTAAATCGTCTCCAACGAAATTGAGGATATTAAGCCGGAATGATGGCTCGGTTCTAAGAGAAAAATGTTTCTTTTTACTGAGAGAAAAGTCCTCTTCCTTCTTTAACACGTCTGCTTCGTATTTCTCTAAGACTTGCTCAAATTACACCGGGTGTTTTAATTCTAGAACTATGATTGGCGGATTGATTCTTGTCTATCGACAGCTTGACGATAAACGGAGCAAAGATTAATAGAGCAGAATATAAAAGCTCGAATAAAGGCACAATTCTAAGACGCCATTGGATTCAGAAGCATAGCCTCATGTGCCAGCACTAATTCCAAAATAACAATAATTGGGCTTTTGAATGAAATTTTTTTTTGTCATAAATGGAAAGATCGTATATAAGTTTTATAACAAAACTATTTTTCTTTTTTTTATTTTCGTTATAATTCAAAAGTTATATCAAATTAAAAATACATTTTTGTACCCAGTTCCGAGAACGCGCCGACATTTCCCGAACATAATGTGACGTCATAATGTTAATTTATATTATTATATATTATTATAATAATAAATAATAAATTAATTAGTTATATTTAATAAAAAATTTTTAGTTTCTCATAAATTACAGTCACATTATTATTTTGTGAAAAAAAAAAACTTCCATTGATGCTTTCGCATCTCGAACCGCAGCTGAACTGAACCGAAAATGTATCATTTTTTAGAAAATCTGTGATCATAAATAATATCTACAGTAAGTATATTAGCAGAATTGGCTTTTATAAAAGATTTGTCACACATTATTAAATAGAATTACTTGTCAACAAAATTTTTTTATACTAAATTTAGGATAGTTTTAGTCAATACACATGTAGAAGCCATTGATAGTATACTGCGTAAATACATTTTAACATTATGACGTCACAACTGTCAAAAACAATTTTAGTGCGTTTGCAGTCACGTGATTTTTTTAAATATTTTATCAATTTTAAATTGCTTATAATTAATTTTTAGAACATATTTTATATTAATTTATAGTAAATAGTGAAAATCTTATTACCTCAAGCTGGTCAAAACTAGCGTAACATTGGTAAAGCTTATTTATGATCCTCAACCAAACCTCTCTTCATTGTGACATTTTATTGGATCAACACTACTATATTATACTGAAAACAATAATTATCCTATTGTAAGCTTATTATATAGTATATACTATATACGATTACACAGCCATATAGTCAGAGTGCCCGTCGGCAAAAATTTTACTGACACATACTCTCCCCAAACTTTGTATATGGCTTCATTAGGCTTAGTCTGACACCTATTTCCTCTATGACTTTTCTTGATTTTGGGGAGTTTTCCCTCTAAATTTTCCGAAAGATATCGTTTTGACGACATGTAAAAATTTATAGATACTGTTTGTTTTTTTAATTGGATAGCTTAAAAACTTCAACCAAAACGCTAAAATAATGTTCTCTGACAAATAACATGAACGATTTAAAATGTCTGATACCTCGAATATGTCGACATATTCGAGGTGTCAGACATTTTAAATGAAAATATTATGAATGATTTGTCAGTTTTCGTGTACACATTGTATAATGGCATCTCTCATCTCTTCTGTCATTCGAGGTCTTCCTTTCTCATACGTGTCGAATGAATTTTCACATTTATTAGAGCTTCGTACACTTCAAGAAGTTTTTTCACGTTGTGTAAATAATGGCTTTTGCTTGTTTAACAAACATTTATTATGTTTTTACATTTCCCACCTCTCACCAAACTTTAACGCGATTTAACGCGATTACTGACTTTTTCTACAATTCCGCGTCATTTAAATAATTTTTATTTTTCATCGTACTTAAAAACTTTTACGGTTCTTTTCGTTGAATTTGAAATTATTTAAGGACGACAATTTAAAAATAAAAAAATTATTCGTTTTCTTCTAATTTATTTGTTTCGGCAAAAAAAATACATAAGTATATATTGTGGTGTCACTAACGGACGGACCTCCGCTTGCAGAGATGAAACGGATAGTTATTTTGCCGGATACCGGATATACGGCCAACATTGTACCCGGATATCCGGCCGAACATAGTCGATTGGCGCATCTTTATACTAACGAACCTTCGTAGGTGGCGCACGAACGATCGGGTGGACTCGGGCCTTTTCGTTCATGAGTTAGGTGCTTATTGTCTTATTGAATTGATAGCAAACACGATCATTTGAGGTTAATTAAAAATACGTGTAGAATGTTAATAATTCTTAAAAAAGTTGACAGCCACAGGCACATTTGTTTGAAACATCATATTTTCACGAGGACGTGTAAGTTTGTTTATTTTCTAATTTCTTTCCAGCATGTCAGACGCCTTTTTTAACAAAACCATTAGAAATCTTTAAAAATAACAAGAATTCCACATGTACGTTTTTTTATATTTGTTTTTCATATCAGATAGACAGTAGAAAGTATATAAGACAAAAGAAAAACATCACATTTTACTTAAGTATTTATGTTAAGCTTTTCTCAATAAAGTGTTTTTATTTCTACAGTGTTGTATTAACACTACTATCAGAGACGGACTTCGCATAAGGCCGACTTGGCCCGGGCCTACACATTAGAGGCGGCCGTGCGGGGAGCGTGGGAGCACGGTGTTGGCCGGCGCGCGGTGATATTTTCCGTGAACGCCGTAATTAATTAATTTAACGCAATGTTGTTTTCGTAAGTAGGTACTTTACATTTTTACGCTGGACAATCAACAGAAAAGGGGTGGCTACTACTAAACGGTCAAGACTGCTAGTCCGCTCCTGACTGCAATATGTGCGAACTCAGATAGGATTACTTTGATTTTTACGTAAGCTCCAAAACTAAAACAACAAAATTGTTAAAATGTACATGAATTTAGGACCTACCCTTATAAAATGAGTAGATAGGCAATGATATTCATATAATTTTTTTTTTATGTTAACGTGCGCAGCAGCTAGGGCTATATGCACGAGTCAATAAAATAAGGTAAGTATATACAACATAATACTAATTGTAAACTGCTTAGGTCTAGGTAGGTAGGTTAGGAAACTTCAGCAATTTTGATACTGTAACGTAGTGTGGTTTCAATGTTTAAAAGAAACCACACCGTTAACAATACCAGTGAAACTGGTTAGATCTTTAATGGAGATTTATGCCCAATAATTCCCTATAATAGGTTTGAGAAAAGAAAGAGCAGAGATGCAGTGTAATAAAACAATGTATTTTAAACACAAAATAAACACAAAAAACAATTAATGTTGATAATTAACAAATTAGAATTTGACACAAAAAAAAAATAGAATTCACAGGAAAAAAAGGCTTGTAAAAATTGTGAACAACGGACGACAGATCTCTCTTCTGTACAACAGCTCATGGCCGGTATTTATAGACGAATCGATGTCCGTGTTGTCCAATTATGCAATTTAAATAAATTATATTTTGATCTCTGTCAGATCACAGCTAGTAACACTGGTTGCGGTCTGACAGGATATTTATGAAAAAGAAAAAAAAATGATAAATTTAGAAATACATAAATTTATAAATGTTTATTATAAAAAAAAGGTAATCGCTGCATTATCCCCCGGTGAAAAGAAGCGTGTTAACGGCTTCTTCCCGTTGAATGAATGGCTTTAGTTGGCTGACATGTGCGCGGTATTGTCTCGTGGGGTCTTCGTCGTTAGCTACAACGCAGGAAGTTGGCGTCGTAAATCGGATGATCCGTCTCGGTTCACTCCAGGCAGGAACGAATTTTTGAGCTTCAAGCGTACCCGGTCGAACTAGGTGGTGAAGACGTTGAACTATGAGCTGGCCGACACGTAGTCGATGAGCAGCAGGTTGCCGCAGGTCGTACAAGGCCTTAACTTTGCGGTTCGCCTGTTGAAGTTTTCGTTCGACTTCAGCTGGAGTAGAAACAGTAGCCGGATCGACATACTTCTCCAATTCCCATTGATGGTCCAAGGAGCGCGGTATTTCACGACCTAGGAATACGTTGGCCGGAGTTTGATCAGTTGCTTCGGAGACATTGCCATTATGGGAATAAGTAAAGAATTTTAGAAATTTATCCCAATTCTGATGATTATTTTGCGCGCACGTGCGGATCATTATTGACAATGAGTTTTTTAGATCGCGCATAGAACGTTCCACAGCATTCGAAGACGGTTGATATGGCGAAGTGAAAATATGTTTTATTCCCCAGGCCAATGTCATTCGTTTGAAGAGATCGCTGCGGAAGACGGTGGCGTTGTCCGATACAAGCGACTTTGGAGGTCCGTATGTACACCATATGTCTATCAGCTTCCTAGTGGTAACAGCAGCTGTAGCTCGACGACAAGGGATAGCCTCTATCCATTTGGAGAATCCGTCAAGAATCACCAGCACGTAACGGTTTCCTGTGGAAGATTGGATCAGCGGACCGCAAAAATCGATGTAAACTCTCGAATAGACAGCTGTTGGAGGTGTTGAAACCATTGGAGCCCCGAGACGAATGTTAGCTGGTTTGATGCGTTGACAACTTTCACAGGATCTGACGTAATGACGGATATCCTTATACATTTCAGACCACCAAAATCGACGTGCTATAGACCTATAGATTTTGGTTATTCCAGGATGCGATGCGTCTAAATCATGAAAATAGTATAGAATCATATTCCGGACTGAAGATGGAACAACTACTCTTCTCAAACGATTCTTCCCCACAAGTCGCAACAGGAGGCCATCACGTTGAACATACCCTGTCACATCTTGGCCACTTTGGAGGCGTTCCAAGATGAGGCGTGTCTCGGCGTCGGTTTCCTGATGTTTCTTTAAGGTAAGAAAACTTTGTGGAATTTCGTGCAGTGCGTTCAAGTTAGATTCTATTTCTTTAGTGTCGGTTTCTGAAGATTCATATAGGCGACTGAGGGCGTCGGCGACAGAGTTTAAAGGACCTCGGATGTGTTGAACTTGGAACTTGAATTTTGACAGTTTAAGGACCCATCGACCAACCTTGCCTAGTTGTTTTGGATGTCTGATCATCCAGGTTAATGATTCATTATCAACCTGTAAGATAAATTCCTGGCCTTGTAGATAGTCTTCAAACTTGTCTAGCGCGAAGATAATTCCAAGTGCCTCTCTCTCCATAATAGGATACCGTTTCTCGGTATTGGACAGTTTACGGGAGGCATATGAAATGGGGTGTATACCATCTTCAAACTCTTGCAAAAGTACGGCCCCGAGCGCTAGGTCTGAAGAGTCACTACGGACGATAAATGGTCGCTTGAAATCTGGGTACTTAAGCACAGGAGTTGTTGATAAAGCTTCTTTTAGTTTTTCAACGGCATCAAGCTGGTCTTTTCCCATTTCAAACTTGACCTTCTTACGCTTCAGATGATTTAGGGGAGCCGCTAGTGCACTGAAGTTTTCAATAAATCTTGAAAAGTAGGCAGTCATGCCTAAGAAGGTCTTGACCTGCTTCAGGTTAGTGGGCGTTGGTAAATCCTGGATGGCTCTGATTTTTTCAGGATCGACTTGGCATCCTTCAGCGGAAATCATAAATCCGAGACATTTAAGTCTGGATTTACACAGGTATGCCTTTTCAGGATTTATGGTGAACCCTGCTTGATGTAATCGAGAGAAAACTTCCTTAAGATGATTCATATGATCGTCGACACTATTAGAATAAATCAAGAGATCGTCAAAATAAGTTATAACAAATCTGTAGTGGAGATCTCCAAAAATCGAATTCATGACTCTGTTCAAAGCTGCAGGTGAGACAGAGAGTCCAAACGGAAGGTAATTGTACTGATAGGATCCGAAAGTTGTTGAAAATGCCGTAACTTGCTTCGAATCTTCTGTTAATGGTAATTGGTGAAAAGCCATATTAAGATCTAGTTTTGAAAAAATTGTAGATCCGTGGAGACATTGAAAAATTGACTCTGGTTTTGGCACCGGGTACGCATCATAATGCACCCGTTGGTTCACTCGCCGATAGTCGATCACAAGTCTCTGAGTCCCGTCTTTCTTAGGAATTAAAAAACACGGGCTTGAGTACGGAGAATGGCTTGCTTCGATGACCTTCAGTTGTAAAAGTTTGTCAATATGAGCTTTCATGGTGGCGGCCTTCGGTGGAGTTAGCGGGTATGGAGACTGATGAACCGGAGTCGGATCTCGGAGTCGAATGTGATAGAAATAATTTTTAACGCGACCCAGTTCACAGGTGAGAGTATCTTGATATTTTTGAATAAGCTGTTGAAGACGACTTTCTTGATTTTCTGTTAATCGATACTGACATTCGACCATGGAGCTTAGTGTTATCTTCATATCTTCCGTGTGATGAAGAAAGGAAACTTGAACGTTAGGATTGAATCTGAAGGTAAGATAAGATTGTGATAGATTTAATATAGCGTTCATGTCTTGTAAGGACTTGACTCCAATGATAAAAGGAAACACCAGGTTCGGAACAACAGAAAATTTTAATTTCCAGGTGAATTTATAAATTTTAATGACGATGGAGAGTTCATTACTAGTTGAGACGAGACGATTATCCGGGAGGCGAACCATAGAGCTGGCCAAAGAAGAGCGCCCCAAGCCGGATTGAAGAATACTCTTGTATACTTGTTCATCACAAAAGTTTGAACTTGCTCCAGAGTCCAATAGAGCTTTGTAAGATAAGTACTGGTTTATTTTAATTTCTATAATCGGTAATTTGACTTGCGACGAGTATTTATTGTTGCGACCACATTGGGATCGCATCGCTAACAGTTTTTTGAAGACGACTGACTTGGTGACTGTTGACTATTAGCTTTGTCTCGACGTCGGCAGGCTGAAATATGATGCCCTGGAAGTTTGCAGTAGGCACAGTTTCCGTTAGCTGTAGTAGATGTGCTTGATGGGGAAGCTTGTTCGCGCTGTTTGGCTAGTTGAATTAATAAATCCGTCTGATTCATTCGATGAGATAGTTCTTTCAACTCAGTTAAGCTCGTTGGCATCGGTGTGTGCTTCAATGCAGTTAGTGTTTCTGCGTTAGCATGAGACCAAATTTGGCATATAAGCTCGGCTTCGGATATTTCAGCATTCAGTGCTTTTGATTTGCGAAGTATATCTCGGATGAAATCGCTAAACGATTCTTCACAGCGATGAAATCGTCTCACCAATGCATTGATTAGTTGTGTTTTAATCATTGGTGAAATGAAATAATTTAGCAATTGAAGTTTTATTTCAGCCCAACTGGAAAATGTAGCGATAGCTTCAGGCCACCAAGTTAACAAGTCTCCTTGAAGGCGGCTTAAGAGTGAAGACATGACAGCAGGTTCCGGACGAATTTTCAAATCAATTAAATCTTGTACATCTTCTATAAATGTCACTAGTTTTTCTGGTTCGCAGCCGGTACATACAGAAATTTTGGTAATGAAATTTGAAATATCGTGTCTGAATTCTGTATCTGTTTTTATTATATGTTTTGATAGATTTTCAGATAATTGTGCGAGCTGAGCGATTTGATCGTGGATTCCGGCAGTCATCTGCATATGAACGGCGATTGCTTGAGCGATAGCTGACGGCTGATCCAAATTTGAAGATGCAGTAAGTCGTTGTGGTTGGTTGCCTGAAGGAATGGAAGCTTCTCCACTGTCCGAGGTGTTGGCTTGTGATCTTGTGTTGGTTGGCATGATGATTTGATTAGTTATTTATTTTACTCACTTTACACTTTTAAATACTGAGAGAAATGCCGAATTGATAGGAAAGGAAAGAAAAATAATATTTAAAATAGCGTGTTTTTTAAATTTCTAATCACCGAAATACTGTACGAATAATGATATTGTAGAATTATGCAACTTAGAAATAGACAATCAGTTACATAATATAAGAATTTATGAATAAATTGTAAGATTGTGATTCGAAAAAATTTTTTAAGCAATAATTTATTACAATAAAAAAAAATATTTAATTTACTAAATTATTTTAATTGACGCACAAAAGGGGATTATAGAAGCAAAATTCCAACTCTAGCTCTGCTACCAAACTGTAACGTAGTGTGGTTTCAATGTTTAAAAGAAACCACACCGTTAACAATACCAGTGAAACTGGTTAGATCTTTAATGGAGATTTATGCCCAATAATTCCCTATAATAGGTTTGAGAAAAGAAAGAGCAGAGATGCAGTGTAATAAAACAATGTATTTTAAACACAAAATAAACACAAAAAACAATTAATGTTGATAATTAACAAATTAGAATTTGACACAAAAAAAAAATAGAATTCACAGGAAAAAAAGGCTTGTAAAAATTGTGAACAACGGACGACAGATCTCTCTTCTGTACAACAGCTCATGGCCGGTATTTATAGACGAATCGATGTCCGTGTTGTCCAATTATGCAATTTAAATAAATTATATTTTGATCTCTGTCAGATCACAGCTAGTAACACTGGTTGCGGTCTGACAGGATATTTATGAAAAAGAAAAAAAAATGATAAATTTAGAAATACATAAATTTATAAATGTTTATTATAAAAAAAAGGTAATCGCTGCAATACACTGAATTCGTCGTTTTTCAGGATTTCTTCGGTAAATCTAAAGTATTTCTTTCATTTCTGTAGTTTGTGCATGTTAGTCGTAGGATGTGTTCTATAGTGAGCAGTGTTTTACATTCTTCGCAAATTGTGGGGTTTTCTTTTTTTCTAATGTATGAATGCGTAAGGTTGGTATGACCTATTCGTAACCTGGTCAATGCTGTTTCGTCTCTTCTTTGTTTCTGTGAGGAGGTATTGCACATACCGCTAAACTAGCGGTATGTGCTTTATTATCGCTTTGTGCGTCAGAGCTGACTTTCGTTCATATAAGAAGTTATATCTAAGTTAATTTCACACGAAATCCATTCAAATTGAAGCTTTTTGAAAAGAGGAGATTCTAATCTATACAATAGAACCATTTTTAAATCAATTTGAGTTCATAAATACTATTAAAATTGTAATTGAAAATCACAAACAGCAGTTGTCGGTTGGTCTGTACGTATGTACGTACGTATGTACGTACGTATGTACGTACGTATGTACGTCACGACTCTACAGATCGCAATTTTGGTCGGATTGCCTTGGGTTATATTTTATTCACTTTGTTTACTATCAGACCAGAACCCTATTTAAATTCACTAAAATGTGTTCAGTAGTTTAATTTTTATAAACAGTTTTATTTTTTATTATTTTTGACAGCTAAAAGTTTAAAAACAATTTGTAAATATAGTGTAATCCATAAAACAAGTGCTACACTTGTATACCGTGATAACACCACTATCGTATTAGGCCGCCGTGGCGCAATGGTTATGCCGTTGGATCTTCAAGGGCAAGGTCCTGGGTTCGATTCCTTACGAAACCATTGATATTTTTTTTCTTTTTTTTCTTTTTATTTTGTTTTATTTTATTCCACTTGATATTAATTATTATATTATATTATGTATAGTTCTTAATTTTTTTTATTTTTGCAAACTTAAAAAAAAAATTTTTTCAATTTATTTCTTTAAATTTTTAAATCTTTTTAAATTTATTAAAAATATTTTTTAATTGTTATTTTTTTATTATACAGTGGAAAACTTGCGGGATGTGCACTTTTGGTTTTGCCAACTATTCATTTTTTTTGTGTGTCGTTTTATTTTTCGGAGTTTGTTAGATGTAGTGTTGAGCCAGATATTTTCCCATTCTTCGAAAATGGCTTTTTTGTAGTGGATCTTGGCATCAGGTAAAGGTAAATTTGTTAGGGCTGGTGGATCGTTTCTTAAGTTAGCTTTTTTGGCCTCTTCATCAACTCTTTCGTTTCCAGGAATGCCACAATGGCCAGGAATCCAGACGAAGTAGACAGAAGTCTCATTGTTTAGGGAGATGACTGTATTAATTATATCCGATAGAATGGGGTTATCTTTATCATCCATTGTTTTCAGGGCGCTGACAGCACTCCAGGAGTTTGTGCAGATTAAAAATTTATTTGGAGTTCTTACTTTAATATCTTTTTTAATGCCATTAAGATGGCGTAAAGTTCGGCCGGGCATATTATACTAAATAGGCTAGGTAGATTAAAGCTATGCATGGATTGATCTATTTCATACGCGCAGGCGACATTGTAATTTCTTTTCGAACCATCTGTGAAGACTGGGATGAAATCCGGAAATTGGCTTAGAAGTTCCAGAAATTCATGTTGGTAGACTTGCGGATGAGTTGTTTCTTTTGAGAAGCTGTGAAGTTTCTCAATATAGTTAATTAATAGATATATGAAATAAATAAAATTGAAGTACCTACCTATCTGTTTCTAATATATTACATAGTAGGATTCTCCTGTGTCTGTATATATAGTAACGGATTACAAAATCCACATACTGCTAGAGTTGTTTTTTAATGAATTTTAGAGACGTTAGCTCGATCAATACAAATAAATAAAATCGTAACTTAGTTTGTAATTCAATAGTTTTAAAAATTCCTAGAGCGAATTTTCAGTTTTCATCATTTTTTTCTGTTTATGTTTTTGTACACTATTTATACATAATATAAATAAAATGTTCGTTTGTTTGTTCCGGCTAATCTCCGAATTTTGATGGGACTTTCACTGGAAGATAGCTGGTGTTATGAGTAAATTAGGCTACTTTTATTTTAGAAAAAGAATTAGCATTCCGCGCAAAAAATACATTCCACGTAGACGCGGATTACAGCTAGTACATAATATTACAACTATACTTATAATCTACTGTGTGATGCGAAGTTTATTACACAAGTGAAATGTCAAAAATTTTGAAAATATTCAAAATGAAGACATATTTCATAGAATGTAGAATAAAAAAATAGGATCTCGGGCGCAATAACATTATGACTCGTATGACTGTCAGCAATTTATCTCATTAGGCCATTAGATATACAATTTACTATTCAGTATTAAGTAAAAAAAATATCGAAAGCTTATTTAATTTGAATACTATAGCTACTGTTCACTTGAAAAAAATTCTTGACTTTCAAAAAAAAACCATAATAGCACCTTATTTATTATCCATATACCTATAGGCACGTTGTTTTTACAGAAAATACGCTATTATAATAGACTATTTTTGTTCTTGTACTGTAATGCGCTGTATGTTGACTTTAACGATATATTTAACTTTATCGATGTAAGTTAAATGCAAATGTATCGTTTCTTTTGTTTTACTGTCGCTAAACAGGGTTGCCGGCGGTTATATATATTTTTTTAGTAATACATGAGTGTCAATTCGTACTTGGTTGTAAAATTTGGTACTACTGAATCTAAAAGGTCCAAAAGTTTTTGTATAAGGTGATAGGATACCGTGAAAGGGATATAAAATAAGTAAAGCTACTAGATTTTTCAAATTATCGCAGCCATCCACCGTTTTGGGCCGTACGATTCAAATAAAATAAATAAATCATGCAGAGATTTTTTTCAAGAATATTTTTTTTGTGAAATGTAAGAAAAAACTTTTTGTCCATTTGTATAAAACTTTTTGGGACAAACTGTATATACAATATACATACGTACATATATGAACATTTCTAAAAATTGTGCCAATTGGTTAAGGAGGTTATGAACCCTTGGTTCCACTATCCGACCGACGCCAATAGTGTATGTGTCCAATGGCAAATACACTAATAATAATAGATTCAAGCATAAAAATGGTAAATGTATAATTTTATTTAACGTTATAAAAACGTACTAGATTTTTGTGCGTTTCGTTCTGGCGTACTATAAAATTTTAGTATTAAATATAGAGATAGAGTTTATTATTATGGACCGTATGTAGGGTATAAATTCGTCAAAAGATATACAGATAAATTATAAAATAAAATGTAAGTATAGTCACACAACATATTTTTCAAAATTTAAAATTAGTATATATACTCGTATAGTACCTAGTATTAATTAATTAATTTTTTATGACTTTTTGAAGGTTTTTATTTCCATACATTTAATAAAATCTGAAAATCTGGAATTTTATTATACAGTTTGGATGCAAAGTTGATTGTTTAGTCTTAAAAAGTCTATAATTAAATGGTGCCTATGTCTTGGTGATTGGTCATGTAAATTTGAATGGATATTATAATTTTTTTACATTCAATAAGCATTTATATATAGTACAAAACTAGTGATACTGGCAACGCTGTAAAAAAACTGTTTCTTCTATATTGTACTTAGAGGTAAAGTCTACACATATTATATTTATGTATTCAGTATTTATATTCCACGAAATGATACAGAAAAACAAAGTTCTGTTAAAAGAAAGCGTCGTTTTCAATTCAGGCCACAAGTATCAATTGCTGTTATTCAGACGCCTGTTTTATAGCTGTGCAGGGAGAAGATCGTGACAAGTTTCACCAATAACAAACTGTTCTTAGAGTTACGTTCTTTTGTCGCAATTTGCCTGATAACTTATGTAGGGTCGATCATGTACAGTATGTAAACAAATATTTTTTTTAAAATAAGCTTAAAACAATAATGAATAAAAAATACTAGTATTATTGTGAAAAAAGCGTGGGGCGCTCGATGTACGAAAATGTGGAACAAAGCGCCCCACGCTTTTTTCACAATAATACTAGTATTTTTTATTCACTATTGTTTTAAGCTCATTTTAAAAAAAATATTTTTTACTTTTTAGTTCGATATAAGACGTGTTTTTTAGTTTTTTTTTAAACTATATTTATTTTTCACTTTTTAGTTTGATTTATTGTCAAAAATTTGCCGAAAAAAAAACAATTTTATTTTTCGGCGTGGACGGGATTAGAACCCACGACCCGTGATTCCGATAGTTGACGTCAGCGAAGACCCGTGCCTTAGACAGCACGGCTAACCACTGTAGTTACAGTGCTGGCATATTATACTACAGTAATAAACCACTTGCTGTAGTCCAAACGAGGTTACAAACAAACATACAAACTTACAAGTGAAGTTAATATAAAGCGTGTTAAAAAGGTGTACATAGGACACATTTAGCATTGGGACAAAATGAACGAATCAGAAAACGTCATGACAAAAAAAAACTAAAGAAAGTCGCAGTTCGGGTTCACGCCGAACATTTTTTTGTGAAAACGTCGAGTAGGTACTGTTTCCATGCATGCACATGATCAGTAGACGTTTGAGTTTTTTCGTTCCCTTTTCGACGCTGCCATAGCTATCGCTTTCGCACTGCTCTGGACTTTTTAGACTTGATGCGAGCTTTCTACTGACTGCGTTTTTTTAAAATTCCAAGCATATTTGCGAATCATATCCATTTTTCTATGTAAAAAAGTGCGTCTTACAGTCCGAAAAACACGTGAATCGTGTTTGTAATTATTAGAAGTTTCACTTCTGCAGTGTAAACAACACGGTAAATTTTTTTTATTTTCGACACACTGTATTTTACACCCCACGTGGTGACTTTTTATATTATGGGCTCTGTTCAAACCTACATATATGTCGATATATACTCCTGCAGAAATAACACACTGTTTTGAAACAAAGCTTAAACATTCAGTGCTTACTGGACAAAAAAGTTTTCGACTTGAAACTCCAATCCCTAAAACTGCAGTGCTTTTTTATTGTTATCAGATGGACCACATGCTCTGATTTATTACATTCTTATTTTGGTACGCATATTATGTGAAATCGTTGGGTACGCAGAATGTCTGCAAAATTTTATCAGATGAATGAATATTAAATAATTGTATTTGCTGTGTAAATGTTACACCTGTTTTTTTTTCTTTTGATTTGCATATAATTATTTAGTATTTTGTAATATGTTTTATCTACAAAGTGTTTTGTATTTTTTGCCACTTACCATATAATTATATTTCTGCTAATTATTTTCTTCTTTTTGAAGTGTAATTTCTTTAGTCGCGATGACAGTAATTTTGTTCAACAGCGTATCGAAAAAAACGACACTCTCAGGAGTGCTAGCGACGAACCAGAAACCGAGTGGCTGACGGAAACGTACGAATGCGCGGGGGAGGGGGCAACTTAATCGGCACGCCCATTTCTGTTTAGTTTTTAATTGGTTAGAAATATTTTCTGATGAAGTTTTACTTCAGACGCTTGAGCTTTTTACTCACCTATTTTTTTTTTGTTTGATACTAGCTGCCAGGTTCGAAATGATTTGAAATTAAGTTTAAAATATAAAAGCAGACGTTTAATCTATATTACCTCAAAACTTGGAACACTAAACCGATTTAAATAATTAATTTACTGTTTAAAATACCACTTCTTGACTAATAATATAGGCTACGACAAAACGGGAGTAAGAAGTTAGAAAAAACAGTGATTTGCGCCCGGGAGACACCAAACTGCCCTGCCGGTAACGTGTATATTTACACTATTATATAGAATTCATACCTTTTTTATTTTGTAACTGTAATAATTTGTTAAGCCTGCTGTACACGATACTGGTTTAACCGCGAAATTCCTTGTTAATTTTCAAGCGTTGGTTTTCGTCATGGTTTTTATGTGTTCGCTTCACACGATGCATGTATAGAAGTTTGCTTTGTAGATGGACTTGGTGCACGCGCAGTTAACAAAAGTTGACGTTTATTGTCTCTAAACAGAACACACAATACGGCGCAGTGTTTGCGGGCGTTAGATCATGTCGCCTATACGTAACAAGATACTGTTTCCTGATTGGTTCTTGCTCAGAACCAGCAGATGACCAAGGAAGAAAAGTATCCCCGGTTCTAAATTATTTTAAAATCCATCTCGTGAGCTTGCAGGCGAGTTCGCAGTGACGTTATTTCCGTCTTTGTAACCAACCAGCAGTGTTTCTTGCGACAAGTCACAAAACCAACCTCTTGTGCAGCTGCCTTTATACAGAGTGAGTCAGACCACTCGTATACCGGTCGTTTTTTTTTTTTCGAAAACGGTTAGTCGTAGAGAGTTGTGTCAAAAATCTGTATTATAAAAGCCCTGATGAAGAATCTAATGGTGATATTTTTTCCCCGGAAAGATCGGCTTCCCTATTAGTTTGCTCCGGAATGTTCAGAACTCCGGAATTTTAAATGGCACGATAGGTCGAAAGCGGTATTGTTGAAAAGATCTTTAAAAAATAAACAAGATTTGTAGGGCATTTTTTTTTATTACTGCCACCCCTATTAAGTAATATTCGTTTGAAATTATTAAATTGAAATGTATAAAAATGAACTTAACTTTAAAAGTTGGCATTTAAAATCTAGTTACCTAATTAAACAATTAAACAATACCACTTTCGACCTATCGTGCCATTTAAAATTCCGGAGTTCTGAACATTCCAAAGCAAACTAATAAGGAAGCCAACCTTTCCAGGGGAAAAAATACCACCATTCAATTCTTTATTAGGGCTTTTATAATAGATTTTTGACACAACTCTATACGACTAACCGTTTTCGAAAAAAACGACCGGTACGGGTGGCCTGACTCACCCTGAACCTATACCTATTATTTGTTTCTGTTATGTTTTGAATTTTTTTAATGGGTTGAGTGGAAGAACAGCTTAGCTGAACTCCGCCCCTCATTAAGGCTATTATTATTATTATTATTATTCTTGTTGTCTGACTATAATTAAAATCATTCATTGCTAATCCGTTTCTGTTACATTTAGCAGAAAGAGATAGACGTTAATAATAAAATACTAGAAACTACTTAGTATTTATTTCAAATTCCGGAAACTTCACAGCATTTTTATAAACGAAAACAGTCGTAAATTGTTTATCGCTGTTAAATATTCTCTGTTATAAACAGGGTGGTGTATTAACATAGTGTATTTTATAGATAAATCCCCGACTGGACTATTATTTCTCCCCGCCATATTATCATGATTTTCCTCAATATTCAAACAACACCATATTTTCACATACACACGTGCAGTCGTTACAATGCTATCCTCGACACAGAACTATTTCATGTCTCCACTGAATCGAATCGATTTTTGAAGATACAAACCCGACAGTGATTTACAGCAAATGATAGTAAAGCATTTGTGACATTCAAACCTTTTATGGATCCTCCGGTTTGGGTTGTTTTTTATTTAATTTTATTGTACTACTATCGATTTATTTTTTATAATTAAAAAAACGCAATTTCAGGTTCTTCATATCAAGAATTTTGAATGTAGTATCATATTAACTTAATAAAAAATGAAATGTCTTTATAGGCCAGTAAAATGAAGATGTTTTGACCCTAAACATTTCCACAAAATCGCAAAAGGGTGCAAATTTAAGAGAACATTTATATAAGTATGATACACAATCTGTCAAAATTGAAAATTGCACCTTCGTGCGATGACTGGAACTTGTTAAAAAACGTTAAAAATGGTTAAAAAACCTGCGAATGGCAGCCCTCGACGGATTTTCTTTGGTTACTAACTTTATTTAAGTCGGGGGATTTAAAAATTTTATTTAATCCTTTTTCTATTACAACGTTTACATCCGTCGTGGGTTTTTTTCAAAATTTTAAATTTTGTTTTATGTTTTTCTACTTGTTAGTTCTATTAAAGCGTGTTTTTTGGTTTTTTTTAACTATTATTTTAAATTTAAATTGAAGACACCATAGTGCCACGACAAATCTGACTGGATATACATCTATAACATGGAGCGTATAGGAAGTGCGTTCAACTTTTATCGACTTTTCCTGTACCTATATGTTATAACCTCAAAGGCGCATTCAATATTCATAGACTGTAAAATCTTTCCTAAGTGGAAACTTTAGAATTGGATTTTTTTGTTGTTGTTGTGGTACAATGCGTTGTGGTAGCACTGGCAGGTACCTTGTGCTATAACCTACCAACTACTACCATAATACTATCGACCAATACTGCCAACGCGAAGAAAAAAAAAATACACTTTTGGATAAATGCCAAGTTTACGATGATGCGATTTTCGCGTCTTGATGCCTGAGGTCATAACGAATGGCTTGAGTGGATGGCTCTCTCCGTTCTGATCGCAGTAGCCGTGATCAATATTGGCTGAAACAAAAGAACGCCGCCGCGACACAACACCGTATCGCTCTTGCTGCAGTGTCCGTGCCGACACCCTAATTCCATCCCCCCGGCCCCTTTGACGGCTCGTGCTCTCTGTTCTTCATGTTGCACGCGTCACTGTCAAAATTACGGGCTGATCCATTCAGTCGTTATTGCATAAAAGCCGTCCATTACCTAGCGATCTATGAACAGTGTTACTAACAAGGTCGATAGGAAACCGGTCAAATTTTCAGTGGATCGTGGCCTATAAGTTCGCCAAAGAAAAAGATAAGATTATCGCATAAGCATACGTTTTTCATAAGTACTCAACGGGATCCTATTACTGAGCCTCCGCTGTCCATCCGTCCGTCTGTTTGTCAGCGGGCTGTATTTCATGAATCGTAATAGGTAGAGAGTTGAATTTTTTACAGAGTGTGTATTTTTATTGCCGCTATTAAATAACAAATAATGAAAAACTAATTATGTTTTATACACAATACATTCTATACTATACAGTATACATACACAAATCGCAACAAAGTGCTACGCGCGTACACAGTAACAGTTCTAATAAAAGACAAGCGTACCATAACTGTGCGTTTATACAGCAGTATACTCGAACATTTATTAAAATACTATTATGAGAACTCTCTAATACAGCATGGTACGACCGCTAAGCTATCAGATATAGTCACGGTATACAGTACAGTCGGGTAGTTCATCTGAACTCATTGCAATCTTACGCTTAGTTACTGACCGCGAGCTTCATAATATGTCGATGTAGGGGGACAATAGTTTTGCAACGGCAAAGCGGGAAAAATCTTCAAGATTCGATTCCCGTGATGGACGAACTATTCACATACTTACACGTTTCTACGAAATCCTCGGTGCGCGAGTACGACTCGCACTTGGCAGGTTTTATTATAAAGGTTTAGGTCGATACATTTTTAACTGAATTATACATCATAAAACCATATCGAATAATAAACAATTTGTAAAATAGCGGAGTTCTGTTTATAATAATATCTACACTAGCATTTGCAAAGACATGATGGATATTATTTTACGATATGTAATACTTCCCATACACAATAAATTGACAGATAATAAGATTAGCTTACATAAAAGGTCTGGGTGAAACGGTATTATTATTATTAAGTTCTTTCGTATCCTATTTAGATAATACTCTTCGATTGGCACCGTAATGAAGTCGATTTCATTTTTATTATTCGCGAGATTTCGTGCAGGAAACTATACTTTTTCGCAGTCTTATTGTTTGAACAAAAGAACGGCTGAACCGATTTTCATAACATTTCTTTAGGATCATACTGACGTTAATCCACTTCGATTGGCACGCTAAAGAAGTTGATATCATTTTTTATTCGCAAGATTTCGTGCAGGAAACAAAATTATCACGCACGTACAGTACAAACACACATACAGTAGAGTCTCACTAATCCGGCACTATTAAAAACTATGGGGTGCTGGATTATTGAAAATGTTCGGATTATTGGATAGCATAGAAAAATTCATAATATGAAAATTTGAGGTCATACTGATGCCGCTCAATGTCACTGAATTTTCAACTTAATGCAATATGAATTTCGTATAGTGCGAGAAAGTGGCTAAGTTGGCAACATTGCGAGTACGGTTTCAATTTCGTACAGCGAAAAATATTACCAGGAGATGAAAATATTTAATCCAGTGCAAAGAATTTTTTTTAGCATTTCGTGTCAATTACTTTTAAATTTATAATGTAGGTGGTGTTTTTTCCATTTTCAGATAGAAATTATAATTTTCCAAAGGTCACCGGATATTATGTTGCAATCGGTATAAGAGTCAATAGCTTAGAGGAGTGTGGGGTGAATATAAATAATGCAATCTTGATATATTTTCTTCATCTTCCATATAAACACAATTTATATCTCGATGATAATGAGTAATTCAATAGTGAAAGAGGGCACCATAGCTTTGGCAGTTTTTGCAATGCTTAAAATGGAATAGCAGAGGAAATATTCAGCATAAATGTTGCCAATTATATTATGATTACATTTTTATATCAAGTTCACAGAAAATCAAACATAAGTATTATGTATATATTTTATAACCTCATCCTCAGGATTATAAATTTTGAAACGTAGATGTCGAAAATTAAAGATTTATGGATTTGTTACATTCTTTGAATTTCATCCAATTCGAAAATTTAAAAAGTCAGGGAAGAATAATTCATAAATTTTAATATATAATTAGTTTATTGCCAATATTATGACCTATAATAATTAATAGTTTTATGGTAATACCTATTTCGATATTTTCTTCTTTTATTAAGTCAATTCTTTTCGATACATAAATCCACTTCACCTCATCAAACTGACGTGTAAATGATATAAAAATATGCTTTCTTCCAGATATCGATTAATTATCCGAAGTGCAACTAGCGAAACTACAATGTTTTGTTGGCATTGTCATTTGTTATTTAGGTATTATTTTTTACTGTTTTGGTTTAATAATTTCTATAATCAAACATATAAAAATGAATTCTTCAATAAATAAAATTATCGACAAATTTTTCAGACAATATATTAACAAAATATATAATTAATACATTAACGTTCGATCCGGATTTGGATCTTCTTCAGAACTGATCTAAAAGATTTGAATATAAAAATGAACGTTCGTTCGTCTGTTTATCTGTTCGGGGCCTACGGGTTCCTACACCATTCATCCGATTGCGATGAAACTTAGGTGAATTGTTGTACTCGCACCCGCAAAGGTCCCTGACCAAAAAAATAAAAAAAATATTGAAAGTGTAAAAACATTGTTTTTTAAAGTGGCAATGCTTTAGGTGCAGAGAAAAAGACTACACTACTGTTGTCGCTGTCGTGTTTCATCTCGGCTAGTAATATGCTAAATGAGAAACAAATGAGGAGCAAAGTAAATCCATTTTTTTTCGTTTTTGATGTGTGCTATTTTAAACATAATTAACATAATAATTCGTAAAACAAAATTTGCTAATTATCTAAAGAAATTAGTGTGACAGAGTTTCGAGATTTACTCGAAACTAATAGTAAAATCATAGAGATATTATACTAGAGTACGCGAGTGAGCCATGAAAGTGTCTGCTATTCCGAGAGAGAAAAGTTCCTTATCTCCATTGTAACTAATGATACAAAACAATTCTGATTTCAGTAAACATATATAATGATACGGAACGTTTGCAGCGTTCTCTCTCTGAACGACAGACACTTTCACTTACGGCAAGCATATCCGCTACCGCACTCTAGTACAGCGGTCGCCAAACTTTTTGACCTCACAGACCAGTTAATTCATAATTTAAATCCCGCGGACCACTAATAGGATTTTTTAAGTGTTAAATATATTTATAAAAAAAAATGTGATCAAAGAACACATAAAATGTACCTAGTTAATAAAATGAAACTATTAATAGTAACCAAGTTATGAAAGCTTTATTAATAAACCATAATAAAATAAACAAAAATTATACAAACAAAACAATTAAAAGATAACATGATGAGTAAGTATATTCCACATTTTTCTGCGGACCAGCAAAATTTTCTCGCGGACCACTAGTGGTCCGCGGACCACCACTTTGGCAACCGCTGCTCTAGTACTTATATCTCTATGAGTAAAACTGAATTTATCGGGTTTTGCATGTTTGCTCCTCAAATAATGTCTTTACCACAAATGCTGCCTCTCGTTGCTAATCGGAGGCACTGTTCTCAGGAAAAAGGCTCATTCGAATGTTTTGTGTAGCAATGGAAGTATCGAAATTCAATTTCGTAGGTGGTTATGGAACAGTCGATATAGCTAGAGATAACGTAGGGTACGATTGGGCAAATACTACACGGTATGTAAGTCATTCGTATGGAATACTGATATTTGTATTATTCGTTGTTCGCCGTGTTCTCCCCAGCGCTTTTTACATGCTGCGTTGTGCATTTATTCATGTGCGTACGCTTAGACTGATTTCAATTTGCAATTGGTTGTCTATCTGTCTGTCTGCTCACGTATTACGCACACGCACGCATGCGCAAAAAAACATATACACTCTACGGGATAAATCAACTAGAAACGCTTTACGGTCGAATACATCGTATCGTTTGACCAAAAGAAAATGTTTTAATCAAATGTGAACTCGCTGAATTCATTTCCAATATGTACCTAAACATTTTTATTTTTCATAATTTATCCTCAAAGTAAATGCACTCGAATTATTTTTTATTGTTAAAACATCCATACATAATTTACGTAAATGTGTGAAAGGGTGCTAACAGAAAAGGGCTCCCAATATGATATTGGAAGCCCTTTTCTAAAAAAAACTCGAATTTTAGATTTGTACAAACACAACAATTTTGACGTTGAATATTAATTTTTTCCATTCCAGCTACACTAGTGATGTGTCCACATGACTCTTTATTGGGAGCTAGCTCCGTGCACTCCGCTCACTAAAAAGAGTTGCTCAGAGCGAGTTGCTCAAAGGAGCGACACTAGGCAGTACGCACTACACAAGAGTGCAGACTGCAGACGTGTGAACTGTCATCATGCATGCTCAGGAGTTACGTAGCATTGCACAGCACAATACACACACTCAGCTCTGAGCTCATTTTAATATGATTCTTATATCTTATATTATTCAAATTTCGCATAAACTATAAAGTAGGTATAATAAAAGCTTAACAATAATAATGTTTATTGTTACAATAATATATCTTTGTCAACGACGTCAATGTACATGGTTTAAGTCACTGTAAACAGTGAGTCATTCAACATTAAACGACTTAGCAAAGATAACTCCGTACGTGCAAACTTCACCAGTGTCCTGTGCGCTCTGCAATCGTGCGAATGCAACAGTACAGAATAGCTCAGCACAGAGCAATTGCGCTCGGAGTGAGTCATTCACAAAAAAAGAGCGACTCGCTCCGCTCCGAGAACGACTCGCTCAGGAGCGACACATCACTAAACTAAACAGTTGAGGAAAGATTCCTTATTATAGTGACGTAACGAATATTAGCATTCACATTCGTGAATATTCGCATATTTCTTAACATTCACAAAATTCATGCGAATATTAACATTGGAAAAAAAATCATATTATAAAAACGTGGAACTAAATAAGACAAAACATCTTCTTTCCTTAGTATTTTTATTAGGAAAGTTTTTTATATCTAATATATAAAAATCTCGTGTCACAAATTTGTCCGCGCTAATCTCCAAACTCAAAACCACTGAACCGATTTTAATAAAATTTTGTAAATGTGTTTTGCTTGGTGCAACTTACGCTACATTATAGTTTTTATTAAATATTTTGTACAAAATTACGGTGGTTTGTGAAAAAACTGTTTTAGTAACATATAACGACATCTGATAGAATTTACTCAAAGCTATTAGTTCAGAAGCAAACAAAAAAAACTGTTTCAGTACCGTTTCAGAGCTATTAGTTCAGAAGCAAATCTGGTAGAATTTTCTCAAAGCTATTAGTATAGACGCCGCGCGCCGGGTTGCAAACGAAATACATTTTTGTATTTATCTATCGCACCCGGCTGAAACAGGGACGGCCCACTAGTTCACTATAGTGATGTGCCGGATATCCGTATCCGTATCCGTAGCCGCGGAGCTCCGAGGGAGAAACAAGATCCGTATCCGTTAATTTTATGGCGGATCTTTTACGGATCTTTTACCTTATTAATTTTCAATTCATAGATGAAATTTTATATATAGATATATTATAGGTGATTAGGTAATAATGAAAAACTGTTAAATTCCATTCAGATTATTTTTTATTTCTTAAAATCATATTTGGCACCTTTATATTGCAAAAATTTCTCGTAGTGAGTACCATACCAATAGTACATAACTCAAAGGTACTAAATCAACTGTCTTTATAATGAGATATTGCACATTGATCTTTGGAAAGAGACAATCTGTTATGAGAGTTAACTCTTAAAGAGTTCAAATACTTTTTCCCATAATAGATAGTCTCTTTCCAAAGGTCGATATGCAATATTTACCGCCGCGTACTCTAAGAAAGTTAAGATCCGTATCCGCGGATCTTGAAACCAAATATCCGTATTTAGATCCGTATCCGCGGATATACATTTTTAACGATCCGGCACATCACTAGTTCACTAAAGTTTTTTTCGTGTATTTAAACAAGATTAATATATTTTTGGGCATTGCGTATTCATCTAGTTAATGTAGTGTTGTAGTCTGTTTAGTAAATAATAACTGAATAAACCAAAACCATATCATCTGTCTTTTGTAAATAAGTTATTCACTTGATAACGTTGGTACTGCGTGTTTGTTAAAGCTGCTTCATTGTAAATATGTTTATGTACATAATAATAACTAACAAAGTTCTTGTGCTCTGCAAGTCGTAATTTTAAGTTATATAATGTATGTACGTAACTTTTAATGTAATGTACCTTAACGCCTCTCTGTGCAACAATGAACAGCATTCATTGTTATTCGTGTGGTAGAGCTGAACCTGTTATATTCTTAATGCTTAGCGTCAGATTTTAACTAAATTATTGACAATTTTCTTTTTCACGAATGAATTTAATCATAAATAAAGGCCGCTGCACACGAGGCTGGATTTGCCGCCAGATTCTTTGCTAGATTTGACTACTAGTTTTCTAGCGCTGGTTTTCTTGATTGCTTCACACAAGACGTCTTTTCAAGCTTGTTTTGTAGGTAGGTTCGGTACGCGCGCAGCGATAGAAAAGTAACAAAAGTGGATGTTTATTGTCTCTGAACCATATATTTATAGTGGCCGTAAGTGGAAGCGTGGCCCATGAAGTAAGACAGCAAATGATTGTTTTTCTATCTCTTTCTTTTTACTTGACCCGCTGTGCGCAAGTATCGCGTCTGTAGTGGGGCAATTAGTAAGTGGAAGAGCAAGCCATCTTCCTTTCACAGCTTAGTTCCATGTGCAAACTGACGCTGCAACTGACGCGCATCCATTCACGGACATGCCCATGAGACTCAAAGTATATATTATGTCTGCACCGTAGTGTTTAAGTCTTTCTCCCGATCTTTGCCAGCAATATAGAGAGTATTAGGTAAATATCTCTGAACAGAACACACACCATGGCACGTTGTTTGTTTGTGGGCGTTTGTTCATGCCGCCCGCGTGGCAAGAAAAATAGCCCCTGTTCTAATTTTAAAATCTATCGTGTGAACTAGCAGGCGAGCTGGCAGTGACGTCATTTCCAGCCTCGTAGCCAGCCTGCCGGCCAACAGAAGTCTCAGCTGTGTTTCTAGCCTCGTGTGCATCGGCCTTAAGGGACTAAACATTGTTTATATTAACTGATAGTTATATCTTTTAGGGTGTTCACAAATAGGTAAAGTTTATGGGAAAATGTTGAATGCATAAATTTCTGTATTTTCTAAGTTTAATAAATTAGAAAAATATTTTTAAAAGTCAATAATTGCTTAGTGGAAAAAAAACAGAAAATCTGCCGAAAATGATAATATATTTTCTCTAACAGCTCCATATAATTAAAAAAAAAATTAACAACTGGCCAAGGAGGCTCGAATTTCGCTGACACTGCAGATGTGCTTATAACGTCCGCAGCACATAGTTTTCATGATCTTTCAATAAGTCACTTTTACCATTCCAACGTCACAACTGGGGATTGGTACTGATTTAAGTTAAAATTCACTTTACAAAATTTTACAATATTTTTTCGTTTTGAGGTCCCCCGAATCCAAAAAGCATATTTTTGGAAAAAGTTTGTGCGTCTATTTGTCAGTTTGTGTGTTTCGCCTGTGAGTACGATACAGGTCAAACGGATGAGTCCATTAAAACTAAATTTAGAGAGAATGTTTGATATGCAAATAAAAAGAGGGGAAATCTTCGCATGCACAGAGGAGATATATGCTATAACGGTGTTTTACATAATAATGGTATACTTTTCATAACGGCTTATTATTCTATTTATTTTTTTAAGAAAGTTTCGTTAAATTTTTTTTTCTAAACTTTATAGTTTCGGAAATATTTTTGAAAATAAAAAAAAATCAGCCGCGCTTTTATTTTATGGATATGTCTGAAATAAACTAGTTAGGCATGTTTTGATTAATTTTTACATGACGTGGAACATACTATGTAGGTAACCATGGAAACGAATATAGCAAATATCATATTGACTACTAGCCATTACCCGCATCACCTCACGCGATACCAGAAATTTTATTCTCTATAATCTATATTATACTAAATCAGATGTCAATATTTTTGAAGTTGGAATGGTCCCGTCGCCAAATTGGCTGGAGTTTTTACACCAATTTTAAACGGCAACACCGCATGTCGTTAGCGTGCTGTTCTATTGCATATACTTGGATAAGATTTAAGTGACTGTTATACTTCGTCTGTTTTATTTTTACAATAAGCATTTTCCTGGTAATTTTTCTCTTGCTGTTTTTCTTTTGTAGACGACACTTATATACTTTTTCGCGTCGCCGTTATCTTTTATTACAGTAATAAGAGGGTTATTATTATAGGAACTTATGTTGATTATCTGTTTTATTATTTAGTACTAAGACGTGGCGAACTTCTTTTCTTTCGCTACTTTACGATATGTGACATTCTATAATAATGTATGCATAAGTATAACGCTAAATTAATTTTCAGGGTCACGTACTAAATAGTAAAAACGGAGTCATTATGACGAAATCGTTGCCCGTCGTATTGTTCTAGGTTTCTTAACTTCTAAAACGGCTGAACGCAAAAACTTAAAGGACCCCGCTCAAACCTTATAGGATTTGGTTCTCGGTTAAATTGATCGAAAATGGTTTTATTTTATAATTTAAAGGTCACTAAGAAAAAGTGTACATGGGCGCATAGCCTAAAAACCAATAGATTTTTAGGTACAAGTATGTTTAGCAAGATTTTAGACAAAGGGATATCCATTGAATTCACAAACATGTTCCATGTTCAACGTTTGTGCTTTTTTTTAGAAATAGAAAAATAGTCGAAAACTAGGTAATGTTGAAAGGTGTCACCTGCATTAAATAATAACGTCATATTCGGATTCAGCGCACTCGAAAACATATTTCTAGAGCTTAGGATTTTTATGATTGTGAATTCAATGGATATCTCTATATCTAAAATCTCGATAAACATATCTGTAGCTAAAAATCTATTGCTTTTTAGGCTAAGCGCCCATGGACAGTTTTTCTTAGTTACCTTTAAACTATAAAATAAAACCATTTTCGATCAGTTTAAGGTTTGTGCGGGGTCCTTTGGGCGTGTGACTAGAACATAATGCGGTTATTATTTGAGGTTATGATTATACATTTCTTGAGAGCAGCGAAAACTATATTTCTTGCATGGCCCAAAAACATTTTCTGCAATGTGAGTGTAAGATAATACTAATTATTAATTAATTATTAAGGTAGTACCAAGGCAATTTTAAATAAAAGGCTTGATTTTTTTTTACATGAAGTTGGACTTAGTCTAAACCAATTTTGAAAATTTTAGGGGGGTTGCCCGATTATTTAAATGAATAAATGACTTCAAAAGTAGGCATATTTAACATTGGCTTTATGGTAAAACGGTAGATAGATGATATGTTTTCATTGATTTCTCCAAAACTAGTCGGTGGAAATAAAAAAAAAACTATTTAAATTAAAGTTAAAACCTTAATAAATTATTGAAAACAAAAAAAAACCGTTGTGCCCGACTAATTAAAAAGATTAAATATCTTTTTAAATAGTCTGGCACAACGGGTTTTTTTTTTGTTTTCAATAATTTATTAAGGTTTTAACTTTAATTTAAAGTTTTTTTTTTAATTTCCACCGACTAGTTTTGGAGAAATCAATGAAAACATATCATCCATCTACCGAAATATAAAAAAAATCAAGCCTTTTATTTAAAGTTGCCTTGGTGCTCGTACTACCTTAAGCAAACAAAAAAAACTTCAATAGTACGTTGTTTTATTCGTATTTCGGTTAATAAACTAAAAAAAATTCGCGAAAACGTCGAGTGTCGTAGCGCAGAGCTTATTATGAGTACATTTTATTGCCGTGAAATGTCAGTTTGTATGACGTGCAGAAAATTTAATTTACTTAGCTTAAAAAAATGCGAAGATAATGATGGGCAGGGAACTTCAAACATCTCTATACACTTAGTTTTATTTTAGAAGTCCTATTAAAAATGGGGGAAGCGAGATTTACTGTACACTGAATTATTATTATCATGAAAATGAATGAATAAATCGTATGAGCACATTATGCCGCAATCTATTAATGTAAAAAAAATGATGCATTGTGTGTTTTTATAAGTACACAATTGCATTATAAAACTTTGAAAATAATGTGTATTGTTTTATACACATGCTTTTCAAAGTTGTATTTTATTAAACAATTATTTGCTAAGTATTAAAATAATGGACGCTCGGCATATCTTATTCAAGATCTTCAAAAACTAGCTATTCGTAATAAGAATGTTAAAAATAAATTGTTAACTTTTTAAGAAGATGCATATTGAGTCAAAAATGTGATCACTAATATTTAGCAAATACATTTTTATTAAAACCCAACCGTGAAAAGCATATTTATTTTAAAAAGAATATTGAGAAATGTTACGATGAAGGAAGGTTTTTGGTTGAGGATCATAAATAAATAAGCTTTACCAATGTTACGCTAGTGTCCATCGTTGCGTCATATTGGTAAAGCTTATTTATTTATGATCCTCAACCAAAAGCCTTACTTCATCGTAACATTCTATTGGATCAACATTACTTTATGCTGAAGACATTGAGAAATGTATTTTAGGAGCACCTTGTATACTTGCAATCGCGTATATAAATTGGTTAATAAAACAGAGACGATACGTTGACTATAAATAGTGTATTAAGTTTTAATTCCCAGGCCAATTGAATTAGTTATCTGAAAAGTATTTTGTTAATGGATCAGACGTTGAACCGCAGCGCCGATCCTAAATTATTCCACTGTAGACAATGTTTTAATCGCAGCCATTTCTGCACTATGAGGCCTACTGTCAGTTTGACTATGTTAACTTTCTTGCGTTCAAGCGCTGTTGTGTGCTTCGAAGTAGCCATATATATAATAATAACCTATATGAATCATTGCCTATCTACTCAATGTGCGGTGAGTGTACGCAGCAAAGCGTATCGAGAATATATCTGCGTCTCTTTCTTCGATGTAATTCCCTGATTCCTCCGATGATAGGATTGGCTGATGTACTTGCATTCAATCTGAATAAAGTATCTCTGTTTCAAAAACTTTGTCTTTTTCTATGACGTTAACATGGGCGTACCCAGCTTTTGGCCCAAAAGGGGGCAAATTAGAAACTTTTAAGCTGGGTTCTCCGTGCTTGTTTTGCTCTTCTGGATACGCGAGTGCTTACGGCATAAAAACAGACAGAAGTATATGTTTGTACCCTAATGGTTCGGTTGCGAATTTACTCCTGTGCTCGGTATAGAAAGTATATGGAAGCAGCAAATGACGTTCACCCGTGTACACAGTTACAGCACGTTATTTAGATCGGTTTTGAGCTGCATTTATTATCAGCACACTAGTGCAAATAAGCATATATATAAAACTGTCAATGGAAGCGCCATCTGTCAAATACAGCGCCACATGTTGGACGTTAAAGCAACACACGATATGCTAAATATTTTATAGCAACGGGAGCGCCATCTGTTGAACATAACAGGAACACGCGCAAATTATAAATGCGAAAGTAACTCTGTCTGTTACGCTTTCACGGCCAGACCGCTGGGTCGATTGTGATGAAATTTAATACGGAGATAGTTTGAAGCCTGGATAAGGACATAGGCTACTTCAAAATTAAATCCCTATGAAATGGGGGTTGTAATATTGTATAAAATCACACTTTCACGCTTTCAATTAGAATCTTGCTTGAATTTATTATTTTTTTAATAAATTATGTCAACTGTACACATTGATTCCATGCGGAGGTAAAAGCGAGTGTTAAAAACGTAAAAAAAATAAAATATTTGTGTAGAGTTGACTATAATCCCACCTTAACAAACTTTAACAGATGATTATAATGCTGCAATCATCATTAGGATTTATCTCATTTAAACATGATACATTTGTATGCCATTGATGGCATTCTGTTAGAGCAATAGTATTGAAGCAGGATACATAAAATTGATTTACAACCACTCAAACTGTTTTTATTTAGACGTAAAAGTGTACTGACAATATTCCACCATAGTCTACAATGTATTTCATTATATGGCTTACCCGCTCTTACGATAAACTTAGCCCGTATCTAACTGGTAATGACAACACGGCATCAACGGAAAAAAAATACTGAAGCGAAAAACATTACTTTTTGTTGTTTGTCATGCCGCCTGCTTGCATCTAATGCCTTCGTCTGACCCACCCTTGATTACTATATTGGTTGTCGAGGGATAAACAAACTCTACAATGAAGCACTCTGCAGCAGGAAACCATTGTTTATCAGAATCAGATCATCCCGATTTGGAAATCCAAATAAAGGTGACACGCACTTATGGGAAAGGCGTTTTGTTTTGAACGGAAAATCGAGTAGAAAATTTCTCTGACCTATCACCGCAACATTTTCTAATCTTCTGTATCCGACTGAGGCTGGAAGGTAAAGAGATCGTAAATCAACACCATTGGCCAGCAGTGGATTCTTGGACCTTATCTAAACTCTTTCGAAGCTGTAAGAAATAAATGAATAGTGGATTAATTCTTGAACATATTCAAGGGTGCTGGAAGATTAAAATCCATAGTTTTGTTGAAGAATTTAATCTTTGAACTTTGGATTCTCACATCGTAGTTTTTAGACGATATTCTTGAACGAATTGATAATAATTGCAGTGGCAATGCAATTGGAAAATACGACAGTAAATAATTTGGTAAGTGCAGCCGGTGTCGACATTATCGTGGGTTTTTGAATCGCATTCCCGGTTGTAAAAACTTACCGAGTTATCTATCCTTGTGCCAGTGTCAACTGTCAACGCATTGACGTGAATTTTTGTATTGTAACCAAGATGGTAAAAGAATGTCAGGCAACATTCAACGTCTTGCAGACAACAAAACTAGAATTTAGGTTAATTCTAGTTTTGTTGTCTTTTGGGTACCTGAGCATAGCGTCATTCCGGGAACTGAATCAGCGAATTCAGTAGCCAAGGAAAAATATATAGCATCAGAATCTGTATGCGGAATTGCAACAGGTAAGCATGCGGTGGCTAGTTGGGTCATGGAGCATCACATTTTGTACGGAACTATTCCAGCGCAAACAGTCAAATGCGTTTACTTATTGAAGAACCTTTAAGAAAAAACTACAGAAGCATTGAAGCTCAATAGGATCAACTTAAGAAAGATAGTTGGGATGTCATATTATTATCAAGTACCTGCACCCGTTGGACATTTCCAACGACGCAGTAGAGAAAGCCGTTGTTCACATACTTTGAAGTGCGAGGCTGTTGCACAGACAAGGTTTAAGGGCTTTGGGTCAATTTCAGTGCTACCAAAGAAATTTAAAGACCAAGATACTGGATTATACGAATAGACTGAGCATCCTCAAGAGCTGGTGGAGTATTAAGGAGCATAACAGACCTTACTGGTCGCAATGGCCCCTACTTGTTAGTTCTAGCTCTAAGATTATAATATAACAAACACCCAAATCAATGCTGCGTCACTGATTGTTTCATCCTTGTACCGGTGTCGGTGATCTCGCGCGTCACAGATGTTGATTGTTGGATCGTATCCAGAGCCATCTAAGGCACATAAAAAGTGGAGGACTGTAATCACGATAGCGGATCAAAAGAACTTCACTTGTGTTGTATTATACGGGTTGTGTTGTTGTTGAACGTACGTACCTACAGTACTTACACATCTACACGTATGTTGTACACATATCGGTAACTGAGATAGAAAGAAACAAACGGTGTTAAGTCTGTCCCATTCTGGCGTGGCTTAGTTTTAGCTATCTGGCTTGTGTGATACTTGCTACATTGTTGTCCGCCGTTGAAGTTTCTCCACTCTCAATGCCAGTATAACTCTCCGTGCGGGCTATTTAGTTTTGCAATGTGACTCATTCGAGAAGACAGAGGCAAGGCAACACAAAGCAGGCGTTGTTTTCGTAAACAACCTAAATGAAATGCAATATAGCCGCACACAGCAATGACGCCAACTCCCAGAAATATTATTATACAGTGAAAATAATGCTACAATATCATAGGAGCAAACAGTTTAGTATGTATGCCTTTATGGTTCGTGTGACTGATAAAACTCGCTGACTCTCGTTTTTCCATAATTTTTCAACTCGTACTTACTATTATGCATGACATTCTAGATACATAAGCTACTATTAATAACTTTAATAAGGTGCTATCATGATAAAAATTTAAATTTTCAAAGAATAAACTAGATTAACAAATGCTTCTGGTAAAAAGAGCTTTGTTTGATTTGTTCATGATTCTATACGCTTCTAAAGTCACGTTTCAACATTTATTTTATAGACACGTGAGTGAATAGCGAATACCGTAAACGATTTATTCAATTAGGCCACCTGTCGGCTACAAAAGTAAGTGCAAACGCGAGAACATAGCGCCGTATGTATTTGTGTTGGTTGGAAAGACGTGGGACGCGACGTGGCTGGGGGCAATGATGACGGTCAAAGTTGAGGAGCACATATACACATTGCTCTGGCACCATCACCTCCGCCACCCACACCGCAGCTGCTTCGTTCGACGGTGCCAACTTAAAGGAGCAGAAACCACCCATATACATATCTGCACCGCCGTTCCTCTCACTTCGCGTTTCAACTGTGTGCGAGAGCCTTAATACTTGCACACAACTCCATACCGTTGTGGATCTCATGTTCTGTAAATTTTCACCTAAAATATTTTATCTGCGAATAACTGTTAGATCATAGTGTAAGCTATTTATGGTGATCTAAAGATTGTTTTGGCGGTTATCATTAATTAAAAACTGTCCCAGTCCTACTGCTAGAGTGACTCATGAAAGCAGTAGGTCGCAGAAAGACGTAAACCTCTATTTTCAGCTATACGAGCCTTCTTGATTTATCTGTCAACATTTTTACCATTCCAACACCCTAAGTAGGGAATGGTACTAACCTATAAGCGTGGATATCTACATGTTTGTTCTTGTGAATTTATTTATGTGTCGCTTATTAACCTTTTGTGAAGTGTATAGTTGTAAAACATTAATGTTAGTGGAAGTTTTGTACGCAATTGTGTTAGGATAAAACGAGTATTTTGTGAAACTTTTTTTGACGTTTACACTAACTCCATCGGTTGGATTTTTGGGTGAACGTCAAAATATTCAACAAAAAGAGCAAGGTGTATTTATTCTTTAACTAACTTAATTACTACCTGATAATTTGCTTCGTGAATTGAAAGTAAATTTTATTCTAACGAATAAATTTGCTCCAAGATTAGTAACTTCTATCTTTAATAGTGTTCGGTGAATATGGGCATTAGTGAAATAAAACTTTTTAATCATACGTTGGTGGAAATATGTTTACTGTGAGTTTTTAAATCGTTTCGGTCGTAGCTTTCTGAGAAATACTCGATAGCTCCTTGCCCTACTCTACCTAAGAGCTTTTATGTATGTGTGTGTGTATATGTGTATATATAAACTCTGAGGAAAGTTGTGGGAACAGTTTCACAGTGTGCCCTAGTAGTCCTAGAAGTGCGAGAGACGTGTGGTCAGAGTTGAATTTGTGTTTTCATCTTCTCCTTCTTCCGTTTCTTTAGTTTTGCTTAAAATGGTGGTCGCAAACTTTTACTTATCTACAAATGGTTGATAAAGTACAAAATAACTGTCAAAATTAGTTTTCTTAAAAGCTTCTCACGTTTGTATTTGTTTTGTTGATTGCCAACTTAAAGTTAAACTTCCAGTTTTAACAGCTTTCATGTTCTACTTGTAGAGCGATAGGTATTTGTTAGTTGAGAAATAACGAAGAGCCGAAATAACGTTTTTTTTTCTCCTCTTGTTACTGTTAGTGACTATGGATTTTGTGATATTGCTTTTAATCATAATTATTGTACACACTCGTATCACTTTAAGGGGTTACGCCACCTTGAGATTTTCAAAAAATCTTTTTTTTTCATGTGTAGATGAATTGTTTATTACCTTTGCGAATATTTTAAGCATTTAACTATTCCAAAATTCAAACTATTACCGAAGTTATAGCAATAACGAGTTCATATTAGCATAGAGCATTCAATCAGTTAGTATTTTCTTTTGCGTTTTGTCTCGAAACTACATTTTTTAAAACGGTGTATACACGGTGTATATGTTGCAGTCAAAACTCTTAACCAGTCAAAAGTACTATTGACTAGCAAAATTAGTCAAAAGTACTTTTGACTGAACAGGTTGGTCAAAAGTACTTTTGACTGACGCCCTTCGTCAAAAGTAGTTTTAACTGCAATAAAGCATCAGTCAAAAGCACTATTAACTCGTTAGATGTGAATACAAAAGATATTTATTAAATGTACTGTAATGGTGTTTTGTTTTCATCAAATTTCGCGTCTTCCACATCCATTGCAAACTTTTCAAAATTTTCTTTTTGACGTGATAACGTCTTATAAATTAATGAACCACCAATCTTATAAATTGATAAAACACCGACTGCATGCACGAAAAAATGTAACGTAACGTTCCTAACGTTCGTAACGCGTAACGTTCCGCCTGACCCTGTGCGTGCTTTTTGCTAATTTCTCGCTCAATTTAAATCAGATCGGTTTGAAACCAGTCTTAAACGAAAGAGGAGAACATTTTACATAGATTTCGTATAACAGAATTTGCCTAAACAGTTTTTTTATACAAAGGGTATAGCCGGATAGATATGGCGAGTTGGCCCCCAAATGGCAACCTATATCGAAACTTATGTTTTAATATCTACTTGATGTACGAACTCTTTTTATATATGTGTTACCCCCGCACTCCCCTTTGACCTTGAGTTATAGAGCAAAAACCAGCCTACCTACGACTATCGTTCAAAGACACATATCTCGAAAACTAATTGAGCTAAAGAGGTAAAACCAACGCGAGCATTTAGGTAACCTTTAAGAGCACATTTTATATTTTTTTTGGATTTTTACGAATAATTACACACAAAATTAAAACATAAATAAAAATATAATTTTCAATTTTTCAGTGTTCTCTGTGACTTACAATCACTGAAATAATATATATTGTGGCACTTGATATGCACTACTACACATACAAATTGCATTAGAAAAAAGTTGGTGCAACACTTCGAAAAAAAATTTTTTTGACGCGCATCACATCATATAAGGATACAAACTTGACATAGTACACACATATATAAATATTTTATTAATTAAAATTATTGTTAGAATGGATTGAATGAAAATATAAACAATTTTCAGGAAAATATTGATTTCTTACGGCGCGGTGCCGGGAATTATACGAGCGACAGCGAGTTCGTACTTAGGGGAACATCGGCGCATGCGTAAAAGAATATATCTTTTATAATGATGTTTTATATAATAATAATATAGTTTTTAAAACGGTTTTTACTCCATCTATTTTTACTAACTTTTGTAAATTTTTTGGGGAAAATCGGCGCATGCGCAAAAGAGATACATGCCATAGTTGTTTTTTATATAATAATAGTGTACTTTTTATAGTGTTTTATTATTCTACTTAATAAAATTTACCTAAATTTGAAGCGAAAGATGCAATATCATAGATTCGAATTATTATAATTATTATATAAATTTAGGTTATGTATTACGGAATACGTTATCACGTAAAACTATCGTCCGTAAACCGACTTTACAGACAACCAATTTTTTTTTTTCATCACAACGAATTTACTATCTTTCATATCTTCTATCGCTAAAATTCTTTGCAAAAAGCGTTCTTTCTTTTCGTAGTCACTCATTTTTGTTCTAATATCAACACGTTCTCCACTAATAATGGGTAATATAAAAGTTTATATGTGCGTTTGTCGTTATTTTTATCGACCACCTTAACTTTTTAAGAGTTTTGACTGCTACAACCAGTCAAAACCACTTTTGACGGAATCACTTAGTCAAAAGTACTTTTAACCAGCTCCATTAGGCAAAAGTACTTTTAACTGTTATTTTAGTCAAAAGTATTATTGACTAAAGCATACGGTCAAAAGTACTTTTGACTGGTTAAGAGTTTTGACTGCGACATATATATCTCAAGATCTACCCAAATCGATTTGGTTAAAATTTACAACACTTATTTTTTATAATATTATCTACAATGTAGGATTTTTTTGATTGGGTACCATGTTCAAAAATTATAAATATTTCAATCTCAAAATTTCGATGCAAATACGAGTTTTTTTAAACAGCTGTCGTTTCTACAAAAAAAATTGAAAATTTTTATCCTACGTCGCATTGCAGTATCCTTTTTAATAAGGAAACATTTTTTTTAAGTTTCTGACAATTCCTAACAGAGAAATCGTGTACACCACCAGCAAAGATTCTCAAAACAGGGTCCTACTGATTGGCTCATTTTTTTATTTTTTCTAATTGTCAGTATTGCAAATTGTTCATAAAACCACTATATATATATGGGAAAAATAAGGATCACTTTATCAGAATTACATGATTATGATACACGGCATAAAAATTCCCTTACGTTGCCGCTACATAAACTAGCCACTATTCAAAAAAGTTTCACTTATGTGTCTCTCAAACTGTACAATAAATTGCCTAACGATATCAAAATGCTGAAACTGGAAACTTTTAAAAAATCACTAAGGAGCCTTCTAACCAAAAACTGTTTTTACACTGTAGATGAATTTTTTAATTATGAATTTTAATGTGTAAATTTGACGTCATAAATGTATGTATTGTACTATCTTATTGTGTAAATATATCTATATACTCAACGGCTGCGCCAAAAAAAAATTCTTTTTATGCCTAATTTTCCGAGGGCCAAGGTGGGCTAACCCTTTAATTTACGAAATTTTAATCTGTTAGACAGTTAATAAAACTGTTAGTCTATAATTTATGATAGGTAGGTACATCATTAGTAGCCCATATATAAATAAAATAGTTTATCAGTGAAAATACTACACATAATAATTATATCAACACGTATATAAAATTTTATGTGTTCCGTAATTACACAAATTGTATCAGAAAATAAAAACGACCAATCATGAACATATTTCTTGTCTCGAGGGCATCGTATGTCACTCTCTGTAATATCCTGGTAATTGTTTCCAATTAACAAAATGCCAAATCAAGCTTTCGGTGATAAGGAGGGTCTGTATATATTTTTTTATAAAACAACCAATAAAAACTTTATAAAAAATGAAAAAATAGTGAGATTTTTCCGACGGTATGCCATTTCCTCACAATTTCTATTTTTTAGTTTCCAGGGGACTTTTTAACTTCCCGCTATAAAAATAAAAAAAAACTTTTTTTTCAAAAATTTGGTTTCACCCCGATTTTCGAAAATCGAGTTTTCGCCAGATCTCGACGTTTTGGGGTCCTAGGAAGCTATTGAAACTATTTTGGCGATGATGTCCGTAGGGCTGTATGTGTGTGCGTGTGTGTGTATGTGTGTATGTATGTAAACCTTTTATATCTTTTGAACGGAGTGTCCGATTGAAACGCGGTTTGCGACATCTGACGTGATCTTGGTGAACTTAGACTTCCTGAAAATTTGAAATATTTCGGCCCAAAAAATTTTGAGAAATCTTAAAAAAACAAGTTTCAAAAATTTTTTTAAATTTGTTTTTTGTAAAATATATTCTAAACTACTGAACCGATTAATTCCAAAATCTAATCAGCTCTTCTCCTAAGAAACTGCGTAGATTTCCGCAAACCGCATCAAAATCGGTTCATTTGTTCACGAGATACCGTGAACGAAAAAATCGTAAAAAAGAGTTTTTTTTAAATGACTTAAAATTTTTATGAGATCGACTTTTTTGTAATAAATTACTTTCTTAGGCTAAAAAAACTGCGTCGATCGCCACAAACCAGATCAAAATTGGTTCATTTGTTCATGAGGTAATGTGAACTAAAAGTTAGGAAAAAAGTAATTTTTTAAAATTACTCGTAAAATTCTTATCAAATCGTTTATTTTTTAATAATTTACTTTCTTAAATTAAAAAACCTGCGTCGATCGCCGCAAACCACATCAAAATCGGCTCATTAGTTCACGAGATATCGTGAACGAAAAATTTGTAAAAAAGTGTGTTTTTTAAATTACTCGTAAAGTTCCTATGAGATCGATTTTTCTGTAATAAATTTTTTTAGGTTAAAAAATTGCGTTGACTGCCGCAAATCGCATCAAAATCGGTTCATTTGTTCATGAGATACCGTGAACGGAAATTTCGTAACAAAGTGTTTTTTTTGAGCTCGAAGAGCTAAAAAATAAACTTCTTGCTATATTTTAAATTTTTTTGAACGTTTTGAACTCGAAAATAGCGGGAAGTTACAGGGATGGCCTGCAGGGTCAAACTTCTTTTCAAATTTTTTTAATTGTAATCTTCAGAAAACACCATTTTAATAACTAGTATTAAAAATATTTTGAAATATTCTTTCTATTTTTTAGTTTCCAGGGGACTTTTTTTAATTGTAATCTTCAGAAAACACCATTTTAATAACTAGTATAAAAAATATTTTGAAATATTCTGGACTGTCAAAATGTTATATATTAATTTTTCAACTTATCTGAAACCGAAAAAAGATATTGTGGCCAAGTCAACAGTTTGCGGCTATAATAAATAACAGAAGGAAATATATCTTTTAAAACAATGAGAAGAAAAAGCAGTTCTTCAGCTGTCAGCAAAACAGATACATAAATAAACCAGTAAAAGAAATATCATAGTCACAAAATATATTCTTTGGTATAATAATAGGTTATGGAATGCCAAATAAATTTTCGGCCGTTACTTTCGACTTAAAATTTATAGAAAAAAAAAAACGTTAATGCACTCCGCAACAACTTTATTTATATACAGAATGTTTTGTAGTTCGAAGAATAGCAAGGAACACACACACACCGAGAGAGAGATGATCACCCACTACACATAACTGCTGTCTGTTCATCATCCAAACACATGTCGCCACAAGTGAAATGTCATTAGCTCTGTTCCAGCCTCTCTGAAAACGGTAACAGACCCGTGACAGTCATGCGGAATAACTAAAACGTGTTCCAAAACCGATACCAACAGTTTCGTTTTAGCTATTGACGATGACTGTCATGGTATTGTTACCGTTCGCAGAGTGGTTGGAACAGAGCTTTTATCGGACAAAATTTTAGATTAGAAGCTTGTTTTGGACTTCTGAGCCGAAATGAGGTATTTTTATTAAACGATTTTTGTTTCAATGCGACCAATTTATTTCCCGTTATCCGATGGAATTGAAATTTTGCAGACATATTATGTAGTTCCGATGACAACACTATATTATGGTAACTGGTTTATCGTCCCGGCTTCGTCCAGGTGCAAATCAAATTTTTGAATTTTCATCCACCGATTTAACAGTAAGACTATGGGAAGTCTGCGTTTTTTGTTACTATATAAAACCCAAATATAATTTTTTTGATTGCAACACTTATTCACTATAAATACGTGATCCCGTAGCATTTCAGTGGATCAGATAAATGTAATAAAATCTAATTAAGCAAATAGAGCAAACTAAAAACTTAAAAATAAAATTGGTGAAAAAAAAACTTTTTGAGTTATTAAACAGCTGGAAAATAATAAGTTATGTGTTAGTAATCTGGGGCTTTAATAAAGGTCGCTGCACAAGAGGCTGGAAACACTGCTTGTACTTCTGATGGCCGGCAGGCTGGCTACGAGGTTGGCTAGCCTGCTATAGCTCACAAGGTAAATTTTAAAATTAGAAAAGATGTTTTTTTTTCTTGCTAGGTCCTCGGCTTGTTTTGAGCAAGAACCATTTAGGAAATAGTATCTTGTCACGTGGGCGACGTGAACAAATGGCCACAAACCAACATGTCGTCATTCTGATCAGAGTCAGACAAAAAAACACCAGATCTATCCACAAGACAAGCTTGAAAAGACGTCTCGTGTGAAGCTAGTACATAAAAACATATAAGAAAACCAGCGCTAGAAAACTAGTATTCAAATCTAGGAAGGAATCTAGCGGCAAATCCAGCCTTGTGCGAAGCAGCCTTAAGACTAAAATAAAATCGTGGGCGCATTTTTTAGTAATATTAAGATCGAAGAAGACAATCGAAAGCCAGACATGATTTTCGATCTGAACCAAAAGAGAATTTTCTAATAAATGTGCCCCACGATTTTATTTTAGTCTTATTAGAGCCTCAGATTGGTGACCCATAATTATATTCCAGCTTTTAGTACACCTTCAACTGTAAAAACTTCTTTTGACGTGATAACGTCTTATAAATTGATGAATCACCAATCTTATAAATTGATAAAACACCGGCTGCATGCACGAAAAAGTGTAACGTTCCTAACGCGTAACGTTCCTAACGTTCGTAACGCGTAACGTTCCGCCTGACCCTGTGCGTGCTTTTCTCGAAAACGGCCCTAACGATTTGGATGAAATTTACTGAAAAGGGATTTTGGGGGGCAAAAAATCGTTTTAGCTAGGTCTCATCTCTCGAAAAAATCGTTTTCTTACAAATTTTATCATTATAAAAATCAATTTTTTGACGTATGAAAATACTTAAATATTGTAAGTAGGTTTTGGAATTTTATATTATAAACAGTGAAACAATTGTTTTATAAATATTTTGACAGCTAATCTTTGAGACTTAAAATAAAAAATACGAAAGAAAGAAAGTTAAAAAAAACAATTATATTATATGGTGAGTAATTTAAATAAATAAAATTAACCTAAATTTGAAGCGAAAGATGCAATATCATAGATTCGAATTATTATAATTATTATATGTAGAATTTAGGTTATGTATTACGGAATACGTTATCACGTAAAACTATTGTCCGTAAACCGACTTTACAGACAACCAATTTTTTGCCAATGTTCTCTGTAAGTAACGTCTCATAATAATATGTTCATCACATATTCTATTTAAACCAGCCTGAAATTACATGTCTGGTTGATGTTTAATCTGATCGGGGGATCGAGAAGGTGTTAGTTTAAAAGCTTCTTTAAGCGACGTCTTAAGCACGCGTGTTTTATTCTGACCGCAATTAAAGAGTCAGTCACGTTCACATCTCCATTATACTACAGATTTATAATTACTTGCGCAAAGTAGCGCATCCGGTATAGAAGCGGAAGCAGCAGAGTATGCGCGAAGAGTCGCGGCGTTTATCGTAAATCTGGCTCCATTCGTGGCCCGTCGTAAATCGGTGAACTGTCGTAATTTCCTTATCAGATTTTCATTATTCCCATTTCAGAGGCTTCAATCTGCTGTTCAGAATCTACAACTCAACTTTCACTATAACTGTAAGGTTTTGTGCTCATGGTTTTGATGAAATTTCAAAACTTTTTCGTTTAGAATGAAGTGTTTTCAACAGCTCTTTTTTATTTAAAATAAGTTCCCAGCAGAGTTTTCAAACCTAAAATTAAAACGAAATATATTTTTTCAACTCTTACCAAAGGGCGGAACTCAATATTGTTTTTAATATTGCCTGCGTCTCTCAGGCTCTCATAGCCTTCTAGTTTCCAAAATATAAGTGCTGCAATATGGAAATGGACATTATAGGCTGTGTGCACGAAGCCTATTAGCGCCGCTAGTGAGTAATAGAGAATTATTGAACTAACTTTTTATGGAAATCGGGACATGTTTCTATGGTGATAAGTCAAAAACTTTAGTTGGCCATGATGTGTCAAAAAAAAAATGTAATAAGGAAAACAGATGTTAATTTGTTTACACTGACAGCGGAACGTCAAATTAGGGCGCCAATGGTCTTTATTTTACTTAAATCGCCATCAGCGCAACAACCTGGAACACAACAAGCATTTCCAGATCGCTTAGTTTTCTTATATGTTTTCTTTGTAATTAAAAAACTTTATAAAATTATAACTACTTTCACTTTTAATAAACATTGACATACGGAAAATTGGAGATCGAAGTTTCCCCTAGTGCTCACCACAAACGCTCGCATCGAAAAATTTGTAACTCCGCCTCCGTGCACATAGCCCATAGGTGTGTTTGGTATATTAGTGTAGTGTAGATTGCAGATAACTCATGGAAATTTACACTGAAAACTGAACGTTAAGTATAATAATGATTTATAATAATCCATGGTCACACTTCTATATAACAAATACAATAGTGTCAAAAGTGTCAACATTTTTTAAGCCTAATATACTATACTTAATATATTATAATTATTTTAATTATTTAATATAGGTATTATAGTTAAAGCAATGGTGCGTATTTCAATCGGTGGAAAGCAACCGGATGACTCTTGGTATTTGAGTTCCTGAAGCAATTTGGAAACTTTTTTGTTCAGTACCTCATAACCCCAAAATGGAAGGAATCGGAGAAAAGGGGGGGGGGGGGTCAAAACGTAAAAAAAAATTGTTTAGAAACCAAATGGAAAGGCGGTAGCATTAAAGTACGTGTACTCACTATTGTTTAAAAAAATTGTCATCCGAAACGTGCGGACGGTTTGCGCGAACCGATTTTTTGAAAATCGGAAAAAAAAAATTGTGTCGCAACCGGTTGCGATTTTGAGGAAAATTCTTGTTTTTGTTCAGAGATGCTGTAAAAAAATTGTCATCCGTTTCTGCTGGACGGATTTTGAGGAATTAAAGGTTTGAGTGGCTAAAATTCTCGATTTTTCACTAGCTTTTTTCAAACATCATAAAAAAATTGCTAAAATTGTTAAAAACGGATGACGTTTCTTATACATGTTCTCAGAGGGTCCAACTATAATATGTATCAATGTCATCCGTTTTTATAACATTTAACCCCATTTTTCAACCCCTTATTTTTGTGCGATATTAATCAGAATATTAAGGTTAGACTCGTTTATGATGGCATACAGATAACGTACACAACCTCTTTAGGGGTTGAAAAATGAGGTTAAATGTTATAAAAACGGATGACATTGATACATATTATAGTTGGACCCTCTGAGAACATGTATAAGAAACGTCATCCGTTTTTAACAATTTTAGCAATTTTTTTATGATGTTTGAAAAAAGCTAGCGAAAAATCGAGAATTTTAGCCACTCAAACCTTTAATTCCTCAAAATCCGTCCAGCAGAAACGGATGACAATTTTTTTACAGCATCTCTGAACAAAAACAAGAATTTTCCTCAAAATCGCAACCGGTTGCGACACAATTTTTTTTTTCCGATTTTCAAAAAATCGGTTCGCGCAAACCGTCCGCACGTTTCGGATGACAATTTTTTTAAACAATAGTGAGTACACGTACATTAATGCTACCGCCTTTCCATTTGGTTTCTAAACAATTTTTTTTTACGTTTTGACCCCCCCCCCCCTTTTCTCCGATTCCTTCCATTTTGGGGTTATGAGGTACTGAACAAAAAAGTTTCCAAATTGCTTCAGGAACTCAAATACCAAGAGTCATCCGGTTGCTTTCCACCGATTGAAATACGCACCATTGCCTTAACTATTATATTATATTTAGTTATAAAAAACTACTGTTCTTTGTTCTGAAGTAAGTGATATAAAAAAAAAAATTATTATGTGATAATTCAGGGTTAACTCTCTAATTTATTATATTATACCAAATGTCAGTATTTTTGGAGTTTGAATGGTCCCGTCTGATTTTTTTTATAATCTTGTAAATTAGAAAAATATATTTTGGTCTCTCCTATAAAATAGCTACATGTATACCGGTATGTAACGTGACTTATTATAGACTAGGGCGGTAAAGTGAAACAAAACTGATCGCGTTATACTAAATCACTCTGACAGTTGTTTTTTTCTTTTTTAAATCTATACTAATATATAAAGCTGAAGAGTTTATTTAACACAGTTTTTTGTACAATTTTCACTTCTAAACATATTTATCATTGAGCTTGAAAAAAGATCTTTTTCAATGTAGACTAATCATTTGTTATTATGTGAGTATACAGTCTAATTTTCTACATGAATTAAATACGACATAAGGTTGCTCCTGCACGTATATAAACTGTAAATGTATGATCACAGTCTAAGGTCATTGTCAAATCAAATTTCTTGACAATGCTTTGTGCAACTCATCATAAGTATATAATATAGATTATAGATACAATCTGCTAGCATATAGGTAGTGAGTGTGGTAAATACAATACGCGCCACGAATCTAAAAGGCTCGGAAGTTAGATGCGAATACGGGCTTGCGCTTGTGCAGTCTGTTGAAAAACTACAAACTCGCAACTCAACAAAACTAAAATAACAATAACAACTTGACAATAGCGTAGTCGACTGTACTTTAAAGTTTAAAGCAGGAAACCGACAAGTCACAAAGGCAACGAGCGATCACGGCCAATCACCGACGAGCGCACGTTCAGTGCAGGTAGGTGGGAGTTGGTGGGAGTCTCAACGGCTCTAAAATGTGCCTTTGCAAAGCTGTTTGTGACTAACTTCCGAACCTTTTAGATCCGTGGCGCGTATTATAGATCATTGATTGGGTATTTTCAGTGCCCTCTGAGTTTGAGTAAACCAGACGGTCCGACCCTGAAAACATAAAATACACGAGCTGGTCTTGGTTCATATGTGACGTAAGATCAGTTTCGAATTTCCTATATAATCATTACATTAGCTGTCTGCACTGGTGTCGAGTTGTGTTCTGTGATCATCAGATATATAATTAGAGTGGCACAGACACGCAGCCGTACAGACGACACCCAGGCCAGTTCAATGCAACCTGCAAGGCGGCAGTAAAGACGTCTATATCGTGATGCAACCATAACAACACAGCACTCCAGGTTAAGCTAGGTCTACGCTTCAGTCGCTTTCCTTTATAGAGATAGACATAAATCTCAATTTATCTCATCACACCTTGGAACATTCCTTTAACAGTTTAACATCTGTGAAGTGGGTACCAACCGACATTTTTATCGCTCGACGTGTGTTACTGTCAATATTACAAATAACTACCTAAAGTAATGTGAACGGTTGCAGGGCCCCCATACGACACAAACTAATTTAAAACAACATAATGTAACGAAAGTAACAAAACTGTTCTTTGTTGGTGCTAAAAACATTTATTTACAAAAATAAATGTTAACAAAACAAACTAAAATATACTTCTCTACAACAATGCAAAAATGAAATAACGGAAAAACATGAATTCTAAGCAATAATAACAACACTATGTACAAAGTATATTTATATCACAGGAACACACCAAGTTTATATAGAACGCTTATTTATTATCTATTTACATACTTCTCTATTTATCTCATAGAAGCCTCTATATTTATGTAACGTCTATTTATGTCGTTAGTGCGCTGGTCATTATTAATTAACTGATTTAACTGACTGACTGACCAGTGTTGACACTTTGAGAATTGATTTTCCCCTAACCCTAAAATGAAAAGACCCCTAAAAATATAGTTTTCAAAATATTTTCCTCTAAATTTTTAAAATTGAATGTTTGTTATAAATAATAATAAATTATTTTTAAAATATATATTAAATAAGTAAAAATTAAATTACATTAAAATAGAAACAATTTTTAAAAGAATAAAGTGAAAATTTATTTTATTTTTATTGCTTAAATGCAATATACATATAAATATTAAATATCAAATAAACAAGATATAATTGTATTGGAGAGCTTGTGCAGTATTTTTAAATGGGTATTTTTTAATATTTCAATTAGAGCCATCTAAAAATATTTTCCCTACAAAAATATGTACCTTAAAAATTTCCCTGAATAGAAAAATTCCCCTAAATTTAGGGAAATATTTCCTAAGATAGAAACACTGTGACTGACTGACTGTTTGTTGCTGCTCCGTTTATATAGGTTGCTCAGTCACATTCTCGAATATTCTCAAAACGTCGGCATTCTTTTACACGGTTCCGACAACAATGTGCGTATTGTTATCACCTCCAGTAGCGTCTAGTTACAATAAGAATGATACTGATAATAAATTCCACCTAAAGGTTTCGCTTACCATTCATCTCGTAAAATTTTCGAGAATTAAGATTGATTTGTTGCACTTGAGACTATAAAAGGAAAGAACCTACTACTCTGCGCTGCGACACAACATTACGTAACGTAATGTGACACTGATAACGATTAGATGAGTAATTAACTAACTGAATGTCCCAGTGAGACAGATATCCGTCACTACCAATTTGGTTTGATAGACACGGGACGCGCGCGCGCGATTCAAGTAACAAAACAGCCACGATAGATATATAATTCTCTTCCACGCTCTGCGAGATAGAGTCGTACCAAAGACTAATCTATACTAATATATAAAGCTGAAGAGTTTGTTTGTTTGTTTGTTTGAACGCGCTAATCTCAGGAACTACTGATTCAAATTGAAAAAAAAAAATTTTTTTGTTGGATAGCCCATTTATCGAGGAAGGCTATAGGCAATTGTTACGCGACGACCATTAGGAGCGGATCTTTAATGAAAAATGTTGCAAAATGTATCTCAAAAATAAGCTTCTATTCATGAGAAATTCACTAACTAGATATACTCATATTAGCATTGTGAGAACACAACCTCAGGTGGCTCAATCGGTAGAGCATGCGACTGTCAATATCAGGGTCGTGGGTTCAAGCCCCTCGTTGGGTGAATACATTTTTATTTTCTACATTGCTTTCTTCTAAGGCTTACATTTAAAATATTTTAATTTTATTTAATTAATTAAACAAAAAATATTAGTTAAAAAAAGTATAAATACTGATTTTTATCGACAAAAACTTTTGAACGGTAACTCCCATCATCATGAAATTTGGACACACCATTCATCTCGGTAAACTAAGATGAATGTGTGTACTCATGTTCCTCCCTTCCCCATTCGTTCTTTTACACCAGAGTGAAACCGGGCGGGACCGCTAGTTCAATATAAAAGCACTTAATTGCATCTAACAAGCAAAAATATCATTGGGACACTTTTTCAGTGAAAGTTACCCTGTTAGTACAGAAATGCCCAATTAAGTACTTAAAAATATATGTTCTGAAAGTAGCTAATATTTGAAATAACCGTAGTGTAGAGCGTGTTGTTGGTTCAGACTCTTTGTAGAACGATCACTTAAAATTTACTTACATTTTTAACAAAACAACGCCATTTTATTAACTGGTTGACCGCTCTATAGAGGGGCTGTATTTACAATTTGGCTGCGACATATACACATAACGATCACATTACATAAAGATACATAATATGTAGCCACTGATAGTAGGGTTGTGTTGCGGAGGGTGGTGCGGTTTTGTGATGGGATGGCGCGATGACCGCAGGGTTCAGTTTTGTCTCCTAGATCAAAGCAGGATCCAGCCAACAACAGTCAGGCCGACAGAACTGAGTCTATATATTTTGTTGGGGTTCGTACTGTTTGTTCTTCCCTCGCTAAAGGGCACTTATCGGCTATCATGTAGGTATCTGTGTACGTGTCTCTCTTTCTAATTATCTCTCTCTCTTTCTGTCTATTGCTTTCGCTGTACGTGTGCGTGAATGGCTTAGCGATCACCTCCTACAACAGGTTTAGCCAAAGTCCAAGTGAAATGTGAGAAAATCATAATATTATTAAAAGAAATGAAATTTTCGTGTATAGGTAACGTTTTAAATACGATGCGCAGTCTGATCTAACCGTGGCGACTATTCCAAGAAGCACGAAATCATATGGGACAGAATCTGCCCACAGAATCGTACGTTTTCTTTTTTTATCACTCGCGTCGCTAGTGTCCTTATTGTACTGACGTGAATTTAATTTATAACTAATTTCCGGTTGTCGTTATAATTTTTCTATGAACATTTTCATTATTTGTTTATTAATTAAAGCAGGCATTCATTTAATTTTCGAAAAATTCTCAGTGTTTTTGATACATACTCTTTCATCGTTACGATCACGAAGTCTGTAACCAGGAGAACTAGCTTGCTGTGTTTCGAGACAGACCGTTTTCTGGCGCATACGAGATGGCGCTGTTATCACTACCTGGGAAGACTTCGATTTTTTCCACCTGTTTTCAACATAGTTACCAAAGTTGTTTAACTTCACAGAAACTACACCCATGTAAGCACTGAACGTGTGTGCGTTACCCAGTAGCTGACGCCATATTGGTTCATGCGATCTGTCGCTCGAGCTGGGTCTCCTGTTTACAAACTTCGTGATTACGATAAATACAAAGATATTTAGTGATCTCTTATTTAGGAAGCTTTTTATATACATGGAGTTTGCATTCCTTGTGTAGCCACCATGGATCAAACCATGAGGAAGTCCGCCAATGCTGGTAAAAACAAGCCGTACAACATTAAGCCATGGTGAATGAGAGGGAAAGCGAGTACTCCTTACGCAAGAAGTCGTAGGTTCGAATTCGACGCCATATTTTTTTTTTTTACAATTATTCCTTATTACACCTATATTTATTTATATATTTTTGAAGAAAAACTTCTTTAGGCACGCTTGATTTGAGGAGTAAGCTAGTAAATGCCTGACGAAATCGTTTACGGAAGTGCATCATCGCAACGGTGCGTGATCGTTCGAGGCGAACGGAGTTGAGAGGGAGATATAAGTCAGTGAGTAGTAATGTAGGTTAGTTAATAAATCCTTTTAAATGTTTATAAATTATGCTAATAAATATATATACATATTTTGCATATTAATTAATCAAAAATTATATTTTTAACATTTCGTCTTTGTAGATATGTTCAATAAATAAAATTATCGACCAATTTTTCAGACAATATTGTCTGAAAAATTGGTCGATAATTTTATTTATTGAAGAGTTCTAATCAGACGTTAATCAAAGATTTGAATTTTGTAGATATGTGCTTCAGAGTAAGGTTATATTGTGTTCGATAAACTTTGAGACGAACCGACTGCATATTATTGTTCGTTTATGAATACGTATTATTCTTAATAAATACTTATATTTAAAATAATTATGGCAGGAAGAAGTTTTACTTTAGTCGTGTGGTCTAAAGCACACTCGCTTTTTTCAGTTTTATCCTTCCAACTCTACAAGTGAGGAATGGTACTAATTTATATCAAAATTCACTTTTAAAATGTTATAATATTTTAGAGGTCACCAGAGTCCAAAAACATATTTTTGAAACAAGTGTTTCGTCTGTTTTTCTGTTTGTGAGTGAGATACAGGTCAAACGCCTGATCGAATCGAAACCAAGTTTTGGTAAAATGTTTGCCATGTAAATGTGAACACAGTAACGCAATCTCTCGACGTGAAAAAGAAAAGTCAAAATGTATTTGTATTCCTGTAAATAATAATTTGAACTACCAGTTGTTCAAATATTCTTGTTCTAGCTTTGAGTACAGATTGATTAATGTTGATATTTTAAATCGTAGATCATCCTGTATATAGAAAGACTAACTACATCCTATATAATATGTGTGTTTGTTTGTGTTGTTAGCAATGATAGAAAATGTTCTCGTTCAACAAAAGAGAAATGAGATCCATCGGCATAGCTGATGCCTATATGGTGAGCATATAAACACATGGGGTATATATATAGAGACCCCACGTTCTATACTTTTGTTTGTGTGATCTCTTCTACAGCGCCGTAGCTACCTATTTACGAACTGTTTCAAAAATTATTAGCGTGTTTGCCATACACTATTGGCGTCGGTCGGATGGCGAAGCCTAGGCGTCGCGTCGGGCTAAAATTTCTCGACGGTTCATAGCCTCCTGAATCAAGGGCGTAAATATTTTATTTTTCTGGGGAAGTAATGCAAAAAAATAAATATTTTTTTTAAGTTTTATTAATATCACACAAGAATACTCACAAAGGAAGGTGCCAAGCAAAATATCAATTTCCAAACAAATTTTACAAATTTTTTTTCAAGAAGTGTTTCTAAATTTTATTTTTTTAGGCAGAAATTCGTATTATTTTCAGTTTTATTTTTTTATTATTATGATCCTGGGGGGGGGAATTACCCCCTTTATCCCCTTTGTATCTACGCCCTTGTCCTGAATCATTTATATAATAAGTGGTAACAGTGTATCCTACTAGATACAAAAAAAAAAATTGGTTGTCTGTAAAGTCGGTTTACGGACGATAGTTTTACGTGATAACGTATTCCGTAATACATAACCTAAATTTATATAATAATTATAATAATTCGAATCTATGATATTGCATCTTTCGCTTCAAATTTAGGTAAATTTTATTTATTAAATTACTCATCACCTATAAAAATAATTTTTTTTATTAACTTTCTTTCTTTCGTATTTATTTAAGTCTCAAAGATTAACTGTCATACTATTTATAAAACAATTGTTTCACTGTTTATATAAAATTCCAAAACCTACTTACAATATTTAAGTATTTTCATACGTCAAAAAATTGATTTTTATAATGATAAAATTTGTAAGAAAACGATTTTTTCGAGAGATGAGATCTAGCTAAAACGATTTTTTGCCCCCCAAAATCCCTTTTCAGTAAATTTCATCCAAATCGTTAGGGCCGTTTTCGAGAAAAGCACGCACAGGGTCAGGCGGAACGTTACGACCGTTACGAACATTACGAACGTTAGGAACGTTACTCGTTAGGAACGTTACATTTTTTCGTGCATGCAGCCGGTGTTTTATCAATTTATAAGATTGGTGATTCATCAATTTATAAGACGTTATCACGTCAAAAAGTTTATTTAGTTTTTCTACAAAGTCATATGAAATTTTCAAAAGGTTACATAAGAAAATATTCGCACACATAGTGTATTTAATTAATAACGTTTTTCTCGAATATTTTTTTATGTAACGTTATGAAAATTTTATATGAATTTACAGAGAAAAAAATAGAGATTTCGAAACTGTAAAAAAAAATATATGTGACCATTTTAAATCAAAAGCATGTAGGTGCACTTCCGGTCGAGTTTGGAGTACGAAAAAATATCCCCCCCTCCCTATCTACCCCCTTGTGGCAAAGTATGTCAATTATTATAAGTTTAGGGTACATAAGACAAAAACATGGTAAGAAGTTATTTTGATGAATGAATTATCATTTGGAACACATCGTAATACCGACCGACCTGATACCGGGGGTCACTCGTATATGTAGTTGTGGAACGCGTTTCTGCAAATGATGTGCTGTGATTGGTTTCTGATTTTTAGATAATGAAGCTGCGAGCATTTTCAATTTCTGTGTTAATGATAAAGTAATTTGCTTTGATGATAAAGTCGTGATTATATATTATTTTACATTCAAATACGGATTTAAATTCTTCCGAATGATTGATAAACGCGTTAATAAATATAGATTTTAATAAAGAATCTGAACATATATAAAGAGCAAATGACACGAAACAAAAAATTAAAACTGTCTTTTCTGGAATGTAATTGCACTAGCGGTCCGTTCCGGTTCATACGGGCGCAAAAGAACGAATGGGGGGAAGGACGTTCATCTTAGTTTACAAAGTGAATGTTGTGTCCAAATTTCATGATGATCGGAGTTACCGTTTAAAAGTTTTTGTCGGACAGACCAATTTTGAGTTTTATATTACTTATATATTTTTTGCACCTTACATTATTGGAGTTTTCGTAGAGACCTCTAATTTAACTTGATTAATAATATAGCCTATGTTACTCAATGATAATGTAGCATTCTATTAGTGAAATAATTTTTAAAACCGATTCAGTAGTTTTTGAGTTTATCCTTACAAAAAAAAAAATACAAATATTTTCTCTTTATAATATTAGCAAGGCGCTCTCTAAATTTTACCGATAGGGGCGTCACAGAGAAAGTCAAATTTTATTTGCCAAAAAAAAAAAAACACATTCTGAAATTTTAATACGTTCAAAATTCAAATTTAGTATTTTATAGAATAAATAAGCCAGATCATTTAGTTGGGTCTAAATGTCTGCCAGGCGGTTACAAAACTGTTTATTATACGTGGATAAGACGCTACGGGTAGGTTGACGAGGGAGAGAGAGCGTATATCGTACCGCAGCAGACTTCAACTTAAAATAAAAATACAAATTACCGTTTCTATTTGCTAGATAAAAAATTTATATTTCTTATGCTCTATCGCAATATGTAAATATTTTAGGTTTCAATTAATGAAATGTGTTCAGTTCTCCTTCCTAGGTCACAGAACGTTCTAAGAGTATTTTCTACCTTAATTGGCTCTGTCGATTGATTCTCAATATGTATTTCACCCAAGAGTATGTACTACAGAAACATGTTGAAAGCAAAGGGTGTACCGTCATTTTGGTGAAGTGGTTTTCTCATTAAAGAGCGAGTGCCTTATTCAATGTTGCCACACGATTGAAAATATCGTAATTAAACTGCCAGTCAATATTCCTAGATTTCGTTCAATTTGGTACAGTTGATTTATTTGTGATAGACTCTCACTAGGTCGTCTTAAGTTGGCAACTAGTAACACAATTTGATGCCACAATGAACAAATATTGCGTGTCGTGACACGATCTACTCTCCATTGAAGACTCCTCCCATATATTTAATAATTTACTATATGAATCATTGTCTACCTACTCAATTACGGTGAGTAAATGCAACAAAGCGTATCGAAAATATATCTGCGTCTCTTTCTTCGATGTAATTCTCTGATTTCTCGGATGGTAGGATTGGTTGATGTACTTGCATTCAATCTGAATAAAGTATCTCTGTTTCAAAAACTTTGTCTTTTTCTATGACGTTAACATGGGTGTACCCAGCTATTGGCCCAGGAGGGGCCAATTAGAAATTTCTTAAGCCGGGTCCCTCGTGTTGTTTTGCCCTCGTGGATACGCCAGTGCTTACGGCTTAAAAAAAGACAGAAGTATATATTTGCACCCTATTGATTCGATTGCGATTTTATTCCCATGCTCAGTATAGAATAAAAGTATATGGCTCCTCCACATTCACGTAAAAATCTCGCGAGAAAGCGAGAACAACACGAGAAACGTGAATGTGAAGCCGATTTACATATTCTTCGCAGGTTCTCGCCTTGTTCTCCGATGTTTGTCGGTTTTTTTGCTCGAGACAAAGGAGGTATGAAGAAAAATAGTATACACCACACTGGCTGAAAGTGTGATACTTTGCCCTTCGCGCCATGATGCACTCGGCTTCACAGGGCACACACTTTCGGCTTTTGTGATGTAATATATACTATTGGTGGACGAGGGCAATAATAATAATAATACGTCAACACACTGGCCAGTATACTTCCGAACGAATCAACAGTATGGCGTGGATTTATGACGTCACTAGCACTGGCCAGCATACTGGGTTATATTTAGGAACACACCCGAAGTGTATTGTGTAATATTAAATATGAAATGGACGAACTAATGAGAATTAACAGTTCTGGATTGTTTCCAAGCGGAAGAAATTTTGTGGAAGACAGCAATAGGCTTGTCCATGTCCATCGTCCTCAAGCGTGTGAACTGTACTGAGAACCCTGCGAGTGTGGACCCAGGATAGTTCTTCCTCGTTGAGATTCTTGCCGAGTATCTCGCTGAGAATCTCGCGTGAAGTGTGGAGGGGCCATGGAACACATACGCCCGCGGAGATGCTACCGCACACACCGTAATGAGACAGGTAGTCATTCGCGAAATATACACGTATATATTTTACTCGGTTGCCGAATATTCTGCGCTTCGGCCGAGCACGTGGCCGATTATTCGATATTCGTCAAAATCACCAGCATTCTGGATTTTTTTTTATTATAGAGAAAAACAAAATTAAAATACAAAAAATAACAAAAATAAAAGATTGTGCTTCAATCTTAGGATTATTAGCACTACAAAAAATCAAATTAGTAAATACATTACATAAGGTAAGTACAGTAAGTACTCTGGATTTAAGTACTGAATTCAAATTCAAAATCGTTTTTATTAATAACTTATTTTCTGTAATACCGCCATTAACGCATAGTATTATTGGCGGTGGCGGTGCCGGGTTTATATGGTGGAAGCACGGAACGAGCCAACATAACGCGTAGTTTTTTCTTCAAAACACTTGATTAGATGTTCTATTCAATAAATTTGTATATTTTGAACGCTTATTTAATTACTTTTTCAATAATAAAAATAAAGAATAGTTACTTCTTACCACAACATTTTTATTAGCGGATGTACATTTCGGAAGCTATGCTCTCATCTTTAGCAAACACTAATCTAAATTATTAAACAAAAATCTTAATTTAATATAACAATTACAGGTATAAAATAAAAATAAAACTAGGTACTATAACTAATCAAAAGACTTGCGGAATACCAGGTAACAAAATGGAAATCCAAAGTAACTTGACATATTGTCAACAACCAGTGTTCTTAACACTTTGACGGACACTTAAAAATTCAGTTTTGTACCAATTTTGACACTATAGTTTTTAAAACGTTCCGTAGTATACGACGGCTTCAGCCGTCGTGTCAAACTTTTGAAGTTTTGTTTATGACGGTCTAAGCCGGTTTGTCCGTCAAAGTGTTAATATTTGTATTTTTTCAATGTATACATTTTTATTGTATTCAAAATAATTATTGTTATAATAAATTTAAAATCTAACTTACTCTGTCGTCAGTTCTTGGATGAATGATCGTAATAGACGACAGCGTCGCCAAATAGATATGAGCATCCAAAGACTACGTTGATACTATTTTACCATTCCAACCCACAATTGGGGAATGGTGCTAGTTTAGGTCAAAAATCACAATAAAAATAATTTTACAATATTTTCTCATTTTAAGGTCCCCCGAATTTTTAGAAAGAATCTGTGCGTCTGTTTGTCTGTGAGCACGATACAGGTCAAACAGATGCACGGATTGAAACCAAATTTTGGGAAGATGTTGGGTACGCAAATATGAAGAGCCCTATTGTTTTTGGGGAAATTAACGCATGCTATAACGGTGTTTTTTTTTTATATAATAGTGGTATACTTGTCTTAACGTCTTATTATTCTATTTATTTTTTCAAGGAAGTTTCGTTAATTTTTTTTTTTAACTTTATAGCTTCGGAAATATTTTGAAAGTATTAAAAACACAGCTGTTCTTTTGTTTTGTAGATCTGTCAGAAATAAACTAGTTAAGCATATTTTGATTAATTTTATATTAGCCATTAACCGCGTCACCTCACGCGATATCAGGATATTTTTTTTTCTTTATTATAAACAGACAGATATTTATTAACAGCTAAAAAACATTACTATAAACGTGTGAGCTTATGTCAGTAAAATACAAATATATAAAATGTTTAAACATATACAATTGATAAAATTCTCGTTTATCGTACAAAGGATTCTCCAACAGCTTTCTTTTAATGCGATTTTTAAAAACATTTCCCGGTAGCTCTCTTATATCTCTAGATAAGGCATTATACATTTTAAGTGCCACGTAATCTGGGGCCGTTTGTGAGACAGTCGCAGCCTACACCGGGGAAGGTAAACACTGTCTTTATTTCTGGTGTTATGACTGTGGCAGTCAGCATGACTAGTTGAGGTACCCAGTATTGATTTTGCAAACAGCAACGCTCTGTACACAAACAAAGATGGTAAAGACATTATTTTGAAATGAATTTGACTTTATTCAATAAATAGAGTAACTGTGATCCATTGAAGTTAATTATAGGTATTTGGAAAAAATGCCGTAGCGTAAGGATCGAAAATGAAGCAATACTGAAATTTTTAAACTTGCATTTAATACTGACGTTTCGATACGTTTTGTATCATCTTCAGAGTTTTCAAATGCTGTCACATGTTATCAATATATTGTTGTTGATGGATTGAGAACATGGTGTCACTCAACTTGTTAATTGTTATTGTTATTTTTTATATTTTTAATAGTAGATACTGGGTAATGTTAATATTTTAAAACTGTTAGTTTCTTTTAAATGTAAAATTATTCATTTGTTTTAATTTTGTGACAATAATTTTACATTTAAAACAAACTAACAATTCTAAAATATTAACATTAACCAGTATCTACTATTAAAAATATAAAAAATATCAATAACAATTAACAAGTTAAGTGACACCATGTTCTCAAATCACCAACAACAATGTACTGATAACAGGTGACAGCATTTGAAAACTCTGAAGATGATACAAAACGTATCGAAACGTCAGTATTAAATGCAAGTTTAAAAATTTCAGTATTGCTTAATTTTCGATCCTTACGCCACGGAATTTTTTCCAAATACCTATCATTATTTTAAAATTTTTGAACAACTCAGGATAATGATCCCTGTAACCAACGTGGGCTATTATCCGCAAGGCTTTTCTTTTGTAGAATAAAAATTTTTATGGCACAAATTACTATATCAAATGTCAATATTTTTGAAGTTGGAATGCTGTCGTCGCCCAATTGGCTGGGATTTTTTTACAAGAAGTGCATATCATGGAAAATTAAACGGAAAATATTTTCCCGATAATTGATTCTCTACCGTTCCGTTTTAAAAATAAAGCATATGTTATCTAAATTGAACACCCTGGTTCCACATCAGACGGTACAGTGCGAAACGTGATTTAATTCTATATTTATTTTGCGCAGGATAAAATAAGTAATTAGTGGAGCATTTCAGTTCATTTTATATTTAATACATTTAAGTTCTCGACGATTTATCTTATTAAAAACGCAACTTATTATAATTACTTTTAAACTAGCCGTTACCCGCGGCTTCGCACGCGATTGAGACGAAACATGGATGCATTCCCATTATTTGGCATAGATACTCCTTTCTCGACGTAAACTCCTCTAACAAATTTAAAAATTGATGACATTCACGTGATCAACGTCCTGGAAAACCTTGAAAATGACACACATGTTGATCTTTAGACTGTTTACCTCTTTCCACCCTCTGAAGGGGTTGTTTTTGAGAAAGCTCGAAACACGTGCTTCTTTATTTGTTGATAAGGAGTAGTACTGCGCATTTTCGAATTGATATATTATGTATCTTATATGATTTCTCCATGCAAATTTTGAACCCCTGTTACACCCTTTTAAGGGTTGAATTTTCAAAAATCCGTTCTTAGCGGATGCCTACGTCGTAATAACTATGTGTGTGCCAAATTTTAGCCCAATCCGTTCAGTGGTTTGGCCGGTGCGTTATCTGTCAGTCAATCAGTCACAGAACTCTTTTATATATATAGATAGATAGATAGATATATTTTCGGTTAGGTAACGCTTTCAAATTGACGCACATATTATGAATTATTCTTTCTTTCTCACCTTTATAACTGAAAATCTGAAACATTCATAAATTTCGAGTGTTTTACATTTTATCGTAGCGTTAATTAAAATATCAATCTGAAATTTATTTTTAAACGGAAACTGTATAATTTTACATATTTCATTAACCATACCACAGGAAAAGTAAACAAAAAACTAAATGATTCATTGAAATTTTAAAATTGATTTGTTAATTAAATATTGCTATGTACGGATGTGCCCATTTTTAATTTCATTACAGAAATGATTCAAACTGACATTTTCAATTAAAATTTTAGCTGACTTGCCAAATACCTATATAGTTTATTTATTCAAATGAACAAACAATAACGCAATGACTTAAATATCTAAAGGTTAATCAAAAGAGTTCTCTTTATAAACATTTTAAAAAGATTTTTGAATAATGACAGCTCGCCCTGTTCAGACCTTTAGGGTAAAAAAAACAGACAGTGGTCGCAGTCCTAAACCATACCGACAATACAGAGTGATTAAAAATTAGTAACAATAGAGTATTTGACACTGTAAAAAATAAATGATTACATTGGTTTATTTATCGAATATGAAATGTATACTACAATAATGACGTCACAGTAGGTAAATATTGCGGTTCGTGTTTTCGCGCCAACTTATATATTTGAAAAGTTGAGAGTATTTTATTCTACAACACGATATTACAATAAAGCGAAAAAAAAATCTGGTGGACAAATGCTGGGACTGAACATTTTAAGACAATAAAAAAATAAGAGTCAAATAGTCTATTATGTCGGTTAGGGCTTCACACGAGACGAGAGTAGACGAGACTATCAAAAATCTCGTCTCGGTCTCGTCAATCCCTAGAAAATTCAGTCTCGTTCAAGTCTCGGTCTCGTCTCGTTACCAGATGTCTCGTCTCGTCTCGCTTAATTTTAAATAATGATAATATAATATATTATATAAACTAAATAATAAATAATAATAAGTAGTTTTTTAAAGCTATATTTATTACGTTATTATATAGAAATATTTGAACATATACATAAATTTTTTTATTTTACACACTCAGATTTTATATTTTGTAAAATATATTGTTTTTTATTTCGACCTTTTCTAATTTTTCCAATAAAAACTTTATAAAAAAAAATTTAACGAGACCATAAACGAGACTCTCGGGTTGCACTGTATGTGGTCTCGGTATCGTCCAAAATATTTACCAAAACGTATCGTCTCGTCTCGTCTCGCTTTTCCGAGACGAGAACGAGACGAGACGAGAAAAATCTCGCTCTCGTGTGAATAATGTCGGTGAAAAGGCCTCATCCAATGAAAACACTTTCAAAAGTCTCGACACTTTTGGTATTTTTTTATCTAAAATTAAAAAAAAAAAAAAACAGTTTTTCGTTCTCCAAATATGACGAATAAATTATGTTAGCGTGCCAAGTTTTTTTCTTGAATAGCATAGTGCAAAAATTGTTTTTCTGATGCAAAATTGCATCAATTCAGCATTATTTGTATCGACCTTTTTAAAATTTCCTTTTATTTTTTATTCTTTCAGCTTTATAATCTCACGACATTCTTTAAAACATCTTATAATTATTTTTTTTATTATCAAATTAATTTCTATGGAATCCCTATATCTAAAATCTCGCTAAACATATCTGTAACTAAAAATCTATTGGTTTTTAAGCTATGCGTCCATGGACACTTTTTCTTAGTGACTTTAAAAACTATAAAATAAAACCATTTTCGGTCAATTTAACCGAGAACCAAATCCCATGAGGTTTATGCTGGGTTCTTTGCTGTAAGAGAGCTGCCAAAAAGGCCGACATCGTAAATAATGTAGGTATCAAGAATTTGCTAATTGCATAATGACATTTAAATATAGTATTATTACTTGAACTTATCTGTAATTGTATGCGGTAGCGAATGAAATACTAATTAAACACAATTTAATACCCTGTATGACGTATGCAAATAATGACATTGTTTCATTTTAATCTGCATATTTAGTGAAAGTAAAGAGTGATTTTCCTTGTCGTTTATTTTCATTTGGTTAATATACAAACGTAGCACATTATAGACGCTCGACAACTGATGTTTATAAGTACCAGCTTATAATCGATCACATTTATATTTAGGGCTGATAAATTGCATTATATATATATATCGCACTACCAGTCCGGGCGGGATTTACAGATTGCCTATTAAAGATAGACACAATTTGCTGACGAGAACTTTTTTTTAGTGAATATAGCCGGATTTGCCCGACGTTTTTTTCAATTATTATTTATCAATTAAATTGTTTATCTTTAAACAAATTAATAATAAACTTATTCATAGATGATTATAAACAAAATTTAATTTGGACTTAAAGAAAATATTTCGCATTCATTCAAGATGTCCGCATAGCCTGCCAGTCCGCGCGTGTGTGTGCTATCGAGTACTGGGCTTCATAAGCCCTAGTGATATGTAGCTCTTGAGCGAGTCGTTCATAATGAACGACTCCTTTTTCGGAGCGGAGCGAGTCACTCTTTTTTTTGTGAATGACTCACTCCGAGAGCCATTGCCCTGTGCTGAGCTGTTCTGTACTGTTGTATTCGCACATTTACAGACCACACACATCACAGGCCACTGTGCCACTAGTGTATTTTGCACGTACGGAGTTATCTTTGCTAAGTCATTTAATGTTGAATGACACACTGTAAGTGCAATAGTACTAAGCTTACAGTGATTTAAACCATTCGCATTGACGTCGTTGACAAAGATATAATAATGTAACAATAAACGTTATTATTGTTCAGCTTTTATTATACTTTATAGTTTATCCGAAATGCGAATAATATAAGATCAGAATCATATTAAAATGAGCTCAAAGCTGAGTGTGCAATGCTACATGACCCCTGAGCATGTATGATGACAGTTCACACCTCTGCAGTATGCACTCTTGTGTAGTGCGTACTGTCTAGTGTCGCTCCTTTGAACGACTTGCTCTGAGCGACTCTTTTTAGTATAAAAAGGCCGTATAAATGTAATACATTTATTAATTAAAAAATAATATATAGTATTTTTGAAATCATAAAAAACATTTTAAAAAAATCGTAAAATAGTTTTTAAGGTAAACGCGTTCATAAATACATGCATACGAAGAATTTTAAATTGACCTAATTTTCAAATTAATAATTTCTTATTTCTTTTCGGACCTATAGAGTGCATTATTGGTAAAATGTGAAACTAGAGATTAATAACATTATATTTTTTTGTATTACATATATTTGTTATTGAACCACTTATGCTACCAACAGCAATGTGAATAACCACAGATTGGCGTCCGAAAACTGATGCTTTTACCTTATAGGTTAAAATATACAATGTCATCATTTACACACAACATATCAAAGTGTGTGTAATTACTATTTCACATCAAAGTGTGTAAAGAGTTTGATTCTGATGACGTTGCTCAGTCACTGTCCGCCGATGTGTTATTTGATCAAACAACAAAATATAAAATTGCAGTGTTGCCACCTTGATATTTATCTGCTTTTATTCAAGTAAAACTTCTTCAGGTGCGTTTTGTGATTTTCGTGGGACTACTCGATGAGCTGGCTTTATGAACAAATGTCAGGTTTCTGAGCGTCCTACTAAGTCTGCTTATGCAGTATAGCGCATTTAAAAATTAAAATATATAATAAAACTCTTTATTTATACACCAAAGTTCACATACTGCGAGAGTTGTTTTTTTTTAATGAATTAGTTGAATGAATACAAATAAATAAAATCATAACTTAGTTTGTAATTGTACAAATATTCCTAAAGCGAATTTTCAGTATTCATTATTTTTACCCGACTACGGCAAAGTCAAAAGGAAGGGTTATGAGTTTAGCAGTCTATGTATGTGTTTTTATTTACAGATGTTCTATCGTAGCGCTTAAACTATTCATCCGATTTAGATAAATAAGATGTCAATCGATTCGTTATTATGGTCCAGGCAACATTTATTTTTGAATTTTGGTCCGAGAGGAAGGCAAATTGAAAACAAATAAAAAATTAGTTCAAAAAAACTGATTTACAATTTCTGCCGATTTTAGCTGTGACACATTTGCTCATAGGAAACTGTGTCACAGGGTTAATAATTTAAATAAAAAATAAGTTCAAAAACTAAAACCCGACTTCTGAAAAGTATGAAACAAGAAAATATTCTCATCTGAGGATAGCCGTGGTCGTATGCCACCTTATATATATGAGGCCCCTCTATATGTGTAGCGTGATGCACTTTGCCTTAGAGAGCTTATGATCGCTTACTACTGTTAAACTGTAGTGTTTTGTTAGGGTAGGTGGCATATGACCACGGCTATCCTCAGATGAGAATATTATTTTGTTTCATATTTTTCAGTAGTCGGGTTTGAGTTTTTGCACTTATTTTTTTAACTGTATCTAAACAGTTTAGGTACATATAAAAAACTGTAAACCTAATAATTTGTCATATTGTATTGTTTGCATGTTTTACTTCAGCCGCGCGTTAAAGTTACTCGCATACTTAGGGTGAACGATTATAAATTTAAATTTAAAATTCTACCCAAATGGCAAATGGCAACCCTGTGACACAGTTTCATATGAGCAAATGTGTCACAGCTAAAATCGGCAGAAATTGTAAATCAGTTTTTAATATGAAAGAAAACTTGTTAATACCACAACAAAAATTTAATTGTTAAAATAACTTTTTTTTAAAAATGGAATGGCCTACTGTTTGGATTGGCATAGTTATTTTAGTGTTGCTTGTGTTGATTTATATTAAAAACAGAAGTTTCGTTTTTGAATGTTTAATAAATAACTGGACTCCACGGTTTTTTAAATTATTAAAGGACATGCCGTGTCCAAGTCACATGTTTGGTATAGGATGTGTACTGGATTTTAAAGGTTCCCAAGGCGAGTACTAATTAAAATAATTCTATAGTGTCTCAAAGGATTAATTATTTCGAATTGTTCGTAATCGTTGACCGTTCCAGAAAAATAATTATTTAGTAATTTTGAAAGCCACAGTAATATATTGATTAGTGATGTAACGAATATAATTAACAAAATTTGACAATACATAACAGGCAATCAGCACCGGCCATCTAGAGACAATGTTTTAATCACAAATTGATCAGTATCAAATATCAGTCCACAGAAAGTGCTTTTTGGTTATATATTTTCAGACAAATATATTAATAAATTTTTTTACTACGTAACATTTTATGAAAATTTAATAATTTTTTTAAATGGTTTTTATAATAAGATGTTCATAATAATATGTTTTAACTCATAATAAAATGATCATGTATATTGTTTTAACAATTTACCACTTTTCGACCAGCTTGAGGTATGTAATAGGTTTTTCACTATTATATAGTAGCTCTAATAAAAAATCTTATTGTTTGAGCATGGTTCTTTGTACACTACAACTATTAGATATAATATTATGATCTAAATTATAAACATATATACATGTTCATAGGCCCTGAAGATGAAAATAAATTTTTCGAAACGTTGGCCACTAGCGAAATATTGGTAAAGCTTATTTAATTATGATTCTCAACCAAAACCTTCCTTTATCGTAACATTCTATTGGATCAACACTACTTTATGCTGATGTAACGAATATTCGCATATTATATGACATTTGCATTCGCAAAATTCATGGGAATATTTTACGAATATTAATATAAAAAAAAATATTTTTTTTAAATGTCAAAATATTAAATACGACAAAAATTATTAATTTCATAAAATTTTTATTACAAAAGTTTTTTTTGCCTACTTCTTTTTTAAAAAAGAACTTAAGTTTGTTCGGTATTAAACTTTGCAATCATATCTTTTATCAGCTTTTATTTGAACATTATGTAATAAAGCTTTAGACTTAAGGCCCCCATACACCTCGTTCTTTTTTGGCAGTTTTAACCGCACGGGTAAAACGGTCGGTGTGTGGCCAAAAACCGTCCTTCTTACCGGCGTTCAAAAATATCTGCTGCTGCTTGATTTAAACCGTCCGTTTTAAACGTGTCGTTCAAGTCGGCCCGTGTGTGTGACGACGCAGTTAAAAAGGACGGGTTTTGTTCGACTCTGTAACGTTGCAGGATCCATCAAAGCAGATCAGGCTGATGATGCCACGACTTCAGAAAAACTGAACGAAACAACGCCTAGTGTATGGATATGTTCGTGTTTACCCGTACAGTTTTGCCCGTGCGGTTAAAACAGCCAAAAAAGAACGAGGTGTATGGGGGCCTTTAGTATTAATAATCAACCTAGTACCCAGAACCACTTTAATTTTGTGCGTGCGACTTGTGTGGCCAATTAGCTGCCAAACTTTAACCATGGAGAAGTGACGCCAGATTTGAAAACTGAATATTCGCATTCGCTAGTGTCTAAAAATTGACATTCGTTAGATCACTAATATTGATTATATCAGAATAACTGCTTACAAGTAGAAAATATCTCTTAATCACTATAAATAATGTAATAAGCGTTAATCATTTCAACGAACAAGCATATTTATGTACATAATATAATTAGTATTTCCATTTGTTTAACCTAGGTATTTTGTTAAAATGTTTGTTGACAAAATACAATCCGTCAATTATAAAATTTCAATTAAAAGAAAACTTGATTTTTTAGAAGAAATTTTTGAACTAATTCGACGCTATATCCAGCAATGTCCAAGAATTTTCCAATTGTGGGTAGTTAATTATGCGACTGTCCACATGGTTCATCCAAATGACGTCGAGGTTAGTATATTGTACAAAAATAATTGTTTTGGACTTAATTTCTTTCAATAAACTGTAAAGTATAAATTAAGGTGCTATAACAAATGGCAAATTATTTATTTAAAATTGAAACAAACGCCTGTGTTTTATATGGGGTGCGCCAGTGAATTGTAACATTTTTGGAGCGCATTTGTAGCAAACTAAAAATTCAATAGTCATGAATATATTCATTGCTATAAGGTGTGTAGTTTATTAGTGTAGATAACTCAGTGAAATTTCAACAAAAAAGTGTATAGACATTTCTTTTTCAGAAAATTCTTACACATAAATCCAGTAGTAAATCGACAGTATATCTACTTTTTACTGAATGGCTTCAAGAGGGTCTTTTAGTTTCTGCAGGTAATTAGATTCATGTTAATTATTCATATAGATTTTATTGCGCCAATTGTAAAATATCTATTTAAAGTAGCGGCACGCTTGTCTGTAATTTAGTTTCTTGTGGATCTTTATTTTTTTTTTTATATTTCGTACCATTCCATTTTTAAAACTTATAATTTTAAAACTTAACGTTTTTTTTTGCGTAGCATTAAGTTTTGAAAGTACAATTGTTAAACTATGTACCCATTACCACTTAGTAAAAAAAATATGAGTGTGTGTAACCTTTACGGGCGGTAGAAGGAAAACTTTTTTGTTTTTACCACTCTCACTTTTTGGGAAATATTTACTTAAAATTAAATCACCCGTAAATGAAATTACGTTGGTTATGCTTATTGCGTCCGTAGCTGTTTCCTATAACATATACTTTTTGATGACATCTGTCAGTTGATGCTTTTAAATAGCGGAAACTACGTCCGAATACTTCCGCCCGAAAACAAATCTGAGTTACTCTCAAGTCACGCCTAAATAAGTTTAGCTTTAAAAAAAAAGACACAAATGGTACCAATACAAAATAAAAAAATTCCAGCCAATTGGACGACGAGGTCATTCCAACTTCAAAAATGTTCACATTTGATTATAATATAGAAAATAAAATTTCTGATATCGTGTGAGGTGACGCGGGTAATGGCTAGAATTCAATATGATATTTGCTATTCGTTGCCATGGTTACCTACCTACATAATATGTTCCAAGTCATGTAAACATTAATCAAAAAAGCATGCCGAACTAGTTTATTTCCGACAGATCCATAAAATAAAAGAGCGACTGATTTTTTTTATTTTCAAAATATTTCCGAAACTATAAAGTTTAGAAAAACATTTTTTGAACGAAACTTTCTTGAAAAAATAAATAGAATAATAAGCCGTTATGAAAAGTATACTATTATTATATAAAAAAAACATATCTCTTCTGCACATGCGCCGATTTTCCCCTAAAACAATAGAGCTCTTCATATTTGCATACAACATCCTCCCAAAATTTGGTTTCGATCCGCTTATCCGTTTGACCTCTATCGTATTCACAGACCCACAGAGTTTTTTCAAAAATATGTTTTTTGGATTCGGGGGACCTCCAAACGAAAAGATATTGTAAAATTTTTGAAAAGTGATTTTTGACCTAAACTAGTACCATTAAAAACGGATATAAAAAAAAACCATATAAAAACGAATAGCCCAAGGCTATAATATCTGGATTACCAAACGATCTGGTCAGTTGTTTTTTTTCTGTAATTAAATGTCTCAGTTAAATAACAACAGTAGATACTGTATTCTCATAGAATGTTTTATCAAGCAATTCAATATTGTTTACGAATGATCAGAATTGTTGTTGTTTTTGGCAATACTTAAATAATTGGAAATATTTGCCTACAGGTTCCAAATGGCACCAGAGAAGAAAGCTGCTCACGCCGGCGTTTCATTTTTCCATTTTGAAACAGTTTACAAACGTGTTCGCAGAACACAGCTTTAAACTTGTAGAACAATTGAAAAAGGATTGCGATAAATCCCATGTCAACATTACAGAATATTTGAATGAATTTACATTAAATTCTATCACTGGTAAAAAGCAATTTTAAAAATTTATAGTGAACCATTTTAAAATGTAGCTGTCCTAAAGAAGTGAGCAATATGAAGCTTTCCGCCGTTTTTGAGTTTCTTATATAATGAGAGTATAAAGGCCGCTGCATACTAGGCTGGTTTTTCCGCTAGATTCCTTGTTACATTTGTCTGCTAAGTTTCAAGCGTGTTGTGGAGCTGGATGTCGTGATGGCTTTTATGTGTTTGCTTCACCCGATGCATGTATGGAAGCTTGCTTTGTAGTTAGGTTTGATGCGCGCAAACGTTTATTGTTTCATGAAGAAAGCACACACTATGACGTCATGTTTGTTTGTGGGCGTTTGCCCGTTACGCCCACGTGACAAGATACTGTTTCCTGATTGGTTCTTGATCAAAACAAGCAGACAAACAAGCACGAAAAATAACTCCGGATCTAATTTTGAAATCCATCTTGGGACCATGCACGTGAGCCCTCAGTGACGTCATTTCCATCTTCGCAGCCAGCGCGCCAGCCAGCACAAGTCTCAGCAGTGATTCCAACCGCAAAACCAGCTTCGTGTGCAACGGCATTTTGGAAAATAGTGATAGAACCAAAAATCAATATTGAAAAAAAATAATTTCTGTAAAATTTTAGAGACAGCAATGGGTTATCGTCAGGATGGGAATGAAAATACAGAATACCAAAATACAGACCTGAAAAATTATACCGAAGCCATTCATAGGTAAAAAAAATTAAAAATTAAATTAGATACGATAGATACCTATACAAAGGATTTGTTTTTTTCATTATTCGATTATCGTAATATATAAATACGGGAAGGAAAACAATTGTCGTACCGATTTGGGTACGTTAATTCGCACACATTCTAATGAAACATACCATCGTTTTAATGCAGGGAAGTGCACAATATTAGTTTCATCACGGTGTGTGAGAATGAACACTGGTAAAATCGACTCAGGAGAAGTCCATATATTGGCAAAAGAACTTTAATAACGTTCAAACTTAAAAATTTAATGAATTACGGTCAAATTTGGACCACTTGGCAACCACTATAAAATTGTTTTGATGTTTTAGTTATGGTGAAAGAAATTTGTATGTATTGTGTCGACCATGGCTTTATAATAAAATCATTTTGCAATCATTTTTATTTCCAATTGGAAGAATGTCCAAAAGAATCATTGCAACTCTGCATGATTTTTCAAAAAATATTATTAAAGAACGTATGAATGGATTTGATAATTCAATTATAAAAAATGTGAATAAATATGATAACAACACTGACGTGATGACAAGAAAAAGACTCGCCATGCTGGATCTATTGATATCTCAGAAACTAAACGGTTCTATTGATGATGAAGGCATAGCTGAAGAAGTTGATACGTTCATTTTTGCGGTTAGCATATTGTTATTATTCGTTGATAAAATATTAGTTGCATTTTTATTTTCTTGTACGTTTCTCTTTTGTTTTTAGGGCCACGAGACAACTTCTACGGCATTGTCGTTTTTATTAATGCTTTTGGCAAACCATAGATATATTCAGGTATTTTTTAATTTGTGGAGTGTTACAAAAATATCGCGATTAGTTACGAAAAAATCTTGTTTTCAGGATCGTATTTATGACGAAGTGATTAGCATAATGGGTGATGACAGACACAAAATGCCGAATTACAATGATTTACAGAAGATGGTGTACTTAGAAAGGTGTATCAAAGAAGGCCTAAGACTTTATCCACCTGGCTGGTTTATTGCACGAAGATTGGACACGGACGTTGAATTGGGTAAAGGTCGCTGCACAGTGGCGTAGCTAGGCGTGGGCGCTTGTGGGGGCCTCTTGCGAGACCCCCTTGCGTGCTAACTTGAGGCCAAATGCCATGGACTATTTTATACTTACTCTAAATAAGTAGTACGATTAGTACCCTAAAAGACCCTACTAGATATAACCTATAAATAAATATGGTAGCATCACTGCATTGATCTTGGGAATAGGCACCTACTGAAAGAAGGGGGCCTCGCTGATGCGACTTAGCCTACGTCTAGATTAGTCCACGTTACGCCACTGTCGCTACACATGAGGCTAGTTTTGCCTATTACTTGATTACTTGTGCTGGCTGATGGAAATGACGTCTCATTGCAAGCTCTCATGCGTGGTAACAATCTGAATTTCAAAACTAGAGGGACTTTCCTTCGTGCCTACTTCTCTGCTACGTTTTATCAAAACCAATAAGAAATCAGTATCTGTCACGTGGGAGACATGAGCAAACGCCCACAAATAAACACGGCGTTATAATTTGTGTTCTGTTCAGAAATAATAAACGTTAACGTTTGTTAATATTCGCTGCGAGCGCACCAAAGCCATCTACAAAACACGCATTGTGTAAAGCGAACACATATTCTAGCGCCACAGCACGATTGAGACCTCACAGCCAAAGCTAGCAAAGAATCCAGCGGCAAAACTAGCCTCGTTGTTCTGTAACATTTTTTAATTCCACTTGACTGGTGACGAGTATTCTTATAAGATCATGTATTTTACGTTGTGCTAATTTAAATCTTTTTTTTTAATTTCAGACGATTATTTACTGCCAGCGAAATTGGAAGTATTTATCCATATTTTTTATGTACATCGACATCCAGATTTTTGGCCGAATCCAGATGTTTTTGATCCAGACAGATTTTTACCGGAAAACTGCCAAAAAAGACACCCTTTTGCGTACATACCATTTAGCGCTGGAGCAAGAAACTGCATTGGTAAGGTTGTTAATTTTTCTTATAAAAGAGCGACATGATTAAATTAGGAGTTACAGCTTTTAGAGGCTACAAGCGTGTTTCTCTCAAAGTTCTAAGCGAAAAATGTGATTTTTCGAATTTGTAAATTATATGACGCTACTTCTACACATCTTGGGTCTCAATAGAGATAATATTCTATTCTATTCTAACAATTTAATTGAGTTTAATTTTAGGTCAGAAGTATGCACTGCTGGAAGAAAAAGCACTAGTATCAACGGTACTGAGGAATTTTATTTTGGAACCTGTAGATACGCCAGAAACAATAACTTTAGTTGCAGATATGATCTTAAAAACAAAAAATGGTATTAAAATCAAAACTATTCCTAGACCATAAATTGATTTTATATCATTTGAAAAAACACCAAACTAAAACATTCACATAGAGAAGATTTTAATGAGACAAAGAACTAATTAAAACTACTTAATTTTTATAGAAAGATATTATACTGATGATGAATAAAAAATATAAAGGCTGTTTTTTGTGATTGTACTTTGGTATTTAAGAAACACCTTCCTATTTTTGTACTTTCTTCGAAAAGACTGATTCAAAGAGTGGAATTAGGTAAGTCAGCTTAAGGTTATTCGATTAATAGAGCAGTTTCCAGACGAAAATATGAAATTTTGTTATTTATGTATATCTCGTAGACTCAACATTTTTTTAAATTCTGGGCGTTAATTTTGAAGTAATTAATGATTAAAAATGTGACTTTTAACACAACGCCGATATGCACATAAAAATTAAAATTAAACCAAATTGGCTCCAGACAAAATTTTGAAACACCAATTGTTTACATAGGTACTGCAAGGGTCGTTTCTTAACGAATTACACAGAAGTTGGGTCAAATAGTACAAATAAATAAAATCGTAACTTAGTACAGCTTTAAAGATTCCTAGAGTGAATTTTCAGTTTTCAACATTTTTGACTGTATAGGTACGTACTACGTATACATTAAAAAATAACTGTCAATATAGCAATATTTTCTATGTTTTACTTCAAGCTTGAAAAAAGGTTAGATGCAGAATTTTTTGTAGTATTGTAGCTAAATGTTGTTAAATGGAATTAAATGTTCCATTTAAACGTGAATGTAATAAAATATTAATCAACATCAAACTTCCTCTATGACTGTTGTAAGGAGATAGTAGATCGTAAAACGAACACAATGTACACCTTTAGACTAGAGGAAACAATAAAATAGTGACTCTTCGTTGACTGGTGAATTGACGAGTTGACCCACTTCGAAAGTTATAATTTATATCTCACCCTGCTAGGATACAATCATACAACGGATTTCAGCTCATCACTTTTGAATAAAAGAGGGAAATTATTATCTAAATTCATATTCTAACACTGAATTAGTAGACAATTAGATGTTAATTTATGAAGAACTGGCTCTAAATTATCTTATAATTTTTACTACGGTGTTTTAACACCAATCGTTTTTTGACGTGATAACGTCTTATAAATTGATGAATCACCAATATTATAAATTGATAAAACACCGGCTGCATGTACGAAAAAGTGTAACGTAACGTTCCTAACGTTCGTAACGCGTAACGCATAACGCATAACGCATAACGCGTAACGTTCCGCCTGACCCTGTGCGTGCTTTTTGCTAATTTCTCGCTCAATTTAAATCAGATCGGTTTGAAACCAGTCTTAAACGAAAGAGGAGAACATTTTACATAGATTTCGTATAACAGAATTTGCCTAAACAGTTTTTTTATACAAATTTATATAGAAAAATAGCTGTATAAATGCATTGTTGTCTATTGCATGGCGCGCGCGCGACGCGGTCGGTCGTCTTTGTTTGCCGTACATGGAAATTAGAAAATAACGTATGTCTTGTCTTAACATGAAAACGGCTGCATTTCTAATGTTTATTTTTTGACATTAGTATTTTGTGATTTGCAAAGCCTTCTAAGTTAACTATTGGAATAACTAATTATTATTAGAACATAATACTTTGTAAGTTGCAAACGTCACTTTTGACATTTCTTATCATTCCGACACCAAGGATAAGCGGATTGAAACCAAATTTTGGGAGGTTTAGGTTATGTATTACGGAATACGTTATCACGTAAAACTATCGTCCGTAAACCGACTTTACAGACAACCAATTTTTTTTTTTTACCTATTTATATTGTCATCAACAAAAAATTAAAATAGGTAACCTGAAACCATCCCGTAGATTAAGCAGTTTTTCCGGAATTTTGACCCCGCGCAAAATGATATAATGTTCCTAAATGAACGGGAGAAATAAAACATCCCCAAAAAAGAATAAAAATAGTAAGTATTTGTGTAGATTTAGATTTTTAACCTACAAATTACTTCGAAGTCAATTTCATTATTGCGTTTATAATATATTTTTTTGTGCTACCACTTATAAAATAGCTGCTTTTTATACATGTAAACCGGTTGTAAAGTTACCGTTTTCAGGCTGGTGACGAGAGCCGGGCGCTAATGTAGTTTTATCGCTAGCAAAGCGCTGAAATAAAATGCAATAATAATTTAATTTTGTATGATAAAAATACAGAATATTCAATAGTTTTAATATGTCATGTTATTACCCTAGCTGGAGGGAAACCTGCGCTATTATGTTTAATGAAAAAAATTATAAAGTCAGCCAATAAAATCAGTATCATTTAGAATGATCTAAGAAAGGATGTATGAAAAAACCTTGACTTTATGCCGAGAAAAAATCAAAGTTATTGGATAAAACCATAATAGTCTAAGAGCTACCAGGTGTGTAACACTTCATTTGTAATGTCTTAACACAAAATCGTAGATCTGAAGAAGGGTAGGGGGGCCTAACCAAGCCGTGATTTATTAACTTTTTGAAATTTTATTTTCAAAATAAGTATAGTTTAAAAAAAACTAAAAAACACGCTTTATATCGAACTAAAAAGTAAAAAATATTTTTTTTAAAATAAGTTTGAAACAATAATTAATAAAAAATACTAGTATTATTGTGAAAAAAGCGTGGGGCGCTTTGTTCCACATTTTCCTACATCGAGCGCTCCACGCTTTTTTCACAATAATACTAGTATGTTTTATTCATTATTGTTTTAAGTTTATTTTAAAAACAATATTTTTTACTTTATAGTTCGATATAAAGCGTGATTTTTAGTTTTTTTTTTTAACTATATTTATTTTTCACAAATAATTCGATTTATTGTCAAAAATTTGCCGAAAAAATAAACAATTTTTTTTTCGGCGTGGACGGGATTAGAACCCACGACCCGTGATTCGGAGAGTTGACGTCAGCGAAGACCCGTGCTCTAGACCGCACGGCTAAACACTGTAGTTACATTGCTGGCATATTATACTACTGTAATAAATCACTTGCTGTAGTCCAAACGAGTTTACAAACAAACATACATACATACATACAGACAAACTTACAAGTGAAACTAATATAAAAGCGTGTAAAAAGTTCTTGAGGCATTTTGGAATTCAAATTTAGTATTATAAATAATAATAATAATAAAAAAACAAAAATAAATAAGTTGATCATTTAGTCTGGTTTAGTTGATGTGAAAGCGTATATCGGCATCGCACTGCCGCCCAGATACGCTCTCTCTCACACTTCAACGGTTCAACCTACCCGTAGTATAATACTCACGTAGTATAGTTCTCATGTATAATAGACAGTTTTGTAACCGTCTGGCAGACATTTAATCCGACTAAATGATCTGGCTTATTTATTTTATTAGATACTAAATTTGAAGGCAGTAAAATTTCAAAATGCCTCAAGGACTTTTTTTGCAAATAAAATTTCGCAAAGTAAAAAATACACGCCTTGGCTAGGCCCCACTACCCTTCAGCCAAGTTTTCGATTTTGTGTTCAGACATTACGAAAATTTCGCGCTGACTAAAATACCTACCCAAAAATGTTTGATAGCTCTCCTCCTGTAATAACTATTTCAAATATCTAAATAAAATCACACAGTGGTGCCGTGCAATGAGTTTTGAGCGTGCGATCAGCACATTACATAGTGTGAACCGTGAATTGTTTTAGCGCCACATTGTAAGAAACAATAAAAGCTTATAGTAAGAACATTATCAGTACTTTTCTGTCTTACAGCAGCTTCTATTGATGTTAAACTGCTGTAAGTTGCCGTTCACAATAAACTTGTGCTGTCACTTTTCGCTTGTTAACCCATCCAGGGTCAACCGTTTCTGTTATCGTCGCACTATACTAACAACGCTATATACAGATTGTTTTAAAAAACAATTACTAAGTTATCAGAAGAACATTTAAGATCGATTTGCTGCAAATGTTATATTGATTTAACTGGCAGTTGTAATAAACTTTCAATGACCTTGAAACCTCCTGAATAAGCAGTACAAAAAGTGAGCGAATTTTAAATACATATTTTTCTGAGGCGGTCGTTAAATGTTTAATAGTTCTATATTATTGTATGTCTTTTGGTTTAGAAGTTATTTGCGTTTATATAGTTTTCAAAAAATCATATAAAACCTTCGATAGGCCGTATTTTACAAACTAAAAAAGATGCAGACGTTTGCTTACGCTCATTGGGTGTTTTCACACTTACCGACACGACACCGGCACGGCAACGACAACGATGCCGGTGGACGTGTAATCTCATGTAAATAAACGGAATGGTTTCCCACTGGCCGATATGTCGGCATCGTGTCGGTGCCGACAATGACAGTCAATCCACTCGTGTCGTCGACGATTATTTAAAATTCTTATTTAATTTTTGTGAGTGGTGTCAAATTTTTTTGTTGAAACTAACAAAAATGGCCCGTAAATTCGATATAGTAACATTGATTGAACTAGTGGAATCTAAGCCCTGTATTTGGGATAAAACTAATGAAAAAAACAAAATAGGTACCCTCTAAATATCTCATTTTTAAAATATTGGATGCATCCATCTTATGGGTTTTTCGTTTTTTGCACCTCAAATATAGCAAACGCAATTTGTTAACTCCCGCCATGACGCTTTTTGTTCGGACGTCAACACGGCAACTTGTGTCGTGTCGTCTAATGTGAATAATAATAATAATTTATCGTGCCGGTATCGGTGCTGTGCTGATGTCGTGCCGGTGTCGTGTCGGTAAATGTGAAAACGCCCATTGAATTCAGCGTATTTTTTTCTGTAAACATATATTAAAAAATTCGATTTTTGCAATTTTCTCAATGCATATACCTTTAAAAAAATGCGATTTTTGACGAAAACCGACATCTTTCGGAATTTTTGCAAAATCATCATGCTTATAAAAAAAACACACATTGAATCCAGCATGGTCGTAAAACGTCGTGTGTCGTCCAAAAAAAGTTTCGAACTAAAAAAATAGTATTTAACCCCCCACCCCCTCCTTTTCCAAGTAGCGCCACTGACTTAGTGGCCCACGAGCTGATACTAAAAAAATAATTTACAAAATTTGATCCACTTCTCAAAAAGGTTCGCCATCACTGCTCTAAAGTAGGTATAGGCTATAGCGTTTAGTGTAATGCAACAGTCATCATTACGTGCATTTCGAACGGTTTGAATGATGCACTAAGCGCTTTTATTGTAAGATTTGTAGTAGACTAGCCTTTGACATCAGCGCTTAGCGTAGAAGCTTTTCAGCAAACTATTTTCCTTTGCAAGCGTTTCATCTTCTTAAGAAATGTTTGCACTTTAAATCTTAAACACGATGATGGTATCTGCACTAGCGTAATATTTAAACAAAAAGTCATACCGTAAAGTGAATCTACTATAATAGTGATTTAATCTAACTCATGCATACTTTATAAGTAAAATATAATTGGATAACATAAGCTAGTTATTCTTAGAAGCACTTTAAGCGAAGACATCAGTGAGTGTGGTGTGCAATTATTACACGACTTTTATGAAATATTTTGTGATAATATAATTTAAAGGAAAAAACTGACCGTACAAACATGTAGGTATGTAAATAGTTCGTCCATCATGCGAATCGAGTCAGGAAGATTTCTTCCGCTTTGCCATTGGAAGATTGGTTGTCACCATACAGTTTACCAGCTAGGTGTATAATTGTAATGAGTTCAGATGGACTATCCAAACTGAACTGTATAACGTGGCTATATCTAATAGCCTAGCTGTCGTACCGTGATGTATGCGAGAGTTCTCATAATTTTTTTTAAATAAATAATTTAAAAAGTAATATGAGTCTTCGTGGGACGCCTGGCCGATGTGAAACATAAATTTAAGCACAATTCTAGTAACTAAATTTCGCCCTGTTAACTAACAAAATTCTAGTACCTAATTAAATATATGTCACTATAGTGTTCAACTGCGATGCTGTCACGATTCTTTTAGGCTAGTTACTCACTCACTCGTACATTTATATGTATTGCTGTCAAACTGTACCGAAATAGCAGTTTTCGTACAATTTGATGTTGTTGCTACCATGTTTTAATATGCGGTTTGGACATACTTTTGCCTGTGACTGTATATACCTCATATATCCTAAGTCCCTGTCCCGATTGCAGCTATAATGAGTCGGGTACAAAACTGTTCTTTTTAAGATATATTTTGTTATCGGAAAGTTCTAAAAAATGTATTTCATTAAGGACGCGTCTATGAAAACGAATACAGCGCATAAATGTCTGAACTAATAGCTTTGAGCAAATTCTACCTGATGTCGCTATATGGTACAAAAACAGTTTTTTTTTTGACAAAAAACCGTCTTTTTGTACACAATATTTACAAATTATACACAAAACATTCCTCGTTTATCGATCTTTGTATTAGTCAAAACCGTATGAAAATCCGTTCGGCGGAGGGACTTCGTTTTATATATAGGTCGTCCTTGGTCACCGATGAAGAATTTTTGAGGTTATATGCAGTTGCATTCAAATCTGAATGTTCGCACATTTCTTGAGCGTGCCTACCTCACTTTTTTTTTGAACTATGGATGGCACATTTCTTGAAACACTGATGAATTAGAAGCAGTGGGTGGTGTATATTTTCTTTAGTATTTTAAAAATACAATTGCACTTTATTTCTATTCTGAATGAGGTGTCGTTTTTAGAAAGTATAAAAATATTGCACTAACACCCGACCCGTTGTTTTATAAAGAAAGTCTTTTTAGTTTATAAATTTTGCAATATAAAATATGACACGTATTTTCGTGTTTACATAAGAATAAGGCACTAGCGAAACAGTTCACTGTAAGTTCAGATATTTGTCTTTTAAAGTCAAACAGCTTTTTCCAGTTATTTAATCATGAAAGTTTACGACATTTTTAGACACGCCATTAAAATTTTTTATTTATTTAAACTTTTGATTAATTTAGAACTTTATAAAGATGAAATTTGTAATTAAAAGTTTTGTCAGTATTTACACAAAAATATTAAACATTTCAATAAAATCATGAAATATTACATTGACAACTTTAATATATATTTTACATGGATTTAATTAACATTCTAATTGTAATTTTATAATTACGATTTCTAAAATTCAATACATTTAATAATTTAGTTCTAAGCACATTTCATTCAGTCAAGATTTCAAACTCTTATGTAAATAGTGTCGGATCCTGGATTGTTAATATAAATTCGAGGAAGACATTTACAAAATTACAAACCTGATTTTTTCGCGGGGATTCGCTTGCGCTAAAGTAAATTTTGTCTGTTGATTCGATCAAAAAAATGCAGCCCATTGGGCGACGGGACCATTCCAACTTAAAAAATATTGACGTTTGACGTAGTTATAATAAAGAAAATAAAATTTCTAATATCGCGTGCGGTAATGGCTAGTATTCAATATTATGATATTTGATATTCGTTTGCGTAATATGTTGTTCCACGTCAAGTAAAAATTAACCAATGCATGCTTAACTAAATTCTTTTTGACAGATCTAGAGAACAAAAGTAAATTAAAATTTTAAGGATTTAGAAACTACTAAGTTTGGAAAAAAAATTTTACAAATGTTTCTTGTAAAAATAAATATAATAATAAACTGCTGTAAAAAATATATCATTTTTATAAAAAAAAAAAACGTTAAAGCATATATCTCCTCTGCGCATGCGTAGATTTTCCCCAAAAACAATAGGGCTCTTCATATTTGCACATTAAACATCCTCCCAAAATTTTGTATCAATCCGCTCATCCATTTGACCTGTATCGTGTTCACAGTCTAACAGCCTAACAGACGCACAAAACCAAAAACATGTGGTAAAATTTTGACCTAAATTAATACCATTTCGGCACTTGTGATGACAATAAGTTTATGTTCCAGTTAATAATGTAGCAAGTTTGATCAAAATCTCCCCAATTGTTTTCGAGGAAGACCGACCTCACGGCTTGTCATGTTGTTTTAGCATTTTGAGAGTATTTTTAATGATACTGAGTAACGACTTGATGAATTAACGGTAAATTGAGAATCGTCTTTGATCCTGCAGCAAACGAAATTGTAAGATACTATCACATACTGAGTGCTTCCCGCAATATTAAATTTTCGAAACACAAAGCAATGATAGTCGTACCTTCCAGAGTATTTGCTCTCATGTATAGGGCCGTAGCGTAGAGGTCGAGTGGGGTTGACGCTCTAATAACGGATATTGGACACAAAGCGCGGACATTAGAGGCTCACTCGCCTCTCTAAGTGTATGTGTGTGTGTAGGGCGCTAGCTAGGATCGCTGTCACAGTTGTAACGTTGCTTTGTCCCGTTTGCTGGATCGTCCTGTGATCTTCACTTTATACCGACTGTCTCGTTTCGATTCGACTACAATGTTGTCTGAATAAATTAAAAAAACGTTTCGTGAAGGTGTGAAGTTTATACGCACTCATGTTTTTTTTAATTGTTTTTACCACTCACACTTTTTGGGCAATACAGAACGATTTTTAAGTTTATTCTTCTTTTTTTAACAGCGTGCAGAAATCAAATAGACGAACAAATATTTTAAGTAGCTTTTTTATCAAAACTCAAAAAAATAAGAGAGAAACAGCCGTTCAAAGTTTAGTTAATTTTTTTGAATTTTATTTAATTAATTCAAAAGCCCGGTTAGCACACGCGAAGAAATGATAACACGAATCGGAAATGCATTCCAAATAATTCGCGGAAGCCCCTTATCGCTACTACAATCATGCATGGCTACGACGCACGCATCGGGTCCAACTTCGAACAATTTCTGTGAAAATTTGATAATGACATAACATACTTCCATAGTGACATAACATAACGCCAGGGCCGACCTCAAAATTTGATAAAATTTAATAAAACTTTGAAAGTTTGTTTCTCTTTCATTTTTGAGTTTTGATAAAAAAGATACTTGAAATATGTGTTCGTCTCTTTAATTTCTACACGCTGTTAAAAAAAATGCTTGATAATTCTTGAACTAGTAGTATCTCTCTTTATTACTGGATCCATGTGATTTTATTGGCCTTTATTCGGTAATGCGCGTGTCTTGATCCCCCGACAAAATATCATCTTGACTAAATATTCTACGGGCAAAATATCCCCCGACATAAAAACAATTACGGGGTAGTATCGATGCGATGGCGTTATTTTTGCGCAGTGAAAAGAGGAAGGCGTTTACGGGGGTTCTTTAAAAAACAATTACGGGGTCGTGTCGCTGCGACGGCGTTTTTTTTTTTTGAGCAGTGGAAAGGAGAAGGCGTTTTCGGGGAGTTCTTTAGAAAACAATTATACGAGGTTGAGTCGATGCAATGGCGTTTTTTTTTGGCCCATTGGAAATAGAAGGGCGTTTGGTGGTGGTTCTTTACAATTACGGAGTCGTGTATACAAAGTGAGATAGTAATACAGTAATTTTACGCCAGTTTTGCTGATAGGATATTATTTTGTCGCGCAGAATCTAATAAAATCATGATAAGTTAAAAAAAACACCCGGTAGTCGTGTATACACGATGGGCTAGTATATGTAGGTATCGTACCTTTTTACGTTTCCACCTATACATTGCACAGTGCACATATCCTGTACGGTTATACCTCTAGTGTAGAAACCCTTCCTGCTTTCGATATAGGAAGCATGGATTGTTACTTAACTGGACAGTGGCGGATTACAACAGATTGTACTCCGTGAATTACTGCTCAGAGACGTACCTAAATTATTACTCATCCGAAGAGAAAAACAAGTGTAATACGACCAACAAATCCAGTTTAAAACTTTTCTACACTTTTGCAAGCCTGAAATTCATGTAATGCTTGGGGTTTGCCTACATTTGATTTGTCTTTCTTTCGCAGTGTTGAAGTCACATTTTAGAGTATCATATGAATATAAATTTAAATAAATGTAATTTTGATCATTAACAAAATATTTAAGAGTATAATAAGCGGTCTAAAACGATGTTCCGAGGATATAGAATAACGAAAAAATCTCAATTCCGAAGAAGTTTCACACCCGGACCGAAACATTAGTTAATCGAATTATATTTGTAATTTTTTGTCATACATTGTCTGAAAATTGATCAATAATTATATTTATTAAATATGATCTAAAATATATAGTACCTATCTAAATAATTCGTGGATATTGACACTTGTACAAATAATCAAAACTTCGACGTTTCCGATATAAAACTGTAGAAAATTCGGATCTTTAATAACTTCTGTGTAAACTCTTCAATAAAATACTAGCTGTTACCTGCGGCTTCACACGCGATTGAAACGAAACACCGATGCATACCCATTATTTGGCATAGTTACTCCTTTTTCGACGTAGACCCCCCTAATAAATTTTAAAAGTGATCAAATTTACGTGATCAAGTCAGCACGAACCTTGAAAATAACACCCATGTGGATTTTTAGACTATTTACCTCTTTTCATCTCCTGAAGGGGTTGTTTTTAAAAAAAGCACGAAACACGTGTTTAGTTATTTGGTGACAGGAGTAGTCCTGTGGATTTTCGAATTGATACATCTATGATGATGTAAATTATGAACTCCCGTTTCACCCTTTTAGGGGTTTCTATCTGGCGGCGAAACTTACTAACTAACATGTGAGAAACAAGTATATGAATCGTATTGTCCTGTTAATCGTGATTTTTTTTTATAATAATATTAAAAAAAAACGTTGATTAATTAATAAATGACTTATTATGGAACCTGCGAAGTTTTCACCTCTTGCAAACATAAATAAAAAATTAGTAAAAGGTTGTAATAGTACCACGTCATTTCAATGCAGATGATTAGTTATTTTACCAAGGAAGTAGGTATTATACTTAGTATTGAAAACTTAATTTATTAATTGAATGTTTACTATATAGTAACCATAGTAACTATGGGGAATGATACACCATCGTCGTCATGTTTTAAAAGCTCCACCCTCTTGAAGGACCCCAATACACAGTTTCAAAAAAAATATCGTTTGAATTGATCAATTATTTTTCGAGCAGGATCAATTTAAAACTCTAGTATGCTTTTCATATGGAGACATATACATGTTCACAATTAGATTTTCTGACAATGTTTTCTGCAACTGAGCATTAATATTTCAATTATGATGTGAATTATTGGCAAATATCGTGTGCAACCCTAACTGATTCCAATCCTGCACGCCACATAATACGATCGTATGGTCGTTGTAGAAGTCGTTGCAATCGCTTGCTTGAACGAGCTCCCCTGCAGACCCCTCGCAGATAAAACAAGGACCGAGGTCAAGAGGTCGACAAGAGTGTTATCCGTTAAAGCCCCGGTCTGAAATTGTCACACTAAATAACTTATTGCTACAAGGTTCTCTCTCTCTCATCTCTCTTACTGCCTATTGGATATTGCGAAACGACACCCAATCTTAAATTCAACCAACCTCTCACCAAATCCTGTTGTCCGTTATCACTAGTATAATCAAATATGATTTTAATATTATTACGAAAGCATTTCCAGCCTCAACCACCCCGATTCTCGTTTAATTACCGACCGAAACAGTTGATGTATAACCACACTGTCTCAATTTTGAAATATAAATAATTAATTAATTCATGATTAGTTCACATCCAAAATTAATAATAATTGATTGTAGGTATTAGGGTGTTTTTTATGTTTTTATTTTCGATCCCATTGGCTAATGTTCTATCATTGAACCTAAAAAAAATCTCCCAAAACTTCAGCTTCCTAAATCAAACCTATGAACAGCGCAAACCGAGTTTGTTTCCCATTTAATTAACATGGGAAAAACGACGTTTTTCCTCAAAGATGGGTAACTGGTAGAAACATTTTTTTTAAATTTTTTTATAGCAGTATTTTGTAGAGAATTAAATTTCCTATAAAAATGGTCCTTCTTATTAAATCCGTGAAAGCATTATTTATAAAGATATGTGCGTTTAAACATTCTCACAAAAATCGGATCAAACGAACATATCTTTGTAAATAATGCATTCACGGATTCAGTACTAAGGGTTTTTGTGGGAAATTTAGTTCTCTACAAAATGCTGCTATCAAAAATTTAAAAAATGCTGACAGCGAAGATTGAAATCAAGTCACTGCGGACTCTCGTGATTTCAAAATTAGAATCGGGGCTATTGTTCGTGTTCCTGCTCGTTTGTATGCTTGTTTTAAGCAGGAACAAATCAGCAAACAGTATCTTGTCACGTGGGCGACATGGGCAAACGCTCACAAACAAACATGGCGTCATAGTGTGTGCTCTGTTCAGATACAATAAACGTTAAGTTTTGTTAACATTCGAACTGTCACCGCGTGCGCACCAAACTCGTTGCGAAGGAATTAGGTGTATAAATGAAGTAAAATAAGCACAATGTAGCCCGTGAAAATTTTACGCCATTTTGTGCGTCGTCCGGTTAGTACGGCGTAATATCGCCGGTCTCTTGACCGTCGCTCTATCCGAATTCTACTATAAGAGAACAAACCGAAATATTTCTTTTAACATAATGATTTGAGCACAGTGGACATCCCTGTATACAGTCAAGTACATTGCAATCCTTTGTTAAGAGGATTTTTATAGAATTTGTATTTATTATAGCTATACATAGAAGAACACTTTGTTAGATTTTTTTCTTTATTACAATGTATTTTATTTACTTTTATTTGATGTTATTTATGTTAGAAATTTATTTTTATACTTTTAAATTTTCTTTTCTCCATTGTTATTGCTACCTCGTCTTGTATATGATGGTTTATTGAACGTATATTTTGGTTACTATATATTTATTTTTTATTGTGTTTTTTATACGATGGGTGTTTGTTTGAAATTGTTATGTTTTTGAATATCGTCTGTTAGAAATAATAGCTTTTCTTTTTGTTATTGTGTAGAAGTTTTGTTTTATTGTTAAACTATGGGACATTTACAAACAGGGGCATCAATTTTAAGAAAACCCCGTGGATGCTCATGCTCTTTTGATGACTCATTTATAAACTGGCTAAGTGCGAGAAAAGAAATGCACACTTACCGACGAATAATTAGAAATATCCAAATCGTTGATTAACGTCTGAAAATATAAGTAGATATACTAATTAATTTAGGTATATATTTTTTAGAATATTTCTGAAGAAGATCCAAATCCAGATCGAAACGTCATCTAATGAAATATTGATTTATAATTTTATTATTCTTTTGTCAATATATATAGTCTAAAAAAAAATGGTCGATAACTTTATTTATTTGAAGAAGTATAAATATCCTATATATAATCGTGAAAATCGCATCTAAATCCGTCGAGTAGAGTTTATAAATAGGATGACCGCGGTAATTGCTCGTATTCCTCTCAAAAGAAGAAACTACGACTAATTTGGATGATATTATTTTTATCACTTGGGGATCGGAAATGCGTGATTTTTTTATGTGAAGAATATTTATTTTATTTTTTTATTTGTTGTAAGTTTTAACACACAACATAAAATCTAATTGCTAATTGCTAATAGTTGAATGGATACCCCACGCATATAAATACAGCCGCGCTACAATGTACAGACAGACACAGTTAAAACGGTATAGTGTTAACATACAGTGTTCGGTCGCTAGACATAAATCATGGAGTTCGGATATAAATTTTTATGGCGCTTAGATAAATATTTCTTGTATATATATTTCCGTGTACGTAATGACTTTGTATTATTTTTATTACTTAGAAGTTGTTGTTTTGTTTGTTACATTATTTCTATTTCATTTCAATTATATACGAGAAGTATTTTTAGTTTGTTTGTTTATTTGTTTTAACATTTTATTGTTGTAAATAATAGTTAGGTACGCGGTGACAAAAGTGCCTTGCAACTCCCAAACGGATGATAAGCACGTTTTTGTATAGTTCGAGTGTCGTTCTCGAAATCCGTGTTGTCGAGTAGGGGTCTGGCGTCCGGCGTTGAGCAGCTATAGTATTTTTTCCGAATTTTGCCCAGCGGTTCCAAAAATCATTTCCCAAACGGATGAAAATTACTGGAGGGCATCTACGCAAACCCCCAATTACCGGAAAAATATTTTCATCCGATTTGATATTTGCAAAGAGCTCTTCCAGAAGCTCTAAAAAAAATGGAAAAAAGGGGGGGAAAAAATTTCCTCATTTGAACTTGAAATTTGGCAGGGAGATATAGTTCGTGTCTGAGAATATGTAAAACATTTTTTTTGCTCTATGTATCGCGATCGCTTTGTAACAATTTTCCAAAATTTAAATGGGCCAAATTTGATAAAGTAATTCCCAAATGGATGAAAATTTGCCCACAGGTTCTTTGACACCTACAGAACATCGAAAAATTATTTTCATCCAAATTTGTTGCGGTCAAGTCCAGATCATCCATAATAATGCTCCGATATATTCATTATCACGGGAAACTGCAGGATCTGAATGTTCAATCTTTAATGTGGAAAGGCAGATTACAATCAAATAGTGTATTATTGTCCTAAACATTGATGAGACTATTTTCCTCTGATTTGACGATTATGAAGGGAACACTCCGACTTTTGGACCATGTGAACGCTCCAAGCGCATAGGTACTTCATCCATAAATTAGCTGGTATCTCTTTACTAGCGTTTGACTCGCTTTGCTCGTGAATTAAATTTGGTTATTATATAGGCCGATTGATACCAAAGTATATATGTATAGCCACATATTATCAGAAAATTTACGGAGAACTCCGGGATCAAATTCACGCGCGCTGGCGGGGTTTTTTGATATTTGGCATAGTTTAGCCAGGCGCATTTTGGATGAAAACTTTTTTTTCTAATAACAAAAATAATAACCATTCATATCAGTCCGGTTGCATGCATGCGGCTGATGATTTTTTTCATTTCGGAGTCTGGGTCCATTTAATTGTACTGCAGGCTACGGCAAGGATCAAATCGGATGAAAATATTTTTCCGGTAATTGGGGGTTTGCGTAGATGCCCTCCAGTAATTTTCATCCGTTTGGGAAATGATTTTTGGAACCGCTGGGCAAAATTCGGAAAAAATACTATAGCCGCTCACCGCTGGACGCCAGACCCCTACTCGACAACACGGATTTCGAGAACGACACTCGAACTATACAAAAACGTGCTTCTCATCCGTTTAGGAGTTGCAAGGCACTTTTGTCACCGCGGCCCTAACTATAATATACCACATCAAAGAACAGTTTTGTTACAGTATAATCGACATTAATAAACCTTTTTAAGAAGAATAAAAATCCAATTTTTACATCAAATTGTTTTTCAATGTGAACGCATTTTGACGAATGACGAAATACAGTTTTGATGTCTATATGGTCATGGGTACTAGAGCTCTCGAGCACCCACGAAGTCGGCGCCCCTTTCCACAAAAGGGATTGTTTACGTGCTGCAGTGATGATTTTTATGATTTTTAACATTCCTGTTCAGCGGAATGCGAGAGAGTGTCAGAGTGAGATAGAGAGGGGTAGAGAGAATGTGTTAATTATGCAGTAACAAGCTAAAATCCGAGTCGCCATCCAATTAAAGTATTAAATGATAGAAGATAAAGTTTGCGCAATGTTTACTTTGATTTAAACTGTTAAAAGCTTAGTTTTCATATGCTTGTTTGTATACGTAGTTTGAACACTATTGTATTAACTGATTATATTATACAAATCTACATACGATTTTAAAATTCTTTACATATAGTTAGCGAGAGAGCTAGTGACGATTTTACTTATAGTATTTCCTCAAATCTGAGTTTTTGTAAGGTGCGGTGGGGTATGATCGTAAATGGGGCAAGATCGTAATCGGTCTATATTATACATAAATGAGAATATAATAGCTAATAGTTAGAAACCTGTATTAAATTAATATGATCCATAGAGATGTCTCTTATTCATGCGGAAATTTTTCCAAATTTAGTATACGCATTAAATTATAGAAACACCGAACTATTGCTACTGTCTGATTTGAAAAAACCGGTCTTGATGAAATAGCTAAGAGGGAGCTACGAATTTTGACATGTTCAACCCTTTGCCAGACGGGGGTTGTCCCGGGTACGAAATGCCAGTCTTGAGTTTTTGTGCTCAAGGACACCTGAACTTATCGCTCAGGAAATTTCAAACATGAAATATATAATATTAAGTGACACCTCCAGCTCGACACCTTTGACCGGGTCTACCCACGCATTGTCCCCGGTCTCAGCTGCCAGATTGCGATTTTTACGTTCAGGGTAGTACCCTTAATGAATGTACAAAAACTCGGGTTTGAGGAAATACTGTAAGTAAAATCGTCACTAGCTCGCTACCTAATGATACCTTTTATTTCAATCTATAATTATGCAAGTTCAAATTATTTCTACTGCACGAATACTAAAACGATTTGTTTGTTTATAGTTAAAAGCATTTAGGTGACTTAATTACAACTATCAGACAATACAAAATGTCTTTACGAGTTGCGAATTTGCCATTCAGACTTGACAATAATTAAAACAGTGTTGCCAACTTCGCAACGAAAATGCTTTCACAAAATCCGCCCAACAAAATTAAAATAATATTAATTTTTTAATTTAAATATTATAATTAAAATATTCTATTTTATTCAACCTTTCAAATTTAAAATTTCATTTATTTCTATATTTCTCACAACGTGGAAAAAATTACTGTTGATTGCGTGCAATTTCTTGCTCGTGCAATTGGAAGTAGGTGGATTTCCAGCACAACTGTTATCGATCCAAATTGTTCAAAAATATCTACTGAACATTTAAATCCTCTTAACTCAGCTGCAAATCGCAGTGGCTGCCGAACACTTCAATATAAAATGAAACTCCTAATAACTTTAGTCCTATAAATTTTTCTAGGAGGTTAAGAGACTGGTTTTGCAGCTGAAATCACTGCTAGAAGGATGGAAATGAAGTCACCGCGAGCTTCAGTGCGTGATTACAAGCTCAATTTCAAAATTAGGACCGGGGATATTTTTCGTGTTTGCTTCTCTGCTGGCTCCGATCAAGAACCAATCAGAAAACAGTATCATGTCACGTGAGCGACATTGACAAACGCCCACAAACAAACATGGCGTCATAGCGTGTGTTCGGTTTAGAGACAATAAACAGTCACTGCACGCGCACCAAACTCATCTTCGAAACACGCATCGTGTGAAGCGAACATATAAAAAACCCAGCGCCCCAGCACGCTTGAAATCTGGCTACTAGGTCAAGCAAAGAATCTCGCAGCAAAACCAGCCTAGTGTGCAGCGACTTCATAAAAGTCAGTATTTTAACACTTCCAAGTGAGTTGTTACTACGGTCAGTGAGTGTTCAAGATAAGACAGCAGCCCGGATAGTGAATTCGCGAATTCTTAACGCTTACGCTGATTAGTGAGTGATTAGAGTACTATTTCATTCAATGAATATTCATATATTTAGAGATCCGTGGATAGTAATTAGTAATATAATATGTAAAAAGTACTTTTACTTACATGGGTCGTATGTTTGCCGTTATATATGTATAAAGTTACACTCACAAACGTGTCGTGTCAGCGTGTACGTACCTGAAAAAAAAGAAATCACAATTAACCTTTATAATAGATATATGTATAATATTCATGAAAACTTATTTGTTTGTTATTTTTTCGTACCACCCACTTCAATAAAGTTGCCTTGCATGCATAATATGCAGGCATGTAAAGTGACCCATTATACCACAACTGCTGTAAAGTTAAACCAATAGACTGGTTTACAAGTTCAAAAACGTGTTATGGCTTGAAATAGCTTGTATAAAAATGGCCGATGGCTCATTGTTTTCGGAATGAAGTCTAGAAAAATCTATTAAAATATTTTGTTAGCACATAAGAAATTGCAAAAGTTATAAACAAATTAAAAAGAAAGAAAAAAGGCATTAAGTTTTTCGCTAATGTCTCAAAAAATATAAGCGAGAACCAAAATCGGAAAAGAAGATTGTTAAAGAGGAGGAAATTTCCAATAAAAAAGTTCCATCTCCCGGGACTCTATCTCTATTATTTATAGTTTTAATTTAACGTTGAAAATAGAGTTTCGCGCGGCTGATACAGCCCGAGCGCACAGCCAGACAATAAAACACATAAAATAATTTTTTTATAGTACTAAAAACAATTTAAAAATTTGAACAAATTATGGTGTCATCTTAACACTTTAAAGAATAAAGCTACGTTGAAAAAAAATTTTAAAATTATTTTTAAAAAGTTATGCTATTGTCAACTAACAAATTTTTCTCATATAAAACCGTTCTATTTGTAATAGCCATCTCCCAACTCGTTCACACGTAGAAAAGACCGATCTGAACTCAAAATTATATATAATTCTGCAAAATGTATTTTTTATTACTCATGCGGGAAAAGTGGTATCTTTACGCATGCTGTTACGGTTGAAAAGTAGCTATTTTCATTTGCGTGCGGAAACTTTATTTGTCGCACTGAAATTATTGTTTGCCGCACGCAAATTCAGAGAAAAAAACAAAATAATAATGGTGTTAATGTCAACGAAACAAACTGTCATTTGAAGCAGATTTGAGGTTAAAATTTTCGATTATGGACTTTTATTCTTGACAATTTTAACTGAATTTTCAACTTTTTAATGATTTAATTTTAATTTTTATTACTTCTAATTTCTTTTTTTAATTCGTAATAAAATTTTAATTTTAATTATATTTAATTCGTAATAAAATTTTAATTTTAATTATATTTAATTCGTAATAAAAAATAGTATGTGCAACTCGTGCGGCATTGTCGCACTAGTTGCACAATATACTATAGTTTGCGTCCCGGCGTCTGAACTAATTCTACCAGATTGTTTCCGAACACAGATACGTAGGTATGTGCGTCTTTGTTTTATGATCAACCTCGTATTCCGCTCGCTCGCTCATTTTTTCATAGTTAACTGCTTGTCCCGAGGCCTGGACTAAGACGCACAGCTTCAAAAAGTAGTGAAATGCTTTGAAAAATAAATTTTTTGTTCAGTCTAGGGATGTCTATGATGAGTTGTAAATATAAAAACGGATATAGACTGGGTAATGAAAGACTGCAGTGTGAGTTTATTTGCACAATGGTAGTTTATTTCTACTAGATACCAGACCACGGTTTAATTAAAACTCGACGGAGTAGAAAAAACGTCGTGTTTTCTCAGGTATTCATCCACAATCATAAATAAGGTTTTTCTTCACTAAGATATACGGAATCGCACGTCTTACGCTTTCTTGTACATACTTTTTTCTTCATATTTTCATTTTTATGAAAACAGCGAAGTATAATTGTGATTTTTATGTTTGAAACTCAAATGAATAGAATTTAATTATTAAAAGATTTTTTTGTACGGAGAGGGAGATTTACAATTACGACAATTATCCGCGGGAGATTTGTTTCAGTATCATACATATATTTAGCAAGTATTCCAGCTAATTTAAAAATACATGAACGCTAGATAATAATTCCCGGAAAAAAATAAAAATAAAATTACAAGAGAATTTATACAAACAAAAAAATGTTTAGTTATACAGTTATATTCATGGTGGACATAACTGTGTCCACCATGGACATTAGTATCCACTGTGGACATAACTGTGTCCAACGTGAACACTAATGTGTCCAACGTGAACATAACTGTGTCCAACGTGAACACAACTGTGTCCATCATGGACACAACTGTATCCACCGTAGACATAACTGTGTCCACCGTGGACATTAGTATCCACTGTGGACATAACTATGTCCAACGTGAACACTAATGTGTCCAACGTGAACACAACTGTCTCACCGTGGGCATTAGTATCCACCGTGGACAAAACTGTATCCAGCGTGGACATAACTGTGTTCACCGTGGATATAACTGTGTCCACCGGGGACATAAGAAAGAAAGATTCCGATCCCGTTATGAATACTATTTTTTTCATGCACAGGGCCAGAGCGAAGTTTTTCCCTATTCGCCGCCACAAAAATTGAAGCTTAAGGGTTTGAGAGCTATTATAACAAAGACAACAAAACGCATTATTAATTTTACCTTAGAATTATATCTCTCAAAAAATAAAACCATTCTAGTAAACAAAAAAGATATATATTAATATAGGCAATCGGCCTACCATCCTCGGCGGGCCTATGCTATCGGGAAACTTGTGTATATTAGAAGTACGTATATGTTTGGATCAATGAAAATAAAAACATTCCTATAATTCCTTTGATCATATTGATTCTCATGCAACTTTAAATCTAAGAAAGGAATGATATATTTTATTATTTTATAAAGACGTTTACTCCAAAATAAAATTATTTAATTTACTGCTTTTTATAATTAGTGTAAATCGAGCCCATGCAATAAAACTGGTACACCAAATACCTCCGGCAGTTTTTAGGCACGCATACAAAGATATTTTTGAAGATCACAACCAAACGAGTAAAAATAAAAAAAAAAAGTTTTCACTTGATACTGGAGAAATTTTACCCCCTCTCACGGCCTTTAAATATATATGCTAGACTCTCTCGGCCAAATAAAGTTTGTCAACTATTTTTTTTTTCTGTTAAATAACGAATTTTCCTATCGAATACACTACATTTATCACGATCCGCGATAACGGTGGAACATTTTTGCTCTTTTTGGATAATTTGGATAACATTTTTTCGGCTTATTAAATCAACGTGTACCAAGCTCATTTTGTTCGTATAACTGTTAACAATCGATTCACATAAAAAGTATTCAATTTCCCGGACTATGAGAAATAACTTTAGATTAGTCACACTATCCGGTTTTGTTAGAAGGGCATTGCTATCTATAAACAATGCGCGTGGATGTGGTGGAAGAAAAGGGTATAGATCTGCACCTCCACCGTCATAATATTTTAACCCATGCCGTGTATTATAATATCTCTTTTCAATGTGCGCGACATTTAAATCTAACTCTACTGAGTAAATAAATAATTAGAATAATGAATTATTTCTTCAAAATAAATATAAGGCACCGTTCGAAGTCATTTATTTTGATTTTAAGTTGCTTTTCATCTGAAGAAATATGTAAATCACAATCTAATAATCAATGTCAAATCAAATTTTTTGACAATCATTTCTGTAACCCAGCAATGATCTGCTACTCATTTGAAGTTTTTGATAATAATAATAATAATAAAAACTTCGGGTCGCAGTGCCAAACACTGCCGACAATATAGTGTATTTGCTTTAGGCAGTGTGGCTTTATTGTATGAGCTTTACTTTGTTTTTGGACAAAATAAAAAAAATACCCCTTAATACACCCCTTAAAACAACATTTTGTTATTTAATTTTAATACTACATATCAATTCAACATCTGTACCAAATTATATACAACCTTCAGTATGTAAATCTATATCAGTAAACTTGTGTTTTCATAAAATTTGTAAGTCAGGTCCTGTCGAGCCTATTTTTTTTTTTTAGCAGCACATTTTAATAATTACTAAAGGATTGAGTTTCAAATTTGAAACGATTCCGAGAATTTTTTCGGTATTTTAGAAATCCATGGTAAAAATAAAAGAAAATATTGCAAAAGAATTTTTATACTTTAAACGGCTTGATAAATTATAAGTAATCACACACACTTAGCGAACATCGTGTTTCCTTTCTGATATTACCGCCTCAATACAGACAGATAGCACGAACCCTGCATGACGTGATAACATAGCACGAGCTGGCAAATGCGTCGTCTTGGTTCTGCTGCAAAAGCCTTGAGACGCCCACCGCCTGTTGTAAGTCAGACGGTCGTTGCTGCTAGAATCTCTTAAACGCTATCAAATTACGTCGTTTGGAGTTTCAGCATTAAATGGCCCGATGATCATCTTAAGTATAATTTCACCCATTTCAACACGTCTGAATCAATAACGTTTTAACAGATTCTCATCAATTTTAGGAGAGTTTTGATTATCGACTCACTTCATAAAAACATTATTATTAATCGTTTTTGAGTCATCTTTATTTAGTAATTTAAAATTACACGAGGCTGGTTTTGCCGCTAGAATCACTGCTGGTTGCTGTACTGACTGACGCAAGCTGGATTTCAAAATTACAACCGGGGCTATTTTTCGCGCTTGTTTTGAGCAAGAACTAATCAGAAAACGGTAAAATATCCTCCGACACAATATGCCCCGACAAAATATCATCTAGACTAAATAACTCACGGGCAAAATATCCCCCGACATAAAAACAATTACGGGGTCGTGTCGATGCGATGTCGTTTTTTTCGCGCAGAGAAAAGGGGAAGGCGTTTAAGGGGAGTTCTTCATAAAACTATTACGGGGTCGTGTCGATGCGAAGGCGTTTTCTTTGGGCAGTGAAAAGGGAAGGACGTTTGGGGGGAGTTGTTTAAAAAACAATTACGGAGTCGTGTCGATGCGATGGCGTTTTTTTATGCGAAGTGAAAAGAATAGGGCGTTTGGGGGGAGTTCTTTAAAAAAACAATTACAGGGCCGTGTATACAAAGTGAGATAGTAATACAATAATTCTACACCAGTTTTGCTGATATAGGATATATTTTGTCGGGAGATATTTTGTCAGGAAATGTTTTTTCGCGGGATGAAAACACGCGAAATCCAGGAAACAGTATTTGGTGACGTAGGCGACATGCTTGGAATCGAATTAAACTTTTTCTGCTCAAGTAATAATGATGACTAAATAGTACAAGGACTACTGCAGCAAATGCGTTCTATTTCACTCGACAAAATTTGTGAACGAATTGTCCCGCATCTCTTATTCGCAAGGACTGACACGCACCGTAAGAACAGCCACGGTGCGGTACGTGATCATCCGCGGTCGTGTGCAGTGCGTGGCGCCGTCCGTAAAATCACGCACCGTGAAAACTAAAAACTGGCGATTAGATGATATTGCGGAGTGAAATACAACACTGTACCGGCTACAGATGAGATGTTGCTTAACATTAGTGTTAAGAAGAGGCGAGGATACAGATGTTAAGTGAGTTAGTTCACTGTATGCTAAAAGCAGCATTATACATGGCTGTCTGGCTGTAATGGCCATATTCACCGAACGTAAGTATAGTTATTTATTCGGTTGATTTGTTCTTCAGGTACTACTCCTTCGAATAAATTGCGATAATTTAATTCACCACGACATAATTATGTTTACTGCAGGTATAAATCTGTTCTCTTTTACTTCGAGGGTGTAAATATTTATTCTTCTGATAAAATAATAATGGCCGCTACATAGATCATAATATCTAAGCTATAAACGTGGAGTATTATATCTACAATTGCTCTTGTGAATTTATTTACGTGTTGTTTATTTAACCATTTGTGAAGTGTATATAGTGTATAGTTGTAAATCAATAAAATTTTGTGTGCAATTGGGTTAGGATGAAACATTATTATTTTGTGAGTTTTTTTTTTGACGTCTCACTAACGCCATCGGTCAGACTTTTGGGTGAATGTCAAAATATTCAACAATACGAGCAAGGCGTATAGTGCAATATATATTTATTAACAAGTAACTATTCTATCAGATATATTGCTTGGTGAATTGAAAGTAAAGGACCCCGTACAAACCTTGTGGGATGTGGTTCTCGGTTAAATTGATCAAAAATGGTTTTATTTTATAGTTTAAAGGTCATTAACAAAAAGTGTCTAAGAGCGCACAGTCTAAAAACCCATATATTTTTAGCTGCAGATATGTTTAGCGAGTTTTTAGATATAGGGGTGTCCATTGAATTCACAAACATGTTCCATGTTCAACTTTGGTGCTTTTTTTTTAGAAATAGAAAAATAGTTGGAAGGTGTCATCCTGTATAAAATAATATAAAATAATAATGTCATATTCGAATTCAGCGCACTCGAAAACATATTAATAGAGCTTTGGATTTTTTAAGATTGTTAATTCAATGGATATTCCTCTGTCTAAAATCTCGCTAAACATATCTGTAGCTGGAAATCTATTGGTTTTTAGGCTATGCGCCCATGGACACTTTTTCTTGGTGACCTTTAAACTATGAAATAAAACCAGTCTCGATCAATTTAACCGAAAACCAAATTCCATAAGCTTTGTGCGGAGTGCTCTTATTCGAAGGTATAAATTTGTTCCAAGGTTAGTATCTTCTATCTTTAATAGTGTTCGGTGAATATGGGCATCAGATTACAGAGCCAGCCTAGCTTCTATACCGAATACCAACCATTGCCTGCTATGGATTGTTTTAATGAACATTTGATAGTCAGATAAGAACGTTACTACACTATCCCTCAGCCAATTAAATTGTCTTCAGCTCTCAACTCGCCGTACTGTCGGAGAGCAGTTGTCTTCTTCTTCCTTTTCCTTTACTTCTTCTTATCCTTGCACATTATGTGTGACGTTTATTTAAATTCTTGCTGATCTTATCGTCATCAACACACAACCGCTCACTACATCAGTCTGTCGGTCTGCCTGTCTGTCATTCACTTTCTAAATTACTTGTAAATACCTCTGTTTATAACTCTGTGGACACGAAGAAATGCTCTTATACTTAAATTAAACGCTTTCATTTCATCGTTTTCTTTCCTTTTGTCTTTAAGGGTTTAATGCACTCAAACAACAATTTTGTAGCCTCACAACGAAGTGGCTTATATCGATTTCTTTTGTGTTATATACCTACTTCTTAGGGTGTCCGGTCAAAAAATCCCAGTAATAAATATCCCGATAAACAAATCCCAATCCAGAATATCCCATGACAAAAATGTTCAATGTCAAAAATATCCCACGACAAAAATATTCCACGGCGAAGTCCAAGGGCGCACTTTAGAAGCATTCTATTCTTGGAATAATTACGGGGTCGTGTCGATGCGATTGCGTTTTTTTGCGCTGTGAAAACGGGAAGACCTTTGGGAACATTTATTTAAAAAATATAGTTTTAAAAAAAACTAAAAAACACGCTTTATATAGAACTAAAAAGTAAAAAATAATTTTTTGAAATAAGCTTAAAAAGCGCGGGGCGCTTTGTTCCACATTTTCGTACATCGAGCGCCCCACGCTTTTTAAGCTTATTTTAAAAAAAATATTTTTTACTTTTTAGTTCGATATAAAGGGTGTTTTTTAGTTTTTTCTTAAACTATATTTATTTTTCACTTTTTAGTTTGATATAAAGCGTGTTTTTTTTAGTTTCTTTTAAACTATATTTTTTTCGGCGTGGACGGGATTAGAACCCACGACCCGTGATGCCGAGAGTTGACGTCAGCGAAGACCCGTGCCTTAGACCGCACGGCTGCCAGTGTACTTACTGTGCTGGCATATTATACCGCTATATAAACCACTTGCTGTAGTCCAAATGAAAGTTACAATTACGGAGTCGTGTCGATACGATGTCGTTTTTTTTGCGCAGTGGTCGTGTGTATTCAAGTTACAATTTCCTATAGACACTCTACGGACACTTCCTAAAGCCCTATGGGCACTGCAACTTTAAGTTACTAGCAGCGCCACTTAAGTGACTATTCTAGTAACTCTAATAAACCTCAGTTAGATGTCATGTTATAATCCAACGCATACACACAGTAATCGTTACTAAAAATCGTAACGACGTATCATCACAGTGTCGCAGCTGTTGCACGTTTTTACTTCCATCCAAACGCACGATTAGATGTTTCACATCAAAACAAGTCTTTTGGTAATTGATACCGTCGCACTTTCCAATAACCAGCAATATCTCATAGTGCACAAGAACCCATCAACGTCTTCTGAAAATTTCATTTTTAATAAAAAATAAACCTGCCGCGGAATACCAGTCGACGCCATATAAATCTGTGTTTCGAAAGTCGAAACAACAAGAAGTCATATCAAACGTAAACCTAACAAATTCCATAGGTACTTATAGTATTTCCAAGTTAACTTTTAACTACATAATCGCCATAAAGAAAATATACAGTGCCATTTCAGCGCGTGTTGATGTTCGTTTGTCGAATAAAACAGTCGAGTGATGTGATGTGTTTCCAACGCCTCCACTGTTGCACTATATACGGCAAGAGATGACATTCTGTCCTATCATTTCAACCAGAAAACACACGTACATGTATCAGGTGTCCTTTACAAGTAAGAATAAATATAAGCACACAATATCATATTCTGTTATTTCTCTTTTTCATTTTTATTGTATAGATTTCCATTTTTATTATTATTCATTTTTTTTTACTTGTAAGTTTTATGGAATACGATCTATAATATTGATGCTATCTGCATTTTTCATTCAGTTCCAAAGAGATAGTTCATACTCAGAATTGAGTGAAGACGTCGATGTAATTTATATAGGTATTATGTTTACAGTAAACAAGATTTTGTAAATATAAGAGTGAATGATTTTATTAAAGATTTTTAAATGTTTTAAGATGTTTTAAATGTATTGTTCTACTTAATGTATTTCCACGAGTAAGAATTTTAATTTTTGACTTATTTCATACACATTTATGCGACTATGAAATAAAGCCGGTTTATTATTATTATTATTATTATTAAAAACTGTTGTTAATAAAAAATAATTTTATTCCGATTAGAAATAAGTCGTTTTATACCAGTCCATTGAAATGTTACATTTTTTTGGGATAAAATTACATTTGTCAGAGGACGCAATTTTATTTTTTAGATATCATAAGGGGTTAGTGTAAAGTTAAATACAAGTTTGTGGGGTCACAACCCTTGTCCCACGACCGCCATCTTGGAAAAAGAGGTGCAAGTGGTTTCCATGGTTTATCTCACGAACTATACTTAGGTCTCACAAAAAAAATTTTTAAACATTTTTTGTAGAAAATATAATTCCCTAGAGCTTTGGTTCAGTAACTTTTTGTCGTAGATCCTATACAAGGACAACAAGATCCTATAAATGTACACAATGTTGGCTTTCATATACAAGATCCTGAGCCCCAGCCTGGTTCATCAAAAAAAGCGAGGACAGAGTAATTATGTCATTTCGAAAATGACCGTGGATCAAGCTTATTGGGAATACTACGACAAAAAGTTACTAAACCAAAGTTGTAGGAAATTATATTTTCTACAAAAAATGTTTACAAAATTTTTTTGTGAGACCTATAGTTTGTGAGATAAACCATGGAAACCACTTGCACCCCTTTTTTCAAGATGGTGGCCGTGGGACAAGGGTTGTGGCCCCACAAACTTGAATTTAACTTTACACTAACCCCTTCTTGATATCTGAAAAATAAAATTGCGTCGTCTGACAAATGTAATTTCCAATGTAACTTTTCAATGGACTATACATACTTATCACAGTCAAGTTTTCAAATAAAAGCGTGTTACATTTTAATAGCAACAGCGAACAAAAAGACAGGCTTTTATTTGAAAACTTGAGACTGTGATAAGTACGTATAAGACGACTTATTTCTAATCGGAATAAAATTGTTTTTAACCTTTTAGTTCATTTTTATTATAATAACTAATAAAAGCTTCTTTTAAAAAAAACATTCTTTTAGATATTTATTACATGTATATTTTGGATTGGATTGTACATCAAAGATAAACACCTGCCGTACGTGTAGTTTCTGTAAGTAGACTTTTGTGATAATAACTGAAAGAGGACAGCCTGTAGTGTGAGCGAATCACAACAGAGCACACGGGTTGTTAACGAGAATCTATGGTGGTTTCTTATAACGGAGCGTCGTTAGTAGCGGCTGGTAATCCGGTCGTTATTTCAATCTCCACTCCTCACTGTTGTAACAATACTACTTTACTTTATAGATATTTATCTGTAGAGACTATTCTTCTGCTCTCCGAATGATATTATTATTATATACCTTATTTGTTGTTCTTAACCAACATGTAGGTACTGCAGTGTAAAACCGGCAAACTCTTTTATTACAATGAGTTCCATTGTTGCCAAGCTCACAAAACATGCTTATTCCATAACAAAATATTTATTTAAAATACCTACACTTTTAAAATTTTCAATGTAATAACCACGCTGTCATGGTAGCGCTATTGGTTGCGCTATCGTGGTTTCTCTACGAAAAATATCTTGTCACATGGGCGACATGAACAAACGCCCACAAACCAACATAGCGTCATTCTGCTTAGAGTCAGATAACAGACACATTTTGCTCTGTGTTTTTACTTGAACTGTCACTGCGCGCGCACCAGATCTATCCACAAAACAAGCTTGAAAAGACGTCTCGTGTGAAGCGAGCGCAATTAAGCAATTAAGAAAACCAGCGCTAGATAACTAGTAGTCAAATCTAGCAAGGAATCTAGCGGCAAATCCAGCCTCGTGTGCAGCAGCCTTAACTGCGCCCCACGATTTTATTTTACTCTGATCAAAGTCCTAGACTGGTGATCATAATTTTTTTCGAGCTTTTAGTACATCATCGAATGTACAATAAAACCGTTTAACAATAACATGAAAATGTTTTTTTTTTATCTATATACTAATATATAAAACTGAAGAGTTTATTTGTTTGTTTGTTTGGTTGAACGCGCTAATCTTAGAAATTACTGGTTCGAATTGAAAAAAAAAATTTTTGTTGGATAGCCAAGTTATCGAGGAAGGCTATAGGCTATATAATATTACGCTACGACCAATTGAAGCGGAACATCAATGAAAAATGTTGCAAGATGTATCTCAAAATTAGTCCGTCCGACAAATATTATCAGGTGAAATGCCTTAACTAAATATTGCAATATTAGCGCGTCACGTTCACAAGCCCGGGTAGCTCAGTCGGTAGAGCGTAAGACTCTTAATGCCAGGGTCTTCATGGGTTCAAGCCCCACGTCGGCGAATTTATTTTTATTTTTTTTATTTTCTAGTTTGCTTTCTGCTAAGGCTTACATTTCAATTTATTTTAAATTTCATTACGACTAATTAAAATTAAATAAATCTAATTAATAGCTCATTTGAAAACTAGGTTACAACTATATTGATATTGATATTTATTTTCGTCAATTTGTAGATACAAAATATCTTTCTGACATGTCAAGAATAAAAGAAAACAATAGTTAAAAGTTAGACATTAGAATTCATTAATATTATAGAGGCACGCTTCGGTCAGAAATATTTTAATTTTCTTTTTAAAAGGAGTTTCCGACAAACTTTTTAAAGATGTGGGCAATTTATTATAAAATTTTTGTGATATGTAATGAAAGTTTTTCTGTGTACTAGACAGATGACATTTTGGCAATCGTAATGCTTCTTTATTCCTAGTATTGTAATTATGGTTATTATTACTATTAAAAGATGAGATATTTTGTTTTGCAAACATTAACAGATGATATAAGTATAAAGAAGGTAAAGTCATTATTTTAAGATCTCGGAAAAATGGTTTGCAGTGCTCACGAGGTGCAACACGAGCTAAAATGCGAATAGCCATTTTTTGTATTTTAAAAACTCTATGTATATGCGTTGAGCTACCCCATAATAGGAGACCATATTCTAATATAGGCTGAAAAAGACCAAAGTAGCAAATTCGGGCGGTGGAGGTGGATGCGACCTCAGCAACTCTTCTTATAGCGTACGTAGTACTGCTCAGCTTATTACATATATGATCCACCTGCGTTCGCCATTCTAAGCAGGGATCTAGATAAATACCAAGAAATTTTGTTTTCACAGTTTTGTAGTTAAGATGATTAAATTGTATGCGCTCAGTTTTATCTAAGTTTAGGCAAAGCTTATTTGCATTAAACCAATCCGAGGTACCTATATAAAAATAATTTTCCTACAGTGTTTTCAATTAAATATTTATTATATTAAAACAGATTAATTACTTAAAAAAAGTATAAATACTGCTTTTTAAGGACAAAAACTTTTGAACGGTAACTCCGATCATTATGAAGTTTGGACACAACATTCATCTCGGTAAACTAAGAGGAATGTGCGTACTCATGTCCCTTCTTTCCCCATCCGTTCTTTTGCACCCAGGTGAAACCGGGCGGGACCGCTAGTTTATAAAAAATGTATTTACATTTTGAAATACATTTGTTAGATTCAATTTAAAAGAGCGTCGATTGGCATCTAAAGGTTATCGGTTTATACGTCACGCGTATAAGTTCTTGGACGGTGGACTGCGACATTGTTTACCCCACGCCGCGAGTGTTGTTTCTGTTGACCCGAATTGCCGTTTGGCGCCATTTTTGTAGTAAACTTTGAGCAGGATATATTATTACACAGACGTGGCCCGTGGGTTAGCACATAAACGGTCGCGCGAAATATATATTTAAGGCCAAGTGTCGTCACTACAGAAGTCATCACTCACAGTCCGTTAACTCGGCCTGCTGTGATCCTATTGTCCGTTCAGGATGTGTACTGTTTGTACGAATCAACTTCACACTAAGGACTATTGAAACTTTTGAGTACAGGACTTGCACACCTTGCGTTGCCGGAACTCGTTCGTAAGTCGGGTTTGTTCGTAAGTCAGATCATATAAAACTGAAGAGTTTGTTTGTTTCTTTGGTTGGTTGAACCACACTTATCTCAGGAACTACTGGTTCGAATTGAAAAATGTTTTTTGTTGAATAGTCAATTTATCGAGGAAGGCTATAGGCTATATAATATTTCGCTACGACTAATAGGAGCGGAGCATCAATGAAAATATAACTCAAAATTTGTCCGGCTGACAAAACGGTAATTCCGATCATCATGAAATTTGGACACAACATTCATCTCAGTAAACTAAGATGAACGTGCGTACTCATGTCCCTCCCCCCATTTGTTCTTTTGCACCCGGGTGAAACAGGGGTAGACTGCTAGTATATTATGGGCAATAGGTACATATATATGGATATTTTTGTTGCCGTTTCGTTATAGATTTTTGTTGGCTCTGAAAAGGACCAATGTAGAACACATTTGTTGGGCCGATGTAGAAAAACTTTACTGTGTCAATGTTGACTTTGAAAAGGGCTATTTGTTTTGCCTTGATCATTCCTCTAGGATATTTTTTTTGAAAATTAAGAATTTCATTGGTCTGACTACCACTGATCCGACTATGGGTTAACCCCTCGAAAATTATTGCTGATGTCGGTTAAAAATGTTAGTACCATACTTTTTCAACAATTTTAGGCGACACCTTATTTATATAATATGCATAAAAATAAAATAATAATAATAACAAAAATAAAATAATAAAATAAATAATAAAATCCTTAAAAAATATTATGTTTTAGAAATAATATAATACACCGAAGCGGTAGCCAGTCAGTTACGATTTCTGCCACAGCGATCTGTTTGTTGCCCCTATATTTCCCCTATCAATACTGTCTATATTCAGAAAATTAAATTGATTTTTTCCCTTGTGCCGTAATATAAAATGGCCGCGTGAATAAATCCACCTGTAGGCGCAACTTGTGTATATGTATAAAACAGCAGAACATTACCTATACCTTTTCTGTTGTTTTTTTAAAGCCGTTGTCGTAAAAAATGGTTATACTGAGTTGTTGAAGATGAGTTTTCATTTTGTGTTTATATTCTTTAGTTTAAGACAAAATGTCGAAGTAAAAAGTTTATTTATTTAGTAAAGGATCAAAGTGCATTTTTAAACTCACTAACATAAAAACGGTTATGGATGCTTGGATATTTTGTTTGAAATAAAAATATACAAGGTTAAAAGGTTTTGGTTATTATGTTGCACCTACTGTAGTATTAGTACAAGAGCTATCAAACATTTTTTCGGAAGGTATTTGAGGCACATCTTTTGTGTCTGAAAACAAAATCGAAGATCTGGCTGAAGGTTAGTGGGGCCTAGCCAAGCCTTTAATTTTTAACTGTTTAAACTGTAAATCTTAGCACGCCTTGAATATATTTTTTCGACATTTATGATATTTTTGAAATCGCCTGGCAAACATTTAGATCCAACTAAATGATCTGGCACATTTATTTTTTACTTTATTAAATATCGAATTTTAAAGTATTATAATTTCAAAAAGCTGTAAGGATTCTTTTACAAATAAAGTTTCGCAAAGTTAAAAATCAAAGCTGGGTTAGGCTTCACTTTCAGACATTACAAAAGAAGTGTTACACATATTTTCACGTTGCCTCAAATACATACCCAAAAATATTTGATAGCTCTCCTACTAAAAAATCTATACTGTAATAAAAAATAACCTAACTTTTTAGTGGACCGGTACTGTATTTACCAATTTTATGTTTCTATTTTTTGATAGGTATATCTACTATTTTTCAAAGTTTTATCATTGATGGTGTCTAGACAGTATCAAGAATTTATGAGAAGAAATATTATTTATCGACAGTCTATAGGGATGAGAAAAAAACAAATAAAATTCTATATACCTATTATATACAAAACTGATTCACACTGTTTTTTTTTTTTTTATAAAAAATAGTAGGTATTAGACTTTGAAACTTTTATTTTTTATTCAATTTACTATTTCTATTAAAATAAATAAAAAATCGATCGAGTGCAAGGTATACTTGCACAATTAGTATTCCGTGCCATCAGCCCGCCACTTGTGATTCTGCAGTTATAAAGAAATAATTAATTAAATTATTTATAACAATTGATCGCGCTAAAAAATTTCAACCCTGATAGTTTTTGTTCAGTCTACACCTAATTCTCAATATTCATGATTTTTGCAGATCTCCGAGCGATCCTTTTAGTGATCAGAGTACCTACGGGAAAGTAGTTTTTAAGCGTTTTTTCCGGAAAAAAGCTTTAAAAATGAACTTAGAATATGCATAATATATATTGTTGAATTCCTGCTTCCATAAGCTTTCATTTGACACCCTACATGATACAATTGTAAAAGCTTTTTTTATTAATTCCCAATTTACGCCTGAAATTGACCCCCCCCAAAAAAAATAACTTTTTATACTGCACGTCTGTGATTGAGCCAGCACACTATCTGTGTGCCAAATCGTAAATATTTACTTTAAACGGTTTGGAAGACAGACGGACGGACGAACGGAGACCGAAGTGATTTCATTTTCACGGAACGCTAAAAATTGAGTTATTTTTAGATATTTCAGTTTATTATGTTAGTAGAGTTTATTTGACTCAATGAAAATGGTATTGAATGAATGTTTTTCAGAAACACATTTAATTTAGAATTTTATTAGCCTAAAAACGTTTGGCATGAAACAAAAACTGCTATACGAACGAAAAATAAAAACATTGCTCCCACGTTTTTATTATAAAGGAGTAAATGTGAAACGTCTCCTATACAAGAGAAAAAAGAAAACATTTGTGGACGGGATATATAATATATAATAACAATATTTGGAGAATGTATAAACATAAGGGCTGAACAGTATATTAAATATTATATATATCTACATCTAATATATAAAATTCTCGTGTCACAGTTTTTGTTGCCATACTCCTCCGAAACGGCTTGACCGATTTTGATGAAATTTTTTGTGCTTATCCGGTATCTATGAGAATCGGCCAACATCTATTTTTCATCCCCCTAAATGTTAGGGGTAGTCCACCCCTAAATTTGTTTTTTTATTTTTTAGACAAAATTTTTAATTTCTATTTTTTTATGATACAACATACAAAAATACATACAATCCTCAATTTTCACCCTTCTACGATCAACCCTTATTTTTTAATAGCCATTTTAGTAATTTAATCATTTTTCCTCTCCGGTCGAAAACTGATCAATCGTCATTTAATTAGTTATCCCCGCCAGATGTCTACAGGTATCACTTCGCCAACATCTATTTTTCATCCCCCTAAATGTTAGGGGTAGTCCACCCCTACATTTTTTTTCTTCCTTCCCCATTCGTTCTTTTGCACCCGGGTGAAACCGGGCGGGACCGCTAGTAAGTATATAAAATTCCCGTGTCACAATTTTGGTCGCGCTAATCTCTGAAACCACTGAACAGATTTTAATGATATTTTGTAAATGTGTCTTGCTTGGTGCAACTTACGCTATAGGATAGTTTTTATTAAATATTTTGTACAAAATTGCGGTATTTTCTCAAAAAACCTTTTTTAGTAACACGCAATGACGTCTGTTTAGTACCAAATAGCGACATCTGTTAGAACTTACAATTTGCTCAAAGATATTAATTAAGACGCCACAAACGAAATACATTTTGCAGAATTTTATCCTTCGCACCCGGGTGAAACGGGACGGACCGCTATAATATTATAAAGAGGTAAAGTTTGGATGTAAGAAGCAATTTCCGAAACTACTCATCCGCTTTCAAAATTTTTTCCACCAATATTATAATGGACCTTTAAGATGGATACAGGCTATATATAAACACGTTTAAATAAAAGCGCTTTTCGTGGAAACCAATTTTGCACCGCAACTCGACGAAAAAACAGCGACAATCTACAAATTCGAGCGAAGCTGAACCGAACCGATAGTTATAGTATAAAATAAACCATAAACCATAAATTACTAAAAAAATCAAAAGTAGGTATACCAATTATATGTTTTATAGATTATAAAAATAGCTTGTTAAAATCATCAGCGTCTAAAAGGTGTTTAATGATTAGACACATAATTAAACCTGTACTGGGAGCTCCATAATTAAATTTATTGGACCGAGCGGAGTAGCGTAGCAGTAAGAGCACTAGACGTTCATTCGGGTGGTACCGGGTTCGATCCCAACGGTGGGGCAGATGTGGCTGGAACTTTTTCCTGCTGCCTCTCGCTGAGAAGCGATAATTCCTGTACCGGCCATCTTGTTGAGGTTTACCATGGTTTCCCTCAATAATTCCAGATAAATATTGAGATGGTTCCTTATTCAGGGTCATGACCGATTACCTGACAAAACTCTTCCCATACCTTATCCTAATATCCTCAAATTTCTTCATTATTGCTATTAATTAGTTGGAAGTTGAAAAATGTAGAAAATAACTAGAAGTGTAATGATGGAAAATAGTAATGGTGCAAATGGCGTCTGTTATGACATAAAGTCGAGAAACGGACATTAAATGCATTATTATTATTAGTATTACTGTAATTAAATTTATTATGATTTTTTACGGCATTTTGTGTGATATCTAGATTTTCTGACATCAGTTAGATGAAAGCGGCTGGAACAAAAGAAAATTCACAAAACGATTTATTTTAGTATCTTCTGAATTTTTTACAGAGCTTCCGAATTTATAGACAAATGTGAGAGTGACATTTTTTAGTTAAAATCATTTTTAAATACCTTCATAACATCCTTAAGCAATACATCGAAATAATATAGAAAACCCGGTGCAAGAATGAATGGCGATAAAAAAATAAAAAGTTAAACGTACAAGACAAAAGCACCACATCACGAATACTTTCATCTCAGCATCTAATGTTTCAAATTAACTCAGAACATACTCGTATGTAAAGCAAATATTAGTATTGTTGCGCGCTCACTGTTGGGACGACTATGGATTCTGTCGAACAACAACAATGGAAAACTGCAGCTAGCCAAGAAAACCCGACCTTCTTAGAAGTGCCTGGAGAAGCCAATGCATGTAAGAAAAGATCTCGGTGCTTCTAGAACATTCTCCAGGCGGGGGACGAAGCTATTAAATGCGAGCGTGGTGGCTGGCAAGTCAGTCAGTCAGTTGTTCGTGAGTTGTTCATGTGTTCAAGTGCTCTGGCGTTGCGACATAAATCATTCAGTTATACTGTGAAGATAAATAAACTTTGGTGTGTGTAAACCATTGAGTGCAATTATATAAATCTGGTTTTACATAAAGGACTTTTTGTAAATAATCGTGTGAATATAGTGTATAGACGAGTGTGAATAAGTGTAGGTACTAGATAAACTTTGTTGTGTTCCTGTGTTGTAAATATTTTGTGCACATAATTTAGTGACTCTATATTCTCTGTTACTTAGTTTTCTATTTTATTATTTAGAACTATTAGTTTTGTTTCTGTTAACGTTATTATTACTGTTTGTTAAAGAAGTACGCTTTCGTTGTGTGTTAACTGTTTTGTTAATCATTTATTATTGTAAATAAATAATTTCCACCACGGACTAAACAGTTTTGTTACCGTATTAATAATAATTGGACAGCCCTGGCGTCGAGACGAATGGAACATCAGCAATGTTACGGCACGGCGTCGCAACGTAATAATGTCGTTATGTTACAGGAAAATACGCGCCTCAGCCATCAAGTAAAGTCACCTCGTCTCTGTTGCCCTTAGATCATTTATTACGGAATGTGATCAAATTGTAACCAACATCTATGGGTCTCCCTCGTGTCCCTAGACCATGCGCTCGCTTCTCGAGAAGTAGAACATTGTGTATGCTCAAAATTATGACTACACTTTAAAAATTGACTGTGTCTAATTGTAGAAAAAATATAGAATATATGTTACTGAATAATAAAGTAATCTGTTAAACTTGTATCCAATTTTTGAAGTAAAAATTTTTTAGCCACCTGCCATCGTAAGAATAATTTAGTTAAGTAGCGTCTGGAGTGGGAAAATCAGCTGCTAGCGGATAGTCTATTGGCTGGTGGGTAGTGTAGGTATAACTCTATCGATTAACAAGCTCCTTTCTGTTTAGTGTTTACTTGGATACAAATGTTTCCATTTCAGATCCGTGAGATTCATGTATTCGGTTTTTACCATTCCAACCCACTAGTGGGGAATGGTAGGTACTAGTTTAGGTCAAAATTCACTTTTCAAAATTTTACAATATTTTTTCGTTTTGAGGTCCCCCGAATCCAAAAAACATATTTTTGGAAAAACTATGTGCATCTGTTTGTCAGTTTGTCTGTGAACTTGATACAGGTTAAACGGATGGTTCGGATTGAATCCAAATTTCGGGAGAATGTTTGATACGTAAATATAAAAAGACCGTTTGTTTTTGGGGAAAATCGGCGCATGCGCAAGAGCTACATATGCTATAACGTTATTTTTTATATTAATGGTATATTTTTCATAACGGTTTATTATTTCTTTATTTTTTCAAGAAAGTTTTGTTGAATTTTTTTTTCTTAAACTTTATAGTTTTGGAAATATTTTGAAAATAAAAAAAATCAACTGTTGGTTTGTTTTGTAGATCTGTCAAAAATAAACTAGTTAAGCATGCTTTGATTAATTTTTACATGACGTAGAACATATTATGTAGATAACCATGGCAACGAATAGTAAATATCATATTAAATACTAGCCAGTATCCGCGTCACCTCGCGCGATATCAGAAATTTTATTTTCTTTGCTATAATCAAATGTCAATACTTTTGAAGTTGGAATGGTCATTGGCTGAAATCGTTTCATAGAAAATGATTAATAAAGATGTTCTCAATCAAGATGGCATTATTAATTATAATATTGAGCGGTAATGTACTCCGTTATGAAAGGGTATATGCAATTTCTATTCCATAAGTAAACGTTCTAGGATATTGCCAGATCCGACCGTATCTTCTATGCCACCGCGTACATACTGTACTAACCGTCAGCTTGTTTGAAAAGTGTTACACATCCTACTGGAGATGAAACAGGAGATGCCCCATCCACCCGAAATTATCCACAAATTGTTATATCACGGTATGTGCGTCGTGTCGTAGATTGATACAGCTCTGCGTGTTGAGAAGACAATGCTCAATCTATACTCACATACAAAGAGATAACATTTGTCGGTTTGATTGTGTGTTTTGTTCATGCTAACTTCAGAGACTATTCAACCGATTTGAAAAATTCCTTCACTGTTTATAAGTCTGCATCTATCCAATTATTGTTCCCAAACACTTTTTAGAAACTCAATTTACAGAGGCCCAGTTCATTCTCGGCGCACTAACTTTCTCAGAATTACTTGACTATAGCCATAAAAGATATCTCAACAAAACAAAATACTTTTTATCTTTTTATTTTATTTTGTTTACATTTATTTTAATGTCATCGCTACAGACAGCACGCATTTTTGACAAAAATATCCTACATTCAAGATCTTTTCGCGACCCACCAGTGGGTCCCGACCCTCAGTTTGAGAAAAATTGTTATAGACTATTAATATTGCTACGCTACAATTAAATGTGGATAAACATGACACTACATAATTTGAGCGCTTCAAGGTTCTGCGCAGGGGCAGCTTGACCGAAGAGCGACGCCTCGAAGAATCGTCTAGATTTAACATTGTACTTATTATCTTCAAAGTAAGTTATAGGAGAAGGCCAATTCCAAAAGTAAATTTACTTTTGGAATTAGTCTTGTTCTATAACTTACTTTGACATTTTCTTTCCAAAATTTCTCATCCTGTTCATTGAAGATTAGAATTATCAGAGATCATACGCAGTTGTAAGGCTAAAACGATTTTTTTCTGAAGAGAGGTTTTCTTTGACAAATACAAGAAGTATTAATAACCGTAGGGGTAACTTTTAGCTTTATTTTTAAAAATATTGATTTAAAATATTGCTCCTGTAGGTCCTTCAAAAAAAGGTGTCTGGCGATATGCAAGATATCTACGGTTTGGATTATCTGAATTTAAAAAACCCCGCAAAAGATTCTATTAGTGGATAGAATAAATCTATGTATTAATCGAAGGAAACGACGAAATTTTGATTTTTGACAAAATGGCAGCTCCGAAAAGAAAACATTCCGATTTTCCACCCAAATTAGATAGATAGATAGATAGATAGAATAATACTGTATTTAGGAAAATATTTCCATTACAGGGAGTTGGCACAATTAATTATGTATATATATATATATATATATATAAAGATAAAAATTATTCATTTACAATAAAACTCCTTAACCTGATGGCATTTGTAATAAATCTATATAAATCATTTAATTTCAATTCGGTAATGTTTCCTAGCAAAAATAAGAAGTAATTATTCTCGTTACATTCATTGTTTAAATATTTTTGTATGAATGTATTTCTGAGGCTAGAGTATAAAGGGCATTCAATTAGTACGTGAAACATATTTTCCAGCTTTTTTAAGTTACAAATTGTACAAATTTCATCAGTTTTCCATACGTATTTGTACCCTTTGGAAATTAATCTAAAATATTTACTGCCCATAACCCTTAATTGTCCCATCACTCTAATTTTGTCTAAAGTAATATTATATTTTAAATACAATTCAGTGCTCTCATTATTTTTTATGTGCTGGTATATATAACTGTAGCTGGAATTAAGAATTCTTTGCTTATCTTCTAACATTAGATTATTTTTGTATTTTTCTATAATACTGTTAAAATCCATTTTAATTTGCCTTGCATCTTGACTTATCCATATGTGTTCATAGCCTAGATTCACTAATATGGTTCTTAATTGAGTTGCCCAAATTATTTTGTTAAATTGTTTAATAAAATAGAATTGATTATCGGAAATCTTATTCATTCGATTAATACTTGAAGAATATATCTGAGAAGGTTGTGTTAAAATTTCAGACTGATCAGTTGAGCCGTTTTTGAGAAATCGTGCACTGCACCTACTTTGAAAACACTGTTTTGAGAAAAACGAATTGAAAGTTTCAAAAGACGTTTACATATCGTTAAATTTTTAATTTTTTTTTTCAACTTACATGCAGGCATTTATACCAGGACCATAAGATGAATCCTCTGCATCATCAGCAGCTTCTAATATTCCCAGTTGTTATTGCAAATACAATGAAAAGCGTCAACGTCAACCCAGGTATTGCGCGCTATAACTGCTACTCTGGTATTTACGGCGCCTACTTTGTAACGCTCCGAGCGTTCTTACAAATATGCGTGTATCTCCACGAATATTTACCGGATCGATTTGAAATTTTCAGAGAATATACTCAAATATATGAACATTCCAAAAATACTATAAAAAATATATTTGTTTTAAATTTCTAACTGCTATCTGCAAGGAGGCGGAATTTTTTGATGCGAGCGTTTGTGGTGAGCACTAGGGGAAATTTTCCGTATGTCAGTGAGCAATATTTATTAAAAGTGAAAATAATTATAATTTTCTAAAGTTTTTTTTTTTAATTACAAAGAAAACAGGGGCAAAACTAAGCGATCGGGAAATGCTTGTTGTGTTCCGGACTGTTGAGCTGATGGTCATTTAAGTAAAATAATGACTATTGGCGCCATCATCTGACGTTCCGTTGTCAGTGTAAACGAATTAATTATTTATATATTGTGCGTCATAATTGATAAATAAATAATTCTCACGTAGCTTTTTATGTTATATAATGATTTACAATCTGAATTTTATGGTACATAAAATTAACACCAGTTTTCCTTATTACATTTTTAACTTCCCGCTTTAAAAAAAATAAAAAAATTTTTTTTTTTTTTTTCAAAAATCGGGAAGTTATTGGTTTCACCCCGATTTTCGAAAATCGAGTTTTCGCCAGATCTCGACGTTTTGAGGTCCTAGGAAGCTATTAAAACTATTTTGGCGATGATGTCCGTAGGGCTGTATGTATGTGTGTGTGTGTGTGTGGGGGTGTGTGTGTGTGTGTATGTATGTATGTAAACCTTTTATATCTTTTGAACGGAGTGTCCGACTGAAACGCGGTTTGCGGCATCTGACGTGATCTTGGTGAACTTAGACTTCCTGAAAATTTGAAACGATTCGGCCCAAAAAATTTTGAGAAATCTTAAAAAAACAAGTTTCAAAAATTTTTAAAAATTTGTTTTTGTAAAATATTTTCTAAACTACTAAACCGAATAATTCCAAAATCTAATCAGCTCTTCTCCTTAACAAACTGCGTCGATTTCCGCAAACCGCATCAAAATCGGTTCATTTGTTCACGAGATACCGTGAACGAAAAAATCGTAAAAAAGTGTTTTTTTAAAATGATTCTTAAAATTGTTATCAGATCGATTTTTTTGTAATAAATTACTTTCTTAGGCTAAAAAAACTGCGTCGATCGCCGCAAACCAGATCAAAATTGGTTCATTTGTTCATGAGATAACGTGAACGAAAAATTAGGAGAAAAGTAATTTTTTATAATTACTCGTAAAATTCTTATCAAATCGATTTTTTTGTAATAATTTACTTTCTTAGGTTAAAAAAACTGCGTCGATCGCCGCAAACCAGATCAAAATTGGCTCATTTGTTCATGAGATAACGTGAACGAAAAATTAGGAAAAAAGTAATTTTTTATAATTACTCGTAAAATTCTTATCAAATCGATTTTTTTGTAATAATTTACTTTTTTAAGTTAAAAAAACTGCGTCGATCGCCGCAAACCAGATCAAAATTGGTTCATTTGTTCATGTGATAACGTGAACGAAAAATTAGGAAAAAAGTAATTTTTTATAATTACTCGTAAAATTCTTATCAAATCGATTTTTTTGTAATAATTTACTTTTTTAAGTTAAAAAAACTGCGTCGATCGCCGCAAACCAGATCAAAATTGGTTCATTTGTTCATGAGATATCGTGAACGAAAAATTTGTAAAAAAGTGTTTTTTTTTAATTGCTCGTAAAATTCCTATGAGATCGATTTTTCTGTAATAAATTACTTTTTAAGGATAAAAAATTGAGTCGACTGCCGCAAATCGCATCAAAATCGGTTCATTTGTTCATGAGATATAGTGAACGAAAATTTCGTAACAAATTGTTTTTTTTTTGAGCTCGAAGAGCTAAAAAATAAACTTCTTGCCATATTTTATATATTTTTGAGCGTTTTGAACTCGAAAATAGCGGGAAGTTACAGGGATGGCCTGCAGGGTCAAACTTCTTTTCAAATTTTTTTTTTCACATCATGGCCAACTAAAGTTTTTGACTGATCACCATAGAAACATGTCGTGATTTCCATAAAAAGTCAGTTCAATAATTCTCTATTACCCACTAGCGGCGCAGTAGGCTTCGTGCACACAACCTATAGCCCTCTATAATAATTACGAAGTGTAAGGTTAATAGTATATTGTGCGACTAGTGAGAGAAGGAGAAGATTCCATGAGCGTAAAACGCACGCGAGTGGAATATTCTCCTTCGATCAATAGTCGCACATAATACTTTATTCAACTAGCAGGAGTAATATGTAATCGGGGCCCTGATAAAAGAGGGAAAAATAATAAATCACTTCATTGATTGACGTACCCAACGTCAGTGTATAAACACAAGATTGCCTTGACTTTCGCTGAATTGCGATGCTGTTTTCATCCGCCTACCACGTTCCTATTGGTCCAGAAGCTGCTTGCAGTTTTTTTCATTATTTAGCGCTTGGGCTTGCTACTGAGTTTCTATTGGTCCAGAAAATTCATTATTACACTAGTGAAGTAATATATTATTTCTCCCACGCCAGAAAATTCATTATTACACTAGTGAAGTAATATATTATTTCTCCCACGTTTAGCAGGGCCCCGAAATTACATATTACTCACGCGTGTTGAATAAATAATATTCTTTTAAAACTTTTCTTAAATAGTTTTGTAACTATAACAATGACTGTGTGTTTCAATCAGGCGCGGTCCGAAGGGGGGGGTCACAGGGGACATGACCCCCCCCAAATCTATGTCAAATTGAAAAATCTCAAAAATTTGCCAAATAATGTATAAAATAAAATTGTGTCTTGTGCAATAATGTTTATTTTATTCCAGATACCTATTTTTTATTAGTGTAGTGAGTGACCCCCTCCAAAATTTCAGGCTGCGACCGCGCCTGGTTTCAATAGCAAACACTACTATAAAATTAATAAGAATGTTATTATTAAGAATGTATTATCTTTCACAAAAACGTCATATTGACTTAATTGTATTTTTTTTTCATCAAATCACCCTATGTTTTTGGTTCATTACTGTTTAACCTTATATAATTATTCATTCCAGTACAGCTGTGAGAATGTTTAGAGTTTAGACTATCTCAGAGTGTCAAACTTCTCGCATAGTAAGTAAATTGTTTCAAACAAAGAGATCTGTCATTTTGTGTCACAGACTACCTCCACTACAATTAAATGTTGGCAATACAGCTATGTGCGGAGGGTTTAAAAGCTTTGTCAACTATAGGTAACACAACAACAAAATGCTGTAAGATATTATGTCAGTTATAAATTAATGGGGAATTATAAAACGGTCGAATAAAAAAAAAATTTGGTGACTGATGATGAGATACTGTTTTAATAACTTGAGATATTAAAATGATAGTTGGGTGACTAAATTACTAAGTGAGCGACTAAATTACTAAGTGAGCGACTAAATTACTAAGTGAGCGACTAAATTACTAAGTGAGCGACTAAATTACTAAGTAAGCGACTAGAATGCCTTCGGTAATTTTGAAGCAGATATATTCTTGTGTTTTTACTTTTTATCTTTTTTTTTCACTTTGAGACTACAACTTAAAACTCACGTTTTCATGACGATTGAAAACCACCGCTTTTTTTGATAAAGGGGTATGCGAATTGTCTCGCAGTGAAACGTGATGGGGCAAAGGTGGAGTTTAAAAAAAAAATAATTCCGGGGTGAACGATAAAGGGGTACGCGAATTGTCTCGCAGTGAAACGGGAAGGGGCAAATGTCGAGTTTTTAAAAAAACAATTCCGGGGTGAACGATAACGGGATATGCGAATTAAATAGTTAATTGTTTGAATAGAACTGCGTTTTCTAAAAAATGTATATTTAATTGACAGTCAATTAAATATATATTTTTTAGAAAACGCAGTTCTATTCAATCAACTATTAACAAAATGCCGCTCAGAATAAATAAATCATTTGCCAAATTTTGAAAAAAATGCAGGACGTAACGTTGGCACTCAAACAAATATTAGGTCGCTAAAATATTATGAAGTTACCCATTTTGTATTCTAAGTAACTCAAATGGATGTTTGTAAGTTGCTGTTTTGTTGATTTCTCGTCACGCGCAGTCAGTCGCTCACTTAGTAATACAGTAACCCAAATTGATTATTTTTGTCACCCAAAATTGTAATTTACAGTCACTGGTTTAAAAACTACCCTAAATTAATTAATTAAATGCGAATATGAATTTATTTTACAATATTCTGTATTGACCAACGGTTACATCACAAAAATTGCATTAAATAAAATAAAAATACGTTTAGGCCTAGCACACATGAAGAGCGTTCAACGCGCGTTGGCCCAACGCGCGTTGGCCCAACGCGCGTTTACAATTGTATAGAAACTGTAAACGCGCGTTGAACGCCTCTCATATAAACTAGGCCTTATACGCACTAAAAAGTAGAAAATAAATTTCAATATCTTATAAACGCTTAAAAACGTGGGTTCTCTTTAACCTCTACCCTCCATAGTTTGTTGGACTTGAGAATACTGTTACCAAAACTATAATATTATATTTTTTCCAAATAATAGTTTAAATTTCGAATGTTTGTGCCTTCAAACTTTGGCGCCCTCGTACATTACTCGTATTTATGGTAAACAGTTCAAAATTGTAATGTTTAATAAAAGAGACACAAAACTTGTACATGTGGAACACAAGACTGGTAATTTACAGAAAATTTTGATATGTTGTTTAAACGTAATTGAATTTATTATAATTTATAAAGTTCTCAAACTAAGTTTAGAACTATAATAATTAAAGTGAAACTATAAATTGCAAAATTTGATTATGTACACATTTGTGATTCATTGTTCGCAAATTGTGTGATAAAAAAACTGGGATTGTAATAAATCCTGCAAACAAAATAGTGTGTTTTAATATCTATTACTAGCCGCCTTGTTGCTCTAAAATAGAGAAAATTTATTAATGCAACTTTCTTTTAAAACAATGTTACAAATATGACAGCTTTGATGGGTCCACCTTTCCTTTGTGATATAACTGAAACTATAAATGCAGAGCTGGCTCCATCAATTTTTCCAGATTTAATCTAACATGATATTATGTATGGATGCTTCGAGAGATGGAGCATGGAATTATGAAAATATCTCAGATAATGCAACCCTTATTATATTAAAATATTCATTGATTGTTATTATTCGTTTGTTTACGTAATCTGCCATCTACATAATCTGTTTATTTATCCATCATTAATCATTCATATATTCACATCTCTATTCACTTTATAGTTCATCCATTTTGTATTCTTATCTATTTCTGCAGTAATAACTTATATGTTAATGAACCTAAAATCAAGAAAGTACAAGCATATTATATACCTAGTAGAAGAGCTATCAAACATTTTTGGAATTGTATTTGCAGCTCTGTGAAAATTTATGTAACACTTCTTTTGTAATGGTTTGAATACAAAATCGAAGACCTAACTGAAAGGGCCTATAGCCAAGCCGTGAACTTTTAACTTTGCAAAATTTTATTTGCAAAAAAAGTCCTTGAGGCATTTTGAAATATTTGGTATTTAATAAAATAAAAAATAAATAAGTTAGTCGGGTCTGAAACCAGGTCGTTCTGAGACTGTGAATATTATACGTCAGTGCGGGGTAGGATGCTATGGATAGGTTGAAGTGTGAGAGAGAGCGTGTAGCGGCAGCCGGCTGAGTCTTGCGAGACTCAATCGCACCGCAGCACGCTTCAACTCATTCGGTCGCCGATATGCTCTCTCTCTCTCACACTTCAAACTACCCATAGCGTTCCTTACTCGTAATCACGTAAAATACTCCCGGATAACCTGGCAGGTATAAAGTCCCACCAAATTATTTTTTTCTCGGTATAAATCAAATATATTTATTCGATATATTTTATAAAATACAGTTTTAAAACCGTCTGGCAAATATTTACATCCGACTAAATAGTCTGGCTCATTTATTTTTTATTTTATTAAATAGAACATTTCAAGGTATTAAAATTTCAAAATGCCTTAAGGGATATTTTGGAAAATCAAATTTCTAAGGCTTGGCTTAGGCCTCACTATTCTTCAGCAAGGTCTTCGATTTTGTATTCAGACATTTCAAAAGAAGTGTTTCACACATTTTCACGGTGCCCCAAATACCCAATAATGCTTGATAGCTCTTGAACTAATAGTAGATACGTACTATTAAATCAATATTACGGTAGGTCAATCAACAGCCAATTAACGTTCTTGAACAATTCAATGGAATTTGCTCAGTTAACGAGACGTTTAATTCGAAGATAAACATTTTAAATACGACAATAATAAATTAATACCGGAAGTGTTGCGTATTTAATGAATTGTGTGTAATGCGGTAAGAAGTGAAGTGCAATATATGGATGTACTTGTCATTCAACCCAAGACGTGTAGCGTGATAGATTTAAAAACTTCAATGCGGATTTCAAGTCTTCAAGAAAGAATCAAAATATAAACTAATATTTAAACTGATTTTACAGCAACTTAAATTGCAAGGATTACGTTAGCTGACCTTGTCATATAATCAGTTCATTATAATTTTTTAATAATAAATTAAACATTTGCTAAAATTCAATTTTTTTCTTGGTTTCCGTGTTTGTAAGCTGTGGTCCATTGGTATTTCTACCCGACGTTTCGCCGTCTATAACTGGACACCATATCAAACCACTGAGTGGAATGACCGATCACAGATGAGCAAACTACGACCGAGCGGAAAACACAGCAGTCGTCGACCTGTGAACCGGCTAGACCTTAGTTCCCAAAGTGATCCAGGTGGACCCCCAGGGTTCCACGGGAGACTCGACGGGGGTTCACAATTCGTAAGCGGGGGTCCACGAAAATTTATTTGCTTTCGATAGTGAAGAACTGAAATGTTGGCTTGACTTTACCTATCAATGTAGGCAGATAATATTTTAGCGACTGTTACTTGTAAAAACTTGCATATTCCATATTCATTTACCACATCGAATGAGGAGTTTTCTAAATGAAATAAGTGAGAAGATTAGTTTCTTGTGCTGTGAGTATAGATGTCAAAAAAGTAAAGTTGGATGGAATCACTTTTTTGATTGGCCAACTTTACTTTTTTGACATCCACTCACAGCACAGTCAATTAATTAATTAACCAATCAATTCTCACTTATTTCATTTAGAAAACTCCCCATTCGTGGTTGGGACTCAGCCACAACGCAAATTTTCATAGTTAGATCTAATCTTCACATTTTTTGTCGAGTTTTGGGAATATGGCAGAAATGTAGCTGCAGAGGATCCACCGGAACCAGCTAAATTTTAAAAGTGTTCTATGAGAAAAACAGTCTGGGAATCTCTGGGCTAGAAGAACACTGTCACATCACCTTTGATAATGTCTACCGCAGTTGTAGACGAAACGTCAGGTACCAATAGACGACCACCGCCTACAAGCCCGCAAAATCAAGAAGATTTGGAACGGCACTGGCCGTGAAAGCCTGCACATTTGGTGATGTTTTTATCAAAACTTGGGAACTGGGAGTTTCCAACCGTTTAAGTTTTGTTAAATCCTGGTTTCAAATAACACGAATGTTCATATAATTCGCTTCAATTTAGTCACATTGTATGCGTATGCCGTAGAAGTAGTTGGGTATGGGATAAGTTAACAGCGGAACTTTCTAAGTATGATACAATGAATACGCAAAGGCAAGCCATACATGTCTATTTGCATACATACACAGAGGGGTATAGGAACCATTTCGTTTGTTTGGGTAGTTTGGGCCACCGACACCGACACGGCTGGCGTCATTTGAATAAATCCCTCGTCCGAAGACCGTAATAACTGTACCGACCGCATCGCTTACAAAGATCAGTTCACATTGATGAAAACCTGATTATAATTTTCAAATCTATATATAAAGAAAAATGTACTGTTTGTTTGTTCAAAATCATGAATCTCCGAAAATTCTTCTCCGATTACTTTGAAATTTTGACACAAAGTTGCATTCGAATACGCGTTCCGGTTCGGCTTCGCCCGGATTTGTATAGATTGCCTATTTAAGATAGACATATTTTGCTGAAACGGACTTTCTTATAGAATAACTAGCGGTCCGTCCCGGTTTCACCCGGGTGCGATAGATATAATTCTGCAAAATGTATTTCGTTTAAAACCCGGCGCCTGAACTGATAGCTTTGAGCAAAAATTACCAGATTTGCTTCTGAACTAACAGCGTTGATCAATTTCTATCCGATGTCGCTACTTGGTATTAAAACAGTTTTTTGTTTGCTTTTGAACTAATTATTTTGGATAAATTTTATCAGATGTCGTTATATGTTACTAAATAAGTGTTTTTTGAGAAAACGCCGTAAGTTTCTACAAAATATTTAATAAAAACTCTCCTATAGCGCAAGTTGCACCAGGCAAGACACATTTACAACATTTCATTAAAATCGGTTCAACGGTTGCGGAGATTAGCGCGGCCAAATTTTGTGACACGAGAATTTTATATATATAATATAGATAACCGTATTTGTAAGGCGTTGTCATATATTTATTAATAATAGCCGTTACCCGCGGCTTCGTACTCGATTAAGACGAAACAGCAACGACAATTACAAATTATGTGCCCTGAGAAGTTTCCCTTCAAAAATTAAATCTCTCAGCGCGTTGAAATTAAACAGATTTGGAATTTGACAAAAATTGGGAGCCGTCGTAGGGCGCCTGGCAGAAGTGAAACATAGATTTAAGCAAAATTGTAGTAACTAAGTTCGCCCTGTAACGAAATTTCACCCTGTAACTAAAACAAAGTGTGTATACAAGCGATGAACGTGTCAAGTAGTGATGTGCCGGATCGTTAAAAATGTATATCCGCGGATACGGATCTGAATACGGATATTTGGTTTCAAGATCCGCGGATACGGATACGGATCTTAACTTTCTTAGAGTACGCGGCGGTAAATATTGCACAATGACCTTTGGAAAGAGACTGTCTGTTATGGGAAAAAGTTATTGACCTCTTTAAGAGTTAACTCTCATAACAGGTTGTCTCTTTCCAAAGATCGATGTGCAATATCTCATTATAAAGATAGTTTTTAGTATACCTTTGGGATATGTACTATTGGTATGGTACTCACTACATAAATGTTTGCAATATAAAGGTGCCAAATACGATTTTAAAAAATAAAAAATAATCTGAATGGAATTTAACAGTTTTTCATTATTACTTAATCACCTATATATATAAAATTTCATCTATGAATTGAAAATTAGTAAGGTAAAAGATCCGCCAAAAATCTAACGGATACGGATACGGATCTTTCTTCTCCCTCGGATATCCGCGGATACGGATATCCGGAATATCACTAGTGTCAAGTATACCATAGTTGCACACGCAGTAGGCAGCGTCGTTGTGTGAGTTGTGACAGCTCACACAGAAAAGCAACGAGTGTACGGTATATGCACGCGCGCACACACACAAAGAATCCGAAAGCGGTGGCGTAGTGGGGATATAGAGAGCGCGATTCCGTTTCCGTCACGGCATGGTTTTGCTGCGAAACGCGCCAATAGATGTTTCACACGAAAAATACGCAGGTCGGCTACTGAACTAAAGTGCAGTGTTTGAGTGTGAATCGGCCTTTATAGTTACACATTATAGCTACTTCCTTGCGTTAAATTATGAATCGAATTGTCTCAACACTCGGCGGCTGTGCATCCGTATGGAAAACAATGCGCAAAAGTCAACCAGCCAGAAGTCATGTAACACACACACATACACACACACATATTTGCACATACACACAAGTGTCATCTATTTTGCGTTCATAGCGGATGTCAACGTTATCAGAAGTTTTCAAATAATTCCCTGCCAACTTCAAAATCTGTTCATTTATTTTCCGATAAACGCATGGATATAAAATTGATGTTGCTTAAATTATCTGTGTAACTTTTTTTGGAATCTGTGAAATTTATCAATTATCAGGATTTTAAATAATTATTTTTACATTTCTTACTTATTTGTGCTTTATATAATGGAAACTTTAAAACTGTAATGTCTAATTATACACCTAGGCTTGTTGACAGTGGCGTAACAATAGGGTGGCAGAACGGGCAAAATATACCACGGGCTTGGTTTGCAAAATGACTTGAATATCGATATTTATATCGACACCGGACCGACGTCGACAATTGATAATATCAACCCTTTTAATAGCGATAAATATATCGATATTTACCATAATCGATAATATTGATATATCGACATCATCAGGATGCACTACTTTAAGTCACATTTTTCCTCTCCGATATTTTTATGCCATAATATCAATAAAATCATATCGGCAATGTAAATATATCAATATTTTCATGCTCTCCGTAATTTTTATGCCATAATATCGATAATATCATATCGGGAATGTATATATCGATATAAATATCGATATTTTCGTTTCGATATTGTCGATAATATCGGTTGACCGATATATCGTTGCAACCCTACCACGGGCCCCTGGCCTGAGGGAGCTCCCAGTCCGAGAGGTCGTTAGGACAGGAGGAACCTGACATTTATTACAAAATTTGGTAAAAAATATTAATTTCGTATTTAAGTTAGGTATTAACTCAAGAACACACGAACTATACAAATATCTACTTTATTTCGTGATTTATAAAAATGAAACTACAACGTTTTTATATTAAGGAAGGGCCCTATTCGATGAATTTGCCACGGATCTCAGGTAGTTACGCCACTGCTTGTTGATAATGAAAATTTGTCAGTTTAATTATTTATTTATTACACCGGTCAATACAAATTTTGAGTCTGGATTCTAGAAGTCAAATTTTGGTGCAACTAATAAAAGAAAAAATAGTTTTATTAGATAAAGTTTGCTTTTATAGAAACCAGAACGATATTTCGGAGTTTATAAAACAGACTTCAATTTCGCATTTAAATCACTTTTATTAGAGAATAATAATTAAATAATATACTATAAATGTAAAAAATTCTTAAGTAAAGTTTAAAAATGAATATTTTTAGTTTTTTTCAATATTTGTATATGGACCTTTCCGTACTAAACTGCAAACGTAATCTCCCATCATGCTAAAAAATTAAATTCTATCGCTATTGAACAAAATCTTGATATTCAAAAAATATCTTTACCTTTCAGTCCATGTTGCTACAAAAGAGTGTGTTTTTGAGTTTTTTTAAACTTTAATTTCAATTATAACCCTAAAAACCAACAATCAAATGACTATGGGGGTAGGAAACACAACGTACGACGTTGTACGGCTTTTAGCAGCTTACAGAAATTTGTCAAGTTAATTAATATATATATAAATTACATTTGTATATTTATAAATATTAATATTTGAAATATTTACTCTATGTTCTTCGTGTATCGTTTATATGACGCATTTATAACGTTCTTATGCTCTATACAATTAAATAATTATCTATCTATCTATAAATTACTTTAGTGTCATGGGTTTTTAATTCGTGTACAAAATTTAAAATTACTCAGACGTCTGGAAGTGCGTAAAATTTAATTTGAAAGATTCCATTATAGGAATAAGATCCCATACATAGTAAAAATACATACACACAGGTAAAGCTAATAAAATAATTTTGAAAAGATAACCGATGAACTATCATATTAAACACGTAATTTTTAGTAGCAAGTTTCATGGAATCAACTGTAAGAAAATATTTTTCAGAAGAAAAATTTCGTTATCGGTTGACCTGAGTCAAGGCGATCAGAATAATAAGATGTGGAAAGATAAAACGTATAAGCCTTATTATAATATTTCCAGTGGAAGAGAAACAGATAGATGGCATTGTCCACAATGTGGACAGAGATACAACACAAGGCGAGGCGGATATAGTGCAGCATTTCACCGACCGACAAGGCTGTCTCGGTATGTCAGGGGTCGCGAGGTCGTATCCTCGCTCTGGCATTTATCATGCTGCCTCACTGCCTGTTCGCACAAAGCCTCTAGCTTTCCGTTTACTGCCTTCTGTGCTAAAGGTACTTGCAGTGGTGGCGCCGCCAACACGACCGAAAATTAAATTTTTGACATACTTTCTATAAAATAAATTGACAGGACATCCTTTCAAAAAAATTAAAGGAGACAGTGTCGAAAAAACGAAACTGCATTTGATCCTGAGCAAATCCTGGCACGATAATAATTAGCACTTCGTGTAACCTTAGATATCTACCTATATTAATAATTTCTATCTATCAAAAATTATTAAGGATAAGAGAGAGAGGGAGATTGTGAATTATAGACGCTCAACAGCTGAGGTCATCAGCGTCTATGTTCAGGATAAGAACCGAGCGGAGTGGCGTAGTGGCGAGACCACTATACATGCATTCGGGAGGTACCGGGTTCGAATCCCGGCGGGGGCAGATGTGGCTGGGACTTTCCTGCTACCTCTCGCCGAAAAACGGTAATTCCTGTGCCGGCCATAGTTTCCCTCAATAATCTCAGATAAATATCAAGGCCAGGGTCGATTACCTGTAAAATTACTGTGCTCAAAATTTGTCTAACTGATCCTAATGTATAAAATTCCTTCATTCGCCCATTGCTATTAATTAAGTGGAAGTTTCAAAATGTAGAAAATAACGGGGAGTATGATAGATGGAAAATAGTAATGATGCGAATGGCGTCTGTTATGAGTTATGACATAAAGTCGAGAAACTGACGTTAAACGCATTATTATTTTAAAAATTATTATAAACAAATAAATACCAACTTCGAATCGTCAATATTTTACCGCAAAATCGAATACTCGTGCTATTATAACAATAATAACCAACGCCATGACAGCTTGTTCGTCTCTATTAATAAAATAGTATACTGTCGAATACTGATTTATATACTTAAGCCGTTGACGAAGGGTTTCATAGATGATGCTTCGGTACGGTAGACTTGATTGAAATTTATCACAAATTATTACTCTGTATTGTTTTTTTTTTTTTTTTAAAAAAACAGGCCAATACTCACGCACTAATTGCATTTTAAAAATCGTATCCGCACAGAACTTGACTCGGGCGAAGCCAGGTTTTTCATAGATTAAATAAGTAGTGAGGTGGTCATTATTACGTGCCTTGAGATCCATAAGAGCAGCTTCCTGCTATTATCAATATAGAATATTAAATATTTTGGTATTTGACCCGAGAAATATTTTTCAAAAAATTCAAAATACATAATTTTTTTCCATTATTTTGTTTTAACAAAAAAAAAAAAAACGGTTGGGGCGATTTCGTTAGAATTTGCTTTGTATCAAAAGGGCGTTTACACGTTTCTATTAACACCATCACGAAGTCGATATAATTTTCTGTTCGCGAGATGTAAAAAATTTACTTTTTTGGAGTCTTTTCGAAAAAAAAGAACCGCTGGACCGATTTCAGAACATATTATGCGTCGATTGGCATCGTAACGTAGTCGATACCATATTTTAATCTCGAGATTTCGTCTTAGAAAGAAATGACCACGTACGTACGTACATACACACACATCTTTTCAATAATAATTTAAAAATAGTTAAGTGACATTTAAACATAAACATTTGTTAAATTTTTTTTTTATTCATTACAATAACTTCTTAATATACTAGGAAGTTATTAAATAAGAAACAAATCACAATTAAAACGACTGATGGAGATACATTGGTATTGATTTGTGTATTGTTATTTGTGTGGAACTGCAGTTTTCTGTGCAGGAAATTCAAGAATGTGTAAAATTGCATGTGGAAAAATTGCTTGTTATACATGACTTTAATATCAGCGAACGTCATAATATAATCTGTATCGACGAACAACCTCTGCTTCCATATTATACGGCCATTGCATTTCATTAGATATTCAGTATGCCGTATGGGGTGTATGTAGTCTAACGTTATAAACGTACGTACATACGACACGTCCTACAACTGCTGCAGATGACTGCATATTGCGTCCTTACATACTGAACATGTTGCCTGATTCTTAAAAAAAAAGGTCGCCAACCTTTTAAAAAATGACCGGCCAAGTGCGAGTCGAACTCGCGCACCGAGGGTTCCGTTCAAACTTGTAGGTATGGAAATAGTTCGTCCATCACGGGAATCGAGTCTCAAAGATTTTTCCCGCTTAGCCGTTGTCGCGGCCAGTTCAACTAAGCGTAAAATTGCAGTGAGTTAAGATAGACTACTAAACTTTATTGTACATCGTGACTATATCTGATAGCCGAAATGTCGTACCGTGTTGTATGCAAGAGTTCTCATATTATGCTGTATAAACGTAAAAGTAGCGGACGCTTGTTTTGTATTAGAATAGAACTGTTAGTGTATAGTGTACGGCGTAGCATGTTGTTCCGGTTTAAAAACATTATTTTTTTGTGGTGCAACTACTTTACGGTTTTCGGATTTGTACCTTTACTTGTGCTATAAGACATTGCTTCTTGGCAAATTTCATGATTATAGGTCAACGGGAAATACCCTATAGGTTTTCATTCCTAAAAGCCTTGGCAGACAGACAGACGGACGGACAACAAAGAGATCCTATAAGGTAGTGATGGCGAACCTTTTTGAGAAGTGGGTCAAATTTTGTTAAATATTTTTTTACTAGCTCATGTGTCACTAAGTCAATGGCGTTACTTGTAATGGGAGAGGGGGGATGATTAGATACCTACTAGTTTGAAACTTTTTTGGACGACACATAACGTTTTACGACCATGCTGGATTCGGCTTGTTTTTTTCTATAAGCATGATGATTTCGCCAAAGTTCCGAAAGATTCAAAATCGATTTTTTTAAAGGGGTGTCTTGAAAAAATTGCAAAAATTGAATTCTTTAACATACCTTTGAAATTTAGAAAGCTAACAGAAAAAACACATAGCTCTTAGTAATGCAGTGTAAGCAGCAAGTCTTTCTCTCTTTTATGATATAAAAAATGAGTTTGTAGAAATGATCACGTGGGTCAGTGTCTGACCCGTCGGTCATAGGTTCGCCATCACTGCTATAAGGGTTCCTTTTTTCTTTTTAAGGTACGGAACCTTAAAAAGGACACATTGAAAAATTGGTCAAGGGCGAGTAGAAACTGAGGTTCTGTACAATAGAAAACTCTAAAAAGCTGTAAAAAAATGGAAAAAACAAAATAGTCCAAGAGTTATCAAACACTTTTGGGTAGGTATTTGAGACAGCGTGAAAATTTGTGTAACACTTCTTTTGTGATGTCTGAACACAAAATCGAAAACAGGGTTAGTGGGGCCTAGCCAAGCCGTGAATTTTTAATTTTGTAAAATTTAATGGAACAGACATTTTTAAATTTTAATACCATTAAATTTAGTATTTAATAAAATTGAAAATAAATAATCCAGATCAGTTACCTCTAAATGCTTTTGTGACAATTCAACCTACTCATAGCGTCTTACTAGCATCCTGTATATAATACGGGATGCTAGTAAACATTTCGACCTGACTAAATGATCCGGCTTATTTATTTTTAATTTTATTAAATACCAAATTGAAAAGTGTCAAAATTTCAAAATGTCTCAATGACCTTTTTTGCAAATAAAATTTCGCGAAATCCTGTATGACGAGTGTAGAGAAGAAAAGATCAGTGTTAAATCACTACAATATTTTTAATTTTAATTCTATCTCATTTTTGTTTTTACAGAAAGAAACTGTAGATTATTGTAAATTGTAATTTTTACATATTGCTGTAAAAATGCTTGAACATGAGAAGTAGTGATGTGTTCACATGACTCTTTATTGGGAGCTGGCTCCGTGCGTTTCGCTCACTAAAAAGAGTCGTTCAAAGGAGCGAAACTAGACAGTACGCACTATACAAGAATGCAGACTGCAGATGTGTGAACTGTCATCATACGTGCTCAAGAGTTACGTAGCATTGCACAGCACAATACACACACTCAGCTCTGCAGAGCTCATTTACAGTGTGTCATTCAACATTAAATGACTCAGCAAAGATAACTCCGTACGCGGTACGTGCAACATTCACTAGTGGCCTGTGCTGTGTGCGCTCTGTTTTGCTATTACAACAGTCCAGAATAACTCAGCACAGAGCAATGGCGCTTGGAGTGAGTCATTCACAAAAAAGGAGCGATTGCTCCGTTCCGTGAAAGGAGTCGTTCATTAAGAACGACTAGCTCAGGAGCGACACATCACTAATGAGAAGCTTCTAGTTTAAAAAGACATAATTATATAATTAACGCAATTTCGAAAGTATAGGACGTTAGTCTTTTATCCCCCTACACTCTTCATATTATGTGAGCGTATTTTAAATAAAAAATAATTAGTATAACTGCTTACTGAATTGCCACTCGACACATACATCTATCCACATCAACCAAAACCTACCCACAATTACGTACTTGTAACATTAAGACTACAGACATTTTAAAGTACATACTCTTTATTATCGCATGGAAGTAAGCAGTAAACTTTCTAGATGTAGGAGCTTTATTTCAAATTTGACAGCACTGCAGAATAAGGTATCTATACAACCAGGGGCGGATGGGCTCAACAATTCCGGCCCCGTAATGAAACTACAAACTCCTTAAAACGTTAGAATTACTTAACTCTAGTTGGTTTACCTTGTTGCTCATACAATAATACACTTTAAATACCGACACACCCACTTTGCATAATGACAACAATACGTCATCATTATGCAAAAAACAGTACTTGTTTGTTATTTTGTCGCTTTGTTGTCGGCATCATGCGTACCGAAGATTCTAAGAAATTCGTTATTTTGTTTGTTGGGATTATCTTTCATATTATGTTTAGGCCAGTTGCTTATCGAGAAGTTATTATATTCTTAGTTGCCCACTTACTTGCAAACTGTGAACATGGCGAGTAAAGGAAAATATTTTTGTATTGACAAAAAAGTTTTATTAATGCGCGCAATAAAGGCGGGAGAAAGATATGTGATGGAAGATGCTTTAAATTGAGTGGCTCCACCGTATTGACATTATGGAAGAACAAATAAAAATTCTAGAAGCAGAAGAGGATGGAAAATCTTCTAAGAAATTGAAGAAACCTAAGTTCGAAGATTTATGAGTAAATACATTATTGTAGTAAAAAAATATTAATGGATTATTTCTTCTCTCCATTTAACGAGTACTCTCAATAACGCCACAAAGTGCACAGTCCCTTGAGTGTCGCTATAATATAGAGTTTACACTGCATTATTATTCCAACACCACAAATGGGAACTTTTCTGATCGGTTTCCGGACTATAAAGGCATCGACTGACAGATGGAGACATCAAAACGCATCTATACGAAAGGGGAAACATAGTTACGAATGCAAACCTGTGGCGTTGTAGAAAAGAAAATAGGTAAAGGAACGCCGCGAAAAATCAAAACGAATAACTTAAAAATAAGTACATATATTACAATTATAATTAAAACAAATATACCAAAATCTCAAACAAACGTCGCTCAATAACAAATTAAATGTAATAATTATTGTTATTTTTGGAGTCAGTGTCACATCGGAATTCGAAAGTAGCAATTTAAATCTTACATGTCTCTAGTTCTCGGAATAGATTTCATTTTGGCTGACACCGACTCCAAAAATAACAATAATTATTATTTTTTACTTTTTAGTGCATATTTTGAAGTCGGTTAAATTTTTTTGTTAAAAATATTTTATTTTTCTCTTTTTAGTGTTAGATAAAGTATTGCAATGGGTAGGCCAAGTATGCGTGCCTTTGAAATTTGAGAGTTTCCCTCGATTTCTCCGGATTCCACCATCAGATCCTGACTTGGTTCCGATGGGACCACCTCGGAAGTGCACTCTTTCGAATAAAAAAAGAATTTTGAAAATCGGTCCATAATTGACGGAGAATTCGGTGAACATACATAAAAAAAAATATACAGTCGAACATAGAACCTCCTCCTTTTTTGAAGTCGGTTAAAAAATAGAATAGCATCCACGAATATTGTGGAACAAAGGAATTTAGAAAAAAAGGGATCAAACAGATCAGGAAAAAGAATTTAGAAATGTGTTCGATGCTGGTATCGGTTTATAACTGACTCAAAAAATTATTTTAATTATTTTGAATTCATAGCGAGCTACTCTATAAACAAATACAATTGAAATTTAAAATTTGTATAAAAGGAAAAATGGAACAAACCAATAAACATAGCCAACGTAATTTAATTTACGAGTGTTTTTATTTGTAAGTGAATATTTTCCAAAAAGTGAGCGTGGTAAAAACAAATTATAAGAGTTTTATTTCAGCCGCACTTAAAGGTTACACGTACACATTTTTGTGCAGCACCTTGTATGGATTGCAATTCATAATATCGCAAATTTGAGAAATAATTTCAGAACCAATTTACATAATAATACATATAATGTATGTTCCGTTTTAAATAATGGCAGCGCCCTTTCTGCAAGTTTATCCTTTCAAAACACAAATTACAGTCTTCCCGATACAATATTCACGTGTCACCGTGCTTTTCATGCTACACAATGAACACACTTTTCAATCTTACTGTGTAATTCCACAGTGTATGTAGATTTCTTTATTTCCGGATTGTTGAATGGACTGTATTCAAATACATTACGTAATCTATTACCAACATTCTGAATGCAACGGTTACTATAATATATATCTGTAATGATTATGTTTATACAGGATGCATCGTTAACTTTTATAGAATTTTTTGCACGGCCTCCCAGTTGGACTCGCGCACCGAGGGTTCCGTACAAACTTGTCCATCACGGGAATCGAGTCTCGAAGATTTTTTCCGCTTTGCCGTTGAAAAACTGTTGTCCCCATACATCGACAATCGACATATTATAGGTAGCGCGTTCAGTTTATCAACTAAGTGTATAATTGCAATGAGTTCAGGTGGACTACCCGAACTTTACTGTACACAAAGCCTAGCGGTCGTACCATGCTGTACGGGAAAGTTCTCATAATTGTATTTTAATGAATGTTCGAGTATACTTCTGTATAAACGCACTGTTAGCGAGCGCTTGTTTCGTATTATAGGCTAGACGACGAGGAGTTTTGGGTTTATTTTTCGGGCACAGGCTTCGTTTTAGGGTGTAGTTCAACCCTCTAAGTTTGCTTACAAATTGTTGGTGTGCTTGATCTTATAATTAACAAAATTAACAATTAGTGACGAAAATAGTGTTTTTTTTCTCTATTTCCTTTAATATCTCCGTTCCTCTTGACTTTTAGTATAGCATATGCATTGAGAAAGTTGTTCCTTATGAAATTTCCTAAGAAATGAGCACTGACAGAAGTCGCTAAGTGCAATTGTTAACTTGCAAATAGCCCCGAAAGTTAAAAAACACGTTTTTTTCACTATTTTTTTACTAAAAAATGACCGCACATAGATAACTGAAAATTCTCAAAAATGATGTCTATGTTGACCCAAACATGCATGAATAATTTTAGCGTCATCGGTCAATTACTTCTCGAGTAATTAACGATCACTTTTTTTTTCTCAATGCATATGCTATACTAAAAGTCAAGAGGAACGGAGATGTTAAAGGAAAATGGAAATAGAGAAAAAAACACTATTTTCGTTACTAATTGTTAATTATAAAATCAAGCACACCAACAATTTGTAAGCAAACTTAGGGGGTTGAACTACAACCTAAAAAGAAGCGATTCCAACAATAATCTCGCCTGTGTCCGAATAATACACTTCTTAATGTTTTTGCCTCCTCGCCGTCTAGCCTATTAGAACTGTTACTGTGTACGTGCGTAGCCCGTTGTTGCGGTTTGTGTATATGTCACCGGGATATTGTCAAACCCGTGATATTATAATTTCACTTAGTGAAATTTTAATATCACGACTCTTTGTCAATCGTGATATTGTAATTTCACTAGTGAAATTACAATATCACGGGTTTGACAATATCCCGGTGACATATATATAGTATAGAATGTATTGTGTATAAAAAAATTTGAAAAGAAGTTTGACCCTGCAGGCCATCCCTGTAACTTCCCGCTATTTTCGAGTTCAAAACGCTCAAAAATATATAAAATATAGCAAGAAGTTTATTTTTTAGCTCTTCGAGCTCAAAAAAAAAACACTTTGTTACGAAATTTTAGTTCACTATATCTCATGAACAAATGAGCCGATTTTGATGCGGTTTGCGTCGATCGACGCAGTTTTTTTAACCTAAGAAAGTAAATTATTACAAAAAAATCGATTTGATAAGAATTTTACGAGTAATTATAAAAAATTACTTTTCTCCTAATTTTTAGTTCACGTTATCTCATGAACAAATGAACCAATTTTGATCTGGTTTGCGGCGATCGACGCAGTTTTTTTAGCCTAAGAAAGTAATTAATTACAAAAAAATCGATCTGATAACAATTTTTGGAGTCATTTTAAAAAAACACTTTTTTACGATTTTTTCGTTCACGGTATCTCGTGAACAAATGAACCGATTTTGATGCGGTTTGCGGCAATCGACGCAATTTGTTAAGGAGAAGAGCTGATTAGATTTTGGCATTATTCGGTTTAGTAGTTTAGAAAATATTTTACAAAAACAAATTTTAAAAAATTTTTTAAACTTGTTTTTTTAAGATTTCTCAACATTTTTTGGGCCGAATCGTTTCAAATTTTCAGGAAGTCTAAGTTCACCAAGATCACGTCAGATGCCGCAAACCGCGTTTCAGTCGAACACTCCGTTCAAAAGATATAAAAGGTTTACATACATACATACACACACACACACACACACACACACACACACACACACATACATACAGCCCTACGGACATCATCGCCAAAATAGTTTTAATAGCTTCCTAGGACCTCAAAACGTCGAGATCTGGCGAAAACTCGATTTTCGAAAATCGGGGTGAAACCAATAACTTCCCGATTTTTGAAAAAAAAAAAATTTTTTTTTTTTAAAGCGGGAAGTTAAAAATTGATTTTTCATTATTTATTGTTATAGCGGCAATAGAAATACACATTCTGTGAAAATTTCAACTCTCTACCTATTACGATTCATGAGATACAGTTCGCTGACAGACAGACGGACAGAGGCGGCTTAGTAATAGGGTCCCGTTGGGCAATTCTTAAATAGTTTTAAAATAGATAAGAGTGGTCCTAGTTGACTCAAAAGTGCACCACATCCTAAAAGGAATTTAGTGCTTCCCCTTTTTATGCTGGATCTAGACGGCAAATAATCTGGATTTTCTCCAGAAGACTTTATTTTCTGATTGTCGAATGGTTGCAAATTTTATGAGCGATTTCCGCTATTTAAAGACATCGACGGCACCAAAGCGCTTTTGTAGGAAATATAGCTACGGACGCAAACATATATTTATTTATTTAAAAGCATTATTTAAGCAGAGCATACATAATTTAATTTGTGAGTGAATATTTCCCAAAAATTGAAAGTGGTAAAAACAATTTAAAAGAAATTTTACTTCAACCGCGCGTAAATGTTACAAGCACTATTAGTTTTTTAAAAATGTATAAGAATAAGTTTAAGTGCTTAATATTCAGTAATTTGTTCTATTGTTTATAAAGAAATGAAATACATACAATAAATATCCCTATAGTGTTTGCCAAGCATTTAGAGTAAGACAAACAAACGGTGAACTATTTTAGTCTCGCCGCGTGCTATATAATTCTATACTTGCCTTATTTAGCTTATGAACGTATAGCTAGAGACACATTATATTGTATATTATGTACATACTTATTATATACCTGCAGTTTGGAAGCAATTGATTAATGGCGTCAGTATTCCAAGATTTCGCAATAGGGTATTTTGCACCATGTAAGAAAAATCTAATAATACATACCCTTGTTAGATTTTGTGAAAAACAAACGAGAACTGTAGATTTCTATTCATAATAATACACTATAAATTTTATAATTCAACTTTAACAATTGTATTTTTTAATCTGTTCTTCAAAAGTCTAAAACGCTTTTCGCCATGTTGAATTCCGGCGTAAACTACCTACGTTTATGTTGTGCTGTGTGTTATTTTGAAGTTATTTTACGTTATTATCACGTTTATAAACTACGGTTTCGTAAAAGCAGAAATTACTAATCTACCAAGGATAAATACATTTAACAAATAAATAAAGTTTTACTAACTTGTACTTATAGGTACTTACTTACACTAGTAATGTAATAATCATAGCAATATTAAATATTTTTAATTGTACGGTGTTACTATGGTTACTGTGCACTATCGTTATTATTTACAATCATAATGACGTCACGAGTCGTTTTCGCGCGAAAATTCATAATGATAAATAAAAGTCGTTTTTATGGCACTATTCGGTTATAAAATATTATTATAAAAATTATAACTTTAGGTTTCATTTTAAATACTTTTCAAAAAACGTAATAGTCTATTCCCGAAATGCGGACAAAGTTTTTAACATGTTAATTTCGGAAAGGAAGAAATTACTATATAATTCCAGATTTTTTAACCAACGACTGATAAGCATTCTTGAGTTATATAAAACATAAGTTTTTGTAGTTTAATAATTATTCAGTGTTCCTAATTTTTACTAGTCGATGGTTTTGATTTTTTCGCTTGTTTGCAAATGTTTGACTCGAGTTTCATTCAACGTTTTCTATTTCAATAAGTAAAAAAAATTTAATTAAAAAAAAAACACCCTGGGCAATCACTTTTGTTTAATTCCAATATGGAAGCCTTGGTAATTTGAAACATTTTGGTTATCTTTTGGTTAATTTCGGATTTCCAATATTAATTTCTACTTTCATATGCATAAACATTCTAGATTTTCGAAATCTTGGAAATTCGATATGACAGTCCTATTGGTTTGGAACGCTTTACTTAAATTTAGGTTAATTTCCGAAATCTGATAATAATTCCTGTTTTGATATGTTTCAAAGTTCCGAAATTTCGCATTTTCGAAATCTCAAAATTCTGATCATGGCAATCCCAGTAATTAGGAACACTTTACTTATATTTTGGTTAATTTCGGATTTCTAATACAAATTTCGGTTTTGATGTGCTTAAAAATATTGTCCGAAATTTCATATTTCGATATGCTAGTCCTGATAATTTGGAACACTTTACTTATCTGGTTAATTTCGGAAATCCGATATTAATTTTTCTTTGATGTGTTTAAAATTAATGTTGTTGGAAATTCCGAAGTTTCTAAATCTTGCGATTCTGACATGGAAGTCCTAGTAATGTTGCGAAATAACTGACGGCAATCATTGAATTGAAAGCAGGTGAGTGACTGACTATCGTGAATATGTACTGTATTTATAACATGTAGGGTACATATTATGCATCTGGGCACATTTTATGTTTACGCGCGTTGTACAGCCATTCACGTAAATATACAGACGCCGCGGGTGTATTATTTACAAGTTGGGCGTATTCACCCTTTACATCCATACGTAACAGTTGTGGCACTTGACTCTGCAACACTCCCCAGCTGAATGATACTATTTATGTTTAAATTGTATGGTTGCCGGGAGTTAATATTCTTTATGAGCTAGGCGTATCCATTCCTTGGATCCCATACACCTTAATAGGGTATATGCATGTAACTTATATTTAGTTCAAATATTATATTTTAGAATCATTATTGTAATTGATTAAACTTATAAACAGTTTTTTCTTGTTAAATTTTTCCTGAAGAATAAAATATATTAATTGAACAAAAATGCAATAAATACGCGCGAAATATAAAATATCCAAACGCAATGTTTTTGACTAGACCGTAGTGTGACGTCAAAAACCAACATATACGGTTGCCATAGAATAATTGCCTCTTTAACAAAATAGCTGACATAGAATATGACGTCACAGAACTTCCGTACAAAATGGCACGTTTGAATAATCAAAATACCTTGCCCAAAAAAAGTATTTATTTTTTAATTCAATAAGAATGTTTTAATGAATAATTTCATGTGTTTGGTAACTTTAAATATGAATATAATTGATTTTAAATATTTTCAAAAATTGTGCATAGGTATACCCTATTGCGACATTCCTATTTGGAAAATTTACATCGTCGGTGCATTGTTTAAAGTTTCGATTGATAGGAGGGGTAATTTTTCGAAAAAAAATGTTGGTTGAGGAAGTAAAATATTAGCACAAAATATACTTAAAACATTTTCTCTAAAAACAAGACTTAAAAAAATTTAAACCTCATAAAGAAAGTCACTAAAAAGCGTTAAATAATTAAGTTTTGAGGTCAGCGCCAATTTGATTACTTTAACTTCTTATGTGCCTATTTCATTGACGTTGATCTCAAATGTTTAGTAGCTTCCTTTAGGATGTTTAATTTTTTACAAGTTTTTATTTTTACTTTTTAGTGACACTGCAATACGTAGTTTGCACGTTATTAACAGCTTTCATTCTTAATATTTTAATACTAAACTAGATTGAATTGATTGAAGTAAAAAGTATGTGAGACCACTCTGAAGGCATGCCTCATCAAAATCGTTTCCCAAATGCTGAAGATATGAGGTAACTTATTATTTAAAAAACCTCCTTTTTAGAAACGCCTTCTTAATTTCTTGCCGTACATATAGTCTAATCGAGTCATTGAAACGACCTTAAAAGATCTACTAGAAAACAACTGACTTTCTGAACACTCTGTAGGAGACAAACAAGTGGGTGAGTGACATGTATATAGGGTACCTAGTTTGTAATATTTAGACACATACCGATGGAAATATGAACCCTGCATATGTATGTATGTCATATAATGATTCAGGTAACTCACAGGGGGCCGTACGCGTTGTATAATTTACCCTTATCCACTTACTTCACGTTGCTGGTTCCATGTCTATTTAATAAAGTGACTTGCGATTCAGTGATCTACTAACTCACTAATTCCCGAAAAAAAATTACCTAAATTCTACTTATAGTCAAGTAGTGCGGAACTAATGCATACCTCCAATTTACGTATTTACCCGATGTTGCCTGGGAAAGACAGGTCTCTGTAATGATACGATGATAAGCCTAAAATAATTTCATATAGTTTATCTCAGTATTCGTGAAATACAAAACAAATGGCTTTTTTTGGTTAGTCAAGAATCTAGATTGATAATTAACCGGCTCGCGTGGAAATGCCCACACTCAATGAAGACATAACAACAAGACACTTGAACTGGGAGAAGTCTACAGAGCTGTCACAAAATTAGGGCTCCGCTTAGACACTTTGGATACGGAATCTTAAAAACCAATGACGTAATCGTGTTATAGCCTTAAAAATCCCCTGCAGATATAAAAGTTCTTGAAAATCAAACGAAGGATAACAATCTTGGGTACCAGTTTCAGGTCAGTCGAATAGAATTTTACAACACACTTGTGTTTAACAGTGTAAAATACTCCCGAAAATTTAAGTATAAACGAACAAACTTGATTTTTTGGTTAATAAAGTAAGCACGAAGACATTTTAGGGCCACAGATTCGCTAGCGTTTTAATTTGTCAGGTTTACGATTTTTCACATCAATTTCGTGTTCTACGTCGAATTTCAACCTTCTAATTAATGTCATGGTATGGCTATTATATCATAAAATATACAGATAAATAAAATAAAATTATATAATTTGATTAAATTAGAAGGAAGGTAAAATTAAATTTAATTGCAATGAGATTTAGATATTGAATTCAATTTATTGATTCCAGAGGCTAACTTTATTAATTCTGCGTTGATGTCAGGCGCGGTCCGAAGGGGGGGGTCACAGGGGACATGACCCCCCCCAAAATCTAAAGTCAAATTAAAAAATCTCAAAAATTTGCCAAATAATAAAAGGAAATTTTTAGCTATTGAAAAATCTCAAAAATTTGCCAAATAATAAAAGGAAATTTTTAGCTATCCCCTAACAGCGATAAATTTATAGTTTCCATTTGTTTTATGTAATGTAGGTATAAAATAAAATAGTTGGCAAAACCAAAAGTGCACATCCCGCAAGTTTTCCACTGTAGGTATGATAAAAAAAAAAACAAAATTGAAAAGATATTTTTAAAAAATTTAAAGAAATAAATAATTCAAAATTAAAAAAATATTTTTTTAAATTTGAAAAAAAAAAAATAAGAACTATGTAGGTATACATAATATAATATATAATTAATATCAAGTGGAATAAAATGGAATAGAAAAAAAAATAAAATCCAATTATTTCGGAAGGAATCGAACCCAGGACCTTACTGTTATGGGTCTGATGACATACCCATTACGTTACGAAACTTGCTAAGCATTCTACTGTTATTACGGTATACAAGTGTAGCACTTGTTTTATGGACATTTACACAGTAATTATTATATTATATTGTTTTTTCAAACTATTGACTGTCAAAAAATAATAAAATGGACATTTTGAGCAACGAATTCAATAAAGTGATTTCTTTTTAAATGGTTTTTAAATAAGTAGGGAATTCCTACTACTACTTATCTAAAATTTCAAATGCTCAGTTAGGATAGCGTTCCGGGTATATTATGCTCATTTTTGACTTGAAATCACCCCAGCAACACAGTCCCAGGCTTTGGCAGTCATTACGTGGGACAGCCTGTATATATAATATAATACTTATTGTACGTTAAGTTACACCAAATATTTTAAAAAATCCATCAATACTAATTCTGTAATATAATTTGTAATGTAGTAGTTAATTATATTAATAAATATATCAAATTATAACAAGGTACCTATTATTTAATTTCATTAGTAAAATAAGAAATTTTTTTTAGCAATTATGCACGGGTTTTGCTCTCAAAAATCCCGATTTTTTGAGTTTCTTGTCCTAGTTTATTGACTTTCTAGTTCATCGAAGAACGCATTTTATAGACACAATATCCCAAAACACTATTTTTCAAGAATATCCCACCGCTACACTAGCGGTATGTGCAATAGATTAAAAAAAACAATTAAAAAATTAAAATGAAAAAAATAAAATGAAAAAAAAAATAATAAAAAAAAATATATGAGAAATATATTATATATAATATATAAATATTAAGTGGAATTAAGTGGAATAAAATGGAATATAAAAAAAAAAAATCCTTATGTCAGCGGGAATCGAACCCGGCACCTTGGGATTACAGGACTTACGCTTTAACCGTTCGGCCACACCGATGCCGTACAACGCCTTTGTTATTATGGTATAGAAGTGTAGCAGTTATTTTACGTATCATACTACATTAATTGAGTATATTTATTATTTTTGTTTTTTTTTATTTTAACTATTAGCTGTCAAAAATAATTAAAAAAAAACTGTTTATAAAAATTAAACTACTGAACACATTTTAGTGAATTTAAATAGGGTTCTGGTCTGATAGTAAACTAAGTGAATAAAATATAACCCAAGGGGATCCGACCAAAATTGCGATCTGTAGAGTCGTGACGTACGTACATACGTACGTACATACGTACGTACGTACATACGTACAGACCAACCGACAACTGCTGTTTGTGATTTTCAATTACAATTTTAATAGTATTTATGAACTCGAATTGATTTAAAAATGGTTCTGTTTTATAGATCAGAATCTCCTCTTTTCAAAAAGCTTCAATTTGAATGGATTTCGTGTGAAATTAACTTAGATATAACTTCTTATCTGAACGAAAGTCAGCTCTGATGCACAAAGCGATAATAAAGCACATACCGCTAGTTTAGCGGTATGTGCAATTGTGTCTTGTGCAATAATGTTTATTTTATTCCAGATACCTTTTTTTTATTAGTGTAGTGGATGACCCCCTCCAAAATTTCAGGCTGCGACCGCGCCTGGTTGATGTTCTTTATTGCCTATTTTCTAATGTTGCGATTTCAATGATATGCCAAAAATGATAATTCCTATAAATTCTTTTCTTCATACCTTGATCGAAAGTACATACTTTCGGCACCAATTGTAAGGCAGAAAGTCTAACATTTACACAGTGATGCGGGAAGTACGTACGTTCGGGCTGCAGTAAAAAAAAATCACCTATCAACTGTTATCGTGATGTCGTTTCCATAGCAACCGTATTACATTTTAGCTAATAGTCGCGAACAGTTGTCATTCGTGTTTTTACGTATAACATCAAATTTATCTGTGTTTTTATGTAATTAATAACTAATTAATAATGTATATAATAAGCGTACTTACGACCGAGGTATGAAGAAAAATAGTATACAACACACTGGCCGAAAGTTTGATACTTTGCACTACGCGTCATGATACCCGAGGCACAAACTGCAAGAATATCAAACTTGTGACCCTTGTGGTGTAATATACTATCTAACTTACGCTACGGTAGCACCGAGTTATTCTATTGTGAATGCCAACTATAGAAAATATAAATGCTTTCATGACGGTTACATGCAAGTTTATCACTGTTTTGATATAATTTTAAACCATTGCTGCAACGTGGAGGCAAATGCTAAGAATGAATGAGGAATGAACTTAGAATTTGTGTTTTTGGTTTTTAGTTCATTCGATGTTAACTCCATTTGACTTCGCGATCTGCTGTTTTCTACGCACAGTTGGAATCGAAAAATATATTCTGCAGCGAGACCTGACGTTAATCAATTAAAATTATCGTCCAATTTTTCAGATAATTATATTAACAAAAATATATAAATATAATTCAATACATTAACATTTCGGTCCAGATTTCGATCTTCTTCAGAATTGATAAAAAAATTAATAATTAGTTTTTAATAAAATTCGCTTAAAGTTTTCTGTACCTATTTATAATATCGAAATATTAAAAAAATAATTTTTTAGATCAATTCTGAAGAAGATCCAAATCTAGACCGAAACGTTATTGTATTGAATGATCTTTATATATATATTTTTGTTGATATAATTGTCTGAAAAATTGGTCGATAATTTTATTTATTGAAGAGTTCTAATCAGACGCTAATCAAAGATTCGATTAAAATAGAATTTAAAAAAAATCGAAACATGGGTTGTAAATGTAATAGTGCATAAATTTTGCCACGGGAAATACGAGCCTAAGGCAAATTTTGGAAAATTGTATATGTAATTGAATAATTCATATTTTCAGAGCGTTGTCAAAACATTTGCATGTTTTTTTATAATCAAGGGTTGTGCCCCCTATTCACTAACTGATTTTAAATGTGAATTGCATTAATAATTATATATTGCCGACTGCAATAATTGATTAAAAAAACCGGTCAAGTGTGAGTAGTCGGACTCGCACACGAAGGGTTCCGTACACTATGTACTTTTTAAATACTTTTGTAAAAGAAACAAGAGAGGCGCTATAACAATATGTAACCAGTGGGAGTATGCAAGTAGTTCAAGAATTTCAAGGCGTGAAATTTTACAATAATACACCCCGGCGTTTTCATATTATAAACACTTTTTTTACAAAAATTTCTTGTAGAATAAAATAATATAAAGTTTTGATAAATATACCATTATATCAAATAACAACGTTATGGCAAATATCTCTGTTGCGCATACGCCGATTTCCCCAAAAAAAAAAAATATACAAAACTTTAGAATATTAAACCATTATGAAAAATATACCATTATTATATAAAAACAATGTTATAGCACATATCTCTTCTGCGCATGCGCCGCCTTTCCCCCTAAAACTTTTTACAAAACTTTCTTTTAAACCATTATGAAATATATACTATTATTATATAAAACAACTTTATTGCATATATTTCTTTTGCGCATGCGCCAATTTTTCCCAAAAAATTTACAAAACTTTTGTAAACATAGATAGAATAATAAACCGTTATGAAAAGTATGCCGTTATTATATAAAAACCAGCCTTATAGTATATATTTCTTCTACGCATGCGCCGATTTTTTTCAAAAATTTATTTTACAAAACTCCTGTAAAACAAAATAATAAGCCGTTATGAAAAGTATACTATTATCTTATAAAAACAACATTATAATATATATTTCTTTTGCGCTTGCGCCGACGTCTCTCAAAAACAATAGGCCTCTTCATATTTGCATATCAAATATCCTCCCAAAATTTGGTTTCATTCCGCTCATCCATGGTGTTGGAATGGTAAAAAATGTCAAAAATGACGTTTTGCATCTGTCAAAGCAATATGTTCTAATAATTAAAATTAGTTATTCAAATCGTTAACTCAGAAGGCGTTGCACTAATGTCAAAAGATTTGAAATGACATTCGTTTTTGAACAAATGCAATCTTTTTTTAAGACAAAACATACGCAATTTTTAAATTCCCATAGTACAGTATGCAACAAACGAAGACAGACGATCCCCGTGTATGCTATGGATTAGACAAAATTGAATTTATACATTTTATTTCTATATAAAGCTGTATAAAAAAAGTGTTTCGACGAATTCTGTTATACAAAATCTATGTAAAATTTTCTGCTCTTTCGTTTAAGACAGGTCTCGAAACGATCTGATTTAAATTGAGCGACTTATAAGCAAAAAACTGAATTTGCTCCTCTTTGGGGAGTTTTGGGGGTTTTTTAATTATTTGTTGTTCTAGCGTCAATAGAAATACATACTCTGTAAAAATTTCAACTCTCTACCTATTACGGTTCTTGAGATACAGCCCGCTGACAGACAGACGGACAGACAGACGGACAGACAGACGGACAGACAGACGGACAGCGGAGCTTAGTAATAGGGTCCCGTTTGACCTTCGGGTACGGAACCCTAAAAAGGACCGCCTAAAAATGTTCATTAGTATGACATCCGTCGTGAACATAAAGGTAAAAACTAAAATCACGCATACCTATAGGGCAAAACGAAATGGATAATGTCCAACGTTTAAAATTACTGTCGTTTTTATTTTTCACATGAAGTAATTGTCAAACGCAAAATGTAAAAACCACAAACAAAATAATCAACATTGCTGTGTTGTAATTCTCAATTTTAACCGAAAACGCAATATAGCAAATAGGCCAAGAGCTAGCAACGTTTTCGAGGGAGAATTTTAAGAAGGTTTGTTTTTTCATATATCCTTTCTTATGCTCTCTCGAACAGTAAGCGGTCCATCTGGCTGCCGGTAGACCTTGCGTTCACTTATGTGCATAAGTAACACCTGTACGGGTAAAAATATCGATTTTGAAATTTTTTTAAGAATTTTTTTTCTATCACAATTACTTTTAAAACTATTGAAAATATAAATTTATTATTGCCAGACATTTTGATTGTTGATTATAATATGCCATATTATGCTATTATTATAAATAAAAAAAAAAAAAACAAATTCAAACCATTTTAAAACGTCGTTTTAAAATGGTTTGAAATTTTTTTTTTATTTAAAAAATAGCATCTGACATATTATAATCAACAACCAAAATGTTTGGCAATAATAAATTTATATTTTCAATAGTTTTCAAAAGTAATTGAAAGAAAATTTTTTTCTTAAAATAATTTCAAAATTGATATTTTTACCTATACAGGTGTTATGCGCATTAGTGAACGCAACGTCTACCGGCAGCCAGATTGACCGTTTGCTGTTTGAGAGAGCATAAGAAATGAAATATAAAAAAAATATCTTACTTAAAATTGTAGTTGCTAGCTCTTATACTAAAACGACCAAAACAGGTTAAATTTCGCCAAAACGAACGCTAAGTTCAATGAAATCACTAAGGCCTAGTTTATATGAGAGGCGTTCAACGCGCGTTAGCCCAACGCGCGTTTACAGCTTCTATACAATTGTATAGAACTGTTTATATGATAACGCGCGTTGGTGGCGCGTTGAACGCGCGTTATCATATAAACAGTTCTATACAATTGTATAGAAGCTGTAAACGCGCGTTGGGCCAACGCGCGTTGAACGCCTCTCATATAAACTAGGCCTTAAGCTGAAATTTAGTTATCTAATAGTTAAAAAATAAGTTCAAAAACTAAAACCCGACTACTGAAAAGTATGAAACAAGGAACGTTAGAAGACTTCATTATAACAATATACATATTAACCATATACGGAGCGGTGTAGAGTAGTGGTGAGAGCACTAGGCTCGCATTCGGGAGGTACCGAGTTCGAATTCCGGCGGGGGGAGATGTGGCTGGGACTTTTTTCCTGCTGCCTCTCGCCGAGAAACGGTAATTCCTGTACCAGCCTATGGTTTCCCTCAATAATTCCAGATAAATATCGATATGGTTCCTTATTCAAAGCCATGGCCGATTTCCTATGCTCAAAACTTGCCTATCTTATTCTAATGTCCTAAAAACTGCTTCATTCAACCAATTCTATTAATTAGTTGAAATTGAAAACTGTAAAAAATAACGGGAAGTGTGTGATAGATGGGTGGCTTCTGTTATAACATAAAGTCGTGAAACGGACGTTAAACGCATTATTATTGTAATATATTAACCATACCAATGAAAATCAACTTTGACGGTGTTGGTTGTCAAAATTGGTCGCGGACTCCTGGACGATTAGTTTTCTATTTATGGGACAAAATAATACATACGTAAATCACTTACCGTTTGCTTGTTGCGTCGTGATTCCTCGAGTACTTTGTGAAGCCAGTCCCATTGAAGTTGAGCCTGTTGTTCAATTTTGGGATCCGGACGACTGCCGCGTTCGTGACCGGTCCAAAATCCAGTATTCAACACAATCACTCGTAACTTTCGTTTCACTTGTTCGAATGAATAGTAACCGCCTGAAACAAAAGAACGTATAAATAATTTAACTGCTTTGACCCAGAACACCAGGGCAATGTTTGACTTTGAACCAGTGGCGTACCTACAGCAGAACGGGAAAAATGACACTGGCCTCAGGCCTGAGGGGGCCCCCGACCCGAGAGGCCGTTAGGACAGAAGGAACATAACATTTATTACAAAAGTTGGTAAAAATATTAATTTTGTATTTAATCAATTTAAGTTGAACTCAAGAACATACACGAATTACAGACATATCTACTTTACTTCGTGATTTATAACGACGAAACTACAACGTGAAGCTTTTTTATATTAAAGGAGGGCCCCATCCGATGAATTTGCCACGGGCCTCAGGTGGTACGCCACTGATTTGAACACAGAAAATCCACAGCATTTTCGATTAAACGGTATCTAACCGAAATACTATCGATTTATCGGGGTTTATTTTCAACTGCACATTCAGTGAACTTAAACTTGCATATAAACGTTCTTGATTTTCTGTAATTGGGCTATGCCTGTATGAAAATTACTAAATAAATAAATAAATAAATAAATAAAGAATTTTTTTTTATATAAATTTAATACGTTCATATGCTATAAGACTATTTGCATGTAGATTATTAAAAACATATGTTTAAAGAGTTGTTTAGTGTATACCAGATTAGCACAATCAGGTAAATACAAATATAATTTATTATCAGGTAAAAGCCGCTGCACATCATGAGGTTGGACACATGGTGGGATATCTGCTGGCCGGCAGGCTGACTAAGAGGCTTGAAATGACGTCACTGCGGGCTCGCCTGCTAGCTCACAAGATGGATTTTAAAATTAGAACAGAGGCTATTTCTCTTGCTTGGTCCCCTGCGTGCTCTGAAAAAGAACCGATCGAGAAACATCACGTGGGCGACATGAACAAACGCCCACAAACCAACACTGTGTGTCCTGTTCAGAAACAATAAATGTCCACTTTTGTTACCGTTCTATCACTGCGCGCGCACCGAACCTACCTACAAAGGAAGCTTGAAAAGACGGCTCGTGTGAAGCGAGCACATAAAATCAATCAAGAAAACCAGTCAAATCTAGCGGCAAATCCATCGTGTGCAGCGGCCTTACGTTTATATTGAATTTTGACATATGGACGAAGTTTATGTCAAACGTAATGTCCAATCCGCCATTTTTCAGATATATAGTAATTGTAACAGCATGTAAAATGTAAAGTGCTTATGGTTTAAATTTATGTCACCAGATGTCACATCAAATTATGTCAAATCCAAATTACGCATATTTTGTTTAACTTATTTTCAGGCATTTTGATAAAGAATTTAATTTGTATTTGAAGTATTACGTAACTCTAATGAAAAAGCAAATTAATTTCGTTTACATCATATTCCTACTTAAGGTGACTATTTACCAGCTGAACGTCATTAGCTACATAGGTAACCGCGTTCCGTTGGATAGTATTGGGGAGATAGCATCATCCAGCGGACTCTCAATATTGTGGGGTTGATGAAAATATGAACGGTCTGCCATTCATGGAACAAGATAGTCTTTGTTCTTCTAGTAAACTTGTTGCCAGTTGTTCAACATGAGCTCCAATTCATTCGTGTAGCTTTATATTACCAGGATTTGAATACGTGTGTGTGAGTGTGTATGTGTCACATGAAAAACAGTTCCCAAAATCTTTAAAAACCTCGCCTTATCTTTATTGGTAATGCTTTCAAAACACATTAGCAGTATGTACCTATCATTCTTCAAGATCTTCATATATTTTCGGATCTATATATATATCTGAATTAAAATTATACAAACAGCATAATTAATAAGCTAAATTTCTCAACATTTTTAACATAAATTTGTCAATAAAAAACTTCAAAACATTAATTAAATTTCCCGTAATTGGAAATCTCATGTACTGTAAATAACTACTGACGACTCCAATTTTGTTAAGCTAATATAAACAATATTAAAATGTCGTTTGCGACTAGAGCTGTAAAAAAGTAACGAGAAATTGTGTACCCGTATGTATTCGTTACTTAAAGAACCAGTACCCGTTACTTTCGTATCGTGACGTTACTCGTGACTTTTCATACGACATACAATCGTGTATTAACAACATCAAGGATGTACCATCGCATCGAGGCGCGTCGTATACGTGATACGATATGACATCGTTCGTATAACCGAATCAAACGAGTAACGAAATGAATTTGTAAGTAACGATTCGTTACTTCGAGTCAGACGATGTACCCGTTACTCGGTAACGAATACATACGGTTTGTTACAGCTCTATTTGCGACGACAGTTTATAATTTATTTACAAATTGAGTGAACAGTCACCTTAAGAGTATTTTCTTGCTTTATAAAATATTTTCGCATTTTAATAGGTTTCAAACAGAGTTGGGAGGATTGAACAGGATGAAAGGAATAGATTTGAGATAAAATGTGTTTTAAGATGTCATCTCCGATCGTCTCTGACAGGTACGTCACAAATGTTACATCCATTGATGAAAAATTTTGTAAATTCGAACTCAATTCTCTTTACAGTCAAAGATATATCAAGCTACCAACAGATTTATAGAGCAGACCTGACAAGCAAGGTTTGCGGTCATCAGTGATCTCATGGATACTAAAATTAAACGTGTACAAGTCTGCAAAAAAGTCATGAAGAAATTGTCCGATTTTTTCGTGTTAGTTTTTATTTATTAGTAGCTGTACGCGGTGCTGTGGCTCAGTCTGACTTAATGGAAAAGAAAGATAAGGCACTCGTTTCTAATATGTTTAATTTCACAATGCTTGTATGTATACAATATTTTTTGTTGTTCCATTGTCTGTGCAGATATTATATAGATTGTCTGATTTTCCGACTCTAGAACACGCTACATATAATTGTCCATATGAGAAACAAACCGTATCTAGATCTAAAAAATTCAATTGAACAATGCAATCGGAAACATGGAAACGTTTAGTATTGTGTGTGTTGCTGTTACGTTCAACAGATGGCGCTCCCATTACCGTAAACTATTCAGTATAGCGTGTGTTGCTGTGTGTCGCTTTAATGTCTAACAAATGGCGTTGTTTCACCTCTCAGAGGTATATAAAAACACACGCGTATTCGAATGCACGCGTTCCAAAATTTCAAAGAAATCGGTGAAGAATTTTCAGAGATTTAACGAATATTTTTATTTTTATTTATATGGATTATTGTATAGCTATCAAAATATCCCATTTTGGTTTCCCCCGTTTATATAGTAATGCGGTATGCATTATTTATTGGCAATCCATTTTTTAAACTGTATATCATTGATATAAAGGAGGTGCATATATTCAGCTACAGCGTGTTTTCTATGCATAGAACAGACAGTTTCCCTGTTTCATTTTTCTGCGCTATTCATAAATGCTTGTAATATCCGGAAGTCCGCGCTATACGAATATTGGAATTGCTTTCTTCCGTATGTGCACACTTCAACTGACAGCTTCCAAAACATTCCACATTCATATAAGCGATTCATTTTGAATTCCAGAGGCGAGATAAGTGCTGATATTTCAAAGTCGACATTCAATTGGTGTGCCTTTAGAAACAAGTCGTAAGAAAAACCGGACTAGTACCAATTCAGTTTGTACATAGAGGATTTTGTACTTGCAAATAAAAATCCATGTTTTTAAGTGACACAATTTACAAATTAAATAGGGGGACTTCATTTTTTACCAAAATTATCAATTTTACCCCCCTTCCACGTCTCAATTTTGGAGGAAAACAGAAACTATTAGGTCTTTTTAATTTTGATGTACGGAAGTCCACAGAACAGAGTAAACGGAAGTCCTTTAAAAATAAGTTCCATAAATAAATTTGTGATTACTTTTGGAAAAACGGGATACAAGACAAAAAAAAATTTATTTGCTTAATTTTGTAATGAATTCGACACAAATTGCACTTCCGCAAAACTTTAAAAACGTAAAATAATATGGTATCTTTTAAGTTGCGTAAATTAGTAGATATTTTATGACACGGTGTGACGGCACTACGGTTAAACGAGCGCATTACTTTTACTTTACTTTACGTACTAGTGTGAAAAAGGATCATTTTACTACCGCTATACAGGCAAGAAGAGCAATTTAATTACAAACACAAAAATAATAAAAAAAAATTCGGAGCCGTCGTGGGACTCCTGGCAGATGTGAAACATATTTTAAACAAAATTCTAGTAACTAAATTCCGCCCCATCGACTAACGAAATTCAAGTGACTAAATATAGCCCTGTAACCAATACAAAGTGTATATGAACGTGCTGTCAAGCATACTACAGTCGCACACGCAGTTTCTGTGTGAGTTGTGACAGCTCACACAGAGAAGCAACGAGTGTTAAGTATATATGCGCGCTCGCACACAAGGAAGTCGAGAGCGGTGGCGTAATGGGGACATAAGAGGGAGTGATTCCGTTTCCGTCACGGCATGGTTTTGCTGCCAAACGTGCCAATAGATCTTTCACACCAATAAAAATATTTAAATTATCACCATCCAGCTCCGTTTTGGAGGTTTTACTGTACGCTAGGCTATAGCGAGGTTTAGAAGTATTCATGCTGAATATACAACACCTCAATAAAGCACCAACACGATGTAGATTTATATTTTCTCTATACAAAAAAAAAGAAAGAAAAAACACCTTCAGCTAGACTAGAGTTTTATAAAAGCGGGTAATGGTAACCGTTTTCAGAGTGATTTAGCGCAAGAACTAACTCTAATAAATAATTCATATGCGGGGGTGTACCGCGCGCAAGTCGCTCTACCATGTCGAGTTCTATAATAATATAATACATATAGTGATCTATAGGTATACTGCAGTAGCACCGTTAGACACCTTCAACGGATGTTATTAGGGGTAAATGGGGTAAAGTGAAAACTGTTAACGTCGCTGTGATCGGAATAAAGACACAATGCCCTGTACTGCATACCGTGGGTCTCGTATAAGCTGACTTATAGTAACGAAACAAGGAATACCGCAAGGGTCATTATTAACATCACACGGTAGAGTATAGGGGGATCATCTCAGATTTGTGACAAAAATGTGACAGGGAGTTCGGGGGATTCTTAATGTTGTGATGTCACAAGACCAACTCGTGTACTTAAGCCAGTAAACTGTGATTTTTTTAAATATTTAATGGTGTTTCGACATTTGTCATTAACATCCACAAGTAAACATATTATAGTATATAATGACACAATACAAATTAGTAATGTACATTTATTGATTTATTGACCTGCAAAAATAATTGTTAAAAAAAATCTACGAAGCATTAAATTATAGGATAGAAGTGTTATAGTGTTAGGGTTAGAAGGGGATGGTTCAATGAAAATAGGAGGCGGGAGATGCTTAGCAATCTTAAAAATTGTGTGACATAATTTATGGATGACCCCTAATGACTAAAATTTAGTGTTGCTTGATGATACTTCTCAGGTAGGTGATATGAACAAACGTAATAGAGTATTTTGCACCATGTAAGAAAAAAATCTAATAATACATATTCCTGATAGATTTTGTAAAAAGCAAACGAGAAATAATGATTTCTTTTCATAATAATGCACTATAAATGTTATAATTTGATTTTAGGCATTATATTTTTTTCTTTTGAAAAGTGAATTTTGACCATTTCCCACTTGCGGGTTAAAATGGAAAAAACACGAGTGCGTGTAGTCTTTACTAGCACTTCGGTCGATCACAAAATTGGTTTGCACCCTAGCTATGTTTCACCTTTCGTTCAAGATGGTTTTTACAGATGCGTTTTTATACCATCATCTGTCTTTAAATAGCGGAAACTGCTTAAACGCGTTAATTCCGTCCGAAAAAAAATCTGACTTACTCTCAAGTCGCGACTAAAGAAGTTTTATTTTAAAAAAACGTAAAGAAATAATTTCGAATCAATAATCCAATTATAAAAACTTTATTTTTACATTTATAGCGCGTTGATGATAAATTACGAAGAATTTTTTGCCTGACAACTTCGTTCTTATTATGATCTGTATGATTGATTATGGATTTCGACAACTCTCTGGTCAATTCATATCTTTCGTATACTTTTAATAAATCGGGCTGTAGTTAGATATTGGATATTGAACGAGAAAAACCAAGATAATTGGCAATGAATCTTATTTCCTTCTACTACTTCACATTTTACTACCTATTATTAAGCTATATATAATATTTCAGGTTTTTTTTCAGTTTTAACGTCAGAAGTTCATATTTTAAGTACATCGTGGAGGCTGTTTATAGACTGCCTTCGTATTGAATACATTGCTTGCACTGTGCCAGAGTTGAGAATAGTCCAAGAGCTATCAAACATTTTTGGGTAGGTATGGGAACGTTCAAGTATTACGTAACGCAATTTGGGGGGCGGGGGGGTCTTGTAAAACGTTACGGTGCGTTACAGGGGCGGAAGGGGGTATTGGAAGTTTGGAACAACGCGTTGGTAGTTTACACAGTGCGAGCTAGCGTACGAGTCAGCCTGCCGAGTAGCTGCACTGATGCGGTAACTCGCACTGTTTGGACGTCACTTACGAGTAACTCGCACGTGCGAGTTAAACAGTAGCTTGCATCCGAGTTACTTCAACATTTTTTTGTTTTCACTCGCATGCTCGCCCGCCTGCAACTCGTACATGACAGCAGGTCTGCCGTCGCTCGCATCGTTTGGACGCGTTCGGCAGTAGCTCGCCAGTGCGAGCGGGATAGTCTACTGAGCGGAACCCGTGTTTTGTGCTGCGCCTGCGTTCACTCGACATCGTGGCAACTCGCAAGACTGGACAGCAGCTACTCGTATCGTGTAGCTGTCTACTGTCTGGTCAGCAGCTCGCACTGTGTAAACTAGCCATAAAATGTCTCAAGTTGGCAACCCTTTTCGTGATTTTTATTTTGTTTTTTTCATTGTCAGTATTCCTTCACTGCAAAAACTTTTTAGGTAAAAATGGTCACTTAGATGTTACGTAACATTTAGGGGGGGTACAGAAAAACGTTACGATGCGTTACATGGGGGGAGGGAGGGTCTAATATCTACAAAAAATGCGTTACGTAATACTTGAACGCTCTCTATTGGAGGCAGCATGAAAATTTGTGTAACACTATACTTAAGTAATGTATGAACTATGAACACAAAATCGAACACCTGACCGAATGGTAGTGGAGCCGATCCAAACCGTGAATTTATGACTTTGCAAAAAAAACCTTGAGGGATTTTGAAATTTTAATACCTTCAATTTTAGTATTTAATAAAATTAAAAATAGGTTAGAGTACGATAACTCGATGTGCAAAATATCCATTGGAAATACACAATTATTATTTTAAATAACATATAACTATTATTATTAATGTGGACATTGATTTTTAAAAATTATTTTTTTTTTGCGCAGTAAAAAGGGGAAGGCGTTTGGGGGAGTTCATTAAAAAAACAATTATGAGGTCGTGTATACAAAGTGAGATAGTAATTCAACACCAGTTTTTATGAAGTATAGGTATATGTGATTTCTGATTGGTTAGATTAAAAAAATGACAGTGAAAGACGAAAAGTTTTTACGTATTTTTGAGGAAATTTGTGAATAATCCGCAGTTTTTTTTTGGAACGTCAAAATTAAGCGTTTTCTTAAAAAAAGTCAAAATTTGCACATATCGAGTTACCGTACTAGACCCTTAAAAATAAATAAGCTAGATCCCTTAGTCGGGTCAAAATATCTGCCAGGCGGGTACAAAACTGTCTATCAGACGTGAGTGCGAGTAAGACGCTACGGGTAGGTTGAAGTGTGAGGGAGAGTATATATCGCACCACAGCACACTTCAACTTAGCCCATAATATAGGGAGTGTGCAAAAAATATTTTATTCTTTTCAGAGACATTTTGACTCGTTTAGTGAAAGTTGGTTTATTAAAAAAAATACGGGTTGCACTCCGGGAGTGCCGGCAGAAGTGAAAACTTGAATATTAACGTCTTACGAATTTTCGATCAGGTCACGTGTCCTGACGCGAGTTTAACATTTTTTACCCATTACAAAAAAAGTGTACCTACAAAAGTTTTCGTCTTACGAATTTTCGATCAGGTCTTACGCATTTTCGATCAGGTCTTATGCATTTTCGATCAGGTCTTACGAATTTTCGATCTGACGCGAGTTTAACATTTTTTACCCATTGCAAAAAAAGTGTACAACGCCGCTAAAGAAGTTTTCACTTCAAAAAATTTATACCAAATAATATAGGAACATCCATGAATCTCTTAAAAAAGATGGAACCTTGGCTGACACTGAATATTACAAAATAATCACAAAATGTCTGAACACTAACACTTTTATCTCGACATACGTTTCGCTAGCATCATCAGAAAATAATTAACATACTTTTAATCATTCTACTAATTGAATAAATCACAGTTCAATGTCACTATAACCCGACATAATACAAATACAAACTGTGGTCACTGTCTGTTAAATTTTTTCAAAACCCTTCTTCTTAAAGAACCAATTGAAGTTATTACAAAGAACAAGCTTTCATTTAAAAATTAACAATAAAAAGATGTAAAGACGCGCTGATAATAATATTAACTGCACGTTTTTATTTCAATAAATTATTTTACAAAAGGAATGGGAACAATTTCTAACGATGTACTTATTACGTAATTATTTAAAAATTACGTAAGAACACAGCTCTTGCCAAAAGTTGCCATCTATTGGTCGCGGTATAGAATAAATTAAAAACAGTCATGAATCACGTTATATAATTGTTAAAATTAAGTTCAAAAAATAAAACCCGATTACTGAAAAGTATGAAACAAGAAAATATTCCCATCTGAGGATAGCCATGGTCATATGCCACCTACCCTAACAAAACATTACATTTTAACAGTAGCAAGCGATCATCAGCTCTAGGGCAAACAGCACGCTATACATCTAGAGGGACCTCATAGATATGAGATGTCATACGACCTTGGCTATCTTCAGATGAGAATATTTTCTTGTTTCATACTTTTCAGTAGACGTGTTATATTTGTTCACCCCGGGGACCAAAATTCAAAAATAAATGTAGCCTATGTTACCCGGGACATAATAACGAATCTATTGACACTTTATTTATAAAAATCGGATGAATAGTTTAGGCGATACAGTAGAACATCCGTAAATACAAACTTCGCCGTAGTCGGGTAAAAATATATAAAGACGCAATGATAAAAATATGACTGCATGTTTTTATTTCTACAAATTATTTTACCAAAGGAATGCGGACAATTTCTAAATATGTATTTATTACGTAATTATTTAAAAATTACATAAGACAGTTTTGCCATCTATTGGTCACGGTGTAGAATACATTTAAAACAGTCATGAATTACGTTATAATTGAAAAGTAACAGTTTTGATCACTTAACAGATAACGTTCAAGTAAATGTGGAGAATGTTATGACTGAAATCAAAATTTTTAAAATTTCATAGTTTACAGTTTTTATCGACGTCGAAGTTAAACTGCAATTTCGTTGAAAATTTGATTGAGATTTTGAAAACGAAATTATCGATACGCTTCAGGCGTTGAAATCTAATTTGTCGCTAGGAGTAGATGTAAAAGTTGAGAAGCAGTCTGCGTATCAAAACCGGGTAGCTGATGACGCGTTTAAAACGAAGTAGTATTATTGCCGATCCATTCATCGGTTGCAGTCGGATCGATAAATGTTCAGTATTCATCGGTTGAACGTCGTCATTGTTCGACAAAAGATGCAGTTTCAATACTTTCAATAGAGTTGAATTTAAAATATGCATAGCTTACTGAAAATCCGGGGTTGTACTTATTCACATAATTAGGGCTGGATAATATTGACGATTAATAAAAACCGGACAATTGCGAGTACTGACTACTGACAAATTGGAATATATGCGGGTTAAGTAAACTTAACAATGCCTAATTCAACTCCATTTACCTGATGCCCATATTCACCGAACACTACGTAAGATAGAAGTTACCAATCTTGGAACAAATTTATTCGTTAGAACAAAATTTATTTCAATTCACTAAGCAAATATCAAGTAAAATAGTTAGTTAAAGAATAAATATACAGTGCACTATACTCCTCGCTCTTTTTGTTCAATTTTATGACGTTCACCCAAAAATCCGGCTAATTACGTTAGTGTAAATGTCAAAAAAAGTTTCACAAAATAATATTGTTTTATCCTAACCCAGTTGCACACAAAACTTCCACTAACTTGAATGTTTTACAACTATACACTTTACAAAAGATTAATAGATAAATTTATAAGAGCAAACTATATAGATACTCCACGTTTATAGGTTAGGTATTATGATCTATGTGGCCGCTATTATTATTTTATCAGGCGAATAAATACTTATACCGTCGAAGTAAGACAGAATAGATTTATACCCGCAGTAAACATAATTAAGTATGGTGAATTGAATTATCGCTATTTATTCGGAGAAATAGCTATCTGAAGAACAAATGAACCGAACAAATAACTAATTACGTTCGGTGAATATGGCCATGAGAGAAATTTAATTGTAATGGACGGACGATAAACGAGCGTTTCAATAACGGTATAGCGTACAGCTCTGCAGAATGTAACCTAAATTCACTTGGGATGTAACTGGAAATTGTTCAGTTGGAGTTATTGACGCGTATGTTATAAATTATAAGTACCTTTTTAGTTAAGTGAATAAATTAAACCATTTATAACAAAAAATATCTATTACTTTATTTGAATGTTTCATTGCTCGTTCAATGCAATAAATATATTTTGTTTACGAAAAGTTGAGAGGTAATATTAGTATAAAAAAAATACGTAAGTATAAAAAGTTGATTGGCTGAGCAACTATGGAACATTTTCTTCTCCAAAAATATAGAATTCCGGACTTAACAGTAGACATTTCTTAAAAAAGTTTTTTTTTATAATATTATGCATTGAATAATTTAAATCACCGAAAGTACAGGCACATAACTTTGCGACGGTACCTACTGGTGCTGATACCATTGTTAGTTCGTAAACCAACGGTAACAGCAACAGTACCGTTCTGAAGTTACGTGCCTGTTCTTTTAGAAGATGGATAGGTATTTGACTAATATTTTCAGCTTAAACAGGAATGATTGCAATAATATAATAACTTGAATTTAGATAAATTACAAGCATTAGCGCTCATGTGAAAATAGTAACAAGTTTGTATAGTAATTTAAAAGATTACATGTTTGTGGCGTTAAAGCCGTAATTTTATAGCTCTAGCGCCATTTTACGCAGAAACAGCTGCAAATTGACAAAATAAATATGCGCTGGTTAATATAACATATAATTTCAGACATAAACGGCCTGTAATAATAGAATGTGTCGAATGAAGGATTTGAGGAAAGAAAAATGTTTTAACGTATACTTAATCTTGGATATAATATTACACACATTAAATATTTAACAATATACGACGTGAAATAAAGTTGATAATAATATATAGATGCACTGAAAGCTTATTGGGGTTTGACATATGGGCGGACATTAGGCCAAATCTATTGTCAAATCCGCCATTTTTCATACACAGTATGTTCACCGATAGTGTTTAGAAGATCGACGCTAGAATACCATATAAAGTTATTTAATACCAGCGGCTTTGTCCGAATTTGTAGATTTTACCGTTTTTTGGCGACTTAGGTACGTTACAAAACTGGTCTCCACAGAAAGCGCTTTTATTTTAACTCGATAATATATAGCCTATGTCCATCCTAAAGGTTCATTCTAAATAGTGATGAAAGCATTTTTCAAATAGGTGCACTGGTTCCGGAGATTACTCTTTACATACACACAAACTCACAAAATTCAGAATATTGCTGGCGTTGCAAAAATTATTGGCAAAAAATTGGTTGTCTGTAAAGTCGGTTTACGGACGATAGTTTTACGTGATAACGTATTCCGTAATACATAACCTAAACCTCCCAAAATTTGGTTTCAATCCGCTTATCCTTGGTGTCGGAATGATAAGAAATGTCAAAAGTGACGTTTGCAACTTACAAAGTATTATGTTCTAATAATAATTAGTTATTCCAATACTTAACTTAGAAGGCGTTGCATTTCACAATATACTAATGTCAAAAAATTGAATTAAACATTAGAAATGCAGCCGTTTTCATGTTAAGACAAGACATACGTTTGCTTCTAATTTCCATGTACGGCAAACAAAGACAACCGACCGCGTCGCGCAATGCATTAGACAACATTGCATTTATACAGCTATTTTTCTATATAAATTTGTATAAAATATTTTTCTATATAAATTTGTATAAAACAACTGTTTAGGCAAATTCTGTTATACGAAATCTATGTAAAATGTTCTCCTCTTTCGTTTAAGACTGGTTTCAAACCGATCTGATTTAAATTGAGCGAGAAATTAGCAAAAAGCACGCACAGGGTCAGGCGGAACGTTACGCGTTATGCGTTATGCGTTACGCGTTACGAACGTTACGTTACACTTTTTCGTACATGCAGCCGGTGTTTTATCAATTTATAATATTGGTGATTCATCAATTTATAAGACGTTATCACGTCAAAAATTTGATTCGACAATGATTTTAGATTGTGACCATATAGGTAATTACAGTTTTCATATCAGGAGCAGTCCAGAGTCGTATTCAAACTTCCTGTCATCTACAACAACAGATTGTACTCACACAAAAACAAATAATTGTTCTATATAGGAAAACACCGCTTTTCAAGCTAAATTTTGTTCAAAATGCGTAGAAAAACATTATGTCGAAGTGGAAATTGTACAAAAAACGATGCTAAATACATGTATATTTTACCGGCCAAACTCGATTTCAGGACAAACCAGTTTTGCCTAGGCCAAACTATTTCTACAAAGTAATTTAGCTTAGGCTAAACTAGTATGTCCTAGTATGAATAGTAGGCTGAACTAGCTTGTTCTGAAATTGGGTTTGGCCGGTAACATACACACAGTTTAAGAAAAATATCGATCAATTACTTTTCTAGGAGTATCAATTTAAAACTATACTATGCTTTTCATATGGAGAAATATGATTGTTCACAATCCACGAAGTGTGTAATTAGGAAACCGAGCGTCCTATGCTTGCTGTGTTTCGAGACGGTCCGTTTTCTGGCGCACGCGAGATAGCGCTGTTATCACTACATTGGAAAACTTCGGTTCTTTCCACCTGTTTTCGCCATAGTTACCAAAGTTGTTTAACTTCACAGACACTACACACATGTAAGCCATGAACGTGTGTGCGTTACCCAGTAGCTGACGCCATATTTGTTCATGCGACAGATATCAGTCCTCCGCTACGCTCGAGCTCTGTGTCTTGTGTCACAATTTAAGGTCAAATCAGATTTTTTGACAATCCTTTCTGTAACCTCGGATCTCTCTTTATAATATTGATATACTTAATATAGATCAGGGGTCGGCAACCTGCGGCTCTTTTGAAGTAAAGTTGCGGCTCTCCAGTTCCATACGCAAAAAAATAATTATTTTATTATATAAACCCTTAAAAATCGTCCAATCGATCCATGTCTATCTCTCAGCCATTTCCACTCGAGTCTCACCCGCACCCCGTCGCGACGTGTCATTCTCGGATATACCGGGTGAGGCAAAATCCCGGAACGGTTGAATATCTTGCATACTACGCATCATATAAAAAAAAAATACGCGTCAAATATTTTTCGCAAAACTATTTTTTGATACCACACATGACTCCCCCCCAGTTGGTGGGGGGAGGGGCAACTTTAAAATTTTAAATAGGAACCCCTATTTTTTATTGCAGATTCGGATTCTACGGGAAAAATTACATCAATTGTATGTAATTTTTTTTTATTTTAATATTACTATCAATACAATAAATTAAATTCACCCTTCACTAAATAAATCCATATCTACAAACTAACGTTTTCATAAAATTTTTAAGTCTGGTCCTGTCGGGCCGATTTTAATAAAATTTTGGTAGCACATTTTAATCATTACTAAAGGGTTAAATTTCAATTTTGAAACGATTCGGAGAAATTTTTCGGTATTTTCGGGCCCAAAAATATTTTTCAACCCCTAAGACCCACGGGAAAAATTACATCAATTGTATGTGATTTTTCCCGTAGAATCCGAATCTGCAATAAAAAATTCCTATTTAAAATTTTAAAGTTGCCCCTCCCCCCACCAACTGGGTGGGGGTGGGGAGTCATGTGTGGTATCAAAAAATAGTTTTGCGAAAAATATTTGACACGTATTTTTTTTTTTTTGATATGATGCGTAGGTATGCGAGATATTCAACCGTTCCGGGACTTTTGCCTCACCGGTATATAATATTATACCTATATAAGCAAATACTATAATACTGAAACGAAAATGTTTAGTGGCTCTTTAAAAACTGGGACATTTTGTAAATTGTAACTTTTGGCTCTTCCTTTCCAAAAGGTTGCTGACCCCTGGTATAGACTTATTATATAATATATAGTAAAGACAAAGGTTTAACAAATCTTTGTGATAGATGTAAAGAAACAGGCTGAAGGGCTGCTGTCTTTTCAAAACACACATTTTATTATTCAGCCAATAGCTTGGCAGTTATTATCCGCAACGCGGTAACTTATTTTTCAGTCGGCGCGGCGTTTAGAATTCAGCTACACTGTTCATTGAAGTGAACTATGAATATCGCTTGATTATTTAAATGCAAATTTGTCGCCTTCTTGACGCGACAGCGTGAATTAGGGATAACCAAATCTTAACAAACCATCACATTTAAATCTTAAATATGGAAATAACTATATATTTACATTTATACGTTTTCAGTGTTTATTTTAGTTAAGAGAAATTCTCTGTAATTTGATTTACATTTTGTTAACACGGAATTATTAAATTTTTTATTTATTTTCATTTTATTTTTACGGAATAAGAAAATTTAAAAACTTTTCCAAATTGGCCATTTATTAAAAAATCATGTTGTTTTCTATTGCTTCATTTATTAATTACTGTAAGGCCACGAACAGTCAGCGTTATTGGGGCCTTCGATAATTAATTTTTTCACATGCATTATGTTTTAAAGATAAACTGAATACAATTGATACTTCTGCCAGTTCTCGTATAAGAACCTGGGAATTGGGGTCTTGTAATGGTGAAGTCATGGAAACGCCTTATAAATACCGCCCGCTTCGTAGTCCCAAGGCCATATGTTATTTTCAGTAAAGTAACTGTGGCATTTAACATTTAAAAAAAATAAGATATACATCTTTGAATCGTATTCATTAAAAAACATTACTCAAATAAAAATGGAAAAATACGAGATTTTATATATTTTTTCGGACTACATTTTCAAAACCTGATTAATTTAATAAGTAGATATTTACCGTTCGCATTCTCTCATGGTCTTAAAAATGTATATAAACGTAAAAACATAAACTAATTAAATTTGATATATTAAATCTTTATAGCTTTCAAGTATAGCTATTGTTTGCTACATTGTTAAGAAACACCCATTGTTACATCGCTATATTAGAAAAATTTAGTTCTAAAACAATGTCACCGTCGCGATACGAATCCCGAATCTTTCCACTCTCGCGGCGGGCTGAGTTTTCTTACTCCACAGTGACACAGCAACATCAATCAATCATTCTAATATATACTTATATATAGCAATTTGTATAACTTTATTTCACATCATGCGAGAGCTAATTTTTATCTTAGGCATAAGTGAGAGTTGGGTGAATCAGAGATCATTATAACTCCCATTCAAACGCGCCAGTAGACGTTTCACATAAAACTAATTCCAGCTAATAGGGCGGCGGGACCATTCCCACTTCAAAAATATTTACATTTAATGTAGTATAATAAAGAAAACAAAATTTCTGATATCGCGTGTGGTGACGCGGGTAATGGCTAGTATTCAATATGATATTTGCTATTCGTTGCCATGGTAACCTACATAGGTAATATGTTCCACGTCATGTAAAAATTAATCAAAGCATGCGTAACTAGTTTATTTCTGACAGATCTACAAAACAAAAGACAAGCGATCTTTTTTTATTTTTAAAATATTTCCGAAAATATAAAGTTTAGAAAAACAAATTTTCTTGAAAAAGTAAATAGAATAATAAGCCGTTATGAAAGGTATACTATTATTATATAATAAACACCGTTATAGCATATACCTATCTCTTCGGCGCCTGCGCCGATTTTCCACAAAAACAATAGGGCTCTTCATATTTGCATACCAAACATCCTCTCAAAATTTGGTTTCAATCCGATCATCAGACAAACAGAATAACAGACGCACAGAGTTTTTTCCAAAAATATCTTTTTTTGGATTCGGGGACCTCAAAACAAAAAATATTGTAAAATTTTTGAAAAGTGAATTTTGACCTATAGGTACTAGTATCGTTCCCCACTAGTGGGTTGGAATGGTAAAAGTCAAATGTAATTCGATTTACTTACAACGCTGCTGGAACTCATATCCCAGGGTATTATTAACATCAATAACATTATGCGGTATTCTATTGAATAGAGATAAATGATCAGTGTTAATGGATTTCGATAAGGTAAACGTTATTAGCCTAAAATTCGATCATTCGATCAATTCAATTCGAAATACGCATCGACGTATTCATCAGTTCAAAGTGAGTCGTCTCTTTTCTCTACGGGTTAATTTAGACTACGGCGTTGGGCTTCTTCTATCTTATTAGGGTTTATAAACTTTACAACTTTCTGTCAGAGTTACATCAAGTTTTTGCACACATAGTGTTACTGGAAATCGATTTAAAATACAAAATGAATCACCTAAGGCAGAAAATTATAGTCACAATGAGAATATAAACGACATTATTTACTTAAACAGCGCCCTTGATTTTTTTTTTTGTCTAGTTTATTTACAGTACATTTTTTATATACCTAGATATTTTTTATAACTGATCTAAAAAATATAAAAATTAATTAATATTTAGTTTCTAATTGGTTTATACTAAAATTCGTTTAAAGTTTTTTAATATGAAATATTGAAAAAATAATAACAATTTTGTGATAATACTATTTTAAAAAATGCTGAAAAATGTACAAATTATAAATAACAGTAAAAGTCAGTTATAAACTTTGAGATTTATTTAACTCTGTTTACTTGACATAAAGATAAACAGCCGAAAAATTGAATTTTTATTTTTTTTCTTTTAACAAAATAAGTAAGTGGTCCACTTTTAGTACATCTTTTCGGGAACTTTTCTTATAACCATTAAAATGTCTACCATGTTTGTGAAATAGCTTACTTTAGTAACTGTCAAATATGCAAATCACCTATCTGATTTATAAACAGAAGAATTCCCAATATAATTTCGTTTAATTTACATAAAATCTTTACGAAATAATTCGTGAGATTATCTCAAAATGGATTTAAGTTAAATAAGTAAATTTCTGTTCTTGATATATTTTGTACTAATATTATTATAGCTTTGTTTCAACCTCTCTGCAATCGGTAATCATCACAGTCTTGCGCAGTAGCTCTCAGTTTGGCTCAATAGCTAAAAAACCGATACAGTAAACAGTTTCATATTAGCTACTGCGCAAGACTATGACGATAATATTACCGTTCGCAAAGAGGTTGTAACAGCTAATGTTGTCCTCGTAGAAACAATAATATATTGATCGAAGGAGAATATTCCACTCACGTGTTACCGCACTCGCTACGCTCGTGCGGCAAATTTCACGCTCATGGAATGAATATGAATATGAACTTTATTGTCAATAGAACTGTACATATACAGTATATTTGACTAGTCAAAATTACACAGAGACATAATACTATTTAAAATAAGAATAAAATTCGTCAAGAGAATAAAATGCATTATTGACAAGTAGGCTTTTAACTTTAGATTTAAATTTTGTGAAAGAAGCCAAATTTCTGTATTCTGCAGGCAGTATATTGTATAAATGGGCTGAAATATTTGAGGGACTATATTTAAAAATATTATTATTTGCCATAGGTGTTATTAACCTAAATTTCGTGCGAGTATCATGCGAATGAATAGTGTCTACAGTTGTAAAATTGATGTTTCCTTCTCTCACTAGTCGCACATAATACTTTATTCAACTAGCATGAGTAATATGTAATCGGGGCCCTGATAAAAGAGGGAGAAATAATTAATCACTTCATTGATTGACGTACCCACCGCCCTCGATGCACACAAGATGGCCCTGACTTTCGCTGAATTGCGATGCTGTTTTCATATATACAAATGAAATTTACACAGAGGAATATTAATTACTAGTGGTCCATACCGGATTCACCCGGGTGCAAAAAAATGGATGTGGGAGTGGGAACATGAGTAGTACTGTGTGTTTTTTAAAAAAACTTTGGACGTTTTTTCATTATCAAATTTTTTTATGTAAAAATGAATATGTTTTGTCTGAATTTTTTTTATTTAGCTTGTAGTTTCTTTCCAAATTGCTAATAATGATTTTTTAATGAGCGTTTTGGTAAAAAAATTACGAGCCGAGTTAAGGAAAAGTTCAGACAAAAATGTGCTTTTTTAACAAAAAAAAATATCCGACCATGGGGATTCCCATTTAAAAAACACAGGTCAACATCTTCCGCTGCTAAGGGATGAGGTGGTGGGTATTGTGTCTAAACGATTTCTCCCTCGAAACCCAACAAGTTTCTTTTTTTATTCAACCCGTTATTTTTTAAAGAAAAACGTCCAAAGTTTTTAAAAAACCGGGCCCGGCCGCTAATAAGGAATAAAACAAAGTCTATATTTTAATCTAGTACCTCTACTTTTCAAATAAAAGCGTAATTGAAGAGCGCACAGTTTTAATTTTGTACGTGTTTGTATATTAATAGGGAAGTCGGGGTTTTGTGGATGTACCTACAGGTTAACAAAACCGACTTTCGAAGAGCATCAAATTAATTAATGACTGTTAAAACAACATCAAATACATAAGAAGGTCGTTAACGTCAATCAGTTTGATATATCCTTTAAAGCTGTACCTAATATAATAAAATAATATCATAAAAGTGAGTCTTTGTACTAGCTTTGCTTTGAAATAAAGTATGATTCGCTTTACAAAGCCCTAGTCAGGTTCATAAAATCTTTGAGATCATCTCAATCGAAATGTAGGGTTGGAAAAAAAAATTCCAGCCAATTGGGCGACGGGATCATTCCAACTTCAAAAATGTTGACATGTGATTGTAATAAAGAAAATAAAATTTCTGATTCCGAGGAAGGTGACGCGGGTAATGGCTAGTATTCAATATGATATTTGTTATTCGTTGCCATGGTTACCTATACTTAATATGTTCCACGTCATGGAAAAATTAATCAAAGCATGCCTAACTAGTTTCTAAAGTTTAGAACAATTTTTTTAACAAAACTTTCTTGAAAAAATAAATATAATAATAAGCCGTTATGAAAAGTATACCATTATTATATAAAAAACACTGTTATAGCATATATCTCTCCTGCGCTTGCGCCGATTTTCCCAAAAACAATAGGGTCTTCATATTTGCATAGCAAACATCCTCCCAAAGTTTGGTTTCAATCCGCTCATTCATTTGACCTGTATCGTGTTCACAGACTAACAGACGCACAGAGTTTTTCCAAAAATATGTTTTTTGTATTCGGGGGACCTCAAAACAGGAAGATATTGTAAAATTTTTGAAAAGTGATTTCTGACCCAAACTAGTACAATTCCCCACTTGTGGGTTGGAATGGTAAAAGAAATACGGCGATCTGTGATTTTCTTTGTCCTATAATTTTCGCTAGTAATTATCTTTGATAACAGATAGAAAACTAAAATTTTCTTGTATAAATAAATAAATCTCTTCTGCGCATTCGTCTGTTTTCACCAAAAACAATAGGGCTATTCATCTTTGAATATCAAACAACCCCCAAAATTTGGTTTCAATCCACTTATCCGTTTGACCTGTATCGCGTTCACAGACTAACAAACGCACATTGTGTTTCCAAAAATTTTTAATGGATTCGGGAAAAAATTTTAAAAAATTTTGAAAAGTGAATTTTGACCTAAATTAGTACCATTGTGTTGGACTGGTAAAAATAATTGTCTTGAATACGAAAATTTAAAAAAATTCAACTGTAAGTGGGGAATAGTACTAGTTTGGGTCAAAAATCACTTTTCAAAAATTTTACAATATCTTTCCGTTTTAAGGTTCCCCGAATCCAAAAAACATATTTTTGGAAAAACTCTGTGCGACTGTTAGTCTGTGAACACGATACAGGTCAAACGGATGAGCGGATCAAAACCAAATTTTGGGAGGATGTTTGGTATGCAAATATGAAGAGTTATATTGTTTTTTGGGGAAAATTGGCGCATGCGCAGAAGAGATATATGCTATAAAGGTGTTATTTATATAATAATGGTATACTTTTCATAACGGCCTATTATTCTATTTATTTTTTCAAGAAAGTTTCGTCAACATTTTTTTTTCTAAACTTTATAGTTTCGGAAATATTTTGAAAATAAAAAAAATCAGCCGCTCTTTTGTTTTATGGATCTGTCAGTAATAAACCAGTTCGGCATGCTTTGATTAATTTTTTCATGACGTGGAACATATTATTATGTAGATAACCATGGCAACGAATAGCAAATATCATATAGAATACTAGCCATTACTCGCGTCACCTCACGCGATATCAGAAATTTTATTTTTTTTATTATAATCAAATGTCAACATTTTTGAAGTTGGAATGGTCCCGTCGCCCAATTGGCTGGAATTTTAAAATTTGGAATGGTCCCGTCTCCCAATTGGTTAGAATATTTTACATTAAGTCGATTCGAGCGAAATGTGAATAATGCATTACATTCTTAATTCTTAACTTTTATTGGATAAGAAGAAAATAAAAGGCTTCTCTGATAATTTTACAACAAAGTTGGCCGCTTTGTACGAGTCTGAAGATTTTTGATTAGTCTGCAAGTCGCGTGTATCGCGGGGCCGGGGCTTGATTTAATAAAACTTCCATAACACGTCATCGGTTTAACGTTGTTCTGTTGGCATGCCAATGTCGGAAATGTTCAGTTACCGCCATTGCGTTTATTTTACTATAAGGTTACTTACTTATAATATACTAGCCGTTACCCGCCGCTTAGCACGCGATTGAGACGAAACACGGATGCATTCTCATTATTTGGCATAGTTGCTCCTTTCTCGACGTAGATTCCCCTGACAAATTTCATTCACGTGATCAACGCCTTGACAAACCTTGAAAATGACACCCATGCTAATTTTTAGACTATTTACCTCTTTTGAAAAAGCATGAAACGTGTTTATTTATTTGTTGACAGGACTAGCTCTGCGCATTTTCGAACTGATACGTAATCTTATACAAATTTTAAATCCCTGTTACACCCTTTCAGGGGCTGAACAAAAATCCGTTCTTAGCGGATTCCTATACGTTATAATAAGTATCTGTGTGCCAAATTTCAGCTCAATCTGTTAGTAGTTTGAGTTGTGCGTTGATAGATCAGTCAGTCCGTCAGTCACGGTTTCCTTTTATACGTTTATATTACAAAACTATACCATACCAAAAACGAGATAGAAAACTTTAAATTGTTTAAATATTCGTCGAAATAAAATATACCTATTATCCTTTTAACAATTGAATCATCTAGCACACCCACGAGGGTTGCAAGAAAATTGATTTTCCAAAGTGGACGATACAACCTCCCTAGTGACACTGGAGCCATTCAGGAGACTATCAAGGAGTAAATGTTAGACTTTCTGCCTTACAATTGATACCGAAAGTATGCACTTTCGATCGAGGTATGAAGAAAGAATAATTAAAACTTCTACTGAAACATAGCGTCTATACAATGGACGAAAATACATTTACAATGGAAACTGCTTTCATGAACAGAGTATACCTACATAATATTTTGTTGCTAAGGTGACACAATTCATTCTTTGTGCGTCTAGAAAAATTTATTCCAGACTTGATGAAGACAAAATGGTATAAGTAATGTTTACAAATACACACATTTACATCGAAAATTGCTTCCGTGAACATACTGTACACCTTCTTCAGTCGTAGAACAAAACATCAATACAAAGTAACCTTTATCCATAACGAGTGATGAGAGAAAATTTCTTTTTTGTGTGTTTTCCCGGTTTGTATCTACCTACAACGTTTGTCACAAAAAAAGAAAATACTTTAGACTCTATGTGGTAGTACACAACAATGTAGATATGTATTCCTTAGATGCTTTTTCCCTTTTTATCTTTTTTTGTTGGTTTGTTTGTTACGTTTATCACAATAAACGCAAACACTTTTGAACTCAGCCAGCATATACATGTACGTTTCCATCATTTCAACCTACAAAATATTTTCTATAGATAGTGAGCGATAATCTGCTGATCATATTTCTTTAAATAAAATACTACGAGATTTTTCGAATACATTCTTGAAAACGTATTTCCAGCAAAAAAATATTCAATTTAAATACCGCTTATATCTTTATTAAGACGAGAAAAATATTTTCTTCACAACAAAGAAAACATATTCATACGTAAAAAATATATGTTTATGCGGATTAAACCGAAATATAAAATGTATATAAAATATATTTCAATAACTCGGTTATCTTCCGTAACAAAATATCTGTTTAGATATACAACATTTATTAAATTGTAGCTGTTGCCCGCGACGTCATCCGCGTTGAATTAAAAATGCGACCATTAGTTGGTGATATTTTGGTGGCTATCTAGTAATTTAACTTCTGCAGATTGATATTTGCGTAGTGGTCAACCTGTCAGTACACATCAGCTGTGATGGTACAAACGCGGCCTAATAACAGCGGTGAATTCCCCGGAGGTTCAAGTCTGACCTGGGTTTTGATCTGTGCTGTTTGTACCTTATGTAGGTAATATTGTACGTGTTCCCGTCGTCGAAATAGAATGTTCGCAGAGCTGCCAGGCTACTCGGTATTTCTTTACCTCAGCTTTTTCCTGTTTTGTGCGTTGTCGTAATACAGTAAATGTAGATTCATTTTTATGTAGCTGAGTCAGGTGATTTCTCGACCAAACAAAACTGTTCCACGCATACGAAATACAAAAGAATCCAAATATACAGCTTGTACAATGTACAAGAACGATATCATAATTTAACATTTTACAGCATTAGGATTTAAAAAAGGGGGTAATCATCCTTATGTGTGGTTACTTAACCATTTCAATCCATCTATGAAAGTCTCTCTCGTTTGTGTTGGTCCTGCATTTATGAGACTATTGCTATCCTTGATCCTACTTCTGGTTCCATCAATCCATCCATCATTGTGTCCTTGTTATACATGTTTAAAATTTTTCAAAGTATTAAGAAATTGGCACATGGGTCAAACCCTGAAGCTATCGGTGTCGGAACAAAAAAAAAATTAACATTTTTAATTTTCAACTACCACTTACACTGCAAAGTAACATTACTCACGTCTAGGAAAATAAAAACGGATGTTCAATTTAGTCAAAGTTGACATTATATCTTTAAAAACCGAATACTGTACAATTTTATTATTAGGAATAAGGGGTCTGATTGAAATTTAAAGTAGTTCTCTGCGAAAGTTTGTCTACCAGCCTGATATACGTGTAGCCACTCAACCAATCAAATTTTAGACCTAACACTTTATTTTACTTAGTCATCCTTTGCCGGGATATTCGCTTTCTTTGTTATGGACATTGTGGCCTGGGTGTTTCAATCTGTCGTCTTTTTCTACATTAATCTATCTATACTAATATTATAAAGAGAGAGTGCGAATGTTGTGATTTTGTGTGTATGTAGAGGGTAATCTCCGGAACCACTGCACCTATTTGAAAAATTCTTTCACTACTATTTAGAGTGAACCTTTAGGATGGACATAGGATAAGTATTACCAAGTTAAAACAAAAGTGCTTTTCATTGAGACCAACATTGCAACGTAAGTCGACGCAAAAACGATGGAAATCTACAAATTCGGGCGAAGCCGAACCGGGCCACCAGTACCTACGTACAATAAAAAGAAAAAAATTATTTGTGTCTTTATATTAGAACTTCAAAACCAATTAGAAAAATTATTTCACTAATAAAAAGCTCCCCTATCCTTGAGTAATATAGGTTATATTTATTTTAGTTCTAATTCTCAATACTAGTAAATAAAGTCGGAAGACAACGTGTTGCTTGGCTGCTTTATCGGCGTGCGTTAACCAAATGGTTGGACAGATAGCCCGAATAGTTTAACTGGAAAAATACTTGTCGCTGCTGAACGGGGCGTAGCCCCGCGAGGCTAAACTCTAATAAAGTGAAGTCATAGGCTTGATAATAAGAAGCGGAACTTCCTCCGAGGGTTCTCCAAGTTTAAATGAGTTTCAAATAATTTATACACTTGTTAAATTATGTCATATCAGCAAAATTAAATTGTTGCGAGAAAAAGTTACAAAAAATCTGTCGCGTGCGGAGCCGCGGGTAGCAACTAGTTGAGTATATAATTAAAATGCGTGTAGTGTTGCCGGTTTGCTTCTTGTCTGCAAGTCTATACACATCGAACTTTTCTTTAAATATGAAGCTTTTATGATTATTATAGTTGTGGTTATATCTTGAAAATTAATTAATAATTAGTCACTTTCATCACTGTTGGCAATAATATAGTCGGCTATTTTGAAGTTTAAACAGTATTTTTATTTAGGGAATATTTGTTAACGCTCTCGTTTCTCAGTATCAATAATCTGCCGCGCATTGTGCTTAAAACCTTCTAAAATTACATAAGCTGATGTAATACTAATACAAATTAAAATCCTACGTAAAAAAATTTTTATTGTCTACCTTGGGAATAGAATTTAAGCTTCACATGAACTACTAAGCTATCAGATATACCTGATTGATAAAGTTAATATAATCCATACGCACAAAGCTATATATTGAATAATGAACAATATTGTGAAAAGAGATATAAAATTCCGATAGGTACATGTATAAAAAAATTGATATAAATTGGTAAAACAGAGATATTTCGGAAATTGAACTTTTTATCCGCGGAACAGATATACGCTTTCTCCTCTATTTAAAAGCTGAAAACCCTATTTTTCAGTTTTTTACAAACTTAACATAGGTAGTGAACATGTTTTGAATGAAATGAAACCAAAAATAACATGAAACTGAACCATAATTTTGAAAAGTTCAGTTTGTTCAGCTGTCTTTATACACATCGTATAAAATACGTACACGTCTGAAAATTCCATTTGAATTCAGAAATACGTTACCTACTTTTTGTAAAACAGGAAAGGTAACTCATTATTTACATTCGTTTAATTCTGTAAATTAAATTTTCTTTTTCTTTAATTTACCAACATTTAAATTTTTAAATACAAAAGTTACCCATGTAGTTTTGTAGGTATCTTTTTTAAAGTACCTACCGTTTTTTTATTGTTTCGGTACGATTTATATTAGTTGCACTTTGTTTTGCTTTATCCTCCTTTTCTTCTATCTGCTGACATGTCGCAGAGGTTTTAAGGGCTGACATTATCTCGTTTTTTATACTTCTTTTTCTAGCAGGTGGATACGGATGCTAGATAACGTTCATACGTCTTCCTGAAGAGACTTTTTAACAGGGGTCTGTGATTTTTTTAAATTCCAGTTTTCTTCAAATAGGTACTACTAAAATATTTCAGTAGCATTTGGAAGAAAAAAAATCTAGCCAATTCGACGAAAGAACCATTCCAACTTGAAAAATACTGGCATTTGATTTATTTTATTATTTTTAAAATCTCATATTATTACACAATATTACAGATTCTTTACTAAGTTACTTCTCCACTAGAGCGCGCTCTGTGTCAAGGAGAAGAATATAGTGTATATTTGTAACGTGTAAATGTGCAAGTGTTTGTGTTGTATTTGTTCGATGTGTAATGTATGTAAGTGTTTGTCAGAAGCTTTAGTGTTACAATGCAAACTAAGTTAATGAAATTAATTGAATATTTGATTTCTGGAATGCAATCATTTACTGATTCGTTTTTTAAACTATATTATATACCTATTATCTAAATAAAATACAATTTCCGTAAACGCGTGCAGGGACGCGAGTAACGACTATAGTAATAGATATTTTAGTAATTGTTTTTCGTTTGCATGGTTTCACGTATAAAATATAAAAATTTGAAATGTTAATTTTGACCTAAATTAATACCATTGTGGAGTTGGAAAAGTAAAGTTTTTTTTTGCACACGCTCACACATACAAGCTACTTTTCATACTTGTATAATACAAGCTACTTTTCATACTTGTATAGCGGTAGTAAAATTATACATTTAAAACTAGTGACGTAAAGTTGCGTGAAGTAATACAAATGTAACTGTCATTTCCATAGTAAATCATAGTCTAATCGCATGAGAACACAACGCAATCTACAATTAATTAATAGAAGTGAACTTGCTCAAAACTATTAAAAATTTTGAAAAAATAGACCTCATCATCATGCTCTAGAGTCTAGATACACAACAAACTATTTTATTTCACATACTTCTTTGGTATTGAATTAGTATTTTTAATAAATTGAATATCTTTCTTCAAGTTCAAAATTTTGTATTTATGCCTGTTGACGATAATAAAGAGTGGACTGCATTTTCTTTGGTTTTATATTCTAGCAAATGAACAACTTACACTTATCACAATTAAATGATATTACGATAATTTTATATAATAACAACTCATTCTTATGTACATTTTATAACGTGAAAACAATGTTAAATTTTCGACCTGAACCGCACTTCTCGACTGCGTCTCTAGCATCCCGTTCCGCAGTGCTATCCGCGTGGAGGCGCGCAATTCAAACGCCTGTTAGATACTTTAGTGACAAATTGTATCAAAAATTTTCAACTTTAAAAAAATTTGGGTTCTCTGTAATAATGTCTCAAAGACCATCAAAATGGAAAACGAGTGTCTCCACCTTAAAAGTAGATCTAGTATTGACTTTCAACGCTTAATCTACTAAAATAGATGTAGTTTAGGTACCAGAGCCCTAGCATTAAAGTACAGACTAAAAACTAATATTAAAAAAATAAACTTTATATTATCTCTCAATCTCTGGAGGAATAATTCCGAACTTGCAATAAAACTGATACCTATATAATAATATAGTAAAATATAACATCCATATTTAGTTGTGAGCAATAAATACATTTTTATGCGATCACATTTAGTCGTTATGTGGTTTTTGCGTTGGCAGTCGAATGATAGTCGTTAGGTAGCTGTTATATTCAGACAGGTAGATTGGGGGAGAGAGAGGTGGGTAAATAACATTTACAGTTATGTGGTTGGTTGGAAGTATACTGTGGTGACTCTAGATAATATTTAACAATGTTAACGTACCTTTTTATGTCGTTTTGTGCACCTTTATATTCCACTAGTCTCAAGAATACCCCCTCCCCAACGCCACCCGTCTTTTTTATCCTGACACATATCTCCTCATACGTACTTTCGTGTGCCTGAAGATGCGCGCACGAACGAAGGACGAGAAAACTCGTTTCGAAACGTTACACCGTTATTATTACGAAACACATCCGCGCTTTGAAATTATACCAACCAGACAACATCATCAGACACCAATCTGTTGACTAAATAGTAAATATTGTAGGGATTCTAGGGCACGGGTCGGCAACCTGCGGCTCTTTTGATGTAAAGTAGTGGCTCTCCAGGTCCATACGCAAAAAATAATTATTTTATTATATAAACCTTTAAAAATCGTCCAATCGATCCATGATTGAGTACCATGTCTATCTCTCAGCCATTTCCACTCGCGTCCCACCCGCACCGCCCCCGTCGCGACCTGTCGTCCTCGGGTATATATATTATACCTATATAAGCAAATACTATAATACTGAAACGAAAATGTTTAGTGGCTCTTTAAAAACTGGGAAATTTTGTAAATTGTAACTTTTGGCTCTTCCGTCTCAAAAGGTTTCCGACCCCTGTTGTAGGGGTTTTCTTATCGTGTTCATGTTCTTTACTATTCTAAAACTTTGTTTGGCACGATGGAATGAATTTGATTCTTTGAACTTTAAATGTAATGGAAGTGGTTGAAATGTACGTTTAGCATATCTTTATATAACTATATATAAAAATCTCATGTCACGATGTTCGTCCGCGCTAATCTCCGAAACCACTAAGCTGATTTTAATGAAATTTTGTAAATGAGTCTTGCTTAGTCCAACTTACTTTATGGGATAATTTTAATTAAATATTTTATACAAAATTACGGTGCTTTCTCAGAAAAAAACTGTTTTAGTAATATGCCGCGACATCTGCTGTTTAAAGCTATTAGTTCAGAAGCAAACAGCAAAAACTGTTTTAGTACCAAGTAGCGACATCTGATGGAATTCGTTCAAAGCTATAATTTCAGAAGCAAATCTGGTGGAATTTGCTTAAAGCTATTTGTTTAGACGCCGGGCCGCAAACGAAATACATTTTGCAGAATTATATCTATCACACCCGGGTGACACCGGGACGGACCGTTAGTATACTATAAAAACCAGATGTACAACATCAAGCTGCGATGGCGTCGTGTTACAACTCTCGCTTTGTTATAAAATGTCTAGGTAACGTTTTAAAAACAAACTTTTCTTGAAATGTACTATCTAGAAAAAAATAATTTTTATTTAATAAGGTTCATAAGTATAAAAGCGTGTGTTGTGACTAATAAGCGATCAAAAAGCTTTCAGTACAAGCTTTTATAATTATGAACATAAATTAATTATTAAAAATTATATCTTCCTTTTCAGTACAATTCAATAAAAGCTTGTCTCTAAAAGTCTAAAATGTTATTTCTTTGCTAAATATTTTATTTCGGTGAAGTGCTCATGACAGTTCTGCGACACTGTCAGCCATTTATTGTAGGATCTATCAAACATTTTTGGGTAGGTATTTGAGGCAGCGTGAAAATTTGTGTTAAACTTCTTTTGTAATTTCTGAACACAAAATCGAAGACCTGGCTGAAGGGTAGTGGGGCCTAGCCAAGCTGTGAATTTTTAACTTTGCGAAAATTTATATGCAAAAAAAACCTTGAGGCATTTTGAAATTTTAATGCCTTCAAATTTAGTATATTTAATAAGATAAAAAATAAATAAGCCGGCTCATTCAGTCGGGTCTAAATGTCTGCCAGGCGGTTACAAAACTGTCTATCATACGTGAGTGCGAGCAAGACGCTACGGGTAGGTTGAAGTGTGACAGAGGACGTATATGAGCTGAGTTGAACCTATCCGTAGCGTCTTTCCCGCATTCACGTATGATAGACAGTTTTGTAACTGCCTGGTAGACATTCAGATCTGACTGAATGTTCTGGCTTATTTATTTTATTAAATTCCAAAGGACCCCGCACAAGCTTTATGATAGATTTGGTTCTCGGTTAAATTGATCGAAAATGGTTTTATTTTATAATTTAAAGGTAACTAAGAAAAAGTGTCCATGGGCGCAATAGTTTTTTAGCTACAGATTAGTTTAGCGAGATTTTAGATATCCTTTGAATTTAATTCACAATCTTAAAAAATCCTAAGCTCTAGAAATATGTTTCCAAGTGCGCTGAATCTAAATAAGACATTATTTTATACAGGGTGACACCTTCCAACATTACCTAGTTTTCGACTAAAAAAAAAAAAAAGCACAAAGTTGAACATCGAACATGTTTGTGAATTCAATAGATATCCCAATATCTAAAATCTCGCTAAACATATCTGTAGCTAAATATCTATTAGTTTTTAGGTTATGCGCCCATGGACTCTTCTTCTTAGTGACCTTTAAACTATAAAATAAAACCATGTTCGATCAATTTAACTGAGAACCAACTCCCATAAGGTTTGTGCGGGGTATTAACATTCCAAAATGCCTCGAGAACTTTTTATGCAAATAAATTTTCGGAAAGGTAAAAATTCACAGCTTGGTTAGGCTCCACTACCCTTCAGACAGGTCTTTGATTTTGTGTTACACATCATTTTCATGCTGCGTCAAATACTTACTCATACTTGCTCTTGGACTAAGTGCTCTTGACAGTTCTGAGCCAGTTAAGTCTACTAAGACTGCGTTCATTGTTCAAACCCTGTTGCGGACGTTGGTTGGTAGGTGCACGCCATCAGAACCGGGTGTCGATCGAATTTGTCACGGCTTTTATGACGTGTTGAATGTGCTGAGCCGCGAGGACACAGCGGCCGTCGATGTTTCCCCAGAGACACGTTTCATTTTGTGTGTGTGTCTATAGCTAGGATCTTCTCTTTCTTTTTCTAGCCGCACGCTCCATTCTCTCTTCTCTCCATTTCTGCACCATAATCTTTCCTCATCTCCCATTTACACGAACTTCCTGCCTGCCTCTGCTGATGCTCCAGTCTTCCCGTTTACTACTGCGTACTCTCAAGATATATACAGTGTATTGTGTTAATCATACTCAAAATGGAAGTCTCTCACTGCTTCAAAAATCACAAGGTTATTATCTCTTTAATTTCCTCGTATCGTTAAGACTCTTTTGAAACGAAATGCAATGTAAGAATTTCACTCTTCAATGACAAGAGAAATTATCACTCTAAAGCAGTGGTTCCAAAACTCTTTTGGCCCACGGACCCTGGGTAAAAAACTACATAAATGCATAATAGAACGTAAAAATAAAATATAAATAAAACATTTTGTTGAAGAATTATTTATTGAAATTTTATAACTTTTGTTTTAAAATACAAAATAAATTATGATAGGATGCTATGAGTGTACGAGTACTAATTTCCACTCGGTTTCTTTTTTTTTTTGGTGTTAATAAAAATGTGTCACAATTTTTTGACGTGATAACGTCTTATAAATTGATGAATCACCAATCTTATAAATTGATAAAACACCGGCTGCATGCACGAAAAAGTGTAACGTTCCTAACGTAACGTTCGTAACGTTCCGCCTGACCCTGTGCGTGCTTTTCTCGAAAACGGCCCTAACGATTTGGATGAAATTTACTGAAAAGGGATTTTGGGGGGCAAAAAATCGTTTTAGCTAGGTCTCATCTCTCGAAAAAATCGTTTTCTTACAAATTTTATCATTATAAAAATCAATTTTTTGACGTATGAAAATACTTAAATATTGTAAGTAGGTTTTGGAATTTTATATAAACAGTAAAACAATTGTTTTATAAATATTATGACAGCTAATCTTTAAAACTTAAAATAAATACGAAAGAAAGAAAGTTAAAAAAAACAATTAGGTATATTATATGGTGAGTAATTTAAATAAATAAAATTAACCTAAATTTGAAGCGAAAGATGCAATATCATAGATTCGAATTATTATAATTATTATATAAATTTAGGTTATGTATTACGGAATACGTTATCACGTAAAACTATCGTCCGTAAACCGATTTTACAGACAACCAATTTTTTATTTTATATTAATCCTTGCGCGGACCCCCTCACGTTGTCCAGATTTTCATTTTCCAAGGACCCCCTGAATAATCCCAAGGATCTCTTGGGGTTCGTGCGAAGCACTTTGGGAACCGCTGCTCTAAAGCAATGTTGCCAGATTTTCCGTTTTAGGAGGAGTTCTACCGTTTGCTTTCAACGAAGAGCTAGTGTACTACTGAGCATCCAAATTTGCTTGTAAGATAAGGAATTAATTGGCTGGAACCAGCGGGGTAGCGTGGACGAAGTCGCATCAGCGAGACCCTTTTCTTTCAGTAGTTACCTATTCCCAAGATCAATGTAGTGATCCCACCATATTTGTATGTAAGGTTATATTTAGTAGGGTTTTTTAGGGTAATAATCGTACTATTTATTTAGCGTAGATAATATAGATCGTGGCGTTTGGCCTCAAGTCTGCACACAAGAGGGTCTCGCTCGAGGCCCTCAAAGGTGCGAGGGCCCGCTTCACTCACGCCTAGTTACGCCACTGGCATTAACCAAATTATGTTGAAAGCATTCATCAAACAACAAAATAGTCTAAAATATTAATTTTCATTAAACTTAAATGGTATACGACACTTAAATAATATGTTTTTATTGGAAGATTAAAGGATGAATCCTGGTGGCATAGGATCGATGAACTAAGCAAATTTATTTTATACATAACAACAATACTGAGAAAACAGACAGCATTGGTAAGTTTATTTATTTTATTTCCAATTTTTAACTTTAACTTTAACAACAATAATTTAAACAATAACAACTTTAACTACAATAATTTTAACAATAACAACTGTAACAACAATAATTTAAAACTTTTTATATATAAATCTTCTAGATTCTCCGAAGATGGCATAAAGTTTGCCGAAACGTCAGACAATAAAATGCAATAAAAAAACCTTCAGTATTTGCTTAGTTCATCGATCCTATGCCACCAAGATTCATCCTTTAATCTTCCAACATTTAAACAGGATCATCATCACTCTAAATTATTTGAGTTATTTTTCACAATATGTTTTTACTTAGAAAGCATTTTGAATCTTCACTAAAAATTTGACATTTCTTCATTTTTCAAAGTTTACATGGCACACTATTGTAGGGTGAGTGTGACGAAGAAGAAATATGTCATTCAATTCCCGCTGTCTTTTTATACCTGAACTTGGTTCGAGCAAGGCATCTATCTCTTCAGGGCGTTATAGTCAGAGTGCCCGTCGGCAAAAATTTTACTGACAAATACTCTCCCCAAACTTTGAATACGGCTTCATTAGGCCTAGTCTGACACCTATTTCCTCTATGAATTTTTTTGGCTTTGGGGCGTTTTCCCACTAAATTTTCCGAAAGATGTCGTTTTGACGACATGTAAAAATTTTATAGATACTGTTTGTTTTTTAATTGGATAGCTTAAAAACTTCAACCAAAACGCTAAAATAATGTTCTCTGACAAATAACATGAACCATTTAAAATGTCTGACACCTCGAATATGTCGACATATTTGAGGTGTTGGGATTTTTTTCTTAATCTTGTAACGATTCAAAACTTTTAGATTACATTGTACGTAGTTTAGAGGTAATAATTAGAATTGGGTATTTACTATACTTGTCTATTTGTTTTGTCACGGCGCGTGTCAATTTTGGTTTTGGCATGTTGAACGACGCAGTGAAATAAAGAAAAAAATATGTTTTTTGTCTGAAAAAAGGCAGTAGGTTTTAAAAGGTTGAAATAGAATGTATTAAAATAAGCTGTGAAAAAGTGCTGAAATATTTCCTTTAAACCACATCAGGGAGAATATGGAGTACTTGGTGATCTACCGATCCAAATTTCTTTTTGCATGTGTCGCTTAATTGATTATTTTTCACTTTGTCAATTCCAATCACATTAAGATGTCAGAAATTTTCTGTGTGTACATTCTAAGATATCTTATTAATTTTATAATAAAACATTCAAAATAAATATTATAAATTGTTTATTAATTTTATTAAAATTTATTTATTTAATTGTCTTCATACTTAGTACAAATAGTTTAAATTATATTACGAGACGATTACGTGAGCTTATCCGACAAAGTCCAAAGCTAATCGTTTCAATCTATTACTCAACGCCGCTCTAAAGTACTGTCTCATTTTCCCGTGTAGTATTCAAAATACATTTTCTGATTTTGTTTTCTAAATACAGACAAAGACCTGAAGAATCAATAGTATTAGATGTTTAAGAAAAATATTTTAATTAGGAAACTAGAGACATTCAATTAATTAGACGACAAACTATTCTAATTAGCAAGGCAACTCGATGAGAGTTCAAGTAATGTTGATCTATGTCGAAGAAAGAGCTTTTAAGTGGTCCCTATTTAATTTGCAATGTGATTAAAGTGTTTAAAGCACAATGTTATTATAAAGTTGGCAGAAGTGTAATCGAATGTGGTTAACAATTAGCTGCATTCAATTCGTTGTGTCTTGTGTTTCATTGTTGACATTAGTTAAAATCATTTCTGTTGTGTTCATTAACAACGGGTGCATTTGAATTTTAAACTTAACATTGTACATTATGTGTTATAATACTCGTAATACCAATTTTCAACAATATCATGTTTTGTGTGCTTAATTTATTTTAATTATTATATTCCTGTGGCAGTTTTAGAGCACTTCATTGACATTTTGGTGCAGCTGAAGTAATCTACAAACTTCACAACAGAGTACAGACCCAAAACTTTGTATCAATTAAGATGTTCAATGTTCACTCTTTTGGTTATGATAAGTTGGATATTTCTTTAATAAATATTTGGGAAATATTCACATTATTTTGTGTCCTTAGCTATGTTTCACCTTTCGTTCAATATGGTTTTTACAGACGAGATTCGATGGCGTCATCTGTCAGTTAATGCCTTTAAGGACGTAGTCCTATGTTCAGGCTCGTTTTCAACCGTTATTTCAGAATTTTTTTTAATATCAAAATAATGTACGATGTTTTCAATTTTGTTACATGTTTTTACTGAAATCGTAAACTAAGAAAACAAATTTTTTTTGCTTAATTTTACGCCATTTTATAATTGCTTTTTTAACCTAAAGTAGACAACTTTAAATGGAGGTAGGTGGGTAGCGCGGGTGATAACGTCACTTGGAGTCAACTGAATTATAAAAATTAAATTGGTTATTGTTTTGTAGGCTTGTGGCTCTATCCCGTACTAGAAATAAACATTTTTATTGATAAATAACAGAATGGCGGGTTTTACAAAAAAAACAACGAGAAAATCGTGTTTTTTTCGTTGAAAATCGGTAAAAAAAATAGAAATAATTTTTATAATTAAGTAATTCTAATACCGGACGGAGCTATTGTTGTGTAGAATACCCTGTGCAAAACTGAAAGCAATCGGTTGTATACAATTGTTTCAATCATCCGCGCCACTTAGAAAAAAAGTAGTTTTGAGAAAAACGCCTTTAAAGTTTTAATTTCAGATTTCTTACAAAAAAATAAAAATGAATATTTACACTAATCAGCTATGCCTGGTGTATCTTAAACCTTCCGTTTCTTCAAAGGCATCGTTTTCTGCTAATTTGTTTGCTCTACTCTGCGAGAGTATAAGGGTAACGTGATAACAATTGAGAGGTAACAGCAAGTAAGAGTCTTACCGTAAGACCGTTGCTGCTCTCGACTATATGCTATAGCTTTGTAAATATTTAAAATTTCGATCTAAAATTTTTACAGTATTTTCTCAATATATTATAGGGTAGGACGGGGGAATGGCGTTCACTTAAGGAAAACATGGTGTATTTTTTAAATTATTTATTATAAATCAAAATTAAAAAGAGTAACAAAGTCTTTAATTATCGAGTAATCAACAATTTAACAACAAAAGCATATATCTTTCACCTACTAGTAGTAGGAAAACATTATTAAAAAAACGTGTTTGAGCGGCATTGCCCCTGACTTTGGGTAATGCCGCTCAGGGTCTCATAAAGTAGTGTCCCCAATCCAATCCGGCTATTTTACTGCTTTGATCATAATTGCTTTTGATATTGTTGCGCTCAGCAAATTTATAAACAAGTTTACGCAAATCTGCAGCACTGAGTCCATAGTATAGCGAGCCCAGCAACTTAACTTGTTCAGCACCTAATTAAAAATTAGATCAGCGCGGCCGCAAACAAAGAAACGCTCTTCACGGTCGCATGACGCGAGCTGACTGTCCGTTTGCATCGCTGTCTATTAGAGGCCCCCTCCCCTCGCGCTTCACGCGACGTGACGTGTTGCTACGTTCCTTTTTGACAGAGTTACAGAGGTGAGCGCCATTACCCAGTGAGCGCCATTCCCCCTCCCTCCCCTACTTACTAAAAATGTAAAAAAACTAAATTCGTTTATTCAAAACCCGAACACCAGACTACGTCCTTAAATAGCGGAACCGATCACAAAATTGGTTTGCATCCGTAGCTATGGTTCATCTTTCGTTCATGCGTTTTGATGTCGTTATCTGTCAGTCGATGCCTTTAAATAGCAGAAACTAAGTGAATATGTTACTTCCGTCCAAAGAAAAATCTAAGTTACTCTCACTTAGTTTTTTCTTTAAAAATTATGTAAATATAGGTACGAAGTAAATTAAGTCGCATAGATCAATCGAAGTCAAAATAATTGTATCAATAAGTTCTGTTGTTTTAATGACCAAGTATATCAAATTTTTAAAATTTATAATATAAAGCAGGCCTGGCCAAATGGTGGCCAGCTGGCCGAATTCGGCCCGCAGTACAATTTTGTCCGGCCCGCGAAGCATTTTATAAATTTTAGAAAAATAGTAAAGAAATAGCAAGGGCCAGAACAGACGGAAAAGGACTTTTTTTTTTTGTTCTGCAAATTTTTGACCCGCGGTCAAATTTTCATCAGGTATGTGTCCCGGCGATCAAAATATTTGCCCGCCCCTGATATAGAGTCAATCAGTTGATAAAAAACTCGTTCCAATAAACACTGAAAAGGTAACGATACTTTGAAATCGACTGTTGTTAGTTTAACAGTTGGACAACCTGTTCACCTCTCTAAATCTATTATTAAATAGGAAAGTGTAAAAAATCAAATAAAAAAGTCATAAATAATGAAGTAGGGCTCGGAGCTCGTAAAATATATAAAAAGAAATTCTTTTGTATACTTCGTCGGTGTGTAAAAACAAGAACCTAACCTGTGGCTCGGTACATAAAATATATTTTTTAATATTATGACTGTCCAATTTTTTCAAATAATAAGATTTTTGTGTAATGTAATAATGAACAAACATTAAAATATAATTAAGAGTAAATAATATAATATGCTTAATTTAAAAAAAGAGTTAAACCGTTTTTTGCAGATTCTAGCTTTAAAAAGCAGCTTTTTAAAATATTCTGAAGTATGTATTATTGTTCGAGTTTCTAGCCATAAAAAAATCGGGACATAAAAAACGTCTATTCTCTGCACTGAAAAAATAATTATAATTTTTTAGATTTATTTTCTTTAGAATGTACATTTTAGTGTTCCGCAGCCACTAGATTAAGGCATTATAATTTCGGCTTCTTCGTGTCCGTCTTTTATTAAAGTTCCATAGCTTTTAAAATTTTCAACCGATTTTAATGAAAATTTATAGAAAGACGTTTTTTATATTATATACTTTCCCATACATAAGGAGTCATAATCAATTTTGATGTGAAACATCTAATGGCGCGTTTGGTTAGGAGTAAAATCGTTCAGTTGGCGCGACACTTTTATGGGCAGACGTTACGTTTGTGCGCGTTTGATTAAACATGGCTTTTGTTGAAGATGACAACGACAGGACAAAATTTAGTTACGAGAATTTCGATAGTAGACAGGGCAAAATTTAGTTACAGGGCGATATTTAGTTACTAGAATTTCGCTTAAAATGTTAAACATCTGTCGGGCGTTCCACGACGGCACACATTTTTTTTTGCAATATCGACGTTGAACAAGTCTTTTAGAATGCTATAAGCTTTCGAAACGCTTATAACATTTTAATAAATGGCTTTCTAAAAGAAAAGACGTTTGAATTCTTAATATGTAAGTCTATATTATATAGGTACTATAACAAATTGTTTTGTTTAATCATTTATAATCACTTGCCAAGTGGGATAGAGAAATACCAAAAAGTATACGTTTTTTAATAATATTTTGCGATAAATAGATAGATATATAATAAATAAATGGTATATAGCTACAAGCCTACGGAGTCATTTTTGGTGACTTTCCGACTGGGCTAATCTATACTAATATTACAAAGAGAGAGAGAGAGAGAGTGCTAATTTTGTGAGTTTGTGTGTATGCGAATGAAAATCTCCTGAATCACTCCACCAATTTAAAAAATTCTTTCATCACTAAAATGAACCTTCAGGATGGATATAGGCTATATATTATCGCGTTAAAAGAAAAGCTATTTTCATGGAGACCAATTTTGCAACGCAAGTCGACGAAAAAACGGTGGCATTCTACAAATTCCAGCGAAGCCGGACCGGGTCGCTAGGCACCTATAAAACCCTTTACACCTTTATTTTCTATCATGAAAGTTACAGATTGTTTTAGCAATTATATCTACTGTATTATTAAATAGTTATCGTAGTGTTTTCACAAGTACCGTTTGTAACTATTGTATTGGAAATATAATCAACCGTCATTAAATTGCAAATGCACAATTGTTTCCATCTTTCTGCTTCGCATTTCCAGCAAAATTTCCACTACATTATTTTATTGAATTCAATAAAAACTTATGAACAAAACAGTAAATGCACAATTTTATATAAATGCGTTTATTTGAACACAATTTTAATAGTATTTCTATATTACCTCATCATTTTGGTAATTAATAGTAAGGAACACTTCAATTAGAAAATGTTCTGTGATTATTGATGTTATAGGCCCCACTCACGATCAAACTTCATGCCACAGTTCAGTGTTCAGTGAAGTTGGACCGATTAATCGAAAGACTGACTGGCTCCACACACAGTTCTTGCAAACTGCTCATTTTTTTAAATTTTTTGTGTTCAGTTTGGTTCAGTTGTTGGCATACACTCGTCGAGTATAGATACATAAGATATATTATATTATATACACACTATAATATTATACTATAGAGTATAGTTCATTAATAAGAACTAAATGAGTAATTTAAATAGTGAGGATTGGCTGTTCATAGCTATGGGATTGTATTTAAAACAGAGAAATAAGAAAAAAAAGAAGAATATGGGTGAAAAATTGGTTAGAAATGCGTGATTCAAGAAGTCATGTTTATTTGATTAATGAATTACATCTTGAGCCGCTTGATTGGAATAATTATTTACGAATGGATGAATTAACTTACAATTATTTACTGGAATTAGTTACCCTATTTATTAAGAACCAGGACACAAATAGGCGAAAATCTATTTCTGCACAAGAAAGGCAGCAACATTGATATTTTTGGCTTCTGGTTGTACAAAACACAGAACTCCAAAAACTGAACTGAAAAAAACCCACACACACAGCAGTTTACTTGAACACTGAACACTGAAGTCGTTCAAAAATCAAGATGCATTTGATGAGTTCATGCTTGACTTCAGTGTTGGTTTCAGTGTTTATTTGTCCCACACATTATCATGCTTCACTGAACTATAAGTTTGAACACTGAACTGTGGCATGAAGTTTGATCGTGAGTGGGGCCTATTAAACAAAAATTGACATAAGCCAACTTTCTTTGTGACCTGTAACGATATATAAATAAACTTGATGTATAAATATGAAAAAGAATAGAGTTTTCATCTATATTATTTAAGAGAACATTTTTAATAAGACAAAGTTGTGTTCGGTTTTACTTTTTTAAAATATAAGCAAATAAATATAATTTGTATAGTCGGAATCTACAATTGAAAAAGAATATTTTATGATAATTATTGTGTTTCCAACAAAGTTTTCTTTTTTTTTTAATTAAAAGAGTTCGAAGATAGATACATTTCGTAATTAGCTTTTTGTTGTTTTGTACAAAGGCATTTTTTAAAATTAAATCAAAGACTATAAGCAATAATTTTTTTATTGAAAAAAAGCAAATGAAATAATTTCAAATACAAGGAGAAAAGACGAATTTTGTGAGTTGGCTACGAAATTATAAGAACGCTTGGTAGTCACTTACGCAAAAGCGGACGATTAAATATTATCTGTCAGCGTTACGTTATGCCTTAAATTATTGACGTGAAAACGTCTTGTTCGCTCATTAAGCACAGTGATAGTCGTTTTTTTGCGTTACAAAATAAGCTCAGATATAAATCGCTAATAACTACGAGATTAATAATGCGTGAACAATGGTTGAGCCCACAACGGATAGATTATTGTATATTGACCGGTCAATGTCGACAATGCCCGAACCACATCGGGTAATGTCCGAAATCGGACAAGGTTAAAAAATAGTTATAATTATCTAATATATGTTCAAAAAATAGATTTTTTATAAACATGAAACGCTGACATTTGATTGTATCTTTATCATGATAAGTTATCATTAACGCTTTATGGAATTTTTATCACTGATATCAACTATTGAAGAATATATGTTTCAGCTTTCTATTACAATTATTGATGATTGAAAACACGTATAACTTATCCATTATTTATATGATATGAGCAATAAACAAAATATCTCAATGCATTATATTTCAGAACTCACATTTATTCCAGCAATAAAAATAAAAATCAAAACCACGTATAATTTATTATCACACATTTTATTTATTTTAATGACATAGAAAAGCAGTTTCATGTTTATAAAAAATCTATTTTTTGAACCTTGTCCGATTTCGGACATTGCCCGATGTGGCTCGGGCATTGTCGACATTACCCGGATTCCGGACATTAACCGTAACATATATACGAATTCGTCGCGCAGGGTTTGTCTCGCACGAGTGCAGGCGCATGCGCGTGATAGTCACGAATTAGCTTTATGTCAAGTTTTAAATTAAACGTCTTTAGCTAGAACGTTGATTCGGGGGTCGTTGTGAAGAGTTCGCGGAGTACTACAAGGACATAAAGTGAGACAATAAAAATAGTTGCCAGCATTTAAGTAAAAATCGGTATTGAACATAACAAAATAATATGCTCGGAATTATAGAAAACGCAAGTCAGCTCGCATCAAAAAGAATGCAACAGGCTTAAAATGTCGAGTGTCGAGCGAATGCGAGAGGTACGGCAGCATTTAAAAGGGAAAAAAACATCCCATGTGCAAGAGTAATCCTCGACATTTTCACGAAAAATCTACAGGGCAGACCCGAAGTGCGCCTTTCATTTTTTTTATTAGTTTTGAAACACCTGTAAGCATTACATACTGTTTACAGCTGTATGTACTATATATGTAAATTGCTTTAGTTTCTAGCTTAATTCCCATGCACGATTTATACATTATTTTCTTTAATAATTGTAGCTTGGACTTTACCGCTTCTGCATTTACTTGAATTATTCATATTAATTAAAAAAAAGTTCTTTTGTTATAGAGTTTGTTGAATCTTATCTCTCTTTCTATTTTAGCGTATGTTTCAAAGCAAAACTGGGATCAGAGATATCGTCAACGTCTGGTATTTGAGGTTAGGAATATGTTTGTGTGTTGATATTATATACATTTATAATGAGTTAAATAAATGCTGAAGGTGTTGCATTTCTTCAATATACAATTTCTAAAAAAATTACTTATCAATTTTTGCACCCTATACGACACGCCGCTTCCACCATATTCGACACACGACTTCCACCATAAGTATTTATCGGATTTATTTTTCCTAGACATTTTAACTATATTTACAGGTAAACAATGACGACAACGATGAGTAGTTGAGATGTTGATAAATGTAGTGGGTGGAGTTATAAAACGGTGGTATTTCACGTCTTCTTGCGGCGTACGGAACAAAACCTTGGATTTTAATTTGAAAACAACTCAAATATTAAAAACCTTGTTCCTTAGTTTCGTTTTGGTGTAAAACCAATATGATGTTATCAAAAATATTTTGCAAAAGAAAAAAAACAGTCAGCGTATTACACTTCTCCGGTAGACAGGGCCGGATTTACCATAAGTGCCGCCTTGAGGCACCGTGAAAAATGCCGGCTTATTTCCTAAATCTTACATAAAATAAGGTAAAGGTTCGGTATACAATTTTCAAATAAATAAAATGATTCGTTTATAGTCAAAAATCTTTTTTTTAAAGAAAATATTCTTTTTCGAATTAAAAATCATAAATTGACAAACAAAACGATTACTCATCAATAGCGAGATTTTTAAGAGGAAAACGTGTGTGACTGAAAAAGAAATGTATTTATGATGTTTTCAACACGGTCACGAAGAATTTTCTGTAACGCAAAACATTTTTTTCCCACGTTCTAAATTTTGCCGCCCCTGGAAATTTGCCGCCCTGGGCACTAGCTCCTACTGCCCCTAGTGTAAATCCAGCGGTGACGGTAGAGTAAGTCAGACCGTTACGGATTAGTCAGTTGCGCGTAATCTTTACGCGCAACTGCCTAACCCGTAACGACGCTACTTTCATTGCGCACTACTCGGCTATATAGTGACCCGGTTACTTATGATCCGTAACGGTCTGACTTGCTCTACCCTGGAAGTGGGATACGGTGCTTAAAAAAGTATCACTTTAAAAAAAAATTATAAAATTTCTGGTAAAATATGAGTACGAGATCACTTTTTGTAATAGCTACACTATTATATACTGCAATATTTTATGAAAATTCATTAAACTAATTAATATCGTTGTCAAATGTATTGGACACTAGAGTGACGTTTGAGGCCCGTGGCAAATTCATCGGATGGGCCCCCCTCAATATATAGAAGCTTAACTAACGTTATATATATATTTTTTTTGTTTAATTGTGTATGTAATTAAGTAGGTAACAAATTAATTAAATACAAAACTAATAAATTTTACTAAATGTTGTAGTAATAAATGTTAGGATTCTCCTCTACTCACGGACTTCTCAGGTCGGGGGCCCTCTCTGACCGGGAGCTCATGGCATTTAGTTCGTTCCTATTGTTACGCCACTTTGAATTTTGTTCATATAGGACAGGGGCGGGCAAATCTTTTGATCTCCGGGCCACATAGCTGATGAAAATTCGACCGCGGGCCATATAGCTGATGAAAATTTGCAGAGCAAAAAAAAAAGATCAAAAAGGTCCTCACATTCTATTTCCGCATTTGGAGAGCAAAAAAAAAAGGTTAAAAGTTTCTTTTCATCTGTTCTGGCGCCCTTGCTATTTCTTTACTATTTTTCTAAAATTTATAAAATGCTTCGCGGGCCGCCATTTGCCCAGACCTGATATAGCTTAACTGTTCAATAAAATAGACGCCATATATATGTGTTCCATTTAACGCCCGCAGGGCCGCAAAATATTGCCGTTCCACTGGTTTACAAATGTTGTGCACCAAAACTTTAGTGAAACGACTTGTGCGCAACAACAGGCGTGGCTATCATTATCGAGTATAAAAAGCAATATATTCTGGAGCAAAGTAAGGTTATGTTTTTCTAAGAAAAACTGAATCAATCAAATGTTATGATAGCTATACATTTAGCAACTTCAAAATGATTGCATATTGTAAAATTCTACGTATTTTGCTGTCATTCTGTGACATCAGAATTAGACTTGGGAATAACCGAATGGTTTTAATAATCGAAATGTTGCTACTCGAACGATTTTTACAATCATATGGTTCATTCGAAATGATTCCTTCGCATGATGTATGATAATAATAGGTTTGTTGGTCCCTTAAATGCGCGACTCAATGAAATGTTTTAATTCTCGAATGAATTTTGCTCTCGGTTTCGATTGTCAGTTTTAAAAAGAGTCACCTGCATACAGTATTTCATATAACAGACGCAGATAAAAACGTAAGTAATCGTATTAAATAGTATTAAATATTGTGAATGCAGTATGTATGCCAGCTGATAAGAATCGGGTTTAAAAAAGATTCGATTGAATTTGAATAACTTATCGAAATATTTTAATAATCGAATAGTTCAAATATTTTCACTTGAAATATCCCATCTCTAATTAAAATGCGCGGGAAAATACCCAGCAACCGCGCCGACGCTCGTACAAACGTGGGTTTTGTGAGCTCGGTGCGCGCGTCTTCTGTGACGTCATACATAACTGTGATGATGTTTCATTTATAATTATTTATATCCAGCTTTATATTATAGATTTGTGTCGTTGTTACTCAACGTGATTTGTAAAGTTATATAAGATAGTAAAAAGCATTTTGAATTCATAGTTTTAGAAATAATTTTTAAGCACTACTATTCGAAACATGTACCTATTAATATTATATTTTAAATAAATCTATTTTTATTAAAACTTCAAAAGACTTTGATCTTACAATAACGTTTTCGTCGCGATCTTAGCGACCGCGATCGTTATGTGGAACGATTGGGAACGATACAACGGTGGTTGCGGATGCAAAATGGAATGCAGTCACCGTGTACTGAGAAAAAAAGTAATAAGACTTACCTTTCTCAAACGTCATCATGAATTCCGGCGGAATCCAGCGTTTCCATAATTCGCTCAGTTGAAGTATCGTGGCAGGATCGTCGTGTCCGATCGCCGGAAACACAAACGCTGAACGAAACGTTCGTGAGATCAGGTCCGTCACGTTTTGTAGCAGTGCCAATCGACGAACTTCGGAAAGCTCTGATGAGTACTGGGATAAAGCGTCTCTGTAAAAAAATAAATAAAGTCAAAATTTCTTTTTAACTCGAACTTTTTCGATGGTAACAACATCGAAAAGGACTCAATCTTTTACCATTCCACCCACAAGTGGAGAATAGTACTAGTTTAAGTCAAAAATCACTTTTCAAAATTTTACAATATCTTTTCGTTTTGAGGTTCCTCGAATCCAAAAAAACAATTTTTTTGGAAAAACGCTGTGCGTCTGTTAGTCTGTTTGTCTGTGAGCACAATACAGGACAAACTGATAACCGGATTAAAACCAAATAGGAGGATGTTTGATATGCAAATATAAAGAGCCCTAGCTCCTGTTTTTGGAGAAAATCGGCTCATGCGCAGAAGGGATACATGCTATAACGTTGGTTTTTATATAATAATGGTATATTTTTCATAACGATTTATTATTCTATTTATTTTTACAAGAGAATTTTATAATTTTTTTTTAAGTTTTATAGTTTCCGAAATATTTTGAAAATAAAAAAAATCAGTTAGTCTCTAGATCTGTCAAAAAGAAATTAAGTAGCTTATAAGCATGCTTTGGTTAATTTTTGCATGACGTGATAACATATTATGTAGGCAACCATGCAAACGAATAGCAAATACCATATTTATTACTAGCCGTTACCCGCGTTACCGCACGCGTTAACCGAAATTTTATTTTCTTTACTATAATATGTCAAATGTCAGTATTTTCGAAGTTGGAACGGTCCCGTTATAATAGTAATTGTTGCTACATACATTTTTTGAAAATAAAATTAATATTACACGAGCATAATAAATAAGTTTTTAAACCATCTTTGAAACAAACTGATGCTGAATGAACAGAATAAGGTAAGCACGACATCATATTGTCTAAATGTGTACGTTTTTGAAGCCATGAATGAATAAAACTATTTCCTTGTTTCCTTATTTTTAGCTTTTCCTGTTGCTTACTGACTGGAAGCATCTTCTCTGTACATCTATCTAGTTTATAATATGTATGTAACATATACGGTATGCCACAGCAAAACCTCCATCTTCTACATTAAAAGGGTATATGAATTAGTAATCATTAACATTACTGTATGCACGTTTATCTCTCTCATGTTTTCGCCGTGTCTGTGTTTTACTTGGTATGTAAATATAGAATGGCATTCGACTTTTGAAATGTTAAGAATTTAGTAGGTATAACGGAATGTGGAACATATCTAAATGCAAAAAATAAAGTTCATAACAAAGAGTATATGCTTATTTTGGAAAATTAAAAATGATATCAATCAAAGCATTACTCAAGTAAGTTTGAGTGTTTTTTTTTTTATATTCCCTCAGCTTGTTGTTCGTAATATTATTCCAGCTGATGTTCCAGTCTTCTATTATCTTTGTTAGATGTGAGTTTATCGTGTCTGTTAGCGGGATCTCATTAGTTATGGCGGTATCCTCGGTCAAAGTCCTTAGTTTAGCGTCTTCGTCGACCAGTTCATTTCCTAAAATTCTGCAGTAGCTGGGTATCCAAACAAATATGATTGTGTTGTTGAGTGGACAGGTTAGGTTATATAACATATTAAGTATTTTCTTTAATATTAGGTTACATTTGTCATCTTTTTTCTTCAGAGCGCAAATAGTACTCCATGAATCGGCACATACTATATATTTATTTGGCGGTCTTCTCTGAATTTTGTTTAGAGTCATCAAAATTGCATAAATTTCTGCCGAGTAAATGCTGTGGAGTCCCAGTAGTGAGTAGCTTTGTTTAGAGTCATCGTCTATTCGATAGACACATACCACTTTATCGTTCCTTTTTGAACCATCCGTATATATTTTAGTAAATTCATTGTATTCATTTAAGTTTGAGTTTTCATTATATACATTTCATTTGTAAAATAGTACATAATTATTTTCATTGGTGAAAGAGGGCGTCTAATGTAAATAAATAATAATAATACCCAAATTGTTTCTAGAACTTTAAAAACTGGAAGCTCAAATACTTTTTGACGTGATAACGTCTTATAAATTGATGAATCACCAATCTTATAAATTGATAAAACACCGGCTGCATGCACGAAAAAGTGTAACGTTCCTAAATCCTAACGTTCCTAACGTTCGTAACGCGTAACGCGTAACGTTCCGCCTGACCCTGTGCGTGCTTTTTGCTAATTTCTCGCTCAATTTAAATCAGATCGGTTTGAAACCAGTCTTAAACGAAAGAGGAGAACATTTTACATAGATTTCGTATAACAGAATTTGCCTAAACAGTTTTTTTATACAAATTTATATAGAAAAATAGCTGTATAAATGCAATGTTGTCTAATGCATGGCGCGACGCGGTCGGTCGTCTTTGTTTGCCGTACATGGAAATTAGAAGATAACGTATGTCTTGTCTTAACATGAAAACGGCTGCATTTCTAATGTTTAATTCAATTTTTTGACATTAGTATTTTGTGAAATGCAACGCCTTCTAAGTTAAGTATTGGAATAACTAATTATTATTAGAACATAATACTTTGACAGTTGCAAACGTCACTTTTGACATTTCTTATCATTCCGACACCAAGGATAAGCGGATTGAAACCAAATTTTGGGAGGTTTAGGTTATGTATTACGGAATACGTTATCACGTAAAACTATCGTCCGTAAACCGACTTTACAGACAACCAATTTTTTTAACATAATTTGATGTTGTTCTTGTGATTATTAAAAGCTCTAGTAGTAATGTCTCTCGTTTAATTTCGGAGATATAGCCGTTTAAAACTATTTTAATTTTCATATACTTTAAGCTGTCATAACTTCCGAACTAAACGAGAGAAGGACTTGCGCTTTGGCCTAATCGATTCAGAGTACTCTTTTCCAATAAGGCACATCAATATTAAGCTTACCTGAGATATTTTTATATTTTTCCAAATATCACAATTTTATAATATAATGGTATTGTAAAATGTATACAGTGTGTTCACCGATACTAGTGAATTATTCTTGTGTCCGTTTAGAAACAAATGAAATTGAGAGTAGTTTTTTATTCAACTCTAAATTTACCATCAGAAACTGCTGAGATATATTTTTTTGTACTTCAAACTCAACCGGAAGTGTGCATGCATTTTTTTTCAAATGGTAACATGCTTTTTACATTTTCGAAATCTCCATTTATTTTCTATAAATTCATATAAAATTTTTATAAGGTTATACCTGTATATGAAAATATCCGAAAAAACCTTAGTAATAGTATATTGTGCGACTAGTGAGAGAAGGAGAAGATTCCATGAGCGTGAAATTTGCCGCACGAGCGCAGCGAGTGCGGTAAAACACACGCGAGTGGAATATTCTCCTTCGATCAATAGTCGCACATAATACTTTATTCAACTAGCAGGAGTAATATGTAATCGGGGCCCTGATAAAAGAGGGAAAAATAATAAATCACTTCATTGATTGACGTACCACCGTCAGTGTATACACAAGATTGCCATGATTTCGCTGAATTGCGATGCTGTTTTCATATAAGTATACAATACCGCCTACCACGTTCCTATTGGTCCAGAAGCTACTTGCAGTTTTTTTCATTATTTAGCGCTTGGGCTTGCTACTGAGTTTCTATTGGTCCAGAAAATTCATTATTACACTAGTGAAGTAATATATGATTTCTCCCACGCCAGAAAATTCATTATTACACTATAGTGAAGTAATATATTATTTCTCCCACGTTTAGCAGGGCCCCGAAATTACATATTACTCACGCGTGTTGAATAAATATAATTATTAATACTGTTTATTTAATTATTAAATCGATAAGGTTTTTCTGCAATATTTTTTTATGTAATCTTATGAAAATTTTATAAATTTCTGGTTGAGTTTAAAGTAAAAAAAGTATATCTCAGCAGTTTCCAAAAATAAATTTCGAGTTGAATAATAAACTATTCAAATTTTTTATCTGCATCTAGTAGGATACAGAATGTATTTACTGCTGCCACTATCGGTGAACACACTGTACATAGATAATATTATAAATTGATTACATAGAGTCCGGGACGTCTATTTATCTAATAAGCAGGAACAGGCCATAAACAATCCTGTAATATGCGTGGACAATTAATTGCAGTTTATCTAATAACAATTTGTGATTGAAAAGTAAATACGCAAAGATTTGTAAGATTAAATAAAGCAATTTACAATATGTATAAATATTTTTACAGAATGGAAATTGCTTTTCAAATTACAAAGCAAATATATTGGAAAATATTTTAAAAACACATTAATTTATACTAAATAAATATTTACAAATTTCCATTATTTTCCCATTAGTGATTTGTTTAAAAAATTCATATTTTTTTTAATATATAAACAATTTTTTTTGCACTACTTATAAAATAGCCGCTTTACATGCAAGTATACAAATCCCTATATAAAATAGCTGGTTTTCATTTATTGTCAGTTATCAACATTGTTGAATTTTAAAATTTCTCATCTAATCCTTTGATCTTTTAATGGTAACTGACAGGTCTATTATGGAAATTACTGTAAAATTCATTAGATCGTTTTTTTTTTTACTTTACGAACTAGTGCAAAACGGGCCATTTTAGGACCGCTATAGGTACAGGCACGAAAAGCAGCTATTTTATGGAGGTGGGAGAATGTATAATTCTCAATAATATATTTATCAAAACAGGTTATTTTTATTTGAAAAAATATCCCACTGAAAGGTATTTTAATATAATATATAAAATTCTCGTGTAACAATTTTGGTCGCGCAAATCTTCAAAATCACTGAACCAATTTTAATGAAATTTCGTAAATGTGTCTTGCTTGGTGCGCTTGGTACGCTATAGGATAGTTTTTATTAAATATTTTGTACAAAATATATATATATTTTCTCAAAAAAACTGTTATAGTTACATGTAACGACATCTGTTAGAATACACTCAATTTTTTTTCTGTTAGTTTAGAAGCAAACAAAAAAATTGTTTTAGTACCAAGAAGCGACATCTGTTAGAATTTCGGTCATAGCTATTAGTTCAGAATTTGCTCAATTAAGCTATTTGTTCAGACGCCGGGCCGGAAACGAAATACATTTTGCATAATTATAATATAATTTTGCAAAACCGGGACGGACCGCTAGTTCTCAATGTGAAACGACGATTTCTTAACAGTGACGTTTTATTAATAGTGATAATTAAGAGATTGCTCAAAAATATTATTGATTACAGATTACATTTTTCGTTCATTTTGTGTACCACGTTTGCGTTTAGTGGCGCTATTTTGTAAGAATTTACAGTGCTGTTATTTTTTTGTCACTCTAAAGGCTCCTCTACACAAGTGGCCAGCACCGCCACTTACAGGCACTCACGATTGTGTAGAGGGCATATTCGTCGGTGCGTGGACATAATCGCCTGTAATCGGCAGTAATCGGTTGATTGTCGGTACATCAAAGGAATGCGTGGCCAGCATCGTGCGCCCGTACACACAATCGGCCGGCACGATTGTGTGGAGGGCTAGGCAATCATCGCGGCGATGATAGGCACTTATTTGAGTGGCGGTGCTGGCCACGTGTGTAGTAGAGGCATTACAAATGTAAAATTACATAAGTTAAAGTGAAACAAAAATTTAACTTCGCTGTAAATTTCAACATTTAGGCATAAATTTTGAAATTGACTACAATACGCGCCACGGATCTAAAAGGTTCAGAAGTTAGTCACAAACAGCGTCGCAAAGGCACATTTGAGAGCGTTAAGACTCCCAGCTACCTGAACGGAACGTTCGCTCGTCGGTGATTGGCCGTGATCGCTCGTTTCCTTTGTCACTTGTCGCTTTCCTGCTTTAAAGTACAGTCGAGTACGCTATTGTCAAGTTGCTACTGTTATTTTAGTTTTGTTGAGTTGCGAGTTTGTAGTTTTTCAGCAGACTAACTTCCGAGCCTTATAGATTCGTTGGCGCGTATTATACATCTGAAATATGTTTAGCAAGCGCTGTAATTTCGGTTATAGTTTACAAACAGTCTATAATGACTACAAACGATTATTATGACATAGCAGAGTGCCAATATGCACTGCAGCAGTGCCATGTTTGATGTTACAATAAATTTAATTATGAGGACTCGACTGACGCGTCGTGTTTCGGTTGCACTGCTGTGAATTAAACATTCACTAATAATTGAAAATGTTCGATGGGAATTAGTTTCACGCGCTTCAATAGACGTCTGCGTCGTTTTTTTCTGCTCGCGTTGTCGTCAAAACGTGATTACCTATTTCTAATTTAAAAGATTGTCTTGACTGGTCTTATCATTTGAAGTGTGAATCACGATATCCAATATTCTTTTTTATTCTCTCGGGAGCTATCACTAATATATAATATATAAACGTTCAATTTAAATTTGCTTCCTTGTTTTTACTTGTTTTTGGAAACGCTGCTAGGATTTCTGCTGGCCGGCAGGCTGGGTACGAGGCTGGAAATGACATCGCTGCGGGCTCGCCTGCTAGCTGACAAGATGTTAAAATTAGAACAAGTTTTAACAACATTGTGAAACATGCTCTATATTTATTATAATAATAATAATAATAAATTTTATTCCCACAAAAATGTTACAAAACAAAACAAATTATAAATCTAAAATTACGGAATTTTCCTACCCAACTTGACTTAAGTCAGTGCTAGGGTAGGAGCAATTAATTGAAAAATAAAATAATCGTAAAACAGTGTATGGCGTAGCGTGGTTATGTCTTTATTGTTGTAATGTAGGTAACTATTGAGTGACAACTTAATGCAGTCGTTGAGGAGTAATTTATGTTATTAATGTATTGTCCAAATTACATGCTGTGTATAAGATAATGTCTTTATGTAAAAAGTTTGTAATGGGAAAGTTTTTCTATTTATATAATTGGACACTGTTTTAAAGAATATTACTTTCAAATACTGGTGAATGTATGTACGTACGTCTTTAAGCTTCCATTTTTTACCCGACTGCGGCGAAGCCAAAAGGAAGGGTTATAAGTTTAGCAGTCTATGTATTAGTGATGTGCCGGATATCCGTATCCGTATCCGCGGATATCCGAGGGAGAAGAAAGATCCGTATCCGTATCCGTTAGTTTTCGGGTGGATCTTTTACGGATCCTTTACCTTATTAATTTTCAATTCATAGATGAAATTTTATATATATAGGTTTTAGTTTTAATTTTCAACAGCGGAAAGTTAAAAAAAAACTTTCCGCTATTGTTTGACATTCAGTTGTTTGTTGATATTATATATTGCAATTAAATTGAGTTATAAAAGTGCAGCAGTTGGTGAATTTTTTAAATGTACAACTTCTAAAAATTTTCTTAAGGTCTGAAACAATTTTTACACCAAATGAGACACCATACTTCCACCATATTCGACACTTGACTTCCACCATAAGCATTTATTAGATTTAATGACGCACGAAATATTCTATATTTTTTTGCATGTACATTGTAACCCCTATTAAATATCTGGTTTTCATTTAAAATTTACTATTTTTTTCATTTCTGAAATTTCGATAATGAAACAACCTTCGCTTCGATTAGGGTGTTTAAGAAAATTGCTATTCGCGCGTCCTGTTGTTTTACATATACTTCCACTGGTAACTAATAGGTAGTTTATGAAAATTATTGTTAAAATGTTTAGATCAAGAACTTTTGTTTTTCATTACTGCACTGGTGTGAAACGGGTCACTTTCATGCATGTATATGTTACATTTTTACGGTCAGTGTGACCAGTTGGTAACTATTAATGATTACCGGTTATTATCAATAATAACCAAATCATCCGGTAAAAGTGATCAATTTAGGCAGATTCATTAAACTCATTAGTAATTCTCATTGTTTATTGGTAAATGTAATTAATTTTAGTAAAATGGTTCTTGAGAGGAGCGGGCTACCCATCGCTCTCCATGTGCATCGTTGATATTAAAGTCATTTTATATCCAAATATTTTTATAGTTTCGAGCAACTTTAGGGATGAAAGTATTGTCGTGGCGAAAAAAATAACAACAGGGATTTAGACACTCGTAAATGTTTTTGAATGAATTAAAAAATATCGGAATGATCAGAAAATATGTTATATTATGATAAAACTTTTTCTGTCTTATATTGAATATTTCATGATGCTACTATTTTATAATTAAGGACAATGGTGAAAATGCACATTAATTAATTAACAGTTAAGTAAGAGAGACGTAAGGGAGAGTAATTTTCAAATTTATTTAGAAAAAATGTGCAAAAGCTGTTTGACATTCAAACTTGATTTCAATAAGATAATTTCTCTTTTAAATTAAGAATATTTCATATTGTTATTCTGCAAAATGCAAATTATTATCGTATTGCTAAGTAAATGATTACCCAAGCACCAAACCAATTTTTATTGCATTAACGAAACTCTACTTATTGTAAATTATTAATAAATTCCGGTAAATGTAATAAACACAGGTTTAATAATCACTTTTAACATCTGTCTGTACATAATTACTTACATTTATCGGTAATTATTTTAGTAACCGTATTTATCGAGAATACCATTTCATATGCATGCATGTAATACAGCAGCTTAGGGGTAAGTGCAAAAAATATTTATTGACATATTCTATTAGTTTTGGCCACCCGAAAAGCAAGAGTTAAAGCCCGCAGCTGTAATTCGGTTTAATAGTAGTTCGGCATTATAATGGAGGTGGCGGTGTATTTATTGATTAATTTGTTTATGTAGTATAATTATAAACGCATTTATAAACAGTCTACGTTCGGACAAACAGGCATAATATGCTAGTGCTCCTATAGCTACATTGTGGATGGTTATGTTATTTGTATATATCTGTGACTACAAGGCAAAGCGGCTTATGCAATTATTTTTAAATTTAAAATGCGGATACACCAAATTAATAGCAGGAAATTTGGCCAACACTACAGTGACCACGCCCACTCGGACACGTGTGAAAGGAGTTCTAGACCAGCGTGGAAAAGTCACCAAGACTCCACCAAATTGCATTTATCATTGAATCATTAGATAATTTTTAGCTATTAAATAATTCCACAGTTACAGATATTATTTTGGAATAGCGCAAAAAATTCGATAAGAAGTACCTAATTAGCAAGAACTTGGCCCAACATATGGTCCCGGTGGGACGCGGAGGGTTGCGGGGTCAACGGGCTTACGTTTTTGTTCTTATGTTTAATTGCAGTGTCCTTCATTTCACATTTGTAATCATTTGATGTGGGGTTTCATCAAATAAAGGGATTTGTTGGGAGTTCCGGTTCCTTAAAAGTTTAGGAACCGCTGTTCTAGACAACACAAATATCCAGGCTGCCAACTTAGTAAACCGTACGTTTTCCTCGTTTGAGAAGACAAATGTTTAAAAATTTATAATCCCAATGACAGGTGGACAAATCTATCTAAGCTAGCTGTTTAATTAAATTGATTATATATTTAAATCGCAAGTTTCTTTTATTTTTTCTCCTTGCTGAACGATATGTATAGGTATACTTACTTAAGGTGACTGTGTACGCAGATTGTAAAATACGCACTCGGGAAATTTCAAATTGTGGCCACAAAATTCATTTTACTACTGTTTTTATTAGCTGTGATAGAGCATTAAAGTTAATAAAATTTGGCTTGCTGCTTAAAAATTTAAGAAAACACATTTTTTTGCACTAAAAATTTAATCAAAAAACGCCATATTCGTCAATATTTCTTTATAGTATGTCACGAGATTTCAAATTACGGGAAGGCAAATTAAAATTTTACAGTTTTTTCTTCGCAGATTGGTGTCAAAAATATTGACAAATTTGGCTTGCTCAATAATTTTTAACAAATTAATTTTTTTCTGTACAAAAATTTGTGTAAAAGTTATGCTAAATTCTCGTTTTTACCCGATTTTTATTCGCTTATTTAGGTCAAATAAACTGTAAAAACTTCGTTAAAAGTCATGTGGGAAGAATGGTGCATGTTTCTAGTTTATTTTGAAGCATTAACACCAAAGATTGAAAAAGATTTTCCATAGAAATTCTAGATTTTCTAAACTGATGTTTTTTGAGTTATGTTTACTAAAAATGATTCATAGATGGAACCACCAACACAAACTTTTACAGTGGAAGTAAATTGTTTTTCGTAAAATGTGTGATGTGCAGTAGCGGCTCGTATCATTTTTGATCAAAAACATTATATTATAGAATAGAATAAAATATAATCTTTATTGACATCCAAGAGGTATATAATAACGTCATATAATAATTTCAATTTACAAATTCGAAAAACGTGCGTGATTAAAATTATATAACTAAAATCGTATATGAGAATCATATGGACACATGTCCATCAACAATTTTTTTAATCTATTTTTGAAAGCAGGTATGGCTTGAATAGCTTTTATATTAGAAGGTAACATGTAATATTTTTAATATTTTTGACGTGATAACGTCTTATAAATTGATGAATCACGTCAAAATAAAAAGATGAAACACCGGCTGCATGCACGAAAAAGTGTAACGTTCCTAACGTTACTAAGTAAGCGACTAGAATGCCTTCGGTAATTTTGAAGCAGATATCATCAACCGATTGAGATGAAAATTTGTATACACGTTTAGTTTGAATGACAATGCATGGTTAGCTGTGTGACGTCACTCTAAATCCAATATGGCGGACTTCTTAAGATGGCGGACTTATTTTATTATGCTTTCCTACAATATGAGTATCAAATAAAAGGACTTGCTGAGAATAACTCGAAAAATAAAGTGACGTCTGTCTAAAACCAATATGACGGACTTCTAAAGATGGCGGACTAAGTTTTTTATGTTTTCCTACAATATGGGTATCAAATGAAAGGGCTTGCTGAAAATAACTCGAAAAATAAAGTGACGTCACTCTAAATCCAATATGGCGGACTTCTAAAGATGGCGGACTAAGTTTTTTATGTTTTCCTACAATATGGGTATCAAATGAAAGGGCTTGCTGAGAATAGCTCGAAAAATAAAGTGACGTCACTCTAAATCGAATATGGCGGACTTCTAAAGATGGCGGACTAAGTTTTTTATGTTTTCCTACAATATGGGTATCAAATAAAAGGGCTTGCTGAGAATAACTCGAAAAATAAAGTGACGTCACTCTAAATCGAATATGGCGGACTTCTAAAGATGGCGGACTAAGTTTTTGACGTGATAACGTCTTATAAATTGATGAAACACCAGCTGCACGCACGAAAAAGTGTAACGTTCCGTAAAGTTCCGCCTGACCTTGTGCGTGCAGTAATGTATTATTAAATATGATATTCGAGCGGAATACGTTATCACGTAAAACTATCGTCCGTAAACCGACTTTACAGACAACCAATTTTTACCTTTGCAATTAAAATTAAACCGGTCAAGTGCCAGTCGAACTCGCACACGAAGGGCTCCCTACCATCGTACAAGATAAAACACTATGTACTTTGTTGGGATTATGGATTCGGTGACGGTGTATTTATTAAATAATTGAAGAGTTTAATTATTAGAAGATTGTCTTTTATTCAAAATAGAGTATTGGAAGTATTCCTTGATAGTGTCACGGAGCAGAGAGAACTAACTATTAACAACTGTCTTATAATGGTTGTCCTTTTACCTCTTGTAATATTTTGGGTCTATTCTACGGTGAAATTATACCTAGGTTTTATGACTCGTAATTCGAGTACTAATTACCTTTACTTCTAAGAAAGAAAATAAATCCTTTTACAGGATTGATAATTCGTTTACCAAATGTTATCCGAAAAGAAAACTTTCACTTTTAAAATAAGATATCTTAAGAGGGATATTTGAACCCAATATTTCCACATACTTTTAAAACACTTTTGTAAAAGAAACAAGAGAAGTGCTATAACAATATGTAAAAATTTGGAAAGTAATTGTATAATTTAATTACATCTATTCGAAATTCGCCGTCGTGGTGCAGGGAAGTAATACGAATGCAAGGAGATAGCACAAAAACGATTACGCACAAAGACACTATAGGAGGTTTTTTTAATGCTTATGGCGGCCATTTGGAAATTTGCCATTTTGATTTATTTGTTGTTAGAGCGCCAATAGAAATACACACTGTGAAAATTTCAACTATCCTACTACGGTTTATGAGATACAGCTTGCTGACAAACGGACGGACGGACAGCGGAGGCTTAGTAATAATGTTCCATTGGCACCCTTCGGGTCCGGAACTCTTAAAAGAAAAAGTAATAAAAAAAAGTCTGTATAGATATATTTGGAACATGTATTGACTTAGATATTTTAACATTAAATTAGCATATTATCGATCCAGAAAGTAATTGTGACCAACTTTTTCGATATTTTTCGAATTTTGTGTTAATTTAGAAACCGAATATTTCTTTAAATTTTCTCTTAAAATCATATTATAAACAACTTTTTTAATACCATTTTTCGATATATATTATACTAGCTTTTGCCCGCGACTTCGCTCGCGCCAAGTTTGATGTTGATAGATCAGTCAGTCACGGTTTCCTTTTATATATTTAGATAAATGTAATAAAATGTATGAGACACTTTTTATTTCGCATGTTTTTTATCTCTTGATATGCTTAGATGAACGCCCAAATAGTTATATTTATTATATTATTATACCTACGCCGCTGCAATAATGTGTTTGCAAACGAAATAGTAACACAAAAGATATAAATTCTTCGCAGATATTCGTATCAATAAAATTAGTGAAATCAAATTATCCGATAATGTACGAATCAATCTTCTTCCATAGTGCATTTTGCATTTATATGCTCGTAACATAGGCTTTTGCGGGTGCCTGCGGGTGCAGAGGGGCATGTAGAAATTGTGTAAAAATGCATGTAGAACTGAAATCTAAGTTGATCAGCTGGGCTCCAGCGACCTTAATATTATTATATTTATCAGAAATTATCAAACATGAACTTGATATCATAAAAAATGTCTAAGAAAAATTAAAAATTCTTCAAAAAAGTAGCTTTTAAGAAAATATGTCTCAATAGTTTTATATTGGGTTGCAGGGCGCCTTGCCAAAAAAAAAAATGATTTGACCATTTTACACTGTTTAATTTATTTGATCAATTATTCTTGTAGCGGAATCAATCTAAAAATTCTGCAATGCTTTTCTTATGAAGAAATATGCGTTTAAAGACCGCGACACACGAGACTGATTTTGCCGCAAGAATCACTGCTGGAGGACTTGCATAGTTGCATGCTTACTGCCGTGCTGACTGTGAGGACGGAAATGACGTTACTGCAAGCTTCGATGCTTGATCACGAGCTGGATTTCAAAATTAGATCCGGGGCTGTTTTTCGTGCTCGATTCTCTGCTGGCTTTGAGCCAAAACCAACACGTAGGGGACATGGGTAAACGTCAGAAACAAACATGGCGTCATAGTGTGTGTGTTTTGTTCACGGACAATTAATATCCAATTTTGTTAACATTTGAACTGTTACTGCGCGCACAACAAAACTTTCTGCAAATCCAGCTTCAAAACACGCACCGTGTGAAGCCAACATATACTAATCGTCACAAAATCCAACGCCACAGCACTCTTTGAACTTAGCAGCGAAAACAAGCACCCAATCAAGCGGAAAGACCAGTCTGGTATGCAACATCATTTACGTCATTGACAAAAACAGATTTTTTCATAATGCGCTCTGCAGCTCCGAATTATTATAAGTCTTTTAATTTGGTATGTCCCCTTCCCTCAGGGAGTTGTATTCTACAATTCGTCTTTTGTTATACTCGAGCAATAGAAAGAGTGCAGGGAATAAAGACAAAAAATAAGTCAAACTTTGGAAAAATTAGGGGAAAGCTGGATTTTTGCATAAACTTGACTTTTGTGCCGCTAAAAGTGTTACACGGGTCAAAGTTCGCAAGAACAGTTTTTCGCGAAAATCTCGTTAACGGGAATTTTATAGAAAAAATAGTGGTTATTAAATTTGTAGCTTAGTAGTATTACTTTTTGTCGTAAGACTAAACTGACCAATTACGTACGACGTACTACGCATGCGGCTTGATGCCCGTTCTCCCACCTCGCATTCATTCAATCGCTTAGTGAACCATTCCAGTTCAGGCATCCGCATGATGTATGTCGTATGATGCATTGTATTCGTTCATATAACCCAGAGGTTCCCAAACTTTTTTGTCTCGTAGACCACTTGCCATGTTTTTCGGTTTTGGGTAGACCCCCTGCTTATCTGATATTGATTTTTTGCAAATTCATTAATTTCAAATGTATTTTTGACAACCGGTATTGTGCTACTCACTTTGAACGATTTAAATTTATAACGGTAATGAAATGTAGTGTGAAATGGTTAGTTTTATACATTTATTAATTAGATTCAAATTAAAATTTAATTTCTGTTACATAAAATAACTAAGCAAAAATAAATGCTTTTAGTATGAGTGATGAACATCAGGTTCATCACTCATACTAAAAGCATTTATTATTAATAATAAATTTTCAAAATTTGGCATCAATTTAGTTAGATTTAATCTTAAATCCCTTCGGTTAACGATGTCCAGTTTGTTTCTTTTTTTGTTAGGAGCTTGCAAGGGGTCCATGTCAGCGGGAAAAAAATTGGGGGTCCATGAAATGAAAATGGGGGTCATTTTCATTTCATGGACCCCCAATTTTTTTCCCGCTGACATGGACCCCTTGCAAGCTATCGTCGACCCCTGGGGGTCGATATAGACCACTTTGGGAATCACTGATATAACCGCATCAAACGAATCGAAATGACATAAGAAACATAAACGTTACAACTTTTAAAATAAAATTTTCAAGAACCGCTAGTCTTACAAAAAAGTAATATTGTTTTTAGTAGGCAATTTTCTGAACTACAAATTTGATAACCACAAAAGTCACCGTTAACGATATTTTCCCGAAAACGCGTTTTTTTCTGATCTCTCATCCCGCGTAACATTTTTAGCGGAACATGTTTCCGTGGGGACTTTTGGTATATTGTTTAGAAGCAAGAAAGGAAGGTTCATGCAAAAATCTAGCTTTCCCCTAATTTTTCCACTATGAAATGTATTAAGTGTGCATTCAGTTTCCTTGAGTCTTGATCATTAGTATTTACCAAGCACCGCTTCTGCATTAGCCGTTTTGCTTTGTGACCGCAAATATAAAAATATGTTGAAATTTGAATCACAGAGTTTATTTCAAACACAATGTTTTAACGAGGTAACATAAAACTTTAGAGCGGGCTGGCTTTCACCTCAATCATCGTGTAGGGTTGCCCATATTTCTATCTTTTATTGGTTAAAAAAATACTTTTGTAACTTAATAATTTAAAACTTTAATTATATAGCTTTAAAATATTGAGTTACAAAAATATTTTTTTAAGTAATCAATAATAAATTGACCTTCGCGTCATTAGCACGGCGTTCTAACCAACTGAGCTACGACCAATGATTACAAGGAGTCAACTGTGTGCTTTGTGCCTTACAAAGGTAAACAAGTAAGAATGAACTATATTTATTAAAATTTATTTTATTGTTTTCTTCTTGCTTTTAATATTTTCTCGTATTGTCATTTAATTCAGAGTTACGTTTAAAAATTTCAAGTCTCTATCTCATCAGGAAGTTTAAAAGTTCCGTCCGACATACACGAAAAGCAAGTTGATATAAACGTGGTAATAATAAAATACGCATAATTTTTGAAATTGGAAATTTAAAATAAAACAAAACAACATTCGATAACATTTGTTTTTCTATATAGTTCACTAATTAAATAAGTAAATTGGAACACAAATGCTGCGATACTATAAATAATAAATTATTATAGATTATAGCCGATAGGGACTATTCGTTTCACATCCAGTTCTAATTAAATTGATTTTATTTCAGTATAAAAAGGATCATTAATGTCAAACAAATAGCACAGCCGAACAAAAACCAGATTCACTGCTGGTTTAATATCTATAACGAATGGTTCCTGGCTGTCTGTTAGTCTGTATTCTGTCTGTCTGGTCTCTGCTCGTGCTCTTAATTGAAAGAACCGAGTAAGTAAATCACTCTGATAGATATATTACACAAGTACAATAGATTAACCGATCCATTAGCGTAAATGAGATGGGTATGTTTACTCTCTCGCTCTTGCATTATGCTCTTGCTCGCTCTGTATACAGACTGAGTACATAAAAAGAGTTTATAATCATTTGCCAGTTCCATCAGATCTCAACTGATGGTTCCCAACTGGAGAGAAAACTAGAGACTCTTTAATGACAGTTTTGATATAATAATGTAATAATAATAATGCGCTTAACGTTCGTTTTTCAACTTTATGTCAACAGACGCCATTCGCCCCCGTTACTATTTTCCATCTGCTGTTATTTTCTACATTTTTATTATACTTCAACATATCGATTGGCGAACGAAGCACATCGCGAGACAATTATTATTGCAACGACAATTTCTCGCAACACTATCACTATTTTTGATATATCCATAACTATTTAATAATATATTTAAGATGAAGGAAGGTTTTTGGTTGAGGATCATAAGTAAATAAGCTTTACCAATGTTTCGCTAGTGGCCAACGTTTCGAAAAATTTATTTTCATCTTCAGGGCCATCTTCAGGGCCATTTACTTATGATCCTCAACCAAAAACCTCTCTTCATCGTAACATTCTATTGGATCAACACTACTTTATACTGAATATATTTAAAGCTAGAGAATTTAAGGTTATGACATGACATAGTTGAATTTTTAATAATATGGAAAGTTTATAAAAAAAACACAGGTAATAATCAAGTAGGTAAAGTAAAAAAGTATATTGAAAAAATCATAATAAGTAGTTGTGCACATACCAAAAAAGTTCCGAACGAAACATGAAAACAGAATAGTTTACTTGAAATTTTTACAGGGTCTTCAAGCTTAATTCTAAGCTATGCGGGTCGTAAGAAAGTTTCAAGTTGGGTTGACGGGATACCTTTCATTGATAAGTCACTGAACAAGAAAATATGCGATTTTCTGAGAACTCTATCTTCTAGACCAGGGGCGGGCAAATCTTTTGATCGCCGGGCCAGATAGCTGATGAAAATTCGACCGCGGACCGTATAGCTGATGAAAATTTGATCGCGGGCCAAAAATTTGAAGAAAAAAAAGGTCCTCACATTCTATTTCCGCATTTGGAGAGCAAAAAAAACAGATTTTCGTCTGTTCTGGCGCCCTTGATACTTCTTTGCTATTTTTCTAAAAATAAAATGCTTTGCGGGCCGGACAAAGTTGTGCTGCGGGCCGGATCCGGGCCGCGGGCCGCCATTTGCCCAGGCCTGTTCTAGACTCTTTGAAATAAAAATTTTAAATTTTTACCGGGTCTTCATGTGGACAAGCTTAACGGAAAGCTGTGAGGGTTGTAAGAAAGTTTCAAGTCGGGTTGACGGGATTGAAGAGTCAGTGAACAGGAAAATATGAGATTTTCTTATAACTTTATCTCCTACACTTTGAAACAATAACTTGAAATTTTTACCGGGTCTTCATGTGGACAAGCTTAATTCAAAGCTGTGAGGGTAGTAAGAAAGTTTCAAGTTGGGTGTGTCGGTGCGCGCTAAGATATGAACAGTCGGTATATAAATACTAACACATGTCGAATCAATGAATGTAAATACAAACTATAAAAGCTTTGATTTATATTATAATCTCTTTATTGTGAAAACTTCGAACCTCCTGACGCTTGCGTTCATGCAAGAAATTAATATACATTAGAGACTCCAGACAAATGAGCTTTTTCATATCGACGTGAAACAGGTAATATATATGATTATGCAATTTAATTATTGAATTCATTGCCGTAGAGGTGTTTAATAAATTCTTTGTTCAAATGAACTAAATATTTCCAGGTTGTGAAGTAATTTTTCAGGTTTGCTTTTATTTAAATGTAAAATTATTGTTTTTATTGTTTTTAAGTAAATTTTGTTGAAAATTCCGTACCTACCCTATAAAAAAAATCCAGCCAATTAGGTGACGCGACGAAACCATTCCAACAATATTGTTACTTGTTATAATATAATAAAGAAAATAAAATGTCTGTTATCGCGTGCGGTGAGGCGGGTAATGGCTAGTATTCAATATGATAAAAATTGCTATTCGTTGCCATGGTTCAAAAAACATATTTTTGAAAAAACTCTGTGCGTCTGCTTGTCTGTTATTCTGTGAGCACGATACAGGTCAAACGGACGAACAGATTGAAACCAAATTTTGGAAGTATGTTTGATACGTAAATATGAAGAGCCCTATTGTTTTTGGGGAAAATCGGCGCATGCGCAAAAGAGATATACCTATGCTATAACGTTGTTTTTTATATAATAATTATATACTTTTCATAACGGTTTAGCATTCTATTTATTGTTTCAAGAAAGTTTTGTAAAAAAAGTTTTTTGCTTAACTTTATACTTTCGGAAATATTTTGAAAATAAAAAAAAAATAGCTGTTCTTTTGATTTGTAGATCTGTCAGAAATAAACTAGTTAAGCATGCTTTGATTAATTTTTACATGACGTGGAACATATTATGGCAACAATAGCAAATATCATATTGAATACTAGCCATTACCCGCGTATTATATTATGTCAAATGTCAATATTTTTGAAGTTGGAATGGTCCCGTCGCCCAATTGGCTGGAATTTTTCCTAGGAGTAGGCGATTAGAGTGTTGTCAGTTATATTTATGGTTACTCACCCAGTCCACAATACAAATTCGACGTCATCACTGCCAGGTCCACGCGTCTGCATAACTTTTCCAGCGGACTTGATCAGTGACCAAGGAGTGTCGCAGGCGTAGTCTCCGTAGTGACCTGTAGGTCTGCGCCCCACGAATCTGCTCAGCTGCTCCCGCAGACAGTCTGCAAATAGACGCATACGTTTAAGTACCACAGCTTTTTTGGCTTTAAACTTCGAGGCGTGTTTCGTTAAGAAAATAAACACAATAAAATCAACGTTTGTGAAATAACATCTGCTTTATCCTTTGTTTTGATATGACGTCATATTAGAAAGTAATTGCAAGATATTTTGAATCTACGTCAACTCATCGCGCGACAATACGTCGCACAATAACTCATAGCCGACAATTTCACGCAACTGGAATTTATCGCAAAATCACTATTATTGGTATCCATTATAATTATTTTAATAACATATTTAAGGCTAGAGAATTTAAGGTTATGACATGATATAGTTGCATTTTTAATTCAAGGAGATTTAATTTGGTTGAGGAACAATTGAAATAATAAGTTTTACCAGAGTATTGCTTATGGCCGACGTTTCAAAAATTATATTTTCATCCTCAGGGTCTCAAGACAAGTTAAGATATGGTTAAATGTATTGGTTTTTCTTACACATGATCATATCATTTATGAATTTCTTTAAAATAAAGTAAAAAAATATTTTGAAATAAACATAAAAAAAATCAATTCCTACTCTATACCAACAAAAAAATTAAAGAATCATGAAAACAGAATATTTTACGATGAATTGTCTGGCGAAAAAATGTCGTAGCGATGAATTGTCGTGCGACGAATTGACGGGATATAGGGTATTTTTGCATCCTTTTGAATATTAAAGTAGCTTTACCACTGTTTATAATAACCTGTGCACATGCAAGCAAACTAGTTAAACTTGTAGAGTGATTAATAAATTGATAAATAATTAATTTGAGCTTTTGTAACCAATTGCAATGAAAGCGGATACTTGTCCGCGATATCAATGGAACAGACAGTGATAAGCTGGATATTTACGCGTAACATTCTATACCCCATTAGGAGTATGGAGTATTATTACATAACATAGACTAATATCAGATTACACTTTAATTAAAACAGATTTCTGTATAATCTCTAGGAGATGTTTTACATATTATGTTCACATGTAAATATCATCTAAATGTACAGTGTGTGTTGACTGTATTCTCGAAATTTCGACACTGTTGCACGACATCACTGATGAATTATTTTAAATGTTGTCAACTTAATTGGCTAATATTTACTTCAAATACGACAGACTGAGAATAAAAGAGGCGTATTTTCAAGTTAATTGTTAAACATAGATATATGTACTTATAATATAAATATATCGAAAATATCTACGTTAAAAAATATGTGAAAATAATAATAATAATGCGTTTCACGTCCGTTTCTCGACTTTGTCATAACAGACGCCGTATTTTCTATCTATTACAGTTTCCGTTAGTTTCTACATTTTTTTTTCAACTTGCACTTTATTAATAACAATGAAGGAATTTTAGGATAAGGTAGGCAAATTTTGAGCATAGGAGTATGACAGGTCATGGCCTTGAATAAGGAACCAGCTCGATATTAATCTGGAATTATTGAGGGAAACCATAGAAAACTTCAACAAGATGGCCGGTAAGTACAGGAATTACCGTTTCTCGGCGGGAGGCAGTAGGAAAAAGTCCCAGCCACATCTGCCCCCGCCGGGATTCAACCCGGTAACTCCCGAATGCGAGTCTAATCCTCTCACCGCTATACGCCACCCCACTCGATAATATTATATGTGAAAATATTTTTTCAACTACGTCACTTTTGCATCATAGCTATATTACCACACTTCATTATTTCACTCCGACTAGACGCGAGTAGTCTTCGGACGACCAGTTGTTGCATTGGGGTCGATGCTCTCAGCACCGGCTAGATGCTTGTGAATAATGTCTGTCAGCGAAAGCCAAAAATCGGACAATTTTTCACATTTATGTTTTTGGTGGAATTTCCAAGCATTTCAGAAATTCAACGGAATTTCAATCAGAAAAGTAATACGCGCACTGCATTTCTCGGGACAAAACTATTGATAAGTGAAACAACTGTATCATGTATGGCATCCAAACTGTGGTACTATAATAAATAAAACTGGATGTCGCGAATCGACGTCACTGTGAAATTGAAATTTGGAGAGTGCAATCAACACGTATTAATACAACAAAACAATATTTATTTACAAATTGGGTGACATGAGTGACCAGATTTACGTAATAATGTGTTGGAATTTGCTGCTGATATTATTCCCGTACTCTCGCACGGAGTGGAACGAAACTTGTTTATGCAATTAACGGTGGTAATTGTTTCGATCTAACTTGACGTACGAGTCTGTAAAGTGGTAATTAGAAGGCAGTGTAGTTCAATTATTTAAGTTGGTATTACCAGAAAAAAATATTACTTCATACCGAGTCGTAGTTCGTAACAGTATTTCAGTGCCGTCTTTGGAACATGTGAGGCCCTGGGCCCCCTGAATTCGTAATTGGTCAATGAATTATTATTATTATTATTATTAATTATTATTATTATTTATCAATCAAAACTGATAATCTTTTTTCCTCTATAGTTTTCTTTTTCGAAACGCGCTACGTGTTAAAGAAAATCGATTGCTTGGAAATATTTCCAATCTTAAAAATTCATTGTTTTCTGATTTTTTTCTTTGTATACACACAATTACCTAGCTGGAGGCCCTATTTCAACTTTCTAGGTCATCTGAAAGTGGGTTAGGTTTTTGATCTATATGTATGTCAGTCAGTTATAAAAATGCCGATTTTTAGACGTTAGTATCTCAATAACTGTTTGATCTGTATTTATGAAATTTGAGGGGTTTTAATACATAATATATCAAATTTCAAGTGTTTATGTTAAATAGATTTTGAGTTATTCAGGGGTCAAAAGTGGTTCCAAATTGTTCGTGTAATATAACACACGGCTGCCGCGTGTCTAGATATGCTGTCTTTATATTATTATTTACATTTCTTTTCTGTTTTCTTAATACAAAAAATGACTGCTTTGTAAACTGATATTTAATTTAAACTAAAATTTAAAATACAACCTACCTTTATAATATGAGTATGTAGGTGTCATTTTTTCAAATTAAATGTCAATTTTATGGTTAGGAAAAATTATTGTAGCTTATGGATCAATTAAAAGAAGTAGTATAGGTGTTTTTGTTGTATATTATAATAGTAAAACTTTAATAGTCAAAATTGTTAAAATAATAATAATATGAAGAAGTCTGTGATCGAAAAATATTTATTTTCAAATTTAACAATGTAGGTGTACTTTATTATAAATTGACGGCAAATTTTTCTCTGCAGATGGCAAAAAACTTTTGCCGAAACGTTAGAAAAATAGCAAAAACAACAAAAGTACTTATTTTAATTGATCCATAAGCTACAATAAATTTTCCTAACCAAACATTAATACAAAACAGATTTCTATACCAGTAGACAGAAAATAATATGTCAATTTCATATTTCTGAAAATATTTTTCTCTCAAAATTGTATTTTTTATGTCTAATAATACGAGACACGCTCGTTTTATCAGCGTCACAACTAGTACATAAATTAAAGCATTACAATCTTGATACATAAATTACTAATAGGTACACATAAGAAAATTATTAATATTACCTGCTCTGATTGGACAAAACTCGGGTGTTTGTAAACTTTACACGTGATTTCAGTTAAATTCAATTATTGGTCACAAAACAAAGCTCAATTTAATATTTCAGCACATTAGAAGAGTCAACGAACTCAATTAATAAGCGCAAGTTCTTTCACTGAGAATAATAAACCAAATCACAACAGAAACAGTTGAAACTCACTCTCAAACACCACTTCAGTTCAAGTTTCGTAATTGATTAATTAATTTGTCATTCATGAAACAATAATATGTTTGCATGTCACTCTACGTGATTCAAATGTCCCGAACTCACATAAAAAATTCACTTAAAAAGTAGAGAAAAATAGTTTAGTTCACATTTTATTGTTTAAACTTGTTCACTTTTGCGAACTAAATGCTTGCGAGTGCATTTCAATGTCAACGATCAAAAAATTGTGTTACATAATAACTTTTAAGTTAAGGTACGTTTACACGGCGACAGTAACAGTCATGATAGCACTGTCGTATAGTAATGCGACAGCTACTGTCACATGATGCCGGCACTTCACATGGCTATTTGAATTTGTGTATTTGGCATATTTGGCAAACAATTACCAAGTGTGGACAGTCTATTTGACAAAGTGTTGGCCTTATTTGCCTATTTGACAATGACAAATAAGGCCAATACGAAATACGCGTTACCGTGCGATTGTCGATTTTTCGAGGCAAATCAAAGGAGTCAAATAGGCAAATACGCAAATAAACTGTCCACACAATGGCCATATTCAGAAGCGCACGCGCCGTGAACCTGTACGGACGTGCAGTATTTTTGTCCCTGTGCTGTGAGCAAGTACTGGAATAATTACTATTGAAAATGAATTGGGACAATGAAACAGTGCTAAAATTCCTGGAATTTTGAACCTGCGTTCTGCTGCCAAATGTTTGTGTGTTTGCTATTTGACTGCCATGTGTGGATGGTCGTATTTGCCTCTATTTGAATGTTTGTCTTGAACGTCATAATATATTTTGCCAAATACAACAAACACCCAATAGCGAACACAAATAGCCATGTGAAGTGTCACCTTGAGATGAGCGTTTTCACGGTGACAGTAATTACTGTGTTTTGTGATCAGCTGTACCTATTGAATAACATAACTAAAATTGTCTGGTATAGTTTTATTTCATAAAGAGGGATGCTTTTCATAATGTTACAGGAATTCAAAAGTATCAAAAACCATTTTTAATTATTATAATTTAAACATTAAAATTAAATATTTAAATCAGTTGAATTTAAAACTCAAAATTGAGCTTAAAACTGTAGGTAGGTATACGTGATAACAAGTAACAGTTGATAACAACAATATACAAAAATCGTACGATATGTAGTCACAGTTTACACGATAGAAGTTGCTGTCTCACTGTCAACTATCTAGCCGAGCTTGATAGTTGATAGCTGACAGTTGACAGTGTGACAGCAGCTGTCATTATGTTTACACGGTGGTAGTTTCTAGACAGTTACTATCGTGACTGTAACTGTCGAGTGTTACTGTGACCGTGTAAACGTACCTTTAGGCGTGACCTGATCACAGCCTGAAAACGCATATACTGGATGTCCTATTATACAAAATAACGTGGCATACAGACAGTTGTTGCAAAGCGAGTGTATACAGGGTGTCCAATTTTAAACGGACCGTACTTATATCTCAGAATGTTGCAAGCGTTGGAGAAAAAAATCTGAATAAAAGCCGCTTACTATCGAGGAGGCAATGTAGTGCTGGAACGCAACGTGTCACAGGTGGCGCCACAGCGTATATAGCATTGTGTTTTTTTAAATGAAAAACCACATTTTTTATTGAGTCATTAGAAACAGTAGAGGAAATTCTATTAATAAATGTTGGGACCGTTTTTTTTTTTGCTCTAGACCTTTTTTCAGTAACTGTCATTTTTACCACGTTTCTATTAGCTCGCTTTTCTTGTATATCAACTTCCTGATGAGACAGAGACTTGAAATTTTTAACATAACTCAGAACTAGATGACAATACAAGAAAAAACAAAAAAAAAGAACAAAGTAATGAAAGAAATAAAAAAAAACTAATTTTATCGATACATAGTTCATTCTTACTTGTTTATCGTTGTTAGGCACAGTACAGCAATCGGCCCATAGCTCAGTTGATTAGAGCGTCGTTCTAATAACGCGAATGTCGTGGGTTCGATCCCCCATAGGCCATATATATACTTTGTTTTTTTACGATGTATTATTGTTTTTACCATGTTTTTATTAACAAAAAAGAAGACAATAATAATGCGCCCCACGTTTTACGTTTCAAATCCTACATATCAAAATAATTATTTTATACTTTCTAGTTCGTTTTAAAACGTGGTGCATATTAAAAATTTTGTATTTATTATTTTTTTTTTATATTTTTTACAAGTATAAATATGTTCCCTCATATACCCATAATTATTGACATCAAATATTAAATAAAAATAAAAAACTATTTGGGCAAATTACGTTATACGAAATATATGTAAAATTTTCTCCCCTTTCGTTTCGAACCGGTCTGATTTACATTGAACGAGTTATAAGCGAAAAACGTTGCTTTTTTTAAATTGCTCCCCTCTGGGGCCAATTTTCAACAACCTACTATCCAAAAAACTGTGAATAATTCATTTAATTGTTTACAATAACATTGAGATAAGGTTCAAACAACGGTCTGAACGTTATTGATAGCATTTCCTCTCCTCTGCAAATTGAACACTGTATAGGTACACTCGCTTTCAACAAACTGTCTACCTATAGAGGTAGACAAATAGCGTGACATAATATGTCACGCTATTTTGTTTTGCCAGAGCAGCTAAAACGGCTGTACCGATTTAAAATAAAACGTTTCTCTTCCTTGTAAGGTCTAAGTATGATTATAATTTTTTGTAAATATTAATAATGTGATAAACAGTAAGTAATGTTTAATGAGCTCTGGGGGCAAATATAAAAATAAAAACAATTACTCACTTTTTCTGTTGTCCTCATTGTCTATCGAATATAAATAGTCGTAATGGATATCCGTTATATGCCAGAAATAACCTGAAACAAAAAAAAAAGGTTTGAATTCAGTGTTTTATTTATTTAATAACGGAAATTTGATTATTCTAAAAACGATTTATATTTCATTGTTGATTTAAAAAATTATTAGTGAACACAAAATTCTGTTTACACCAACAACAAAAGATATATGTTTGTTTATTTTATATTTATTATATATTTATACAGTTCGTTACGGTCTATGATACTGTTTAAAGTACCAAAATGTTACACTAGTGTATTACGTTGTGTTGCCCATTTAATTAGCCATAAATAAGTCCATTCGAACAACACATTGCCCGCAACATTTCACAGGCACCATTATATTCTTGCAGAATTTATTGAGTGTTTTGTGAAGCAAATTTATAGAATAGTTTAATAAATATACTTGAACGGTGAATGATAATATTTTCCGGAATAGCTTCGAGGGTGACTCTTTTTTAAAAATATTAACAAGTATAATACGCGCCACAAATCTAAAAGGCTCGAAAGTTAGATGCGAATGAGGTCTTGCACTTGTACAACTAAAATAGCAATAACAACTTGACAATAGCGTACTCGACTGTACTTTAAAGCAAGAAAGCGACAAGTGACAAAGGCAACGAACGATCACGGCCAATCACCGACGAGCGCACGTCCCGTGCAGGTAGCTGGGAGGTGGTGGAAGTATCAACGGCTCTAAAATGTGACTGTGCGACGCTGTTTGTGACTAACTTCCGAACCTTTTAGATCCGTGGCGCGTATTATAAGTATAAATGAAATTTTATGTAAATTACTTATTTACTGAAAATACTGTATTTTGAAATTTAATTCATTGCAAACGACAAAAGATATTCATTTTTAATACTCGTAGTCCTTATTTTTGTTGTATATTAGATTTTTAAACATTTTCTAATTAAAAGTCAGTGTTCTTTGTTTACTAAATATTTAAATGATAGAACAGAGAATGTACCACGTAAAACTATAAAAAGAGTAACTAAATGGTTAATTTTTCATGTAAGAGTTATGGAGTGTCGAATTATTTAATTTTCAAAATTTATTAAATTGCGAGGAGCTATTAAAAGTTTTTGATATCCAAGATCGACGCATGCTCATTATCGTCTATTGGATCGGCTTGTAAGGCTCATTTACACCAGTAGAGTAATGAGGCAAGTACCTACTTGATAGAGTAGGGTAACTCGACGGTCAGTAGAGTAGAGTAGCGAGTAGAGTGTGTAGTAGGTGGTAGAGTAACTCTACTCTACTACCACCACCACCGTCAAAATATCCACTTGCCTACGCACTCTACCCATGGAACGCGGTCTAATTCTGTACTAGAGTCACGGGCGTAGCTATAGCTTCCGTAAGGGGGGGGTCCGACACCACGGTCGTAGCTATAGCTTCCGTAAGAGGGGGGGGGGGGGGTCCGACACTGCACTTTATTCAGGAAAAATGTTACTACTTTACAGCAGTTATTGGAGCTGAAATGACATTGTGACGGCAGAATTGATCAAAAGCGGAATCTATGGTATTTATGAAGTAACTTGAAGACAAAAGGTATTTCTTAATAAAAAAAAAGCAAACACAAAAATTACAAAAAGTCTTTAACGGTAATATATTACCTACATATTATTATTATATTTAAGTTTGGCGTTGACTTTGGCATTTAGTTTGACTCTAAATCAAAAGCTATAAATCTGTCAATTGTCGCAAGATCGGCAGCAGGAGGCCAACGTACTAGATGGCCATTGGCCCATTACCCAGATAACCGCGCGGGAGAGTTTGAATTTGAATTTTGTAAACTAGAAGACGTAGCGAAAAAAATTAATTTTGAAGTATTAGATTAATACATAAAAGTAATAATTGACATGAAACTCTGACATAAAGTTAAATTTCATTTGAAACTGTATTAAAACTAAAGGTATTTTGATAATTTTGTATGAATGTTAAAAAAGCGCGCGTCGCGTGGTTAAAAATTTTTAGCGCGGGGCTTCAATGGGGGGGGTTCGGACCCCCTAAACCCCCCCCTTATATACGCCCGTGACTAGAGTATAGTAGTTAGGAGAGTGAAGACGCTATCATTTCGGCTGAAGCCACGTTGTGTCTTGTTATAAAGTAGTGAAAATGAAATTCACCGAAGATGAAACTTTAAAACTTGTAGAGCTGTATGGCGAATACGAGTGTTTATGGAATTTAGGTAGTGTAAACTACAGAAACAAAAATATGAGGCAAGCCGCGGAAAATGAAATCGTGGGAAGAATGGCCATGGGGAGCTTTGGAGGCCAACAAACACCACACCACACTATGCTAGCATCAGTACTACACTTTGTGTGATCAGATCCAGAGCTGAAACGGTAGATTGCACTCTACTTGCTACTTTAGCCGCAACTATAATACCCGTGTAAATGAGCCTGTACTGATACGTTGGCTACGCGTGTTTCTATTAAGGCCACTGCACAAGAGGCTGGTTTTGCCGCTAGATTCCTTACTAGATTTGGCTGCTAGGTTTTAAGCGTGCTGTGGCGCTGAGTTTCGTGATGGCTTTTATGTTTTCGCTTCACACGATGCGTGTATTGAAGCTGGCTTTGTAGATGGGTTTGATGCGCACGCAGTGACAGTACGAATGTTAGCAAAAGTGGACGTTTATTGTCTGTGAAAAGAACACACACTATGACGCCATGCTTGTTTGCGGGCGTTTTTCCATGTCGCACACGCGACTAGATACCAAGCACGAAAAGAGCCCATATTCTAATTTTAAAATCCATATTATGACTGCGCACGCGAGACCGCAGTGACGTCATGTCTATCTTCGCAGCCAGCGCGCTAGCCAGCACAAGTCTCAGCAGTGATTTCAGTTTAGGTATCAATATTCACGAAATTAAACTTAGAGAGTTTAAAACTAAAATTGTTAAAAATATTGATCACATATCTATGTTTTTTATGATTAAGGTAGTACGAGCACCAAGGCAATTTTAAATAAAAGGCTTGATTTTTTTATATGAAGTTGGACTAAGTCTAAACCAATTCTGAAAATTTTAGGGGGGGGGGTTGCTCGATTATTTAAATAAATAAATGACTTCAAAAGTAGGCATATTTAACATTGGCTTTATGGTAAAACGGTAGATGGATGATATGTTTTCATTGATTTCTCCAAAACTAGTCGGTGGAAATAAAAAAAAAAAAACTATTTAAATTAAAGTTAAAACCTTAATAAATCATTGAAAACAAAAAAACCCGTTGTGCCCGACATATAAAAAAAATATTTAATTAAAAAGATCAAATATCTTTTTAATTAGTCAGGCACAACGGTTTTTTTTGTTAATTTTTTGTTTTCAATAATTTATTAAGGTTTTAGTTTTTTTTTTATTTCCGCACCGACTAGTTTTGGAGAAATCAATGAAAACATATCATCCATTTACCGAAATATAAAAAGAAATCAAGCCTTTTGTTTAAAGTTGCCTTCGTGCTCGTACTACCTTAACTACTTATTTTTTTTATATTTTGTATTTTTATTTGTTTATACTCATTTATAAAAAATATCATTAATTGGTTACTCATTGTAACTGTTGGTACTAAAATAAATAAATAAATAAAAACCAGTATTGTGTGCAGCGGCCTTTAGATACGATCATACGAGATATTGCTTGGGCAGTCCATATAGCGTATGGTCGAATACTAGCACTAATGCCGTTCTAGTGAACTAACTATACAGTGTAAGCGCCGCTTAAATACGGTTTCTTTTTGACAAGAACAATTTTACACACATTTTGTGTTCACAAAGCACACGCATAAACTGTTTCAAAATATGATTGTTAACTCTAATAGAGCCATTTAAATCGAGGGCTGCGTTTGACGATCCTGATGAAGAATTGCTCATGTCAAAATTCAACTGACGAGATAGTTAACGTCACAGTCGAGTACAGTCAAAAAAGCCGTTTTTTTGTGTAAATATGCTTCCCACAAAAACTATTTCATAGTGACCCTATTACTTTTGGACGAAGTCTCGTGATTTCAAAATTGAAACCATTTTAAAATTAAGTACCATCTTATATCTAATGTAATTTTGATAATTTAAACGTCTATAAAACTTCCGACAATTAGATACATGATAATAGGTATTATATGATATGATAGTTATTTAGTCAGTTGAGACATACTACGCCTATTTGACGCGTAAACGAAAAACTACATGAAATTATATAAAGTTTTCTAATAATCTAATAGTGAACGTAAAAAGTTGCAATTTGGAAGTTTCCACCCGAGCAAAATACTAATAATGATAGCGTCACGTTATGCTAAGTAAATTATTTCTATATCTTTAAATTATACTAAAATATATTTTTGTAAGTGCAGTCGCAAACGAGACTGATCTGGTCTGATCGACCATTATGACGTCCCACGATGTGTCATTGTGTCATACTGTAATAGTTACAGTAATCTAATAAATAATAATAATATGTCATGAAAGAAGGGTATATTTAGATACGTCAAACTTTCAAAGTGACATAACATTAGGTTTTACATCAATTCAACTGTTGATTCTCTATTGCATTCATGACTTGCTAAATTATTAGTTACTTTCTGCAACTGTGCATAATGGTGCTAGAATTTAGTGCTGTTAAATTTTTGTTACTTTCTAACAAAGCTGACATTACATAAGGTAAAATGAGACAAATCGCATTAAACTAGATTTCTGGCACAGAGTTTAAGAATGCTATTTTTTCCACATAAATGGAAATATTTAAATAAAATACAGAGTGACCGGTAACTGCTCGTATTCCTCTCGGGAGAAGAAACTATGACTTATTTAGAATAATTTAACCTCTATCACTAGGGCGTCGGAAATATACTTCGGTTTTCTTTTTACAAAAATTCTAATTTTGAGAGTTAACTCACTTTTTGGCCTGAATTTTTTCATGATCTAATAGCTAACTAATTGGCCAACCTTCCTAAAGCTAAAAACCACTTTACTGTTAGATTTTATGTTGTGTGTTAAAACTTACAATAAATAAAAAAAATAAAATATTTATTCTTCACAGAAGTGTCATTGGGCGTGTTTGGCCGAAGTAAGTACTTACTAAACTTAGTAAGCCAGTTAGCGTAAAAAATTAAAATCTTACAAGCTGACTATAGCGCTTTTCGGCCAGAACAGACTTACTGGCTTGACATAACTCAAAACACTGGTTTACGTTATATCCCGTACATAACCTCATAGACTAAATATAATTGACAGTACTAAGTTTATCAATATAATTTAATTCATGTAAATAGTAGCAAATGGATAAATGACAGGTTTTGTTTACATCAACAATAAGCAAAATGGCGTCTTATATTAAGTCATGCTTACTGCGTTAGCACTTATTTTGTGTTCCGGCCGAAAAGTATAGTGAGTGACTTACTAAATTTAGTAAGTACCTACTTACTTCGGCCAAACACGCCCATTATCTTAAAAAAATGACGCATTTCCGACCCCCAAGTGATAGAGGTAAATCATTCCAACTTAGTCATAGTTTCTTCTCCCGTGAGGAATACGAGCAATTACCGGTCACCCTATATACCGTTCACAAATTTAGATTTAAAAATTCACCATAAAAGAAGTGAATTGTAAATAAAATGATCGAACAAGGTAATAATTGGCCAACCCTGCGTTGATGATATCGCGTTCTGTGTACTTACAAAGGGCACACAATTATAATATGTGTAACAGTTTCTGTAATATATATACCGCTCTATATGTTTCTTCACATACTTTACACTTTCTTCAGTGTGTGTGTGGTGTTTGTTTTCTTTGTTTTTCAGTATTTCATGACAACTCTATGTTACGTAAGCCCGGTAACGCCTTTGTTTGTTTTGTGTTTTGTGTATGGGCATTAATTTCTCTTGTTTGTTAATAGGTGTTTGTTGTACAGCGTGATCAAAAGAAAATATAATCAAAACTGAATGAAAAAAAAAATATATTGCTGACTTCATAAAAATAAATTAAAATGTATCAAGGGCGGAATAAAATATATTTTCGCGTACTGTTCTTAACATCCATATCTATACTAATATAGAAAAGCTGAATTGATTTTTTTTAACGCGTTAATCTCAGGAACTACTGGTTCAAATTGAAAAAATTTTTTTTGTTGGATAGCTGATTTATCGAGGGTGGCTATAGGCTATATAATATCACGCTACTGCCATTAGGAGCGGATCATTAATGAAAAATGTTGCAAAATGTATCTCAAAAACAAGCTTCTATATAAGGTGAAATGCACTAACAATCGGTAGAGCATGAGACTGTCAATATCAGGGTCGTTGGTTCGAGCCCCACGTTGGGCGAATATATTTTTATTTTTTTTTTTTATTTTCTACATTGCTTTCTTCTAAGGCTTACATTTAAATTTATTTTAATTTTATTTAATTAATTAAAAAAACAAATTTATTAGTTTAAAAAAGTATAAATACTGCTTTTTATCGACAAAAACTTATGAACAGTAACTCCGATCATCATGAAATTTGGACACAACATTTATCTCGGTAAACTAAGATGAATGTGGTGACTCATGTTTCTCCCTTCCCCATTTGTTCTTTTATACCCGGGTGAAACCGGACGGGACTGCTAGTATTAAAAAAAATTAAAAATTAAATTTTGTTTTTTCGTTCATTCTGAGCAGGCGGAAAGATATTTTTCGCTAGGCTGTGAATTGCGCTGAAAGGTTTACAGGCGTCAAAAGCTTCTGTTTTATAGAGGATAAGACAAAAAAATGTTTTTCTTCATTTTGCAGTCACATTTCCTACCTACGTATATTCAATTACAAGTTGGCGTTAATACAAAAAAATAACTGCGCCGACTTTTATGTCAATGTAGAAAAGGGAGATGATTCTAAAAAATGAATTTTCTTCATACCTCGGTCGAAAGAACTTTTTAGTTTGTTTTTGTTAACGTTTTTTTTTTGTAAATAAATATTTTTAACCACCAGAAATGAACAGTTTTGTCAGTTTTATATTCGTTGAAATAATAAGTACTTGATAAGTGTTACCACTCTCAATTTGGCAATATATGAGAGGCAGGCTACTTTATATTATGATTAAATGGCATGTACAAGAGACGCCTATTAATTTTATGGTCGTGTTCAAATTTATTATTTATATTGTAATTAACATTACTCATAAATGTTTATTTCTCTTTGTTATTTCTCTGTTTTTGTTTTCCAAAAGTTGGTTTGATTTTATGTAATGTTTCGTACGAACAGAGATTCAGAATAGGGGTATAATAAAACAGCGAATGTGTGTTTCTCGCGGCTAATAAAATTGTATTTTTAACGATACAATTTGATTTGAAATTACCTGATTTTGTTGTTGATTGCTACCTTACTTTGATTTGACATTTTGGCTGTGAATGTCAGAGTTAGGGATTCATCAAGCAGCTTAAAATCAAATCAAGTCGGGCATTTTTGCTTATCAAAGCAAGCTAAAAAGGTTGTAAAAACGTTATTACAACCTTTTTAGCTTGCCTTGAAAAGCAAAAATTCCCTACTTGATTTGATTTTAAGCTGCTTGATATTAATTAATAACGAACCAATTATATATCAAAAAAACCCGAATTATTCCTGTAAACGTATGTGCCGCATTTATGCAAACAAGATGCGTGGCTCCCCAAACTCACTGGAACGACTTGTTTGCGTTTCAAGGGCTAAAATCAAGGTCTGTAGATTACAGAGGTTACTTCGTTCTATGAACCACGTCAGCTGGCGAATCATTCATATAGTACCTATAAAAATTTTGTACTCCTTTTTAAGCACACTGCTCGCACGGAGAAGTGTGAGATTTGGCACAGTTAAATTTCATATGAAGAAGAACTGGAGAAAGATTTATGTATTGTATCAAAATTAGCTACTGCGCATGCGTCCTGTCCGTTTTCTGGCTGCTTGGAACATACTTTATAATAATGCAAAAATAAAATAATAAATAACGAAAAACAAGGGAATTCTAAAACAACAATAACAACAGTAAACTACTATGTACACAGAATATTTATCTCACAGTTACACACCAAAATATAGAACGCTTATTTATCTCTTATGTCTGGCGTCGATTTATGTCGTTTACTGACTCGTAACTGACTGCCTTGCCTTCCACGCTAGCGCTGTTTATATAAGATTCTCCAGTCGCATTCTGGAACATTCTTCTTTATTCCAGAAGCTTTGGCATATTCTATGCAGTTCCGATAACAATGTGCGACAACAATGCGCGTATTGTAAGCGTCAATTTCAAAAAAGCTCCCAAATCTTACAATATAGCTAAAACTACAGTCGTTAAAGTTAGCGGCGCTGTAGTAGAATCGGTTACATTGTGAACTATTCACACTTCGAAAAGAACTTGTCGATGGTTCTATTATTTCACACAGATATATGGTTTTATAATAAAAGTAGTCCATTCGATTCGTCCGCATTATAAATCACAGCGTTGTGCTAAAAATGCACATTTCTCACAAGACAAAAGAGTGCTGTTTGATAGAGTGTATTAAATCACATGTGGCGTCAGCTGGTCTTTAATAGTTTATAGAGCGTTATTTCTTGTTCTTGCACAAGCTGTCATATCTCACCGTTTATAAAATCATACTAATATTTAAAACTAGCGGCCCGGTCCGGCTTCGCCCGAATTTGTAGATTGTCACCATTTTTTCGTCGACTTACGTTTCAAAAAGCGAATTTATTTTTCGCGATAATATATAAAAATAATAATGTAGCTTTATTCTGGAATACTGTAAATATACCTACAGTGTAGAATGCGTCATATTATAAAAGTTACAATGGGTATTTATAAAAATCTATTTTAAAATAGTCACTTAAATTGTACAAAGTTTCTTCAATTAAAATGTTTTTAACATGTTTTTTTAGTTTAAGCGGATCTAAATTGAATATTTTATAATATGGCAATTTGTTGCAGATTTTTGTGATTATATTGTAAGTACCATTTATATTAGTTGTGTCTATCTGGAAGGATCATTCTAAATATCGGTGAAAAAAAATTTCATATCGGATGAGAAGTTCTAGAGATTACCTCTTACATCCAAACTTTATTTCTTTATGATATTAATTTTTAAGTACCTCAAATTACATATTATCACAGTGAAAATAGCCTTAGTTTCTGCTCACTGTTGTTTGTTAAAAAAAATAAGTAAAGATGATAGTAACACTGCGTCTGTATTTTCATTTGCTTATTTCCAATAGTAATTTTCAGAAGCGACCTGTCAAATGTTTAATTATATATCAGATGAACAGAGAGAGCGCAACACAAAGCAGGAGTAGTTTTCGTAAATAGCCCAAATGAAAAACAATATGGTCGCACACACAGAAGATGTCGAGATCTATCAGATATATTATTATGAATAATAACAAAACAGCTATTTTATAGGAGCTACGTGCAAAAAATGTATGTACCTAGCTACCTCAAATATAAAGCAGATAAAATTAATTTTTGGAGTCGTGTTAGTAATTTTAGTCTAGAAGTCTGATTGATTTTTAAGGTGAAGAAAAGCATTATAAGATTTGTTAAAATTTTAGTGCGTTCGATGAATAAATAATAAAAAAATATTGTCTTCAAATAAAAGTAAGTTTAAACTATAAATTAGGGTTCCACACCATTAGTCTTGAACCTAAAGCTTTATGTTCGTTTTTTATATATAGATGACGATAACCTTAGCTAGTAGGCGTCGATAAATTTACAATCTCTCTAAATTCGTATTTTTAAGCATTAATTTACTTGTGTTAAATTGTTAAGGTTACTTGATCGGCGGTTTTGGCTGTAACTAAAAATATAAACAAGGAAAAATCATAGCTTAAAAAAACTCAAAAAAAAACTCTCTTATACCAATGTGAATTAAAAGTAAAAAAGAATGTTTAAATTTAGATTTTGTTCAATATCGAGTTGGCTAGGACTTCCTATCGCTGTTGAACAAAATCTTTATATTTAATAATTATTTTTTTCACTTTTTAGTCCACATTGCTATAAAAGAGTGTTCTCTTTTTGGAGTTTTTTAAACTCTAATTTTAATTATATAGCCCTATGCTAACCATCACTGACTGTTTTTTTAAATAAATTATTTATATATTTTAATTATTGTATTGTCATGGGTTCTTAATATACGTGTGCAAAATTTCAAATTATTCAGACGTCTGGAAGTTAGTGATAATTAAATTGAAAGATTCCATTAATACGTAACTAAGATAGTGAAGAGTGTTAAAAATCAAAAATTACAAAAACAATTATTTTCCATAACACATCAGGTACCTATAGCTTAAAAGAAGTAAAGTGGTTATGAATATTCAGTTCAAAAACTCAACATTTTAAGAATGTGTTATCGATTTTAATTATGTGTAGCATTAATGATAACATGGTATATATGTTAAAGTTATGTCCGAATTGAGGTCAAATAAAGAATTTAACTATTTTTATTTTATTTCAACGCAAGTTCAACAAATATAAACATTTAAGATGGAGGAACTTTCATATTTTTTTTCTAAGGACTACAGATTTGAATTTTTGTAGTCATGCAGGTTGTTGGATCACATTTTTTAAGATGCTCAACTGAAATCTGAACTTTAAACTCAGCCTACAACGAATTCACAAACAGTGTCAATTCTCGATATTTTGCATTGGGTTAGAGATATTGTATTTCAAATCGCGAATATATGAGAATGTCTTCAACTTAAATTCGACACACTGTATATAATATTATTTTTACTAAAGGGACTGCGCACTTTGTGGCGTTATTGAGAGTTGTCATTAAACGGAGAGAAGAAATAATCCATTAATATTTTTTTTATTGTTTGCAAGTTTGTGGGCAACTTAGAATATGATAACATATCGATAAGCAGCTGAGCTGAACATATATAAGATTATCCGAACAAACAAAAGAATTTCTTAGAATCTTCGGTACGCATGATGCCGACAACAATGCAACAAAATAACAAACAACTACTGTTTTTTGGCTTAATGATGCCGTATTGTTGTCGTTATTTAGAGTGTATAATATATCATTTTATATGAGCACCGAGGTAAACCAACTAGAGCTAAGTAATTTTGACGTTGAAAAGAGTTTGTCGTTATATCGAGTGACGTTAAATGGAGTTTACACTGTATACTGAAATAAAAAGTGTAACACCCTGGTGGTCATGGGAAGAAACAGAGGCAAGATGGCAGCGGAGCGTATGAACTTGGATGTGTGTCCATGTTAAAAAAACTTAAATTAATAAATGTATTGAATTAAATAATAATCATGTTACAAACTTACGTTAATAAATATGTTGAATACAATAATAATAGTTTGTTACAAAAGTAGAAAAAAGCGGAACGGGGTAGTCTCTGTAATCTACTAACCTTGGTATTGGTCAAGCAATTTAATCAAAATCTGCAAAGGCCAGCTGGTTCGCGAATCAAATGTTTTCGGGAATTGGCCGTAACGTATACACAGGATTACGGTGCACTCTCGGGACGTGACCGGTGAGTATCAAACAGTCACTCGAGACCTATTTATGCTTGTAGTATAGATATATGCTTTTAGAGACTCGCCGCTTTCAAACGAAGCCTCGTTCGGTTTCAGATAGCCTGTTCTACAATGTGCTGCAGTCACTGAGAGAGCCCAGGGCGACAACGACAGTGTCGGCCTAAGATCGCAAGAATAAATAAATAATCAGAACCATAACTCTCTACTACACGCTTTACTTAGTCCTGTGACCACGGTGCTCGATTTACCCGAGATTCTATCCTGAAACGGCCATTGCTGTATCGTCTAGAGCAGTGATTCCCAAGGGGTCGACGACAACTTACAAGGGGTCCATGTCAGCGGGAAAAAAATTGGGGGTTCATGAAATGAAAATGGGGGTCAACGATAGTGAACCTCCTAACAAAAAAAGAAACAAACTGGACATCGTTAACCGAAGAGATTTAAGATTAAATCTACCTAAATTGATGCCAAATGTTGAAAATTTATTATTAAAGCATCAGGTTCATCCCTCACACTAAAAGCATTTACTTTTTGCTTAGTTATTTTATGTAACATAAAGTAAGTTTTAATTTAATTCGTTTAATTTAAATCTAATTAATAAATGTATAAAACTAAACATTTCACTACCGTTATAAATTTAAATCGTTCAAAGTGAGTAGCACTATACCGGTTGTCAAAAATACATTTGAAATGAATGAATTTGCAAAAAATCAATATCAGATAAGCAGGGGGTCTACCCAAAACCAAAAAACATGGCAAGTGGTCCACGAGACAAAAAAGCTTGGGAACCTCTGGTCTAGAGTGTTGGAAAGTTTACAGCGAATATTGTTTCTTACGCATCGGGTATAAATAAGACATTTTACTTTTACTTTGTTTAGGTACTTGTTCTATTTTATTTGAATAAAATATAATAAATTCACTTACTTAGTACTCAAAAACCCCGGTTCTAGAAACAATTCACATTCAAATAAACATTCTTCATCTACTGTTCGAGGCCCTAGCCTACAGGAGAACAACCATCTTTGGATACACAGATGGGAGTGGAGTAATTCTCAGGACAATCTTCTGGAGTTCATGAAAAGATCCAAACTATTGGAGAACTAGATCCAGGTCAAGGGGGATCACAAAAATTCTTCTGGGATGACGTGCATAACGGGCTATTAAGCCATAACCCCTAATTTATTCATTCATTCATTCAACTTATTCCTCGATTTATATATACACAATTGGGCTTTTGAATGAAATTTTTTTTGCCATAAATGGAAAGATCGTATATGAGTTTTATAACAAAACTATTTTTCTTTTTTTTATTTTCGTTATAATTCAAAAGTTATATCAAATTAAAAATAAGTTTTTGTACCCAGTTCCGAGAACGCGCCGACATTTCCCAAACATAATGTGATGTCATAATGTTAATTTCTATTATCATCACATGCAATTGACACAGTGTTTTAACCTCTCATATTAAGATAACAATTGAAAAAATTAGTAACAATGTGACAACAATAAAAATTTTCAAACAATGAAAAAAAATAGTGTATTTCAGTTACATTTTGATGTATACTAAATTTAGGATAGTTTTAGTCAATGCACATGTAGAAGCCCATTGATAGTATACTGCGTATATACATTTTAACATTATGACGTCACAATTGTCAAAAACAATTTTAGTGCGTTTGCAGTCACGTGATTTTTTTTTATATTTTATTAATTTTAAATTGCTTATAATTAATTTAAGTAAAGTTTTTTGAAAGTTTTTCGCATCGATTATCAATATTATTTATATATATTTATAATACAATAAAAAAATCGATATTTATTTTTTTTTCTAAAAAGCCTAATTCTCTATAATTAAAGTTAGCTGCACACGAGGCTGGTTTTTCCGCTAAATTCCTTGTTAGGTTTCACGCGTGCTGTGGCGCTGGATTTCGTGACGGCTTTTATGTGTTCGCTTCACACGATGCGTGCTTCGAAGCTGGCTTTGTAGTTGGGTTTGGTGCGCGCGCGGTGACGGTCGAATCTTAACCAACGTGAACGCCAGTTGTCTCTGAATTGAACACACACTATGACGTCATGTTTATTTGTGGACGTTTAGTCATGTCGCCCACGTGACAAGATACTGTTTTCTGATTAATTCTTGCTCATAACAAGCAGAAAGAAAACTCTGTTAAATTTTTGAAATTCAGCTTGTAACCACGCAAGCGAGCCCATAGTGACGTCATTTCCACCCTCGCAGTCAGCGTGACAGCCAGCTCAAGTCCCAACGGTCTCAAAGAATACTAGCTACAGTTCAGCCTCTCTCTCTCTCTCTCCTTAGTCCCCCTTTACATTTCTACTTCGTTTCTATCGTTAGCGTTAAATATTTAACACAAACTTTCTCAATTAGCATAAGGGTATCTACGACTGCGTCCATTAATTACGAAAGCTCAAAAAAGCACGAAAAATAGCCCCGGTGCTTTAATTAAGAAAACATACGTGTTTGCCACCTTCCATTTTTAAAGAGGAATTTTGTTGTTCAAAACACGGTCCTGAATAGATATGGTGTTTCGCATTGCGTGTCTGACAGAGAGACTCGTCCGCTGAGAGAATCAACCGTAGTCCTGTCATATCGGATCCCCAGGACACCAGATTTTCTGTGATATATGACACTGTAGGATCTCAACACTACATAGTAGGGTACATATTATATAATATACATGCATATATAGTATGTATATTGTATAAGCACGGTTACATTAATATTTATGTAAGTGGTACTTACATAAGTAACAGATAATAAGGTCAACTGGCTTGGTCAAACAACTCGCACACTGATTGATGATAGCGCTGCTCAAGAAGTATAAAGTGCAAATGTCCACAGAGAGGGTGCAGGTAACAGAAAGGACAGATTCGAAGTCATGAAATGGCAGGGATCAGAACCAACGCAAGCATTATAGGCTTACTATAAAGTAGACCTCAAAGAGCCACATTGTTGACCTTTTGACCGGTACAATTTTATACACATTATTTTTGAAATCTATATTATGTTTTGACAATCAAATTCTCAGGTATGTTTTAAACTTTGCCATTAATCTTCTGGTTTATTATGCTAAAAGTTACTAGTGATGTGTCGCTCCTGAGCGAGTCGTTCATAATAATATGGATTTTTTAATAATAATATGGATTTATTGTATAGCCCAATAGGTTACAATCGTCAGTTAAGTTACATTACAAATAATTATACCTTTACATAATTTTATAATAATGAACGACTCCTTTCACGGAGCGGAGCGAGCGCTCTTTTTTTTGTGAATGAATCACTCCGAGCGCCATTGCTCTGTGCTGAGCTATTCTGTATTGTTGTGTTCGCACATTTACAGAGCGCACACAGCACAGGCCACAGAGGCACTAGTGAATTTTGCACGTACGGAGTTATCTTTGCTGAGTTTAATGTTGAATGACACACTGTAAGTGCAATAGTACTAAGCTTATAGTGACTTAAACCGTTCACAGTGACGTCGTTGACAAAGATATAATATTGTAACAATAAACGTTATTATTGTTCAGCTTTGATTATAGTTTATCCGAAATGCAAATAATATAAGATCGGAATCATATTAAAATGAGCTTAGAGCTGAGTATGTGTATTGTGCTGTGACTCCTGAGCACACCTCTGCAGTCTGCACTCTTGTGTAGTGCGTACTGTCTAGTGTCGCTCCTTAAAACGACTTGCTCTGAGCAACTCTTTTTAGTGAGCGCAGCGCACGGAGCCAGCTCCCAATAAAGAGTCATGTGGACACATCACTATAAGTTACCTTCGAATGCTAGCGCAAAATTTTAATTCTTTTTCATATACTGAATTATTTTGTAATTCTAAACCAAGGCTATTGTGAGTGGAGGAGAGATAGGTGCTAGTAAACTAGACGCGGCATAAAATTATGCAATATTAAAAATTCTTATTATTAACTCCCACTATTGTGGAGGTTCATGTCTAGCGTTACCTAAAATAAAAATTAACTCATAGTAACGCATGTGAAAAAACAGTTACAAATATAAATATGGGACAATTGAAATGTTTGGACTTTGGATTGTTGAGTAATTGATAACTCATTCCGCCGCGACAGTGGAAAAATTCGGGTTTCAGTCCCGACGATGAATGTTTAAAAATATTTTTTTCTAATATAGCATTGTAACATGGGGTGTTTCTTCAGAATTTTAGCAAACTATAGCTACCCTATATTGTTATTAAAAATTATGTTTGGTGATATGAATTTGTTTTCAAATTTCTAACGAGGCTCGGCGTGTCTCTTTCAGGACACAAGGACGTATAAATTATCGGATATATATCCGATATAATATTTCAATTTTTATACGCTTTATATTAGTTTGGGTTGTAAATATGTATGTATGTAACTAACTCCGTAACGGAATCTTTGAGCATAATTTTCACCAATTTCCCGAAGTCTGATTAATTTGAAACTTTGCATACGTATCAAGGACCGATGACAATGCAATAATTTGATAACAGTTTCCCATTATCCTTATTAGGACCCCCAGGATTAATAAATTCTTTTATAGATCCTCTGTAGTAAACGCTTTATTTTCACCAATTTCCCGAAGTCTGATTAATTTGAAACTTTGCATACGTATCAAGGACCGATGACAATGCAATAATTTGATAACAGTTTCCCATTATCCTTATTAGGACCCCCAGGATTAATAAATTCTTTTATAGATCCTCAGATTAATTTGAAACTTTGCATACGTATCAAGGACCGATGACAATGCAATAATTTGATAACAGTTTCCCATTATCCTTATTAGGACCCCCAGGATTAATAAATTCTTTTATAGATCCTCAAACTAAAAAGTGAAAAATAAAATATAGTTTAAAAAAAACTAAAAAACACGCTTTATATCGCACTAAAAAGTAAAAAATAATTGTTTTAAAATAAGCTTAAAAAGCGTGGGGCGCTTTGTTCCACATTTTCGTACATCGAGCGCCCAACGCTTTTTAAGCTTATTTTAAAACAATTATTTTTTACTTTTTAGTGCGATATAAAGCGTGTTTTTTAGTTTTTTTTAAACTATATTTTTATTTATTAAGACAATTCCTATGTATATTGTACCTAATGTATATTTCTCGTTAGTTTTCTAACCTTCAAAGGTCGAAACACCGTTTTCCAACTCATGCATTAATATAGCGACGACTAATTTTGGACTATAATTTTATTTTCTGAATTTTTATGACTCCCCTCTGTTTCCAATATACAAATATGTGTCCCCAATTGCTTTGTCATTCTGCTGTAGGAATACCATTAACATTTTTTACATCTTGTTCATTTTGATGAACCCACACTAAATGCTTTTTGAATTTTTAATCGACGGTAAAATTATTAAATACCTATACGCTACCACACGATCGATATTGTATGTACCTATGCCAAACAAAAGCAAACGTGTGATATGGCATATGAGCATCGAACACGAAGAGCCATAGTGTGAATTGTGATAAACCTGCTTACATCTAGCCCCCGCAGATATTTTTATTTTTAAAGACCCCCCTCCTACACTCCATCAGTGTTTTTATTTAGCAACAACCCTTCTCTCCCGCCAGAAACTCTTCCCCTCCGAGATAACTTTCCTTTGCGAGAAACAACTTTGATAAAAAATAAATAAATTGACAAAAATATATATGTCAATACATTTTTTTATTAATATATGGTTTATTGGCCTCTACATCCTCTGACATAAACAGCCATGTCAATACGGTCGGACAAAAATTCAGTTAAAAAACAGAAGAAAAAAATGTTTAAATAAGATAAAAAATAATATTAAATAATTATCATATCGGTACCCATAGGTAAGTGATTTGCTTTTATATGATTATATTATATCTATAATTACTACGATTTTTTTTCCCTTAATTATTAATCTTATCTATACTATTTCAGCACAGGGACACATAAGAAGGATGGACAACAGGACATATGATGAGGACAATGGAATATCAATACATATCAAGTGGAATATTAAATAGTTGTTATAACACCAAAACTAGCATTGACTGGTATCGAACCTGTGACCTTCTGCGGCTCATAGTACGGTTGGACGCTGTAACTAGTTAGGGGAATCCCACGAAATAAGCATTCACGTAAAAAAAGACATGGACTTTGCAAATAACAAGGCTATTATGTAAGAATTTATCGCGCTGTTAATGCTTTGTCACTTTCTAACAAACAGCATTTCATAAGTTAAAATGAGACAGACATTTCACAGCGTTGTTGATTTTAATATTGACCATTCACAATAACGCCAATAGTCTTTTTAAATCAGAAACATTATATTTATATATACTTACCTATTTATATTAAGGCATAAATATCAAGATATATCTTGATGAGTGTTCGACCGATGGTCTTTTTTGGCCGAAGCCAAAGCCGATTAATCGACTATCACCACAACCTTCGGCCGAAGCCGAAGACTTAAAAACCCTAAGAAATTAAGTTTAAATTGGTTACAACTGCTACAAGCTACAATAAATAATATAAATGATTTTAAAACTTTTAAATTGAAGGTTTACATTGGCTATATTATATAAAAAGATAATTTTAATCATCTCTAAAAGTCGCCACGTCCATCGTGTTCTCGCTCATTCGTAACAGTTCGTTCAATTTCGGCGCTTGTTAAAAACCTTCGGCCGAAGTTGAAAGTCTCGCCGAAGGTGAGTTTTTTGGCCGAAGCTGAAGCTTCAAGCTGGCACTAATCTTGATAAACCAATATAAGGGCCGCTCACAAGAGGCTGGTTTTGCTACTGGCAGACCCTCATGAGTTATAAAACCAGCCTCGTGTGCAGAGGCCTTAAATATTATATTTTTGTGTCCAGCACTGGGTAAAATTGTTGAGCCGGTAATTGACATTTCGTGAATGTATGCGGCATATATGTTTACATAATATAGAGATATTTTCTTCTTTGGGGAACAATATATTTTTCTACCTAAGTAATCTATCTGTCTGCTTATATTGATATATCATTGAATTCCCAGGGAATACAAATCGGACATTGTGTCTGATGAAACGTGTATGGAGGTACTCAGAATTCATAGAGGCTTCCACATATTTTTTTTCAATAGGGGTGTAGCTGTATACTATTTTTATAAATACGCTATTTTTAATGCGAAACATTTGATGACGCATTTAGTTGAGAGTAAAAGCGTAAAATTGGCGCGACCATATTATGGGAGGACGTTACGCTTGTGATCGTTGGCTTTAGTTGAAGACGACAACTAGATAACAGGGCAAAACTTAGTTACTAGTGTTTAGTTAGATGACAGCGAGTGACGCTTGCTGTGTGTATGCGTTGGATTATAATTTGGCTTCTGTTAAAGGCGACAACTAGATGACAGAGCAAAATTTGGTTAAAGGGTGAAATTTAGTTAGGTACAGGGCGATATTTAGTTACTAAAATTTGGTCAGTGGGCAGGGCTAAATTTAGTACAGATGACAGGGTAACATTCTGTTACAGGGTAAAATTTAGGTACTGGAATTTCACATAAATTTGTTTCACATCTGCCAGACGTCTCACGTAGCCTTACCTTTTTTAAAATTCAATTTAAAAATTACTTTTCTATGAAATTTTAACATTAATTTTAAAACAATAAGTACTTAGATCAATTTTTTGCAGTCAAAAACCGTAAATTTTCTCATTCATGTAATTTGGCCAGAAGAAAACGTAATATTTTTTAAGCGTCTTGGCATGAACAGCATCGACTGTCACGGCATTTGCACATTTTTAATCCCATCCAAACGTGCCAGTAGATGTTTCACATCAAAAAGATTTTAAACATTTTAAAAAAAAATACGATATTTACTATACCAAAAACATTATTAAAATAATTATTATCATTAAGCCTACTTTTTGGTAAATATAAATTTTCATTTCCATTGAACGTTACGCTTTAGTCAACGCTACAACCCTGTCCTGCGACGTAGGAATATCTTGTTTCATATTATGTGGGCGTGCCCTATACATGAACAACAAATGTTTCTCTGCTCGGCTGTCATTTTAGACATGTCAACGAGAATGATATTTCTGATCGTATGTGGGACCTCGGCACATCGTTTTTCGTTACATAAAGTCAATAACTTTGTTTACATTCCATTTATCCGAACGGATACGACTAGGCTTGCCAACTGTTCCGTATTTTGTGGGACGTCCCGTTCAAAATCTTTGCGGGATGCAGTTTATCCCGGAAATACAACAGAAGTAGTTTTCTGTTGCAAAAAAATAATGCGTCTGCAGCAGTAAGTGTAGTCAAATTAACCAAAGAGTAGTAAAATTTGTAATTAATTTTTATAAAAATAATTTTCCAATTATTTTTTGTCTTAAATTTATTTTCATGTATAGGGATCCTTTATATGGACTACTCTATCTAGCGGCGAAACTTACAACTATAATCAGAGAAACATATGATTATGAATCGTACTGTGAATCGGTACTGATAATTGTGAATTTTTTTATTATAATAATAAAAAACGTTGAAATAATTAATAAAAATGACTTATTATGAAACCTGCGAAGGTTGTAATAGTACCAAGGCGGTAGCCAGAAATTCACTTCGGGGGGAGTCGAGTTCTGGACCAGAGACAATAAGTAATAACTTTAAAATAATTAATAAATAAAAATAAGCATACATAATATATTATAATTATTTTACATAAATACATATTTAATTAAAAGGCAGCCGACGTAGATTTCGATGAAAGAGGCTAATGATTCATTTAATTTAAAAAATTATAAAAAACTAGCCGCTACCCGCGGCTACGCCCGCGATTGAGATGGAAATCGACTTTTGACATGCATATCAGGGGTTGAGGTATTGCACATATTTTGACAAACAATTTTCTTATTTTTCGTAAAAATTTTTTATTTTTTTTTAATAAAAAGTATCCTATGTTACTTCTAATACCTTCAAGAGTGTATGTGCAAAGTTTCATGATGATCGGTTAAGTAGTTTTTGCGTGAAAGCGTAACAAACAAACTTACATTCGCATTTATAATATTATAAATATGATATGATTTACATTTGCACTGTTTACTATATAGTAACTATGGAAAATGTTACCCCATCGTCGCCATGTTTTTAAAGCTCCACCCATTTGAAGGACTCCAATTAGAGACTTAATTAAAAAGTACTCCCAAGATAACAGAACATTTTTATTTTGTTTTGAAGGGAAAAAAAACAATTTTGTTGTAAAATATTGCCGCTGCTAGGAAACGAGTATTAAAATACCTACCTATAAATAAATATTTTTGCGAAAAAATATGACTCGCTTCACATCCAAGACATCCCAGAAAAATAATTTCTTACGGTTGGCAGCCCTAGATACGAGAGTCGTAATCAAAACAAAATACCGTAAGAAAACTGTTTCTGCATCACTATTTGATAGAACTCAATTTGAGTTTGTTTATATTTTTGAGGTAATGCCTGGATTTCCTTCACGTCTTCATGGCAGACGTTGATTAACGTTAACCGGGTGCATTTTGTATATATCGAATCGAAAAATGAGTTCAAGTCGTTTTTGGCTGTGGCCAAACGTGAGGAGTTTAAATTAACTACTTGAATTAAAGCTTAAGTCAGACGACTGGGTAGAGGAAGGTGAGAATCGGTGAAAATATATTTCAAAAGGGTGGTATAGAAATCTGTGGAGTAGTGGATAAGCTTAGTAAGTACAAGATCCCGGGTTCGATCTCCGCAGCTATCATTGATTTTTTTATGTGACTGGGACTTTTTCCTGCTGCCTCTCGCCGAGAAACGGTAATTCCTGTACCGGCCATCTTGTTGAGGTTTTCCATGGATAAATATCGAGATGGTTCCTTATTCAAGGCCATGGCCGATTATCTGTTTAAAAATGTAGAAAATAACGAGAAGTGACAGATGGAAAATAGAAATGGTGTGAATGGCGTCTGTTATGACATTAAGTCGGGAAACGGACGTTAAACGAATTATTATTATTATTATATTTCAAAAGAGTGCAATCAAACAATTCTAAGAGGTGTATTTATAAATTAAAAAAATTACCACGAAATCATCGAAAAATGTATCGGTACTTATTATTTCGAATTCAAAATTTGATTTAGTTCAATTAACCCAGGATCGGATTGATACAGACATCTTGATAATGAATTATTGTATATAGCATGACGTTTTCTGAAGGAATCGTCATACAATCGTCATACAACCAGTCGTAGAGAGGGTCGTAAGGACTGCAGGGTCTTATTAAAGAAAACGAAAAAAATTATCCTGTCTATTCAGAGTAATAATAATAAGTGCAATATATGAGGTCCCGAAGAAATTTTGTTGTTGACCTTTTAAAGATGTTTTAAAGGCGCCAAGGACAGTGCACAATGTATAAATGATTCAGGAATTATCTGTCCTAATAATTCTGAAGTAAAAAGACAGGAATAAGATCAATAAAAAAATTATTAACTAATATAGGTCTATATTTAACAAAATTTAAATTATCAAAAATTGACGAGTAACACAGGTACCGTTTAGGCAATATCTTCTAAATTAATTAATATTAGAATTGAAGCGGTGCACCGTAAGAAAAATATTAATCTAATATAACCTAATGTCATAATATTTAATTAACTTCCCGTAAATTCGAAACTGAAGTAAAACCATTTGTCAGTGAAGGCTGTGTAAGTTAAACAATACAACGCTGGTATGACATTAGATGGAATCCTTAAAATTAACTAGTATTCAAAATTAAATAAATTATATGAGCAATAAACAACATCCAAATTTACAAAATTCAAATACGCAACAAATTTTTGTCTATCTTCAATTTCATCACAATTTTATCGCACTGAACGCGCAAATATTAAATACAAGATACTTATTCACAATACAAGTCACTTCACAGTTTCAACCATAATAACAAAACAAGCTTATAATCTGAACATCTACAACATGGTACCAATTGACTAATTTCACACTTTAATGAATTGTGACAACCAAACTTAGACAATTATCCAAATATTTATTCCGACTTTAAACCTCACACCTCTTTCTATCAAAAATGCTCTCCTCAACTGAACTTATTATTTTTTTCCGTTGTCCTGGATACTAAACCGTTACAATAGGTAGGGAAATTGGATCACAGTGAATCACGGGGTACAGTGGATCATTCACTATAACTCAGTATGTGTGACGCTTACGAACGCAAACAAATGCGTACTTGCCGCTCGTTCATACGCCTCTCCGCCGCACTTGTCGCCGACGCGGTATTAAAGCGGGAAGACACGCTGTCACACTTAGGTCAGTAAGTAAGTAACGAAACTATTTTCTCAGGTAGTTTTAAAATTTGTCTAAGTGAATAAGAAATGTAAATGTTTGTATTTTGTTTTACGTTTGTTATTTCTTCAATCCGTTTTAAACTATGTTGTTTTGTCTTTGGGATAGGTAGATATTTTTTAGTTATATTTTTGTTTCCATAACGGCCAATTGGTCACAGTGAATCATTTCGTCGATGTGTTAAAGTGAAGCTAATATTAATTCGCACTTTTTGTTAAGTAAAAATGCCTCGCAATCGAGTACGAAACACTAGTACCTATATAATCTCTGAAAAAGAGACAATCGGTTATCTTTGCGAACTCCTGAGGGATTGCAGCTTAAACAGAGCGACGTCTTTCAACCGCCATAATGTTGGTCTGTTCTTCAATAATTTAGAAAATGAATGTCTGGATACGCTGTCTTTAACTGTATTTTTTTCTATAGGTTTAGTGTGCCTCTGTCGATTCAATGTCACCCATGCATTGATCCAAAGTGACCCACTCCCGGGTCACAGTGGATCATTTCCCTTTTTTTTTTAAAAGTGGCCATAACGTGTAAGTTTATGTAATAGTCGCCAATAAATCTTTGAAGATTAGATACTCATATTATGATTTATATTTCAGAGATTAATCATTTAGCCATAAACTTTGGAACTGCAGGACTTAGGAAAAAAAGTGATCCACTGTTTTCCAATCTCCCTATATATAATTTCGTGTAGATTTAAAAATGATAAAGTTCTTACCAAATATTAAATGTTATAAGAAATTAAATAATTCATATTTACGATTTTGTTAGTACTTGAAGAATATAATGAAATCATAAACCTGTACATTCGTAAAGCGAAAACAGTACAAATTCCTTTCTTGAAAATTGTTTTAAAAAAACGCAAAAAGAAATAATACAAATTACGTGACATTATTCGAGGGTAAAATGTTTTGTGGTGACGTTATTTTTGTAAAGAATGTTTAAAACCCGTATTTTTATTTATGTACGCGCAAGGCTGCGCAGAGCCGTGTAACGCAGACAGACGTTGGACAAAAGCCTACATACGTATGCAAATCTACCTATACCTATGTGTGCTATATAAGGTGTAGAATGGATTTTAGTCAACGCATCGATAGCAGATATATATGCGCCATAGAGAACGGCCAGCGTTCGAAGCAAAGAGGCTCCAGGTGACAGTAAATTATCGCAAAATGTAAATTTCAAACAGCTGTTTAAACATTTTAAAGCCGAAAGCATTGACACAAAACTTGATTTGACAATGACTTTAGATTGTAATCATAAAATTACGGTTTCCATACATCAGGAGCAGTCTAATATCGTTTTCAAACACTAGATTCTAAAACATCAAATTGTATTCACACAATAACAAATGATTGATCTGCATTGATAAAGATCGCTTTGCAAGCTAAATTTTAATCAAAATGCTTACAAAGATGTTGTTTCTAACCAGTATAGCGTAACTATACCGTTTGAGGTCCGTGGCAAATTTTACTACCCCACGTTGAGCGCCAGTTTGTAACAATTATTATTATTTTATTCAATATATTTATTAACGTAAATTTGTAACATAAATATTATTTAATTCAATACTTTATTAATTTAAGTTTTTTAACATGAACACTACTTCCTAGGTCATACGCTCCGCTGCCATCATGCTTCTGTTTCTCTACATGACCACCAGGGTACACCAGTGGCAGCGTGGCTTTTTAAGACGTGCGGTGTTACAAAATCGAATAGCGCGCGGTTTTCTCACTTTCTTAACGCATTTCCGATGCATTCACAAAATTACTGCCCCATACCGAGAGCTAAGACGTTACATATAAAAAAAATTGGTTGTCTGTAAAGTCGGTTTACGGACGATAGTTTTACGTGATAACGTATTCCGTAATACATAACCTAAATTTATATAATAATTATAATAATTCGAATCTATGATATTGCATCTTTCGCTTCAAATTTAGGTTAATTTTATTTATTTAAATTCCTCACCATATAATATAATTGTTTTTTTTAACTTTCTTTCTTTCGTATTTATTTTAAGTCTCAAAGATTAGCTGTCATAATATTTATAAAACAATTGTTTGACTGTTTATATAAAATTCCAAAACCTACTTACAATATTTAAGTATTTTCATACGTCAAAAAATTGATTTTTATAATGATAAAATTTGTAAGAAAACGATTTTTTCGAGAGATGAGACCTAGCTAAAACGATTTTTTGTCCCCCAAAATCCCTTTTCAGTAAATTTCATCCAAATCGTTAGGGCCGTTTTCGAGAAAAGCACGCACAGGGTCAAGCGGAACGTTACGAACGTTACGTTAGGAACGTTACACTTTTTCGTACATGCAGCCGGTGTTTTATCAATTTATAAGATTGGTGATTCATCAATTTATAAGACATTATCACGTCAAAAATCGCTTACTCTATACACGTGAAGATTAAGTATGTGAGAATAGTGGACCAAAGACTGGTCCTAGCGCACTATTTTGTCTGTTGACCTCGGCTATCAAATAAATAAAACTGTGTAGGCAGACAGATGGACAGTTCTTGTAGTAGGTACAACGTTATCAAGAAGACATGAGATAGCTTTAGGCAGCTCTCCTCTTTGTCTGTTTACACGTGAAGAGCCGCCGGCAATATCAGTCTTGTTGACTGCTCTTCTCAACCCGTAGCTCGTCCACAGGGACCCTTCTCCACAGAGATCCCATTTCGCACATACAAACAGGACCGAGCCTCTGCAGACAGCTGATTGATTTTAAACTAGCGCCCAGTTAGATTGATTATGTTGTTCTCACGCAAATTACCACTAGTTTCTTAGAAGGTGCAAATGTAATGGATGAATGCCACCATTATACACGGGTGTTCGAGAAGTAAAGTCCGTTGCACACGAGCCTGGATTTGCCGCTATATACCTTGCTAGATTTGACTACTAGTTTTCTAGCGCTGCGGTTTTCTTAAATGTTTTATGTGCTCGCTTCACACGAGACGTATTTTCTATCTGGTGCGTGCGCAGTGACAGTTCAAATATAAATACAAAGCAAAACGTGCATGTTGTCTGACTCTGAGCAGAATGACGCCATGTTGGTTTTTGGGCGTTTGTTCATGTCGCCCACGAGACAAGATACTGTTTCCTGATTGGTTCGTGCTTAGAGCAAGCCCCTGTTCTAATTTTAAAATCTATCTTGTGAGCTAGCAGGCGAGCCCGCAGTGACGTCATTTCCAGCCTCGTACCCAACCTACTCGCCAGCAGAAGTCCAAACAGTGTTTCCAACCTCGTGTGCAGCGGCGTTAACTCTCTAACAATTTGGCAAAAATAGTCTCTATGAAATTCTGAATCAAAAGACATTTACTGTTTTGATTTCAGAAATATAAATACTGTTAAATTATCAATTGTTTAAGACTGCCATTTTTCGTGTTTGTTTGTCTGCTTGTTTTGAGCAAGAATCAATCAGGAAGCAGTATGGGCAACCGTCCACAAATAAGGATGGTGTCATATAGTGTGTGTCCAGTTCAGAGACAATAAATGTTCACTTTTGTTAACATTCGAACTGTCACAGCGCGCGCACCAAGCTCATCTACAAAGCTAATACATGCATCGTGATAGGCGAACGCATTAAATTCATCACGAAACCAAGCGCCACAGCACGCTTGGAACCTAGCTGCAAATCCAGCCTCATGTGCAGCGACCTTAAGATACCTTGAATAATTTAGAACGCGCTACTTTTGGTTTTTGAAACAAAGCATTTGTAGCAGAGCCGTATTATGACATTCTCGCGCCCCTATGGCAATGTAATGTTGCCGCCTCCAAAAAAGTAGTAGACAAAGTTAAGTTTAAATGTTTATATGCTGTAAGAGTGTAAGCTACATTTCATCGGGTCACAGAGTTAAATGCTTATGTTTTTATCCTCTTGATATTTATTAAATAAAAAGTGTATCTCTTTTACTTAAACTTGCCCCCCCCAAACTTGCTGCCGCAGGTGATAATACGGCCCCGATATGTAGATTACATCTGTGAGTGCGTTCATAACTTGCGTACTTTGATTTGAAATATGAACTTTGAGGTTATGCAGTGTGATCGCACTGTACAACAGAGTAAAAGCATGTAGGGCAAAATTAAATAAGTAACGTAGCGGCGACATGATGACAGTGTCATTGTGTTCAGTGCGTCGTTAATTACACGAGTCTGCAAAGTTTCAGACTTAGTCGAAATATCAATAAATTTTATATGAGTTTCTAAAGTTCATATTCATTGTTCGGTTTACTCTCCTACTGTTTCAATAATGATATCCTCGATGACTAACGAACAATCATTATACTTTAATGTCTGCAGGTTCAGTCCGGTAGAAGATATTAGATTTGGCCCTTCCGGGAAGCTTAATTCATACGCTTGTACTAAATTTGAGATTAATAGTAAAGGTGGATTTTCCCTATGTTAATGTGAAAATATACTCTACCTCGCTGAATTTTTGCATACGCTTTTTGGCCCAAATGCATAAAATTCTACAATTTTGTGTTACAGGAGGGGTCCTGAAAGGTGCAAAATTTGTTTTATAATTTTCTCTGCCTCTATTATAACAACGACAAAAATAATTATACCAATGTAGAGGGCGCTCCGAACACCACAAGTTTGCCCCCTATGACTATCGTCGTAACTGCAACGGTTACCGATTTATATCAGACATTTCGAACGATGTTTTCAGGATAACAACATTCAATTTTCCTGCGTAGCTAAGGAAAAGTAATTTTGAGAATATTACATAAGAGAGAGAGGGAGAGTTAATGTAACAATACTTGCTACAATACTTTTGAATTCGTAGAACCGTTGCAGTTACGACTAAAGTCATGGGGGACAAACTTGTAGTGCTCGGAGCACCCTCTACATTGGTATAATTATTTTTGTCGTAGCTAAAATACAAGCCGAGAAAATTAGAAAGAAAATTTTGCACATTTCAGCCCCCCCCCACCCGCACGTAACGTAAAAATTGTAGACTTTTGTACATTTGAGACACTGAGAGGGGCATTAATTAAATCAAAACTGAGGACCTTTAGCTTTTAAGCGCGGCTGAAGTACAACTTCTTTTAATTCGTTCTTACTAATCTCTTTTTTGCTCCCACATAAACAGAATGAAAAACTTTTAACAAAATTATGTTTTTTGGATTTAGGAGGCCTCAAATCAAAAGAAAAAAAAATTGAAAAGTGGATTTTTATTATTCTTTGCTGGTGGAGTTAAAAAAATAATAAAACACTTTTGTCATAACGTAAAATAATTTTATGAAGCATCTTATGTTTTTACTGAAATAATAGTAAACAAACCTTCATCGTGAATTAAGAAAATCAATCTCGAATATATTTGAAAACCGTGAAGAAATGTAGAACTTTTAGATTAATTAAAAAGTCCGTGCCTCAGAGGAAATAAGATAACAAATTTCAAGTAGAATTGAAAGAACGAGACATTATTTTTCAGCCTTACATTTGAGCATATAGTTCTAATCGTACGAAAAGCTTGATTTTACTTTAGCGAACTCAGATTTATATACAATAATTGTCGTTATCTGTCGTACGTTCTTCTTCCTTTTGGGATTTCCTCGTTCGTTCGTCTGCGCAAGCGCACACCTAATATGTACGTAAGGAATGGGTGGTTGGTATGGTTGTAAGGTAGACAGCTGTAATCCATCTCAATCTAGTAGATAAATCAGTAAGAGGAGTTACTTCCTTTTCTTCTCTTACATACTGCCATTGCTTTCGGCTCTCTGCATGTAATATGTTTAAGTAAAAATAAAAGTGTGTATTGCAAATCCGCGCTCAGCTTTAAAATCCGCGAGATCCATCATCCCTACTCCTCTATCCACTGTGATGCGTCACTCGCCTGTCCCAACGCTAACTGAGGAGTCGACGTTCAAAATTATACAAGTCCATCGTGTAATCTCAAGTTGGCGCCCGAAGTATTATCATAGTTTTACTGCAAGCAGGACCGGGCGAGATTTTTTCTTTTGACAGATCTTTCTATTTGTATTAATTAGTCAGCGGCGGGTTGGTTATATAAAATAGAACTGGATGGAATCGACGGTCCACTTGGATAGCGGCAAAACCACCTTAACAGGGGGTGCGGGATTTTTCTTCCCGGGGTTTTTTGTTGAGATATTGACTTTTAGATACGCAATTTTAAAGCACTCTGAGAACGTTCAAACTCACTAAAATTCAGCCTTATTTGAAGAAAAAATCCGTAAGATCGGTGAGAGTCATAGGCAGAAAACTACGTATTTTCAAACAGGAATGTGTACTGATAAACTAGTTGTACTAAACAGAAATGTAAGACGTATAGAAAATTATCAATGACATATTCGTAAAAGAATAAAATTAGCTCGACAGTCGACCATAACCTTCCAATTCCTGGCGGCCCCTAAAATTTGATTAAAGACTCGCCGGGAATTTTCTCGATATCCCAGCGGCTACATCCACCCCTGGAATTAATAATTTGACTAGTTTATGAGAACCATTAATGGAGTTAAGAGAATAGTTTTTTGCAAAAATTTGTAATTTATACTAATATTATAAAAAGAAAAGATTAGTATTTTTGTTTGTAATGAATAAACTCAACAACTACTGGACCGGTTTTAAAAATTCTTTCACTAATAGAATGCTACATTATCACTGAGTAACAAAGGCTATATTGTTAATCGAGTTAAATTAGGAATCCCTACGAAAACTCCAATAATGTAACCCAAGGTATAAAAAGTATATAAAAATTTTTAAACGGTAACTTCGAGAATCTTGGGTCCAACCTCGTCTTCCCCTAAAGAATGTTTATATCTGATTAATTTTATTAATAACTTAATTTGTAACAAACAAAATTGGAACCAGCAGTGTCATTTTAAAAATGAGTAAAAGAGCAGATATGTCTAGTTTTAAACGTAGACCTCTTCGACTGTTATTGTGATACCTACTATTGACAATTGAAAGCCTTGCCGTGTTTCTTTGTGAATGTTTTGTTTTGTACAAATGGCAGCATTAGTTTCATCGCACCGCCAACTTTATAACAAACTGCCAAGACTAAAATAACTATAGTTTAGATAAGGAAATTTTAATTTTTTAAATTTGCCATATTTTAAAAACTTTATTAAGCACATTACTTCGGAAGCTTAAACAGTCGTAAAAAGTGCCTGCATTTTTAAGCAATATTAAATGAAGATTGTATTATTTTTGAAACCTTTAAAATGCTAGTCCTCCAACATAAATATCGTACATCTAATGTCTTGTTTGGTTGGGAATAAAACCGGGCAATTGGTGCGACACTTTTATGGGAGGACGTTACGAGCAAAATTTTGTTAAAGGGCGATATTTAGTTACTAGAAGACCGTTAATTGACAGGGTGATTTTTAGTTACTAGAATTTCGCTTTTTAAAATATATTTTTATCAACAATATTAGATTTATAAATCCCATTAATTGTCGTTTTTATATCCTTCAAAATTGCACACCTATTTGTTATTGGTATTTAGAAAAAGACGAGCGATTCTCTTTTATTTTGAACGTTACCATCACTACATAGTATTAAATAATTTAAGGAATGCTAGGTCCATTTATATACTATTATGTCTTCGGTCTTAACTCTTACTAGAGTAACTCCAATGTTATATAGTCAGAATAGTGACACCTGTATGTTATCCTTGCAAGTTCATATACATTTTATTCTATATAATATTATGTATATCTCTAAAGTGCAAAGTGGTTTTCCAGTTTGAAAATAAAGTTAACTTTTTCAAGTTGTAACGTTTTACTTTAGCTCGTATAAAATAGAATATTTGATTTATAACAGAATAGATTTTTATGGAAAATTTATGTTCACCTTTGTCTTATACAAACGCTATTATTTTATCGGAATATTTTTATTCCAGAATTTATTTATTCCAGAATTTATTTTCCGGTTCACTTATTCCAGAGGAAACTATCATAAGAAAGAATCAAACAACGATTGAAATTTTTCGAATATTGAATGTGTTCTTACTAAAAATATTGAAGAGTTTGAAAAATGATTACGTTTTAAAGTTTGTTCCTGTCGCGTTTTAAAAAACTGGTACTTTTCAAATTCAATAAAATGTGAGAACTTTCGTTTATTCTTGTGCATATCTGGTCCAATTCGACTCGGTTCAAGGCACGTACTAATTTATTTATTCTCATATATATTAAAATGTAAAAATGAGAAAAAAGATCGCCTTTACTTTTTTCTAGTTGAAAGTTCCAATTTGCTTTTTTAATGTATTTACCATATGGCACATTCACTATTAGAGCACCAAACTCCTGAACGATTTGGTACGATAACTTTATTGGGTTTAAACTAAATTTGGTACACATTCGAAATCACGAAATCTATTAAAAATGTGTGTAATAGGACAATTTTAAAAGTTGTTTTTCGGGGTCGAAAAACATTTTGGGCCAAAAAATTGCCGTAATTGTTCCAATATTGAAATTTAACCTATCAGTAGCCCTAAAAATATTAAAAAATCGGCGAAACACTAGTTTGTGGATACGGATTTACTTACTGAAGTGTGTCTTTCATTTTGTGCAGATGTTGGATTGATAATAAATTATGTACCTACTTAATTGAAAAAAAAAAAATGTTTTATGAGTAAAAACAATACGTGTATTGACGCCAGGGTTCGGCATTGCGACTCGAGTTTTTGAAGTAAAACTTCTTTAGGCACGCTTGACTTAGGGAGTAGGCTGGTTAAAAGCATGACGAGAGAGTTTACGAAAAGTGTGATCGGGCGAGGCGAACGGAAGTTGACGCGAACCGTGATTTCGATGACAAATACTTCACTGGCTAGTGGCGCCATTAATAGAATGACACATACTTTACTTGCCAGTGGCGCTATCGAGTGACAAAACAGTTTTGGAAACCTACTTAACTTGCAGAGCTAAATAATATTTCATAAAGATTTACGCTTAAAACCCAACGAGAGCTAAGAAATTGCAATGTATTACTTTTGTTTTCATTATCTTTATGTTTATATTTATTTCTTCTTACATTAGACTGTTCATTTCGTTCTTGAACAATTTTATAAATTAATATTTTGTTCAATACATTAAATATTCTGCGTTTAAAGTCAATAAAATTGTAAATTCATTTATAAGTTTATATTTTGTGAATTTTCGGGTGAATGATAACAAAGCAGGAAGAAGTTTTACTTCAGTCGTGTGGTCTAAAGCGCACTCGTTTTTTTTTTTTTTAATTTAAATACCTAACATATATATTCATTATAAAAATAAGTTTGAGAGCAGTTTTTAGTATTTACTTTGTATGTTAAAAATGATAGCTCAGTTTTTAGCGTCTATAATCGAGAATCTCTCTCTGGTAAAGACTGTAAACACATATTCATTCAGTCATAACCTCAGTAAATTTCATTAATGAAATCTTTTTTCAGCAAACAATTTCATATCTCGGTGCTTTTTTGCAAAATAAACAGTGCATTATTTGCACATGTTATATGTGCTACAGCAATATTGTGAAAGAAACAACACATTGCGGCGCTGTTAGCAAATAAAAGTTATTTTCAAAGTTGCACAACAAAGTTTAAAATTATATTAATCTAGTTAGTAGTTACTTTCGGAGCTTATAGTACGTGCATATATGTTTGTGGTGTCAAGAAAAAATTGCTTATGTTAGATTTTTGATAAAATAACATTAATCATTCAATTCATAGAAAAAGCTCATGTTTCAACAAAACTAACTCGATTTGAGAAAGGATGGTATTTTTATAATGGAAATAGTTCAAATTGTTTTTTTAAGTAAATGGAAAACATTCGAAAGCCGTGGCAGATTAAAACCAAAATATCCCAAAAGTTCATACCAAAAAAAGTATGCTTTTCTCAATGATCCACTACGCTATTTTTGATGCAACGAAAAAAGAAATTAGGTACTCTGAGTTGTATGCGCATTCATATCGCCCAGCTGAACGAAATCCAATATTTTTTTTAATTAAAACACATTAGTTTTAATTTAATTGTATATAGTACCTATGTATGTAAAAAAATCTTACAACTCAATTTTTATCCTCTACGAATTGCTCAATTGACGTGAAACTTTGCAGTTGCATGTAGTTTTGACGACAATACAGTATTATGGCATTAGTTTTAACAATATTAAAAAAATAAAAAAAAACATGCGGTTCTAATGATTAAGAATTAGAAAAAATATATAATATATATATTAAAAAAAACTGTAATATGAACGCACTAAAAAGATAAATTTCATTCTCTTCTATAAAGTTTAAAAGCGTGGGTCACGCGATGAATTAATTAGTGAGTGTCCAACGCTTTTCAACATTCTAGATTAAGAGAAAGAAAGGTATTTTCTACGTTGATACAAGCATGCTTTTATTTTATTTTTAATGAGTTCATTTAGATTTAAAAATGAAGAAGTAGGAAGGTCCCGCGAGGCTTAAAATGTCCTACGGTTCTTTATCTTTACATTGCAACGACAAATAGCAGGTGCCCCATTCACTGAATCACTCATTTGAATTTGAATTTTATATAGAGCTGATGTGTTTTTACACACTGACAAAACTATCAAAAAACTCGACATAAACATTTTTGTCTATAGGACACAACTGCATATTATTTTATACCGAGTGTCCGATCAGAGATAGATAACTGATTTATTATCAATAATCAAATTAGGTACTCAAATTAGTGCACACTATATCGTATTAGCTGTTGAAGAATTGGCAGAGATTATTTCATAGGTTTTTTAACAGTCTGTATATGGACTACCAGAGTAATGTTTTATGTAAATCGGAAATCAAATTGAAATCTGTCAGTGGTTATCAAGTTTATCGCGAACATACATGAAAAATGGACTTTTCTTTATGTAATAAACACTAACAGCTGTTATTATGTCACCATCTTTTATAACAGCAAACTCAGAGCGACGCGACGCTTTTTTATTGAGCAACTTTTTGTGACTAGTCCTCGTTCTCAATAATGGATGTAAAAAATATAATTTTTTTACTGTTTTTATTTTTTGACGTTCCTCGGCTTTATGAGGCACTGGCCTGCATTAAGCGCGGGTCACACTAGGCTGGTTGTCAGCCGCGAGTTGTGGAAGCCGCTACTGTCAGCCATCAATCAGCTTGGTGTGAGCATAAAATTCGCCGCTGGCGCCGCCAGCCGGCGAGTTTTTATCTGCGGCTGGTGAAATTGGACATGTTCTATTTTGGTAGCCAGACAGCGGCGACTAGCAGGTCACGTGACTCACTCGCACCCGCTACCACCAGCGAGCAGCGCAGTCTGACCGAAGCAGTGCATCATAGGCGAGTAAACCATCACGTACCACGTGGTTTATGTTCGATGATGTAGTGACCGGATTGGCAGCCACTACTCGCGATAGACTAGCTAGTAGCAGCCGTAGTGTGACCGGGCTGCCCGCCGCTGCTTGCTGGTGCTACTGTTCGCTGCTGATCAGCAGCGGCTGACAAGCAGCCTAGTGTGACCCGCGCTTTACAGTAAATAATTTGTTTGGTATAATATAATTAAAACATTCTGTACATAATTCTATTGTTGTATTTAAACTTATTTATTATTACAAATAAGTATCTGGCAGCTGTAATCTGTATAGTGGTTTAAACAATGTTCATTTTAGAAACTTTAGATAATGATGGAAAACAACTATTACCGAAAAGTATTTCAGCTTGGTTATATCCTAAACCAAAAGAACTATTCTTGTGTCAATTTCAGAGTAAATGAAAACCATTATACCGAATGTCCAAGGACTACATAAAGAACAAAAGTAGCCTCTCTTACCAGTAGAAATGTTAGTAATACAGCTGGTGCCTTTCTTCAAAAGTAGACATTTCACATTGTAACATATTGTCATTGAGCACCCACAACAATGTATTAAGGCTCCTTCACAGAATGCTGGATTTCGAGCTCGCTCGCTTGCATGAAGTCTTGCTTTGCAGGCTACGCTGCTGATTGTGACGTCACTGATTGGTCCGCTGCTCGCTATATTGCTATATTTGGATGATAGGTTCAGTGCTATTTTTTCATGCAGCGCTGCCTGCTAGTTTGAGAATTAGACCAATTATGGAGTCGTATTTTATCACGTGATATCGTTTGACATTCGCTAAATATGGTGTTGTTTGAAAAAAGTTTCAAGTGAACAGCGATGGGGACAAAAGCTGTAAAATCAAAATGTAAATAGACTCGACAAGAAATAAGTTTTTGCTTTGATTTTTCTCTTCTCTCCAATTATTAGTCATAGTATAGCAATTCGTCTATGACGAATTATTTCTTGTATAGCCATTAGATACATCCATATTTAAATTTTAAATATACCTGCCAATCTAGCAAAACAGCGAGCAAACAATCAAGCTGCGTGTGAAGCGAAACTAGCAGCGCTCCCTATCAACCAACAAACAGGATACCATTCATGACAGCCTGCAGGACTTCAAGCGAGCTCGAAATCCAGCATCGTGTGAAGGGTCCTTAAGATATACTTATCATTTTTTTAAGTATGAAAATTACGATGTAATCCAATTACCTATTTATTTTGAAAAAATAAATCTTATTTCTATTTCTATTAAAAAGCCGTGAAAAACAAAAATAGTTGGCAAAACCAAAAGTGCACATCCCGCAAGTTTTCCACTGTCTGATAAAAAAATAACAATTAAAAAATATTTTTAATAAATTTAACAAGATTTAAAAATTTAAAGAAATAAATAATTAAAAATTGAAAAAATATTTTTTTTTAAGTTTGCAAAAATAAAAAAAAATTAAGAACTATACATAATATAATATATAATTAATATCAAGTGGAATAAAATAAAACAAAATAAAAAGAAAAAAAAAGAAAAAATTTAATGATATCGTAAGGATTCGAACCCAGGACCTTGCCCTTGAGGATCCAACGGCATAACCATTGCGCCACGGCTGCCTAATACGTCTAGTGGTGTTATCACGGTATACAAGTGTAGCACTTGTTTTATGGATTACATTATATTTACCAGCAATTATTATATTGTTTTAAACTATTACCTAGCTGTCAAAAATAATAAAAAATAAAACTGTTTATAAAAATTAAACTACTGAACACATTTTAGTGAATTTAAATAGGGTTCTGGTCTGATAGTAAACAAAGTGAATAAAATATAACCCAAGGCAATCCTACCAAAATTGCGATCTGTAGAGTCGTGACGTACGTACATACGTACGTACATACGTACGTACGTACATACGTACAGACCAACCGACAACTGCTGTTTGTGATTTTCAATTGCAATTTTAATAGTATTTATGAACTCAAATTGATTTAAAAATGGTTCTATTTTATAGATTAGAATCTCCTCTTTTCAAAAAGCTTCAATTTGAATGGATTTCGTGTGAAATTAACTTAGATATAACTTCTTATATGAACGAAAGTCAGCTCTGACGCACAAAGCGATAATAAAGCACATACCGCTAGTTTAGCGGTATGTGCAAAAATTACATTGTTATCGGAAACTCCAATATTATATTTTCTAAATTGAATTTATTATCCATTTTTTATATTGATGCACATTATTTACCCGACTCTTTTTTCCACTTCCATATTTTACTCTGCCTTTTTAACCCTACCCTTTTTTATTCTGCTCTTTTATACCGTTTCTTTTTTTACCTCGGCCTTTTATAACCTGCCCTTTATACCATTTTTCGTTATTCTCAAACGTTATGAATTTATCAGTTATTTTAATCAAAATTTAATGTTTTCTTTACAAATTCGTTTAAAAACTGAATGTGTTTGTCTTTTTTTCAAGCCACCCCAAAGTTAAATCATTTGAAATATTCTCGATAAAATTGATTACGAAATGTTTACAAGGCTGGTTGAAGGATTTGAACATAAAAAGGCGTATTGATTTTTTAAAGTCGACTCTGATGTACAAAGAACAGGTACAAGATTAGTAAGTAAAAGTTTTTCGTTCCCGCATAGTGGTTACGTGAGTTGGGTTTAACCGGCAAATATAATCTTATGTACAGACATTTCCGGAAGACGCCTAAGAGAGGAAGAAGAAAGCACAGATCCCGTTTCCGGTCGGACTTCGTCTATGTACTCTTTACATGTGCGTGCATTTTATGTATGTCGTCATAAGAAAAGAAATGTTAATAATGCTGATGTCGAAACTGACGGATGACATATAAGTGACCTTTGCATGAATACACGTCAATTATCTAATTTGTTTGATTGTCTGGATTTATTTAAAACTAGCGGTCCCGCCCGGTTTTACCCGGATGCAAAAGAACGAATGGGGAAGAACAACATGAGTATGCACATTCATTTTAGTTTACCGAGATGAATGTTGTGTCCAAATTTCATGATGATCGGAGTTACCGTTCAAAAGTTTTTGTCGATAAAGAGCAGTATTTATACTTTTTTTAAATAGGTAATAAATTTCTTTTAAATCAATAATTACTGTAATTAATAAAACATAATAAATATTTAATTGAAAACACTGTACGAAAATTACTTTTATATAGATACCTATATAGTTTTCAAATGAGCTTTTAATTAGATTTATTTAATTTTAATTAGTCGTGAATAAAATTAAAATAATTTTAAATGTAAGAAAGTAATGTAGAAAATAAAAAAAAAATAAAAATACATTCGCCCAACGTAGGGCTCGAACCCACGACCCTGATATTCAGTCGCATGTTCTACCGACTGAGCCAGCCGGGCTTGTGAATGTAAAGTATATTTAGTTAGGACATTTTACCTGAATAGAACCTTATTTTTGAGATACTTTTTGCAACATTTTTCATTGATGCTCCGCTCCTATTGGTCGTAGCGTGATATTATGTAGCCTATAGCCTTCCTCGATAAATAGGCTATCCAACAAAAAAAAATATGCAATTTGAACCAGTAGATTAGCGCGTTCAACCAAACAAACAAACAAACTTTTCAGCTTTATATATTTATATTATATATTTATATTATTTGTGGCCAAACCGCTCAGAATTTTATCTGTAGATCGTTTTTTAACCCCGAACGCTTAGAAAAAACAGTTTTAAGGGTTCCGTACATCCGATGACCAAAAGGATCACTGTCTGTCCGTCTGTCACAGCTTATTTTCTTCGAATCTACTGGACGAAAAAAGTTTAAACTTGATACAAATATAGAGTTAGATGACCAAATCACGGACGTATAGCGTAAATAAACGAATTTAGACTTTGGGAGTCGATTTTGGGGGGCAAATGAGAAAGTTAAAAAAACATTATTTTTCAAGTGCTTGATGTGACGTATCTAGTGTTGCCAGGCGTCCGGATAAAGCCGGACATAGTTAGGCTTTTTGATTGCGTGTCCGGCCAAAGTAAAAGGTGTCCGGCTTTTGTTAGGCTTTTTACATTTCGCAAACGAACGAGCGTTGAGCGTAGCCGAGCGCAAGTGAATATGAATAATTAGTGATTGTTATTAACTTAAAGAAAAGAAGTTTTGTTTTGTTTAGATTGTTTTTTATTTTGTTTTGGGAAGTAAGAGCAGGTACTTATTTGTCTAGAATTTAATTTTGACTAATGACTTTGGCTGATTAGTAATAAAGTATTTGAACTGATTTGGCATTCGATGCTATTTATATGTCAATAGAATTTAACAGGATTCATGGTAATAATCAAAAAAGCTTGATTTTACATACAATTTTTTTGCCGTACGTATTAATACTAAGACAAAATCCTCAATAATGTAGGCTGTCTGGTCTTTTTACCCAAATGTCCGGCCAAACTGGCTGGTCTGTCCGGCTATTTGGTTTGGCGATGTGGCAACACTAGACGTATCAAACAAAAGGGCTCATTATGAGAAATATGCAAATCTATATATTTTTTAATTTTAGTTTTGAAGTTCTGACGGAAAACGAAATGATACGGAACCCTCTTCACGCGAGTTTGGCTCGTATTTGACTGGTTTTTAAGGGAAGCACGATTTAGAATTTCGAATATCGACACTTCAGAACAACGGTCGTATGAGCTCTTTTTTAACACGCTTATATTCGCCTGTATGTATGTATGTATGTATGTATGTATGTATGTATGTATGTATGTATGTATGTATGTATGTATGTATGTATGTATGTATGCATGTATGCATGCATGCATGTACTATGTATTAATGTATGTATGTATGTATGTATAGGAATTTTTCAGCGTAATTTTCAGCAATTTCAAAAAATCTGATTAACTTGAAAATTTGCGTGTCAAGGGCCGATGACAATACAATTATTTCATAAAAATTTTGAATTTAAAAATTATGAAAAAAAAAATTGAATTTGAAAATTTTGAAAAAGTTACTTTTGACGTCGTTTTGATACTAAAAATTAAAAAAAATGTTTTATAAAAAACTAAAAAAACACGCTTTAATAGCAAACCGAACTAAAAAGTAGAAAATAATTATTAACAAAATCATTCAATTATAGTAAAAAAGCGTGCGGTTCAATAATTATTTTCTACTTTTTAGTTCGGTTTGCTATTAAAGCGTGTTTTAAACTATATTTTTTTTTAAATTTATGCTTCCTTGAAACGTAACCTTAATAAGTCCACAGAAATGTCCGTTCAGTATCAGCGGTACTTCTGAAAAATGTAGCTCCCGCGAATAACGAACGTGGAAGCTGTTGAAATAAGCGCAATAAGTGACCGGACTTAAAAACGATTCCCTTGCGTCGTAGCCGTTGAACTTTTTGTCGTATGACGGCAGCACGTACGCACCGTCGGTCGGTCGGTCTGGCCACAATTCGCTTTTCTACCCACTACTTTGTCAAATGTTGACATGTGTAATTTCTAAACTTGTGTTAGCTCGGCCACTTGTGTATACGACTTCTTCCCTTTCTTTCTCTCCTGTGTCTATCACATGTTTGTGTAGACGTCCTTTTCATTTCCTTCCCTTCTTGACATTTTAAAGTTGTTTTCCTTAACAGAACTTGAATTAGGTCGCAAGGCCAATTTTATTGTATATACCTATACTGAAACAGTTTAAACTCACAAGTAAACGATTTTGACGTGATAACGTCTTATAAATTGATGAAACACCGGCTGCACGCACGAAAAAGTGTCACGTTCCGCCTCAGCCTGAGCGTGCAAGCGAGAGCGCGGTATAAGCGATAGAGAGGCACGATCGGCCCAAGCGTCGGCTTGTACGCATTTCTCTCTCTTGCGTGACGTCAGAGAGCTCATCAATGTTTCTTTATGACGTTATCACGTAAAACTATCGTCCGTAAACCGACTTTACAGACAACCAATTTTTTTTTTGATGAAAGTCAATATCCATTTGTAGATAGTGCGTTGATGCGTCTTAATTTCCGCAATATAATAAGAAATTCAATTTTTTTTAAAGTTCCAGCGTTTGTATATTCAGTAGCCTAGCTTTAAATCGTTGCTCGTCAAGTCAGAGATTCTAGAACATTACTGTTTTAAACGGTTACAAGCCCCCAACTGCAGTTTAAGCTATTTGTTTGACAAAGCTTGTTCAAAACAAATTATTATAAAATGAAGATGATATAAACGAAAATGTTGTTTTTTGTTTTTACTTTAAAAACTAATGGCCATATTCGCCGAACGTAAATAGTTATTTATTCGGTTCATTTGTTTCATTCCTCCGAATAAGTAGCGATAATTCAATTCACCAAGTGTAATTATGTTTACTGCAGGCATAAATCTATTCTGTCCAAATTCTCGGATATAAATATTTATTTGCCTGAGAAAATAATAGTGGCCGCCACATAGATCATAACCTATAAACGTAGAGTATTATATCTGCAGTTGCTCTTGTAAATTTATTTATGTATAGTTTATTAACCTTTGTGACGTGATAAATGTAAAACATCAAAGTTAGTGGAAGTTTTGTGTGCAATTGGGTTATGATAAAACATTATTATTTTAATGAGACTTTTCTTTTGACGTTTACACTAACACCATATCGGTCGGATTTTTGGGTTAACGTCACAATATTCAACAAAAATACCAAGGAGTACAGTGCAGTGTGTATTTATTCTCCAACTAAAAATTTTACCTGTTAAGTTGGTTGGTGAATTGAAAGTAAATTTTATTGTAACGAATAAATTTGTTTTGAGATTAGTTATTTCTAACTTTAATTAGTGTTCGATGAATATTGTAGTGTGTTTTTTTATTCTCCAATTAACAATTTTACCTGTTAAGTTGGTTGGCGAATTGAAAGAAAATTTTATTGTAACAAATAAATTCGTTCTAAAATCAGTCATTTCTATAATAGTGTTCGATGAATATGGACATAAGTGAAATAGATTTACGTTTAATTCGATTTCTAGTTTTTTGACTAAAATATCTAATGTAATAATAAAGTATTTACATTTTCAGTGTTTAGTTTGGATATGTAAGGTTATACAGTTTAGTTAAAAAAAAATTGGTTGTCTGTAAAGTCGGTTTACGAACGATAGTTTTACGTGATAACGTATTCCGCTCGAATATCATATTTAATAATACATAACCTAAATTTTAGTAGCTGTCAAACTATATTTTTACCGACTCTCTGTCGCTTATACTGCGCTCTCTCTTGCACGCACAGGGTCAGGTGGAACGTGACACTTTTCGGAACGTTACACTTTTTCTTGCATGCAGCCGGCGTTTCGTCAATTTATAAGACGTTATCACGTCAAAAATCGTAACATTTATTTCGTACTCACCGAAATATCTACACAGTTTTTTTTTGTAAATAATAATCGTGTTTACCTTAACAAGTGAAACGTTTTACGTTGTTTATGTTGGTATTTCTAATGAGAATTACCTTTAAAACAATTCAATTTTATGAATATCCAAGCAGTCGTGCTTCAATATTGCAGGCCATTTTATAGAAGGTACGCTTTGTACGGTTTGCTACCATAAAATAAACAAATAGCACTTTAGTGACAAATTTCAGCTACTTTATAATATAAATGTCGGAAACATGTATACATATGTTACAGTAAAAAAACTACAGTATCGTCTGACTGGTACTTATACATTATTGTACCTAAGCTGTATATGTCTATACAAGATGGTTTATAGCATGTGACTACTCGTTCTAGACTCGACGATATCAGCCCGACAACGAGTTACCAGGAAGGATATTGACGACAAACAACTCTGTGTTCCGATAGTTGCAGAAGTGGGATGCTTTCCCGCGTTCTTTGAGTACGTCTCGAGATAACGTGCGAATACCGGCAGTTCCGGAGAAGAACAACCTAGCTCCGCGTCGGCTCAAATGGAACATCGTTGACTCTCTAAAGACCGGTTTACATTTTATGCTTTTGACAAAACTGCTTATCAATAACCCGATATTCTACCATTACAACACCATAAGTGGGAAATGGTACTAATTTAGGTGAGAATTCACTTTTCAAACCTTTACAATACTTTGTCGTTTTGCCCCCCCCCCCCCCAATGAACATATTTTTGGAAAAATTATGTGTGTTTCTTTATCATGTTAACTGCTTGTTTGTATACACGATACAGGTCAAACGGATGAGCGGATTGATACCAAATTTTGGGAGGATGTTTGATATACAAAGAGGCCTATTGTTTTTTGGGGGAAATCGGTTTATGCGCAGAAGAGAAAAATGCTATAACCTTGTTTTTTTATATAATAACGATATACTTTACATAACGGTTTATCATTTCATTTATTTTTTCAAGAAAGTTTTCTAAAAAAACTTTTTTCTTAGCTTTATAGTTTCTTCAATTCGTGGTTGCCTGCATAAATTATTATTTTCAGGTATTATATATAGTCATTGGTTATCTATAAATAACAGCAATTCAAAGTCGTATCCATATTTAAAAAAAATCACCTATATTCAAAGAAAATTCGATGCATTTGTATTGCATATATTGAAACAAGGTTTGTCTGATACACGTATTTTGTTCAATAGCACAAGAAAATGATGAAAAATTGCATCATATACGTGTATGTATCTACTATTATACTTATATCTACTCTAATATGTACTGCAACAGTGATGCCCAAACTTTTTCTCTCCTCCCCATAGAGCTAATTTGCCGCGTTTTTATTATACGTTTTTAGTGTATGTCAGGCAAAACTTTGTAACTTGCATCGACACACCTGTTTTTACCTGGCAACCCAGTAGTTCGCCCAGGTAAATAATAGACAACCCAACGGCTGCACATTCTATACGTTATATACTTCAAGTCAGGACAAAATTTTCTTATTATCTTGATGTTGCAACATTTAATAAAAAATCATTTTTTTAAAATAATTAAAAATAGTCTGTCCATGATTTTTTTAGCAAACCCATTTTTAATACATTTTCTAATATACTAAATTCATGATAAAATATGTTTCTTTCTATTATCAGCTCGGTGAAGGTCGATTTAGGTTCGGCTCTTCTACTATTATATCAAAAAACAAACAAATCATTGACAATTACGAGAGATGAGACTTTTCTCAACACAGTTCAGCGATTGATTGAAGCATGTTCAAATGATTGAAATTGCCCATCATTTGAAACCTACAATCACGTAAACATTGAAAATCACAAACGATCGTTTCGGAGACCCTTAAAAATATACGTACTGGGCAAAACTGTCTGGATTGTTATGTGAAAATTCATAGATATAATTAATTATCGCGTCGTTCGGTTTAAGTCGTTAAAAGTCAGCGGTAGATTCGTTGGTAACCCTATAATAAGTCGAAAGCGTCCATTGTATTGTAGAGACTACGATGTTATTATCCTGTATGTACCGTTTTAGTAATCTGATATTTGCATTATTATTAAATTCCTTCAGGTTATGTATAAATTTGTAAGGGTTCTCCATTTTCGAATCATTTGATCTCTAGTGTAAATAATGAAGATTGGTGAACATGAGGACCTTTGTTTGAATATTTTACTGAAGTGTTTATAATTTTTGTATTAATACAACGCAAACACAATTATTTCACAGTACCTACGTAATTTATTTCAAACTTAATTTGTTACGATTGGACAATAGTTACATTCTGAACTGGTTTAAAACTCAGATTGTAAAACAGTCCACCCGTGGCCCGCATCCACTTAATGGCCGCTTTAGAATAAACTTAATCTAAATTGCGTACTTGCACTATCTAACCTATGATATTTTTCATTTGATCTTAAATTCGTCTAAATCTTCGAGAGCTAAATAAAACACGACGATGAAGGGTTGTATGTACCTCAATATTTTTTAACCGACTTCAAAAAAACAGAATGTTATAAGTTCGACGCGTTTATATTTTTTTCGGTATGTTCAGCCATAAATATTCGAGGGGTAACCGATTTGACAAATTTCAACGCGATTTTGTTTAAAATTTTTATAAAAATAGTCATTTTAGAAATACTGTGTTAATACACACATTCTTCAGTATTACGGTAGAATCTCTGTAAGTCGAACTTCAAGGGAAACGCCAAAAACTTCGAATCATAGAGTTTTCGACTTATGAACGATTTCGACTTAGGCGGATTTTGTAAAGAAATATTCCACTTGCAGATTTATTCTAATTAGTTTTGAGTTGCTATGTTCGGAATACAGGGGTCCAATTTATTTTTTCGCGTTATGGAGGGAAAATATGTACCGAAATGGCTTATAGGGACTCACTGATTATTTCGAACTATTCAGAGGGTTGAGATTTCGAGCAATGGAGGTTTTGGGGCTTGAAGGGAAGGGAACAAAACATTTTTTCTTTATACCTCGATCGAAAGTACCTATTTTCGGCATCATTTGTAAGGCAGAAAGTCTAACATTTGCGCATTGGTGGGATTACACACAGTGATGCGGGAAATACGTACGTTCAGTAAAGAAAAATAATTATCATGTACACCGCACCATGAGACTGCCGCTACTTCCGCCAGCCAATAGTCGCGAACAGCTATCATTCGGGTTTTTACGTATAATGCTGCTTGCTTGGAATTTATCTGTGTTTTTATGTGATTAATAAGTACGCCATTAATTAATGTATTTAATAAGCGTACATACGACCTAGGTACGAAGAAAAATAGTACACACCACAAGGGCCGAAAGTTTGGTGTTCTAGCACTGCGCGTCATGATACCCGAAGCGAAGCCGAGGGCGTCATGACGCGCAGTGCAAGAATATCAAACTTTCGGCCCTTGTGGTTTAATATACTATTTCGAGTTTTGGAGGTTTTCGAGTTATCGAGGTTCGCCGCAAAGATGTTCTACTGTATAAGTTAATTTTGGCTTGCAGTAGGTAAGCATCAACTTCTCACACATGGTATGCCTTCACATACACGAGCACACACTCGAACATCGGCCGGTGACAAAGTGTTCTCTGTTTCTGAGATAAAATGTATTGCCTTTTTCTGTTGAAACATACCTATAACCTCACAATACGACTGTACGGTATGTACTAGTGATGTAACGAATGTCAATTTTTATCCGACTACGGCGAAGCCAAAAGGAAGGGTTATGAGTCTACCAGTCTATACATGTATGTTTGTATAATTACGAATGTACCACCGTAGCGCCTAAACTATTCATCTGATTTTAATAAATCAGGTGTCAATCGATTCGTTATTATGGCTTGGGTACCATTGACTACATTTATTTTTGAATTTTGGTCCCAGAGGGGAATAAATTGAAAACAAAAAATAATTTCAAAAAAAGAATAATTTAAATAAAAAATAAGTTCAAAAACTAAAACCCGACTACTAAGAAGTATAAAACAAGAAAATATTCTCATCTGAGTATAGCCGTGGTCGTATGCCATCTAATATATATGAGGCCCCTCTAGATGTATAGCGTGATGCACTTTGCCCTAGAGCTTATGATCGCTTACTACTGTTAAGTTAAAATGTAATGTTTTGTTAGGGTAGGTGGCATATGACCACGGCTATCCTCGGATGAGAATATTTTTTTTTCATACTTTTCAATAACTTTGAACTTATTTTTTATTAGACATTCGTGAATGCGAATATCTGTCGCAAATATTCACGAACGCAAATATTCAGTTTTCAAATTTGTCCAAAGTTAAAATTTAACAGTTGATTGAGCGCGGAAGTCGCACGCACATAGTTATGGTGGTTCGGGGTACTACGGTAATTATTAATACTAAGTCTAAATCTTTTTTACCTAATATTAAAACGCTGATAAAATATATAATTTCAAGGTTGCTTTAGCGAAAAAACTAGCTATTTTGTCAAAAAGGAGTAAGAACTTTTATGTTAAAAATTTTAAGAAGTTAATATATTTTGCCTTATTTAATATTATTTCCTCATTAAAAAATATTATTTTTTTCTGATATTATTTATTCGCATGACCTTTGTGAATTGCGAATGTCAAAAAATATGCGAATATTCGTTACGTCACTAGTATGTAGTGTGCACAAAATGTTCAACAATGGACTGGCGCGGCTAAACAACCCAACATCGATGGGTTGGGAATAACTAGGATGAAGAAGAAGGAGAAATTGTTGTGGAATCATATATCAACAATTCGTTACATTAGCTCGTGGCCTATATATTTTGTTTAGATATAAATGAAGTAGGTAAATGGATTATTTTGAGCTAAATTTTTGGAAATTCGCTAATTTCTAAGATCTTGAAGTAAACATGATTTAATTATTTATTGTGAAAGATAACTCTAATAATTTAGAGAGATGATGATCCTGTTCAAATGTTGGAAGATTAAAAAGGAAGAATCCTGGTGGCATAGGATCGATGAACAAAGCAAATACTGAAGGTTTTTATTGCATTTTATTGTCTGACGTTTCGGCACTCTTTATGCCATCTTCGGAGAATCTAGAAGATTCAATATATGAAAAGTTTTAAGTTATTGTTGTTACATTTGTTATTGTTAAAGTTATTAATCTTAAAGTTGTTTTTGTTAAATTATTGTTGTTAAAATTAAAGTTAAAATTTGGAAGTAAAATAAATAAACTTACCATTGCTGTCTGTTTTCTCAGTATTGTTGTTATGTATAAAGTAAATTAAAATAAAAATAAAAATGTCAAAAAAGGTATTAAAATTACTATTTTTCTTGAAAGAACGACTAGAATTTTTACTGAAAACTGTATAAATGTGTCTGTTACTTGTTTAAAAATTATACTGATTGAAAAAGTGTTTTTGAATTTTAAAGAACGAAAAACAGAACATTGATAAGTTTATGCTTGTTATAAAATAGTTTTTTAATTATTTATGTTGTAACGTTTATCATTAAAGATTTTAGCAAATAAAGATTGTTATATCTTTATTTTTAATCCTCCAGTATAGTACCGATATCGTTTAAGTTTAGAGAAAATAGTATAGCGTCATTTATGCGCACTAACGAGTTTCAAATGACAAACATGATAGTTCAAAAGCTATCAAACATTTTAGGTACGTATTTTGGGCAGCGTGAAAATTTGTGAAACATTTCTTTTGTAAACTCTGAACACAACATCGAATACCTGGCTGAAGGGTACTGAGAGAGAACGTATCTCAGCACGCTCTTTCTCACACGTCAACCTACCATTAGCGTCTTTCCCGCACACACGTATGATAGACAATTTTGTGACCGCCTGGCAAACATTTAAACCCGACTAAATGATCTGGTGTAACGACCCGAACAGGGTTAACATATTAAATCTATATCAAGGAAGTGTACAATCGGCAATAATAATAATACAAAGTAATGCTGAGTAATATAAAAACGGATGAATAACTAAGTGAGAGGACAGGCTAAGACAGTAGGGTGATAGCATTCATCTTAGAAACATCACTCCTGCTCAGTAAAGGAATAGAAATGAACAGAATTTTATGTTAAATTGATGAAGTTCTTTGTTTGTAATGTTACATTTAAGTACATTAAATATTTTTATGTGCAACTCTTTCATTAATAAATATTATGAAACTAATTAAACGATGAGAAAGATTTTAAATACTTGCAATATTATATCAATGGCTAATAATAATCATTTCGATTAAATTCCAGTTGCTTAAACGATTATCGTCATAATATTTTTAGAAAGCTTATAAATAACAAAATTTAAATGTCACCGTCAGTATTTGAACCCGAAACAACCTATTTTAAATAAATTTTTATTTTTTTTTTAAAATTAATAGTTTCTGCCTTTACTTAAATCCATTATAAAATAAAATAAATAAAACAAAGTAAAACGATTTTCACTTTAATTATCAAAATATAACATATGTTTCGCTGTCACAGCAGCTTCATCAGATATACAGTATTACAGTTTACTTAGTTGTTTTATTTATTTTATTTTAAATAAATTGGTTGTTTCGGGTTCAAGTCCTGACAGGGACATTTAAATTTTTCTTATATATAAGCCTTCTAAAAATATTATGACGATAATCGTTTAATATTACTATGTTTTGAATGAGATTTATTTGGTTGAGGAACAATAAAAATAAGCTTTATCAAAGTGTCGCTTGTGGCCAACGTTTCGAAAATTATATTTTCATCCTCATTCATAAATTCATAATTTTAAATGATCATGTATATTACAATAATCTGCTTGCATTAAGGCCCTGAGGATGAAAATATAATTTTCGAAACGTTGGCCACAAGCGATACTTTGGTAAAGCTTATTTCTGTTGTTCGTTAACCAAATAAATCTCCTTCAATACATATTTTGGAACAAAACTTCTACTAATATTATTATGCTTTCACTAATTCAGTGAAAAAAATATACTGCAACTGGAATTTAATCGGAATGATTATTATTAGCCATTAATAAATATTATTCTACGTTTTGTCGAATTTTATATTCATTTATTTTTGTACCCGTCAACACAAGTGAAATTTTGGTGGTGTTGCACTGGCTTATTGATTTTTTATTTTATTAAATACTAAATATGAAGAACCTTTTTTGCAAATAAAATTTCGCAAAATTAAAAATTTACTCTTTCAATTTGTGTTCAAACATTACAAAAGAAATGTTACACAAACTTTTACGCTGCCTCAAATATCTACCCAAAAATGTTTGACAGCTCTTGGACTATAATAAACCATTCTCACTTTCGTTTGAATTTATAAAAAAATATTTTAATGAGACTGTTATTTAATTAAACGGAACATAAACCCATTGCATCGAATACGCTTTTAAAATGTTCACAAAACGTAATATCAATTCAATTATAAATCAATTAAAATTTAAGGAAATTTTAAATTTGCTACAAATATATATTTTAACAGTGGTAGACTTGTACATTTCCACGGCAATAGATTTTATTTCAATTAATGTATCTCCCCAGTTGGTGGATTTCAATGCACGGAGGTCTTTGTCTCAACCAAAGGCGACTCGAAAGCACTGTGAAATGTAATCAATAAAGTTAAAACGTTTTTATGATCGTTTTCTGTGAGCACAGAGCTTTGAATTGAATGATTATTCTCTGTATAAAATTATAATGTGATTCAGAAATTTCTTGTAAGGTTTCATTTTAAACTTATCACTAATAATTACTAACTTATTTCATTAATGCCCATATTCGCCGAACACTATTAAAGATAGAAGTTACTATCTTGGAACAAATTTATTTTCAATTCACCAAGCAAAATATTAGGTAGAAAAAATTAGTTATAGAATAAATATACTCTGCACTATACACTTGCTCTTTTTGTTGAATATTTTGACGTTCATCCAAAAATCCGACCGATGGCGTTAGTGCAGACGTCAAAAAAAACACTAACAAAAAAATAATGTTTTGTCCTAACCCAATTGCACACCAAACTTTTACTAACTTTAATGTTTTACATTCACAATAGGTTAATAATCAACACACAAATAAATTCACAAGAGCAAACTGTAGGTATAACTCTCCACGTTTAAAGGTTAGATATTATGATCTATGTGGCGGCCAATATAATTTTATCAGGCGCATAAATATTTATACCCTCGAAGTAAGACATAATAGATTTATATCTGCGTTAAACATAATTACGTGTGGTGAATTGAATTATCGCACTTTATTCGGAGGAATAGCTACCTGAAGAACAAATGAACCGAATAAATAACTACTTGCTGAATGTAAATTCCGCCGTTGGTTGAGACTACAAACCAGCTAACCACTTTTGCTCGAATTTTATGTTTTAATGCTATCTGTTAGCAAACAATCGAATCCATGCTTTACAAAACGAATAAGCTCCTTACTTAAATTTTCACAAAATCCGTTGTGTTTAGAAATATTTAATTGAAGTATTTATGTGAGAAGAACTTCCTGCTTTTAAGATTACAGAAAGAATAATACATTTGAGATGCACCACAGTTCTGAATAAGACAGGTTTTGTTCAAGTTATATAAATTTAAAACTATGTTTTTTTGACGTGATAACGTCTTATAAATTGATGTGGTGATTCATCTTATAAATTGATAAAACACCGGCTGCATGCACGAAAAAGTGTAACGTTCCTAACGTTCCGCCTGACCCTGTGCGTGCTTTTCTCGAAAACAGCCCTAACGATTTGGATGAAATTTACTGAAAAGGGATTTTGGGGGGCAAAAAATCGTTTTAGCTAGGTCTCATCTCTCGAAAAAATCGTTTTCATACAAATTTTATCATTATAAAAATCAATTTTTTGACGTATGAAAATACTTAAATATTGTAAGTAGGTTTTGGAATTTTATATAAACAGTGAAACAATTGTTTTTAAAATATTATGACAGTTAATCTTTGAGACTTAAAATAAATACGAAAGAAAGAAAGTTAAAAAAAAAACAATTATATTATAAGTGGTGAGTAATTTTAATAAATAAAATTAACCTAAATTTGAAGCAAAAGATGCAATATCATAGATTCGAATTATTATAATTATTATATAAATTTAGGTTATGTATTACGGAATACGTTATCACGTAAAACTATCGTCCGTAAATCGACTTTACAGACAACCAATTTTTTCAAAGATACATAATTTATAGGACAAAAATCATTATATTTTTCAAAAAACCATGTTAGTCAACCGCTTAAAGTAACTACGGAAGAAATTAGAAAGTTCTCATTTTTTATACATTTATACCACGTTTAAAACATTTTTATATCTATTTTTCACAAACAATTTTTAAATAAAAATTAAATAAAAATTCTTCATTTTTAGGGTTCTGTACCCGATAGGTGCCCAACGGACACTATTAGTAAGCTTCTCCTGTCCACCCGTCCGTCTGTCTGTCTGTCAGCGGGCTGTATTTCATAAAATTTTCACCGAGTATGTATTTCTATTGCCGCTATAACAACAAATAATGAAAAACCAAGATGGCGAATTTTAAAATGGCCGCCATGCAGTTTAGAAAAAAATCTCCGATTAAGCTGATATTAAGCATGCAGTTTCAGTTCTATTAACAATATATGCAAAAGAGAGAAAACAATATGACGATTTTCAAAATGGCCGCCTTAAAAAAATCTCCGATTAAGCTCATATTAGGCATGCGTGTTCAGTCCCATTAAAATTACGCGATAATGAAAAATAAAACCAAGACAGCAAATTTGAAAATGACCGCCATGTAAATTTAAAAAAAATTGATTTAGCTGGTATTGGTCATGCGTGTAAAATATACAGTGTTATATTTTGTACGATGGTACGGAACCCTTCGTGTGTGAGTCCGACACGCACTTGATCGGTTTTTTCAATATTTTCATCGATAATTATGGAAAAAAATTATACGCCACATCTTTTAAAGTTAAATATAGTATAGTTAGACACTAGGAACGAGAAAATGAGAACAGTTTAGTTTAAAAAATGATGTCTTTAGCGGGTCTTGAATACAAAGTATTTCATACAGGTGTCGCGTCGGCTGCGTCAATAGATACGTATGGTTGATATATTGAGCGCGTATGGCACGGGTGTTACGGTGAATCCCCCCTATAAAGTATAAACACGGTGAAATGCTTTCATGAAAATTAAACTGTAATGTTTTTCTTCGTCTCTCATGCGATTTGTATTTATATTTTAAATTGCCGCGAACGTACCTACTTTTGTATCTTTTTCAAACATTTATTGTCATGTCGCTCTTATGTGAAGCGTTTGTCATTCATATATACACTGTGTCTTGTTTGATACATATTTAAACAAAAACTTTATAGCTTCGTAGAAACAATTGAATATCATCTAACAGAAACAACAGACGACTATGCCCGTCCTCTATTTTAAACATTGCGAATAAATAACATTTAAAAGAAATTAATTTTAACGGCCGCTGCACACGAGACTGGTTTTGCCGTCGGATTCACTGCTGGGACTTGTGCTGGATGCGAGGATGGAAATGACATCACTGTGGGCTCGCGTACGTGGTTATAAGCTGGATTTCAAAACTAGAACCGGGATGATTTTAGTGTTTGTTTCTGTGTTGGCTTTTGGCAAGAACCAATCAGCAAACAGTATATTTCGCAGGAAGACGACATGGGCAAACGTTGTAAACAAGCGTGACTTCATAGTGTGTGTTCAGAGACAATAAAATATTTTTAACAAAAAAATTGAACCGACTTCACACTAAAAAGTAAAAAATAATTGCGTATTGAAATGTTTTGGAGTCGGTGTCAGCCAAAATGCAATCTATTCCGAGAACTACACCGACTTCAAAACATTTCAATACGCAATTATTTTTTACTTTTTAGTGTGAAGTCGGTTCAATTTTTTTGTTAAAAATATTTCATTAAATTATTATCGAAAAGATGTGTGTGTATGTTTTAGTGTTAATCTAACACTAAAAATCGGTAAACATACATAAAAAACATTATGCGTGTCTTTGAAATTTGAGAGTTTCCCTCGATTTCTCCGGATTCCACCATCAGATCCTGACTTGGTTCCGATGGGACCACCTCTGAGGTGCACTCTTTCGAATAAAAAAAAAAATTGAAAATCGGTCCATAATTGACGGAGAAATCGGTGAACATACATAAAAAAAAATATACAGACGAACACAGAACCTCCTCCTTTTTGTTGAAGTCGGTTAATAAACGTCTACTTTTGTTAACAATCGAACGGTCACCATCTACGAATCTAGCTTTTAAACACGCATCGTGTGAAGCAAATACATAAAAACGATTATTACATCCAGCGCCACAGCACGCTTGGGAGTTAGCAGCGAGTCTAGCGGAAAAACCAGCCTCTTAAATATAGTCTTAAATGAATTTATCTTGAAACTCAAAACTCAACTTATAACTTGACAATAAAATTTACAACTAATCTTGCATAATTTACCGTCTTTTATTCTGTGCCCTAATCAGGTATGAACCGGTTTAATATTGGTTACGTGGCACAAATGGACTTGGGTAATCTATTAGTGTATTGTCGAAGCATTTTATTAACTTAATAAAAAAAATAATAAAATGAAAAACAACATTTTTAATCAATGATACATAACTCATTACATCCCTTGGAATAACAAATTTATCTTTTCAATTTATATTATTAATATTATATCGAACATATAATTAAAGGCCACCGCACACGAGGCTGGAAATGCCGCTAGATTCCTTGCTAGATTTGACTACTAATTTCCTAGCAATGGTTTTCTTGATTGCTATTATGTGCTCGCATCACACGAGACGTCTTTTCAAGCTTGTATTGTGGATGGATCTGGTGCGCGCGCAGTAACGATTCAAATATAAACACAGAGCGTGTGTTGTCTGGGTAGAATGAGGCCATGTTGGTTTTTGGGCGCTTGTTCATGTTGCCCAGGTGACGCGATAGTGCTTCCTGATTGGTTCTTACTCAGAGCACACAGGGGACTTAGCAATTTTAATATCTATCTTGTGAGCTAGCAGGCGAGTCTGCCGTGACGTAATTTTAGGTCTCGTAGCCAGCCTGCCGACCAACAGAAGTCCCAGCAGTGTTTCTAGTCTCGTGTGCAATGGCCTTAACACGTGTTGTCGAAAGTCTATAAATTATAATGTCTGTCTAATTAATATGTTGATCATTTTCTCTTAAATTAAAATATAAAATTATAACAAACAAGGTAACGTGATATTATAATATATAAAACAAAACTTTCTAGAAACGAAAATCAAATTCCCTAAAGGCTTAATAATAACTGAGACTGTATACGGATTCATTTGTTCATGCCTCGTCTATTACAAAGAGAATTCTAATTTTAGAACTGTTGAAAGTAATAATTAATTTAATTTTCAATATATTATGTTATAAATAATACACTAATAAATAGCTATGTCATTGAAACATTATCGAAATTACAATATTAGAAAAAAATATTATCCGTGTATTACGCATTTTCATAACATTACGTTCTTCTTTCATAAACTATTAAGTTATAAATAATTATAAACTGACAATATTAATTGGTACTGCGGACAGATAACCTTAAAGAAAAAACAAAAAATCAATTTCTCTTAGAATAGTTCAGATCAGGAGGATGTCATATTTTATATGAAAATGAACCAATATATTGAAAATAATATTATAATGTTTCTAAGTTTTTGTACTTCAAATTTTGATAATGTAAATTTTGTTAATATGCAATATTTATATTTTAATATTTGACTTGCGGCAAACAGGTATTGTCACTGCGCTGCGAAATAAATATCTATGTATCTATAAGGTCGTAAATAATTCTAGTAGTTAAACATTTTAGCTATAATGGACATTTCCTGAAACGATCCGACTCCATCTTCCTTTAGTTTAATGTATTATTACTGTGTTATGGTCATTTAATCTGGTACTCACTGTATATGAAGATTGAAGATATACGTATGTTGTGATGCATGGAATTCTATTTCCATATGGATTTATTTATGAGACATGTTTATTTTAAATATAAGCAAACAATTTTTTGAAATAAAACACTGGAAATTGCACTTTTGTTGAGTTCTGTCTTACTAGCTACTTGTACCAACGTCGACTAACAAGTCAATGAGCCTTTAATGTTTTATGCCTCCACTACACACGTGGCCAGCACCGCAACTGAAATAAGTGCCCATCATCGCCGCGATGATTGCCTAGCTGTCCACACAGTCGTGCCGGTTCATTCACTCACTGTCATCCGTTCGGCATGGATGTCGAAGTGCTAGCGGCTGCTGCAATTACATGATTCTTTTTGGTAGAGTTCTATAAATTTAAAAGTCTTTGTGTTGGTCCACGCACACGTAGACATTGTCTTCGCGCTAAACACCACAAAAACAAATAAATAAATAAACAATTTTACGCACTTTCTCCCTCAACCTCTGCCGTGCGACTGAATGATGGCCGATTGTGTGTACGCGCGCACGATGCTGGCCACGCATTCCTTTGATGTACCGACAATCAACCGATTACAGGCGATTATGTCCACGCACCGACGAACATGTCCTCTACACATTCGTGAGTGCCTGTAAGTGGAGGTGCTGGCCACGTGTGTAGTGGAGACATTACGTTTTTTTAAAAATATATACATTTAAATTCCGATAAATCCTAATCTCTCAAAAGGGGACGCTAGTGACCTATATGTTTATTAGAGCTGTAAAAGTAACGAGAAATTGTGTACCCGTATGTATTCGTTACTTAAATAACCAGTACCCGTTACTTTCGTATCGTTAGTCGTTACGTTACCCGTTACTTTTCATACGACATACAATCGTGTACTAACAGCATCAAGCATGTACCATCGCACTGAGGCGCGTCGCATATGTGATACGGTATGACTTCGTTCGTATAACTTATAAGCGCATCAACGAGTCGAACTGACATGGATACGACAAATGCGAGTAACGAAATGAATTTGTAAGTAACGATTCGTTATTTCAAGTCAGACAATGTACCAGTAAAGAATACATACGGTTTGTTACAGCTCTAGTGTTTATTAAGTCTAGGGCCTCAGCAAGGCTGTAGCCAAGAATTCACTTCGGGGGGAGTCGAGCTCTGGACCAGAGACAATAAGTAATTATTTAAAATAATCACACATATTATGTATATTATAATACATAAGTACAAAAATTAAAAGTCAGCCGACTTAGATTTACACAAAAGAGTTTAATGATTCAATTAATTTATTAACAATGCATTACATTCCGATTTGACTCGTTCCGAAGAACGTGGAATCCAATTATCGTATCACAGATCGAAAAAAAGTCGAAAATATTTCAGTAAGTGTATGTCTTAAGCGGTGGGTTGGCTAAGGCATTTCGGGAGGGGTTTGAACCCCCAAAACACCCCCCCTGCCGACGACCTTGGGCTTCAGCATATTTTAAACAGGAATTCAAAATATATCCTCGCGAAAGTTAAAATAAACTCGGGTCGCAGTGCCAAAACCTGTTGTAAATATAGTGTATTTGCTAAAGCAAGCAGCGTGGTTTTATTATGTGAACTTACACTTTCTTTTTGGGCAAAATACAAAATTTAACCCCTAAATACATCTATTAAAATAATATTTTTTTACTTAATTTCAATACTAATATCAATCCAACATCTGCACCAAACTAAATACACCCGGAATTATATTTAACTGTATTTGAAACTTTGAAAAGGCAGTTGTAGAGGCAAATAACCGCCCTAAAGTCACCACACAAATGTAATCACTAAATAATTATTGTGTCATAAAATGTCTAACACACCATCAAAATATGCGTAAACACCAGGGCTGCTTCAACTACAAAGCAAAAAAGGATTATAACCTTTGGCCCATAAAAATGTTCAGTCCCTTGTGTTTAATGTAATGTTCTCATAATATTTTGGTATTAAGAGTATTCGTCCCAGCAAACACCCCCTGCACCCTTCATCTCAAATCTTTTCCCCTCGCCTAAAAACGGTTCGCGCTCTCCCGACGCTATTTTTAAAGCTAGAGGGTTCTGGTAAACGCCCAATGAAAGACAAAGAATCAGACTACAGATCCTTCAGGCGAATTTTTTGAAAAAAAAAATCCTGAAAAAACTTACAACCTTTTGAAAAAAATAATAAGTTACGTAATATTTCACACGTAGGCGAAACTGTCTTTAAAAAAATTCGCCTGAAGGATCTGTAGTCTGATTCTTTGTCTTTCATTTGGCGTTTACCAGAACCCTCTAGCTTTAAAAATAGCGTCGGGAGAGCGCTAACCGTTTTTAGGCGAGGGGAAAAGATTTGAGATGAAGGGTGCAGGGGGCATTTGCAGGGACGAATACTCTTAAACATTAATGTTGCGAACGATCGAAAAATTCCTTTTTTACACTGTTCGTCACCCTTTTTAGGTCTCTTTTTAGCTATATTCTACCCTCCTTGGCAAGACGTCAGCATTTTTTGACGTGAAAACGTCTATTAGTTAGTAAAGTACAGTGATAGCCGATGGAACTTTTTATGTTACAAAATACCGTCAGATTTGAATCGCTAACAAACTACGAGACTAATAGTGTATTAAAAACGGTTAATCTCACAACAGCATGTCTGTACGAGTTCGTGCAGCATTTGTTTTGCCTGTGACGTCATCGCACGAGTGTAGGCGCATGCGTTGATGAAGAGCTAGCGGAGCACTATACTAAGAGCTAAAGTGAGACAATAAAAATAGTCGTCGGAATGTAAGTAAACATCGGTACCTATTAAGCTGAAAAACAATAAAATAATAAAACAATTAAACGCTAGTCAGCGGAAAGCTCGCATCAAAATGAATGCAACAAGCCTAAAAAGTTCAGTGCCAAGCGAATGTGAGAGTTACGGCAGCGTCGAAAAAGAAACGAAAGAATCCAAACGTCTACGGATCATGTACAGATGTCGTTGGAAGCGACACAGGAAACTAATACTAAAAACGTGTTATGGTTTTAACCTAGCATTTTCACCAAAAATCTACGGCCCAGACCCGAACTGCGCCTTACATTTTTTTTTTAGATTATACAGGTGATTTTTAAGTTGATTCTTTTTTTTAACAGCGTGTAGAAATCAAATGGACGAACAAATATTTCAAGTAACTTTTTTATCAAAACTCAAAAATGAAACGGGCTCTCAAAGTTTTATCAAATTTTATCAAGTTTTGAGGACGGTTCTGGCGCTATGTTATGTCACTATAGAAATATGTTATGTCATTACCAAGTATTCACAGAAATTGTTCTTAGTTGTCCGTGCTTTGTTGGACACAAAGATTCGTGCGTCGTAGTCATGCTTCTGGACATGCTTGTAGTAGCCATAAGGGCCTTCCGCGAATTATTTGGGATGCATTCCCGATTCATGCTATCATTTCTTCGCGCGTGTTAATCGGGCTTTTGAATTATTTAAATAAAATTTAAGAAATATAATTAAACTTTGAACGGCTGTTTCTCTCTTATTTTTAGTTTTGATAAAACAGTTACTTAAAATATTTATTCATCTACACGCTGTGAAAAAAGAAGAATCAACATAAAAATCATTATAAGGGTTAGGTTGAAAAGCAGCCTGTGGCTAAACCTCGCCTTTTAGTGCACTAATCTGTACTAATAAAGATTATTTTTATTATTATTATTGTTATTATTTTTATTATTATTATTGTTATTATTATTATTATTATTATTATTATTATTATTATTATTATTATTATTATTATTATTATAACAAATCCATTGAGAATACCTGGAATTGCGTTTTTTCCCATTTGAGTTGAATTTTCCCATTTTCCGAAAACAGTAGATATCCTACTATTCGAACGGTTCATAGTGGTATTCCGGTATAAATTCCACTTTCCCACAAATATTAGAAGTTGCATGACTGTGTTAAATAAAATATAATTTTTTTATGCAATTTCCTCTCCTTAATAACAGCGGATGACATAATGTTTCCAAATTGCTGTACTTCCTGTTGAATATTGTATATACCCGATATGTCCACCATATGCGTCCCGTCACTTCCGCCAATTTTGCTTTATCAGAACATGAATAATCTGAAGTATAACTTTTCAGCATATTTATTATGCATTTTAGGAAGACTTTTATAACTTTTTTAGCCAGTAAATAGTGCAGATAGAAGATCAGGGTCCAAAATTGTCACAAATTTTGTATAATAGCAAGACATAAAATAGGAATCTAAATAAGCACGACGTGAAGTCTAATACGTCGCGGTTTTTCATGTTGAAAAATTATGCAAAAGTGATGAAAAAATTTAAAAATTCAAATTTTCTAATTATTTTTTCAGGTGTAAAAATTAAATATCTGCGAATATCTCAAAACTTTAGGAGAGTAACCCTGATCTATTATTTCCTATAATATACAATTGATGATTTTTTTAATGTAAATTTTTAATGTAACTTTTATGACGCTATATTCCTTAGGAATTTTAAATAAAGAGAATTTATAATAATTATTATATGTGGCTCTGTAATTTACATGAATTTCATATAATCTTTATATTTTAACTAGCGGTCCCGCCCGGTTTCACCCGAGTGCAAAAGAACGAATGGGGAAAGAAGGGACATGAGTACGCCCATTCATCTTAGTTTACCAAGATAAATATTGTGTCCAAACTTCCTGATGATTGGAGTTACCGTTCAAAAGTTTTTGTCGTTAAAAAGCAGTATACTTTTTTTAAGTAATAAAATTTTAAAAAATTGAAATGTAAGCCTTACAAGAAAGCAATGTAGAAAATAAAAAAATAAAAACATATTCGCTGACGTGGGGCTTGAACCCATGACCCTGGCATTAAGAATCTTACACTCTACCGACTGAGCTATCCGACCTTGTGACCGTCACGCGCTAATATTGCAATATTTCGTTAAGGCATTTCACCTGATAATATTTGTCGGACGGAGTAATTTTGAGATACATCTTGCAACATTTTTCATTGATGTTCCGCTCCAATTGGTCGTAGCGTGATATTATATAGCCTATAGCCTTCCTCGATAAATGAGCTATCCCACAAAAGAAAATTTTTTTTCAATTCAAACCATTAGTTTCTGAGATTAGCGCGTTCAACCAAACAAACAAACAAATAAACTATTCAGCTTTATATATTAGTATAGATAGTATATTACACCACAAGGGTCAAAAATGTGAAAAATTTGATATGACTGGGAAAATAAGTGGACCTGTCTTTTTTTACCTAGTGAACCCATCCAAAAATTTTAGCCAGGCTCACAAGTTGTCGTTTTGTGTCACCATCCGAACAAACTATTTCTTATTCACCGACTGGGAAAATAAGTACAAAAATAATTCACTGCCTCCTGGACTATTATTATACAGTAACAAAATCAATTATTTTCTATATATAAATTACAGAGGGATCCCCGTCAAGAATTAACAATGTGTTAATTAAATAACATTAAAAATGATAAAGTAACTTTAACAGACTCGGTGGAAACGTAAAAATAAAATATTAATAATAATACACTATAAAATGAGCGGCCGTCGTACGGACATGTAATAAATAATAAATGAGTAGATTGGATTATTTTTGTCAGTTATTAAGTTGCACAGGACGTTGCCAACCGACTGCCTGAAATCCTGCAGATTTTATAACAGCGCTTTCAAACTTAAACCAACGCGTTAATAAATAGAATCAAGAAGCAATGTTATGCAAACGACAGATTGTCTGAAATCTTGTGGAATTTATTTAGAAACAGGACCTGCGTCATGGGAAACAACTGTATTAAGTCATAAGCTGAAGAGGGGTCGCATCGTAAAACGTTATTTTTGAAAAATTATTTTTTGTTTAGAAATTATATTTTTGAATAAAACTTTTTAGTATACCGCATTTTTAATATGAATGCAAAAGTTTAAAGAGTTAATAATTAGTTTTCTCCTTTTTATTTCAATTCTGAGATGGGACCTCAAAACCACCAGATTGAGCTTTAAAATTTTGGTCAGACTTTGTATCACCAATATTGATGAATGAATTAGAAACAGAAAGATGTTAAATTGAATTATTGTTTAAGAATTAAAAACAAGTTATTTCTGTTAACTAATTTTACTTCTAGGCTAAACATCTTTAAACTTTTTTAAATGAAAAATTTTGAATATTACAATATTCTTCGTTATCATAATTTATTTATTTTAGTGAAACTTGTAACAATTATTATTATTTTATTCAACATATTTAATAACGTAAGTTAGTAACATAAATATTATTTAATTCGTCATATTTATTAACGTAAGTTTGTTATATGAATATTATTTAATTCAATACATTTATTAATTTAAATTTTGTAACATGAACACTACTTCCTAGTTCATACGCTCCGTTGCCATCTTGCCTCTGTTTTTCTACATGACCACCAGTATCGGCGTGGCTTTTTAAGACGTGGTGTTACAAACCTCATTTTCAGGACTGCCACTGCAATATTATGCCGAGTGACACCTAAACTTAAAGTACTTTCTACCCGGTTACGCTCAGATTAAAATCTTTTTCTAGTCTAATAAACAACTACAGCACGAGTAACTTGGTGTGAAAAATCTACTTGGTAAAAGCTAGTAGTATCATAAAATACAAATATTTGGCAATAGTCAGATTAATTTTCCTTCGCGACGCAGAAAATATTTCGCAAAACATATATAAAAAAATATGTTTAACCTTTAGTTAATATTATTATCACTTTAGGTCATATTTTATTTAGTGTTTGTTTTTACAGCGAGTTAATATGACAAACAGAAAGTATAAAACTGATGTTTATTTTTCAAACACGTTAGCGATAAAAAGTTTTATTTTCATTATCAGAGTTTTGAAAGCTTTTAAGCTTGTGTATTTTTACAGGTACCAGATAAATCAATTTTAAACATTCCACCCACACAACAAATAATTTAATTTTTTTTATTTTCAGTATATTTTTTTTACATCTATTCTTTACGTTCATTGTTTCATTTCATATGAACTACTATAAAGGCCCATTTACATGATGCCATTTTCTTGTACGTACAAGAGCAATAATTGCATGCAATAAATTTGGCGCAATTATTGACCTTCAAGAGTTGTAAGCAAATGTTTACACATGATAAAATTGAATGCAATTATTGAAGGCAAATCTGGCAGAAGAAATAATTGCAAGTGTATTTGTTTACACCAATGCAATTATGTTTAGGAGATTATTGCTTTCAAGTCTTGTTTTGTCTAAACACATACTTGTACGTACGTGTACGTGTATGAGTCAACGAGTGTTTAAATTCGGTTCGTCTGATTTAATAATTGAAATTTATCGCAATCATGAGTGTTTATGGGATACTGAAAATAAAAATTATAAAAGTCGTTAGCAGCATTTGCACAGGAATTTGGAGAACCTCTCTTTTTGCTATCCATTTTTTGGTCCAACACCGTTTTTTACGACGTTTTCTCAATGTTTTTTTCCTCAAAACAGCAGCAACGATTAACACCCCCTCACTCACTGCACTCATGTTGAATACAAGAATTGCTTAAGAAATTATTGTATGTGCTGTTTACACCAAGGACAATAATGAATCAAAACTTGTATAACAGATCAAGAATGTTACATGTGATAAATAGGGATTTTTTATGCCAACGCATATAATCAGCTGGTACAGGTCACGTTTAATGATTTGTTGAATGCCGGTATAGTATTCGTGGGCCATAAGTTTGAAGGCGCTGCTATGCGGGCACCGTAAACACAATAGGAGCCCTGCTGTAGGGTGCTCTACACGTTATATATATGTAGTAACTGAATTAGCATATAATCAAGCCTAGTTGACATTTTAATCAGCGGGGTGATATTTTAAAGCTACACCAAAATGAAATATTAACGTTTCGTCACCTCTAATACTGACGTAATCATAAAGGATTATAGGTACGCGTTTGGAAAAAGCGATACACCGAACCTAAAGCCGATGTCTCACGATGTCAACCGATTATTATGTCACAGAATTAATATCTCATCAAACAATTTATTATGTTTGGAAAGATTATAGCCACGCGTGCATAAAAAAGTAATTACATATTATATGGTAGCGGTTGTTTTACGGTGTTAAACAAATTATGCACACAGAGGTTTTTTTTTCTCGTATTTTCTACACCGCAGCGATCCTCAACTAATCTCGGTATTCATGTAACAACTGATCTACCTGTTTCTGATGCAATTATATCGGTTTTATAATAATAATAATAATAATAATAATAATAATAATAATAATAATAGTTTATTATCCCTGACATCAAAAAATAATACTAATAATAAGTTCCTTTAACTCCTAAGTGGAGCATAGGGCCTCTACGAAAAATTTGAATCTATTCCTATCTTTTTCCATATTTTTGACTTAAAGCCAGGTAGTTCCTTGTTCCATAACTTCTTCACGAACAGTTGTTCTTCAGGATATTTTTGGTCTTCCTCTTTTTCGGCATCCCTGTGGGTTCCAATCCAAGACTCTCTTCGCTATGTCGTCATCTGTCTTTCGTAGCGTGTGACCTATCCAATTCCATTTTCTACGTTTTATAGTTATACAGATTTGTTCAAGACATGCACGTTTCCAAAGTTCGTTGTTCGAGACGTGTTCTTACCTTGAGGATTGCTCTGAGACATTTGTTTATGAAGATTTGCAGTTTAGTTGATATCACTTTGGTCACTTTCCAACTTTCAGATCCACATAGAAGGACCTATTTTACAATTGAGTTAAAAATACGTACTTTTGTTTTTTCAAAAATCGTGCTTGAATGTCAAATACGATTTAAACTTCCAAACGCTTGGGATGCTTTTTTGATTCTGCTGTATATATCCACTTCTGCCCCTCCATCATTGATAATTATACTGCCCAGATAACAAAAGTCTTCCACTTTATTAACTGGTATTTTTTTTTTACCAGCTGTTGTCGACTCACCTTACCGACTTTCATAGCGACTGTCTTATCTATATTGATACGAAGACCTGCGACTTCTGCCTGCTCCACGAGGAGATCTATTTTTGCTTGCATATCGGTTTTATAGTATCTTTTAACAAAAATCTTATGATTTCCAATTGATTCTACAGAATTGTTGAAATGGTTCTTCATATATACAACCAGCTTATGTGTGTGAAGTTAGCCTTGCCATTTTCAATTAAAAAAAAAATGTTTTGTGCTATAATGTGTTCGATATATGGTAAGATATGCAGTTATGAAAAAAATTCCCTTAAAATTTCTATTTTTTGAGTACCATCAGTTTTTGATGTGAAGTTAGCCCCGCCTTTTTAACCGACGAAAAACAAAAACGGAGGAGGTTCTCAAGTCGACGCGTATATTTTTTTTTTTTATTTATTTATTTTTTTTTTTTATTTATGTATGACCACGCATAACTTTTTACAGAGCAGTCCGATTTTGATAATTTTTTTTTTGTTTGAAAGGGTATACCCCGAAGTTGGTCCCATATAAATTTGGTAAAAAAATTCCAACCCTAAGGGTAGGAAAACAGGGGATAATTGATTGTTCACTCACTGATTGTAATGTATGACCACACATAACTTTTTACCGAGTAGTCCAATTTTGATAACTCTTTTTTTATTGGAAAGGGTATACCCCGAAGTTAGTCCCATATAAATTTGGAAAAAAAATTTCAACCCTAAGGGTAGGAAAACGGGATTATTGATTGTTCACTCACAGATTGTAATGTATGACTACGCATAACTTTTTACAGAGTAGTCCGATTTTGATAATTTTTTTTTTATTGGATAGGGTATACCTCGAGGTTGGTCTCATATAAATTTGGAAAAAATCCTACCCTAAGGATGGGAAAATAGGGGTGATTTATTGTTCACTCACAGATTTTCATGCTGAGTTGTGTATTACAATTATAAATTATATAGCCACAAAAAATTATAAAATAAAAACTTTTTAACAAAAAAATTAAACCGCCGAAAAACTGAAAAGCAAAAAATAATAAATCTTTTTATTTAACTAAGTTCTATCTAAGTAGTTGAACGTATGTGACAGTCTAGTATATCTAAGTAATTTTGAGTCGGCGTCAAACAATCAATGAACAAAGATCACTAAAAGAAATAACCAAATCAAATTAACAATGATACGTGAAATCTCCAGCGATAAACATTAACATTCTAAACATGCGCTCTCCACACGACCACTCGCAAAGACGTGTGCCCTCAGTGTGCCCGTTAGGGTTGCTCTGTCGCTGATATTAACTTCGTGAACGCTCAGAGATTTCCGGCGAAGGATTGTTGACGCCGACTCAAAATTACTTAGATATACTAGACTGTCACATACGTTCAACTACTTAGATAGAACTTAGTTAAATAAAAAGATTTATTATTTTTTGCTTTTCAGTTTTTCGGCGGTTTAATTTTTTTGTTAAAAAGTTTTTCTCTTTTAAGCTTGTGCTGTAATGCACTCAAGATGTGCTATTATGTGCCGTAGAGAAAAAAGAAAAATCTCAAAAACTGTAATTTTCATTACTCAAAATTCTTTTTTCGAAAAGTTCTATTAAATTGTGCCGTGATGTGCCGGATGTGTATTAGAATGTGCCGCAATGAGACAAAATCCTTTAAAAATGCAATTTTTATAAACAAAAACAAATATTTAGAGTGAAGTTAACTTGATTTTTTCGCCGTTTAAAATGAAATATCCCGTCCCGGCTGCATCCAGCAAAATTTTGGTTTGTTAGCGTAATAAAAAAGACCAAGATGTTTTGCATCTATCGCTCTATTGTATCTTTTAAAATTTTGCTAGCTAACACCAACTTATCTCAGAAATCGCGGGCGGGATCTTCGGCTTCCTTTAGAATTTAGATAATTGTTCATTCAAATCTTTGATTAACATCTGAATAGAATTCTTTAAATAAATAAAATTATCGACCAATTTTTTCAGACTATATATATTGAGAAAAATAATAAAATTATACAACAATATTTCACTAGATGACGTTTCTGTAGAAGATCCAAATCCGGATCGAAACGTCATCTAGTGAAGTATTGTTTTATAAAATGTATTATTTTGTCAATATATAGTCTGAAAAAAATTGGTCGATAATTTTATTTATAATATTAAGTTTGTTCCAAACATCCAGCAAACGGTAGCGAAACCGTCACTTGAATGCGCTGTAGCTAAAACGAAGCTGTTGGTGGTGAATTCGGAACACGCTTTAGCTACCGCGTATGCGGGTGACGGTTTCGTTACAGTTTGCTGGCTGCTTGGAACAAACTTATTATAACTCATAACTCAGGAAGTGTTTGAAATAGTGAAAAAAAAATAACCGGTTAGTAGTTCCTCAGGTCCGCGAGTGTACATTAAAATTGTTAAATTCAAACAGGTTTGTAGTGTGCTTTTAGTGTACTATTTTAAAAGCTAAATGTAGCAGCTAGTTACCACAATATTGTATTATCATCAGAACTACACAATATTAATTGGATAACGTGAAAGTGAGATGGAGCAAATATACGGAACGTGAAGTCAAATAAAACCGTTTAAAAAGCCAACAAGTCGTTGATCTAAACGAGAAACGAAGAAAGGAAAAATTACATTAAACGAAGTGACAGGTCAGTTGGTAAACGTCCTGTATATTACTAAAAGATAGAGATTGTTTCCAACACTTAACAGAAGTGGGATGCAGTGCTCTATCGTGTACATTTGTGAGAGAACGTGTGGGAGTGGAAGTTGCGAGATGGGTGCATAAGATATAGTAAACGTCTGCTTGATGTGAGTGAAAAATTCTGACAGATTCAGAAGTTTACCAGAAACTCACAACCGGCTTGCTTTGTGTTGCAGCTGTTCTAAGCGTCCACACTCCTTAATTCCTCTGCGTTCGTTGCAATGATTCTTCACTTTAAAGTTTAATAGTAGGGCTGATCATTTTGAACAGTACACAAGATTATTCCTTAGGTAGGTATATATAAACAAACTAACGGTTCGTCCCGGTTTCACTCGGATGCAAAAGAAAGAATGGGGGGGACATGAGTACGCACGTTCATCTTTATCGAGATGAATGTTGTGTCCAAATATGATGATCGGAGTTACCGTCGGACGGACAAATTTTGAGGTTTATATTATACAGGATGTCCCACGACATGACTACCATAGCATGGGACTGTGTTGCTGGGGTGATTTCAAGTCGAAAATGTCTAATGAACATATACCCGGAACGCTATCCTAACTGAGCTAAAAGCATTTGAAATTTTAGATAAGTAGTAGTAGGAATTTCCTACTAATTTAAAAACCATTTAAAAAGAAATCGCTGTATTGAATTAGTTGCTCAAAATGTCCACCCAGTTGCTGTATACATAGTATAGCTTTTCTTAGAATTGAAGTGGTAGCTCTGCGAAGAATCTCAGGATCAGCACGAATAAATACTAATGGTGATTCACAGCCACCGGTTCTTTTTAATAATAACAAAAACAACAGCCGAACCTAATAACTGCATTAGTGGGCTTACTTACTAAAAATTTCAAATGCTTCTAGCTCAGTTAGGATAGCGTTCCGAGTACATGTTCATTAGACATTTTTGACTTGAAACCACCCCAGCAACACAGTCCCAGGCTATGGCAGTCATGTCGTGGGACATATTTTTTTACACATTGGATTACATTATTGGAGTTTTCGTAGAGATCCTTAATTTAACTCAATTAACAACATAGCTTATGTTACTCAGCGATAATGTAGCATTCTATTACTGAAAGAATTTTTAAAATCGATCCAGTAGTTTTTGAGTTTATTTATTACAAACGAAAATACAAATCTTTTCTCTTTATATTAATATAGATTATAGATAATGCAAATAAAATATTTGAGTTTAGGCGTCACATGATGACGAATCTAGCCAGCGAATCACTTTCGAACATAGATGAAGAAAAATATGTCTATGGAAAGAGATGTTTATATCAGTTCTCTGTACCATTACCGTATGACTAAAACCCAGTGGGCGTGATTCAGCCACAAGCAGCCAATCAGCTGAAGCTGCCTAGCGATGACGTATCTCCGCAACTGGGATGAGCCCATTTCTCTTTTTAATTGCAATGGTAAAAAATAAAAAAAAAACAAATAAAATTATTGTTTTCTTTGCAATGTTTTTTAACACGATTTAAAAATTCTCCATATGTAAAATTCAATTCCGAAGAAAAGTCCAAGAACAAGGATCGACTTTAGAAATTATTTGAAGGCCATGAATATATTTTGAAAAGCACGATTAATTTACATGGAATTTTTAATTAACAAACGAAAGTTTAGTAGTTTTTTTCACACTAAATATTTCTGAAGAGCCACTTGTGGTTCATTTGAAGTTCTTTTCCAAGCAAACTCCTACGGTATTGCAGTTATTGTTAGGCAACGTTAAACACATGGTTCCAAAATAATAGTCTACAATTAAATTTAGATAAAACCGAAATGATTAAGTTCGGTAATTACTTTTCTCTGACAAATAATATAACGGAGGCAAAAATTAAACCAATTAACAAAGTTAAATTCTTAGGAATTCAAATTGATTATCTCACAAACTGGAATAGCATACATCTTACCTAAACTATACAATGCTCTATATCTAATGAAATCCCTCAAAAAATATATTGACACAAACATGATATTAAATATCTACTATGCTCACTTTTACTCCGTTGTAAATTATAGCCTACAATTTTGGGGAAAATCATGCAATATAAATAAAGTATTTATTGCACAGAAGTTGTGCATTCGCATCTTGGCAGGTGTAGCTCCTCGTACGCATTGTCACAAAATTAAAAATTTTAACAGTCACAGATATGCATATCTTAAAAAGTGCTATGTTTATAAAAATAAATCCGGATCTGTTTAAAACCAAATTGCATACACATAACACTTGGAATAAACACGCTCTAAAAACCGATCAATGCAATTTAGAAGTGACACGTCAAGGAATACACGATGCCATGATTCGAGTGTACAACAATTTACCAGAAAATATATTAAGTGAAATAAAAGATGACAAGCATTTCAAAAAAAAAGTTAAACATTTTTACTTGGAAATAATTTCTACAGTATAAAATAATATTTGTAAACTTACTAACTGGACGCAGTTCTTGTAATAATACTCTTAATAAAGGCTTTTTATTATTATTATTGTTATTATTATTAAATACCAACAGTAGTTAATTTTGAACGTTTGTACTAGGAGAGCTCTGTCGTGAACGCACCGGAAGTAGTAGTTATCGCTGGCGACGGCAATTCCCTGCAGCCAGTCAGAAGGCGGTCTGCCATCGCAGGGCGCAGCCAGTAACATTTATTACATTATTAATGGCACGTCAAGATTTAACTTATATCGCTGGCATTGAATCTGACTTTCAAGAAGTTTTATTCTTCTACGTGTCTACAATGTTGAGTGTACATACTTTTTAATAAAAATGAAATGTTGCTTGCTTATCTTTTCTCTTCTCCCTCTTCCATTTCTTAATAATTACGACAGAATGTGTCTCTCTGAATTATATCAAGTTTTCAGCGTATTGTCTGAAACTAAGTGCCGACTTATCCATTCCAAAGATTATTAAAAAAAAACTGCGAGAATGAACATGAAGTATCTATAAGCTGCATTCAGATTCAAGTATACCAGCTTTTACCCGCGATTTTTACAGTAATCTCGTTTGCACTTTATACAAGTATCATATATAGCACTTAGGATTATTGTGCTAACTATTCGATCCAGTTTTCCTGCTCCACAAACCGGGCACTAGTTTTTATGCACATGCGGTACCAATATGCGAGTTTCATTAAAATCGTATATGTTTCGTGCCAACTGGGAACTACATATTTATTATATACTAACTGTACCAGGACACGCGTTGCTGAGGCTCAGTCTGGTTTGCACGTGTCACTGTTAAGTTCAACAGATAGCGATCCCATTGCCGTAAAATATTTAACGGAATACAAAGCTAAAATACTAAAACAATTTTTATTCACTAGAACATTAACTATTGGTCAACGCTTCGACAATATTTCTTGCTTTCTTCAGGACCTTAAAAATCTTTAATTTGTGACTTTTCACTAAAGATTTTTAAGGGCCTGAAGAAACCAAGAAATATTGCCGAAACTTTGACTAATAAATAATGTTCTAGTGAACAAAAATTGTTTTAATATTTTAGCCTTGTATCCCATATAGTTTTATCGTAAAATATTTACTATAGCGTGTGTTGCTATCACGCCCAACAGATGGCACTCCCGTTGCTCTAAAATATTTAGCGTGTGTTGCTTTAGCATCCAACAGATGGCGCTCTTTTTTAAAGCATGTTTTCACCTGTCACAGACGTGACATCTATATGTTACGGTTAATACGAGAAACTAGTTTATTCGCGAATTAACCGGCTAATACCCGAATTAACCAATACAGCCGGTTATTACCAAAGAAAGAAATATGATTTAACAATTTTCGCAAATTATTCGGTTAAAACGCGAATTAGACAATATGATCGGTTATATCCGATAGCTCTTGGCTCTTTCGCGAATTAGCCGGATAATATGTTTAGTAAGCAATTAACCTCAAATTCATAGACGTGCGTATAAGTAGTGAGCTGTAATTTTTATTACAATAATACAAAATAACAAATGTTCTCCAAATAAAATAAAACAACACTGATAAAAAACAAATAGTGTTACCAGCCATGTTGACAGATGATAAAATACTGAGACAATAAACGTTTTATACGGTTGCTTTTGGATAATTCGCGTTTTAACCTGCTTGCACTATATACTCTATATACAGTATGTAAACGCGTAAGGTGCACATAGGGAAATTAGCATTGGAAAAAAATACTTGGATCAGAGTTAGCCATGACTGCATTAATTGTTATCTCTATTGAATTATCGTGGTAATCTTGAGGATTTCTATTTTATTTTAATTTATTTTTATTTTACTTGGCTTTTTTAATAATAAAAAGCTCTTATAAATCAATTTTTGAATGAAATGTTTCCAAACAGATGGAGTTGTTTTTTTGTTTTATTTTTGTACAAAAAAATTAATAAATGATTTATAAGAGCTTTTTATTATTAAAAAAACCAGGTAAAATAAAAATAAATCAAAATAAAATAGAAATCCTCAAGATTACCACGATAATTCAATAGAAATAACAATTAATGCAGTCATGGTTAACTCTGATCCAAGTATTTTTTCCCAATGCTACTTTCCCTATGTGCACCTTAAGTGTTTACATACTGTATATATTTAAATACGTCAGCGGATAGTAGAAAAATATTTTTTACAATAATAAAAACGAAAATTGTACGAAAAGTAAACGTATCATGTAATTACAGAGTTTAAAAAAAACGTTTATAAATTTTTAATTAGAGATGTTTATATGATCATATTTAAAATTCAATATTTTAAAAAATAAAATGAAATAGTTTTTTCCCGTTTGACCTTATCCTTATCGAATTCTGTTCAGCGGCTTAGGCGTGAAAAGGTAACAGACAAAGTTACTTTCGCATTTATATTACCCGCGATTGACAACAGTAGTGGAGCCTTCGGGTCCCTTGTATTGCAATATCACTTTAAAACACGATGTTTATACATTTTGATTTTTTCCCAGACGTCTTATGTATATATTACATGTGAAAAGTGGAAATCATCCCCTATTTTATCCCTATAAGAGATGTTTGTGCAAAAATGTAACACGTAATTTTTTATTTCTCACCAAAAGTCTAAATATGAAATTTTATATCCTTAACTTGAGAAATGATCGGTTTTCCATACAAACTTCCATCCATATTTAGTTTTTTTTTAGACAAACAGTAGCCTATGTCCTTTCTTAGGATGCAATCTATCTCCGTGTCAAATTGGACCGAAATCTGTTCAGCGGTTTACGCGTGAAAGCCTTACAAAGAAACAAACTCACATTTATAATATCAGTTAGGATATAGATTTTGAATGTTTATCAAGTATAACCTTCGATTTTTGAAGTAGGTATACGTACTTTTTGATAAAATCGGTAACAAGAAGACTAAAACCGTTTTATTTATACGATAGCGTTATCCAAATACTATTACCTATTTGACCGGATACGGAGCAGGAGCTAGATAAACAATTGAATAGATCTCATTAATGAAGCATCCTCCTAAACCTATCCCGTCCCACGTATGTAGCTTTGTGACAGCAGCAAAGCAGTAGTCAGGTAGCGGCAACAACATGATGCGTAAGGTTTACCTTCGACACTTACAGAGAACTCTATAGGCCAAAGGAAAAACGCTTATGTCAAATATTCTTTTTAGGGTTCTATATCCGAAGGGTGCAAGAACGCGCTATAGTAACACAGCTACACAGTAACAGTTCTAATACAAAACAAGCGTCCGCTAACGGTGCGTTTATCCAGCAGTATACTTGAACATTTATTAAAATACAATTATGAAAACTCTCGCATACAGCACGGTACGACCGCTAGACTATCATATATAGCCACGGTATATAGTACAGTTCGGGTAGTCCATCTGAACTCATTGCAATTATACACTTAGTTGGTGAATTGACCGCGACCTACATCGATGCATGGAAGTCGGAGACAACAGTTTTCCAACGGCAAAGCGGGAAAAATCTTCGAGGCTCGATACTTACACGTTATAGGCACACATTTATAAATATACGTATTATGACTTTACCGTGCATTTATATTTATTACTGTCTATTAGAGGTCCGTAAAAACTTAAATATTTATAAGCAAATCAATATAGCTTCTATCAGTACCTATAACACGCGTAGAAAAAATAATTTAGATGTCCCAAGGTCTAATATTAATATTTTCAAATTCAAACCTAATAACTTTGGAGCAACTTTATATAACAAACTTCCTGATAATTATCGCACTATTACCTCGAGTGCTTTCAAGAAAAAAATTAAGGATTTACTTCTTTCAAATTTTATTCTATCAACGAATTTATTAACTTTAAATTTTAATTTACTTGTAGGTACTGACATGTGATGAAATTTATAATTTTCAATTGACAATACAAATCTATTCTAATCTTTGATTAACGTCTGATTAGAACTCTTCAATATACAAATTTTAGATAATGAAACTAATTTTTTTAAAAGAAATATTTCAGAAATGTTACATATAAAATCAAATAAAAATTCTCTCAATGCTCAATTAGATACGGAAAATTTAAGTTATATATATAATATTATTTTGAAATAATATTGTTTTTAATAATTTTTCTTTCTTTATAGGTGCTCACAGTTATTTCCATGACTACGTAATAATACATTATTTGTTATTATTTTTTCAATATTTCTATATTCAAAAAATCTTTCACGAATTACATTAAAAATAAATAGAAACTAATTATTAATTATTTCTTTATATTTTTAGATCCGCTCTGAAGAAGATCCAAATCCGGATCGAAACGTTAATGTATTATTGATATTTTTTGTTAATATATTGTCTGAAAAATTGGTCGATAATTTTATTTATTGAACAAATCTATTCTATTCTATTCTATATTTGCGCTATATTTACATATCTACAAGTCTGTATGGAATTCTTGATGCGCGAGTCTCACTCGCACTTGGCCGTTTTGTTTTTTTTTAAACGCAAAATGTGGGTAAATAATAAACGTCCTGCACTAAAAACTGATTTTATTTACTAACACATAACTTTGTAAGTGAATAAGTGAATGTGCCACAGTTCAGTCGGGAATGGCTAAACTCTTGCAAATTCTGATCTTATTCACGACCTTGCGATGCTTAAACATACTTTCTACCACATAAGTAGTGCTCGATATTTCTGTATATACCAGTTAGACGTGCATATACTAATTTGAAATAAACTGTTAACTAGCTGTAACCCGTGACTTCGTCAGCGTGGAAATCTTTTTTGTTTAGTTCGCACAGTTTACAAAAAGACTTCTTTATTTTTTTATAGCCTAAGTTACTCCTTATAACATCAGCTATCTGTCAAAGAAAGTCCCGTCAAAATCGGTCCAGTCGTTTCTGAGATTAGCCGAAACAAACCGATAAACAGACAAAAGCCTTAAAAAAAAGCTTCAGTTGGGGAGTAAGCTGGTGAATGCGTGAAGAGAGCGTTACGAAAAGTGTGATCGGGCGTTACGTTTCGTATAATACTGTAGGGGGAAGAGAGAGAGGTGCGCGCGCATATTTTCTTTCTCTTACTAGTTGCTGGCGTCGTAGCGTCATATGCAACGTTCCTTTTTCCTTGTCTATTTTCTCCCTCTACTAAGACGCGGCATTCTACTCTCGATAAAGGTGAGTGAGTATCTCATACGAGTTACTGGCGTCGTAGCGTGATATGCAGCGATCCTTTAATAATGAATAAAAATAAAAAATTGGGGAAAATACATCATGCATATAATTGAACTCGTGCTTCAATAAAATTACGCTTGACACCCTACACGATGTCCTCGAAAATCAAAATTCAACTCACTCTCTGTCTGTGCCAAATTTTAAATTTTTAGATCAAATCGCCTATGACAGACGGACGGACAAATACCGAAGTGATTCCATAAGTGCTCCGTCTTACACGGAACACTAAAAATAACCAAAATGACATGAACGATTGTGCCTTTTGGTCGCAGGTATATCAGTTGAGGGGATCCAGAATCTGTTAATACCGTATCGGCGTTATCCAATATTCAAAGCTGACTGCCAAGCTAGCGTCCGGTCCACTGTAAACTATAGATATATCTCTCTTAACCTTCTGATATCCGCATCTTCTTAAACCCATGTCCCTTTGTATTATTTACACTCCGATATATCGCATTTGGTTTTGGATATAGTCTCAGCGGAAACGAGACGCAACCAAACATATTCCAGTAAGCGAAATGATTTGTACTGATTGGCTTTAAAAAATGAGTGCGTGTAACCTTTGCTTGCGGTTGAAGTGAAACTTCTTTTAATTTGTTTTCACCACTCTCACTTTTTGGGAAATATTCACTCACAAATTAAATCACTCGTACGTTGGCAATGCTTATTGGTTGCGTCCGTTTCGTTCAAGATGGTTTCTAAAGATGCGTTTTAATACCGCCACGTGTCAGTCGATGCCTTTAAATAGCGGAAAACAAAAATGATTAGCATCCGTAGGTATGTTTCTTCTTTCGTTCAAGCGTTTTGATTCCATCTGCCAGTCGATGACTTTTTTAATAGCAGAAACTGTAAACACACGCTACTTCCGTCCGAATACCTCCATCCGATAAGATACTCTCAAGCCGCGTCTAAAGAAGTTTTACTTAAAAAATATGCTAAAATAACTTGTTTCATAAAAATTAATTTGGCACGATATATTGCCTTAAGTTGTCAGTGTTTTGAAAGAGGCTAATAAAGTTATGCAAAATCGACTTTAAAAGACGCATAGATATATATAAATATGAAACTTCAAACTACAAAAATAAAATACAGCTTTATAAGTTTAGAAACTTCTCAATTTTTAACAGAAGATTAATCTAGCTGTAATTAAGTGAATCCGTAGGAATGACCGTTCGTAAAACCTGTATTGAGTTTCTAGATAAAAATGTTACAGAGACGTCGAAATCTGAAGAAAAATTGAATATTTAATAAAACAATTATTGTCAAGTATATGACTACACTTATAGCAGGAGTGCTATCAAATATTTTTGGGTACACATTTGAGGAAACGTGAAAATTTGCCTGTGTTACCGGCCAAACCCGATTTCAGGACAAACTAGTTTTATCTAGGACAAACTAGTTCTACAAACCAATTTAGCCTAGGCTGAACTAGTTTGTCCTAGTATGAATAGTAGGCTGAAATAGTTTGTCCTGAAATCAGGTTTGGCCGGTAACATATACACTTCTTTTGTAATGTCTGAATACAAAATCGAAAACCTGGCTGAGGGATACTGGAGCCTAAGCAAGCCGTGAATTTTTAACTTTGTGGGATCTCATTTTCAATAAAAATCCTTGAGGCATTTTGCAGTTTTAATAGCTTCAAATTTAGTATTTAATAAAATAAATAAGTCAGATCATTTACTCGGGTCCAAATATCAAGTATACGTAAGTGCGAGGAAGATGCTACGGGTAGGTTGAAGTGTGCTGCGGTATGATATACGCTCTCTCGCACACTTTAACCTACCCGCAGCGTCTTGCCCGCACTCATCTATATAATAGACCACCCGGCAGACATTTAGAGTCGACTGAATGATCTGGTTTATTTATCTTTTAAATTATTAAATATACTAAATTTGAAGGTATAAAAATTTAAAAATGCCCCAAGGACTTTTCTTGCTAATAAAATTTTGCAAAGTTAATAATATACAGCTTGGCGAGACCTCACTACCCATCAGAGCTGTAAAAGTAACGAGAAATTGTGTACCTGTATGTATTCGTTAGTTAAAGAACCAGTACCCGTTAATTTCGTATCGTTACTTTACTCGTTACTTTTCATACGACATACAATCGTGTACTAACAGCATCAAGCATGTACCATCGCATCGAGGCGCGTCGCATACGTGATACGGTATGACTTCGTTCGTATAACGTATAACCGCATCAAACTGACATGGATACGACAGATGCGAGTAACGAAATGAATTTGTAAGTAACGATTCTTTATTTCGAGTCAGACGATGTACCCGTTACTCAGTAACGAATACATAGGGTTTGTTACAGCTCTACTACCCATCATCCACGTCTTCGATTTTGTTACACAAATTTTCACTTTGCCTCAAATGCCTACACAATATGATAGCTCTTTGACTAATATGACATATTAGTCCAAGAGCTATCAAACTTATAATCTAAACGTCAAATCACTGGACACATTGTATTCAGTGATTTGACGTTTAGATTATAAGTAGTATATATACGTACGTAAAGGGTCAAATTCCGGCGACACTGTATCCTTTTTATAGGATAAAATAGGCACATGAATATGACAATTGACACTATTTATGGCTAGTCAAGGTTTGTATGGTCATGTAATTTCCTGACTCATAAATATTTCGCTTCACAAACCAATAGATTTATACGGAATGTATATTTATATTTGAATTTACATAATGTGCATACTCCATTACTTGCGATTGAACATTAAAATATTGTTAAAATATAACAAAGTTCTGTTATTTACAATTGCTCGTATTTTTTATTTTCAATTTAATTGGTAATTATGGAACAACTAGTAAAATTGTAAATATCAAAGCGTGATTTTGTCAATGCAAAAAAAACGTTCAAAAAGATTCTTATTTAAAAATAAATAAGTTCGCATGATGAGAAATGCGACCGTAACGAAAAGCGAAACACCAAATTTCGTCAGAGACGCGTCATACGGGACTATAAAACGTCCCACTGAAAATTAAAATAAAGAACTTGATACTGGATACTAATTTATAGTGATATTTTACATAACATATATAAGTATCAGCCATTTAAATTTAAATTAAATGACTCTTATTTATACTCACCTTTCTCACCTTGTACCTGTACATTTGTCACAGACTCAATGATGGAGGTACGCCAAGCGTTCTAAGTACATAAAACACTACTCAAAACGTAAGGTTTCATTTATTTAAAAATAGATTGTGTCTGGCGGCTCTGGGATCTTGGGCTATTATCTCATATGCGCGTTTATAATATATATTTTCGAAGGAAAACTTGCTGTAAAATGAAAAATAACGTGAATAGCATCTCAAAAGTTTTTTTTTTATTTTGAAATGAATGTATTTCTAACCATGAAAAATTTCATCAATATTTAATAATTATTTTCAACGCAAACGATCTTTGCGACGGACGTAACACTGACACGCAAAAAATTCGGGGGAAAACTGCTCTAGAAATGGAAATACTAAATTTGGAAAGTTGAAAATTTGAGAATACACGTGATAAAACTTAAAGCGTAGAAGAAAATTCTGAAGAAAACTAGTTGTAAAATGAAAATTTTGAGAACACGGGCTGGAATGTTTCTGATTTCAAATAATGTAATATAATATTAACATCCATAAAATATTAAACTTATTATTATTATTTTCTTTTATCTTTTGTACCAGACGGCACAATATAATTATCTAGTAAGAATCTCTACCCTAGAACTGGGATTGCCAAGTTGTAATAATATAATGAGTATAATAATAAATAAAATAAAAAACATTTTTTTTTAATTATCAAAATTGAATTCGTTTTCGTGGGCTTAGAAGTTTTAAAGATTTTTTTACTTCATTAATAAACAAAACTACACATTTGCAATTTTTAAGTAGGTACTACATTGTGTTGTGTATTTTATTGAAAAAAAAATTGGTTGTCTGTAAAGTCGGTTTACGGACGATAGTTTTACGTGATAACGTATTCCGTAATACATAAACTAAACCTCCCAAAACTTGGTTTCAATCCGCTTATCCTTGGTGTCGGAATGATAAGAAATGTCAAAAGTGACGTTTGCAACTTACAAAGTATTATGTTCTAATAATAATTAGTTATTCCAATAGTTAACTTAGAAGGTTTTGCAAATCACAAAATACTAATGTCAAAAAATAAACATTAGAAATGCAGCCGTTTTCATGTTAAGACAAGACATACGTTATTTTCTAATTTCCATGTACGGCAAACAAAGACGACCGACCGCGTCGCGCGCGCGCCATGCAATAGACAACAATGCATTTATACAGCTATTTTTCTATATAAATTTGTATAAAATATTTTTCTATATAAATTTGTATAAAAAAACTGTTTAGGCAAATTCTGTTATACGAAATCTATGTAAAATGTTCTCCTCTTTCGTTTAAGACTGGTTTCAAACCGATCTGATTTAAATTGAGCGAGAAATTAGCAAAAAGCACGCACAGGGTCAGGCGGAACGTTACGCGTTATGCGTTACGCGTTACGAACGTTAGGAACGTTACGTTACACTTTTTCGTACATGCAGCCGGTGTTTTATCAATTTATAATATTGGTGATTCATCAATTTATAAGACGTTATCACGTCAAAAACTGTTTAGGCAAATTCTGTTATACGAAATCTATGTAAAATGTTCTCCTCTTTCATTTAAGACTGGTTTCAAACCGATCTGATTTAAATTGAGCGAGAAATTAGCAAAAAGCACGCACAGGGTCAGGCGGAACGTTACGCGTTATGCGTTATGCGTTACGAACGTTAGGAACGTTAGGAACGTTACGTTACACTTTTTCGTACATGCAGCCGGTGTTTTATCAATTTATAATATTGGTGATTCATCAATTTATAAGACGTTATCACGTCAAAATAATATCATATGTTCATTTTGAAACACCCTCTTTGTACCGAAAACAACAGATTTACAAAAATAACCTATAATTAGGTGTATATTTTGTAAGAAGTGTTTTTTTTCGGGCTCTATTTGCATATTTTACGATATAAAAGGTTTTCATTTCTAGTTAAAGTTGCACGTTAATACATTTTCATTATACGCCAAAATGCTGTACATAGCTTGATTTCTGTGTTTATAGAATTTTCGTAGTTTCTGTTACAGATAGAGAATAGTATACCAAATATAAAATTTTCAGTTAATCAACAGCACAAAAAAGAACTGAATTATGTGCGAGACGTTCCGTACTTTGTTAATCTTTTACGCGCGCGCTTTTTTAATTACATCATTATTATTATCTGTATATACAGCAGTGCATTTGTTTTCAAGTGAGCTACATAAAAATAACAAAGTATATTAATTAAATATAGTGTTTTAATTAAAACTTTCAACGTCTTCTTATATGAATCAAAATACCACTGACATGTCTAATTATTGAAACGGCATATATACTAGTATATTATAATAAAAAAAAGCGAGTGTTAGATCACATGACTGAAGTAAAACTTCTTCCTGACATATATAATATATAATAATGATACAATAATATTCGATAATAATTAATCTATCACCATATTTTGATTCGACATCCTGATTTAACGACACAATATAACCTCTCTCTGTAGCACATATCTACAAAGACGAAATGTTTAAAATATAATTTTTGATTAATTAATATGCAAAATATGTATATATATATTTATTAGCATAATTTATAATACATTTAAAAGGATTTATTAACTAACCTACATTATTTCCCGTTACGAAATACAAAATTTGATGAAGTATATTTTCGATACGAAAGCAATTGTTTTCATTTTAAAAGTCAAATAGTTGTCAAAAAAAAAAAGAATTTCGATTAATGCTCCGTCTTTGTCGCACTCACTAATTTATATCACCCTCTCAACTACAATGTATTTGTATTCCTGTAAATAAGGCTTTTTAATAGATCGTCTATTTCACCAAATTTGACGATCTACCGATCGCCTTGATTTTTATTAATTTTTCTATCCGGTTTCTTCGACTATATTCTTCGAGTTTCACGTTTCTAGCTGAAGTGGTCCAATTTTCATCCCTTGGAGCGCGAATATTATAAATTTGTCAAATACCTTTCTCTTTAATTTTAACAAAGATTTTCAATGTACATTTGCATCAGAAAAAATAATCCATTTATGTCTTTCCTTGACCATAAATAATATTTTCCAATTTTCATGACCTTTTATTTTACAACTTTTCCGGGTCTGTAGCCACCCCATTTTTTCACTGCTAAACATGATGACAAAACAGAAAATAAGATTATGTAAATTGCATTCTTGGTTGTAGAGTATGCAAAAACTACTCGCATGACTTTATATTGAACGAAGGGAAAATAATATTCTGTGCCATTTATTTAGCTGTTTATTTTCTCAACAAGCAGAAATAGTTTTCTTCGTGTTTGTTTAATTAAAATTGACAGCGAAGTTATCAATTATTCGAAGAAAATAACGCAAGCCGTTAAACGACATTTCTCATACTGTTCTTTTTTCCTTGAGAAAATTAATTGCGGACAACAAATTGTTACATACTTTTTTTACTATTTGGAAACGTTGTTTTAAGAATAAGTTAAAAGTTTACGTACGTTTGTTTTAATTAATTAAAATAAATAAGAAACATCTCTCGTTTAATGGAAATAATATTTGCATCATACAAGTGGAATATTTTTTATGTTTATGAAAAAGTTGCCGTGAATATTCTACGTTGTGTAATTTAGATGCTAACCAGGAATATTCAGTGAAACTTTTGTAATTAATTGAATTATTAAACAGGACAGACAACATTAACCGAAAGGTCAGATAAAAAATATTTTTATGAATTCTGAAAACTATTTTTCAAATATATATGTCTCATGCTGGGTTGCAGACAGCTTTGTCAGAAAATTACACAACGCAAGCTATACACCCCGATAAAGCTGGAAGCGCCAAAATGCCGTATGACAAAATTATTGTCACGTAAATTAAGGACTAATTTAGTGCCCCATTTTTAATTTTACGACTCTTATCATTTTAGACAAAACCAGTGGCTCTGTTAGCTTTAAAAAAAGTTAACATCGGCCCAGAGTCGAATGATGAAAAGGATGGTATGAAATTTAAGGGCTAATTTGGTGCCCTATTTTTAAATTTAGGGCTCTTGCTCCACCATATGGAACTCGTACTACCACCGTATAAAGGATAATCAAAGATTGTGCCTAAAAAAAAACAAGAGCCCTAAATTTACAAATGAGGTACTAAATTAGCCCTTAAATAAAACGCAATCATAAACATGATTCGTCATTGTAGCGTAGCCAGGTCAACCCGTTCCTCCACCATATGTGGCCCGTGCTTCCACCATATAGAAGTTATTCAAAGATTTTGCCAAAAAAAAACAAGAGCTCTAAATTTAAAAATGAGGTACTAAACTAGCCATTAAATAGCCTTTAAATCTCATACCACTCTTTTCATTATTCGTTTCTATGGCGATGCTAATTTTTTCTAAAGATAGCAGGGCCACAGGATTTGCCTGAAAGGATAAGAGTCGTAAAATTAAAAATAGGGCACTAAATTAGCTCTTAAATAGCCCTTAATTCTCATGCTAATAATTTTATTACGCGACATTTTGACGCTGTCAGCTTTATCGGGGTAAGCTACACGCATTTTAAAATTTACGTAGCGACGGCAACACAATAAACGACAAATTAGAAAAAATATAACACAATTAAAAATTTTTCTATTTAATATTAAACAGGAAAAATAGAAAAATATAATTTATGTTAATTTGTGATTTGAACCCAAAAGATTTCATTTATCTAATAATTAATTTGTAGATAGACGACGTGACGTAACAGGTATACAAAATGCAGTTCTAATTTTGACAGCCCTTCCCAGGTACGGCCTGAAAAGTATGCAATATCAATGCAATTATTATAAAACAATATTTCTCCGTATTCCAAGCGTTTTAGGATTCAATATAATATATAATATGCGCGTGTAAATTACATTCGAGGTTTCAAGACAAAAACTCTTATGTAAAATTTTTACATTAATATCAATTTTTTATTTTAATGATTTATTGCTTCGTTTTTAAATCAGTCCGATATTCTCATTCGTGTATCTCGTGGTATCTTTTTTATACACGAATATCGTGAAACTCGCAAATATCAGCGAGATTTCAGCGCGAGATCGCGTTGCTTCGAAATTATTTACGTACAATATATACGTCACTGAGTGAATCACAGTCGTATTAGTAGAAAGGTGGAGTATTTTTAACTTGAATATTAGCGAGATGTCACCCAAGAATCGCGTTGTTTCGAATCTATTTTACATACAATATAAACGTCAGTGAAATGAACCAGTTGTATTTGTAGAAAGTTGGTGTATTTTTTTTAATAACTTACAATATATTTTTTTTTATAATGAAAATTGTCAAGTATAGATATATGGTAGCCTCGTTAGGACGTTGTTTATAAATTTAGAATGCACAGGGGAGAAGAAAATGAGGTTAAAAATTTGATAAAAATAAAATTTACGCAATTTTGCTTTTTGGTCTCAGATATTATATAATAATATGTACCTATATCATGTATATTATATGTATATTTTACGTAGCGTTATATCCCGTAGGATGTGCTACGTATTTTAGTGAGTGCTTTCTGGGTAAAGGCGCAGTATATCAAGCGTTCGAAAATTCAAATAAAATACCCAATTATTTGAAATCAATATTTAGACATGATTATTGTAATGCAAGTCCGTATTAAACTACTAAAAACCCTCAATAAAATTGCTTTATTTTATATCATTTTATTCAAATAAAATTACAAATATTTTGTGCACATTTTTTACATCTGTTAGGTGCAAAAGCATTTTGTTCATTCATATCAAATGAAATTCCATCTTTAATTATAAATATAAAACTGTTTTTTTTTTAATAAATAAAAAAACAGCGGGTCCCCCCAGTGCTCTCAAGAGACGAATAACTGATTCGTATTCGATGTTACAATATAGCTCTATAATTTTAAAAGTGTCTAGCCGGTAACACAAACATCAATTCCCGAAGTTTCCCGAATCGATATAATAACATATGATTATTATTATGAGAAGGAAAAATTCGGTAAAGAATTTTGCATCTACAAGTACCCAAAACTTCAGGTTCGTCACTGTTTCATCAGATACATACTTCCGGAGCAATTTGAAGCTATAACCGTGTCAAACCATGAAAAGCCTTTTGCATGTGGCAGACTCTGAGACTAGTGACAGCATTACGCTGACATACCAGAATAGCTTTTATATTTATTAGTGTATTTGCCATAAGGCACTTACACTATTGGCGTCGGTCGGATGGCGGGACCTAGGGGTCGGACCAAAATTTCTCGACGTTTCATAGCCTCCTAAACACTTTGGCACCATTTTTGGAAAAGTATGTTTATATATGTATATATATATATATATATATATATATATATTTATATATATATAGGTACGGGCAATAACTTTCGAAGGAGTTAATTGATTTTAACGAAATTTGGACCACATGTTAAAATCCATCACCGCACGAAGCCTATTTAAAATGGGCCCAATCGGGCCACTTTAAGGGTGGGATTTAGGGGTTGAAAAACATTTTTGGGCCCAAAAATACCGAAAAATTTCTTCGAATCGTTTCAAAATTGAAATTTAACCCTTTAGTAATGATTAAAATGTGCTACCAAAATTTTATTAAAATCGGCCCGACAGGACCGGACTTAGAAATTTTATGAAAACGTTAGTTTGTAGATATGGGTATATTTAGAGAAGGGTGAATTTAATTTGTTGTATTGACAGTAATATTAAAATTAAGAAGAAAATATTATTTTAAGGGGTGTATTAAGGGGTTAAATTTTTTATTTTGTTCAAAAATAAAGTTAAGTTTATATAAGGGAGCCACACTGCCTATAATAGCAAATACACTATATTGTCGACAGGGTTTCGCACTGCGACCCGAGTTTTTTTTATTATTACTAATATACTACGAGTATGTCATAAAACAGTTGTAAATTAAACTGGTACGCTGGTTCGATTCCGGTCAACACCAGTATTGTTTACCCAGCGTAAGTGGCTACACCTAGTTCTAACCGACTAAAACTAGGTGTAGCCGCAACATATACATTTTTCAATTTCTTTGCTTATTTATTTTTTAAAGTCGAACTTAACGGCGTGTTTTTTCTCGTAGGGGCAAAATTCTCGCAGTAAGAGAAATTCTCGCGGATGTGTTGGTGGGACAGATTTTTTTGTGCGGTAAAAAAGGCGGGTGCAGGTCGGTTCCCCAGAAAACTTGTGCGGAGGATAGACGTAAGTAGTTTATCATGACGTGGCGAATTGGAAAACATCGGGATTGATGCCCAATGAACAAGGACGATGGAATACAGGGAAATTTCCAGATACTATAATAGCCTAGACGGCGAGGAGGTAAAAACATTAAAAAGTGCATTATTCGGACACAGGCGAGATTATTGTTGGAATCGCTTCGTTTTAGGGTGTAGTTCAACCCCCTAAGTTTGCTTACAAATTTTTGGTGTTCTTGATTTTATAATTGACAATTAGTGACGAAAATAGTGCTTTTTTCTCTATTTCCTTTAATATCTCCGTTCCTCTTGACTTTTAGTATAGCATATGCATTGAGAAAGTTTTTCCTTATGAAATTTCTTAAAAAATGAGCACTGACAGAGGTCGCTAAGTGCAATTGTTAATTTGCAAACAGCCCCGAAAGTTAAAAAAACACGTTTTTTTCACTATTTTTTTACTAAAAAATGACCGCACATAGATGGCTGAAAATTCTCAAAAATGATGTCTATGTTGACCCAAACATGCATGAATAATTTTAGCGTCATCGGTCAATTACTTCTCGAATAATTAACTATCACCTTTTTTTTGTTTCCTTAATTGCAAATTGCGCCATTTTTTTCACAAACGGGTTTCGCTGGTCGGACCAAGCCAGAAAAATCACAAATCCATTCAACTTTAGTATGCCGTTGGAATTTTTGGAAAAAAATAATTCTAACCGATTTTATAACGATTGAATATTGGAAAAGTTATATGGTTTTATACGTTTGTCTAAAATTGGTATCGCTAAAGAAAACGTTATAAAATCGGTTAGAATTAATTTTTTCCAAAAATTCTGAGATAAACTAATAAACCACGAGAAAGATTTTTATTTACTGTATTATTTATACAATGGCTAATAATAATTAATCATTACTATTAAATTCCAATTACAGCATATTTTTTCACTAAATTAGTGAAAGCAAAATATCAGACGATTTTATCGGCATAATATTTTAGAAGGCTTAGAAGGTTGATTCGGGTTCAAGTCCCGACAGTGACATTTAAATTTTTCTTATATATTATGAGCCTTCTAAAATATTATGACGATAAAATAGTCTAATATTATGCTTTTACTAATTTAGTGAAAAAATATGCTGTAATTGGAATTTAATCGTAATGATTATTATTAGCTATTCTGAGATACACAAACGCTACTTCCGTGACTATAAGTGTAGTTTTTAGTTCCGTCTGTGAAATAATTTCATTTTTGAATAGTTTGTAGTCTGTATAACGGACGGAACTCCTCGGTAATGTATTCCGTTTCCAAAAACCTTTACATTAGAACCATTTCCAGTTAGTACAGGACGGTTAATTAAATATTATACACAGCTGTCTAAAGTTGAAATGTTTGTTGCGTTATTTTTTAAAATGGATATAACTCGGTTTAATTTATGCGAGTTTTCCTTTAAATTTGGTTGTATTTTTCAATTTTTTTTTTAATTGAGAATAAAACGGTTTTTGCTGTTAACTATTTAAAAATATGGTATTTCATCTAAGTTTTGTATGATTCAGCAGTTTTAATATTTTAGACTATTTTGTTGTTTGATGAATTATTTGAAAACAATTTAGTTAGGAAGTTAGAATAGAATAGAATAGAATAGAAGAGAGAGAGAGAGAGAGAGAGACATCGGCCAATTCATTCCTTCTCTTACAAGCTAATTTGGATGCGCGTAGTACACTAGCACTCCGTATACCGGGTGAGTTTTTTAACCTGACACATCCAAATATCTCGAGAAGTAAGCAATCTTCGATCACAGTCGAATCATTCCATGGGGGAAAGATTTTGGTGCAAAAATTACCCCACCCCCTGTGCACCTCTCTTGAGGAGAGGGAGGAACCCATGAAATATTAAATAGGGACCCCTATTTTTTATTGCGATTTGGACTCCCCGATTAAAAATACAAAATACATCTCCTGAGTCAATTTTACAACTTCTTGTAAAGTGTTTGGAATAAAACTTTTGTATTCTTAGTCGAGGAGTCCTAATCTTCGATAAAAAAAATAGGGGTCCCTATTTAACATTTCAAAGGTCCCCCCTCCCCTCAAAGGAGGTAGGCAGTGGGTGTTATAATTTTCACACCACAGTCTTTCCCCTATATGGAATGATTTGACTTTGATCCGAGATATTTTTCCCCAGAGTGCTTATTTCTCGAGATATTTGGATGTGCCAGGGTAAAAAGCTCACCCAGTATAGGTACATCTCGATGGTTAAAACTACATTAGAACTTTTAAGATGAAAATTGTTGTTTATATAGTAAATCATGACGGTAATATGTTTTATTTACCGCCTGGTATAAGCACTACTTTATTACCTGTTCAAAAATCATGTTCAATTAGTGATATTCATCGGGTACAGGGATACTTCGGTATTATTGACAATACATGAATTCCGTGATCAAGGTAACGCAATTTTTAGTATATTTGCCTGTATGTGGCACATACACTATTGGCGTCGAAAGGATGGCGGGAATAATTTGCAACGTAGAATTTTAACACGGGTTTATATAATTTTGTTGATACATATTTGCACCCTGGTAAATTTTTGCTTCTATATTATTGCACGAACTGATTTCAAATATCTGCAGTAATGTTTTCGTGAAATTATGTTTAAAAAATTCGCTTAATTACATTTTTGCAATTCTCAGCTACAAATGGTATCCGGACGGTTTGCTTAGTTAACGTAATTAATTAGGATTCAGCACCTTCCTTAAAATTTTATGACTCAACAGATCACTAAATAGTAATATTTATAACTAGTAATTTTGTTTGTTCCTATTGAAGTGCAACAAACGAATTAATACAGTAACGAAATACAATTATTTTGAAATACTTTCAAATTAAAACAAAGTCACCAGACGGAAATGATGCTACGTCTTGCAAAAAACTGGGTACACAGAACAATTAACAAGCAGAGGTATTTAAGAAACGTCAATTAATTGAATTATAATTGTATAATTTTTACCCGACTGCGGCGAAGCCAAAAGGAAGGGTTATGAGTTTAGCAGTCTATGTGTGCATGATGTAATGTAATGATGATCAATCATTTGTTTTTGTGAGAACGATTTAGACTCGATTCACACTATAATGCCTTACTGTATCCTCACTATCGTCTGGGTTCGATCACGGTTCAATGTCGATTTGCAAGAAGTCGGATGTATTTCCTTTGAAATACAATTTTACTTTAATTCATTTATTAAAGTACAATTTTTCTAGTTGTCTGACAATGTCGTTCGATTTTTCAATTGAAGAATTAGCTTCTTGATGAAGATGCGGCAAATAAGAAAAGATTGAAACGCCAGACAACGAAAAGAAGAATGTGGATGCATCCAAGCTTATTAGCGAGGAAAACGGAAGGCGAATACTACACCCTGTATCGTCATTTGAAACAAAAACCTATTCATACTACGAATACAAGTAAGAAAAAGTCCGACCACGCTCCAGCAAAATATTCTTCTAAACGGATCGGTGCCGGAGCGTAATTGGATTCGAACTTGAGCGGTGCTGATACTATAAATCCGCTCATTGTTTCTTGTTTAGGAATCGTTTAACGAACCGAGACTGGACCGAGAGCCAATCGTGACCGGCACTATAGTGTGAATCGGGCCTTAATGTGTTCCATGACAGCGTTACACAAAAAACTGCTCCTGATTTAGATTGTGACCATAAAACTAAAGTTTTTGTACACTCAAAAGCAATCATATGTGATCATAATAGCTCATTGTCAAATCAAATTTTTCGGTAATGCTTTCTGCAATGCTTTCTGCAACCCGGCATGTTATTGAATGTTAATTGGTAGATACAAACTGTGTGAGAAATCAGAGGGCGAAAGAACACTTCATAAAAAAATATTGTGTGTTTGTGTAGGTATAATCTCCGAAACTACTCATCCGATTTCAACATTTTTTTCACCAATATTAAGAATGAACCTTCAGGATGGACATGAGTTATATATTATCGCGTTTAAATAAAATCACTTTTCGTGGAGGCCAATTTTGTAACGTAAGTCGATGAAAAAACGGCGGCAATCTACAAATTCGGGCGAAACCGGACCGGGCCACTAGTAACAATATAAATTCAATGAAACAAAATTATTTTCCCTATACTTCATGGCAAATTAAATAAAACGAAAACTATTGATTTATTGATACGTCAAGTTGATGGAAAAATTTCCAAGAAAACAGTAAATATACGTTTACTGTTTTATTCTAAGAAAGATTTAGTTAGTTATATTTTCATACTAGTGACAGCAGCAATGGACGAGTACAGAAAATGTGAAAAATGCACGTTGGTCACTTGAGACTAAAATGTCATTTCTTAGTTGAACTCTTTATAAATAAAATTATCCTCTAAAAGGTTTTCCTATCTCTAGAGAGTGGTGACATTGACACGCCACTCATATCTCTGGATGATCGATTCATACAACATATCAGCGGCGGCTCCTCCATAAGCGCTCCAGAGCTGCAGAGCAACCAATATCTTAGGTACTTCATAATTTTAGAATGAATTATATTTTCCATATTTATCAACATTTAATGTTCGAAAATAGTGTAATAGTTACACAATCAACGCCACTGGCAGATCGCAAAGTTCGTATGGCAGCTTTTCTTGCGTTTCGGCGCTGTTCTGCACTCCGGTGCAGCACATGGAACGCTACCAGATACACTGTGCAACATAGTCCAAATACAATTGCAAGTAAGTACTCTAAATCTCTACTATACAGAATGATTCTTCTTTTTTTAACAGCGTGTAGAAATCAAATAGTTGGCAAAACCAAAAGTGCACATCCCGCAAGTTTTCCACTGTATGATAAAAAAATAACAATTAAAAAATATTTTTAATAAATTTAACAAGATTTAAAAATTTAAAGAAATAAATAATTAAAAATTGAAAAAATATTTTTTTTTAAGTTTGCAAAAATAAAAAAAATTAAGAACTATACATAATATAATATATAATTAATATCAAGTGGAATAAAATAAAACAAAATAAAAAGAAAAAAAAAAGAAAAATATCAATGATATCGTAAGGATTCGAACCCAGGACCTTACCCTTGGGGATCCAACGGCATAACCATTGCGCCACGGCTGCCTAATACGTGTAGTGGTGTTATCACGGTATACAAGTGTAGCACTTGTTTTATGGATTACACTATATTTGCACAGCAATTTTATTATATTGTTTTTAAACTATAAGCTGTCAAAAATAATAAAAAATAAAACTGTTTATAAAAATTAAACTACTGAACACATTTTAGTGAATTTAAATAGGGTTCTGGTCTGATAGTAAACAAAGTGAATAAAATATAACCCAAGGCAATCCGACCAAAATTGCGATCTGTAGAGTCGTGACGTACGTACGTACATACGTACAGACCAACCGACAACTGCTGTTTGTGATTTTCAATTACAATTTTAATAGTATTTATGAACTCAAATTGATTTAAAAATGGTTCTATTTTATAGATTAGAATCTCCTCTTTTCAAAAAGCTTCAATTTGAATGGATTTCGTGTGAAATTTACTTAGATATAACTTCTTATATGAACGAAAGTCAGCTCTGACGCACAAAGCGATAATAAAGCACATACCGCTAGTTTAGCGGTATGTGCAATAGACGAACAAATATTTTAAGTTACTCAAAAATAAGAGAGAAACAGTCGTTCAAAGTTTAATTAAGCTTTTTAAATTTTATTTAATTAATTCAAAAGCCCGCTTAAAACACACGAAAAAATGATAGCTCGAATCGGAAATGCATCCCAAATGATTCGAGGAAAGCCCTTCTCGCTACTACAAGCATGTATGTATAGAAGCATGGCTACGACGCACGCATCTTCGTGTCCAACAAAACGGGAACAACTTCGAACAATTTCTGTGACTACTTGATAATAACATAACATATTTCCATAGTGACATAACATAACGCCAAAACCGACCACAAAATTTGATAAACTTTAAGGAAACTTTGAAAACCTGTTTCTCTTTCATTTTTGAGTTTTGATAAAAAGTTACTTGAAATATTTGTTCGTCAATTTAATTTCTGCAGGCTGTAAAAGAAGAATCAACTTAAAAATCATTCTCTATGTATATTATATAATATATTTTAAAGATGTAAAGCTTGTAAGTTTGAATGAAGGCGGTAATCTTTAAAACTACTCATCCGATTTCAAATTTTTTTTCATCAATATTTAGAATTGACCTTCAAAATGGACGTAGGCTATAAAATATCGCGTTAAAATAAATTCGCTTTTTGTGGAGACAAATTCGGGCGAAGCCGGACCGGACCGCTAGTTAAATATAAACAGCAAAGGACAGTAATTTTTCATGTTCTCAAATTAATTTGTCTTTCAGGCGTTCTCAAAACTGTATAATAATGAATTATTCAAAATATTTCAATGTTAACGGCTTTGTTGAAATCATATTATTAAAACGCTTTCATATTTAATTTCCATTTGCATTAATAAATTATGTACATTTCCTATTAAGTAACATTTGATCATGATAATATTATAATATGATAGAATTATATAATATTTAATGGCTGTTTAATGGGCTCTTGAAATGCTAAATAAATAACTGTTCGATTGCGTGTTAATTGAAGTTGGATTTTATTATTAATAACGTGTGTACTGTACATTCGTAAAAAGCACGCATTCTACAGGGGTTCTATAAAAGAGGTACTCATTCCAGTTGTATAGTTAAAAAAAACAGACGCTTTTATAGCAATGTGCACTAAAAATAAAAAAATTATTCTAAAAAATATTTTCTTTGAAAGTTCACTTTTACGTCGATGCGTAGCGTATACTAAGTGACCAATATCTAAGCACTAAGCTTTGTTTTATCGCACAGGGTGTAGAAATGAAATATTATTCAATGATGTATACTTTCATTTCACTGTGTACTAAGATCTTTATATTGTCGCACGGGGTGTAATAATGAAATATTACTCAACGGTGTAAACTTTCGAAAAAAATGATTATTTAATAAAATTAATAAAAATTCTACTGATTATGCACATGATTTTTTTGCTGTAGTAAATGGCTAAAAGTAAACTTTCAAAGCGGGGATTGCATAATCTATTGTATGCTACAAGTCGGGCAAGTGACGAATTTGGTTTGGGTATTTACAGAACTCGCCTCTGGTTGCGCTGTATCACAGTAGAACGAGTGTGGATTGTCGCTCGAGCGAAGCGAGACCGACAATCCACACACGCTCTCCTGTGATACAGCGCAATCTGTCGGCTCGTTCTGTAACTATCACATAATATGCCATAATTCGTCACTTTCCCGACTTGTAGATTAAATAGCTATTTTTTGCCGCTTATACCTAGTGCTTATCTTATAATATTTGAGGAACTTTAAAAATATATGATTTATCAATGCAAAAATTTGTTTTTTGGAGGTGTCCAAAGTTTTAAATAAATAAATAAGTTACACCCTGTATTCTAGACGTTTTATTCAACCAAGTGTAACCATTGGGTTCATAAATCCTTGATGCCGCTAAATGCGTGGAAGCCAATATTATTAACTAAATGGGTTCATTTCCGTTTGACGCCTAGTTATTAATTCTCTTTCTGGTATAGTCAGCGCTGATAACCTCAGATGTTGAGCGTCTATAATCTACAATCTTTCTTTTTGTATAGTCAATGCCAATGGAATTATTCGTATTACTTCTACAGTTTGCGTATCTTATGTAAGTATACAATATAATGGTTAAAGTACGATAACTCGATGTGCAAAATATTCATTGGAAATACATAATATTATAACAGTGTGTAATATGTTCGAATTAGACCCCCAGAAGGACCCTAGGACTCCCTGGAACCATAGCCTTCACTCCCTTAATTTTAGCGTATCATTTGGCTTGAAAATAAAATAATATTCCAGCCGCTGTATAGAAATATCAAAGTTAAGACATTAACATTGTAATATTGGCGATCTTGTTTAATATTGCAATAGTCTGTCAGCTGAAAACAAACCGAGATACGAATTACAACACGTCGTTCTGTGATAGCGGTAATGAGTGGGAGAGAGACGAGATATACGACGTATGTGATAAAATAGGATGGAGACAGTTGTATGTTGTATTTTTTTAGATTTTTTTCGCAACGGTCAGTCGTGAGCGAGCTAATGAACACGACGCATCGGGGGATAGGAATTGTTGATAACAATTAATTTAGAGACGATTTATTTGAACTGCGAAAGAGATTATTTATTTTTCGGGACTTTGGCTTGTATTTCTGGAGCATTGATAAGAGCTGAAATGTTCCTTTTGGCGTTATTCGATTTGTCATCCTTTCATCTTTAATCCTAAACCGATCCCGAGTTTAAAAACTCTCCTGTTTTCCTGGAAACTTTGGCTTTCGTACTTCTTGATTGTTGCTGATTGTTGATGAGGATATAGCTTTCCGTGAGATCCCAAAATAAACCTGGAATAGGAATGTTTGACGCTTAGGAATTTAAATATCCGTGCTTTATTGTCCAATGCACCCTTTTAGGAGTTTCTCTGTTGTTTCTGGTTGGAAAAATCTGGAATTTCTGGATTTAAGCGAATTTCTCCCGACAAACTTATTTGTTTCGTGCTTAGCCGTCTTGGATGGGATTTTTACGTTAGTTTTTGACGGGATTATTTTTTTTGAGAGTTTTTACAGTCTGTTCCTGTGGAACTAAAGCTTTGAAATTCTGGAACAAGCATTTCCATACCGAATGATTTTTTTCGACTTTGCGATTTACAATTTAGTATCGGATTATAATACCAGTCAATTTCATTGAAGTTTTTTATTACTGCTAACTCACAAATGTTCCTGAGGGATACCTTGAAGTTAACAACTGAACTGAAGTTAACAAATTGAGCTAATGTTCCCTATCTAATGAAAGTTATCTAACAAAGCAAAGTTCAATTCCGGAATGACAGTTATTGTCTGAGTTTTGGGTTATGTCGGAACGTCCGATATTGGTCTCGCCTCCCGTATCGAATTTTGATGGGAATACAAAACCTTATGTCGTGAATTCTTTATCGTATGGCAAATCGCTGTCAAATTAAGTTTCGTATTTGATTTTTTTGTTTCGGCTACATATTCCCGTGACGTCAGCGGACAATTATACCAGGTGGATTATTTCACCACAAATATTTTTACGGTATCGATTGGACGTGAATTTGTGTTGTCTGGAGGCTATACCCCGTGACGTCACAGGACGCCTATAGCGGGTGTTCTATTACAGTAGTAGAGAATAGTAACACAGTTTATTGCGCTTTTGCACGACTAAAATTTTATTGCATTTTAGTTTTCGAATAATTATTCGTTTTTGTGTTCGGCGAATATTTCCGTTAGTTACATTTATGTGTGATTGTTTCGTCTCTCGGAAATATTTTATCTAATTAAATTTTCGAACCTTTTTCAGGTTTAGGTTCGAGAATATTTTGTCTGATTTTAGTGTCAATTATTTTTGTTTGGGGATTACGAATCATTTAAGATTTCGCTATATTTTCAGTAGTCAAGGACCATTCAAAGCCTCCTAGTCTGGACTATCTAGGCGTGGCTTTTCACGATTCGAGTCCTGGCGCCTGGTAATCTAGTCGGTGAATCCGTGAAATTATTTGCCAACGTGAGTGGACTTGACTTACTATTGGTTGTTAAAATTTTGTGTTGTCCTTTGTGTCTTGTGGTAGGTGGTTGGGTTTTTTTAGCATCCTTTTACGGATGTTGATTTTGTATTTTTTCATGTTCTTCTTAGTTTTATCCATGACCCCGCATCCGAATTGAAGCTAGCCGTGCTCCGAGGTAATTCAATTATCGCCGATATAGTTTACTTAGGTGAAGCTAACTAGTGGCCCGGTTACCAACACCTTAACCATTTTCTGTCAATTTCGGCCATACCCTAGTAAATACTATAAGTGTTATTAGCCGTTTTAGGTGAGGAATTTTTTTATAAATTAATTTTTTTGCGCAGTGAAAAGTGAAAGGCCTTTGGGGGAATTCTTTAAAAAACAATTACTGGATCGTGTTGATGCGATGGCGTTTTTTTGCGCAGTGAAAAGGGGAGAGCGTTTAGAGGAAGTTCTTAAAAAAACAATTACGGGGTCGCGTCGATGCAATGGCATTTTATTGCGCAGTGAAAAAGTGGAGGCGTTTGAGGGGAGTTCTTTAAAAAACAATTACGAAGTCGTGTATACAAAGTGAGATAGTAATACAGTAATTTTACACCAGTTGCTAAGGCGTGTATGTGATTTCTAATCGGTTATATTGAAAAAAATGACAGTGACAGACGAAAATTTTTTACGTATTTTTGAGGAAATTTGTGATTAATCCGCAATTATTACTTTTTTTTTTGAACGTCAAAATTTAGCGTTTTCTATGACTTAAAAAAAAGTGAAAATTTGGGCACATCGAGTTATCGAACTGGACCCCAATATAATATATAAATGAGATATTATTACGCAGCCATTTGGTGTAATACATTTCATGAACCATTTAGACATTTCGTCAAACGCTGAAAAAATGTATAATTTTCAAAACCGCACGCATCAATCAAGCATAAACCTGTACACCCAGGACGTAGTACAAAATTCTGAAACCTACACAAACCAGCAAATTTTAGTGCAGGTTTCGTGGCGTGCGGTAAACATATTGCAGTTTTCAGGTGATTTCGTCAACGCAAATTAATTAATGAAAACGACACATCATTAATAGACTTGGAAGGTCAAGGCAAAAATTGCAAGCGATCGAGTGAAGGTCGTTGGTTGGTGCTGGTTGTAGGTGCTGGTCTAATGTGCGCTACTCTGTTAAATAAAGTGCCTTCACGAACAGGCTTTTTACTCCGTGCTCTGCTGGTCGTGTAGGTTCATGCTTCCATGTTCGCGCGATCTTTAAGAAGGGCTTAGTTTCCCACCTTCCACCTAAAACTTTTTTAAGCTCTATCGATCGAACTCTTGATCTGAAGATACATTTTTTTCTTCATCAAATTTGAGCTATTTACCCCCTTTTCGGCGTTACAGGTTAAAAAAAATAAGACCTTTGGAATATTAAATAATTTTACATCAGATTTACTGAAAAAGCTTTTTAAAAAGACTTAAAAGCAAACTATGTAGGTACTTAATTTTAAAACGCTTTTTAAATGCGCCTGTTTCCTTTACATATTATACCAAACTTGAAGTTTGTTTTTATGTGATATTTATCTTTAATTTAAGAAAAATAAGGCCGACAAAATGTAAGTGAAAAAAATTTATTTAGAAGTCGTGTAGTGCGTTAACTCTAGAAATATGACCATTTTCTTAAGTCAAAAAAAGAAGGACTGTATTAACAGTTTAATCTGTATTTTCATAAGATAGTTAAGAGTAGTAAAATAAATTTGCTGCTTGTAGAATGCAAGCGCAAATTATCGACTGGCAATAAAATCGCATATTAATATTCAATGGGTCTCATTTCTAGTCGGTACTTGTTGCTGATGTAAATAGCGTTAATTAACTTCAAAGTTGTATATGAGACAATAACAAAAATCTGAATGTGTTTTCACAATATTTGTTGGTTGGATATTTCAATTGATATTCAAATAAATACACTACAAATTACAATACCTTAATCACAGAATTCATATATTGTTAATGCAACAAATCCTACACTACAAAACATGAGTTCGCGCCGTCGATTTTTCGTGAAAAGGTCGAGTATTACTGTTTCCTGTATCAACCTGCACATGATCCGTATGTCGTTTGGCTTTTTTCGTTCCTTTTTAGAGGCCGCCATAGCTCTCGTATTCGCTTAGCACTTGACTATTTAGATTCCTTTAGATGCGATCTGTACGCTGGCTTACGTTTACTATAATTTCAAGCATATTTACGAATCATATGAGACGATATGTTTAATTATTTTATAATTTTCAATTTAATACCAATTTTCACTTACATTCCGGCTACTATTTTTGTCGCACTTTAGGTTCTAGTAGTGTTCCGCGTGCTCTTCAAAACGATACCGAATCAACGTCCTAGCTAAACGCGTTTTCACGCTATATTAACACTACAGTACACGCGCCTGTTTTTACACGCTCTAGATTAACTTATCTTGTAAGTATGTATGTTTGTTTGTTTGTTACCTCCGTTTGGACTACAGCAAGTGGTTTATTACTGTAGTATAATATGCCAGCATTGTAACTACAGTGGTTAGCCGTGCGGTCTAGAGCTGACGTCAACTCTCGGAATCACGGGTCGTGGGTTCTAATCCCGTCCACGCCGAAAAAAAAATTGTTTTTTTTCGGCAAACTTTTGACAACAAATCAAACTAAAAAGTGAAAAATAAATATAGTTTAAAAAAAAAACTAAAAAACACGCTTTATATCGAACTAAAAAGTAAAACATATTTTTTTTAAAATAAACTTAAAACAATAATGAATAAAAAATACTAGTATTATTATGAAAAAAGCGTGCGGCGCTCGATGTACGAAAATGTGGAAAAAAGCGCCCCACGCTTTTTTCACAATAGTACTAGAATTTTTTATTCATTATTGTTTTAAGCTTATTTTAAAAAAAAAATTATTCTTTACTTTTTCGTCCGATATAAAACGTGTTATTAAGTTTTTTTTTAAACTATATTTATTTTTACACGAGTGCTCGCGTGGCCGACTATAGTAGGCCTTTTTAAAATATGTTTATTTTTTGTTTACTTACAATGTAAATAAAATAGTATTTGATATCAGTTCTTTATTTATTAGTCTTATGATAGGAACATAGTTTCAGCATTAATTTGCTTTTTAAACTAGGAAATAATTAACAAATCAAAAACTTAAGAAAATTAACAAAAATATGGTACTCGAGGAATTTTTTTCCATAACTTAAAAAACTAATTTTTGGTCTTATTATTTCAAGGATTCGTAACACTGAGGACATACGACAGCTTGATGATCAGGGCAAATCCATTTATATTACAGAATTTACACCACTTTTTTGTTGATCGAGTACGTGCTCTTGAACTAATTGCGCATCGGCCAACTAAATTGTAGACCCGCCCGTATGCGCCGGTGTCGCACATGTTACTGACCTTATGCGTAATTGTCTTTTTGAGGAATAGCTTGAGGCACAACATGTTAGCTCGCAAAATAAAAATGTTGCAGTCAAATATATTACCATGGTCTACTATAGTAGGCCACGCGTGTACTCTAGTGTTAACTTAAAACTTTACACAAAGCTGATTCGTGCCTACACTCGTACGACGACGTCACATTCAAAACAAATCCTGCGCGACTAACACGTACATGTCTATCTCTTTGAGTGGCTCAACTATTTTTCACGCATTATTAGTCTCGCACTTATTACTGGTTCAAATCTGACTGTTTTTTGTAACGCAAAAAAGTTCGACCGGCCGTCACTGTAACGAGCAAATGGACGTTTTCACGTCAAAATAAAATTTCAAGCGTTTAATCTAGTTTAAAATTGAAAAGTAAGCTTGAAAGCGCATCTGTTGAAAACAATGTGCAGAGACCATCAGGTCAGCTTTAAGAATAAAATAGTCGGGCGTCAACGTATATTTCCGTGACCCAACAGCTATAGCAACGGCTCCGGTGTTTGGTGTTGTGTTGTTTACGAATTAAAACGGAGAAGTTAATTTATATCCCAATAGCTCTAACGGTTCAGTGCACAGAAAGAATAACCAAACTTTCTTAATTAAGTCATTTTGTAATCAAGACGGATATATCCGATTTGTGTGCGAGAGATGCAAGTACATTTATCTGATTGGTTTCCGTTCCTTGTTCGCTCACTTCATTATCCTTAGAATCCCTCTAATATGTAACACGAACTTCAAATCTTTGATTCACGTCTGATTAGAGCTCTTCAATAAATAAAATTATCGACCAATTTTGTTAATATATTGTCTGAAAAATTGGTCGATAATTTTATTTATTGTAACACGAACTACTTAAGGTATTAGTATTGTAACTGGAGCCGCGTAGACAACAATGCTCGTGTTGTTGTCGGAACCGCATAGACAACAATGTTTTCTACTAAATGCGTCGCACGATTTTATTTTAGTTTAATCGAAGCTCTTCTTAATTATTTTCTAATTTTAGTACCTACATTATTTTATTATTATTATTTTATTTTTAAGTTTTTAGTGTGCTTTGTTAAAAATGCGATTTGCATCCAGACGAATACCGGACCGGTCAGTTAGTTATTTTAATATTGTATTGTCATCGGAACTACATTCGTATGCAAAATTTCAACTCAATCAGATAACGCGATGTAGTTGAAAAATTCCAGCCAATTGGGCGACGGCACCATTCCAACTTCAAAAATGTTGACATTTGATTATAGTAAAGAGAAGAAAATTTCTGATATCGCGTGAGGAGACGCGGGAAATGGCTAGTATTTAATATGATATTAACTATTCGTTGCCATGGTTACCTACATAATATTAATATGTTCCACGTCATGTAAAAATTAATCAAAGCATGCCTAACTAGTTTATTTCTGACAGATCCATAAAAAAAGAGCAGCTGATTTTTTTATTTTCAAAATATTTCCGAAACTATAGAGTTTAGAAAAAAAATGTTTAAACAAAGCTTTCTTGAAAAAATAAATGGAATAATAAGCCTCTATGAAAAGTATACCATTATTATATAAAAAAACGCCTTTTTAGCATATATCTCTTCTGCGCATGCGCCGATTTTCCCCCAAAAAATAGGGCTCTTCATATTTGCATACCAAACATCCTCCCAAAATTTGGTTTCAATCCGATCATCCGTTTGAACTGTATCGTGTTCACAGACGAACAGACTAACAGATGCACAGAGTTTTTCCAAAAATATGTTTTTTGGATTCAGGGGACCTCAAAACGGAAAGATATTGTAAAATGTTTGAAAAGTGATTTTTGACCTAAACTAGTACCATTCCCCACTTGTGGGTTGGAATGATAAAAGTCGTCGCAAGATTTGAAACAAAGTAAGAAACAAATACGGGGTCAAAAAATAAAAAACCCTTAAAAAATTGAACCTACTTCAAAAAAAGTCACCAAAAATTGTGAGATCATTAGATATTACGTATTTTTGTCGGTTGCTCTAATGTTTTTATGGGGTATATTATTATTTTTGCTATGATTATTGAGGAATGCTTCAAAGTCTAATGTAATACGTTTTGGTAGTTTTATCGACACACCTGTACACTCTGTAGAGAAAATAATTTATATTTACAAACACGTCAATGCGAAGCAGAAATGCGAGCGAACGTATTCAATTTATGAACGGATAATAATTAAAAAAAGAACTGAATTCTGTAAATGGAGTTTGTATCAGAATAAAACAAAATTGTCTCGTTAACCGTACATCGTCAATGAATCTCCAATTGCAATCATGCATGGGTAGTACCTATAGTTTCTAGTTAGTTACTTGGAACTATTCAATTTCAAGATATTTATCAGATTAAATTTGACGGAAATTAACGGTCGGCTGGTTGAAATCCAGTGAAGTGTGCATTAAAACGTCGTTATAGTGCTTTTAACTGACGTTTATCACTGATGCATCTATTAATAAATCTATGTGCTAAATGGATAGATGTTGGTCTGCGTTTAAAAAATTTACTCGGGTACTATTTTTGCGATTCAAATAATTACAGTAGAGAAAATACCGATGAAGGCATACCCGTTGCAATTGACAACTTAAGTTTTCAATTTTTAATTGCAAATTAATTTAAAAATTCCAGCCAATTGGGCGACGGAACCATTCCAACTTCAAAAATATTGATATTTGATATAATATAACAAAGAGAATAACATTTCTGAAATGGCGTGAAGTGACGCGGGTAATTTCAAATATTCAATATGATATTTGCTATTCGTTGCCATGGTTATCTACAAAATATGATCACGTCATGTAAAAATTAATCAAAGCATGCTTAACTAGTTTATTTCTGACAGATATACAAAAGAACAGCTGATTTTTTTTCAAAATATTTCCGGAACACTATAAAGTTTAGAAAAAAAAATGTTTAACGAAACTTTCTTGAAATAATAAATATAATAATAAGCCGTTATGAAAAGTATTATATAAAAAACACCGTTATAGCATATATCTCTACTGCGCATGCGCCAATTTTCCCAAAAAATAGGGCTCTTCATATTTACTTACCAAACATCCTCCTAAAGTTTCAATCTGCTCATCCGTTTGACCTGTATCGTGTTCACAGATAAACGGGCTAACAGACAAACAGACACACAGCCTAACAGACGCAGAGAGTTTTTCCAAAAATATGTTTTTTGGATTCGGGGGACCTCAAAACGGATAATTTTGGAAAAGTGATTTTTGAATCTAAACTAGTACCATTCCCCAACGACATTAGATTGTCCTCCCATAAAAGTGTCGCGCCAATTGCATGGCTTTACTCCCAACCAAACGCGTCATTAGATGTTTCACATTTACTTGTCGCTTTTAACAAAAGCCGTGAGTCATAATCCAACGCATAGATAAAGCAAGCGTTACGAAATACTGGTAACTAAAAAACTAAACTAGTACCTAAATTTCGCCCTGTTATCTTCAACTGAAATCATGTTTAATCCAACGCACACAAACGTAACGTCCTCCCAGAAAATTGTCCCGCCAATTGCACGGTTTTATTCCCAATAAAGCGTGCCATTAGATGTTTTACATAAAAACATCGTAGCGCGTTCACCTCTAAAGATTAAAAACAAAAAATCTCTCACCCTAAGTACATATACCTTCTCCGTTCCGTCGTGGGTAATAAATGCACTACTGTGCTGCACAATAATCTAGTATTTACCGGTTAGATATATAGATAGACAGATATGTACTGCGGAAGATTTGATTGGTTTTTGTGGGCAAACGCTGATACACACAACAAGCGTTTATCGGGATTTATGTTGCAATTTTCCATTCTAGATTCGGGTTTAATCAGTTTGTTAACGTGTTATTTGATTTCAGGGTTCATGAATCATTCGCTCGGCTTGTCGGTGTTTGTTCAACATCACAAATACTGTGTTTGTATTTACATGAACAGAAGAATAAAACTGCAAACGTCAACAATCCCGCATTAACGCCTATACGATATATACACAGCACGGCCACTGTAGCCGAGGTCAGGAGTCGGGCCTTTTTGGGGTTTTTGTTTTTTTTTTTGGCCAGAGCGGCAATCTAGAGACCCCCCCGTTCTCGAGGTCGCTGAACACGATGGTGAGGATCCCACATTTTTTCCCTCGGCAACTTCTTCAAATTGCCCCCCCTGATTTCCGTCCCTTGGAAAAAAATTATAAAAAATTTTGAACACAAACAGTTTTGCAGGAAAATTAATTCTCTACAAAAAATCTTTCTTGTTTTTTTTTTCTGTAAATGTGATACTTTAAGAATTACTGGCGTTCAAAGATAATCATTTACGGAAATTTTACGTAAAATTTCCATAAATGATCATCTTTTTCTTTTTAAAGTATCACCTTTACAAGTAAAAAACAAGAAAGATTTTTTTGTAGAGAATTAATTTTCCTACAAAACTGTGTTCAAAATCTTTTATAATTTTTTTGCAATGGGTAGAAATCAATAGGGCCAATTTGAAAGGGTTACCAAAGGAAAAAAATTGTGGGATCCTCATCATCGTGTTTAGGCAACTCGAAAACGGGGGGTGTATCTCTAGATAGGCGCTCTGGCAATTAAGTATACGTTTACAAAACTTTTTTCTGTTACCCGATAGCGCCACTGTCAAGTAAAGTATGTGTCATTCTATTGTTAGTACTGCTTATATTTTCGGCCACCTGATGGCGCCACTAGCCAGTGAAGTATTTGTCATCCTCTTTCTATCTTCACTAACTTATATCTCCCTCTTAATTTCCGCTCGCCTCGCCCGATTACACTTTTCGTAACGCTCTCGTCACGCATTAACCAGCTTACTCCCCAAGTCAAGCGCGCGTAAAGAAGTTTTATTTCAATAAAAATGAAATGTGGCCGTTAATGCAACACACGCCATACTAAATGTTTTAGTGCAACGTGAGCGCTATCTGTTGAACGTAACAGCAGCATACGAAAAGCAGTCTGGGCTACTGTATCGTGTGGCCGGGTACAGCTAGTCATTGAATAGATACAAATCATCTGTATGGAATTATTGAATTCAGGTGCATTGTATTGCAACGTCCAGACTAATTAGATATTAACTATTGTTCATTGTCTGATTGGTTTACATTGTTGACAAAAACACTTCCGATATTTTACGATCATAAAAAAATAACATTTATCTTTTAATTAATGCAATTTTGCTGCACCAATGACTGAAATTAGCTGTTTGTTAAAATCGATGACATTAAAACCAATTAGGACTTTTTTGTGCAGATTTTATGCCTTTCACAAAATGCACATGCAAGGCGTTCTATTAAAAAAAAAACTGTTATTTTTGCGATTAATTCTAAAATATGATGTTCAATTTTTTCTGTCTACATGAAAATACTACAAAAATGCTCCTTCAATCCAAGTTTTAATAAAGTGTAGTTTTAAACAGTAGATCATACGCTTATATTTAAAACTAACGCCACTATATTGTCCGTTAATTCATTATTATAATTATATATACTAATGGTGTTTATTTTTCAATAATTATTATAATTTCGATTTATTAATTAATTATTATATACAGTGTGTTCACCGATAGTGATAACAGTGAATAATTCTTGAATCGTACTAGATACAAACAAAAATGTCGAGTTTTTGTTCAACTCTAAATTTAACTGCTGAGGCAGGTATATTTTTTTGTACTTCAAACTCAACCACGCATATTTATTTTCAAACGGCAACATATTTTTTTTTTGACATTTTCGAAATCTACATTTTTCCCCCATAAATTCATATAAAATGTTCATAGGGTTACAAAAGAAAATATCTGAAAAATCAACCTTTCCAACTTCTAACGATTTATCTAATATTATACTATGGAAACGAATAATGAAACATATCCTAAATACACAGTAATAATAATATTATTTTTCATAGCACTCCACACATGTGTAAATAATTATAATAATAATTATTACTGTGTATTCAAATAAATATACTATACAATTAGCAAATCAGCTTCGAAAAATATAAAACAATAGTGCCATTAAAACGATTTGCAAAGTTGACTTATAAACAGTAAGCCGGGACCGCACATTGGTGCCAACAACGCTCGGCCAATGTGTGGATCGAGATTATAGCGTTTGTGCCAATGTTTGCTCCAACGTTGGACGTTGGCCGTCTTGTGTCGGTTTTTGGACGAAACATCAAAGGGAATTTGTCCCAAAGTTCGTGTATTCGGCCACACATTGGCGTGTAAAACACCAAACAGTATCTGATGAAGCGAGTGACAACGTCGTAATATTATTTAAAATTATAAATGATGTCATCAATTATCAAAGGAGACATGGTCAAATGAAAATGTATTACTGTTTTTGGAGCTTTATCAAGCAGAACCAGTTTTATGGAATCCATTAATTAAAGACCACAAAAATAGAAACGGACGTTTTTTTTTGGTTTTGTAGAAAAATAATATTATGATAAGCAGCGCTTAGCACAGCAACCGCACCCACAGCCACTTCTAGGTCCGACATGTTGATGTTGGCTCTGCTTGGAACTAACTGAGATTGGCTCCAATAAATCCCAATGTGTGGACGCTTTTCAAAAATAATACCGCCAACGTTGGCGCCAACACTGGCCCCAATATGCGGTCTCGGGGTATGTGCAATGAAAATCGAATCGCGTCAGCACCACCGTATATTAGTGTTGTGAAAATCAGGTCAGTTCAAGTAATTGGAAAAAGCTGAAATTTGGTAGTGTTAATTTATTGAAAATAATTTACGAAAAAAAAACAGTCCAACATAATTTTAAATAATCGATTCGGTCAACGGTCGGTAGAAGCACCTGATTTGCTGACTGTTGTATGTACATCCAAAATATAAGCTATTATTAAAATATTAACCTTTCCAAAACTTTTACACTTTTATGTCTAGTGTCTGTTTTAGTAATTGCTAACTCCTACCGTGTCCAGTTTTTAATATAATAAAGGAGTTTATTTTTTTAGAACGGCGAGCATTAAAAATAGCATTAAATTTTTAGAAGCATCAGACATCGAGTCTTAATTTTCGTTCGTTCAAGAAAAAAAAAACGCAGGCAGAAATGTTAATTTCTGTTGGCCGTGCAGTTTTTTTTCCCTCAGTGGTTGGTGAAGTTTGTACAGTACAAACGTACATTCATGTATGAGTGGATTCATTGAGCGAGGGTAATTATTTAAGTATCCCAATTTCCAACAGATGTTTACACAAACTGGAGTTAATTTAGGTTTCGCTTTAAAATACTGGAAGTCGTTACGATGTACAATTTGTTGGATATATCCTCATACTGTGTAAATGTAGTACATAATATACATACAGGTTGTACAATTTTTAGGGTTCAGTATCAAAAAATGGCGGGTTTTCATGTTTATGTGCAAACGTCTTTGTAAATACATGCTTGATTCTGATCTTGGTTTGATTTTGTCAATGATTTTTTATAGCTATAATTTAGTATAAATTGTCACAGACGGCAGCATACTTTCGAGTATATAATTTTACCATGAGTGTAGATATTTCTCACACTCATAGGAAAATAGAAATATAATATTGTTACATGCTTTCCTTGGAACGACAAAAAAATTCGTGAGACAACAATTGGCACGTAATTCTAACAATACACACGGATTGTTGTGGAGCAGCAATCGGCTTGATTGTTCAAACAATAACAATAAATAAAAAGGCTTTGTTGCCAAATTCCAGACAACAATGAATGCAAGAAAAAGAAAGAACTATCCAGCGCATATATATACCACCGCGATAGCTCAGTAGGCAGACAGTCATACATTGTGCTTTATCGAGTTAACAATCGACAAATAGTTGTGACATAAATTGACAGCATCGTGAACAGTACTGAGGTAATTGCTGATATAAATAGATAAATGAACTATGTAAATAAACAATGCGTGAAATAAATAGTTTCACATAAATAATCTCTTGTATATAGTTATTAAATAAGTGTGCTAAATAAACTTTGGTGTATTTATGTGTTGTAAATACTTTGTGTACATAAATAGTGACATTGTATTCATTATGCTTGGAATTTATCTGTGTTTTATGTGATTAATAAGTAATTAATTTATGTAATTAATAAGTGTACTTTCGACTGAGGTATCAAGAAAAATAGTATGCCTACACCATACAGACTACAGAAGATTTGAGAGCTTTGAACTGCGCGTCATGATGCCCTCGGCACGCCTCGAAAGGTGAAACATAGCAAATTACTTTTGTGATCGGTTTCCGCTAATTGACAGGTAGCGGCATCAAAACGCATCTATAGGAAACATAGCCACGGACAATTTAGGAGTCATTTAATTCGTGATTGAATATTTCTCAAAAAGTGAGAGTGGTAAAAAACAAATTAAAAGAAGGTTTTTTTTTTCTTAATTTTACACCCTGTAGGTATATGTGCACATGAGTTTGTATCAGAGAGTGTTAAAAAGAGAATTCTGCTTGAGTGTCTCTCGGATGGGCTGATTCAAAGGCTCGCTCAAACTGCGTCCATAAACGCGATTTTCTATTTTTATAGTTGGTAAACTATTGAATACGATTTAAAATTTCAATCAGTGTTAAATCCGGACTTTTAATTTAAAGCAAAGAGAAATTGTTCAGCTCTGGGAAAACTTCCACTCGTATTTTATTCTTTTATACTAAAATTTTATATAACTGGATGTGTGCTAGAGAGTTGTTAAAAAGATTTGTAGGGTTGTTTAGTAAGTACAATTTAACCTTGCCTTTTTTACCACGTTTTATTTAAGTCGCTTTCTTCTGTGTTTACCCGGGTGGACAGATACATAGAATTTATTCTTACTTGTAAAGCACATAGCTATCACTCTGGTCGATGGCTCAGCTGATAACGCGACGATCCCGAGTTCGATCCCCCATGGAATATTACAATATTTTTATTTTTCTACGATGTGTCTTTTTTTACTAAAAAGTATAAGAATAATAAAAGAAATTATTTTTTTTTTAATATACCACGTTTTTAAATCGAAGTATAAAATAATTTAACTAGTAGGACGAAAAACATGGGGCAGATGCGACAGTTATATAAAAAGTGTAGAGAGTAGCTATCAATGAAAAATCTATTTAAGAGATAAAACGAATAATTCGCCCCACGTTTTTCGTTTTAAATCCTACAAGTTAAAAATCTGTTCGAAAATAAATTATTTTATACTTTTTAGTTGGCTTTAAAAACGTGGTATATTAAGCTTTTTTATTTCGTTTATTATTATTTATTTTCTTAATCTTGAAAAATAAGTGGCATAATTTTTGTTATTTTATTTATAATAGAAGCAGCTCGCCGAGCTAAATATATCTACTTTGGCTTGTGAAATTATTTTATTCAATTATAATTATGGAAATATTTGCACATACGCAGTATCCATATAAAAAAAAATATCGGATACCTCTGAAATATTATTTTTTATTTCATATATTATCTTCTCGAATTTTGTAACATTAATATACTACGATTTTCAGTAGGTAATTAAAAAATCTAATTAAAACAACTAAAAATATATTACAACGTAAAAAAGAATTTTTGACTCGGAGTTTAGAACACGGCAATTTCTAGAAAGAAACTTTCCAAAGTCCGCTGAAATAAGTAAAATCAGAAGTAGGTACTTTTTTCTTTAGTTGAGAAATTAAAAAACCTACGAACTTGAAACAACTGGCAAGTTCAAAAGTTAAAATATATCAGTGGTGCAAAACTTAATAAAAAAAAAACTCAGCAGGTCAAGTTTTCAGCAAAGTGCTTTTGTGTCAAAGTGGAACATTGCGATATAAACACGTAGATAGTATACCTTCCAGTAAAAGAATTTTTCTCAATATCTAAGTTTTTAATAAGAATGATTGCCTTGTTCCGTGATATTGACATGTAAAAACATGTTTCCGATGAAAAGTAATTTAGTCTTTCCACTTGAACTAGCAGCAGCACAGCAGAACTATTAACCACAAATCACGCAAAAGCCAGCTAGATCAAGATAAGTTGCGCGAACTTGCGGCAGACTATCAACGTAATAGTGTGTGCGTTGACGGTATCTGTGGTAAGGTTACAGTCGGTTGGTTGATCCGGTATCCGTTGTATTCCGGGCTCCGCAACTATGCCGATCCTTCTATTGATAGATGCTAAGTTCATTTCAGTTATATAATGGTTAATCATCAAGTTTCCGTGGCATGGTGGATAAGCCATTAGATTAGCAAGGACAAGGTTCCGGGTTTGATTCTTACCGGAAACATTGATTTAAAGGTGCGACATGGCCCAGTGGTAAGGCTTTCGGCTAGTAGTGACAGGGTCCCGGGTTCATTAAATTTTATTGAGCAGGGAGGCGTAGTGGTGAGAGCACTAGACTCGAATTCGGGAGGTACAGGGCTTGAATCCCGGCGGGGCAGATGTGGCTGGGACTATTTCCTGCTGCCTCTCGCCGAGAAATGGCAATTCCTGTACCGGCCATCTAGTTGAGGTTTTCCATGACTTCTTTCAATAATTCCAGATAAATATCGAGATGGTTCCTTATTCAAGGCCATGGCCGATTACAGATATAGTCTGAAAAAATTGGTTGATAATTTTATTTATTTGAAGAGTTCTATTCAGACGTCAACCAAAGTATGCTTAACTAGTTTATTTCTGACAGACCTATAATACAAAAGAACAGATGATTTTTTATTTTCGAAATATATTCGAAACTACAAAGTTCAGGAAATCAATGGTTTAACAAAACTTTCTTGAAAAACTAAATAGAACAATAAGCCGTTAAGAAAAGTATACCATTATTATCTAAATATACCGTTACATGATATATCTCTTCTACGCATGCGCCGATTTACCCCAAAAATAACAGGGCTCTTCATATTTGCATACGAAACATCTTCCCAAAATTTGGTTGAAATCCGCTCATCCCTTTGACCTGTATCGTGCTCACAGCCAAACAGACTAAAAGACTAACAAACAAACAGACGCACAGAGTTTTTCCAAAAATATGTTTTTTGGATTCGGGGGACCTTATTTTTTTCATAATGGTTCCTTCACCACAGGTTTTCCTTGGAAGGAATTAATATACTTTCAATTCTGTGTAATATTTTGTTTGTTTATATATCGATATATTTTCATGGAAGTAATAAATTAATATTATTATAAATGTAGTGCTTTAAATTGACTATTTTTAAACCCAGATCTTGATGCACAAGGAGCAACATGGTGCATAAGACATTGTGTATATACGTTTCATCCAGACTGCTTGTAAGTTGTCGTTTGTTCTTAGTTGACTAATCTCATTAATTATTGCACGATTCTATCAGCTGGCATGTGTTGTTACCGCCTTTGCAATCTCCATGTTTGTGTGTGCGTGTGTTACATGTTTCATTTCAGTCAACAGTGTGTGGGGGTTTTCAATAAAATATTAATTTAACAAAAACTTTGGGTATATCAATTGTATACAAGGAACTTCAAGTTGCTATCGGTAAAATTTCACCACATAATTAGTAGAGTAATTTTGGAAACTTGTTTTACAGTTATATATTATTACGTCTTTGTTAGCAGGTGAAAATCGAAGATATTGAGCTGCACTATTATTTGTGTGTTAATTACATTGAATAACATAACTTTGGAAATATTTTGTCACAGTGTGTAAGTATAATTTTAAAGTTTTCTGTTATCCTCGTGAACTCTTTGGGTGACGACTTGATTTTAAGCAACCGGAATAATTTCATAACATTCTCGTTTTTCTTAGAAATAAGGTTTTTAGCAATACATTATTAAATCTTGGTTTTTCCATTTTTGGTGTATTTAATACTATTGATCTCAGTCGGATGACGGAGCCTATAGAAGTCGAACTGAAACTTGACATTTCACCCTCCTGAACAATTTGGCATCATTTTTGGAAATTTATATTTTGAAACGATTCTGAATTTTTTTTTGGATACAAATAAATTTTCAACCCCTACATACCACCTTTCTAAAAATAGTTCAATCAGGCTCGTGCAGTGATCTGTTCCAAAATGTAAACCAACTTTCATCAAAATCAATGATCTCTTTTGAAAGGATTGATAATAATATTGCAATTAAGAAAAAAATAATACCTAGGACTTTAAGGGATGTAATTAAGAGATTAGAATTTTTATTCTGTCCAAAAAAGAAAAAAAAACAGTTCACATCAAGCCGCAATGTCTGTATTCGAAAATACATTATATTGTCGACAGGATTAAGCACTGCAAGATTTTTTTTATAGTTTTAGTTTTTGAATTAGTGTATTTCTCTAGTTGAGTAACAACATATTAATTTCTGTTTATTCTATAAATATTCCCTCCGCGAAACTTTTCAAACATTTTATTTATTATTACAGTACGATAAGCTATATTAAACGCATTCACGGGGGTCTGGAACACTTACAGACCCCCGTGGATTGACCACCGTTTGCTAATCGCTGTGGGAATCTAGCTTTGAGTCGATAACACAAACAGTTTTGCTTTTTATTCGGCGTGACAAAACCCAATATTTTAAACAAAAAGAAAAGTTCAAGTGAAGATACAAATCTGACATTAAGAGCAAATACTTTATCATTGTCTGCCTATAGTTTTCTACTTCTTATTTTGACACAGCTAACTACATTACAAACTATCAAAGTGTAAAGTATCTATTATTGTTTTAAGGCGGATTCAGATATTACGCGAAGCGTTAATTCGTTCAGTTTAGTATTCTACTAGCTGCACCCGACCACGCGTCGCTGTGGCTCAGTCTGGTTTTCGTGTGTTGCTGTTATGCTCCACAGATGGTGCTTCAATCGGCGTGTTTTGTTTCAACCGCTAACATATGGTGCTGAATTCAACAAATGGCGCTCGCACCCCTGTAAAATATTTAGTATAGTGTCTGTTGCTTTAACTTCCAACAAATTTCGCTCCCATTTCCGATAAATATTTAGTATAGCGTGTGTCGCTTCAACGTCCAACAGATGGCGCTGTCTGGCGCTGCTTAAAAAAAGCATGTGTCACGTGTCGCAGGTGTGCTATCTATAAAAACACGCGCGTTTACGAGGGCAACGATGTGTCTAAATTTCAAAGCAATCGGCGAACAACTTTCGGAAATTTAAGATTTTGAAAAAATCAGCATTTACATTTTTATTTATTTAAATTATATTTTTTATTTTTCAACTACTAAAAATCTTTGATTTACTTTCAAAGTTGTACCTACTAGAAGTCGACCGTTAATATTAGAGATTAAAACTCTAGCGCATATGAACTAAACATATTTATTTTTTTCGATTCCAAAATATCTCAAGCAGACACAAGTGCATCAAACTAACAAGAGAAATTAGATTCGAGAATTTATTTATACTTTTGAGTTTTATTGAATAGCACTGGCCGTCGAACTTAAAAAACACTTGGAACTCTTAATAAAAATCGCAGGATTGTGGACAAAAAGTCATTTATTCAGTGTACGACGTTTCGTCTATAAATTAAGACTTTTTCAAGTACAGATGTGAAAATTTCAAACAATAATTATAATTATTTGTACTTGAAAAAGTCTAAATTTATAGACGAAACGTCGTACACTAAATAAATAACTTTTTGTCCACAATCCTGCGATTTTTATTAAGAATTGTCTCGATGGACACGATTTCTAATATATAAACACTTGGAACGTTTTCATACATTACTTTTTTGTTGGCCAATCTTTTCACGTTATAACTTTTCTTGAGGCAATATTGTGACTGTAGATTCACCTTAATGACATATAAAGATTTATTGTCTGAAAGTTTGTGCTATTTTCTTCGGAAAGTTTTTAAAATTCGTGCTCAAAGATTGTAAACACGATTTGAACTTCTAACACATTCAGAATAAAAAAATATAGAGAATGTTTCTTTACACAAATAAAAGGGTACGGAAACAAATATTTTCATAATGAGAAGTGAATTGGTCAGCTCGATTCATTATTAGATTAGGTCACATGTCCTTTTTTGATGAATTCCAGTCCTCCTTCACCGAAAATTATGATCATGGTGTCATTCGATTCGAAATGACATCTAGAAACTTTTTGAAGAAATTGAGGTGGGGGACGAAAAATTTGCAAAAGTTACATTTTAGTAAAAGAAAAAAGTGGGGTTTGTTTTTTTTTGCGAATAACTCAAAAACTATTGCAGATATCTGAAATCACAAAAAAGATTCTGAAAAAACAGGAAATTTCCTACAAAAAGTCACATCTCCCAAAATTCTACCATCAATATTTCTAATTTTCGTTTAGAAGTGAAAATAGGTCTAAAATTTTATTTTTATACAAGCTAAAAGACACGAAAATATTGAAAATGATATAAAAAATAAAAAAAAATCAGCTCTATTTTCACCCTAAAATAAAGTTAGAAATAGTGGTGGTAGCGTCCCGGGTGATGGGACATTTTTGTAGGAAATCTCCTGCTCTTTCAGAATATTTTTTGTGATTTCAGATATCTGCAATAGTTTTTGAGATAAAAAACCAAACCCCTCTTTTTTCTTTTACTAAAATGTTTATAACTTTTGCAAGTTTTTCGTCCCCACTTCAATTTTTTCAAAAAGTTTCTAGATGTCAGTCGAACCGAATGATACCACGATCATAATTTTCGGTTAGGGAGGACTGGAAAAAATCAAAAAGGGACATGTGAACTAAACTATTTAAACCTAAATCTAATATAATAATTAGAAGTAAACTTGCCAAGCATAAACCGCCACGACTTGCACAACACGGAGCAAAAAAGTCTGTTCGCATATTTAAAGGAGTAGCGCACATTAGACCACCACCTTTTACCAGGAACCAGCAACGACCGTCTGTCGCCTGCAATTTCTGTCTAGCAATGCTGAACAGTTCTAGTGTGCTAATAGTGATATGTCGTTTTCATTAATTAATTTGCATTGTTGAAGTACTACTTGAAAACTGCAAAATGTCGACCGCACATTCCGAAACCTGCACTAAATTATGGTGGTTTATCTTGATCCAGTGCGCGACATCGTGCACGTTGTGGGTTTTGTGCTGTGCAGGTTGTATAGGTTTATGGTTGACAGGTGTGCGCGGTCTTTTATATTAAAAATTAACTGTTAAATTATAATAGAAAATAATTTTCAAAATCATAGAAGCAAAATATGAACAAATAAAACAACTTCTGTAATATTCATTTTTCGATTCCTTAAATAAATACTAGAAATTAATTAGCTACTGTTAAAAAGTTTAATAAGTTCGTCTTGCAGCCGTATAACAAATAGATTATAATTTTAATGAGAGAATAAAAATGATGAACTTAATGAAACCACCGTCGTTTTTATTATTTTCATAGAAAAAGACACAGGATTTAATAGCTAATTATTTAATTTCCAGCGTTTTATACAGACAGATGCGCAATGCAGTTATCTCCTACAACTTTAGAAATTGTTTTATTTATTTACTCTACGGAACGTTAAAAACTTTCTGTAAGAGCTAGAGAAACACAAACAGAAAGGGATTATTATACAAAGATCAGAAAAGAGCATTCTTATGAAATTTATTACCAAAAAACAAAACCGCTTATGTAAAATTTTTGGGAATTATTTCTACTAAAAAAAATCCAGCCAATTGAGCGACGGGACCATTTCAACTTCATAATGTTGACAAGTATTATAAAAAATATAAAATTTCTAGTATCGCGTGAGGTGACGCGAGTAATGGCTAGTATTCGTTGCCATGGTTACTTACATAATATGTTCCACGTGAAAGCACGCTTAAATAGTTTATTTCTGACAGATCTACATAACAAATAATCAGCTGATTTTTTTTATTTCCAAAATATTTCCGGAACTCTAAAGTTTAGAAAAAAAAATTCTAACGAAACTTCCTTGAAATAATAAATAGAACAATAAACCGTTATAAAAAGTATACCATTATTATATAAAAAAGCACCGTTACAGCATATATCTCATCTGCGCGTGCGCCGATTGTCCCCAAAAACAATAGGGCTCTTCATATTTGCATACCAAACATCCTCCTAAAATTTGGTTTCAATCCGCTCACCCGTTTGACCTGTATCGTGTTCACAGACTAACCGACTATCAGACTAACTGACTAACAGACGCACAGAGTTTTTCCAAAAATATGTTTTTTGATTCGGGGGATCTCAAAACGAAAAGATCTTGAAAAATTTTGGAAAAGTGATTTTTGACCTAAGCTAATACCATCCCCACTTGTGGGTTGGAATGGTAAAAATTTGTTATAACCATGATGACTTATTAACACCATGCACTTTTTTCACACAAAAAGCATCGTATAATTTTATATTATGTGTACATTTTACTATTCCAACACCGCAAGTGGGGAATGGTGTTAATTTAGGTCAAAATTGATTTTTCTAAACTTTACTATATCTACATGTTCTTATTAGAATAGTTTTTTTTTGGATAATTTTCTCTTCGAAACAACAATTTTCTAGACAATTTGATGAAAATTTAGCTTGACTTTTATTTTCTTACGCGGATAAGGGATTTGTTTTTCTGTAAGTACAATATAACGTTCTACAATCTACATAAAATAAAGTTTGACAATGACATTACACTTTTCCTGCGCTATACAGAATGATTAATTAATATTGCGAAAAATTTCAAGGGGAGATTTTTTGGATAAAAATAAGAACATGTTACCGGAAATGATTCGTTTCCGAGATAAATAATTTTTTTTTGTCACTGAAATTTCATGTTCTTATAATAGTATATTGTGCAACTAGTGCGGCAATCGACAATGCCGCCCGAGTTGCACATACTATTTTTTATTACGAATAAATTAAAATTCCCAGAACAAATGTTCAATTTTAAAATACACATATCTTGCTGTCACATTTAGTATTGGTAACTATGGTAACTCTGAATTTGCTTGCGGCAAACAATAATTTCAGTGCGACAAATAAAGTTTGCGCACGCAAATGAAAATAGCCACTTGTCAACCGTAACAGCATGCGTAAAGATACCACTTTTCCCGCATAAGTAATAAAAATTATTTTATTAGCTTACTGTGTACCTGGAATAAATAAGGATAGCGGTTATTTTACTTTCTCGAAAACGAAGTGAGATTCGACCTATATTCCAGATAAAGAAGATTTATTTATCTCGGAAACGAATCGTTCATAGGAACTTATTTTTTAGTTTTTATCCAAAGAATCCCCCCCCTCCGTGAGTTTTGTAGCGATAAAACTCTAATTGTATGATCTTAAATTGAAACCATTATAAAATCAGATTTTTTCCAACTCAATATCAAAGTTTCATGCTGTGTTGCTGAAAGGATTGTCAAAAATCTGATTTGACAATGACCTTAGACTGTGAACATAATTGTTTCTCCATATAAAAAGTTAAATAGATCCTGCTCAAAAAATAATTGATCGATTGAAACGATATTTTTCTTTATCTATGTATACTTACACGTATTTAGCCCCGTTTTTTGTAGTTTCTACTTCGAAACAACATTTTTCGACGCGTTTTGATCAAAATTTTGCTTGAAAAGCGATCTTTTTCTGTATAGAACAATCATTTATTTTTTTGTGAGTACATTCTAATGTTTTAGAACAGTGATGGCGAACATTTGGGTCAAATTTTGTTAATTATTTTTTTTAGTACTAGCTCGTGGGCCACTAAGTGAGTGGCGTTATTTGTAAAGGGAGAGGGAGGATGGTGAAATACTACTTTTTTAGTTAGAGACTTTTTTTGGACGACACTCGACGTTTTACGATCATGCTGGATTCAGCGTGTTTTTTTCTATAAGCATGATTATTTTGCCAAAGTTCCGAGTTATGGAGTTTGAATACAATACTAAACTGCTCCTGATATATGAAAACTGTATTTATAGGATCACAATCTAAGGTCATTGTTAAATCAAATTTTTTGACAATCTTTTCTGCAACCCAGCGCCACTGTCATATCTTAATGATAATTTACTCTAGCGGTGGGAAGAGGAATTAGAAAATATTTATTTACAAGTGATTTACCAAGCTACTGATGTGTGGCTGCCTTGAAAATTATTTTTTTCAAATTTCTCCTCGCGTCAGTAGAATATATCAATTTGAAACAAGGTTTTAAATAATATTATTCTTTGAATCTTTATATAAAATATACATGTGATAATTTATTCTGTCAACCATAAATACAAAAATGATTGATTTCAGAATAGAGAGATGGTGTCTGTGTCTAACATTTGATTCTTTTCTAAACCTGGATTATCCGACCAGATATTACAAAATGTATTTTTCAAAAAAATAAAACCGACACTTTCCTTGACGCACCCGTTACATAAATCTAATCAGAGAGGTTTTTTCCTTACAACGAATAGATTGACCTCTAACTGTTGTACTTCATTAAATATTACTTAGTGACACAGAAATCAATGCTAGCTTACATACCGAGACGAACAGGACCACGTTTATACGTGGACGTACGAGAGTAGATCAAAATATTCGATAATTTTCCTATTGGAAGAGCAAATACGTTAACCATTAAACTCTTTTTTTAAATAAGTCTATGCGAGCATGTATGATAAATCACAACGCCGTAACTATAAGGCTTGGTAATCGCCAGGGGCGCAAGCCCGGCAGAGCGTAATCAGCAATGCGATTATGATTGTTCTGTTTGAATATATCCACCAATAAAATCTTGAAGGCGCAATATCAGAATCTTGCCGTTACGGCTATGGCATTGATAAACCAATCGGAAACTCAACCGGAATGGTACATGCATTTTTTTTCAAATGGCAACATATATTTTGTTGTTTACATTTTAGAAATCTCCATTTTTGTCTTTATAAACTTTCATAAGGCTACATAAGAAAATGTTTGAGAAAAACGTTATCAATTAATTGATTAATACATAGTAATAATAATTATTAATAATTTATACACAGGTATGGAGTGCTATGAAAAAGTAATTATTCCTGTGTTTTTAATTAATAAATTGATAACGTTTTTTCGAATATTTTCTTATGCAATCTTATGAAAATTCTATATGAGTTTTAGAGAAAAAATATACAAAGTTACAGAACTCTGTGTAAAGATTTAAAACGGATCCCAGCGCTGGGTAACCTGGTGCGCCTGCTTACAGTAGCAACAAAAAAAATGTATTTAAATAAAAATTGATGTTTTTTTATTAGTTATAAACTTTTTTCTTTTACATTTTTGTGTATTCAGCCACTAACTATAAAATAATTAGGTCTAAAATCTAAATATATTATACATACACAATTACACATATATGAAACGGGGACACAAGATGGATGAACTATAAGGATATTGGAATCAGGACCACGGGTGTATCTCGGACCCAACTCGGCGCACAAAACTAACAAGAGGTCAGGAACACGGACGGGCTAAAACTTGATTAAAAATTGTTAAAATTTTGTAGCATTTATCGAAGGCACATCATATTTCTGACCTCGAAAAAGTGTTAAGGTTTAAGGTAAACACAACTGAGATAACGATCTAGACTGAGATGGCCTATAAATGTTCTTAATAAACTGCACTTGAATACACCTCGTATAGGAGACGTTTTAGCAAGTCAGGGAGGTACGAATTTCGAAGCAAGAACATGCGAACTAAGAGATGCGTCGTAGGGTGAGTCTAAAGGGAGGAAAACTCAAGAGCGATTCTTTTATGCGTGGCACAAAGAGGTGGCATTGTTGAGGCTAGTTTTTATGTATGTATGTTGTACCTATGCTCCGCACGCCACGTACCAGTGGTTCTCTAATAAATTCACACATGTATTCATTTAATAAATCATGCAGTATACTATGTGATAAATAGGGTATTATTCATAGTGCCCGGGTAGTTTGAAAAATGCTCTATATGAGAGGGCAATGTGATAGAAACTATTAAATAATTAAATTGACCAAATTTCCCTGACCTATTGGGTAGAATAATAAAAAGATATGTTTTATTAAATTATTTTATTGTTGACATATTGTAAAATCATTATATATGGTAGATAGGTAAGAAATATTCGTTTTTTGAGGATAACCAGTCTTATTAACAAAAAAATAACTAAAATGCAAACTAAATTATTTTTTGTAACAATAGGTACCTACAATAAAAACAACGTACTATAAGAAACGATTTTAGTTTTAAGTTAAATCACACTAAACTTATGAATTTAAAACGTAAATTACTTTGCTACTATAAAATCAATGGAACAAGAATCAAATAAAAAACAACCTAAGTTTTAAAATTGATTACTTATGAATTAAAAATATTTCTCATTGTTAATTAAGTTCTTGCCAAATGTACCTAAAGTATCAAATTGCCAACAATCACATATTCATAATGACCGGGAACTGTGATAAATAATGGAGTTTAAATAATTATTTATTACATGGCCCGATTTGACTTATCATTATTCATATTACCCGGGCATTATACAATATAATGCCCTGATTAATTACATGGTCCACAACATATACTTTCGAGGAAATGCAAGTTAGCCCAATTTTGATATTTAGAAAAGTTTGCGTGATTGTCGACTTTCTTTCAGCTCACGTTAATTCCGGTTTTAATGGAACCTCTCTATTAACCGGAATGTTAAAAGTCATGTAAAAAGTACCCTATTCTTTGGTTGGGTACTGATCGGTAGCGTATTAAATCTCATCAAAAACTGTCTATTCGTTTTCGGGTAATGTTGATACAGACAAAACATTTTAGAAATGCACTCTCCTGTGCAGATACAAAATATTCAAAAACCTCGAAAAACTAAAATACTGTGACAGATTCCGTCACAATTTTGTATTTACAAAATCAATCTGAACGAAATCCATATGCAGTATATTATTTCACTGAAATAGTGAAAGCATAATAATATTAAACGAATATATCGTCATAATATTTTAGTCACACAAGTCACTGTCGGGACTTGAACCCGAAACAACCAATTTCGCGTTGGCTGAGTTGCATTACTCTACAGTGCCCACGACAGTTAATTCATGATTTCTCTTATATATAACACAATGCACCGCAGAATCCACTACCTGCGAGATAACAACACTACAAGAGTGTTGACTTTCTCTAATTAGAGAAAGTCAACACTCTTACTACAAGAGTGTTGACTTTCTCTAATTAGAGAAAGTCAACACTCTTGTAGTGTTGTTATTAAAATTATTAGCTCTCGCAGGTAGTGGATTCTGCGGTGCATTGTGTTATATATAAGAGAAATCATGAATTAACTGTCGTGGGCACTGTAGAGTAATGCAACTCAGCCAACGCGAAATTGGTTGTTTCGGGTTCAAGTCCCGACAGTGACATTTAAATTTTTCTTATATATAAGCCTTCTAAAAAAAAAAATATTATGACGATATATTCGTTTAATATTATTATGCTTTCACTATTTCAGTGAAATAATATACTGCATATGGATTTCGTTCAGATTGATTTTGTATATAATATTGCAAGTATTTATTAAATCTTTCTCATTGTTTATTAGTTATTAATTTTGTATTTAATGGCTAAATATTTTAAATGTAATTATTGACTGGAAAATAAGTTATTTATTTAATAATTTATTCGATTGAACGGAACATTTGACTAGTACTTTTGATTTCTTCCGAGTCATTTATGGCTTTTGAGTATGATACCTACTTGAGAAACATGTTTCCACAACTTTGTTCTGTATATTTGTCCGCCTAATTGAACCCATCACTTATTTTGATGAGACTTGATCTACTATTAACCCCAAACTTGTATTGGCTCCGTTTTGTCTGGCTTTGATCGGATAAGGTGTTCTGTCAAAATTATCATTTACGTGAGCGAGTCTCAGGATAAAGGTTTGGTTATATAATTTCAAACATGACAAACCTTCGTGCTTTAGTAAGCGACAATCTTAAATATAGTTATTAAATGACTACTTCAGAAAGCACTGAAAGATTTTGTTTGTTAAAATGAAAACTGTAAGTTTTTTTACGTCATCCGTCTAGACTTTTGTAATTTTATGCATGATTAACTGCAATTAAAGATAAGTATCCTATTTTTGCAGAGGATAATTTTCTTGTAGCTCTTTTGTGTTAACCACGAAACAGATTGAGATAATTTATTCGGGTAGTTTACAGAACTAGGCATCTAAAACAAGTTTCCTAATCTTAGCACCGATCAAAAAATTCAGTAAATATCCATATGACGTTCATGTTCCTAATTAATTTCTATTGTGAAAAATTTCATTGTATGTCAGAAAAAAACATTCAAACCGTTACATTTTTGCAGAAGTTATTTCATATATATAATAATCCTATATATAAAGCATTGTGTATTTACTCAATGTGCGGTGAGCGAAGGCAACAAAGCGTCTCGAAAATATATCTGTGTCTCTTTTTTTGAAGTAACTATTTGGTTATTCCGACAACATATATTATATATATTAATATCTCTCTTTAGCAAAACTTTTATGTCTTTATCTACGGCGTTACCAATCAGAACCAACGAGCTTTTACGACTTAAAAAAAGACAGAAGTATATGTTTGCACCCTAATCGTTCGATTGTGATTTTATTCCTATGCTCGGTATATACATATTTAAATTTATTTGAACGAAAGAAAATATTATAGAGAGACAAGCATATGCACAGTGGACAGGCGGAAATCTCAATTTTCATTACACTTTGAAGGTTTAACGTTTTAACCCTTTCACCACACTTGTATTTTCTTACGAAACATACAAGTATAAAATACTACTTTTTTAGCTAAAAGTTTCATTCGACATTATTATGGCAGTTTTTATCTCGAAATAATAAAATAATAATATCTGCAAATAATGCAACTTAGTCTTCTAATTTTTACTATATTTAGTAACTATGATTATTATTCAAAAAAATTAAAAAGAGGCGTGTAGTTATAAAAAAATAATAGAATATGTAAAAAACTAATAATTACAAACAGTCGCTAGTTCTTTCTATAAAAACATGAACATTTTTAGAGCAGTTACATCAAATTATTTAACCTTGCGTCACTTTGGTGATTAAAGTAAAACCAATATTGTAACAGGCAACTATTATAATACTTGAAGCGTTAAAGAAATGTGGGAACGATGCAAGCCAACCACTGATCGGAAAATAGATGAACTTTTAACCAGATGTTTGTTAAATTACAAATGGCTAACAAACAAAACCACTATAATTACAGAGGTAGATAGTATAAGTTATACATGGTGTACATCCTGTTATTTTACACTAGCTGCACCCGGCCACACGTTGCTGTGGCAGAGCCTGTGTTGCCTGTGTTGTGCTACGTTTCCGTTGCTATAAAATATTTAGTAAAGCGAGTGTTGCTTAACGTCCAACAGATAAATTTGTTTTTACTACACTCACTTCTTGGGAAATATTCAATCACAAATTCAATCACCCGTAAAAAAAATATGTTGACAATGCTTAGAAGCTAAGTTTCACCTTTCGTTCAAGATGGTTTTTACAGATGTGTTATGGTACTGCCATCTGTCAGTCGATCCCTTTAAATAGTTGAAACTGTTTAAACACATTACTTACGCTCGAAAAAAAAACAGAATTAAGGTCGCTACACACGAGGCTCGTTTTGTCGCTGGATTCCTTGCTAGGTTTGGTTGTTAGGTTGTAAGCGTGCTGTCGCGCTGGGTTTCGTGATGAATTTCTTCACACGATGCTTGTATTGTCGATTGATTTGGTGCGCAGAATGTTGACAAAAGTGAACGTGTATAGTCTCTAAACAGAACTATGGCGGCATGTTTGTTTGTGGGTGTTTGCCCATGTCGCCTACATGACAAAATACCATATTTTATTGGTTCTTACTCAAAATAAGCAAAGAAACAAGCCGGTTCAAGTTTTGAAATCCACGCACGCAAGCCTGCAGCCAGCTTTCAGCGGAAAAACCAGCGTCGTGTGCAGCGACCTAAAGGAGTTTTCATTCAAAAATGTTAAGTAATGTTTCAACGGTTCCCTGTGTGACGTTTTCGAGCGGACACACTGTATACTAGAGTACCTACAACAGGCTGTCCGCGGACCATCGCAGTAGGACCGTTTACGGTTGTACGCTAGAGGAGACGTAGATTACATGGGCAGGGTCCTAATAATAGATGAGGTGCAGCGAGGAGATTACATTGATGAAATGGCTCTTTGGAGAATAAAACTTCCGTTCGCGTACACTCGTCTCTCTCTCGTATCTCTGTCACTGTGTCTGTATGTCTGTTGTGGTTGGCGGCTACTAAACAAGGTGCGCAGACACATATACTCTACGTCACAAACGCGCCAATTTCAAATATTATATTATTTAAACATCCGTGTCTATTACTTTGTTACGGCTGCTGAAACCGTTGACATTGACTATGAAGAGAATTGAGAGCGCAACAAGTCACAAAAAATGTATTGTAGAATCTGTATTCGTCCAAACACAATAAAAATTATACATAGATTGACTGTCTCTTTCCACCCTTTTCTAATTGAACACTTAATCAACTTTATTTATTTCGCATACACAGTTCACGGTTTATTCCTTTTAACTTTTACTTAAAATTTTCAGTAAATTCGTTTCTTCTCAATCTGATTATAATATTACAAGAATAAATAAATAACCAGCAGTATGACTCTCTATTACGCACTTTATGCCTTTCCGTAACCTTGGTGCTCGTTTAACCTGAGATATCCTATCCTGAAATGGCCAGTGCTGCACCATCTGAAGTGTCGGGCAGCGAATTGTTTGTTACGCGTCGGGTCTAATTAAAAAATTTTGCCTAGCTCCTTTTTCTAGCTACTTGTTTAATTTTATTTTAAAATTGTGGTTACTATTATAGTAAAAAATATTTTTTTAAAACAAAACCGTAAATATATTAATTATTTGGGGGTACGCCAATGGAAAAGCAATAAAATATCATCTTTTACTTGAAACCAAGGTCACAAATCCGTCGGTAGCTAATTCAAAGGTACCGCCTCCGAGTTATGCTTCCGGTATTTCATTTATTTTTGCAATAATATTATGTCCTTTTTAAATGAACAAAAATAATCCACGTTAATCTTGTAACAAGGAATTAACGAGAAATAGAGTGGTACGTGATCACGTTCCTAGTGATTTGAAATGCAGTCAAAATTTTATTTACAGGCTAGCAACCCGGTCCGGCTTCGCTCGAATTTGTAGATTGCCACCGTTTTTCTTGTTGACTTACATTGCACAATTGGTCAACATGCAAAGCGCTTTTATTTCAACGCAATAATTATGTCCATCCTGATGGTCCATTCTAAATATAAGAGACAAAATTTTGAAATTGGATTTGTAGTTTCGGAGATAACCGCCTACATCTAAACTTACCTCTTAATATTATTCGTATAGATAAATAAATTGAAATCTGAACGTACCAGATTAAAAATTTATCAAATATTTTATTAAAGTCAATTCGATTTGTTCCCACAAAATTTATAGAGTGTAAAACATTGTTGAATCTATGGTTAATAGCTGACAATACCACAAAAGCCAACTCTATCTCATTTAAACACCCCAACCTGTTAAAAAATCAAAATGACAGTAATTCAATTATGCAAAATAGACGGAACGGGATGACTGATGAACTAGGAGTTTGATATTCAAACTAAAATAGCCCCAAGCACTGTAGTTGAAGTGCAGCTTTCCCAATATTTCACTGAGAGGGAAAAAATAATTTACTAAACAGCGTAAACCAGGACCGTATAAGGGAAATCGAAAACAATGACATTTTCGCATTTTCGCGTAACTTTATAATATATACAAATCTATGACGATACTTGACAATATTCAATCGTCAATAAATAAAATTATCGACCAATTTTTCAGACAATATATTAACAAAAAAATATATAATTAATACGTTAACGTTTCAATCCGGATTTGGATCTTCTTCAGAACTGATCTAAAAAATATAAAAAATAATTAATATTTAAAATCTAATTAGCTTTTAATAAATTCTTTCCAAATTATTAATGATTATTTTTTCATTATTTTGATAATCATTAATAATTTTGAAAGAATTTATAAAAAGCTAATTAGATTTTAAATATTAATTATTTTTTTATATATTGTCTGAAAAATTGGTCGATAATTTTATTTATTGAAGAGTTCTAATCAGACGTTAATCAAAGATTTGAATATTCAATCGTGTAACAGTGACATTTCTATGACTCATCTATTGCAAGCCTTCAATTCCCAGATTCCCAATTTTTTTTTGTATCTAAAGATGTGCTAGAACAGGGGTGAGGAACCTTTATACATCTACGTGCCAATTTTTTTCAAAAAATGTGAAATGTTGCAATGACGTGCCGACAAGCAACCAAGAAATTTAACTGTCAAAAAAATTAATCAAAAAAAATAGATAAAAATAATAATTTTAATAATACATTGAGCGCCATGAACCTCTTTCGTATTTGTTATTCGGTGATCAATTGTTTTCGGCATCTAGCATGTTTTTAATTAGGTATTTCGATTTTGTACCTCAATCAATGCCGTGTCAACAATAATAATCTGTCGCTTGCCACCTGTGGCACGTGTGCCATAGGTTCGCCACCCCTGTGCTAGACGGTTGAATTTTTACAGGGAGTTTCCTGGGTAATGTATCTGTTTTCACAAATGTTGTAAGTCCTGCCATGTGTATTAAATTTTGATTTTATTTTTTACCAAATGATTAAATAGTAAGTTTGAAAGTAATTGACGGCACAACGTTTTTCGAACCCTAAATAAAATCCTTAAAATTAAGTTAAGGTCTATTTTAAATACATTAGGTCCCGCCATCCGACTAACGTCAATAGTGTATGAGTATGTGTTATATCTCATGTCTATTGTGTAAGCAAAATTATTGCATTAAACCACCATCCTAAAACGAGACACTTGAAAGTTTTTGCCTCTCAGCCGCGTTAAATAGAACAGGCATAAAAATCATTCATCTGTATACAATTTTGCCAACGTCGAAAAATTTTTCATGTGTAATTATTTTTAATGATGAACTTACACAAAACATAATTTATGACTCACCAAAACTGTTTCGTCTTTATGAAAAATGTATGGTTTCCTTACCTGTAAAAGAGAAGAAAATTGTTAGAATTTACAGAAAAAGGTATTTGGAAACAGGAAGAAATAATCAGAGAAATATTTTTATATAATATTATTCTAAAGTGTCGGAGTCAATGATCTACGTTAACTTTTTCATAAGGTGAAAAAATAAATTGCAACTCTGTATGTAAAATTTAACCTAGTTCTGTAAATAGCTATTATGCATATTTCTGTTTTCTTTATTTATTCAATTAAATTTGCATTTACAAGTAAATTGTATTTTTAAAATATATTTTATACAATTCAAATCATTGTATCTGAAAAAATTAAATTTAGGTACTTGAATGCTTAACTGCATATAATAAGGATGTTAACTAGCTGTTGTCTGCGATATCACAAGCGTTAACAAACACTTTCATTCATTATACTATGTCAGTGCAGGAAGACCAAAAATATCCCGAGAAAAACTGTTCATGAAGAAGTTATGGAACAAAGAACTACCTGGCTTCAAGTTAAAAATATGTAACAAGATAAGATCAGATTCAAAATTTTCGTAGAGGCCCTATGCTCCATTTAGGAGCTAGAGGAATTTATTATATTATATTATTATGTTAATGCATACAAAGCCGGATGAGTTGAAGATCCCTATATATCTGCATGTGCCAAATTTCATTGAAATAGATTTGGAGGTTTGATAATTATGACGGAGAATACAGACAGATTCTTTTGCTGTAAAACATCTAATGTCGCGTTTGGTTGTGAGTAAAACCGTGCGATTGGCGCGACACTTTTATTGGACGGCGTTTTATGGGAAGACGTTACGTTTGTGTGCGTTAGATAAAACATGGTTCTAGTTAAAGGCTACATTTAGATAACAGGGCTAAATTTAGTGGTTAGTTTGGTTACTAGCAATCTTTTAATATTGCTTTTAAAAGTTTGAAGTGAGCAATCTTTGATGGTTATCGAGGTCTGCAATTTGCTCAAATAAACATGTACGGTTAGTGAGCTTAAAATAACAACAAAAAATTTAACATAGAAAACAAATAACAAATAATAAATTTTGATATTTTGGTAGAGCCAAAACAAAAACCGTTAACATAAAAAAAAAAACTATTTACTTTCAATATTTCGATGGCAGTAATTACGGCATTTATTCACCTCATCACATGTTCACAGAATACCAACATTAATAAAGAAATTACCATTTTCTTCAAATCTTTCAATAAAAAAATTTACCATGTCGTTATACAATCTAAATTACAATTGAAGTCTATATAAGACAGTGGTTCCTTAATTAAAAAAAATGTAATGAAATTGAAAAATAATTTTTATGTAAATATACAGACAGTAAAAAATGCGAAGCGGCGTTAAAACAAAACAAGTTCGAGCCTTGGGAAATAGCGTCTGTTAAATGTAACAAAACAATCGACCCGTTTCTCACACCATGTGCGCCCGTACCCTGTGCAATATTTTACCGCTCCTCCCATGGCGTGTCTCCCGTCGCCCCCCCACACTCCTTCGTTCTCTTGTCGTTCATTAATTAGTCAGAGCGAGTATTCTCACAACACCGATATAAGATCGCATGCAAATCGCAAACTTTATTTAAATTGTTAATATTTTTAAAAGGAAATACTCTTAAAAACACTTATACGAAAAATAATATATTATCCGCGCAAAAATAAATAAAAGACATAATATAAAGCATATGAAATTATTAATGTTCGATCGAAGGCCGATTTCTGGCCGAAGTCGATTAATCGGCTATCGCCACAACCTTCGGCCAAAGCCGAAGGCGAAGACTTAAAAACCCTAAGAAAATCAGTTTAAATTATCTACAACTGCTACAAGCTACAGTCAATAATATAAATGATTTTAAAACTTTTAAATTATTATATATGTTACGGTTAATACAAGAAAGTAGTTTATTCGCGAATTAACCGGCTAATACCCGAATTAACCAACGTCAAGGATTGGTTAATTCGGGTATTAGCCGATTAATTCGCGAATTAACTACTTTCTTGTATTAACCGTAACATATATAATATATAATATAAAAGAGAAATTTTAATCATCTCTAGAGGTCTCCACGTTCATCGCGCTCTCGCTCATTCGTAACAGTTCGTTCAATTTCGGCACTGGTTAGAAACCATTGTCTTCGAAGTCCAAGGTCTCACCGAAAGTGGGTTTTTTGACCAAAAGTCAACAGAAAATGCGAGTCTAATTAATTTTGGAAATGTTTTCCTAATTTCAATATTACGTAATCGACCAATAAAAAAAGAAAGGAATGATGACACAATAAATCAATGCTTGTTCATGTTATATTATTTTTATGAAAAACATTTTGTATATTCCATATTTTTATGAATAATTTTTCTGTGCCATAAAATACTTGAACATATTATGAAGTTTTAAAATTAAGTTTGCATACTTAAAAGACGATGTGGAAACACGGCTATTCATTGTGGGGTGTTAAATCTTTATGGTATTAACCACGTGGGATGTTTACAGATATTATTTAACACATACGTGGCGTAAATATTTTATACAAGATATCTGAGAAAGCTGGACGATGTGAAAATTTTATTTATAATACCAATTACTCAATGATCGACAGAATTCGTTTACTTCATAAATGTTTAATTAAAAAAAATGTTATTTTCTACATCCGTAACAAAATGACATATTGCATCAAAAGTATTATAATATAATATGTATTCAAATCTTTGATTAACGTCTGAATATAACTCTTCAAATAAATAAAATTGTCTGAGAAAAATTGGTCGACAATTTTATTTATTTGAAAATATAATATGTATATTGCACAGTTGAAATCATCTTTGCAAGTCTTTTCATTTGATATCCCATATGATAGACTTCAAACAACTTAGTTTCCCGAATAGAACAAAATGGCGTCTACCGTCTGTCATATTTTTTTTCATAAAATAATATAGCCATAGTTTTTCGCGCAGCCAAGACGAATTTTTGATACCCTAGCGGTTTGGACTTGTAGATGAGTTCAAATTAAATAAAATTTGTGCATAAAGTGCTAAACACAATATCCTCACATGCCAAACTAGCCGAGTAAAAAAAAGAAACAATGTCAAACAGTTAAAAACGAGACTTCATTTGTTTCGCTCGTTCGGATAACTTTTATCAGAACGAATTTTTTGTATACAAAATTCTAGCATACAGTGAAAATATATTGTGGTATGACTAATGCAATATTACTAAATAATATGTCTTCACTACTTGAAGAAAAAATTGATAAATAACATATAACCTTAAATTGATTTTTAAGAAAACATCTGACAGTCTGTATAGTCGTCTGCATTTAAACAATAAAACTTTTAACAGTTTTCTCATAAAAAATAAGTGCAGTTGTTTGTAAACTTTGTTTTTGTGTCGTATTTTTTCAAACTCCTGTTCTTTCATCATAAAGAAATGAAAAATCAATGAGGAAGTAAATAAAATTATTACTTTTTTATTTTACGTTTAAAATTTTTTTATTTTTTTACTTAAAGAAAAGGCACTTTGATAATGTTGCTAGAAATAATATTCCTGTTTTTAAACATGAAAACAAAAAAATAATATTTTTACTTTGAAAACGTAAATTTTTGTTTTTTATTCATAAAAAATGTGTACTTGAACCTGTTATTATACTATTTCAGCACACATGTGCCTCGGTAATCATGGCGCGCAGTGCAAGATATCAAACTTGCGGCCGTTATGACTTAATTTATCTACTTAATTATTAAGTAACAAGGGTGCAGTACGATAACACTATGCACCCAAATTTTGAATTTTTTTTTTTAAGTCATAGAAAACGCTAAATTTTGACGTTCAAAAAAAAAACTTTGCGGATTATTCACAAATTTCCTCAAAAATACGTGAAAAAAATGGAACTACTTTTCGTCTTTCACTGTCATTTTTTGAATCTAACCAATCAAAAATCGCGTCATAGCAGCTGGTGTAGAATTATTGTATAACTATCTCACTTTGTATGCAGCTTTCGATTGTGTTATGGAAGCAGGGTCGTATTTAGATTCGCATACCCGTTTATCGTTCACCCCGGAATTGTTTTTTTAAAAACTCAACATTTGCCCCTTCCCGTTTCACTGCGAGACAATTCGCATACACCTTTATCAAAAAAAGCGGTGGTTTTCAATCTTCATGAAAATGTGAGTTTTAAATTTAAAATTCGTTTTATAAATTAAAATTTCCAAATACGACTCTGCCCTGAACGTTCAATTGTATTTCATTCCAACCAATTGATATTTCTATCTTTGTTTATCATAGATACAGGTATATATAACTTTCTCTTTTCTTATCACTATATGAGACAAGATAGCGATCGCTATAGTAAATAATATACTCTCAACTTACTATACCATAATTATTTAATTTTTTTAAATTAATTTTTAAAAATTAATTTTGCGCACTTAAAACGACCAATAACGCTGTTATATGTTATATAAAACAATAATAATTGTGAATTTCCAGTGGATATTTTGCATAGCAAGTTATCGTACTCTTACCAAGTAACAAAAATAATGACTTTTTTGATATAAATGATAATAAGTAGGTATAATTTCCTTTACTTCATGTCACGAAAAGTTTAATATTTATTTATATCTCTTATTGTTAAAAATATTAATATTATTTTTTTTAATAAATAAAATTATCGATAATTTTATTTATTGAAGAGTTCTAATCAGACGTTAATCAAAGAATTGATTATTATTTTTACATCGGCATTTGCAGGTGTCAGAAAAACCCACATTGTCACATACCTGTTTTAGCACACGCGCTGCATACTGTATTTCTCCAGCACATGCATGGTATTAGAGCTACATTGAAATGTCAATTACTGAATTGAGGTTAGATTCACTAGTATTTGTCACGGATGTCAAACGCTCAAATTCAGGTAGTTAATTCACTAATCACTGGTGTACGTGTGTACACTACTAGGCAGTACATCTCAATCTAAAAAAATTTACCTCGATCCAATGATAGTATAACCTAATCTATAATCATCATAGAGTTACATAATGAATCATGATATTACGTATTTCGATAGTCATTTAAAGTTCGTTTTAGAAACACGAAAATACACTAAAGAGTACATGTGTTGATTAAAATTGGTAAAAGAAATATTTTTGATGTTTTAATAAACATTTAAAATAATATTTTCATCAAGAAAATTGATGTACCTAATGGGGAAAAACCAGTTGTGTCGTCACAATCGGTAGAAGTATAAAAAATATTTAGAAGTATTTTAAAGATTCTGTTTACACATTTTTTTCAAAGTTTTTGCATAAGATTTAATAAGTCACCGTTTTTTAAATAATTTTCCGCTTTGAATTTGTATAGTTTCCCAGTTAAAACCCTCGCTGTCTTAGACATATTATATAAAGAAATCACTGTCATTTATAAATAAACAAATCTTTGATTAACGTCTGATTACTCTTCTGATTTTGTCAATATATTGTCTGAAAAATTGGTCGACAATTTTATTTATTTAATTATAAATAAAATTAAAAATCGTCATTTTTTTGGAAATTAAAATGCAATTTCTAAAGATATAAAAAATTGTGTATTGTGAAAAAAACATTTTTTATTACACTTATAGAGCATCAAAAACGGAAATTTGTAGTTTTTTTTTTAATTTTTAATATTTAATAACATAGCCCAGTGCATTTAGGAATTGACCCAAAAATTTCAGATACATTTTTTCTTTTGTTGCTCATTCGAAAGGGTCTTCGATGGAGACCTTAACCCTGAATTTGCGCATTCCTCAAATTGCCCCGTCCGCCGCCATCTTGGATTTTGTTTTTTTCTTCAATTGCTCATATCTCGCGTTCTAATAATCCCACAGCAATCATTCTAGGATCGTTGGACTCGTTAGGATTTACTCTTTAATTGAATGTCTATCAAGTAAAACTCTCCAATGTACTGGAAAAAAGTTATTAGCGTCCAAAGTTTAAGTTCTTTTCCAAAAGTTCTTGCGCCCGGTTTTTCCGCGCGCATCTCTTTTCAGTGCATCTGACACCCCCACTGACAGTTTACTATTTAAAGTAGACTCAATTTCCAGTATTTAAAAAAAAAAATTCATCCCAATCGGTTGATCCCTCGCCCACCAATCCACGATCAAAGTTGCGCTTTTCATTTCGTGCTATTTTGAAGCCTCTAATACTCGCACTTCGCGCTGCATTTCTCGCTTTTGTAACAAATATAATGCAAATTAATTAAGACCAACGACATTTTTGTTAAATCTGTGCTAAGAACACGCGGTTTACATTAATTTTTTACTTAAATTTATAACTCAGATCAATAGTAGAGTGTGTGAGTCGGATAACCATGTCCCCCATTTTCGAGGTTGCGAAACACGGTGGTGATATTAAAATTTCAGTTTAGGGTTGAGCAACCCTCCAAAACGGACAAAAACCACCCTCAAACGGAGTTAAACGCGCATTACGTTATTCCCTTTCCGAAAGAAATGTTTTACTCTTGTTTTTGAGGATGCTGAGCATGGTGCTGGTGTTGAAAATTGCCGTCGATTCTCACCAACCCCTTCACCTCTGATCCCAAAAACGGGTGATTTTTTTTCATATCACCAGCATAATTGGGTTATCTCCCCGTTTCAGAGGATTCTGAGATTTGGCCGGCGAAGGGGTTGGTGAAAGTCGAATGCAATTTTCAACAACTCCACCGTGCTCATCATTCTCAAAAATAGGTAAAAAACATTTTTTCGGAAAGGGAATAACGTAATGCGCGTTTAACTCCGTTCGGGGGTGGTTTTTGGCCGTTTTGGGAAGTTGCTCAACCCCAAAGAGAAATTTTAATATTACCACCATGTTCCGCATCCTCGAAAAGGGGAGGGGGGTAATCTCGTTCCGGCTCAAAATATTTACATGTTCGTCCGACTCACACACACCACTATTGATCTGAGTTATAAATTTAAGTAAAAATTTATGTAAAAAACGTTTTCTTAGCACAGATTTAACGAATATGTCATTGGTCTTAATTAATTTGCATTATATTAGTTACAAAAGCGAGAAATGCAGCGCGAAGCGCATGTATTAGAGGCTTCAAAATAGCACAAAATGAATAGCGCAACTTTGAGCGTAGATTGGTGGGCGAGGGATCAACCGATCGGGATGAATTTTTTTTTAAAATACTGGAAATTGAGTCTACTTTAAATAGTAAATTGTCAGTGGGGGTGTCAGATGCACTGGAAAGAGATGCGCGCGGAAAAACCCGGCGCAAGAACTTTTGGAAAAGAACTTAAACTTTGGACGCTAATAACTTTTTTCCAGTAGATTGGAGAGTTTTACTTGACAGACATTCAATTAAAGAGTAAATCATGACAAGTCCACCGACCCCAGAATGATTGCTGTGCGATTATTAGAACGCGAGATATGAGCAATTGAAGAAAAAAAACAAAATCCAAGATGGCGGTGGACGGGGCAATTTGGAGAATGCGCAAATTCAGGGTTAAGGTCTCCATCGAAGACCCTTGCGAATGAGCAACAAAAGAAAAAATGTATCTGAAATTTTTGGGTCACACCTATAAAATATTTCTAAATGCACTGGGCTAAACAGTAAAAATATCAATTTTACGAAGAAATGTTTTAAACCTTTCTTGTTAGAAATCGGTCAGAAATTTTTTTTAACTTTTTATTGTTATATAAAAAAAAAAATAAAAAATAAACTGTTTTAAATAATAGGTTTTCATAACAGTGCGGTCTCCTAAACTGATTCCAAAAAAAAATTGAATTTGAATTAAATTCAATGTTATTTTATTCCCATAAATATGAATATATGTATAAAGAATTGAGCTTAAAGGCAAAAAAAAAATAATCGACTGTTTTTATTCTAATTGTACTATTTCATAATATTAATTTAGGTATAGTACTACTCCTTTTGATACGAACAATTTTTTATCGGCATTTCATGTCATAGAAGCATTATTAGATATAATGTGACTTCATCATTTATTTAATCTGTTATTATTTCTTGAGTGAATCAACAAAATCACGTTTTTTATTAAACCTATTACACACCATACTTAAGGTGTACATAGATAGTATAGCTATCGAAGGTCTGTTAGCTATAGTCTCGACTCTTTCCATATTTTGTATATAAGCACTTCGATATTTCCTTTATTTTCAACTAGGTACATCATCTAAGGTTACATTTGATATTTTTAAAGTTCATTCAATAATTAATAACAATATCAATCATATTTTTGCAATAATACAATATAGGTGACTGGTAATTGCTCGTATTCCTCTCGGAAGAAGAAACTATGACTAATTTGGAATGATTTAACCTTACCACTTGGGAGTGTTACTTCTGTGAAGAATTTTTTTTAAATTTATTTATTGTAAGTTTTAACACACAACATACAATTTAACAGTAAATTTCGTGGTTTTTAGCTTTAGGAAGGTTGGGCAATTAGTAAGCTATCAGATCAAAAAGTGAGAATATTTTTTTTTTATTTTTAACTTCCAAAATTCGGTATTTTGTCAAAAGAAAATCGAAGTAGATTTTCTAGAAAATGACGTATTTCCAGCCCCAAGTGATAGAGGTTATATCATTTCAAATTATTCTTAGTTTCTTCTCTCGAGAGGAATACGATCAATTACCAGTCACCTGTATTATTTATGTTAGCTTTTATTCGTAGCTTAGTTTAAATTTCTCCTGCCGAATACGCATTTGCATATTTCCGTACTAATAACACTTTAACACTTGTTTGTTTCTACAGTCGCACTCATGTATTTACAACACCATGTATTTTCAACTGATTTTACGCATGTATTTTCAAGGTTTTAGTTCCTACTTCTCACGCAAAGTGTCTCCTCCTACGCGCTCTGCTCCACCAATGAAAAATATGTTTGACAACATTTAACCTCAAATTAATAATGGTTCTTTCTGATTGGTCTATGACAGTCCACTATGTGTACCGCAAATAATGCTGATTATAATTTTCGTTCTATTTATGTTGATCCCTTTTTAACATTCTTGATTTTTTTAGATTTTCCGTAACATATTCGAAGGTAGCGACTTTTAAAATACCATTATAATTATATATTTTTAAACTCACGCTTTAACAAGCTTTCGAATGTCTCACATGACGACCTAGAAAAAAAATTTCTCTCCTTGCATTGTCCAAAACTGATTTCCAAAATCAAAATTCTAATTTTTGTTCACCACTCCTAATGACTATGCCAAATTTCAACTTTCTATGTCAAACGATCTCCGAGAAAATTGACAGACACCGAGGTTATTCCGTGTGTTCGATCTATACCAAATTTGGTATGAAACACTAATAATAGTGACATAGTGTTATTTGAAAAACTGGTGTCTAACCGGTTGACAAAAAATTTGGTTATACAACGTACAACGTAGATCCACCTACATTAGATAATATATTTTCTATGTAAAAATGAAGAAGTTTTTACGTTGTTTGTTTAGCATTAAAATGTACAAAGCAAAGTAAAATATTCAACAGTAGATGTAACTTATATTCTTTATGAATATTGAAGCCTGGTAACATAGTATATTATTATGACGTTATTTACCTAGGTATATTAATGTCTTCTCCATAATAAAATTGATCGAACGCGTTTCCATAGCAACAGTACTGCATTTTTATATAAACAAGAAAATCGAATGACTACCATTCAAAAATAACTATTTCATTAAAAATATAAATATATTGCACATACCGCTAAACTAGCGGTATGTGCTTTATTATCGCTTTGTGCGTCAGAGCTGACTTTCGTTCATATAAGAAGTTATATCTATGTTAATTTCACACGAAATCCATTCAAATTGAAGCTTTTTGAAAAGAGGAGATTCTAATCTATAAAATAGAACCATTTTTAAATCAATTTGAGTTCATAAATACTATTAAAATTGTAATTGAAAATCACAAACAGCAGTTGTCGGTTGGTCTGTACGTATGTACGTATGTACGTACGTCACGACTCTACAGATCGCAATTTTGGTCGGATTGCCTTGGGTTATATTTTATTCACTTTGTTTACTATCAGACCAGAACCCTATTTAAATTCACTAAAATGTGTTCAGTAGTTTAATTTTTATAAACAGTTTTATTTTTTATTATTTTTGACAGCTAATAGTTTAAAAACAATATAATAATTGCTGTGTAAATATAGTGTAATCCATAAAACAAGTGCTACACTTCTATACCGTGATAACACCACTACACGTATTAGGCCGCCGTGGCGTAATGGTTATGCCGTTGGATCCCCAAGGGCAAGGTCCTGGGTTCGATTCCTTACGAAATCATTGATTTTTTTCTTTTTTTTTTCTTTTTATTTTGTTTTATTTTATTCCACTTGATATTAATTATATATTATATTATGTATAGTTCTTAATTTTTTTTATTTTTGCAAACTTTTAAAAAAATATTTTTTCAATTTTTAATTATTTATTTCTTTAAATTTTTAAATCTTTTTAAATTTATTAAAAATATTTTTTAATTGTTATTTTTTATCATACAGTGGAAAACTTGCGGGATGTGCACTTTTGGTTTTGCCAACTATATTTAGTTTGCAATACGTTATTTTATGACGAGGTGTGACATTGTGTTACTAATAGTCTAAGATCCGGCATTACAAAAATATACCATCATCTGTTAATTGAATAAAATAGTGTTGTAAAGGCTGATTACAATATAAAGAATTTAAAAACGTAATCGCTGCCAGGATGGTCCTGCTGCCATTAACATTAATTAATTAATTAACAATCATGAATTTCCATCGTGTGTTATATTGAATGATGCGAGTACCATATCATAGAATACTATACTGTAAACAATGCTATAACTATGACTACGAGAACTGCCTATAGTCAGGTATAAACCAAGATCCCAAACCCGCCAGACCTACATCATTTCAGTTCTGCTAAGATTTTATCAGTAAATGTACACTGTTTAGTTAAAAACTTACACCAATTTGCTAGCTTGAAAGCGGGGGCCTTTTAGAGATAATAGGTTCTAAACGTACATTAAACACGTGCTTACTTACGTACGCAATGGTATTATGCATGCATATGAGTGCGAGTGAGAGCATTAGATGATTTTTTTTACAACTTCATGAAATTTATGTTTATTATTTGTTTACACACGTACACAGAGTAGTCCATGGGTTTAAGAGAGAATAACTCCATGGAAACAAATAAACAAACCTACATTTCATTTGATTGGAAAAATCGTATTTCTTTCGTTTTACTTACGCACTAGTGCGAAAAATGATCATATACTACAGCTGTGCAAACATTAAACGCAGCTATTTTATAGGGAGTCGTGCAAAAAATTCGTAATTAAATAATTTTCACGCCTTTAAATCATTTTCCCTTTAACGTTATCAATCAGATACGTCGTTAAAGAATCCTTCAAGGGCGATATAAGCCGGAAAGTTCTAAAGTTATCAGATTTGTTGAAGTACCGCAATCGTCCACCATTTTGGAGATTCAATTAAAATAAATAAAGAAATTCGTAAGTAAGGAAAAAATACACAAATGTTATTGAAATGTTAAGTTGTGATTTATTTAACTGCAACTTGAAGTAAATGTTATTGAGAACATGTAACACTTAAAATCACTATCTTCTGTCAGTTAGTTATCTTTCGGCGATTTCATGCTTATCTCTCTCTAGTACATGGGTACAAAAGAGAGATAACCATTAAAGCTGTAAAAGTAACGAGAAATTGTGTAATCGTATGTATTCGTTACTTAAAGAACCAGTACCCGTTACTTTCGTATCGTTACGTTACTCGTTACTTTTCATACGACATACAATCGTGTATTTAACAGCATCAAGCATGTATACCATCGCATCGAGGCGCGTCGCATACGTGATAGGGTATGATTTCGTTCGTATAACGTATAACCGCATCAAACGAGTCGAACTGACACGGATACGACAAATGCGAGTAACGAAATGAATTTGTATGTAACGATTCGTTACTTCGAGTCAGACGATGTACCCGTTACTCAGTAACGAATACATACGGTTTGTTACAGCTCTAATAATCATGAACCACCCCACCAGGACCACCTGGCAAATAGATTAAATAGTCTGACATTTAATTTTTACTTTATTAAATATAAAGTTTGAAGGTATCATTTCGAAATACCACAAGGACATTTTTTGCAAATAATATTTCGAAAAGCTAAAAATGCAAGGCTTGCAGGCTAGACCCTACTCAGCCAGCTCTTCGATTTTGTATTTAGACATTACAAAAGAAGTATTACACAAATCACGCTGCTTCAATTACCTACCCAAAAATGTTTGATAGCTCTTGGATTAATATACGTGTTATAACAGAAGACCCTGTAGTACAGGGGAGACCAACACGTCGACCGTTTTGGAGTTTTTGAAAGTAGCCCGCTAAGCTAAAGTTGAACAACTTACTTTCACTTAAATTAATGTTTGAAAATTTGAAAATCTTAATTCAATAATTTATTCTTACAATAATATAGTGTCTGTGCAACGCAACCACACTGTTTGTATTTTTGCAAATGAATGTTAACTTTCAACCCTTTAGCGCCCTGCTGAAAAATCCTAAAAGTGTTTGCCCACAGACTACATTTTACAGAATAAGTAACGCCTAAGGGATACAAGTTTGGTCATACCTGCCTATCATATTAGAGGTTCAGTAATAAAGTTTGGACAAGCCTTGCATTAAATTTGGGTCGAAATAGTCAAATAAATTCAAACACGAGAGCATCGAGGCTGTACATGTTATCTGTTTCGACGTCCATAAAGAATTTATATCCGCAGAAATTTTATTTTTATACGCAGCATAAAAGATCCGGGAATCTGTTTTCATAAATAAAATATTACTACGATGTACCTACGGTTTCGCCTTTCGTTTGACCGCGCTACGAGACTGCGTAGCGTTTCAAAAGCTCTATAAAGATATAAAAAAAATGTTACTTTGATACCTACATACGCCAGTAGAGTAAATTTAAATTTTGATGATTAAGAAATCACTTAGCGGTATAAGTGATATAGACAGACTAAAAAACTGTTATATTTATGGTAAAAAACATATATTCTCTAAGTAGGATTGCCATCTGTAAAGTCAATAAACTAGGACAAGATAAAAACACTCGGACTTTTGAGCTCAAAACCTGGACATAATTGCCAAAAAAAATCTTATTTTATTACCGTACAAAATTAAAGTAATATAATTATGATATTATGATATATAGCAAACTTTCACTTAATTATATCTCTATATTCTCTTTGGTAATAAAATTAATGAACCTTATAAAAATTAAAAAAAAAACAAGCAATAACTCTTTTTTTCAATAAGCAAAAATGAATGTTTTCGAATTGAAGAAACTAAATTCTACCAAGTCTTGAAAAAAGTTATTTATCTAGTCATTTTAAAATTCGGATTGTAAATAAAACCCCGCCCGGACGCTCTTTGGACGCCCTTAAAAACAGGATAAATCCGGGGAAATTCGGACGGATGGCAATACTATCTCTAAGGAATTTAATAGTATATTTTTGGAATTGAATTTTTCTCATATGTAGTAGAGTTTAGTTTGCTTATGAAGCATAACGTATATCTATGTAAAGAAATACAAATTTTCAATTTATATGGTGTATTTTTTGCTTGATATCTCCTTTTCATTTATATAAAATAATTTTTCTCAGTTTAATGCGCTAAAATGTTAATAGAAGGAAATTTAATAGTGAATTGCGAAAGTGGCCATTAGATTTAGTGATTTATAATATTATGTACTCAATATACATTAGCAAATATATACAGGGTGAGTTTTAAGTTGATGCTTTTTTTTTACAGCGTGTAAAAATCAAATAGACAAGCAAATATTTCAAATAGTTTTTTATCAAAACTCAAAAATAAGAGAGAAACTGCCTTTCGAAGTTTAAATAAATTTTATTAAATTTTCTTTAATTTTGAGGTCGGTCCTGGGGTTATATTATGTCACTATGGAAATAAGTTGTCATTATCAAGTATGTTGGTTCTTATTTGAAACTGACATGTGTATTGTTCTGTTTTTGAGAGATAAAAACAACTTATTTCCATAGTGACATAATATAACCCCAGGACCGACCTCAAAATTAAAGAAAATTTAATAAAATTTATTTAAACTTCGAAAGGCTGTTTCTCTCTTATTTTTGAGTTTTGATAAAAAAAACTATTTGAAATATTTGCTCGTCTATTTGATTTTTACACGCTGTAAAAAAAAATCATCAACTTAAAACTCACCTGTATACACAAAACGATAATTGAAAAAAAAAATTAGAGTGTAGACAATAATGTTGGATTTGATATTAAATTAGCACTTAAAATCCATGTGTTTATTTTAAATGGAATATACCATTTAGAAAGTATTATTTTAAATTTAAAATTGTATTGGTTATCAAGTAGCAATTATTTTGCGACTTAATTATTTTTTAATTTTCTCTGATCACATAAGAAGAAAGTACCGCGGATTACTTTAATGTGCGCGACTTAGACTACCAAAATTAATTTTTTTTATCTCTTCCTTAAACATCTTTTTAATTATCGGAGCTTAAAATGCAATACCTCGTAAATTAACGCATTAAAAATTTCAGCTAACTGAGATATTTATATTTGATGATAATAGTAATGTAAATATATTCAAACTCATATTTTTACAACGTAATATTATATTTAAAAACATTCATAAACTCGCTGGCTCTCGTTTTATTATAATGTCATGCTGCGTCATAAAATAATTATTCACACTGGATACATAACCTACGATTATCGCAAATACAATTGAAGACACTGAAATCTAACATGCATTAATATCACCGAGCGATGTATCGTAGTGGTGAGAGTACTAGACTCGCATTCGGTAGGTACCGGGTTCGAATCCCGGCGGGGGTAGATGTGCTGGGGACTTTGTTCTACTGCCATACGCCGAAAAACGGTAATTCCTGTACTGGCCAACTTGTTTGGGTTTTATATGGTTTCCTTCAATAAATTATTCCAGATTAATATACAAATTATTCCTTATTCAAGGACGAGACCAATTACCTGTCAAACTCCCTATGCTCGAAAGTTGCCTACCTTATCCTGATTTCGTAAAATTCCTTCATTCGTCCATTTATATTAATTAAGTTAACGTTTTTAAAATACAGAAAATAACGGGAAGTGTGGTAGATGGAAAATAGTAATGGTGCGAATGGCGTCTGTTAATAAGTGAGAAACGGACATTAAACACGTTATTATTATTATTATTATATTTTATTTGTCAATTAAAAATTTTCAAAAGCTAAAGAAAAATTAAAAATTATTTAAATTAATAAAAAGTATAAAATATAAATGAAATCAACATGTCAAATTTATATTTAACTTTATGTGCATAAGGCCTAGTTTATATGAGAGGCGTTCAACGCGCGTTGGCCCAACGCGCGTTGAACGCCTCTCATAATATAAACTAGGCCTAATACTCCCCACGAATCTAAAAAGCTCGGAAGTTAGATGCGAATGCCGGCTTGCGCTAGTACAGTCTGTTGACAAACTACAAACACGCAACTCGACAAAACTAAAGTAACAATAACAACTTGACTATAGCATACTCGACTGTACTTTAAAGCAGGAAAGCGACAAGTGACAAAGACAACGAGCGATCACGGCCAATCACCGAAGAGCGCACGTTCCGTGCAGGTAGCTGAGAGGTGGTAGGAGTCTTAACGGCCTAAAATGTGCCTTTGCGACGCTGTTTGTGACTAACTTTCGAACCTCTTAGATCCGTGGCGCGTATTATCCCTTGTATCTAGTTGTGTGTTTTTAAATAAAATATTATGTTAGGAGTAGATATAGCATTCGACTGTACTTTCAATAAAATTTTAAAGAAACATATCTTTTAATAAATGTCGCTAACATCTAAGGTTGTTTGGATCGGGTACTGATTCCTATTTTAAATTATTATTTTATTTTTGTTTCTCAGATTTCAGATGCAGCTATAGACGTTAGTGGTATGATTTTTTGCCAATTTAGTGATAAATAATCTAAAAATGAAACATATCTGACATAGTTAGATATTCGAAGAAAATACATCATCGGACTCTCCGAGGTACTATATTTTTATCACCGGTATAAAACACAGAAAGGGATATTATTTTGTGAAGATACCGATATTATTCTTTTGTGTGAACATTTTAAACGGAACAATTGTATAAAGAAAGACCAGAAAATTAATTGCTTTACTTATATTATCTTTTTTTCTATAAAAAAGTAGAAATTGTTTATTTATAAATTGTTTTAATTACATTTTTATATGAATATCTGATACTAACAGCATTAATTATATTATATTGTAATCGATTTACTATAAAACTGCACAAAATAAAATAATATTGTTATTTGTAAGGTGAACTTTATCGTTACAAAATTTGTAAAGATAAAAGTAAACTTTTATCTGCGCATGCGTGACGTTTAATTTTCGTCCTGGCATGTAAAATTCGATTTTCGTCTCCGAAAACAAGTATGTATAGGTAATGTCAAAGGCGTAGATATTTTTTTTCTGGGAGGGGAGTAAAACAAAAAAAATATTTTCTTTAAGTTTTATTAATATCACACACCCACACTCACGAAGGAAGGTGTCAAGCAAAATATTAATTTTCAAACTAATTTAACAATTTCATTTGTAAGAAATATTTCCAAATTTTGTTTTTAAGTTATAGGTATTCGTAATATTTTCAGTTTTATTTTTGATTACTATGGTCCTGGGGGCGTAATTAGCCCCCTCCCATATCTACGCCTTTGTGTAATGTTACACTCAGTACCGGCACCCATAACAAAAATTATCTGTTTGTTTGAACGTTTGTCGAGAAACACTGAACTGAATGTAAAATCCCGCTGCACACGAAGCTAGAAACACTGTTGGGATTTCTGCTGGGGCCGGCAGGCTGGCTACGAAGCTGGAATTTTCACTGAGGGCTCGTCTGCTAGCTCACAAGATGAATTTTAAAATTAGAACAGGGGCTATTTTTCTTGCTTGTCCTGATCAAGAACCAATCAAGAAACAGTATCTTATAACGTGGGCGACATGAACAAACGCCCACAAACAAACACTGTGCCGTAGTGTGTGTTCTGTTCAGAGACAATAAACGTCCACTTTTGTTACCGTTCTACCACTGAGTGCACACTGAACCTACCTACAAAACAAGCTCGAAAAGACGGCTGATGTGAGGTGAGCACATAAAAGCAATTAAGAAAACTAGTAGTCAAATCTAGCAAGGAATCTAGCGGAAAATCCAGTCTCATGTGCAGCGGCCTTAACGAAACTTTTAATGTTTTCAACTAAATTCAATTGTTTCGAGGCTGTCGGATCTCCAGAAAATATATGAATATAGCAAATTAAACCGCTACACACTATAGAAAGTATAATAACGTTAATAATTACTAAACGAATAAAATACGGTAACGTTAAGAAGTGAGACAAAAATAATTTTAAAAAAAGTAGGTTATGTATCTACTGCGTGATGACTATAATATAAAAACAAATGTGACAATATGTTAAAAACGAGCACCAGCACGTGTTAACAGTTACACGAGTCATAACATCATATTTCTAGCACGTACCGCTATAAAATTCCTTAGTAATTTTCAAAATTTTTCACAGTACAAAGTCCGTTTCTAATTATTTCAGGCTGTGTTGTATTCACAAGTCGTTACTATGTAAATGTTAGCAGGACTACTTTTCTTTTACTTTAAGCAACTTTACCTACAACGAAGGACGTATTTTTCCTGGTCGCAGTGTATTAGTTGTTCAACCTATTTTTTTTTATCACAGCCTGAACAAGACCCACGATCTTATACATAAAGCCTTGTTTATTTAGGCGTTCTATTTCCGACAAAACTACGCTGAATTTGCATTTCCAGTTCTGAGCTATGCCAAATGCCTGTATTTCCCCGAGCTGTCGAGACGCCAACCGATGTAACAACAGACCGGTAATGTCGTTCCGCGACCAACACCGCTGGAGATACGTCGTGTGAGTGGATGCAGATAGTACAGGAACTCAGATCGACCAGACAATATTATGTATATGTATATTATACAGTATGGATTTTTAAAACCCGAACACCTTTTAATTCGCTCAGATTGCATTTTTTTGATTCGACCTCCTCAGATGATTTTTGTAGTTTTGAGAGGGCAGTCGAATGGCGCAGGTTTTTTCACCTGCGGTGTTCAGGTAGTGCCCTGCGCAGGTTAACTTTTGTTTAATGGGAACTAAAAAAAAAAATTTAGAAATACTTGAATTTGTAAAATTAGTTTGGAAATTAATATTTTTCTTGACACCTTCTTACGTGAGTATTGTTGTGTGATAACTATAAATTTAATTTTTTTTCCAACCCCCCAGGAAAAAATATCTACGCCCTTGGCTAGTCATCACAGTATTTACATAAAATCTATCATATGACTGCGCGTTGAGGCCTCAAGAATAATTGGTACCTAATCAAAATGTGAAATTATTTTTTAATTAAATCGCTTCTATAAAATAATTGACACTTCTGAATAGTTCTTGAGTTGTCGTTTTGTCTAAACAGTGGTTGTACTGCGGCGATGTTTTGGAACACTGCTTATACTTGTAGATTAACAAACATACAGACGGTCGGACAGCCAGACAGACATAGGGACTAACGGACATGAGGAGCTCTTGGGTACCGTATTACCGGGGATTGCTACATCGCCAATGCAATTATCTTTTTGTTGTAGCGTAACATGTCAGTGGTAGTGTTGGTACAATGTGCTCTGTATTACCATCTATTCTACCTGCCTGTCTCGAACAGGGATGCAAAAATTTAGTGCGTTCTATAGTGCTAACATAGAATAATTCGTGTATCCTACTAGATACAAGAAAGTTTTTTGTTCAACTCAAGATTTACTATCGGAAACTGTTGAGGTATATTTTTCGTACTCCACACTCAACTGGAAGTCAACAAACATTGGCATTATATTTACGCTACAAAAGTCATGCATAAGAGCTATTTTTATTTCGTTGTATAGGATATTTAAAAATTTATCCTCCATATATATTTTTGAATGTGCCTTACTAGTCAAAAATGTTCATTTTTGTTGAAAACACAATACATCAACCGTTTTCAAAAAAAAACTTTCATAAACAAATGTGTATATAACATGGTAACAAAAATTTACATAGCATATACCAAAAAACATAACTACCGACACAAAAAGAGCTAAAAACTCTTCTAATTAAAAAGACTATCCGTACAAAGTAAACGATTTTATGAAAGATTAAAACTATCTAATAATTTTAAAATGTGTCTATAATTTTAAATTTATTTTGTAACTAACATTTTGTAATTAAAAGGTTTTTTTTATGATTACTTTTATGTAATTTTATGACTACCTACTCGTATATATAGTGACATATTTCACACACTCATTTTGTGTCTCATGAAATAAAGATAATACTTAATTATTATTATTATTATCAATTATCATCATGCATTTTATTCAAATGGTTACATAGGAAAATATTCGAGGAAAACGTTATCAATTTATTAATTAAATACACAGTAATTTTTGTGTCATTCCAGATTTTGAATTTTTATTTCTATTAATTAACTCAAAAAATATAAAAATCTGAAATAAATTATCACAAAATTAAAAATTGGACATTTTACAGTCTTTTTGTATTGTCTCTAAATTTTGTACTAATAATAATATATCACTAGTAATTTTATCACTAATTTTAGCATAACATTTCCATTCTAAACATCTTTTTACAATTAAGTCGATATTTGGAAAATAAGCCCATTAAACTGAAAATAATATTCAATTTCAGGGTTATTTGTGAATCGGAATTGATCATCAAAGTCAAATTCTTGATAGCTTCATAACTAAAAGTTTTTACATCATGTCGCACTGATATGGGATTTCTTTGCTTGATATCAAAAGAGGAAAACATATTTAAAAAAATGTTGTCTATTTGAATGTAACTGCACCACTCAAGAATTAATCTAATTGCTAGTAAGAGTTTGTGCAACCCTAGTACACAACGTTGAATGCAGAGAAAATGATGCCGCTCTAATTTTGAAATCATCAGTCCATTTTCTTCTTTATTTTATAATGGACAATTTTTAGAGTAGCTACATTAAACAAAAGTATAAAGGGAATATTAATGCATAAAAACTATTTGCAAAATCACATTTCACATTTTAAATAAAAAACCATACGAAATGTACATTTCATCAAAAACGCATATTTTTAGATTTTAATTTATTTTAATATCCATTTTATGGCCCGATGTAATAGATTTGTCCAGCTCTGTTGAATTTCTGTCTCACTAACTTATGTACTTTTAAATGTGACAAAAATTAACAATGCCGTACAAATCTAACAGAAGTTACAGAATCACGTCGTTATTTGTGTTCTGAATCTAACATGAACTCACAATATTGAATTTCTAAAACTTGACACATCGAAAAACACTAAAAAACCTCTCTGCTCGTGTTCATAACAATCAGCTATGACATGCAATCAATTAAACCAATGGGTCCTATGTGACAATTCCAAGTGTGGGTAGTTAAAGTTCATCGATAGAATAGAGATGTTGACAAACACTCAAACAATTTGATTAATGTTGACCATTCACAGAGAACAACTGTGGTTGGGAATCATCAACCCTGCATGTGGGGCACAAGCGAAGAGGAGATATTCTGCAAGAGGCCAGTGGCGTAGCGTGGACTAATCTAGAGGTGGGCGACGTCGCATTAGCGAGGCCCTTTTCTTTCAGTAAGTATATATTCCCAAGATCAATACAGTGATCATGCCATATTTGTATGTCGGTTATATTTTGTAGGATCTTTAAGGGCACTAATCATCCTATTTATTTAGCGTAGAAAATGTTGATTATGGCGTTTGGCCTTATCTCAGCACACAAGAGGGTCTCACGCGAGGCCGTGAGCGAGGGCCCGCTTTGCCCATCCCTAGCTACGACACTGCAAGAGGCGATAAACTATATTATGACAAGAAAAATCTATATATTTTAAGCAGATTAGTAAACCAGTTGAGCACTATTTTCATCATATTTTTAGCCAGATTCTACTATTTGTGTTCTAAGCAATGTTCTTACGTAACCACAGTGATTACAAAATTTATAAGCAGTGTTTGTAACCACTAACGTTTAACATGCTACTTGGGTAGTCATTTTGCTCAGCAGTATAAAAAACCAACTAATACCCAGAGTGATTATTTTGCTAAGAACGTGATAATCATCGTGGTTATCATTATGAAATTACAATATACACTTGAAAGAGCGAAATTGAAGGGATCGGATATTTTATTGCGTTATAGAGTTTTCGTTAAACGGAGAGTAAAAGAAAACAATATAATTTTACGAATGTGTTTTTAATTTTGACTAAATTAAACAAAGAAAATTATTTAACAAAATTTATAATCTGTTAACTTTGTTTGTCGTTTTTTTATAATGCCAGCATTTTAATTACAACAAACAAATAAACACAGTTCTAAGATTAACATCGTATTGTTTCGCTATTGAGAGTGGTTGTTACACTATATAGATAACAATGTAAACCAAACAAATCTTGGCAATTTCTACGTTTTAAGGAGTTTTTCGTTAAATAGAAGTTTGATATAGTTTACAATGTATTAATTGGCAATTATTCTGATCTTTTCGATATATTTCCTATTGCTGGTATGTTTTTTTTTAATTTTAAAGTTTAGTCAAATTGGCAGTATTGACTGACTGACGAGGAGTTTCCGTTTTGTTAAATGCAATTTTCAAAATTAAATTATTTTCCAACGTTTCGCTTTCTATATTAATAATAATAAAAAAGTAATCGGAAGATTGATATAGTAACGAATAGATCTCGAACAGACGACAGACAAACGAACATTCATTTTTATACTAGGTATATTATTAGGTTATAGATTTATGTCCTATGTAATATTATTTTTTGGTCACGTTTTGAAATTTTAAAGTCTGTTGGAGTTGGGTAGTAAGTGGTCGTCGCCACGTAGCGTCGTTGAAACAAGCACTAGACGGGGAGTCCTCCTGATACGTGGCTCGCAGTATAATAGGTTTGGTTAGAGCGTGCGGTTTTAGTAGAAATGCATTAGATTTATTAGGTGCAGTAACGCTCTTTGCCATGTTGTATTGTGCAGACGGCTTCAACATTTCGCAGCATTAGTTGAGTCGCTCTATTTTAACACTACTCCAAATACAGAGTTCAATTAGACTGTTTATTTTCAAGACTTTTTTTATAGAATGTATTACCAGTGGCGGCGCGTGTTAACATTTTGAATGGATCAACTAGGGATGTCGGAAGTGAAAAAAATATCGATGTATCGATATTTTTAAAAATATCCATATCGACGTCGATATATCGAGGAAAAAATATCGATATATCGGTCAAATTTTCAAAATATTTTGCGTTTTTAAAATAATAGTATATTTAGCTTAATATTATCAATAGTAATTTTAATACAAAATGTACAATATTAACTGACTTCAAAAAACGAGGAGGTTCTATGTTCGACTGTATACAGTGTAAACTCTTTATAACGAAACTCAAGGGACCGAGCATTTTTTATCGTTAGTATAGAGAGTTACCGTTATATGGAGTGAAGAAAGAAAAACAACCAAATTACTGTATAATCTCTTTATAACGAATTCCAAGGAACCGAACATTTTTTTCGTTATAAAGAATTTTCGTTATATGGAGGGAAGAAAGAAAAATAACCGATTTTCACAAAATTAATTTATTCCAAACACATATACCTATAGTTTGTTAAATTTGCCTGACGTTTTTCGCTATGCCAATATTTGTTTTGTATTTTAAGTATCTTATGCATGCCTTGGGATGTGGTGGAATAATCTTCATTAAATAATAGGAATTTTTTTATAAGTTTGGCGTCATCAAGTGCTTGTTGAATAGATGGTAATGGTTCAGAATCGTCCTCTTTATGTCTGTAAACATTTGCTGACGCCTAAATATGAACATATTTCTTCGTAATAGAGAATGGCTGTTGCGTTATAAAGAGGGTATTAATGTATAGGTTTTAAGGTAAACCAACCAAATCGTAAAAATTTCGACGTTACAGGGAGTTTTTCGTTATAACGAAGGACGTTATAAAGAGTTTACACTGTATATATATTTTTTTTATGTATGTTCACCGATTTCTCCGTCAATTATGGACCGATTTTTAAAATTCTTTTTTTATTCGAAAGAGTGCACTTCCGAGGTGGTTCCATCGGAACCAAGTCAGGATCTGATGGTGGAATCCGGAGAAATCGAGGGAAACTCTCAAATTTCAAAGGCACGCATACTTGGCCTACCCATTGCAATACTTTATCTCACACTAAAAAGAGAAAAATAAAATATTTTTAACAAAAAATTGAACCGACTTCAAAATATGCACTAAAAAGTAAAAAATAATAATTATTGTTATCTTTGGAGTCGGTGTCAGCCAAAATGAAATCTATTCCGAGAACTAGAGACATGTAAGATTTAAATTGCTACTTTCGAATTCCGATGTGACACCGACTCCAAAAATAACAATATATATTATTTTTTACTTTTTAGTGCATATTTTGAAGTCGGTTCAATTTTTTTGTTAAAAATATTTTATTTTAATGTACAAAAATCTCAATAAAATGAAGGTATTTTTACCAGTATTTCTTTTTATTAGGCAATATAATAATTACAAAAATATCGAAAACTAAAAAAGCTATCTTCTAAAAATATTTTTAAACCTATTTATTGTATTAGGCAAACCAGTATTTGTCCGGTAGCGAAAGTAGAAAAACTGCTCTTTAGTAGTGGCTAATACAGTTACTTTTTTCCGTTCGTTCCTATCCTTTACGGTTTTGGATTCTGGTGACTTTAGTTACATAAATAAAAAAATATATCGTTTTTGATACAATTTTCGATATTGGATATTTTGTATCGATATATCAGATCAAAATATATCGGCTAAAAATATCAATGTTTTGAATTAAAAATATCGATACATCGATATGTCGATACTTTTTCAACATCCCTAGGATCAATCGGAGATATACCTCCTAACACGGGCTTCGAATGAGGGAGGGCGGAGTTGTAATTAAATTATGAATCACATCCACATTTATGATATGTCTTATGCCCATATTCACCGAACACTATTAAAGATAGAGGTTACTAATCTTGGAACAAATTTATTCGTTAGAATAAAATTAACTTTCAATTCGACAAGCAAATTATCGGGTAGAGAAGTTATAGTTATAGAATAAATATACCTATACTGCATTATATACTTCTTGCTCTTATTGAATATTTTGACGTTCAATATTTTAAACAGCCTGTACATCACTTGAACGATTATGCTGAAACTAATATTTCAAATTAGCTGAAGAAAATTGAAACTCAGAAGATAATCGAATATCGATTGGTAATTTTCCGATTTGACTTGTAGTCGATTATATTATTACAATTTTGTGGTAGAAATAGTTGATTTGCAAACAGTGAATTTCCGCCTTCGTTTTCGTGAATAAATAAAAAAAAACGATCTATGATATTATTTGTTATTCATTCTAAAAGCTTGTTTACACCATATGAAACGAACTTTGCAGAGACGAATCTTCAATTTATCAAATTGTAACGGTATTTGAGTAAATATTTAACTTTTGTAAAGAAATTATGATTGTAAGCATAACGTTTCAATGTTTGAACTTACGCAAGAACTTTAAGAACTTTGTTAATAATTTGCATTGCAGGTTGTAATATTGCGTTGCGTCTAAATATTCATAACGTCGCTCGACGAGAAAGTCTTTATTGTAAATTCAATGAAATTGAAGGCCCGCTATTTATCCTGCCAGCAAAATCAGTGACGTATTGAGATTAAATCAGGTATAGTTTTAAAAAATTAAAAAACACGCTTTAATAGCAAACCAAACTAAAAAGTAGAAAGTAATTATTAGCGAAATAATTCAATTATAGTAAAAATGCATGGGGTGCTTGATATTAAATGTTACAATTATTTAATGGTAGCTATTTATAAAAATACAATAAAAATGAAAATATAGTAATTGGCACCCACGTTTCTTTACTATAATTGAATTATTTTGTTAATAATTATTTTCTACTTTTTAGTTTGGTTTGCTATTAAAGCGTGTTTTTTTTTATTTTTTTTTAACTATAATTTATTTTCTTAATTTTTAGTCTCAAAACAACATAAAAAATATTTTTTTTTCAAAACAACATAAAATTTTTTTTTTTTTCAAAACTTTTAATTTCAATTTCTATTTAAAATTTATAAATTTAAATTTATTTTTATGAAATAATTGTATTGTCATCGGCCCTTGACACGTGTGCAAATTTTCAAGTTAATAAGACTTCTTAAAATGGGTGAAAATTACGCTGAAAGATTCCTTTACAAACATACAGTCATGCAGGTCAAGCTAATATATAGCGTGTTAAAATATGCTCCGTCATTCGTAACAAACACTAGAAGTCCAAGCACTGACCGTAAAAAAGTCTACTGGCATTTTTCGTGAACAAAAAACAAGCAGATTGAGTAAATTGGAAAAAATCAAATTGGGTATGGATTTCAACCATATTATATTATGATTTTGGCAATTTAGAAACTGCCACCCGGGGCGGGTGCCCCCCTCCGTTAGATCCGGGGCTGAGCTCAGCCTATGTTCACACATTATTGGTATCGTAGTAATTAGCGATTTAAATCCGATGGTATTTTGTAACACAACAAAGTTCGACCGAACATCACTGTACTTAACGAGCGAGTAGGCGTTTTCACGTCAATAACCGTATAATATAAAGTGTAAACGTACCTTAATAAGAAATAGGTAAAACGAATCTGAAAAGGCACTGGTTAAATCGCAACCTTAATTTCCGATAGGGCAGGTATAAAGGCCGTAATATGAAAATAGACTGTGCATATTATATTAACTCATTTCCAATCGTTTCTTTGACCCCGTATAAACAGCGAGATTCTTTTGATATTCCTTTATTGACTTCTGCATAATATAAAAGCAATAATATTGAAACTTTTCAATTCAATCGACAAAAGGTAACTTTTATATGTATTCACAGATATTTTGAAGGCAGCGATAACGACAATGCGTGTCCGTGTAGATGATGTCCCCCCTCCACAGTAGCGTTGAGCCTCCCCCCTCTCGAATTGTAAACTAGCATGTTTAATACTCTATTATAGGATTGCAAAGTAGTGATGTGTTCACATGACTCTTTATTGGGAGCTGGCTCCGTGCGCTCCGCTCACTAAAAAGAGTTGCTCTGAGGGAGTCGTTCAAAGGAGCGACACTAGACAGTACGCACTACACAAGAGTGCAGATTGCAGAGGTGTGAACTGTCATCATGCATGCTCACTGCTCAAGAGTCACGTAGCATTGCACAGCACAAAACACACACTCAGCTCTGAGCTCATTTTTTTTAATATGATTCTGATATTACATTTTTCGCATTTCGGATAAACTATAGAGTACAATAAAAGCTTAACAATAATAATGTTTATTGTTACAATATTTAATATTATATTTTTTTCAACGACGTCAATGCGAATGGTTTAAGTCACTGTAAACTTAGTACTATTCCACTTACAGTGTGTCATTCAACATTAAATGATGTCCCAGACGAAATAAATACATTAATAATTATTAATTACATAAAAACACAGATAAATTCCAAGCAAGCATGTTTGAGGTTATACGTAAAAACACGAATGACATATGTTCGCGACTATTAGCTAAAATGTAATAGGGTTGCTATGGAAACGACATCTAAACAACAGTTGATAGGTTATTTTACTTTACTGTCGCCCGAACGTACGTACTTCCCACATCAGTGCGTGTCATCCCACCAATGCGTAAATGTTAGACTTTCTGCCTTACAATTGATGCCGAAAGTATGTACTTTCGATCGAGGTATGAAGAAAAATTATTTTTACATCCACTTTGCGCTTTACACGTCGAAAGAAGGAATGAAAGCTCACATCTGCTAATACAAGTAAGGTACTACACAACACATATCGTGCATCTTTTCCGATTTTGCAATGACGTGTACAACTTTCACAATTTTAAACAATAAATATTTAAAAAAAATACGTAACGAGCAATGCTTTACTGCATGAGACGCTTCCCGTAGGATAGTTCACTGAAATGCTGAGTAGATGCGACAGAGTCGAAGTAAAATTTCAATACAATATTATAAGCTTTCATAAGTGAGCACGGTTTTCTAGTCACCCGCTTTCACAAAATAAGTCGTTCCTTCGCCAATTATCAGAAGTATAGAGTGTTAAACACGCAAAATTTGAAGTCAATCGATCGAAGCATTAATACACAAAGCCTTTCATTATAAGTTTATAAATTGTACGGTTATTCCTTTATTCTGATTTTCTATAATGATGATTACCATGGCATCTAAATTATGTTAGATGACCGCAATTCAAACATAATATGACCTGCATGCTTACAAAGTTCTATATATTTTCTTGACCAGAAGCAAAGCACTAATATCTATTGACCTTTGTCAAACTTATAACAATTTCAAATTGATAATGTAAGTAAATAACATAATAACAATAAAAGCATTATTGTTAATTTTAGTTTAAAATTGTTGTTTAGGAACTAATGCCAGATAAACGTTCCCATTTTCTTGACATTTTAGAAAATGTTTGGCCTATGCTGGGTTGCAGAAAGCATTGTTTAACAATGTTATGGTGCTACAGACAGACATACAAACATAGTACGATCCAAACATCATAACACCTCTCTTTTTGCGAATCAGAGGTTAAAATTAACTGTATATTCAATGTTTTTAAATCACATTTATTATGATTTGAACATTTAATGAATCGTTCAAAATTTTAAATGAAACAAAGCTGATAATAACGTATTTGACGCTATAAAAATAAATGAAAAATTATGTGAATACGATAATTTATCGAATAAAAAATCAGAAATCATCGTTTTGTATTAACAAAAACACGAGGTTTATTTGTCATTTTAATGCTAAAATTGCAACATCTTACATGCCAACAAAACGCTGCCCGCCTTTATGGTTTGAAGCGTGACGTCAGACTTGTAGTAAAAACATATATACCTGTGCTTATACATGTTCTAATATCACACTTGAAACCATCATGACAGACATATACTTGTACTAGCCGTTACCCGCGGCTTCGCACGCGATTAAGACGTAACGGATGCATTCCCATTATTTGGCATAGTTACTCCTTTCTCGACGTAGACCCCATTAATATATTTCAAAATTGACGACGTTCACGTGAACAACATCCTGAAAAACCTTGAAAAACACAGCCATGTTGATTATTTTCACCCTCTGAAGGGGTTGTTTTTGAAAAAGCACGAAACACGTGTTTATATATTTGTTAACAGAAGTAATCCTGCGCATTTTCGAATTGATGCAACTATCTTATATGATTTCTCCATGCTAATTCTGAACCCCCGTTACACCCTATTAGGGGTTGAGTTTTCAAAAATCCGTTCTTAGCGGATGCCTATACATCATAATAACTATCTGTGTGCCAAATTTGAGCCCAATCCGTCTAGTGGTTTGAGCTGTGCGTTGATAGATCAGTCAGTCAGTCAGTCACGGTTTCCTTTTATATAGTTAGATAAACACATGACACACAAACGTGAGTAAACACTAAACGAGCCTTGTTTAAACGATGTACTTGTTTGTATACTACAAGAATGACGTCACAATAGGTAAATATGACGGCTCGTGTTTTTGCTCCAAATTATATCTTTAAAATTTTGTGTACCATTTTATCCTACAAAACGATTGCATTGAAGGGAAATAAAAATTCCAGGGGACTATTATTACGCTGTGAACATTTCAAAACAATTTAAAAATAAGAGTCAAAAAGCCTGTTATTAATGACTAATTGCAAGTTTGATTTCAGTTACAAAATTAAATCATAATTAATTATACACACAAGACACAGTTTGGTGAAAACGTACTTATAACATTGTATTGGAATTACGTGCCATTTTTCAAAGCGGTCGTTTCAAACATCAAAGAGGTTGTAAAATATAAGTGGTTTAATATTTGTGGTGTGAGGAACGGTTGTTCCACGACTCCACTCGGCTACAATGGAGAAGCGTGTATTTAGCTACCAATGCTGTATTCGGATTAAATTAAAGCAAAACCCGATGACATATTGCGGCTTACATCAGCAGTAATCTTGATCGCAGCTTAAGGCACGTTATAATGCTCTGTCGTGAGCATTTATAATGGGTTGCCAGCAGTGCGACCAGATTCAGTATTTTAATACTTTTTCGGTATATTCTATTGACTTTTCTGATTATAAGTACTTATTTAGGTATATTGGCGGAAGTCAGTATTTTTGGGTGTATTTTGGATAAAATCATAAAAAGTTATGGCAACACCGTAGCGATCGTCTCCGCGAACTGGCACGAACATTGATGTACAGGGGATTTCCCGGATTTAGTCTATAATTTCATTCAAGAGCAAAGATCAGTAAGTTACAGAGAGGACATGACATCACCCCTTTTCAGTGAACGTTTTGGGTGAAAATTTCTAACAGTAATGGTACCTACATTAAAATACAAGAATATATCTACTTTCAGTATACCTGTGTTATGTATACTAGTATCGAATGCTGCATGCGAGTGCATATTTTCACAGATAAATTTAATAAAATCACAACGAAGAAACAGATTTATAAACAAAAATGTATCTGCAGTTTTAAAAACAAAACAAGGTGTAAAAGATGAAGGAGGTTGTGTTAATTTTAATCCTTCAAATAGAATGTTAAAATGGAATTTTAACATTTATTGTGATAATGAGTAATAAAAACATGTTTTGAAAATCAGTATTTTTATTGGTATATTTTCCCTGTGCAAGTTGGTATATTTCAGTATTTTTTAATGTGCTTCGGTTTTTTTGTAACATTTAATCTGGTCACACTGGTTGCCCTAGACCATATCAAAGCCAATTTTGGTGAAAAGAATTTCAACATAAAGCTGAAAAACTATTTTTTGAAAAAGTGTCCATACTCTGTTTAATTTTAACTGCATGACTTGTCCACATCTTGTATGTAATACTGGATAAATAAAATTATGATTATGATTATGATAATAATATGTTTAACATCTAATTACTTGTAAGCTTTTTGGAGTTTACCCCTTAAGAAACGATTTTGAGTTATAAGGCGCAGTACGGAAATTTTATGAGTAGTAAAATCAATTGACTTATTAAGCGATAATGGCCATAGAAGCCGATTCGCTCCTTTTGAAATTAAAAAAAAAATCAATTGGTGAGGCATTACGCTCCACCGCTTCAAGTGTGGCGAAAGGATGAGATGGAATACATTACGTAGCGTATCTTAGCAGCACACTCTAGTCGTGCGTCGGAGCTGACACACACACACAGTTTTTTTTACACTGTATAGGTTACAGGGATAGTGATAAATGGAAAATAGTAATGGTGCGAATGGCGTCTGTTATAACATAATGTCGAGAAACGGACATTAAATTATAATTAATGATTGTAACATTATGTTAAAAACGAGTGACAGCGAGTTTTAACACTGACATGAGACATAATATCATCACACACGAGATACGTGTAATATTTTTTCTCGTATTCTTTCTGAAACAGCTCATTTGCACATAATTTTTGAGCTAGTTCACTTCTGATCTGTATAGCTATACAAAGATGTAAAGTGCCGTATTACATCCCATAGCGCAGTAAAATAAAGCAAAATGGGTCTCGCTATATCAATTCTATGATAAATTTCTGTTTGTTTGTCAGATACTTTTTTATAATCTACTAGAAGTGACGTTTGCTCAAAAGTTAACTGTCAAAAATTTAGAAATTAAGTGAAAATCAGTTATTTTATATGAGGTTCGAACAAAATTTCATACAAATCTAGTGCGTAATGGTGTTCCAAATTGCGTGACTATTTAAACTTGCTGACTCGTTTTTGACAGCCCACACTCGTCGTAATAGAGCGTCGAACGGGAACTGTCAAAAGTATTACAAATATACTTATGGTGTGAAAATCAGCTATTATATGGAAATTATGTGCAAAAAGTATAGTTTGTTTCTCGATTGCAATGTTTTTATGACTCGTGTGACTATCAAAACTGACTAAACGCTTGTTTTAACGTAATGGCACACTAGTAAATAAAATAATTTATTACAATCTTCATACGAAATCACTACATTGCATCATCGCAACGCTCTAAATACGTCTCCGCAAACCACTTCTCCGTTTCTTCTTGTTTCGTTGTTCATGTGAACACTTTTCTGTGCAGTTTGACTATATTATTAAAAGTATGTTAAAAAATTGATAACAAAAAAATTCTAATTAAAAAATTACGGTGACAGAACTTTACATGTTGAGGTTAAATTACTTTTTAACTAAGAAAAGATAATTGAAAATCCATTTTTTAAATTCAATTCCAGACGTAAATAACAATAACACACAGGATCACGGGTATTTGGAATATAAATTGTTAATCAGTTTAAACTATCATTGATTAGCAACGTTTCGTCTTTATTCTCAAGACTTTATCAAGCTCTGAAAATACAATACATTTAACATTAATATATGAGCATGATGAATAAACTCCAAAAGAAAGATTAAAATGTTACAATAACTAACCTCAAAATCGTCTAAACGATCGTCAATATAAAAAAACATACATTACTTTCCATAAACATAATTTTTTTTTTTTTTTTTTCTTTGTAGTACTATCAATTGTTGAAAAGATGACTACAGCAAATTAATTAAAAATTAAAAAAACTATAACGACAGTATTATAAATAATAGAATACGTTTCCCAAACATGTGCTCTTTACACCAGTCTAACTGTTAACTTCTAAAAAATTAACAACAGTCTGGCTTTTGTAAATATACACTAGATGGCACCATAAACTAAATTTCTACATGAAATTACCTAGTTATCCTACTACAAGTTATGAACAAATTAATCATATGTTAATCAATAAATTATATCAATAAATAAACATTTAAAAACTAATACAAGAGTTCCATGATAAGAATAAGAACATCATTATTGACCTTTTGGTTGATAATAATTATCCGAGGAAACTGATAGACAGAGTGCTTAATAATTACTGTCCGATGAGTGTAAACAGAAGAGATCGTAATCCGTGTGTCAAGTATTGCAGGTTTCCTTTTATTAAGGAGATTTCTCATAAAATTGATGCCCTCGCAAAGGAACGATATGGCAAATTGGCCTTTTATAACTTAAAAACTGTTAAATCAGTTTATACAAGGCTGAAGGATAGGGTTCCAGTGTTGGACAGGTCTAATGTGATCTATAAAATACCTTGCACCTGTGGGGAGTCTTATATTGGACAGACGAAGCAGAAGTTGAGGGATAGAGTCAAACAACATCAGTATGACTGTAGGAACACTAACATCCTTAAAGAAAATAAAACAGCGTTAGCCAGTCATCACTTTGATACTGAGCACAATTTTATGTTTGATGAGGTTTCAATCCTTGACAAAGAATCTAATTACTTCAAGCGTTCACTTAGTGAAATGTGTTTCATCAAATTGAATAAAACAGTGAACTTAAGATCGGACACGCATAACTTGAGCTTGGTATACAATGAAATCCTGGGCACAAAGTGATTCTCGAGTTTTTAGAGTTGGATTGTTTGTATTAGTTTTTAAATGTTTATTTATTGATATAATTTATTGATTAACATATGATTAATTTGTTCATAACTTGTAGTAGGATAACTAGGTAATTTCATGTAGAAATTTAGTTTATGGTGCCATCTAGTGTATATTTACAAAAGCCAGACTGTTGTTAATTTTTTAGAAGTTAACAGTTAGACTGGTGTAAAGAGCACATGTTTGGGAAACGTATTCTATTATTTATAATACTGTCGTTATAGTTTTTTTAATTTTTAATTAATTTGCTGTAGTCATCTTTTCAACAATTGATAGTACTACAAAGAAAAAAAAAAAAAAAAAATTATGTTTATGGAAAGTAATGTATGTTTTTTTATATTGACGATCGTTTAGACGATTTTGAGGTTAGTTATTGTAACATTTTAATCTTTCTTTTGGAGTTTATTCATCATGCTCATATATTAATGTTAAATGTATTGTATTTTCAGAGCTTGATAAAGTCTTGAGAATAAAGACGAAACGTTGCTAATCAATGATAGTTTAAACTGATTAACAATTTATATTCCAAATACCCGTGATCCTGTGTGTTATAATTGAAAATGTTGAACACTGCCGCAATGGAATAAAAACTCATGGAAATTATAAATGCTGTAATCAATTTTCTACTAAAATAATTAAGTTATAATATTAATTTGAAAATCAATTTAATAAATAACTTTTACCATCCCAATCCACAAGTGGGGAATGGTACCTACTAGTTTAGAATAAAAAAAAAACATATTTTTGGAAAAACTCTGTGCGTCTGTTTGTGAACACGATACAGGCCAAACGGAATAAAATCAAATTTTGGGTGGATGTTAGATATGCAAATATGAAGAGCCCTGTTGTTTTTGGAAAAAATCGGCGCATGCGCAAAAGACACATGCCATAACGTTTTTTTTCATATAATAATAGTATACTTTTCATATCGGTTTAATATTCTATTAATTTTTTAAGAAAGTTTTGTTAACATTTTTTTTCTAAGCTTTGATGTTTCTGAAATATTTTTAAAATAAAAAAATCAGCTGTTCTTTAGTTTTGTAGATCTGTCAGAAAGAAATTAGCTACACGACGTTGAATATTATATAGGTAGCCATGCCAACGAATAGCAAATATCATATTTAAAACTAGCCATTACCCGCGTCACGATATCAGAAATTTTATTTTTTTTATTATACTATATCAGAAGTCAATATTTTTGGAGTTAAAATGGTCCCGTCGCCCAATTAGCTGAAATATTTAATTTAGAAGCAAAGTAGATGATTAAATTAAAGCACATAAAGGAATAGTTACACAAGAAATAAAATTTTAGAGTTACGGTGAATGAGAACTTTAATGAAATAATAAAATATAGGTATTATGAACGACATTTTTTTACTGAAATATTCATTTTTAAATCACATTAAAATAAGGTAATGGCAGATTATTTTTCGGTTTTTATTATTATTAAAAATTAACACCTTTCCTTTGTTATCACATATTTACGATCAGCAATCTGTTCAGCGGCATAAAATCTACGCCGCTACAACATGTCATAAAACTCCCTATTTATTGATCAATAGTTTTTATTCCTTTAGAAAACATAGTGTTCGAATTATTGCCAAACGTTTAATTTGAAATAGGCGAATAAAACAGAAAAATGAGAGAAAAAAAGAGAACTATGACGAATGAAGAAATAAAACACTTTATTGTTATAACCGATAACAATTGAACTATGAAATATGGTTCGTCATTTCACAATGAAAATATACCGATATAACGCGTACATGGTGTGACAAAAAATTCCAAAAAGCCGATGCACATTTTTTTCTATTTTGTTTGATTAATAACAAAACAATTCCAGCCAATTGGGCGACAGGACCAATCCAACTTCAAAAATGTTAACATTTTACATCTATAAAATATAATATATATAAAATTCCCGTGTCACAATTTTGACCGCGCGAATCTCCGAAACCACTGAACAAATTTTAATAAAATTTTGTAAATGTGTGTTTCTTGGTGCAACTTAGGCTATAGAATAGTTTTTATTAATTTTTTTGTACAAAATTATGGTATTTTCTTTAAAAACCTGTTTGCAGAAGAGATATGCTATAACGGTGTTTTTTTTATAATAATGGTATACTTTTCATAATGGATTATTATTCTATTTATTATTTCAAGACAGTTTCGTTACAAAATGTTTTTTCTAAACTTTATAATCCCGGAAATATTTTGAAAATAAAAAAAAATCAGCTTGTCTTTTGTTTTGTAGATCTGTCAGAAATAAACTAGTTAAGCATTCTTTGCTTAATTTTTACATGACGTAGAATACAGGGTGAGTCAGACCACCCGTATCAGTTGTTTTTTTCGAAAACGGTTAGTCGTAGAGAGTTGTGTCAAAAATCTGTATTATAAAAGCCCTAATGAAGAATCGAATGGTGATATTTTTTCCCCCCGGTAAGGTCGGCTTCCCTGTTAGTTTGCTCCGGAATGTTCAGAACTCCGGAATGTTAAATGGCACGATAGGTCGAAAGTGGTATTGTTGAAAAGATCTTTTAAAAATAAGCAAGTTTTGTAGGACATTTTTTTTTGTTACTGCCACCCCTGTTAAGTAATATTCGTTTGAAATTATTAAATTAACATGTAAGAATAACAAACTTAATTTTAAAAGTTGGCATTTAAAATCTAGTTACCTAATTAAACAATGTCACAAATGTTCACACTGTCTTCAATTTACTTCTAAACACTGCAGAGCTCTTCTAGATATGTTATGAGTACCTGGAAGTATTTTCCGACAAAAAAAAATTGCAATTAATGAAAACTTATTGTGACATTGTTTAATTAGGTAACTAGATTTTAAATGCCGACTATTTTGTTATTCTGACATATTAATTTAATAATTTTAAACGAATATTACTTAACAGGGGTGGCATTAACAAAAAAAAATGTCCTACAAAACTTGCTTATTTTTAAAAGATATTTTCAACAATACCACTTTCGACCTATCGTGCCATTTAACATTCCGGAGTTCTGAACATTCCGGAGCAAACTAACAGGGAAGCCGACCTTACCGGGGGGAAAAAATATCACCATTCGATTCTTCATTAGGGCTTTTATAATACAGATTTTTGACACAACTCTTTACGACTAACCGTTTTCGAAAAAAACGACTGATACGGGTGGTCTGACTCACCCTGTATTGTCTGAAAAAAATTGGTCGACAATTTTGTTTATTTGAAGATTTAAATATAATATTGATTACTAGCCGTTACCCGCGTCACCTCATACGATATCAGAAATTTTATTTTCTTTATTATACTATGTACCTACATATCAAATGCCAACATTTTAAAGTTGGAATGGTCCCGTCGCCCAATTGGCTGTAATTTTTTAACAGTTAAACATTTCTATAACGAGTATCGCATATAGCGAGAAAACAATCTGCAAACCCGGCGTTTTTTCAATTATAAAATAAAATTATTTGTCTCAGCTACTTCAGATAGAAGAGTAAAGAAAAAACCAGTGGGAGTATATGCCCAAGTAATTCAAGAATTACAAGGCGCGAAATTTTACATCATATACCCTGGTGTTTTGTTTGAAAATTGGTGTATATTTATCGTTCAGCCCGGATTTTTTTTTTTTAAAACTCCACATTTGCCGCTTCCCGTTTCACTGAGAGACAATTCGCATACCCCTTTATCGTTCACCCCGGAATTACAATTCGCATACCCGTTTATCGTTAACCCCGAAATTATTTTTTTAAAAACTCCACCTCTGCCCCATCGCGTTTCACTGCGAGACAATTCGCATACCCCTTTATCAAAAAAAGCTTAGTCCGCCATATTGAATTTAGAGTAACGTCACTTTATTTTTCGAGTTATTCTCAGCAAGCCCTTTCATTTGATACCCATATTGTAGGAAAGCATAAAAAACTTAAGCCGCCATTATTAGAAGTCCGCCATATTAGATTTAGGATGACGTCACTTTATTTTTCGAGTTATTCTCAGCAAGCCCTTTCATTTGATACTTATATTCTAGGAAAACATAATAAACTTAGTCCGCCATCTTTAGAAATCCGCCATATTGGATTTAGAGTGATGTCACTTTATTTTTCGAGGTATTTTCAGCAAGCCCTTTCATTTGATATCCATATTGTAGGAAAGCAAAATAAAATTAGTCCGCCATTTTAGAAGTCCGCCACATTGGATTTAGAGTGACGTCACTTTATTTTTCTAGTTATTCTCAGCAAGCCCTTTCATTTGATACCCATATTGTAGGAAAGCATAATAAAATTAGTCTGCCATCTTGAGAAGTCCGCCATATTGGATTTAGAATGACCTCACTTTATTTTTCGAGTTATTTACAGCAAGCCCTTTCATTTGATACCCATATTGTAGGAAAGCATAAAAAACTTAGTCCGCCATCTTTAGAATTTCGTCATATTGGTTTTAGAGTGACGTCACTTTATTTTTCGAGTTATTCTCAGCAAGCCCTTTCATTTGATACTTATATTGTAGGAAAGCATAATAAACTTAGTCCGCCATCTTTAGAAATCCGCCATATTGGATTTAGAGTGATGTCACTTTATTTTTCGAGGTATTTTTAGCAAGCCCTTTCATTTGATACCCATATTGTAGGAAAGCAAAATAAAATTAGTCCGCCATTTTAGAAGTCCGCCATATTGGATTTAGAGTGACGTCACTTTATTTTTCGAGTTATTCTCAGCAAGCCCTTTCATTTGATACCCATATTGTAGGAAAGCATAAAAAACTTAGTCCACCATCATTAGAAATCCGCCATATTAGATTTAGACTGACGTCACTTTATTTTTCGAGTTACTCTCAGCAAGCCCATTTGATACCCATATTGTAGGAAAGCATAATAAACTTAGTCCGCCATCTTTAGAAGTCCGCCATATTGGATTTAGAGTAACGTCACTTTATTTTTCGAGTTATTCTCAGCAAGCCCTTTCATTTGATACCCATATTGTAGGAAAGCATAATAAACTTCGTCCGCCATCTTTAGAAGTCCGCCATATTGGATTTAGAGTGACCTCACTTTATTTTTCGAGTTATTCTCAGCAAGCCCTTTCATTTGATACCCATATTGTAGGAAAGCATAATAAAATTAACCGCCATTTTTAGAAATCCGGCATATTGAATTTAGAGTAAGTCACTTTATTTTTCGACTTATTTTCAGCAAGCCCTTTCATTTGATACCTATATTGTAGGAAAGCATAAAAAACTTAGTCTGCCATCTTTAGAAGTACGCCATGTTGGATTCAGAGTTACGTCACTTTATTTTTCGAGTTATTCTCAGCAAGCCCTTTCATTTGATACCCATATTGTAGGAAAGCATAATAAAATTAGTACGCCATTTTTAGAAGTCCGCCATATTGGATTTAGAGTGACGTCACTTTATTTTTCGAGTTATTCTCAGCAAGCCCTTTCATTTGATACCCATATTGTAGGAAAGCATAATAAACTTGGTCCGCCATCTTTAGAAGTCAGCCATATTGGATTTAGAGTGACCTCACTTTATTTTTCGAGTTATTTACAGCAAGCCCTTTCATTTGATACCCATATTGTAGGAAAGCATAATAAAATTAACCGCCATTTTTAGAAATCCGCCATATTGGATTTAGAGTAAGTCACTTTATTTTTCGACTTATTTTCAGCAAGCCCTTTCATTTGATACCTATATTGTAGGAAAGCATAAAAAACTTAGTCTGCCATCTTTAGAAGTACGCCATGTTGGATTCAGAGTTACGTCACTTTATTTTTCGAGTTATTCTCAGCAAGCCCTTTCATTTGATACCCATATTGTAGGAAAGCATAATAAAATTAGTACGCCATTTTTAGAAGTCCGCCATATTGGATTTAGAGTGACGTCACTTTATTTTTCGAGTTATTCTCAGCAAGCCCTTTCATTTGATACCCATATTGTAGGAAAGCATAAAAAACTTAGTTCGCCATTTTTAGAAGTCCGCCATATTGGATTTAGAGTAGTGTCACTTTATTTTTCGAGTTATTCTCAGCAAGCCCTTTCATTTAATACCCATATTGTAGGAAAGCATAATAAACTTCGTCCGCCATTTTTAGAAGTCCGCCATATTGGATTTAGAGTAACGTCACTTTATTTTTCGAGTTATTCTCAGCAAGCCCTTTCATTTGATACCCATATCGTAGGAAAGCATAATAAAATTAGTACGCCATTTTTAGAAGTCCGCCATATTGGATTTAGAGTGACGTCACTTTATTTTTCGAGTTATTCTCAGCAAGCCCTTTCATTTGATACCCATATTGTAGGAAAGCATAATAAACTTGGTCCGCCATCTTTAGAAGTCAGCCATATTGGATTTAGAGTGACCTCACTTTATTTTTCGAGTTATCTACAGCAAGCCCTTTCATTTGATACCCATATTGTAGGAAAGCATAAAAAACTTAGTTCGCCATTTTTAGAAGTCCGCCATATTGGATTTAGAGTAACGTCACTTTATTTTTCGAGTTATTCTCAGCAAGCCCTTTCATTTGATACCCATATTGTAGGAAAGCATAATAAACTTCGTCCGCCATCTTTAGAAGTCCGCCATATTGGATTTAGAGTGACCTCACTTTATTTTTCGAGTTATTTACAGCAAGCCCTTTCATTTGATACCCATATTGTAGGAAAGCATAAAAAACTTAGTCCGCCATCTTTAGAATTTCGCCATATTGGTTTTAGAGTGACGTCACTTTATTTTTCGAGTTATTCTCAGCAAGCCCTTTCATTTGATACCCATATTGTAGGAAAACATAAAAAACTTAGTCCGCCATTTTTAGAAGTCCGCCATATTGGATTTAGAGTAACGTCACTTTATTTTTCGAGTTATTCTCAGCAAGCCCTTTCATTTGATACCCATATTGTAGGAAAGCATAATAATATTAGTCCGCCATCTTTAGAAGTCCGCCATATTGGATTTCAGTGACGTCACTTTATTTTTCGAGTTATTTACAGCAAGCCCTTTTATTTGATACCCATATTGTAGGAAAGCATAATAAAATTAGTCCGCCATCTTTAGAAGTCCGCCATATTGGATTTAGAGTGACGTCACTTTATGTTTCGAGTTATTTACAGCAAGCCCTTTCATTTGATACCCATATTGTAGGAAAGCATAAAAAACTTAGTCCGCCATCATTAGAAGTCTGCCATATTGGATTTAGAGTAACGTCACTTTATTTTTCGAGTTATTCTCAGCAAGCCCTTTCATTTGATACCCATATTGTAGGAAAGCATAATAAAATTAGTACGCCATTTTTAGAAGTCCGCCATATTGGATTTAGAGTGACGTCACTTTAATTTTCGAGTTATTCTCAGCAAGCCCTTTCATTTGATACCCATATTGTAGGAAAGCATAATAAAATTAGTCCGCCATATTTAGAAGTTCGCCATATTGGATTTAGATTGACGTCACATAGCTAACCATGCATTGTTATCCAAACTTAACGTGTATACAAATTTTCATCTCAATCGGTTGAAGATATTTGCTTCAAAATTACCGAAGGCATTCTTGTCGCTCACTTAGTAATTCAGTCGCTCACTTAGTAATTTAGTCGCTCACTTATTAATTTAGTCACACAACTGTTATTTTAATATTCAAGTTATTAAAACAGTATCTCATCACCAAGTTTTTTTTTTATTCGACCGTTTTATAATTCCCCAATTATTATTATATAAAACAACATTATAAGAGGTATATTCTTTTACGCATGCGCCGATGTTCCCAAAAAACAATAGGCCACTTCATATTTGCATATCAAACATCCTCCCAAAATTTGGTTTCAATCCGCTCGTCCGTGGTGTCGGAATAGTAAGAAATGTCAAAAGTGACGTTTGCATCTGTCACAGTATTATGTTCTAATAATTAGTTATTCAAATTGTTAACCCAGAAGGCGTTGCATTTTACAAATATTCGAAACGGCATCCGTTTTTGAACAAATGCTATCTTTTAATTTCATTATTGTAATAAATAATATTATCGACCAATTTTATTTGAAGACAGAACATACGTAATTTTTAAATTGCCATGTTAAACCGTGCAACAGAGAGAGATAACCGAAAGATGTTTGCCATCGGTTATATCAGATTGAATTTATTTCTATATAAATGTGTATAAAAAAACTGATTGGGCAAATTCTGTTGTACGAAATTTATGTAAAATTTTCTCCTCTTTCGTTTAAGACAGGTTTCGAACCGATCTGATTTAAATTGAGCGAGTTATAAGCGAAAAACTTCGTTTTTTCTAAATTGCTCCCCTCTGGAGCAAAAATTCAAAAATCGGGCGACGTTAGGATCTAAGTTACCCGGCGACGAATCGAACAAAAAAAAGTTTTTTAAAATCGGTTAAGGCGTTTGAGCTGTACACAATCCACAAAAAAGCGTGACATACAGATTCACAGATTCACAGATTCACAGATTCACAGATTCACAGATTCACAGACAAAGCGAGTACATATAGGCGCTTTAGCTTACGCTATTCGCGCCTAAAAAGTTAGCAGACAATACCTACTCATTACCATTGTACCGAAAAAATTAAAACCACTAAATGCACCGAATGAATGAACCGTCATTAATCGTATAAATTGTATAAGACATAAAATTCTAACGCAACTTTTAACGACTTCTTTTACTATTCTTAGAAGAAAAGGTTCGTCACAAAACGTCAGAATTATTTTCGTGATGGATTATGTGCTATTCTGTATACGACACATACGTATACTGAGTTATATATAATTCCATTCGGTTGTCATGATCAACATTTTCTCTTACAGATCATAAAATTTTCGTTGGCAATAATATTGTGTTATTAACTGCTACGGTCAATAAAAAGTAATGAAAATCCACCCATTTTTATGAGAATCAGAATTATGTTTGTTCACTTACAAAGTGACTTCATTGTATAGAATGTTTACATTGTCATTATTTCATATTCAAACATCGTGCCAAGATACATTTAAAACAAATAGATTACTTACAGTTCCAGTACTACAAAAATATAATATTCTTAAAGAATAATCAGAACTTATTTTCAAATAATTTTACACATTTCAAATAAATAAAATTGTCAACCAATTACTTATTTATTTGAAGAGTTCTATTCAGACGTTAATCAAAGATTTGAGACGATTTAAGACGAAAAGTTCTGGAAGTTATACACCGTCTCTCAAAGTATACGTAGAGCTAGCTCTGCGCTGTTGCCAGACCAAATCAGGATAATGTTCAGTATTGCCTTGAAAAACTGTCTTCTGGAAAATAGGCCAGTGAAAGAAAATCATTTGACTCTAAAAATTTCCACAAAATCGCAAAAGGGTGCAAATTTGAGGGTAAATTTATATAAGTATGATACACAATCAAAATTGCACCTTCGTGCCATGACTGGGAGTTAAAAAACTGTGTTTCATCAGTTTTTGAAGTGAAAACTTCTTTAGCGGCGTTGTACACTTTTTTTGTAATGGGGTAAAAAATGTTAAACTCGCGTCAGGAAAAGTAAGAACTGGGTGAGCGAGAAAACTCTCTAAGTGATAGTAATTGTTTATACAACGTTAGACATCTAGAATTGAAATATCGTACATAAAAATGCAATCTATGATACAAACCGTTATACAACGTTAGACATCTAGCGTTGAAATATCGTACATAAAAATGCAATCTATGGTACAAACCATTTTGATCGAAAATTCGTAAGACGTTAATATTCAAGTTTTCACTTCCGCCGGCATTCCCGGAGTGCAAAGGGGTTTTTTTGCTTGTATCTTGTCAAAATTAAATATTGTAACCATGGAAAAGTTTTCTAATTTTTGAATTAGTGGAAACTGAGTTCGCTATTTTAGTGGCCTAAAAAGTGTACTATGTTTACTTATGTAATTTTATGAAGACTTGTCCACATACATTACCGTATCAATAAAATTATTATTATATTAATTTAATCCTCATTTATATACATATCGTGCGTTTCCCAAAATAATTCTTAAAGCAGGATTTGGTTCGAACTGAAAACACAAAAAACAATGGAGAGAGTATTTTACACTACACCCTACAGAAGTGAAGCTTCTAATCTCGCCGACACACACATCCATACGTATAAACTGTAGCGATGACTTATCAGCGCTCCACCTAACTCAACATCCTAAAATACAATTCAATCTAATATGGTGAGTAAAGAAGTTTCACTTCATAAATACAGCTGCATTTGTATACGTAACTAAGATTTCCGTAAAGTAACATTTTAAATATGCAATGCCGTCTATAATCTCATTTTCGACATTTTGAAAAATCATTTATGTCAAAACACCATTAAACATTTAATTAGAAAAAAGTCATTAACATATTGAATTTTATAGCTAGCGAAATTAAACGGAAATTCATGAAGTTTATTTTTACTACAGACACTTACTAATTACATTTCTGGTGCGGTTATCCAAGAAACCACTGTACCAATTTTGATTAACTTTTTTTTGTACTTCCATTTTCACGTAGAACAGTAAAAATTTTAACATACTTTTATTCTTACGAGTAATTAAGACCATTACACACGACGCTCGATTTGCCGCTGGATTGGCACTTGTATAGTGGCGCTGTTCAGAATGCGCATCGTGTGAAATCAACACGCATAAAAATCACCACAAAAGCTAGCGCATCAACACGTATGGTAAATATATCGGTGAAAACAAAGAGCTTGTTGAGTTTTAAGGCCGCTGCACACGAGGCTGGAAACACTGCTTGGACTTCTGCTGGCTGGCAGGCTGGGTACGAAGTTGGAAATGATGTCACTGCGGGCTCGTCTGCTAGCTCACAAAATGGACTTTAAAATTAAAACAGGGGCTATTTTTCCTGCTAAGTTCTCTGCTCGCTCTGAGCAAGAACCAATCGGGAGACAGTATCTTGTCACGTGGGCGTCATAAACAAACGCCCACAAACCAACATGGCGTCATGCTGCTCAGAGTCAGACATGTTTTGCTCTGTGTTTATATTTGAACTGTCACCGCACCAGATCTACCTACAAAACAAGCTTGAAATACGTCTCGTGTAAAGTGAGCACATAAAAGCAATTAAGAAAACCAGTGCTAGAAAACTAGTAGTCAAATCTAGCAAAGAATCTAGCGGCAAATCCAGTCTTGTGTGCAGCGGCCTTTAGCGCGGCAAAGCCTTAGTAGAGCAGGACGCCTTGTAAAACCGTCTTCCAGAACATCATTGAACGCCAACACCAGGCAGCATATCGTTATTCTTTACCGTCAAATAAAGTTTAACGTTTCATAAAATTGTTCACGATGATCATGCTGTTTGATTACTTCACTAAAATATTGTAACGTTCAGCCATAGGAAACTGTCGATATCGAGCGTATTTTGTAAAAGTCTAATCTTTGAAATCATTTGTTTTCGATTTAAATTAAATTCACACGTAAAGGAAATCTACTGGCTGGCCCAAGCAAGCGTAAGGCAAGCGAAATTATTATTCGCCTGATGTAGCGTTCCAAATCTTCTCTGTTTCTGGGATTGCAGGGCGTGATCTATTGTTATTTCTACCTAACGTTTGAACTACAACTGCGCTAGATATTATTAAAGGCGGTGAAGTGTCCTTCTTGACAGATCACAGGAATTTCTATGACAGCACTATTTTTTCCGAATATTTGGTATCTTTACCAGCCGTGTCGTAGACATTATTAAAGGCGATGTGGCAGCGGGTGACTTGTTCTTCTTTGGCGGCTCACAAGTAAGTGTGTCGATGACTGTTGTTCTTCCTTCTTTTAAGCTCAGCATGCTAGTGTTTTCTACTCGGTCATAGTTCGTTCTTCCATGATTCATCATTGATCACTCAGAGTGTGTATCCCATTATAATTAATATTACACCGACCGTAGTGGTCAGAGCACTATACTCGCATTTGGGAGGTACCGGGTTCGAATCCCGGCGGGGGCAGAAGTGGCTGGGACTTTTTCCAGCTGCCTCTCGCCGAGAAACGGTAATTCCTGTATCGGCCGTCTTGTTGAGGTTTTCCATTATTTCCCTCAATAATTCCAGATAAATATCGAGATGGTTCCTTATTCAAGGCCATGGCCGATTACCTGTCAAACTTCTATGGCCACCTTATCCTAATTTCCTAAAAAATCCTTCATTCGGCCATTGCTATTAATTAAGTTGAAGTTTAAAAATGTAGAAAATAACGGGAATTGTGATAAATGGAAAATAGTAATGGTGTGAATGGCGTCTGTTATGATATAAAGTCGAGAAACGGACGTTAAACGCATTATTATTAATATTATCTGGGTTTAGTACTGCATGTATAAAAAATATCCCAAAACAGTGAACATATTATTATATGCCGTATGCAAACATCTAAGGAGTGTTTTCTGCTTGGTCGTAGTTTATTATTTCGTGATTGACCATTGATCACTCACAGCGTAATTCCATTATAATTAATATTATCTTAGTTTAGTACCGTATGTATAAATTATAACGCAAAACTGTAAACATATTGTTATATGGCAAATTCAAACATATTATGACATACTAAATACATTAAAGTGGCGGCAATGCAAATTCAGTGTTTGTTACATATTAAGTTTGTCACAAAGACTCAGATTATAAGTTGTAATCCGATGCTAATAGTTTTCTGTAAAATATTACTATACTATGTTTACACTCACATTACATACAGTAAACGTTGAAGCATCATTAATTATATTATATTCAAAATGTCGACATATTTTTATAATAGTGCAGGACTTTAGAGACATAGCTTAAGTAAAATTATTCACGTATGTATTAAGAGCCCGTTTCCCCTGGTTTTCTCAATGCAATACAGTGGTCTGCGGTCCCGTATAAATCTGATCGTAAAACGAGAGATAAAATTATGAAAAATTATTTTTATGGAGATTAAGGATCAATCTATGTCCCTATTGTACCATTTTTTTAATTTTTTTAGCAGAAAAATTTTTATAAAAATTTTAAAAACCGTAAAAAGTGTCTTTTAAAAGCATTCGCCATTAATTAACAAAGTAAAAAATGAAAAATTTGTTACAATACGGACATAGATTGATCCTTAATATAACTAGAAAAAAATATGCCGTAGCCTGTTTTCCAAAATTACGACCCAGTTTATACGGGAAGCCGTAGCTCTGCAATGAAAAAATATCGTAATATGTTGAATTGACTGGTGCTGTAACTACGGAAAGAACGGGTGTTTTTGAAATTATCATCTGTGCTGGCATGTGCCGTTAAAATTTAGGGCTGGGTTGTATACTATATAGTGGTTTGATATATTCGTTGCAACGATTTTAATTTAAAGTTCGCTGCATACGAGGCTGGATTTGCCGCTAGATTTCAGTACTAGTTTTCTTAATTGCTATTATGTGCTCGCTTCACACAAGGGCGTAGATATTTTTTTTTCTGGGGGGCGGGGTATAAAGCTAAATAAATCAATATTTTTAAGTTTTATTAATAGGAACACCAAAACCAAACGACTAAACTAAAAAACTTTGTTTTGGGTAGAATTTGAAGAGCCAAAAAAAAGTCTTTTTCATATAGCCACACGGGTCTCGTAAAATTCACGTAATAATGCGGGACATTTCCTATAATACGGGACACGGAACTTTAATGCAGGACTGACCAGGGGTATGAAACTCAATGCTATTCGAGCTTCTCTTATTTGTCTGAAGGAATAATTTTAATGCCAACATGATAGCATGAAAATTAATGAAAATGTACTTTTGACGAACTTTTTTCAGTCATTGGCATCGCTGAAATGGCGCCAGCTCACCAAAGCGCATCAAAGCGGGAGTTTCAAAATTGTCTACTTATGTTATGAACAATATTATTTAATAAAAAAGGATAAAAAACTGTTCAATTCTTACAAAATTACAATTATAAGAGGAAATGTATTTTAAACATCAACCATTTTGTTCGAAACGTGCTTGTTGTGACAACACCATTCCCAGGGCAGCTACGACACACACACCATTTTACACAGTTGGTATTAAAATCATTCCTTGTCATTTAAGAGGTCACCTTGCCATCACACGAGACATCTTTACAAACACACACTATGTCATAATGTTTGTTTGTGGGCCTTTGTTCATGTCACCCACGTTACAAGATACCGTTTCCAGATTGGTTCTTGCTCAGAGCCAGCAGATGACCTTGAAAGAACAATAGCCCCTGTTCTTATTGTAATTTTGTGAGCTAGCAGGCGAGCCCACAGTGACTTCATTTCCAGCTTTGTACCAACAGAAGTCCAGCGTTTCAACATGGATTATCGCCTTGGAAAATAAACAAGATTACCTTTGTCAGCAGTACGTAAGAAAAAATGTAACATTGCCAAATATAATAGGTAAATATTTTATCTATAATACTTATTTTATTGATTTATATTGATATTTAACTTCCAATAGGAAGTTATTGTATTTAATAGTAAAAGAAAAATTATCTGAAAAGTCAAAACAGAAAAAAAATTTTGTCACAGCATAATTAAAATGGAAGAGATTAATTTTACATCTATACACATAGAATATATTGAGAATTTTAATTATGAAGAGATAATAAAATAAATATGAATTCAAATAAAATTATGTACCTACATAATAAAAACTCAGAATTAATGACAAAATAAGAATTTTGAATTAAAATGATGTAAATAATAAAACTGTTTTAATTACTATGGCACTAGTACAGGTAATAGAGAATTTTTTTCTGCATTATCCTACAACTTTTGTTTGTTTTCTTAAATAGGTTCAGTATCACGTACTGACCCTAAATGCACAAAATCCTTACAAATTAGGAGGGCGGAAGTGCCGCCATTTTGACAAAAACCGTTTCAGCCTATATCTCCCTAACCGTGCACTTGAGGCGAAAAAAGGTAATAACCTTTATTGTAGATAAATAAATTTACTATCTTTTTTGTTCAATACTTTTTTTTTGTATCACTTACCGTTTAAGACTTATTCAACTATTACGATTTGTTTATTGACTTTTGGATCCATATCTCTTCTAATAATTGTTTAAACAATAAAATGCTAATGACTTAAGTTTTAAATCTACAAATTTTCTACAGCTTTTAATTCAAACTTTTTTTCTAAAATAATATTTTTAAAGTTATAACGCGCTAATGTCAAAAAACCTGTGCCTAGGCGCATGAGTGGACATAATAAAATAAGAATGAATTGTAATAAAATTATGTACATAATAAAAATTCAGAATTAAAAAATCAAAAAAATAAAAAGTGTGCATTCATTTTTTTAATTGATTTCTAGTAAATTAACTGATTTATTATTAACTTCCCGCTTAAAAAAAAAATTTTTTTTTTCAAAAATCGGGAAGTTATTGGTTTCACCCCGATTTTCGAAAATCGAGTTTTCGCCAGATATTGACGTTTTGAGGTCCTAGGAAGCTATTGAAACTATTTTGGCGATGATGTCCGTAGGGCTGTATGTGTGTGTGTGTGTGTATGTATGTATGTATGTAAACCTTTTATATCTTTTGAATGGAGTGTCCGACTGAAACGCATTTTGCGGCATCTGACGTGAACTTGGTGAACTTAGACTTCCTGAAAATTTGAAACGATTCGGCCCAAAAAATTTTGAGAAATCTTAAAAAAACAAGTTTCAAAAATTTTTTAAAATTTGCTTTTGTAAAATATTTTCTAAACTACTAAACCGATTCTAATCTAATCGAATCTAATCAGCTCTTCTCCTTAACAAACTGCGTTGATTTCCGCAAACCGCATCAAAATCGGTTCATTTGTTCACGAGATACCGTGAACGAAAAAATCGTAAAAAAGTGTTTTTTTTTTAAATTGCTCGTAAAATTCCTATGAGATCGATTTTTCTGTAATAAATTATTTTTTTAGGTTAAAAAATTGCGTCAACTACCGCAAATCGCATCAAAATCGGTTCATTTGTTCATGAGATATCGTGAACGAAAATTTCGTAACAAAGTGTTTTTTTTTTTGGGCTCGAAGAGCTAAAAAATAAACTTCTTGCTATATTTTATATATTTTTGAGCGTTTTGAACTCGAAAATAGCGGGAAGTTACAGGGATGGCCTGCAGGGTCAAACTTCTTTTCAAATTTTTATTTATGCAACTGTATTAGATTCCATAGCTCATAAGTTGGCTAATAGTTGTGTCACTGTGGTCTGTGGAGTAAAGAAACTCAGTCATAAATTAAATAATTAAATAAATAATATATAAAACAAATAATGAAAGTCCTATATTTTTGCAACTTTAAAAAAATACTTTTTTTTTCGAAAAAAAGGTGGCAACCCTAATTGTAACAAACAGTACCTACTGTATTATAGTTATTATTATGAATATACAATACATTTTTTTCCATATTTTTGTGACATTTAACATAATTCTATTTTTTGTAAACTATTTCTTTGCAGATAAATTATATGTTGTAAAGTTTTGTAATTCTGGATATAAAATGAATATAGCACATCCCTATTTGATATCTGCAGTCTATACGTGTCTGTGTTAGTATACTAACACATGTAATAGTATGTATATCACTATAACGAGGCATATAATAATTCGGTTCTCTTTGTCAATCCTTCTCACATGTGTGAAAGATAGAGAGAGAGCATTCAATTCTCATAGACCACAATAATTAGGTGTACTATTATGAATGGAATGTTTCAAAATGTTTCCTCACCACACGCCGCAAAATACAGCTTCCCCTCTGTGATCGGCAAACGGGCTCTTAAAGCATGGGAATGATGAATTGACATATCCTAAAAATTATTCTAAGATCTTGAGCTACTTCAAAATGTATCCAGGGGCCCAAAAAATTAAAATTTTCACTAATTATAACAAACCGCCTTTTCTAAAGTCAGTTAAAAACGACTGAAACGATTTTTTATAAAAATTTTACGGTACCAATCTGGAAAGATTCTGAACAAAATGATATCGAAATATTTCAAATGAATCCCTCGAAAAGTTCTGGCTGAACATACATGAAAAACATAGGCACCGAATATAGAATCACCTTCTTTTTGAAGTCGGTTAAAAAAAAACTGAAAAAAAAAATATTTATATCTCAATTAGGCAGCCAATACATATCAAAATTGTGTGTGAAACATGGGAGACAATCTATAATAAAGATAATAGAAAATAAGGTCCAAAAACTAAAACCCGACTACTGAAAAGTATGAAACAAGAAAATGTTCTCATCTGAGGATAGCCGTGGTCATATGCCCCCTACTCTAAAAAAGCATTACATTTTAACAGTAGTAGAAAGCGATCATAAGCTCTAGGGCAAAATGCATCACGCTATACATCTAGAGGGGGCTCACATATATGAGATGGAATACGACCACAGCTATCCTCAGATGAGAATAGCTGTTTCTTGTTTCATACTTTTTAGTAGTTGGGTTTTAGTTTTTGAACTTATTTTTTTAACTTATTTTTTATTTGTTTTCATTTTGCTCCCCCTCTGGAGGCAAAATACAAAAATAAATGTAGCCTATGGTACCCGGGCCATAATAACGAATCGATTGACACCTTATTTATCAAAATCGGATTACTATACTATGTTTACACTCACATTACATACAGTAAACGTTGAAGCATCATTAATTATATTATATTCAAAATGTCGACATATTTTTATAATAGTGCAGGACTTTAGAGACATAGCTTAAGTAAAATTATTAACGTATGTATTAAAGCATGGCAATGATGAATTGACAAATTCTAAAGATCATTCTAAGATCTTGAGCCACTTCAAAATGTATCCAGGGGCCCCAAAAATTAAAATTTTCACTAATTATAACAAACCGCTTTTTTCAAAGTCAGTTAAAAACGACTGAAACGATTTTTATAAGAAATTTACGGTACCAATCTGGAACAATCTGGATAGATTCTGAACAAAATGATATCGAAATATTTCAAATTAACCCCTCGAAAAGTTCTGGATGAACATATATAAGATACATAGGCGCCGAATATAGAATCACCTTTTTGAAGTCGGTTAAAAAAAAAACTGAAAAAAAAATATTTATATCTCAATTAGGCAGCCAATACACATATCAAAATTGTGTGTGAATCATGGGAGACAACCTATAATAAAGATAATAGAAAATAAGGTTTCAAGAACTAAAACCCGACTACTGAAAAGTATGAAACAAGAAAATATACTCATCTGAGGATAGCCGTGGTCATATGCCCCCTACCCAAACAAAGCATTATATTTTAACAGTAGTACAGAAAGCGATAATAAGCTCTAGGGCAAAGTGCATCACGCTATACATCTAGAAGGGCATATAGATGGAATACGACCACCGCTATCCTCAAATGAGAATAGTTTCTTGTTTCATACTTTTCAGTAGTCGGGTTTTAGTTTTTGAACTTATTTTTTATTTAAGTTTTTTCAACTTATTGGTTTTCAATTTGCTCCCCTCTGGGACCAAAATACAAAAATAAATGCAGCCTATGTTACCCGGACTATAATAACGAATCGATTGACACCTTATTTATCAAAATCGGATGAATAGTTTAGACGCTACCGTGGAATACAAACCGTAAATACAAACATACAATCATAGACTACTAAACTCATAACCCTTCCTTTTGGCTTCGCCGCAGTCGGGTAAAAACCGAATATCACATTTAGGTTCTCTGCGATTGCAATTCAGTGCCTTCCCAATAGTAAATAAACATAAAATATGGGCATAGTCACATATCTATTGAAGTCATCAATAAATGTTGCATAATAAGTTTCTTTTTTTAACAGTCTGTAGCTGATAAAGTTATATGCACAGCTTGCATGGAATCTGCACTATTTGTATAAATCGGGTTAAAATATATTTTTTCTTTTCATTTTCCGGCGCTATCGAAACTTTCACAGTGAGTTCCCTCTTCTAATACAAACATGTATGGATGAATGCATGCTTACACAAAGGTGCATCTGATGATGCATACATCAACCAGGACTGGACAACCTCTCAGTGTTTGGGCCGTTTAAAAAAAAGAACGTGAGTAATCTTTATGCGCGGTCGAAGTAAAACTTCTTTTATCTTTTTGATGTGAAACATCTTTTGGCGCGCTTGGCAGTAAAAACGGCTTTACTCTCTACGTCGTCATGCCCCCTCCAAGCCACCGCTCTCTACTCACTTGTGTGTGGGCACGCGCGCGTTATCCAACTATATATTATACTTGACACCTTCACCGCTTGTATACACACTTTGTATTAATTACAGAGTGAACTTCAGTTACAGGGCGATATTTATTCATTAAAATTTAGCTTAAATGTGTTTCACATCTGAAGGGTACACGGGAAGAAGGCGATTTGTCAATAAAAATTCTAAATTAATTTTTTTATGCTATCTTGTAGCCAAAAGTCGTATACCTTTCTGTTGGTGTATTCATTTTAGGCAAGAATACGCTAGGTCAAAAGTTATAGACATTGAAAGAAATGCATCAGCAAGTAAATGGCACGATTTTAAACTCTACAAAATGGTCTCCTGCACAATTTACATTTTTTGACAAATCGCCTTCTTCCCGTGTACCCTTCATCTGCAAGGCGTCCCACGATAGGTAATATTTTTTTAACACTCATTTTTCGGGAAATATTCACTCACAAATTAAATCACTCGTAAATTAAATTACGTTGGCTATGCCTATTGGTTTGCGTCCGTAGTTATGTTTCCTACATGTTCGTTTTGATGCCGCCATCTCTCTTAGTCGATATCTTTAAAGAGCGGAACCCAATCACAAAATTGGTTTACGTTCGCAGCTATGTTTCACGGTATGTGGTAGTACCATTTGACCTTGAGGATTTTTCTGAGATATTTGTTTATGATTTGCACTTAAGTTGTTATAATCTCGGTGAAATTATGGATAGTATTGCAAATGATATGTTGACACTAATTAACAGTTTCTCAGAGCTGTAGAAGTACAGTGTTAAAACTTTTAAATTTTCTTCTCGCACTCAGCTTAAGAACCTCATCGATAAGTAAGCCGATACAATAAGTCGAAAGTGCAATAAAAATGTCTGAGAGTAAATGTGGCATAAACCCATTTTTTATTTTAAAATGATTCCAGACAAAGAGTTCCATTCCTTGTCAACTTCTAACCAAATTCTGCAGCTGGAATATTACATCATCAAACAGCTGATAGACTGCATTGTATTTAAAACTAAAAAAATCACATAATAGTTTGTAGGCACCGTTTGGCTCTCGGAGCTTGTGAAAAGTTGGTGAGTCCTACTGTGAACGCGCCCGGCTATGGATTATATTTTAAGTGGATTTTTTTGTTCATTCATTCTGTCTTTTTTCAAACTAAAAAAATCACAGCGGAGTTTTTTTACTTCTAATTTGTCGAAACACCACCTTCCACGCGTCGTTGCACTTCAAGAGGATCTATTCATACTTTTAATTCAAAATATATAAGTAAAACTTATATTATTATATTACAAGGTGTTTTCGATATCAGCGTTTTTGATGTGAAAAATCTACTGGCACGTTTCGATGGGAGCAAAAACGTTTAGTACACTAACGCCGTCGGACCGATTTTGGGTGAACGTCAAAATATTCAACAAAAAGAGAAAAGACTATAGTGCAGTGTATATTTATTCTTTAACAAACTTTTCAACCTGATATTTTGCTTGGCGAATTGAAAGTAAATTTTATTCTAACGAATAAATTTGTTTTAAGATGATTAACTTCCAATTTTAATAGTGTACGGTAAATATTGGCATTAAAGAAATTAATTTTATTTAATACATTAGTTACATTTATTCGTTTGTTAGCTCTACTGAACATTCGCTGCATGAGTTATGCGCGTACTTCGTATTTTTTTAATCGATTAAAATTTATCAACCATAGAAAACAATTAACTAATAGGTACTCAAAATAAATACGAAAACACGTACATTTATTATAATCATTTTTCACTTCTTTAACAGAAACTTATTTGTTATGTCTTTTTAGCTCGGAAAGTGTCAACAAAATTTGAATAAAATTATTTGTTCCAAACGTTAATTCAATTAGAGGTAACCTATTGTTACTCACAATAATTGTCTTGCAGTGTCATCTATTATTAAATTACTAATTTCTTTATGCGAATGAATAATATTAATGAAGTAATTAAAAGAAGACTTTAATTAACATATTCACTAACATGACAGTTTTCTGTTCATTGAATAAATGATTGAATTAATTACGTAAGATAATCATCAACACACAATATTAACATTGACAATTTTGCTATTAGGTATTATACAGGGAGACCGATAATACAGTGGAGAAAAATAGGCTGATTGAACACATTTTACTTATACACAAAAGTGCAACCCCTTTCGGAGACACAGCTTCTTAAATATTGGGTTTTCAAATTTTATTGTTTTTAAACGCTTTTATTTAATCTGACTCTGCTTATTTCTTCGTTTCTTTGTGACTTTGTTTCAAATCTTGCGACAGCTTTTTCAACTACTTCCCGATTGAGTGGAAATTTTGCATGTAGTTCCGATGATAATACAATATGTAATGCAAAAAAATATAACATTATTAGTATCAAGAATAGATCCAATTCCAGTATTTTTTTGTTTTAAATTTCATAAGCAAAATGTTGGATAAATCTAACAGGGCTGTATTATCTACTGAAAGGATTCACATTTGTATACAAGTAAATTAAGAATCGACCTAATACTGTCCCAGTCAGGGGCGGACCGTAAATTTGAGGGGCCCCGGGCAAACACTACTTGGGGGCCTACTTAATTAATCAAAATAATTGCCATTTTGTCAAAAAAGGTGTTTTCTATAATTATGCTATAGAGTATAGGGTGTTCAATTTTATTTTTTGGTTCCACTGGCTAACGTTTTAGCATTGGACCTAAAAAAATTCTCCCAAAATTTCAGCTTCCTAGATGAAACCTGTCAACGACGCAAACATTAGGCAATGGAACCGAAAACAAAAAAATAAAAGAACGCTCTAATGTATACGGTATAGGAAAAAAATAGGACAATAAAATATTATTATTTTTTTTTTTAATTCGCAATAGTGTCCATTGTCTTCTATGGAGGCTGGAGGCCCTTTATATCTACGGGGCCCTGGGCTGTTGTCCAAAAAGCCCATATATAGATCTGCCTCTGGTCCCAGTGGTTATTCGTTTTTGCAGACAACCTGTATATTAATACATATACTATTTGCTATATAAATTTATCAAGTATTATAGAATTAAAATTTGTTAATTATATTGAATAAACTTTCATGCTTATATCATTTAATGAAATGTAACTTTATGTACGCACGCAATTAATTATAAATTATTGTTAGCAAACTTTGTCTACATAATATTGATAATATTATTATAATACCCGTTGAAAAATCAATGACTTCATTTCTGGTCGTGTCACAATGCTATTTGCATGTGTTTGGGCAATAACAAATTTGTAGCGTCGAAAATAGATAAATTATTTATTATATATCTCTATTTTTTGAAGTGAATATATTCAGAAAAATATTTTAGAAATAAAAAAAACCAGTGTAATTGTTTATATTATTATAAAGAAACAATTTGTGAACGCTCCTTTTTATTATACTTGGTTGCTTGCTTAAAAATGTATATCCGGTTACTAAATTTCTTACACAAGCATGTTGAATAGGAGCGTTTGAATTGTTTATTTATAAAAATACTATCGGCCCGGTCCGGTTTCGCGCGGATTTGTAGATTGCCACCATTTTCTCGTCGACTTAAGTTGAAAAATTGGTCTCCACGAAAAACACTTTTATTTTAACGCAATAATATGTAACCTATGTCCATCCTGAAGGTGCATTCTAAATATTGGTAAAAAAATTTTGAAATCGGATGAGATTACCTCCTATATCCAAACTTACAAACTTTACCTCTTTATAATATTATATAGTATAGACTATAGACAAACAATACTTTTTATGGAAACTATAGTACGTGTGAGGTATTAAAAAAAAATTCTCTTTGCAATGTAATTTTTTGAATTTATTTTTATAATTTCGCTTATTTGTGTGTGCTTAAGGGAATCTTTATAAAAAAAATATACTAATAAAGAAAAAGAGTTGTGTTATATACCTATTAATAGGTAAAAATTTCCAATAAAAAAATGTAAATAGGTTGATTACGGACTGTTGGCGGACTGTCAAACGAAAACGACTTATGTTTTAAATATGTTTGATGTCTAGTAGAATTTTTATCAATATTAGTTTAGATTTCAACGTTTTGAGGTTTTTTTGACATCATATGGATTTCCTCTGAATCGATTTTACCTTTGTTAATTCGTACACGCCATGATGAACCATATACTGTGCACTTCCCCTCATTAAAACGAAGAAAACGATGTATGTGTCATCACCGTGTGTGCGAATTAACACACTCAAATCGGTACCATACTCTTTTTTTCCTTCCCGCATTTTATATAATATAGATTTTTATTGTACTGCACATTATGACAAAATAAATATTATTATAATGAAAGTTATTGTTTGTGTTTATTTGTTATTCACATAAAAGTAAGGCAAATTCATTTCAAAATCGACTTATTTACTAATTCTCTCGTCTATATACTAAGCTCAGCTTTGATGTTCTTGATTTCAGGATTAGATTCGATTCAGAGATTTTTAATGCTCGATTGGATGAATAAGGCCAGAGGGTTTATCCTGAAAATTGTTCCAACAAAAATGCGTATACGATGTGACGTCATTTGCGAATGATGGTATGCCATTCGCAAATAACGTGATTTGGTTTACGTTTTCAATTCGGTTCGAGTTTCCAGTACGTGGCTTCTACAATTCTACTGACGATAAAACATTTATGTACATGAATCGACTTCAAAATATAAAACACTACTGTAATAACAACAACTCTTTTTGACCTACTTCAAAACAATAGAAGTTTTCAATACGGCATGTATATTTAAACTTGCACCACGGTCCAGCTTCACCCTGATTTGAAGATTGCTTATTAAAGATAAACATATTTTTAAATTTTTAATATATAATCAAACTTTTGGCTTTGCCTATTTATATTTCTATCTAGAACCACACTATTCTTTTGTCTGCAGATAGAAAAAGTCTGTTCTATTTCTGCCTTGCTTTATAATCTCAATATGTTGGTTACACTTTAAAATTCAGATAATCTATATCAGGCCGGAACAAATGGCCGGATCCGGCCCGCAGTAGAATTTTGTCCGGCCCGCGAAGCATTTAATAAATTATTATTAAGAGCGAAAATAGTTTGCCAATATAATTTGGCACATAAAAAAATTATAGAAAAATAGTAAATAGTAAGGGCCACAACAGACGGAAATGAAAGGACCTTTTTTTTTGCTCTTCAAATTTTTGGCCCACGGTCAAATTTTCATCAGCAATGTGGCCCGACAATCAAAAGATTTGCCCGCCCCTGAAATATATAGACATTCACGTGATTAATACTAGTTACTATGAAGACCAATGAAATATATCAACGTTCACAAATAAACTCCAAATAATAAAGTGCTCTACATCAGTGACGTCAAAGATACGTCCCGCATGCGGCCCTGAAGCCATTTCAATCCAGTGGGATTTTAGACACATAACATCAATAAGCTTATCAAAAATAAGAAACTCAAGCTCAAGATAATTTATCCTTTTTATTACCTTTATATGGAGATTGATTTAAACTAAATAATAATTTTAATTTAGAATGTGTTTTAGTTTTTAATTTAAAGTCTGGCCCGCTAACACATCCTAAATCTTATAAATGACCCTTTAGAAAAAAAAAACAGTCTGACACCCCTGCTCTACATCTGTATAGGTGTCGCACCAGTGATAGGTGAAAACACGCTTTTTTTGTAAAACAACGTTATTTGTTGAACGTTACAGCAACACACGCTATACTAAATATTTCACGGCAATGGGAGCGCCATCCGTTAAACGTAACAGCAACACACGCAATACTAAACATCGTTCATGTCGGACACAGTGCTTCATGACGGTTGGTGTCACTTCGCATTTTCAATGTTTCCGATTACATTGTTAAATTGAATTTTTTATATCTAGATTCGGATTGCTTCTCACATGGACAATTATGTTGTACGGGTTCTAGAGTCGGCAAACCAGACATTCTCGATATCTGAACAGATAATGGAACAACAAAAAATATTGCATACCCATAGGCATTGTGAAAACGTGCGCTTTCTCTTTTCTTTCTTTTCCATTAAACCAAATTGAACCACTGCAACGCGTGGCCGCGCACAGCTAGTTTTGAAATAAAATTTTCAGTATCTAAACGTTTAACGTTTGAACTGCTCTCGTTCACATCTTTATAATTTGTGATTGAATCATTAACAATCTTGATCTACGTGACCTAATGTTCTTTTCTTAAAATCAACAACTCAATTACGCTCAACGCCGTTGTTATAGCTTGCGACGTCAACGACAACACAAAATACAAAACGATCAAAAATGGTGGGACTTTTTTTATTTAACGCCTTAAAACTGCAATAGGGTACTTAATCGCATGTTTATTATGCAGAACGGGAGTTTATACATAAATTTGAATAAAACTCTACAATTTGATGAATATTGAACGATTCATAGACGTAGTACAATAATTTATTAAAGTTGTTTGTTATTTTACGGTTAGAATATTCGCTAAAAGTGTTGGAGCATATGCATAGTAACGGTGGAAAAACCAAAAGTAAAATAATCCAAAGGTCTCTGTACACGAGGCTGGCTTAACCGCTAGATTACTTGCTAGATTTCAAACGTGCAGGGAGCGTATTCTCAGCTTTTTTTTGTTACAATAGCGAATTCGTTATATTGCTAGCACTCGTTATTATTAGTCGGTGGAGGGGATTTTCAAAGCGCTCATGCGCAAAACCACGGGTTTTTATTAAATATATAGACTTTATATAATTGTCTTGCATCTAATGTAATAACTAAAATTATTATATAGAGGTTATGTATATTAAATAAAAACAAGTAATTATGTGCAGAAAATCTTCTCCTCCGAGTAATAATAACTAGTTGAATTTGACTCTATTTAATAAATAGAGTAACTGTGATCCATTGAAGTTAATGATAGGTATTTGGAAAAAAAATTCCGTGGCATAAAAATCGAAAATGAAGCAATACTGAATTTTTTTAAACTTGCATTTAATGCTGACGTTTCGATACATTTGAAAACTCTGAAGATGATACAAAACGTATAGAAACGTCAGCATTAAATGCAAGTTAAAAAATTTCAGTATTGTATCATTTTCGATCCTTATGTCACGGAATTTTTTCCAAATACCTATTAATAATAACTAGTGCTAGCAATATAATGAATTCGCTATTATAACGAAAAACAGCTCCCTGTAGCGCTGAATTTCGTGATGGCTTTTATGTGTTCGCTTCACAAGATGCGTGTTTTGAAGCTGGCTTTGTAGATGGGTTTGTTGCGCGCGCCGTGACCGTTCAAATGTTAACAAAAGTGAATGTTTCTTGTCTCTGAACAGAACATGGACAAACGACCACAAACAAACACTACGTCATAGCGTGTGTTCTGTTCAGAGACAATAATCGTTCAAATTGCGCGCGCACCAAACTCATCTACAAACCAAGCTTTAATACATGCATCGTGTGAAGCGAACACATAAAAGCCATCGCCAAAACCAACGCCGCGCGGTACACTTGAAATATAGCAAGGAATCTAATTAAAAACCGGCCTCGTATGCAGCGAATTTAAAATTGAGTTTGTCTGCTTGTACTAGCGAATCACTCGAAAACGACTGAACCGATTTTGTTGTTCAAGTAAAGATCAACAAAATTAACATTAACGTAAACTATATTCGCAAACGAAATCGACGTGCACGCAAATAATTTCGTCATGAGAAAAATCTAGTATCGTAATAAAATCGAAACTACACCCCGTACATTGTATGAACAAGTCTTCATATAGCCAGAATACATACCAGTGCAGTCTATACAAGCTGCTGCTATAGATAACAACACCAATTTCCGCTTAACGTTCCATAAATATTTTATTTGATTTGGCATTTACTTCCTTGCTTGATGACATGGATGTATTCAGAGATAATACCCTGTATCTATACGGTACGTACTTTTTGTGAAGTTCCATGGATTTTTTTTAAATATATAAACACCCGATTGCTAGCGTTAGGGAAATGTACAGGGTCCGGCAGGAAGGTATGGTGTTTTTAAAAAGACTGTATTTGAAGATGTATTTTTATGCACTGCCATCAGAGCAGTGGTTCCCAAAATTATTTGACCTACCGCCCCCTTTCCAGAAAAAAATATTATTCAGCGCGCCCGGGACTGTTTTTTTTTAATTTTAATATAAATTAAACAGAAAGATATAATATGTATTAATGTTTCTACCTTTTTCGTAAAATATAGTAAAGAAAGGTGTAAATTAGAAATATTGAAGTTTGAAACTATGAAACTATTTATTGAACTCAAAATGTATCGTCTCCAAATGCACCGGTGGCCATAACCGCGCCCCTGGATCGCTGCAGCACCCACCAGGGGGCGGTAGAGCCCACTTTGGGAATCATTGCATTAGAGTAATAAAATAATCAGCTGCGAAAAATCAATTTATTCATAATAAAAATTTATAGCTAATTGATAGGATTACATTCATTTCTATTAATTTAAGGAGGTTGAGCCGTTTTACGAAGATAATGAAAAAAATCTTAAATAAAGTTTTTTGACGTGATAACGTCTTATAAATTGATGAAACACCAGCTGCACGCACGAAAAAATGTAACGTTCCGCCTGACCCTGTGCGTGCAAGCGAGAACGCAGTAATGTATTATTAAATATGATATTCGAGCGGAATACGTTATCACGTAAAACTATCGTCCGTAAGCCGACTTTACAGACAACCAATTTTTAATTGAGTTTTTATGACAAAATTTTCTGTAAAAAATCCAAAATCATTATAGTCCAATCAATGATTTATAAAGTTAAAAATTAAAAAAAACTTTTACATGTATATGGAAAATAATATGTCAACGTAGCATGCAAACGGTACATTTTAATTTTTTGCAAATAACCAAATAATGTCAGCAGTTCCGAAAACTAACTATGTAAAACATCGATGTCTTACGCATATTTTAATATTTTTTCCAATTTAATTAGGAGACTTAATCAATAAAAAAAAATTATTAAACCTTAGCACTATTCGATTATGGACTTTTATTTTTGACAATTTTAACAATTTCAACTGAATTTTTGATGATTTAATTTTAATTTTTATTACTACTAATTTATTTTTTTCATTATTTACTGCAAAAAATATGTAAAATACAGATATTTATATAAATTTATTTTTTCTAACCTAACTCTGTACAAAAAATTAAGTAAAATAGAGAGAAAATATTTTGTAGAATTTTCAAGTGCTTTATTATTTGTTATTCATGTTCTACCATAAGTGCCGAGTGAAATATTAGTGCAAATTAAATCAAATTTTAATCGATTTTAAAAAAATGGTCAACCAATTTCAATTTCTAAGGGTGATTAGATAGTAATTTTCTTAATTAGCGTACACAATTTTAGAATATTCTGACACTGTGCCTATAGTACAACTACGTCCTGAGACCTTTGAGAAATATTCGTCATCCGCTTGTTATGTAACAATGATTATGTTTTCATGTTTTGTTTTATTGAATTTCTCTGAAGCGTGATAGAATTTTCTGATAACAAATCTTTTTTATATATATTTTTATACGTACGTATGTTTTCGTTTTAGAATATTTTTGTTGGAAACCTCACTGACTGGGAATGAACTTTTATTAAATAATATGGTAATTTTTTTAACTCACATTTTGCTTCAAATATTTGCTTTCAAAATTAACAATCTGTACTTATACGAGGGGTCGCATAAAAAGTAGCATGACTCATTTATAATTCCTAGCTGGCAACACTGTAAGCACAGCCTCATTGCCAGTTAAAAAACTAAATATATAAGTAGAAAATAATTATTAACAAAATAATTCAATTATAGTAAAATAGCGTGCGGGGTGCTTGATATTAAATGATACAATTATTTCATTGGTAGCTAGTATTTATAAAATAATAGTAATTGGCACCCCATGCTTATTTACTATAACTGACTTATTTTGTTAATAATTTTATTTATTCAAGACGCGTGAGTAATATATAATTTCGGGGCCCTGCTAAATTCGGGAAAAATAATAAATTACTTCATGTTGACGCGTAGAGTGCTAATAATGAGCCGAAACTGTACGATAATGTATTACTGCATAGTTTCTGGACCAATAGGAACGCGGTAGCGAGCCGAAACTGTACGGTAATGAATTATTACGGCATAGTTTCTGGACCAATAGGATCGCGGTAGCAATTTGTATATATGAAAACAGCATCGCAATTCAGCGAGAGTCAGGGCCATGTTGTGTGCATCGAGGGCGGTGGGTACGTCAATCAATGAAGTGATTTATTATATTTCCCTCTTTTATCAGGACCCCGATTACATTTTACTCTTGCTAGTTGAAAAAAGTATTATGTGCAACCATTGACAGAAGGAGAATATTCCACTCGCGTGTTACCGCACTCGCTACGCTCGTGCGACAAATTTCACGCTCATGGAATCTTCTCCTTCTCTCACTAGTCGCACAATATACTATTTCCACTTTCTAGTTCGATTTGCTATTAAAGCGTGTTTTTTTTAATTTTTCTAAACTATAATAATTTATTTTCATAATTTTTAGTCTCAAAACGACATTAAAAGTAATTTTTTCCAAAACTTTCATATTCAAATTTTTTTAAAAATATTTAATTTCAAGTTTATTTTTATGAAATAATTATATTGTCATCGGCCCTTGACATGTGTGCAAACTTTCAAGTCAATCAGACTTCTTGAAATTGGTGAAAATTACCCTGAAAGATTCCTTTTCATACATACTAATATAAGCGTGTTAAAAAGAATTGTTTAATTCTATAGTATTTAGTAATAATGTTATTTCCTATCTTTGACGGTATAATTTATAGTAAATATATAATTATAATAATATCATTATAAGACCGATGTCAAATAATCAATCATTTGAATGTAATTGTGGTTTTCGATGTGAATTTATTGGTTTTACTATAATATCTACCTGGGTACAGGTCTACGTTGACTGCGCCGGTGACACCTGTTATTATGTGTTACAGTGTTGGTAATAATACGCGAACTTCCATTCATAATAAATTGTTATTTTCATGCTCATTTCTAGATGATTAATTATGATATCCTGTCGATATTTGTATGTTTACTCTAATAGAACGGCTTAATACTTTATTTATCATGGCTCGTTTCTTTTATTCTGCGCATTAAAAACGCACGTCTCCGTCTATCAGTCAAGCTATTAGTCAAATTAGAATTTTATTTCGACATAACAAAACAATTCTTTTGAAAATTTCTTGTTTAAGACCAATTCCCATGACGACATAACGCAGCTTTCTGCATGTCTCCTGGTTTGTGTCTCAAATGGACTCTAATAATGTTTCAGCAATGATATTTTACTGCATCTATAGAAAACGGTGTGTTCCCACTTGCGATCATATGATAAAATGCAATTAATGCGATTAAGAAAATAACTTTATAAATCGATTACGATTACGGTGTGCTGTTGATGCGATGGTGTTTTCGTTGCGCAGTAAAAAGCGATAGGGGTATGGGGGAGTTCCTTAAAAAACGATTACGGGGTGCTGTTAATGCGATGGTGTTTTAGAAATTATCAAATTCTCACACCTAGCATTATTTTCTTTTAATAATATCGATTGACCGCATGTGGGACGGTAATTGCAAATGGCACGACTGCTAGTGGCACTAATTCATGGAAAGCAATAGAGTGGAGGTAATATAACTACGGATACAAGTGTCAAACATAATATTCCAAGAGTTATCAAACATTTTTGGGTAGGTATTTGAGGCAGCGTGAAAATTGGTGTAACACTTCTTTTGCGATGTCTGAACATAAAATCGAAGACCTGGCTGAAGAGCACAAAGCTGTGAATTTTCGCTTTGCGAAGTTTTATTAGCAAAAATAGTCCTTGAGGCATTTTGAAATTTTAATACCTTCAAATTTAGTTATTTAATAAGATAAAAAATAAATAAGCCAGATCAATTAGTCGGGTCTAAATGTGTATCAGGCAGTTACAGAACAGTCTATATCAGTGATTCCCAAAGTGGTCTATATCGACCCCCAGGGGTCGACGACAACTTGCAAGGGGTCCATGTCAGCGGGAAAAAAATGGGGGTCCATGAAATGAAAATGGGGGTCAACGATAGTGAATCTCCTTACCAAAAAAAAAAAAAAACAAACTGGACATCGTTAACCAAAGAGATTTAAGATTATCTAACTAAATTGATGCCAAATGTTGAAAATTTAATTTAAAAATTAAAGCATCACATTAAAAGCATTTATTTTTTGCTTAGTTATTTTATGTAACAGAAAGTAAATTTTAATTTGATTCGTTTAATTTGAATCTAATAATTAATAAATGTATAAAACTAAACATTTCACACTACATTTCACTACCGTTATAAATTTAAATCGTTCAAAGTGTAAGTGCCTTATGGTAAATACACTAATAATGATGACACATTTATGCGGACAAAAAACTTTATAAAAATTTTTATATACTTATATAAATATAATATTAAATTAATTCGGTTGAGTAAGGCCTAGTTTATATGAGAGGCGTTCAACGTGCGTTGGCCCAACGCGCGTTTACAACTTCTATACAATTGTATATAACTGTTTACATGATAACGCGCGTTCAACGCGCCACCAACGCGCGTTATCATATAAACAGTCCTATACAACTGTATAGAAACTGTAAACGCGCGTTGAGCCAACGCGCGTTGAACGCCTCTCATATAAACGAGACCTTAGACTCGCTGGCAAACTGTCGAAATAAAACGCCTTGTGTTTTAAATACCTTCTGAAAAATAGTATCGCAACATTTGGCAGCGTGCAATGTTTCTCATTAGGGTGAGAATTTTGCTAGATATATCGCCAACTGATACACGAATAACACATATTTGAACATGTATAATGAAATCTACATGACGTATTTGTGTGGAGGGTACTTTCACGCTATCGATATGCACATCACAATTTATTATTAATGGTTTTTGCCCGCAGCTTCGTTCGCGTAAACGTCAATTTTGCCGGCAGATTCACACATGTTTATATCGATTTTAATCTCCGACCATGCACTCATGAACTGCTCAAGCCACAAAATCGTGACGCGTAACCAACATATTATCTATACTACTATAATAATTATAATAATGCGTTTAACGACCGTTTCTTTACTTTATGTCATAATAGACGCCATTCGCACCATTACTATTTTCCATTTATCACACTTCCTGTTATTTTATACGTTTTTAAACTTCCATTTAATTTATAGCAATAGGCGAATGAAGGAATTTTAGGACATTAGGATAAGGTAGGCAAATTTTGAGCATAGAATGTTGACAAGTAAACGGCCATAATATAAGGAAACATCTCGATATTTATTTGTAACTAGCGGCCCTGTACGTGCTTCACTACGTATAAAGTGAAATAATAAAACAATTTAATTGGAACATCTATCTATCTATCTATCTATCTATTTTATTAATTGCTAGCTACTTTAAAATATACATGGGCGTATATGTGTGTATGTCGTGCTCGAAAAAAAAATAACGTAAAGTATTCGTGGATAACTGGTCTTTAAAACACTTGCTCTATTTCGAGCACTCCGGCTGCGCCGTCGTGCTCGAGAAAGAATAGCGTAAAGTATTCGTGGATAACTGGTCTTTAAAACACTTGCTCTATTTCGAGAGTTCACTCCGGCTGCGCCGTCGAGCTCGAAAAAAAAGCATTTGTTTTAAACGATATTCAGTTTTTTTACATCCTCGATCTAGATATATGATTGTTAAGTTTTCTTAAATAAGGATTCTTAAATTTTCTCTTTTTCCGCGCAATTTTTTAAATTTTTTCTGTCATAAGAACCTTTTCCTGACAATAACAAACACAACAAAAAAAAATATTGAAATCGGTCCAGCCGTTCACGCGTGATGGTGTGACCAAGGGATATAGGGATTCATTTTTATATATATAGATATATATTTTTAAATTTTTATTGTCATAAGAACCTTCTCCTGACAATAACAAACACAACGAAAAAAAAATATTGAAATCGGTCCAGCCGTTCACGCGTGATGGCGTGACCAAGGGATTTAGGGATTCATTTTTATATATATAGAATATATATATAGGCAATTTTTTAAATTTTTTCTGTCATAAGAACCTTCTCCTGACAATTACAAACACAACAAAAAAAAATATTGAAATCGGTCCAGCCGTTCACGCGTGATGGCGTGACCAAGGGATATAGGGATTCATTTTTATATATATAGATTATTGAAGGAAACCATGGAAAACCTCAACAAGAATTACCGTTTCTCTAAGGCTGGAGAGTTTTTTGTCTGAACGCGCAAATTTCAGGAAGCTTTAATCCGGTTTGGAAAATTATATTTACATTAGATAGGCTCTACACTAGGGTGTTTATTTTTGAAGTGAAAACTTCTTTAGCGGCGTTGTACACTTTTTGTTTGTAATGGGTAAAAAATGTTAAACTCGCGTCAGGACACGTGACCTGATCGAAAATTCGTAAGACGAAAACTTTTGTACACTCTTTTTGTAATGGGTAAAAAATGTTAATTCGCGTCAGGACACGTGACCTGATCGAAAATTCGTAAGACGAAAACTTTTGTACACTTTTTTTGTAATGGGTAAAAATGTTAAACTCGCGTCAGGACACGTGACCTGATCGAAAATTCGTAAGACGTTAATATTCAAGTTTTCACTTCTGCCGGCACTCCCTGAGTGCAATTTTTTTTTCGGTCCCATTGGCTAATACTTTAGCATTTGCACCTAAAAAAATTCTTCCAAAATTTCAGTTTTCTAGATCAAACCTGTGAACGGCGCAAACCGAGTTTGTTTCCCATTTAATTAACATTAAGAAAATGACGTTTATACTCAAACATGGATAGATAGTAGATTTTTTTTATTTTTGATAGCAGCGTTTTGTAGAGAATTAAATTTCCCATAAAAAAGTTCTTAAAACTAAATCTGTGAATTCATTACTTTCAAAGACTCAAACTTAGATAGCTGGTAGATTTTTTTATTTTTAAAAGCAGCATTTTCTAAAGAATTTCTCATAAAGAAGGTTCTTAGTACTAAATCCGTGAATTCATTATTTTCAAAGATATTATACCTATATGCTCGTTTAAACATTCTCATAAAAATCGGATTTCATTTAATTAATTTTAAAATAATGAATTCACAGATTTAGTACTAAGGACCTTCTTTGTGGGAAATTTTCTACAAAACGCTGCTATTAAAAATTAAAAAAATCTACCAGCTATCCATGTTTGAGTAAAAACGCCGTTTTTCCCATGTTAAATGGGAAACAAACTCGGTTTGCTCCGTTCACAGATTTAATCTAGGAATCTGAAATTTTGTGAGTTTTTTTAGGTCCAATGCTAAAACATTAGCCAATGGGACCGAAAATAAAAAAAAATATTTAAAAACACCTTACTCTACGCCATATAACTTCATGCTAGGACGCTTAAGAGCGGCGACGATGCGACGCATTGAGTCACAAGAAAGGTCGAACTGTGAATGCCTAGGCCAGCGATGTACCATGCCGTATGACTCAGCTATGTGGTCGGCTCCTTAGGCAACAGTTGTGCTTCAGCAAACTAATTTTTATGGATGTTTTTGGAGAATTTAATTTAATAAGTCTATGCGTTTCCTTAATTTGCAATCCGTCAGTTATCAATACACGCCGCGATTCTGTCCTGAAATAGTCTACATTCACAAGTACATATTTATATTAATTTATTTCGTGGTTTGCTTTAAAAAAATTCAAATATACAGCTTTCTGTTATTAAAATAATAAGGATTTGCTGCCCTACTTGGAAAATCAGTGCTAGGGCATTTATGCTTTTGTGTGTATGTACTGAAAATGTTTGCACATTTCATTTATTTGAATGCAAAAAGTGTTTAACAGTTCAATATCAATCATACACAGGTACTGTATTTGCATAATATGACGTTATCTATAAACAGAAAAACGAAACAAATATATTTCTATACTATGTAAATCAGAGGCGTGCAACATAAATCAATAAAAATTATGTGTTTCTATTCGTATCTGTGTGGAGGGTGAATGTTTTGTTAAAAACAATTTTATATTTTACTCAAAATAATTTTATTTCATCTGTCACATTTGCATATATAGGTACGTCGCAGATTTCTCTTCATTCTCAGACTAATTATATATTTTTATTACTAAGAAGCGATTCAACGTGATCCTTTCTATAGGAATAAACTCAGTTGTAAGTCAAACAATATCTCAAACAGGTTTTTATTTTTTTTAATGAAAAAACGTTAAATATAGAGAATTTTTTGAAAAATAGATTTGCTTGTTTGATGTTAAGCGTACTTATAGAAAAAATTAAGCTGAATCGATTCCGACCATCCGCAACCCTATATATCCACTTCAGTTTTGGAGATAGGTGTAGCTCTTAAAAACATTTTTGTACATTTTAAACCGTCATAACTTCTAAACTAAATGACATATGAATTTTTGCTTTGACCTAATCGACTCAGCATATTTTTTTTTCATCAAATAAATTAGTGTTAAGCATTTCTAAGATACTTCTATATTTTTCCTAATATATAGCATATCTTTTCATGTTTTCATGCGTTTTACAAATCTGCAGTTTTTTATGGCACTAAGAGTTTTTCGGCCCGTTTGATATTAAGTTGAATCGATTCTGACCGTCCGCAACCCTGTATCTCTTTCAGTTTTAGAGATATAGCCGTTTTAAACTAGTGCTGGGACTTTTTGAAGTAAAACTTTTTTAGGCACGCTTGACTGGGGAGTAAGTTGGTAAATTCCTGACGAAATCGTTTACCGAAGTGCATCATCGCGAACTGTGCGTGATCGTTCGAGGCGAACGGTAGTTAAGAGGGAGATATAAGTTAGTGAAGATAGTAAAAGAGAGAGTTACGTTTCGTATATTGAAAGTTGAGAGGGAGATATAAGTTAGTGAGTGCGACAAAGACCGAGCAATAAGTTGGGAGGGAGATATAAGTTAGTGAGTGGGACAAAGACGGAGCATTAATCGAAATTCTTTTTTTTGATGTTTAAAATGAAAATAATAGTTTTTGTATCAAAAATACATTTCATCGAATTTTGCTGCATTTTGTAACGGGAAATAATGTAGGCTAGTTAAAAATTCCTTTTTTTTTATTATAAATTATGCTAATAAATATATATACATATTTTGCCTATTAATTAATCAAAAATTCTATTTTAAACATTTCGTCTTTGTAGATATGTGCTACATATTGAGGTTATATTGTGTCGTTAAATCAGGATGTCTAATCAAAATATTGTGATAGATTCTCGAATATTATTGTTTCATTATTATATATTATATTATATGGTAGGAAGAAGTTTTACTTCAGTCATGTGGTCTAAAGCACACTCGCTTTTTTAAGTCGGTTACTGCCGCTAAAAAATTACGAAAACAGGTTAACCGAGTTTTACATATTCATCTAAACGCAATTTTAATCGGTTGCCCGGTGAACCTATTTCCGTGCCCAGCCTTACTAAATACAATCCAATTACAAAATCTCTTGAGAGAAACTAGACGGCCACTCAACTTTTGACATTTCTGTCAGAGACTTCTTAAAAACTGTCTCAGCGGTGTTCAAATTAACTACATTTTATCTCAAGTGATTATATCACAGATTTTAGATCTTCGATCGAGAGACACGTGGTGAAACGAAACCTCTAGTGTAACCGTAGCTTTAATTCATTTAATTTAAAATGAAAATACTTTTATTGGGTACATGGAACTTGAAAACGTGTTAATTTACTAAAAACTCTAAATGAATTTCTGGCACGGTCACAAGCCCTCCACTGTGTCTGTGCATGCCGTATAATATGAGAAAATAAAAAGTAATTTATGTTCATTTCTTTCATTTGTTTCGCTCGACATTGGTATGAAAGTTATATAATACAGTTATAGTTTATAGAAATGCTATGCAAAATACTCTAGCATTTATTCTCTATCATTTAACAGTAAAAATACAAATACTTATTCATCCAGTAACTTTATGTATAACAACGAAAACATAACAGGTCTAGCGTAGAATAGTTTCCTTAACCATTTTTTTGTAGATAACAATGTATAAACATTTTATTTCTACAGTTTTTCTTATCTAAAGGTGGCTCCGAAATAATCATTATTCTAACTAAACGTAGCTTCATTTTAAAAATTTGCTTAGGAATGATGACAGATTTTGAAATCTCGTTTTATAATGTAGATACACGTCTAATATTTCTGAAAAAAGATATTATTTCAGTAAAAAATTAAATTTTTACGCAAATTATTGCATTTTTATCTTTCTATTTTGAATTAAGCACAAAACAATCGTAGGTGTCATGGCGTCCGCTCGTGACGTCACGCCTAAGTGACAACTGACATTAGATGTTGTATTTATGTGTGTAGAGCTGTCGTTCAGAGGTATTTCGCATAAAGGTATGTTTTACTTAATGATATGATTTATATTAAGTATTTTCTTAAAAGTGGGTACTTAGTAGTAAAAAGAGTATAACTTTTTTTAGCTGCGAGTTAACTAAACTCAAAAATAATCTATGACATAACCACGAATAAACAATAAATCAACTAATTAATCGCAACCAAATTCAAGTGACACAGTGATTATTTGCTTCAAGCGTTTATATTCTCTTTGATTCACATAGGCGTGACGTCATTCAGTGTTTCAGTTGGCATGGTCGATTGCAGTATTTTATACTTTTATTTTATTAAAAATCTTATTAATCTCAATGTTTACCATTATTAACATTGAGTCATTTAGAATCCTTTCAACATATATTTTTCTCTAAAACCATTTATTCTTTGATTATCTGGGGGTTGTTGTGCTATCTTCCACTCTCTTATATCACTGGATCCAGAAGCCTCGTTCCTTGCACTAGTTTGCGCAGTCCGTGGACTGGGTGATTGATATAATCTTCTATAGAGCTAGACTCATTCTACATTATCCATTCGATCCAAAATCAGAATATGGTAACCTGTTAACGTCTCCTTATTGCACTGTCTGCACTTTATGTCCCCGTTAAACAGTCCAATTCTTTCGAGGTATTCTTTCAGGACTCATTGTCCTGTCATCCCGAAAGATGGATAAAGAACTACTACAATTTAGTAGGAACAATCTTCGTCTCGTGGTAGGCCTCCTGACAGGACTCATTGTCCTGTCAGGAGGCCTACCACGAGACGAAGATTGTTCCTACTAAATTGTAGTAGTTCTTCATCCATCTTTCGGGATGGCTCTTTAATAAATGCCTTGCCATGTTGCAGCCCGGAAATTTGATTTCAGTCTTATGGTGATTTTTGATCCATTCCCTTATTTTACCCCGTACTTTGGGACACTCCTAGGGTAGGTTCTGAGCCAATGTATGGAGTTGACGATCCAGCGCTGAACCTTAATAATAATAATTCTGTCGACAATTGAACTATCGTCATTATTCGACCTGACAAGTGGTGTGACTCAAAATCGACAGTTAATGACTTGTGCCGAATCCTTTGTACACCTACATTATAAGTAGATGTAGCGGTTTTGTATACGTATAAGTAAGGAGAAATCGAGTAGAAGTCATCAATCATGTGGCTCCAACACAAGCCGTGAACATAAATTATTTTTAACAGGTTCTCTTTATGAAATCACGTTAGGCGGTATACATTTGCCTTTTCCTTCACGCTTTTCATACTCTTACATACACCGTGTACATGGAATGAAACGGAAAGTTATGTGAAAAAAGTAAATTCCGCTGCACACGATGCGGACTTTGCCACTGGAATCACTGCTAGGATCTGTGCTGGCTGGCGCGCCGGCCGCGAAGATGGAAGTAACGTCATTGTGGCTCTACTGCGTGGTCACAAGATGGACTTCAAAACACGAAACCGGGGCTATTTTTCGTGCTTATTTGTATGCTTGATTTGAGCAAGAATCAATCAGAAAACAGTATCTTGTTACGTAGGCGACATTGGCAAACGCCCACAAACAAACATGGCGTCATAGTGTGTGTTCTGTTTAGAGACAATAAACGTTCACTGTTGTTAACATTCGAACTGTCACTTCGTGGGCACCAAATTCATCTATAAAGGCAGCCTCAAAAGACGCATCGTATGAGGCGAATACATAAAAGTCATCATGAAACCCAGCGCCACAGCATGCTTGAAACTTAGCAGCAAAATTTAGCGAAGAACCTAGCGGAAAAATAGCCTCGTGTTCAGAGACCTTAAATGTTGGCACACTGGGGTTCATAATTATGGTAACATCACTATCGAGTAGCATTAAAGGTCGGCCAGTAAGCTCTTTTATACTGTCATCTATACTAATATATAAAGCTGAAGAGTTTGTTTGTTTGTTTGAACGCGCTAATCTCAGGAACTACTTGTTCAAATTGAAAGAATTTTTTTTTGTCCATTTATCGAGGAAGGCTATAGGCTATATAAAATTACGCTACGACCATTAGGAGCGGAGCGTTAATGAAAAATGTTGCAAAATGTATCGCAAAAATAAGCGTCTATTCATGTGAAATGCACTAACAAGATATACTCATATTAGCGTTCTCAGTACACAACTCCAGGTGGCTCAATCGGTAGAGCATGCTACTGACAATATCAGGGTCGTGGGTTCGAGCCCCACGTTGGGTGAATATATTTTTATTTTTTTTTTATTTTATACATTGCCTTCTTCTAAGGCTTACATTTAAATTTATTTTAATTTTATTTAATTAATTAAAAAAAAATATTAGTTAAAAAAAGTTTAAATACTGCTTTTTATCGACAAAAACCTATAACCATTCGTTCTTTTGCACTCCGGTGAAACCGGGCGGAACCGCTAGTCAAAAATAATAGACCTCAGGTGTCTGGATCCCCAAGCTCAAGATAGTTTACAATTTTCATTTATACCTTTATATGAAAATTGCTTTAAACTAAATGAATAAATTCAAATCTTTGATTAACGTCCGAATAGAAATCTTCAAATAAATAAAATTGTCGACCAATTTTTCTCAGACCAATAAAGATTTTAATTTAAAATGTGTTTTAGTTTTTAATTTAGAGTCTGGCCCGCTAACACATCCTATCTCTTATAATTGGCTCTTTAGAAAAATCAGACTGATACCCCTGTTATAAGGTTTTCGTTTTTTGCCATTTGGCTACAGAACCTTTAAAATGAAGCCTGAAAACTTACTGTAACACCTTGTATAATATTATGCATACAATATAATGTATATTAGTCGTGAAGGTATGTTTGTTTTGCTGTTTTGTAGTAATGTGTACCAATCTACTTACACGGTGTCTTCATTTTAATTGAAAAGTTTACAACATACCCATCAGTTAATGGAAAACACATAACTGGAAATTAAATAATCCTTCACTCAATAATTATGTCGTTTGTTAAGATGAGACCCTGCTAATCCGCGCTTACAGTTACAGTTACATATAGTTTACACTAATGCATACTGACAAGATTAGTTCTCGCTCCTGAAAGCAGGAGGGAAAAATTGGAGTTTAATGGCCGCTGCACACAAGGCTGGAAACACTGCTGGCTGGCAGGCTGGGTACGAGGCTTAAAATGACGTCACTGCGGGCTCGCCTGCTAGCTCAAGCAACCAAGCAAACGCGCTATTAGATGTTTCACATAAAAAATAATTCGAGATTCAGACGGACATACAGACCGCTGCACACGAGGCTAGAAACGCTGCTAGGAGTTCTGCTAGCCGGTAGACTGTGTACGAAGCTGGAAATGACGTCACTGCGGGCTCGCCTGCTAGCTCAACAGATGGATTTTAAAATTAGAACAGGGGCTATTTTTTTTTATAAGTCCACTGCTTGCTCTGAGCAAGAACCAATCGGGAAGCAGTGTCTTGTCACGTGAGCGACATGAACAAACTCCCACAAATCAACATGGCGTCATTCTGCTCAGACAACAGACACGTTTTGCTCTGTGTCAATATTTGAACGACTCGTGTGAAGCGAGCACATAAAAGCAATCAAGAAAACCAGCACCAGAATACTAGCGAGCAATCGAACGGTAAATCCAGTCTCGTGTGCAGCGGCCTTATAACGAGCAAAATGATTTGATACTAAAATCGTATCCCTCAATTTAAGAGAGTTCCCTCCATATATCAAAATGATCAGACTGCAATGAAATTAAGGTTGTATGTTATAAATATTTTCAAGATACTGGATACTTACTTTGCCATCAATCTATGTTTTGGAATGCCTTCTAGCTATCGAAAAAAAATCTTAACAACATGTGTTGCAATAAAAATTTTCATTTTTACCCAACAAGATGTGGTAATGACTTAAGAATGCCTAAACATAGAATGGAACTGAGTAGGAGAGGACCATATTATATGGGTCAAAAATTATTCAACCACCTGAATGATAACATAAAAAACATTTCTGGTGCCAAACGTTTTAAGATGGAATGTAAAAAAAATCTTTTTGACAAGTGTCGTTACTCAGTTGAGGATTTTTTTCAGTGATTGATAATAGTATTTCAGTATTTCCATATTCTATTTTAAACGATTTGTTATCGGATTAATTATTTTTAATATGTTTTAACTGTGTACCTACTGACGTTTTGTATCCATTTTATAATGGCGCAACAAATAATAAACATTTATTATTATTATAAATATAAATATTATGAATATTCGGAGCTTAGTTACGGACAAATTAAAATTACCAATGGAACTTCTTTAATCACGACCGACTCAAATAGAACACACGTTAAATAACTGGTTCCGTACTAAGCCGCTGTGTTTATTTCAAAATAACTTTACATTCGATTACATGCACTGGTGAATGAAGATTTTTAGTCGAGTATTCATTTGTCAGGTTTACTAATTTTAACTAATAATACGCAAATGAATACATGATTAATTAAAATATGTTGTATAAAAGTAATTATACATATTACATTCACTATGTAAATGAAAATGACAAGTTGTTTTCTTAAACGTTTTTCCAATTATGATTAATTTGTCGACATGTTCATTTAATTTCAAGCAAACTTTGCAAGCATGTATTTTAATTAATTATCTTTGTTTATGATATTTCTTGTTTTGTTGTTTGTTGACAAAAACTATAAACCCACACTTTATTGGTATCGCAGTAGAATTATTTTGCTATTTGCTTTATAAATAGGTAAGTTTTCATTCGATAAAATATAATTTAATCTTGGATAATATAGTTACTACTGTTTTTGTGTTTGATAATTTAAAGTGTAAATAAGAAAACTTTACTCATCAAATTATTCTAAATAAATCTTACACTTAGTAGACAAATAGTCCAGTCGGTGGAGACAATTTTAAACCAAAAGCTCCAGAAATTCGCAAACAGACTCAAATTTTTTTTATGAGTAGTTTAAAGTGTACTGATTGAAATAGAAAAAAGTTCATTCGTCTATCGATTTCCCAAAGTCAAAAAAAATTTTGAAAAAAAAATTTATTTTCAAAATTCTTGAATATTTTAAGCTGGGATAAAGATAGAGATAAATAAAAAATACTGCCTTGTAGGGGACATTTTTTTCTATAAAAAAGATTTCTTGTACTTTTTTCGTCAGAGCTATAATTTACCTGGAAAAAATTCGGAAAGTTAGTAAGTCATTTTGCGTGGGCAAACAAGCAAATAAATCACTTTGCAGAAGCAAGAATCATTAAATTTTACTAAAATGTTTAAACACTATTTGTCTAGAAATGCATATTCTAAATATCCCAAATAAAAAATTTAAAAAATAACAAAATTTTCAAAAAAAATTTCAAAATTTGCAAAAAATTTTCGGAAAATAAAATTTTTTTGTTTTTGGCGTCGGAACCAATTTTTATAGGTTTTTTGGACAATTCTAAAGAAAAAAGGTCTCGTATGATTTTCCTATAAAGTGCACCATTTTTGAGATATTAATTCTAATTAGCTTTTTATAAAATCTTTCAAAATTATTAATGATTATCAAAATAATGAAAAAATAATAACAAACAATTTTTTATTAAGTAGTCATGGAAAAAATGGTCGATAATTTTATTTATAGAAGAGTTCTAATCAGACGTTAATCAAAGATTTGTTTACCTGTTTTAATTTCCATTGTATTTTTTACCTAGCCACATATCACATTCTATTCCTTGAGTATTTATCTTCGTAATGTAATAGTATGAAATTTTATATTCAACGATATAAAAAGATACAAACGAAAAACCAGAAAAATGTCTGTTTTCTCTTTATGGATGAAAAATCGTTAATATTAAAAAATTTTGAAAACTTAACAAAATACTTAGTGATTCTTAATACACTTAATTATACCTACGATTTAAAAAAATATACATTGAAATCCGTTAAGTTTTCATCGTGTTACAGAGGTTTAAAAATATTTTTTCCAGTGAATTCAAGATTCCGAAAAAATTGAAAATAGTAACAAGGGCCGTATTTAATAACGAGATAAGATTTATGGTCAGGAGTTTTTATTTTTGAAAAATAACATCTAAAGAATAGTTTACCAGGTTAAAAAAAAATTTACGACTTTTCCTTATGTTTAAAAAAAATTATTATTGCAACGTTCGATTTTCGATTCATATCTATACTTGCATTTTTATACATGATATTTTATTCAAAAAAAAATTAACTACACCATTGAAAAGTTCAGATTTTCTACTTGAAGATAGGCTATTTGAATTTTTATTTTATTACTCTATAAGTATGTAAAATATTATAATTCAATACGCCGGACATGAAAAAGTAGGTTCTCGCATGGCTAGCCGAGCATCCTGCGCGTAAAATAGATACATAGTTTATCGAATTTTTTGCGGGCAAACTATAAGTCGGACGAAAAAAGTATAAGATATCTTTTTTATAGAAAAAAACGTCTTCTACAACGCAGTATTTTTTATTTCTTCCTATCTTTTTTAAATTTCAAAATATCAAAGAATTTTGAAAATCAAAATGATTTTCAATTTTTTTTTTTATTTTGGGAAATCGATAGACGAATGAACTTTTTTTTATTTCAATCAGTACACTTTAAACTACTTATTAAAAAAAATTCAGCCTGTTTGCTAATTTCTGGAGCTTTTTATCTCCGCCGATTGGACTAAAATTCTATGATAAAATGTAACAGGGATGGCTGTCTGTTATAGATAGATAGATAGTTTATTCATCATAGCGTCAAAACATAGTTTGATTATGATAATATAATATATATAAGTTTATATTAATGTATTTTTTAGTATCTACTTTAAAAAAACCACATACTTTTATTTATATACAAAAGCATAGGAATAAAATCGCAATCAAACCATCCTAGAACATATTTCTTTCCTTTTTTTTGTAAGATCTTGTTGGCTCGGATTGGCCAACGCCATAGAACTTTTGATAAAGAAAGATATACCTACTCCATGCTAATACATATAACCAGGGAATTACTTCGATAAAAGAGACGCTTTGTTGCCTTCGCTCACCGCAAATTGAGTAAATAGACAATTCGTGATATAGTAATTATTACATATACTATGGAAAACCGTACTTATTTACTAATTCGATAGTTTTAAATTCAGTTTATTTCAATTTTTTCTTTCATTATTATTTCAAACCAAACATTATAATATATCCCGTCCAATAAATTGAACAATATCTGTTTCAAATGTAACATACACCCTCTTATATAGATTATGTAGTTGGGACGCGCAGTCGGTACGAAAACTGGGATAGTTGATGCAAAACACGTAGCGTCTATAAACGGATTGGAGTAGCCCAGGCGTCGTTGTCGTCGGTCGCCGTCGCGACTGTGATACTGGAAGCTTAGGTCGTAGAAAAGGTCGTCCGGGTGCATTTAATTATAAATGGCTGTAATTATCTTACAGCGATCTTTTGTTGATTACGTTACACTCGATTATTCTAATGCCTTATACCGGGCCATTGTCGGTGAATCCCCTACATACAACAGTTCTATTGCAGTGTAAAGGCCAACGTGCACTAGACACTAAATTTAGTATAAAGGCAAATAAAAAAAAAAATGTTGCGTGAGACTCTCACGCGTTTGAAGTGAAACTTCTTAGATTCTAGCGTTTGTTGACGATTTTATTATTTCAGATTTGGGGAATAGCTATATGGAAAATGTTATCGTGGCTAGAAAAAATGCTACGCACGTTGTACACAGTACGCATTACGCATGCGTGTAGACTGAGCAGTGACCAGAAACGATTCTGTCACTATTTTCTCTCTCAATTGCTGGTTGATGTCGAAGAAGAGAAGCGTTTCACTTTTCGACTGATCCAGGTCAATTTGCCCTATCGCGCCTAAATAAGTTTCACTTGAAAATATAAATTTATAACTGAATTATACAGGGTGAGTCAGACCACCCGTATCAGTCGTTTTTTTCGAAAACGGTTAGTCGTAGAGAGTTGTGTCAAAAATCTGTATTATAAAAGCCCTAATGAAGAATCGAATGGTGATATTTTTTCCCCCCGGAAAGGTCGGCTTCCCTGTTAGTTTGCTCCGGAATGTTCAGAACTCCGGAATGTTAAATGGCACGATAGGTCGAAAGTGGTATTGTTGAAAAGATCTTTAAAAAATAAGCAAGTTTTGTAGGACATTTTTTTTTGTTACTGCCACCCCTGTTAAATAATATTCGTTTGAAATTATTAAATTAACATGTCAGAATAACAAAAAAGTCGGCATTTAAAATCTAGTTACCTAATTAAACAATGTCACAATAAGTTTTCAATAATTGCAATTGTTTTTTTTTTGTCGGAAAATACTTCCAGATACTCATAACATATCTAGAAGAGCTCTGCAGTGTTTAGAAGTAAATTGAAGACAGTTTGAACATTTGTGACATTGTTTAATTAGGTAACTAGATTTTAAATGCCAACTTTTAAAATTAACTTTGCTATTCTGACATGTTAATTTAATAATTTCAAACGAATATTACTTAACAGGGGTGGCAGTAACAAAAAAAAATGTCCTACAAAACTTGCTTATTTTTTAAAGATCTTTTCAACAATACCACTTTCGACCTATCGTGCCATTTAACATTCCGGAGCAAACTAACAGGGAAGCCGACCTTTCCGGAGGGGAAAAATATCACCATTCGATTCTTCATTAGGGCTTTTATAATACAGATTTTTGAGACAACTCTCTACGACTAACCGTTTTCGAAAAAAACGACTGATACGGGTGGTCTGACTCACCCAGTATATCAAGCAACAGACATGTCATTCTCAAAAGAAAGTTTCCTAATTTCTTTTTGCATCGATAAGATAGTTATAAACACGAAATCAGAGATTTCAATTAATCTTTAATATTAATAAAATTGCAGCGAACTTATAAGGTGTGGACATGAGAACCGGTAAACCGATTTCAATGTCTTTCACCAAAAAACAGAGAATCGGTTTGAACGTAGGATATATTTATTCAACAGTATATTGCACCACAAGGACCGAAAGTGTGGTATCCTCGCCTCAGGCAGCACGGCGCAAAGGGCAAGGCTATCACACTTTCGGCCAGTGTGATGTACACTATTTTTTTTCATACCTCGGTCGTAAGCACGCTTATTAAATACAATAGTTAATTAATTGCATGAAAACACAGATAAATTCCAAGAGTTTATACGTAAAAACACGAATGACAGCTGTTTGCGACTGTTAGCTAAAATGTAATAGGGTTGCTATGGAAACGACATCTAAACAACAGTTGATTGGTTGTTTTCGCTTTACGACCGCCCGAACGTACGAACTTCCCGCACTGGTAATGTAATCCCACCAAGGAGTAAATGTTAGACTTTCTGCCTTACAATTGATGCCGAAAGTACGCACTTTCGATCGAGGTATGAAGAAAAATCTATTTAACGGTTCAATTGGGAAGTTTCCTATTTTTTTAACTGCCAATCGCAGTCCTTAAAAAATTACAAAATTAATGGTAAAAGAATATTCGTAATATCTTTAAAAATAATAAAGTTATGTTACTTTAAAGTTTAAAGGTTGAGTATTCTCCGCGCAATGTCTTTCTCAATTCAGGTAACGTCACGCGGCACAAGTGTCGTATCCATATTAATTAATACTATAGCGACAGCAGAGAATGAATGGATGAATATAAAAATTAATGTAATGTTAATTAGAAAATTTGACATAGTATCTGAATACAATATCTTAACTTCACCACTTTTTGTTACTTATTAGTTACTATATTACTAATATGATATTTGTGTTGCCCTACGTTGTTATGGCGGACTAGACGTTTGCGACCATACGTATAAAAATTAAATATCTCCATTGAATTTAAAGATATCAAAAAAATGCTTTGAGCATCTTTAAAATGATCATTATTGCCACGATGTGACAGTATCATTATTTTCGTCAAATCGAAATTTCTTTATTGTTATTCCAGTTTTAGTTAACAAGGCCCAGCTATTTATTTATCGATCTACATATTATATAATTTCATAATATATGTCTGTCTTTCCAGGTTTTTAATTGTGAATCAGTAATCGTGCTTCGCTTAGTCACGTTTTCGCAGTGCGTGTTTACAAATAAGAATCAGTATTTTATAATTTTTTTTGAGCCACGTAATTCGCGAGCCTTTCTCTAGTGCACGCCGGCCTTACTGGTATTTTCGACTTAACGAAGGTTCGACATGATATCATACTTACTAGGTATGTAATTCCACTTTTGGGTTATTTAGATTAAAATGATCTTTTTTGTCCGGGAAGACTCATGTTTATTTGCGTAGAAAATCACAACATTTCACTATCGTAATCGTAAATGGATTAAACTGAGGTATAGATGAAACATGATAAGTAAAATGTTATTTTAAGATTATCGATTGCCAGAATACAAATTCATAAATGCAATTTATCCTCGATCAAATGTACGATCGTGAACGGTCATTCCTGCACACGAGGCTGGATTTGCCGCTAGATTCCTTGCTAGATTTGACTACTAGTATTCCAGCGCTGGTTTTCTTAATTGTTTTTATGTGCTCGCTACACACGAGACGTCTTTTCAAGCTTGTTTTGAGGATAGATCTAGTTGCGCGCACAGTGACAGTTGAAATTTAAACACAGAGCAAAACATGTCTGTTGTCTGGCTCTGAGCAGAATGACGCCATGTTGGTTTGTGGACGTTTGTTCATGTCGTCTACGTAACAAGATACTGACACTGTTTCCTGTTTCTTGTTCAGAGCAAGCAGAAGACCTAGCAAGAACAATAGCCTGTTCTAATTTTAAAATCTATTTTGTGAGCTAGCAGGCGAGCCCGCAGTGACGTCATTTCCAGGCTCGTAGCCAGCAGAAATCTTAGCAGTCTTTCCAGCCTCGTGTGCAGCCGCCTTAAGAAATTTTTAGTCGGAGGAGAGGGGGTTTAGATTCTTGTGAATTAAATAAAAATACTGTAGGTAGATGCGCACTTTGTTAGAAACTTATTGACCACTTATGAGTGCATTTTTGTTTTACAAAATACATACGGATCAACATCAAATGTTATTCTTTATCTAATTATTTTCCGTTATTTCCCAAGGTTAATGACAGAACTTTCATCGTTTACGAAAAGACATTTAGAAGTTGTGCAGCCGTAATAATGTATACTTTTCAACAACAAAGTGGAAACTTGGTATACATTTTCGTTTAACGGTAAATCTAATAGTATAAGCGTGCGTTTGTTGGATAATGGCGTAACGTTGGTCAACCGCAGTCGGTTCTGACGGACACTGCTCGTTTGTCGTTTGTTTCACTCATTCGTGTTTTGTTTTCGTGTGCGTTCAACAAACACAGCTAGCAACACATAACTGGCCGAGCCGGGGCCGCCGCCGCCGCCGTTGTTGTTATAGTAAGGGCTCGCTTGATTCTCAACAAATAATGTACTTTAAACGTACAATTACACAGATGATTGATGACGATATGAGTGGTCATTTGGCCGGCTCTCCACGCACTCGAAACGACCTGTGCGACTTACAGCTGCCGTCGGCCACCACATAAAGCCCCTATCACATCTGACACTCAACAGTTAAAGGGTCATCGTTGTCTCCGAACTAGTGTTTTAATAAAATATATTTAACAAAAAAATTGAACCGACTTCACACTAAAAAGTAAAAAATAATTGCGTATTGAAATGTTTTGGAGTCGGTGTCAGCCAAAATGAAATCTATTCCGAGAACTACACCGACTCCAAAACATTTCAATACGCAATTATTTTTTACTTTTTAGTGTGAAGTCGGTTCAATTTTTTTGTTAAAAATATTTTATTTTTCTCTTTTTAGTGTTAATCTAACACTAAAAATCGGTGAACATACATAAAAAAACATTATGTGTGTCTTTGAAATTTGAGAGTTTCCCTCGATTTCTCCGGATTCCACCATCAGATCCTGACTTGGTTCCGATGGGACCATCTCTGAGGTGCACTCTTTCGAATAAAAAAAAATAATTTGAAAATCGGTCCATAATTGACGGAGAAAAAAAATATACAGACGAACACAGAACCTCCTCCTTTTTGTTGAAGTCGGTTAAAAAAACGTTTTTTGATGTGAAACAACCAAAGGCGCGTTTGTTTGGGAGTGAAACCGCGTAGCACTTTTATGGCACGACGTTTTATGGGAGGACGCTACGTTTTTGTGCGTTGAAGGTGACATCTAGATAACAGGCCGAAATTTAGTTACTAGTATTTTAAATCGATGACAGCGCGTGACGCTTGCTTTGTGTATGGACATTGGATTATAACTTGGCTTTTGTTAAAGGCAACAACTAAATGAACGGGCAAAATAGTTGGCAAAACCAAAAGTGCACATCCCGCAAGTTTTCCACTTGCAAAATAATAGTTTAAAATCGAAAAAAAATTAAAAAAACGTTTAAAAATATGAAGAAATAAAATATTTAAGAAATATATATATAATATATAATTAATATAATATATTATATAAATGTCAAGTGGAATAAAATGGACGAAAAAATATATTTGAAATTCTAAAGCTGTCGGCAGGTTTCAAACTCGGGACCTTGCTCTACGGAGCGACGGCTATATACATTGTGCCATGAAGCTTCGCATTGGCTGCGAAGCTTTTTTCATGGTATTAGAGGTACTAACACTTATTTTACGGTTTACTACACTTACAAGTTATTATATTGTTTAAATTAGCTGTCAAAAAAAATGAAAATCAAACTTTATAAAAATTGAACTACTGAACATATCTAAGTGAATTTAAATAAGGTTCTTGTCTGATAATAAACAAAGAGAATAAAATATAAACCAATGCGATCTGAACAAAATTGCGATATGTAGAGCTCGGACGTACATACGTACGTACAGACCAACCGACAACTGCTGTTCGAGATTTTGAATTACAATTTTAGAGGTAATTATAAACTCGAATCAATCTAAAAATTACTCTGTTTTATAGAACAGAATCTCCCCTTTTCAAAAAGTTAGAATTAAAATGGATTTCGTGCGAAATTAACCTAGATAAACTTCTTTTATGAACGAAAGTCAGCTTTGACTCAAAAAGCGATAATAGAGCACATACCGCAGTGCAGCGGTATATGTTACACGGCGATATTTAGTTAGTACTAGAATTTTGCTTAAATTTATGTTTCATATCTCCCAGGCGTCCCACGACGATTCACATTTTTTATCATAGGACATAATATACAAACATAAAATGGGGTCTTATAGGACTCGAGTTAATCCATATAATTCGAAAAAATAAATTGGACCTCTGTATCTCAAACGTAGCAATGTTTTATAGCTTAAAATTAATCAGAATGAAACTTTAACCTCTACAAGTCGAATATTTCCTTACGAAATCCGCCTAAGTCGAAATCCTCCATAAGTCTAAAACTCTAGACCTCGAGTTTTTTGGTGTCTCCTTTGAAGTTCAACTTACAAAAATTTTACTGTATCTATAATAAAACATATACATTACTGAATGTTCATTCTCGTGTAAATCTTTAAATAACAGCGTCTCTACTCAAATCAAACAAAGTCATCCAACTGTGTAAATAATAAAGTGGAAAAAGTATTTTGGATTAAATTATTAAATTTTTAATATACCTGTTTGCGATTTTTTGTGTTCCGTGTATGACTGCGATTTACTTACCTGTAACAAAAAAAATGTACATTATTATAATAACTAATATAATGTAAGGTAATTAAATAATGATAAGGATTCATGTTATGTAAAACCAGAGTTTGTCAATTCTGAACATAAAACATTTGTATTTTTCGAAAAATTATATTATGTAATGTAGGTATTGTTATGCCACCCGGTTGGTGTATCAATGTTCATTCCACGAAAATATTATATGTAATGTCATAAGAAGCTTTCATTTCTTTTTCATTCTGCTTCTCAAATTTATTTTTGGCATTACCAAGAAGCTTTTAAAGATTTTCTCTCTGATTTCTGTTAAAACATTACCTGTATATTGACCAATTACCCTTATGATTGAATTTTTATATTGTTATTCTTTTTAATTGTATAATTCTACCATATTAATACCATATATAATTCTACCATATTTAAATTTAATTTATTATTTTTTTTTAGGTTTTTTGGGTCAAATTGTGGACTAACAAATAAAGCTATATTTCAAATGAACTAAAACTGTTTGAAACTTCGACCAAGAATAAACACAGCAGGATTTAGAATGGAACCTGAATAACTCAACATTGACTATCTGTTGAATTTAGCAATAAGTAACTCAACGATAATAAATTAATTATTAATAAATAATTTTCTGACTCCGAATTATTTTTCAATCAAATTTATAATAACTATATTATGAACTTTTGATAAGAAGTTCAAAAAAATTCAAGTTTCAGGAACAAAATAATGCATTTTAAAATATAAATACAAAAGAAAAACTAATCTAATTTTTTTTTTAATAAAATTCTCTAATATAAGCCCTTTCAACCAAAGTCACCCATTGTTAACAAATTATTGTTTTTGAACAGCTATTCTCAGTGGCAAATAATTTTTATGAAGGTTGTAAGAAAGTCAGAGCTCAGAACACACTGATTACATAAATTATAAAAATTAATTATTTCCTTATATACGTTATCAGCTTCTATGTTCTAAAAAATTAAATTCAAGTTTTTATCTGGATTCAAGCAATTATTATTTTTAATTATTTCTAACTTTCTTATTCAGTAAACATCGATCCCATTTGGTTTTAATGTAAAATTTTAAAGAAATTATTAAAACCATATAAGTATGTTGTGCATCAGTCAAAGAAATGCAAAACTTGATTTACGATTTTTTTTATATTTTTTGTTTTAATTTTTCTAAATGAATTTTGCATTTATACTCTGAACTGGATCCAAATTTCTACAATACACGTGTACAATACTACTTTGATGTTTAAATTTGTTTTTTGGACAACATAAAAATATGGAATCGTTTGATATATACACCTTAGATTAATATTTTTTTTATATAAATACCTACTGTTATTTTAGTCATATAGGTATTCATTTTTAAATTATATCCTTTTTTTCTAAATTTTAATATTTGATATGTATTTTGTCAATACAATTATCTATACTAAATTATATTCACCAATTCACTATATACAAACAGTGTTTACATAAAATTTGTAAGTCTGGCTGATTAGTATAATTGAAATATTCAATTTTTATCATTTATTTCAAATATTATTAAGGTTTATGAGACGTCAGTTCTCTGTCAAACTTCTGATTTTTACTTTTTTCGTGCACCGAAACATTAAGACATTGTTTCACGAAATAAAAATACAGTCGCTTTGGTCTAATGACAACCAATAACACTTTTAAGAAAATTACTTACGAAAACAATGGAAGAGAAAATAAATGGAACAAAAATAATAGGCTTGTCAAACGCTAAGCACCATGTCGAACGACACAAATAACCATAAAAAAGTAAAGCATCTCAAAACAAAATATATTGAAAATCATTAAAAAAAAAAATTAATAGCACATCTTATTGTCAGCTCCGAAAATAAAGTAGGTACAATTTCTTTATTGTGCCGAAATAGAATGGAAAATAAATTATCATTTTTTGCAAAAAATATTTTAAAGTTGCAATAAAAAAATGTAGGTATACCCTGTCAAAATGTTTGTTTGAACACCCTGTGTGTTTGCTTATTGTGCATTTACGAAATAGAAATAATTTTGTAAAAAGAACATCATGAAGTATCTGACATTTTTTCTCCGAAGAAGTACTTTGATTTAGAATATTTATTGCATAGTAACAGAGGAAGTGTCCGCAAATTTTTGGAGTGTTAAATTTATCAGTCATGAAAATATTGTATACCTGCTGAACAATAAAGGCGATTCTGGCCATCACTTACGGCCGGGGTATACAAAAAGAACAGCTGATTTTTGATAATTTTAAAATATATTGGGATAATATACCCCGGTCGCAAGAGACTGACAGAATCGACTTTGATTATTACTATCAAAGTGAAAATACTTATTTTAAAGCCTGTCTAAATTAGCTTATAAACTATTAGAAAGTTTTATTTAATAGTTATTTCATTACAGTGAGTAAACCATACAGCTTTCTTCGTTACTAATTTATAAACTAACTGGCTATTATAGAAACTAACCAAATTTATTCGCCTATCTATTATTACAGAGTCGCAGTGTAGCCATAACACTTTATAAATATTGTACATATTATTTCTACTGTCATGTTTTTTGTTCATTTTTTATTCAACTGTCGCCAAACATAATATTTCAGTCACCTATATAAGTATATTACTGTTTTTATAGGCGTATCATATTTATTAGATTTCCACTCTTTTTGCTTACGTTTTCCATTCGAAACTACAAGATGGCACAAACTCTCAAAAAAAAATATTGATCCAGAAATTATTTTTTACCAGAACATTTTTAACTTATTAAGGTATTACCATTCCAACCCACAAGTGGGGAATGGTACTAGTTTAGGTCAAAAATCACTTTTCAAAATTTTGACAATATCTTTCCGTTTTGAGGTCCCCCGAATCCAAAAAACATATTTTTGGAAAATCTCTGTGCGTCTGTTTGTCTCTGAACACGATACAGGTCAAACGGATGAGCGAATTGAAACCAACTTTTGGGAGGATGTTTGATATGCAAATATGAAGAGCCCTATTGTTTTTGGGGAAAATCGGCGCATGCGCAGAAGAGATATATGCTAAAACGGTATTTTTTATATAATAATGGTACCTATACTTTTCATAACGGCTTATTATTCTATTTATTTTTTCAAGAAAGTTTTGTTAAAATGTTTTTTCTAAACTTTATAGTTTCGGAAATATTTTGAAAATAAAAAAAAATCATCCGCTCTTTTGCTTTATGGATCTGTCAGAAATTAACTAGTTAGGCATGCTTTGATTAATTTTTACATGACGTGGAACATACTATGTAGGTAACCATGGCAACGAATAGCAAATATCATATTGAATACTAGCCATTGCCCGCGTCACCTCACGCGATATCAGATATTTTATTTTCTTTATTATAATCAAATGTCAACATTTTTGAAGTTGGAATGGTCCCGTCGCCCAATTGACTGGAATTTTTTATTTCAAATCTCACGAATGGATATGACGAGCTTGACTAGTCGAGAAAAAGTACTCTAAACATTATGATATAAAGATGCTCCTCTTAGAAACCTGACGATGTAGGCCCTAGAATATTGGATAAATATTTTGACACTAGTGATTAATTCCCGTCTTCGTCAGCTGCAATATCGAAGCACCTAAGAATTCATTCTGTTCACACATACATACATACATATAAGATAATTACTCAAAAAAATGCTTTCTTACTTTAACATTTACGGCACTGTTTGTTGCAGGTACTGGTGTTACCACTTTTTGTTGCAAATCCATGTTTTATTGTTCTAATAATTGGATAAATTCATTTGACAAGTTTAACACTAATCACTGCAACTCAATAGTCAACTGTATTTAATTTTTAAAACAGAAAAATAACCACAAACAACAAATTAATGTGCCACTAAAGATATAAAATGTAGTTATTAACGAAATTGTGAACACGAGTCAAAAATATGCAATGCAATTATTATAATACTTATCACAATACTGTCGATATTTTAAAATAAATTCTAATTTTAAATATTTCAATCTGCTTGCATACATTATTGACCTTCTGCTGTTTCAATAACTTCTAATAAAAATTATGTAATATAGGTACGTATAAAATTCAATTCATTTCAAAACACAATTAAAATTGTACAGACATGATTGTCAATAAAAAGAAAAATGTTACAGAAATTACAATTTTGGATGTATTTTTTTAAAACTTATATTGCACATAATATTCGTGAAAAATGTAAAATGGTTCTAATTTCAAAAATTGCTTAGTGATTTTTTTGAAATACTTAAAGGAAAGTCCATTTATTTTCTCCGGTAAAGAGGAAATATCCCATGAAGTCTGGGCTTTGCTGACAAATTTTTAAGCGGTGATACATCACAAAGACTTTATTTTTACTTCTAGTATCATAGTCATAGATCGGCACCGGTTAATAAATTATCAATATTTGATTTGAAGAACACAATACGTTGAAGATAATATACAAGTTAAAAACTGTCATAATACGTAATTCAGTAAACAGTGGTTTACAATGAGCGTCATAAGTAGCCCCAGTAATACACCTTATGGCCTTTTTTTTAGTAGGAGAATTTTATCAAGATCTGAGGCACAGCCTCAAAACATTAGATTCAAATTTATATTCAGACAAGCAACCAAAGATCTTAAATCGAAAAAAGTCATGACGTTGTTAGAGCATCATTCATTTCGCAAAAAATTGATACAGGAATTATTATATTATTATGTAGATTCTATGAGAAAAGTACGACACATGTCTCTTTATTTTCTAAGGAAATATGTGTCAATGTGTTTTAAAACCTGCATGGGTAAAATTTTGACTGTATTTTTAAAACACCAGAATACAATAACAAACAAAAAATCTTTACCACGGCAATCCTGTATTAGTAGCGCCATTAAAAAAAAGATCGAGCGTGCTCCTTGTAAACAATACGTTAAGTTATTTTGTTACATTGCGTATAAAATAAAAAGTATGAGCGAATCGATATTTCATGAATATTTCATTAATTGTGTTCGTAAACAAATTCAAGCGTGCGCGGATATTGACGCCTGCCGTTCTATTTTTTTTAAAGGTCCTTCATTTATCCGATTTTTCTTTGTCGAGATTTATTTGTTTACCAGTGTATCCAATGTTAGCTAAATTACATTGGAAATATGCATTTACATTAAGAATAAAATGTTTTTTCCAATACCTATCTTATTTGTATTCTACGTTTGTTTGCTTCAAAAAATATGCATGTAAATCAAATTTTATTCTCTCTATTTTTCTCCATTTTTTTAAATTTCTTATATAAAGTCTGTTCAGGAAGTCCTCAATTTTTTGTAAAAAGATTATATTTAACTATGGAAATAAATATACCAATGCGTTTGACGTTCATTCTCGATACATTTTGTCACACTTATAACTAAAAATTTAATTTTGCACTTTTCTGTTGAACTTTGATACTGTTACGAAAGAAGTTAGTAATTATATTCGAGCCACTATTGGTAGAAACAACAAATTATAATTTGAATCATTAAAAATTTGTTAAAAAAATGACTATATACACAGATTATGACAATCCTTGCCACCAAAACAGTAATGAAATTTCATCACAAAACAGTATACCTACTGTCTACGCGTCTTTATCCTAATATGTCTATACTAATATTATAAAGAGGTAAAGTTTGTAACTTTGGATGTAGGAGATAATCTCCGAAACTACTCATCTGATTTAAAAAAATGTTTCACCAATATTTAGAATGAACTTTCAGGACGGACATAGCCTATATATTATCGCGTTAAAATAAAAATGCTTTTCATGGAGAGTTATTTTGAAAAGTAGGTTAACGAAAAAACGATGGTAAACTACAAATTCTGGCAAAGCCGTGACCGGGTCGCTAGTATTTAATATTTTAACACATTTGATATTTTTTAATTATGCATTTGGATAAATTCTAAAAAAACTCGTTTAATAAAAAAAGTCAAATAAGTAGTACATAATATATGAGTTGAAAAATAGAATTTCTTTATAATACTAGGACAATCGTATTGATTAGTTCAGTTTGCGACAGGCAAAAATTATTATTTAACACCGTATTATGTCCTATAAAATATTTCCCCATAAAACATGTTTTGTTGTTATTGTTTCCATGAGTACTGTATATTTTAAACGATATAAATATGATAGTCCGAATAATTAAAAAAGTTTTAGTCGAACTTTCACACTAAGCTCTTTAAAAAAAAACAAATAACGTATTGCTATTGTCTGTGAACAATTGTTGAAAAGTTCAGTTAAATGGACATTAATAAAATGATAATAAATGAGCAGAAGGGAAATATTTGTTAAGTATAAAAATTAAAAAATATATGTTTACCAAACGCGATTAAAACAATAAAAACAGTCATTATAATTTATGTAATATTATTATTTTTATGACACAATTCTTTATTGTAAGCTTTCAAAAACAAAAGAAAGCAAGTTGGTTGCCGCTGAAAACAGTTTTCTGTTTTATCGGTTTATAACCCCGGAAGCAGTACTTTGTATGTGAAATTCTGGCGGTATGGTTGTTTTGCACCCTCTGCTACCCTTGTTATCGAACTGAGGGACTGTTAATGCTCACTCCCTGTCGCCCGCGACCCCTAACCCTTCTCCCTTTGTCTCTACATCGTCTCTCTCTCTCTCACACACATTTTCTACTAAAAGAGCAGCTTACACTTTGTTCGGTCGGACTTTTATTATTACATTATAATATGGTTTATTTTTCTCTTTATGCATTACGGTATTATTTTTTAAAATCAGAATTTTGTGTCCATTTGTTGTATATTTTTATATAGTACAGAAATGGTTTCATAAAAAAAGATATAATCCATTTATCCAATTTTATAAAACACATTTTGTTTTTTAGTACATTTACTAGTCTTTACTCGTGGCTTTTTGTCGGTTTTGACAAAAATCTCATCGCAATTCGGGCGTATAGCCAAATAAAAAAATATCGTATTTGCTAGGTCGGGTACCAACTGATAAGTACCTACCAATTTTCGTTAAGAAGCGATACTGATATAAATAGCCACAGGCAAAAATTCAGATTCAAGTTTTTTCATAGGATATACAATAGTACTTCATGCATCTAGTACGTAAATGCAGTTATTATGCTACGAGCATACCGAATTTAGGCTTCGATCAGCGAGGTCAGGACCTAGGACGGTACAATTTGATGAGTGGCAAAATTTAAGAGGCGACTCAAATTTTAAAAGCGACTACAATTTAGTAAGGTGAAAAAAAATTTGAATGAACTAAAAAATCAAAATTAAACGTTGTTTCAGTCGATTGCTTTTTCTCTCATAATAACGATTCAGAAAAGTTTAGGACTGTAAAAAACGTATGAAATCACTAAAATTCAAAATAACAAACAAAAAGGAACGGTTAAGAATAAAAGTGAAGAAAAATCAAAACGGGTCCACCACACTGTTAGTTTTTTGTCCGAAAGTAGGAACTTCGTATATAATATATTACCTGGGTGACCGAGCTTTGCTCGGAAAGTTAAATAAAATACTGATATGCTGCGGTAAGCTTTAAAAATTAACTGTCATAAAATTTTGAAAACATTAATTGTTTCATTGTTTGTATAAAATTCCAAAACCTACTTACAATATTTAAGTATTTTCAGACGTCAAAAAATTGATTTTTATAATGATAAAATTTGTAAAAAAACGATTTTTTCGAGAGATGAGACCTAGCTAAAACGATTTTTTGCCCCCCAAAATCCCTTTTCAGTAAATTTCATCCAAATCGTTAGGGCCGTTTTCGAGAAAATATTTAGGGACATAGGTAGGTACATAGGTAGATACAAGATTAGCTCGTTTAATAATATAGGGGATATTTTTTGACATTACAAGTACAGGAAGGGTGGCATATCAGAGCGAGCCAAGGGCGACATCACAACCAAATTCATTCCCGATTACAAACTGTGACATTGTGTTACACAAGAGTCAGCGACATTAATACGAATTAGTTTTTCACTTTGGAAAAAATAATGATATTTTAACTATTCCACAAAAATTTAATTAACATTCCTTTGTAAGTTAACTTATAATTTACACGATAACATCTGTCAAAGTTTAACTACCCCAAATTATCACCAATTAAATTCTACAACAACAAAACTAGTTTGTCTAAAAACATTCGAACATTCGAACACACTCCTCAATTTCAACCCTTATCAAAATGGATGTGATATGTATTTTTCAGACATCACAAGTCAAAAACATTATTTAACATTTGAAACCTTGGATGTAACCCTTAACATAAATTTGAATAACAATGAAGTTGTAACAAAAGTTTTACATAAGCTTTTGTATCTGTGTCATATGTAGAGACTTAAAAGCTGCGGCTTCTAGGTTAAAAACACTATAAAAATACAATGAAATGTGCGTGCATTCTTACTTAAACTGAATCCATGCCGTATTACTATAATCAAATAATGTAATGACATTTGACAGTTAATGCGTTTTTATTAAGGATGATGAATTTTTGAGCCGTTGATTTCGTTTAATTAAGTTGAAGAACACTATCTCAAAAATATATCTAGTATCAATTAAATACTTTTACCATTCCAACCCACAAGTCCCCCGAATCCAAAAAACATATTTTTGGAAAAACTCTAGTGCGTCTGTTTGTCGGTTAGTTTGTTAGTCTGTCTGTGAGCACGATACAGGTCAACCGGATGAACGAATTGAAACCAAATTTTAGGAGGAAATTCGGCTCATGCGCAGAAATATGCTATTACGGTTTTTTTTTTTTGTATAATAATAGTCTATTTTTTATAACGGCTTATTATTCTATTTATTTTTTCAAGAAAGTTTTGGAAAAAACTTTTTTTTTAACTTTATAGGTTCGGGAATATTTTGAAATTAAAAAAAAATCAGCTGTTCTTTTGTTTTGTAGATCTGTTAGAAATAAACTGGTTAAGCATGCTGTGATTAATTTTTGCATGACGGAACATATTATGTAGGTAACCGTGGCAACGAATAGCAAATATCATATTAAATACTAGCCTTAACCCGCGTCACCTCACGCAATATCAAATGTCAACATTTTGAAGTTGGAATTGTCCGGTCGCCCAATTGGCTGGAATTTTTTTGTTAACACTTCTTAGGTACTTAGACGGCTTGCACTGGAGATTCGTGGATATCATGCAGGAACCGTTCCGTAAAATAATTAGTTTAAAGTTAATGAATTTACGAAGTGCTGTAATCCATTGTACCCAGTTCTTTCCAAGTGTGTAGGCTTTCACGGCCACCGTTGTTCCAAATCTTCTTTGTTTGCGGGCTTTTAGGCCGTAATCTATTCGTATTTCCACCTAGCGTCTACAACTGCGGTAGACATTATCCAAGGCAATGTAGCAGCAGGAGATGTGTCCTCCTTGGCAGTTCACAGTGCCTGGTGTCTCACCGTGACTGTGTTTTCTATTCGGTCGTAGTAGAAATAGTGACTACGACCGAGCAGAGAAGACAACCACGCTCAGCATAAAAGAAGTAACAACATCAGTCTCGTTGACTGTCACCAAGAAGGACACTTCGCTCGCTGCCACACCGCCTTTAATAGCATCAGTTAGAAATACCAATGGACTTACAAGTCCGAAAACCAATATTTTGAAACGGTTTTTTGATAATCTATCAATATGTTTCACATCCCTAGGATTTCTTTCCATTTACAAACGTTGTACGTAAAGCTCTTTATTGTTGTTCGTGTCAGTTAAAAAGGCCTCTATTACAATTAGAATATTGATTTATGCTTTTCATGCATACAGCTGTAAACCGTTAAGTACAAATAAAGATAAAGCAAATTTATAGTGAAGTTAAAAGCATATAAACGTGGATATGTGTACACCCATTTCGTGTAAATGTGACCGTGTAAATTGCACTTTAATACTTGTCTGTGACAGGAACTGCGCTGCAAAGGTTCTCCTGGAATTTCAAAGTGCCAAATGCGATAAGTCGTCACATTCTAATAATATGCGAATGCGTAATAGTGTATTGTCGCTGCCAAAGGTACATTTGGAATGTAAACACGCTAACGAAGGACGCGTATAAAGCCTTCTCTACACGCTCAGTACAACTTGTACATCTAGAGCGAGATCCGGTATCAGAAATATATACCCTCATCTGTTATTTGATGATGACACAGATTATATTATGTTACTATTCTAAACTAAGATATGGCATTGCAATTTGGGGCAATTCTGTGTCTATGGTTAGCCTATTAAAAGCCCAGAAAAGATGTATTCGTGCAATTTGTGATAAAGGTCCTCGAGTGCACTGTCTTCCGTTGTTTCATGATTTAGATATACTCACCGTCTGTGACATATATATTGGATTGTGCTTTATTCGCTGTAAAATATCCGCAACTTTTCGTTGATAACCAAATTAAGCATGATACGAGAAAAAAAGAAAACTTTCTAGTATCATTAACACATATATCCAGTGTGCTCAAGAGCCCATTGAATTCCATTATAAAAATATTTAACAAGTTACCATGTGATATAAAGATCCTTCCGTTAAAAATATTTAAAAAAAAGCTTTTGACATTTTTAAATTTTCACAGTTTTTATAATATTAATGAATACTTAATAACGTCATGTTCTAAATATGTATAGGTACTATTATTTATAACATGTTCTATGTTGTTATTGCAACTCACAGAATAAATATTCTATTCTATTCTAAATCGCATATGGGTTTCCTATATAGCTAAATCGCGTACCTATGCTGTTAAATTAAATAAATTTTGATTGACTTTTTGGATCAACTTCCCCGATTTGTTAATCATAACAATCAAACCTAAGATGAAAGAATATGACATCAATAAAATGTTGACAAAACAAATAAACTCAAAGTACACAGAACTCAACTATTTACAAGGTATGTTTACGTGGATGATCTATATTTATGTATATAATCAATGGTATATTCCAATTCCTTGTGTCATATTCTCCCACCTTAGGCTCAATTTTTGTTATTAACAAATCGGGGAAGTTGATCCAAAAAAGTCAATTAGAATTTATTTAATTTAACAGCATCGGCACGCAATTTAGTAGAGGCAACCCATGTGCGATTTATCAATGTATATAATATTATCTACCATATAATCTTTATCATCATCAAACGACAGATGAGGGTATATATTTCTAATACCGGATCTTAGACTAATCGGACAAGTCTCAAAATTATCAGGTATTTTCATATTGAAGTTAAAAAATAGTTTGGGATCATACGGTTTCCCACGTCATCGATATGTGCATCTCACGGCACCAATCAGCTGATGTAGAGATAATCTGATGAATTTGAAATCGATAATGAAGGAATTCACTCTTCAATAACAAGGCAAAAAAAGTAAATGTAAGGTATGGAACTTTAAATGTCCATTTAACACAGAAAGAAGATTGTTATCACTGCGTCTTGGGTAAACCTTGGCCATTTAGTAGATACAAGCCGGCATCGTCACAAGCTGATATTCCTTTTATAAAAAAACAATTCAATTAGTTCTTAGACATAATAAACTTATTATTGGACGTACATTTCAAGAGGAATGTTCTCATCACCAGCAGCATTTAACATATTTCTTGATTATAGAATTGCTCTCAGATTAAAAAAAAAAACAGAGCCATTATCAAGTACAATAAATAGAGACAGCCTTTTAAAAATCTGGGATTTTGAAAGTGATCCATTGATCCAAGCATCAAAGCTATACAGCAGATACTTCTCGTTGATCGTCGAATCTTGAAAGGCACAAAGGAAGGTCTCAAAGCACAAATAATGAAAACATTCTGAAATCATCAATTTCAAATTCTATGTGGAATTATTACGTGGCAAACTTAATTTTTATTATGTTTTTCAATTGTCAACCTCAACACAGTACCCTTGGGGCGCAGCTTCAACTCGCGCCTGCTCGTCTGTTTTATGGTTAGTAGGGAATTCCAACCAGTAATTAACGATGATAAAAAAAATATATTCGTTTTCTATAGATAAATAACTTTAAATGATTCAAGAGTTTGTTTTTGTAATTATATGTCTACTACCTACTTATTAAAAAAGTTTTGTTGTCGGTTTAAAATATCTAGGTTCTATATGAACAAAGGTTTATTTTACTTATCCGTGGAAATACGTATGTCATACAGTATCTCTGATCAGTGCAAGTCGTTATTCAAACAGCTTACAGTTTAGAACGAGCCCAACAGCTGAACTGAGAGATAGTAGTGCCTACTGCATATAGTGGCTGAAGTAGGCCGCCTTATCAAGGGATGGATTATTTTATGGCTTTAGATTTTACAACTAGGTTTTCATTGCGGATTCGCTTTCAATTAATATATAAGACATCATTACTTTGTGTTACAGCTTAGTGTTACAGTGTGCGCGCCTTTCGGGTTTGACGGCCGAACCCCATGGTCGAATTTCGCGATCGGATCGTTTGGTAAAAATGAACAAATGAGCAAAAATCTTTAAAAAAACGCACCCACGCGCGAATTGTTTACGATTTTAGTCGACGGTTCGCGTTCGGCTTAACGCACTTAAAATGGGGTTGAGGGCCTCTTTGAAAAATCGCACCGCCCAAACATCTGAAATGCAAGAATCGCCCACCCGCCTGTATAACAGACGACCTGGGCTCTATCTTTTTTTTTCCTAAATTTTTTCCTCCAGAAACTATAGATTTGTAAAAAATATAGCTTTTTGCTTCGGTTTTTTGTGTGACGTCACAGCTTTGTCTTACAGAGCGTGTTACAGCTTATAGTGTTACAGTGTTCGAGCACATCGTAAAAAAATCACTCATAATTTTTTCATAACAAGAAGTATACCTTCAACATAAAAAAGATCCCATTATTGATGAACAGAAAGCAACCGCGGGTTGCTACGATTTTAAAAGTCTATTTACGAATGTGATGATGATTTGATATTTTTTTAATCAGTTGAGACATACATCAATTTGACACGTCAACGAAATTCAAAATGAAATTATAAAGTTATCGGCAACACAAAAAATCATCAAGACTATAAAAAGCCCGTTCTACTTGAAAATGTTCAATATTTTTCTTGAAAATTGAGAAGGTATTGTTTTTTAACCTTTCAAGTAGTTTATTATAAATGTAGGCTGAATAATTTTCTGGGCAATTACTGATATATAAAGCTGAAGAGTTTGTTTCAGGAACTACTGGTTCAAATTGAAAAAAAATTTTTTTGTTCGATAGCCCATTTATCGAGGAAGGCTATAGGCTATATAATATCACGCTACGACCATTAGGAGCGGAGCATTAATGAAAAATGTTGCAAAATGTATCTCAAAAATAAGCTTCTATTCAGGTGAAATGCACTAACTAAATATACTCATATTAGCGTTGTGGGTACACAACTCCGGATAGTTCAATCGGTAGAGCATGCGACTGTCAATATCAGGGTCGTGGGTTCGAGCCCTACGTTGGGCGAATATATTTTTATTTTTTTTTATTTTCTACATTGCTTTCTTCTAAAGCTTACATTTAAATTTATTTTAAATTTATTTAATTAATTAAAAAAAAATTATTAGTTAAAAAAAAGTATAAATACTGCTTTTTATCGACAAAAACTTTTGAACGGTAACTCCGATCATCATGAAATTTGGACATAACATTCATCTCGGTAAACTAAGATGAATGTGTGTACTCATGTTCCTCCCTTCCCCATGCGTTCTTTTACACCCGGGTGAAACCGGACGGGACCGCTAGTACTGAATAAATGTCTTTTGTTGGCAATGGTGGTTTTATTACTTTTTTACCTCGAGTATCATGACCATGTCCATCCTCCACCAAGGCACATCTTGCCATATTTTAGCTACTACCTTCATAGTTATTTACGACTTGTTTTTAATTAAAACTGTGTGTCAGTTGGATATCACAAACATAGTTTTAACATCCCTGGAATAACGTCTACACGTATTGTATGCAATATCAGTTTAGGCAAGTCGATGTACCGTAAAGCTTTATGCAAAGTTACAGTGTTTGTGCTTTTCGTTATCATATAAACATTCAAATTTCATTTCATATTAAGGCGTACATATACAGACTGTCACACAATAAAATCGATTTCAACTGGATAAAGTTCATTTAAGTCACTTGTGTAATTTTTCTTTTGTCTTGTATTAAATACATATCTGTACTAATCTATACTAATATGAAGAGGTAAAGTTTGTTTTGTATGTAGGAGGTAGGGATGTGAAAAAATAATCGATTTTTATTTTAATTGATCATTTTTTTTCTTATAATCGATTTCTTGTAATCGATTTTATTTATGACAATAATCGATTTTTAATGAATCGATTATAAAAATTAGATATTTTAATCGATTTTTGTAAATGGTGCCATCTGTGCGACAGACGATTCTTTATAGTTTTTCGATTCTTCAAATTCAAAGTGTAATGCATGATTTGTTTTCTATTTTCGTTTTCACACTAAAAACTTGTCGTTTTACTTTTGATTCTTATCGTTTGGTTTCATTTTTATTGTAAATTTTGACACTAATATTTTGTGAAATGCAACGCCTTCTAAATTCACGATTTGTTATTAAACCTATATAAATTGCGATATTTAACAATGTCAATGGTTCAGTGGCAGAATACTCATCTGCCATGCCGGTGGGTCGGGTTCGATTCCCGGCAGATGCGCAACAAATGTTATTTTTATTTTTTTTAGAGTTGCAAATCAAACGATTAATTTTTGTTTAATAATCATATTTTAGTATAAATAAAATTTTCGAATAATTTACATACAAGTTAGTAAAAAAATATATGATACATAATAATTATCGAAAATAACTTCGTTCCAACCAGGTGTCCCACGACTTCTTGTCTTTTTTTTTAAATAGTATTTCTACGGGTCAGCATCGTCTCGATGTTAGCAACCATTATCTGTTTAAAATCTGAAATTCAACTACATATTGACAGAGAACTTAGCTTATTAGACAAGAAAAAAAAGTGTGTGTGTGTGTGTCAGCTCCGACGCACGACTGGAGTTTACTCCTTAGATACGCTATGCAATATGTTCCATCTCATTTTTTCGCACGTTAAATCCTACAGATATAATATATAGATTAGTCTAGCATCGCACAAGTGTAATGTATTCGATCTCATTCATTCGCACGTTAAATCCTACAGATATATATGTTTGTCTCTTTTGAAGCGGACGAGCGTAACGCCTCGCTTGAAGCAGTGGAGCGTAACGCCTCGCTTGAAGCAGTGGAGCGTAACGCCTCATCAATTGATTTTACTACTCATATTATAATTTCCGTACAGTGCCTTATAACTCAAAATCGTTTCTTAAGGAGTAAACTCCAATAAGCAAGAATAAGATCCATTATTTTCTTTCTTAATAAGCGAGTCCCTTCATCAAACTTAACCAAACTGTACAATGTAGACACTATACAGTACCTAATGTTTTTTTTTTTGTTTATCGCTGTCTGATATCTTGCCGAATATTAGTAAAATGCCGGTTATGGTTAGATATGCAAGCAAGCATATGCACATAACATTTATATAAAACACCAATAAGAACGTACAGGTTACGTTTACGTACATACAGTTTGACATAAATGAGGTTATGTAAGCACATATCTGTTATATCGAAGCGCCGTCTCTATATAGTTTGTTGTTCGTAGATCGCATGTTTGCCGATGCTTTTAGATAACATCAACAGCGCCTATACATAAGTAATTCGATCGTCGATGCATCTATAAATAAATACCGCGTACTTATAAACGCACCTTCCATAACGTACACGTTAAAGTGGAACAATGCCATAACAACTTCAAGTCAAGGTAATGTTATGTTCGGTTTTGATGGTTTAATAAGTCGAGTTAAGGGGTGTGCTCTGAAATATAACTCAGTACACTGGCCAGTGCTAATGACGTCATGAATCTGACGATATAATTGTACAATATACTTAATACCCTCTATATTGCTAGCGAAGATCGGGAGAAAGACTTAAACACCACGGTGCAGACATATGTTGGTCTCTTTTATTATAGTCTGAGTCTCATGCTCATATCCGTGAATGGAGTATACGCGTCAGTAATTGCAGCGTCAGTTTGCGCATGGAACTAAGCTACGAAAAGGAGGTGGCTTGCTCTATTCCACTTACTAAAGGCCGACGCGACACTTGCGCACAAAGGGTCAAGTAAAAAGAAAGAGAAAGAAACCGGTCAATAATAAATCTACAAAATGTAGTAAATTGTTATTAATAATTTATATACAATAAAAATTCACAGATAAAGTAGTTCAGTTTCGTGTGCAGCGGCCTTTAGAAACCTAGACAAAAGTGCGAGTATCAAGCGACGATACATAAAAAAGCGAGTGTGCTTTAGACCACACAACTGAAGTAAAACTTCTTCCTGCCATAATTATTTTAAATAAGAATAAATTAAATAAGAATAAAATAAGAATTAAATAAGAATAAATTAATTAAGAATAATGCGTAAATACCTCAAATTTGCTTATGTTAAATTCATAAACGAACAATAATATGCAGTAGGTTCGTCTCAAAGTTTATCGAACATAATATAACCTCACTCTGTAGCAGATATCTACAAAGACGAAATATTTAAAATATAATTTTTGATTAATTAATACGCAAAATAAGTATATATATTTATTAGCATAATTTAGAATACATTTAAAAGGATTTATTAACTAACCTACATTATTTCCCGTTACAAAATGCTGCAAAATTCGATGAAATGTATTCTTGACACAAAAACAATTGTTTTCATTTTAAACGTCAAATAGTTGTCCAAAAAAAAAGAATTTCGATTAATGCTCCGTCTTTGTCGCACTCACTAACTTATATCTCTCTCTCAACGTCCAATATACGAAACGTAACTCTCTCTCTCTCTCTTACTATCTTCACTAACTTATATATCCCTCTCAACTCCGTTCGCCTCGAACGATCACGCACAGTCGCGATGATGCACTTCCGTAAACGATTTCATCAGGCATCGCTATGATGCACTTTCGTAAACGATTTCGTCAGGCATCGCTATGATGCACTTCCGTAAACGATTTCGTCAGGCATTTACCAGCTTACTCCCCAAGTCAAGCGTGCCTAAAGAAGTTTTACTTCAATAATTCTGAGCATTGCGGAAAACATAGATACCGTTGTTGTGAACGGAGAATCCTTCGTCGGCGTGACATTGCGGCACGTTAAGTTGTTATGAGCGATAACTGAAGCATTACGGAAACATACCGATACCGTGATTGTGAACGGGGAACGCGCATCGGCCGACAACGTATGATATTTCCTCGCAGTATAGCGGATATTCCCAGCCCACTTTGAGTGCAATACCGTGTTAGTTTACTTATTCTCTATGCTGTGTTGTATATGTTTGCTTAAGAGACTACGCCACTGCTGTTTGTACATAAACACACATAGAGACATACCTTCATACCGCCGCGACGACATATACATTATATGTGTGTTGGTCTAGAATCTAGATGATTCGTGTATGTGTGTGTGTACTTGCGACAAATTGACTGGGGTGTTATGATGAAGGGACGTCCAGGCGTTTATGTTTAAATGTTAAAATACTTTATATTATCACACAATTAACACTGAAAATACGGTTTTTAATCGTAACCGGCAACCCTCCTCAAAATTTTTGAGTTGGTGACATGTCGCAGAAGTTCCATCAAAGTTTTTCCGTTAGATATTTTAAACCCCTCTTGATCGGCTGTTAAACTTTTTTGAGCTTATATGTAGCTGTACTTGAATCTTAATTATATCGAGAACTTGATGTTTTTTTGCTCTCCAATGTCTATCAGGCTAATAATTAGTCTGATAGACTTTCCAATGTCTATGAGGCTATCAGGCTAATAATTAGCCTGATAGACATTGGAGAGCAAAAAGAACCAAAAATAACACACAATTATTGTGTCTTCTTTTGGTCTACCGTTTCTTGAACATACCGCTACACTAGCTCTATTTTTTACCCGACTACGGAAAATCCAAAAGGAATGGTTGTGAGTTTAGCAGTCTATGTATATATGTTTGTAATTACGGATGTTCCACCGTAGCGCCTAAACTATTCATCCGATTTTGATAAATAAGGTGTCAATCGATTCATCATTATGACCCTGGTAACAATGGCTACATTTATTTTTGAATTTTGGTCCCAGAAAGCAGCAAATTGAAAACAAATAAAAATAATAAGTTCAAAAAAAAATAATTTAAATAAAAAATAAGTTCAAAAACTAAAACCCGCCTACTTAGTATGAAACAAGAAAATATTTTCATCTAGGATAGCCGTGGTCGTATGCTATGAGACCTCTCTAGATGTATAGCGTGATGCATTTTGCCCTAGAGCTTATGATCGCGTACTACTGTTAAAATGTAATGTTTTGTTAGGGTAGGTGGAATATGATCACGGCTATCTTCAGATGAGAATATTTTCTTGTTTCATACTTTTCAGTAGTCGGGTTTTAGTTTTTGAACTTATTTTTTAATATTTATTAAGTAACACTCAACTGGTTGTTTAAGTTATGTGCGTATGTAAATTTTTATTTCAATGAACAATTTTGCGATTTATTACCTTAGAAAATTACCTATTATTCTCTGAACACCGTTTGAAAAATTGATGCGTTTTATAATAATAATAATAATAATAATAATAATAATAATAGCATACTTTATTCTTTAAATACTGGTTACAGTGTAGAATGAGTCCATGGTATTTACATTAAAATTTTAGCATAATAGTGTTCAAATTTTAAAATTTTAAACATAAAATTTACTAAAAACATTGTTAAAATTATATATATACATTATATGCAAAATGCATACACGTGTTAAAAAAAGAAAAAAGTTAGTTAAAACAATTTGGCGTATTTAAAAATTCTTCGAGGCAGTAAAAATTGTTCTTTAAAAGAAAAAGTTTTAAACGTTTTTTAAATTTAGGAGTTGGTAGATTCTTAATATGCAATGGCAACTTGTTGTATATTTTCAATATTGTGTTTAAGGGCCCTTTGTTTACTTTAACACGAGTTGTGGTATAATCATTTTTTGTCCGTGTTTCATACACATGGTTACGAATATTTTCCGTAAATAGCTGCGGATTTTTTTTAACGAATGAAGCACTTTCCAGTATATATATGTGAAATAGTGTCAGTAGGCTATACTTCTTAAACAATGGTTTACAGGACTCTCTTGGACTAACATTTTCAATAGCTCGAAGGCTTCTTTTTTGAATCTTAAACAAGTCCTCTATATTAGAAGAGGAACCCCAAAAAATTATGCCAAAACGTAAGTTTGACTCAACAAAAGCATGATAAATATTTAAAGAGATCGTAATCGGAACATACTTGCTAATTGACCTTAATAAGTAAATATATTTAATTATTTTGGATATTACATGTTCTACATGCGTGTTCCACTTTAAATTTTTGTCAATATATACCCCTAGAAATTTAACATAATTTTCTACGGGAATAAATGTAGCATTTGCTAAGCTCAAACTGGAGGGAAAGTCTCCATAGTTGCCAAATTTAATGATTTTAGTCTTGTTTAGATTCAAAGCTAGACTGTTTTGATAAAACCAGTCTTTAATAGAAACCATAGAGCTATCAATATGCTTAAGCAAAGGAGCTAAATTATTATTTTCAAAAACTACGGCTGTATCGTCCGCAAACAGTATAATGTTGTCGTCAAAATTTCTAGAAAAGTCATTTGTATATAATATAAATAGAAGCGGGCCGAGTATCGATCCTTGGGGTACTCCTCTTACCACCGGCTGATTAATAGATCTAATAGTATGGACCTGGCTATTCTTTATATTGTTCAGTTGAACTGTTTGTGTGCGATCGGACAAATAAGATGATATTAAATCTAGGGCAGCACCTCTGATTCCATAATTGTATAATTTAGCACAGAGTAGTTCATGATGGACACTGTCAAAGGCCTTTGAGAGGTCAAGCAATGCTGTGACAGATAAATTTCCGTTATTCCACGCTTTAGTAATTAGATTTATCGTTTTGAAGATTGCCAATTCGACTGAACTACCCCTACGAAAACCAAATTGGTCACTAGATACAATATTATTTTTTTGCAGGAAATTTTGGAATCTGCTTAGGATAATTTTTTCAATAATTTTTGAAACATTACTTAATAATGAAATAGGCCGATAATTATCACAACAACTGGTGTCCCCTTTTTTATGTAGTGGCTTAACAATCGCCTGTTTAAGAAGAGATGGGAATTTTCCTAGTATAAAACATTGATTGATAATATAACATAATGGCTTTGCAATTACATGAGCACATGATTTCAAAACATTATTGGAAAAATTATCCCAACCTACTGACTTTTTGTTATTCAATGATAAGCAGACATTATATATTTCATTCTCATCGCATGGGTAGAAGAAGATGCTGTTGCCATTACTTGATGGCGTAAGATTTATGTTCATCGACGGATCATTTAGGTTTAGATTCTTAGTAACATTAACAAAGTACTCATTAAAACAATCTGCTACTTCTTGTGGATCAGATACACAACCTCCGTTATTTTTGATAATAGGTACCGTATCCTGATTAGTGTTGCGTTCTTTTCCATTTAGGTTATTAATAAGTTGCCAAGTCGCCTTAGCTAGCATTTTCTATTCGTCTACTGTAATAAGATTTTTTTGCATCATTCACGGATCGTGTAATTTGTTTACATAAATGTTTATAATTTGCTTTAATTAAGGCAGTATGTTGACCCAAATCGGCTTGATTTTTAATCATTAAATACAGGATACGTTTACGATCTGAAAGGTGTTTAATTTCCGGTGTTATCCATCCTCTGTTAGTATTAAACTTGTTTTTTGCCAAGTTGACTTTTCTTTTGGTAAATGAAACGTTATAATGGTACATGAAAGTGTCATGAAACTTTTGATAACTTTTATCAACATCTTTTTGTTCAAATACAGACTCCCAAGTTTCATTATTCAATGAACAATGAAAATTAAAATAATTTTCATCAGATAAGACAGTGATTGTTTTATATAAGTTTTCATTTACTTCACTGGTAGAGTTGCATTGGAAAGAACACATGATAGCATGATGATCCGAAAGCGCGTTTGCTACAACTTTGGTTTGACACAAATCAGGTTTAATATTAGACAGTACATTGTCGATTAATGATATAGAGTTTTTAGTTAACCCTTGTAGCGTCATTGACCCGACAAGTTATATTATATGATGCTGAGAGATTATTCAATTTTGTTACTTTTATGTCAGTGGCATTAAACCAATTAATATTAAAGTCCCCACAAATAAAAATATTGTACTTAGATTTCCTGAGCTGAAAAAGGATAGTTTCGACTTTTTCTAAAAACAGTCTGAAGTCACTATTTGGAGGTCTATAAATACACACCACTATAAATTTGTGTTGTGTGCTTTTCACAGCGCAACATTCAATTTCCATCTCCACTGAAAGTTCTTCAATTTCATGTAGATTTATATAGTCTGAGGGTTTTTTGCAATAAATGGCAACTCCACCATGGATGTGGTTTTTTCTGCAGCATGAGGATAATAATGTAAATTCATTTATTTTAGTCACTTTGATTTCAGTTTCTGTAAGCCAGTGTTCTGAAATGCATAAAATGTCCGGGCAACTTTTATTTATAAAGACTTCCAATTCACCAACTTTGTTTCTAAGGCACTGAATATTTTGAATTAGAATTTTAATATCGGGAGTAAAGTGGTTATTCTTTTGCTTTAAATTGGATTTATTCACATTTTTAGCCAGATTTATCAAATCTGACTGGTTTTTGACGAAAAAACAAAAACCTTTTTATAACTAGTCCAGAAGGCCATGAACCAGGATCATATAATCGTTCCATTAGTGAAGCATCAGCTCCTATTTTAAAACTTGCATGACCTTTAGATTGTAATTTCTCACATTCAAATTTAAAACTAGGAAATTTGATGCTTAAGTAACTTAAAATATCTTCGCTTTTTACACTGTGGTCTATCTTTCCAAGATAGAGCCAAATTTTCTTATTTGCCGTTTTTATTAAGTCATTCTGAGATGCTTCACCAACTATCACGTGGTTACGGTTTTTCTTTCTTCTTTGGCTTACTACTTGAAAGCCGTCGTTATCATCATCCTCTTGCTCAGAGGAAGTGTCTGTAGGATCTTTAGATTCTGTCAAATTATGTCTATTCCTAACTATATCTTCAACTGCATCGTTAATTTCGTCCTTGCTGGTGCTTAGATTAAGCGCATTGTCAATACTTTCTACACTGTTATCATTTATCTCTGGATTGTATGCCTTATTATTAGAAACACAAACTAAAGATTGTTTCTTGTCAGGAGATTTTAAGTCGATTTGTTTTTTGATTCTAGAGTTCTTCTTTGCATTATTGTTAGTCATGACTTCACTGAATAACCGTTGATGAACTGCTGGTTTTTTCATTTCACTTTTTAAGTTCAAAATTTCATCAACTAATTTTAGGTTAGTCTCTTTTAAAATTTTTATTTCCTCAAATAAACCACTAAATGTTTTCTGTAATATTTCATTCATTATATTACTCATTGCCTCACTAAACTCTACCGATGACAACATTTCCACAAATTGCTCACTAATACTTTCGGTATTTTCACCGTTTATATCAGATACATTTTTACGAGAACGTGTACCTCCCGCCATCTTCCGCTGTGCTATTCTTGGATTAAGTAAATATGGTGGAAACATGACATTGATATCAAAACTATTATTTAAGCGGGTATTAGACAAAACTTAAGCCCTGGACTCTCAATTGTCAAGGGCCCACAGAAATTAAATTATTATCATACATTTTTTTCATTAACAGTAAACACTTTTAATAAAAAATATTACTGAATATAATTATTAGCATGGGTGTATTTTGACAATTTCTTTGGTGAATTTTGGCATTTTTTGGGTTAATTTAGAGTACTCTTTTGTTTACTTAGGTCACCGTGTTTGAGCTCTGATTTTGCTGTTATAAAAAATAAATATAAAACCCCAATTTAAAGACTCATAATTTAACAAATAAAAATAGGTCTCCACTGAACTTTAATAAGCCCTAAGATGTACCGGTATCTGAACTAATTCTAGTGGCATGTATAAAAAAAATTAAATTCATGAGTCGGTTTCAGCAACACGTAAAGGATCCTGGATTTTTTTAATCCATAAAAAAATAAAAGTAGGTAGTTGAATTTTTAGAACAATTAATTTTCCACTTAGAGCAAATCAAAATAAAATAGATAATTTTTTGTGCTATTTGGCAATCATAAAAACTAAGGTCGACAATTTGGCCAGCCATTTTATGAATATAGATGAAGATGCTGCATTTGTAAACAATGCATCTATTTAGATTTGCTGGACCGCATGTAATTTGTGAATCCAACCGAAGAACCTGCAGCAAAACGAAACCTCAGATCTGAAATTGCACTTGTGAACGGCGAATACACGTAATATTATATACCATCTCTACGTGTTCTAACTAACCGTGTAGGGAAGTTGCACTGTCAAAATGTCTGCTATATTTTAACGTATTACATTGTATACTAGGAACCGAAGACGATTTCTTGAAATATAAAAATACACAATATCGATATAATATTGTAAATAGATCGAAAGCTGCAATATGTGCAGCGAAATTGGAAACATTTTGTAGAAAATATGATCTATAAACAAACTAGTTAAGCGCGTGTTGGGCACACACATGGTATAGTCCCGTAGTGATCGTATTACGCTATTGGGTGCAATCGTTGCTTAACAAATATCGTACCCCAACAGAAAAATGCAATATGCTAATAGTGTTTTGTAGATCATTAATTAAAAAGATGTCGAGTATTCATGAATTATTATTTGCACTATTAAAATCACTTTGGGCCTTCCAAAATTTAAGTAGTTCTATATTGACATGTACACTAGTGACATCGGATGGAATTTTATTGAGCGTTGATATAGCAGTAGTTCTTGTATCTGCTATATTAACAGAAATATAAGTCACATAAATAATATTGTAAGGAAAGGTCAGTTGAACTCCTATAACTTGCTAACATATCTCGTTCAAAATAATTTCAGTTGAAAGTATTTATAAAGTACCTACCAAGTTCGGTAGCAAAAAGAACAGGTCCTAGTTAGTGCTAAATTTTTACTCTTGTGTGAAAACTTGGCGCCCGCTTATATCTCGATTATGTTGATACCGAACTTGGCGTTTTTTCACATTTATTTTTTAGGTAAGATTTTGATGTAACAGATACAAATCACTTAAAAATTCGCAAGAAAACTAAATTTTGGTTAAAGAGCTAGCTATAATTTTATCAAAATATTTTAAGTACAATTTAATCTATATTTAATAATTAGTATTTAGATTCGGTGCAATATTTATAAGCTGATTTCAACTACAGGGTATAATTAGCGTTGTCTATAAATACTAAAGTATTTATAAAGGTAATTATTTATAATTACTGAAATTTGTAGTTTTCAAATTATATCTACTTTCAAACAAGTATCTATTCGATCATATATCTGATAACAATCGCTAATAGGCTAGATTAAAATTCAACGAAAATATTAAATGGGAATCACGAATTCTTAGTACAAAGCCATATTTATTGCTCATTATTCACAAATTATGAAGCAGTACTATAAACGTGTTGTTTTCGACCACCTACGTATAATTGATCATTTTTAACACAAAATGTTTCTATCCAAGTTTGAAGACCTTCATGACCCACGTCTTTTAAATTTTTCTCGGTTTCCGGCCTTGTATAGTTGTAGGCCGTGCTCCTTTGGTATTTCTACACGACATTTCGTCTGCAACTGCGATAGACATTATTAAAGCCCGTGCGGCAGCAGTCCTTTCAATCACGGAAGAACGAACTACGACCGAGTAGAAAACACTAGCATGCTGACCATAAAAAAGGAAAAACAACAGTAATCGACACACTTATTTGTGAGTCGCCAAAGGATATTTCGTCCGCTGCCACACCGCGTTTGATAATGTCTAGCGGATTGACACTCAATGCTTTTAGATAAGATCCTTATTCGACTAGATTCGACTTCAATAAACAATATTCCTATCAAATTATTCGTCGCAGATCTTACATTTAAGCACTAACTTTATATTGCGGAGCACGAGCCCTGAATGTATATTTGGGGCAACCTATAGCTATACATAATCCGTTTTCATGTCGAAGAATTGTGCAGTCACGTAAGTCAATTTTCTCAGTTTTTACCAGAGTCCGGTGGAAAATGGCAGACAGCTGCTACAAGATAACATCACATATCATTCATTTCTTTCTATTTTATATGTCTAATATATTCATATTTCATATACTTACAAGGCTTTCATGAAAACCACCTATAATTATAATTAAAAAAAAAGAAGTGCGCCGGTTTGTGGACGCACGACGGAAGTTATGCTCCTTACGCATTTCAAATTAATGTTTAAAATTTACGTACCTTTTTTTACAAAAAAAAAATGATTAAATTATTTTTTTTTAATTAATACTCGACTGAGATGAAGCAATTTATATTAATATTATAAATAGGTAAATAGATACGGAAAATTTAAGTAATATATAATATTATTTTGAAATAGTTTTTGTTTTTAATGGATTTTTCTTTCTTTTTAGGCACCTACTTACAATCATATCCATGACTGCGTATTAAAAAATTTGTTTGTTATTATTTTTTCAATTTTTGAATATTTAACAACTTAAAGCGAATATTTTTAAATACGAATTAGAAATTAATTATTAATTATTTTTATATTTTTTAGATTAGTTCTGAAGAAGTTCCCAATCCGGCCCGAAACGTCAATGTATTAATTATTATTTTTGTTAATATATTTGTCTGAAAAATTGGTCGATAATTTTATTTATTGAAGAATTCTATCAGACGTTAATCAAAGTTTTGAATAAATAGGTAATGTTTGGATGTAGTAGGTCATCTATGAAACGAATCATTCGATTTCAAAAATTGTTTCATCAATATTTAGAATGGACCTTCGGGATGGACATAGGCTATATATTATCGCGTTAAAATAAATTCGCTTTTCGTGGAAACCAATTTTGCAAGGTAATTTGACGAAAAACCGGCGTCAATTTACAAATTCGGGCGAAGCCGGACCGAACCGCTAGTGTTTTATGCGGCAGTAAGGGAGCCCTAGGCTCCACCGTATTGAAATCTTACCTCGCGGGGCTGTGTCTCGCTCGGCAGGAATATCAGTAGTAAAGCCTTCGACTCCACCGTATTACAGTATTATTTGTTGACTATTTGGCAGTTGTCTTATTTTTTCAGTATCATTTAAAATTTTCGGACATTTGACATTATTATATTTAACCCCCTTAAGGAGGTTGATCCGTTACAGTCCCAATCAAAAGTAAGTCGAATTCTAAATGGGAACTTTTATAGTTTATAAGACGATGATACCAATAAATTATTGTCATAAAGGCATAAATAAATATTTTTTTTTAATATTAATTAATTATTTCAGTATTTTACTTAATGGACTAGCTTTTGAATTTTTTGTACAAAGTTAGGTTAGAAAAAATAAATGCATGTAAATATCTGTATTTTACATGTTTTTTGCAGTAAATAATTAAAAAAAGAGATTAAAAGTAATAAAAATCAAAATTAAATCTTTAAAAAATTGAAAATTCAGCTAAAATTGTCAAGAATAAAAGTCCATAATCGAAAAGTGCAAAGGCTTAATAATTTTTTTTATTGATTAAAAGTCTCCTAATTAAATTGGAAAAAATATTAAAATATACGTAAGACATCGATGCTTTACATAGTTAGTTTTCGGAACTGCTGACATTTTTTGGTTATTTGCAAAAATTTAAATTTTCCGTTCGTATGCTAGGTTGACATATTTTCCATAAGACTATATGTAAAAGTTTTTTTTAATTTTTGACTTTATAAATCTCCTAATGATTTTGGATTTTTTACAAAAAAATTTTGTCATAAAAAAATCTATTAAAAAAACTTTATTTCAGATTTTTTTCATTATCTTCGTAAAACGGCTCAACCTCCTTAAGGGATGCATTTTCAAAAATCTCAGTGCTCACCTACGTTATATAAGAAACTCATGTGCAAAATTTCATGCTTCAAGACCGACTGGTTTACGCTGTGCGTTGTCTGTTAGTCAGTCAGAGTTTTAAAAAAACAAGAATAAATGAATTTATGCTAATTTGCGATTTGAACCTGAAACGTTTGACATATATCTACTAATTAACGACAAAACGATCCACAGCTATCGGTTCTAATTTAATTTTAAATAACTTTTCAATATTGTATCGCATGGGACTTTTGTATCCTTATCCTGACTATAATAAAATAACACGAATGCCAGGAGCGTTATTGTTATTATTAAATTACAAAAATAACACAGTTCCATTGACTATAATAACACTTAGAATTAAATTAATAACTAAAAGTTTTACTTTTGCTGTATTTAGTTCTAGATCTCTCGTGATACTGTTAAACGTTCTCTGGAAATAAATTGTAGGTTGAAAATGCGTGAAAACAAAAGTTATTTCAATTGTTTTGTGTTACAAAGGGGTCATTACAGAAGCTGGCTTAAATGTCAAATATTTAATTTGCCTCTTTCAAACACACATATTCTCTCATTGAATCATTTTTTCCGTTAGATATCCAATAAATATTACCATTCCCACACCATAAGTGGGAGAATGGTACTAGTTTAGGTCAAAACTAACTTTTCAAAAATTTGACAATATTTTTTCGTTTTGAGGTCCCTGAATCCAGAAACATATTTTTGGAAAAACTCTGTGCGTCTATTTGTCTGTGAGCAAAATACAGGTCAAACGGATGGACGAATTGAAACCAAATTTTGGGAGGATGTTTGGTATGTAAATATGAAAAGTCTTATTGTTTTTAGGAAAAATCGACGCAAGCGCAGGAGAAATACATGCTATAACGGTGTTTTTTATGGTACACTTTTCATAACGGCTTATTATTCTACTTATTTTTTTAAGAAGGTTTCGTTAAAAAATTTCTTTTCTCAACTTTATAGTTTCGGGATTATTTTGAAAATAAAAAAATCAACTGTTCTTTGGTTTTGTAGTTCTGTCAGAAATAAACTATAGTTAAGCATGCTTTGATTAATTTTTACATGATGGAACAAATTATATATATTTCAAAAAGTTTTTCATCAATATTTAGAATGCACCTTCAGGATAGACATAAGCTATATTATTATCGCGTTAAAATAAAAGCGCTTTTCGTGGAGACCAATTTTGCAACGTAAGTCGACGAAAAAACGGTGGCAATCTACAGATTCGGGCAAAGCCGGACCGGGCCGCTATAGTATAGTTATAAAGTGAAAATTAGCTATTTTATTAGACGTACGTGCAAAAAATACTGTATATATCTCGTGCGTGAATATTTTATGATTGGGCTCAAGTTTTACTATAATATCACACTTCGTCATAAAATAATTATTCACGCACTTGATAGATAACCTATTATTTCTCACAGGGTTGTAATTGTAAGCGTTATAAGAGCAGGCAAAATAAAGCCCGACATTAAAATCACTGAAACTGACTTCCATACAGGAGGGTTCCGATTGATACAAGTAATCCTAAAATGAATCAAATTATTTTGTATCACATCAAAAACGAGAAAAGTTTGTTCTACCTGTCTCTTCGAATCTAATAGTCAGAGTGCCCGTCGGCAAAAATTTTACTGCCAAATACTCTCCCCAAACTTTGTATATTATGGCTTTATTAGGCCTAGTCTGACACCTATTTCCTCTATGGCTTTTCTTGATTTTGGGGCGTTTTCCCTCTAAGTTTTCCGAAAGATGTCATTTTGACGACATGTAACAAATGTATAGATACTGTTTGTTTTTTAATTGGATAGCTTAAAAACTTCAACCAAAACGCTAAAATAACACAGGCCTGCGAAATTTAACTTTTTTTTTCCCCTTCCAATAATTATGTTATTTTTTTACATATCTAGGTATGTTGAATTGAAATACAGCTTTGTCTTTTTTCTAGCACATCGAGATTTTTTTTCGTTGAGGACATGCATATTTTAGAATTTTACAACAATTTTCATGAAAAAACAAAAATTAATGAATTTAAAATTAAATTTTTACTTAAAAAACCAACAGTATTAGTTAAAAATAATGCTAAGAGACTCAGTAAATCAAAAACACTTATGGTATCTTTTTCAACTTCCTTCAAAACTCCTGTCCAAACTTTTTCTCTTATGCTTTCTATTAGTTCCATCTCTCTTCAACATCCAGCAGTAGTCTGCTATCTCTTTTTTATTTTTAGCATTTTTTGTGTTTGTACAACAAAAGCAACAATCGTCTATATGATTGTCCAGTTCCATCCAAACCATTGGAGTTTTCCAAAAAAAAGAATGTTTTTCTCCCCGTGACCATTTACATAGTTATAAAAAAAAGTAGAATAAAGTTGAACACATTTTATGCGGCACCCATTTCTTGTCTCTGATTTTTTTATCTTCAGTTTAAAATACCTTTAATACAATACTTCCAAAGATTTAGTAATTTTTTGTAGTTGTTTCAGTTAGGTACATAACTTCCACATTTGTAACAGAAGTTATCTGGAGAATGAACACAATTGCTGGAAGTCATTTTTCTTATTTATCACCATCAGGGGGCCATTCAAGTATTACGTAAGCACCAAAGGGGGAGGGGGGGTTGTTTAGCTTATTTTGCTTACTAACTTGGCTTACTTTTGCTGACAAGGAGGAAGAGGGGGTGTCAAAACTTACTAAAATTCTGCATACGTAATATTTGAATGGCCCCCCACACAAAAATCACAAAAATGTCGTACCGCAATCGATACACGTAAATCGTAATATGATTTTAATCACGACAAACAATGACTAATGAGGGTAGTTGAATATTTAAATACCATCAGTACTACTAGTATGCACTGTTATCAAAGAAATTGCTAGTAATACGCGGTGATACTAAGGAAAATGGAAAAAGTGATTTTCTCAGAAAATTTACGTGATGGAATTTTTTTATTATTTTTTTAGTAACTTAGTACCTACCCAAATTGCTAATTATTTTTTTAAGGGGAAATCCATCGCAGGCCTGTGTAATGTTCTCTGACAAATTACTTCAACCATTTAAAATGTCTGACACCTCGAATATGTCGACATATTCGAGGTGTCAGACATTTTAAATGGTTCATGTTATTTGTCAGAGAACATTATTTTAGTGTTTTGGTTGAAGATCAAAATCAAGAAAAGTCATAGAGGAAATAGGTGTCAGACTAGGCCTAATGAAGCCATATACAAAGTTTGGGGAGAGAATTTGTCAATAAAATTTTTGCCGACGGGCACTCTGACTATAAAGCAGTAATACAGCACATCACAACTCACAAATCCAATATGCTTTTTTAACAACTTACTAAGGCAATTTAAAATTACGATTATTAAAAAAAAAACATCAATGAGATTGCAAACTGAATATTTCTCATTATTCTGAAACTTAACAAAAGAAAAACTTTTTAAAAATGCTACAAAGTAAAAAGAAATTTAAAAATAATAAAAGTTTTTTAAAGTCGTCACTGGCACATTTATCCGGTAGTTGAATAATGAAGATGAAAAGTGTAATCAAAATTAATTAAGTGTAACTTAAAATGTTTAAAAAGTAATATTAAAATTGTTACGTTGATAAAATCAGTGCAATAAAAACGTCCAACAAATTGAATACCATTAAAAATAGTCTCTGCAGTACAATTTATACCATAAAAGCATATTGTATAAGGTTATATAAAGACATAAGGCCGTGCGTACAGTGTTGATATCATACGAACTGTCTTATTTATGCACGACTTGTAACCATTAAAAAGTTATACATTTAAATGTATTTGCCATAAGGCACTTTCGCTATTGGCGTCGGTCGGATGGCGGGACCTATATACCTATAGACTTATAATTTCGTCAAGGGTGGAGTTGATTGTAATCTATCAAAAATTATTAAGCATAAAAAAATATTGTTTTTGAATTGACAACATATATCCTCAAAATTCGAATACTCGCAATTAGGGTTGGGTAACTCAGATCTGAACCGGTTCAAAGAGCCGACTCCGACAGAAGATCCGTGAGAGCCAACTCACTTTTTTATGAGCCGACGGATCAACGGATCCGAATAACTCAGTGAAACACTTAACACACAGAAGCAATAAGTATCTGTCAGCTCAAATGACTCATGCAGCACATATTTGGCTATGCATTCTATACAGGTATACATTATACAATCAACAACTATACAGTGTACACACCACTAGGCGGTACAATTATTACAGTGTTTCGCTTAAAGTCACAACTATTTAAGGTATTGTATTGCAAATTGTAATATACTTTCTGTTTAACAAAAAATATTATGAACGCATATGATACGCAAACAATATTTAAATTTGTGTGTAGTATATTATGGTTGAACTTGAATTCAAATTCAATAATGTATTTAGTTATTCGCGATTGGTTGAACAAATGCGTGGAAATCTGTAACATAGCAAGTAGCAACCTGTAAAACCCCGCCTTATAATATGTGAGTCACTCACTGGCATAATATTACGTGATATGATTGACTCAACTAATTGCGAGTAGAGTGACTCAGTTGAATAACATATTCAGAACTCGGCTCTATTTGAACCGGTTCAAGGAGCCGGCTCACATACGGGATCCAGATGCAAAGATGCAGATCACTAAAAAGACCCGTTTATCCCATCTCTACTCGCAATTACCAACATTCTAACTGCAGTTTAAAGATTATATCCGCACAGAAATTGACCCTAGGGAAGGCGAGGTCGCAGTTAATTCAATAAATAAATCAAGACTGATTTGCAAAGATATACTGGAAATAAGATTTAAGAAGTCAAGTAGGACACTCCGTATATCTGAGTAAATAAAAAACCTGATGAGAGTGTACAAAATAATATGATGAGCATGCTACAAAATGTATTATAGTCATATTAAAGGAAATATTTATAGCAATTACGTGATCCCTCTACACTTTTATGGGTCGACCCGATATCTGCGCGACGGCGATGCAGGCGCCGCGACGCATGCCTTTATGAGCAGACGGCGTAGCGACGCTTGGCCCGGACAGGCGTTCGTTTTGTTCACACGCTTGTACCTATATGCATGCCTCACTTCGTGTCGTGCTATTTATTTCTCGGAAGTTTAACAGAATTTCATTTTCCCTCTTAAGTAGTGTGAAAAAAGATACCAGTCCTTTTTGTGTGTAGTGTAAAATAACACTACAGAAATAAAACTGGTATAATTGTGAAAAAAAACGAGTGTGCTTTAGACCACACGACTGAAGTAAAACTTCTTCCTGCCATAATTTGTTATTATTCACCCGAAAATTCACAAAATATGAACTTTAAAATAATTTTACAATTTTATTCACTTTAAACGTAGAATATTTAATGTATTGAACAAAATATTAATTTATAAAATTGTTCAAGAACAAACTGAACAGTAAGAAGAAAGAAATATAAACATAAAGATAATGAAAACAAAAGTAATACATTGCAATTACTTAGCTCTCGTTGGATTTTAAGCGTAAATCTTTATGAAATATTATTTAGCTCTGCCAGTTAAGTAGGTTTACAAAACTTTTTTCTGTCACCCGATAGCGCCACTGGCAAGTAAAGTATGTGTCATTCTATTGTTAGTATTGCTTATATTTTCGACCACCTGATGGCGCCACTAGCCAGTGAAGTATTTGTCATCCAAATCACCGTTCGCGTCAACTTCCGTTCGTCTCGCCCGATTACACTTCTCGTAAACGCTCTCGTCTCGCGTCACGCATTCACCAGCTTACTCCCCAAGTCAAGCGTGCCTAAAGAAGTTTTACTTAAAAAAAAATTCTTGACAGAAATAGTCTAGGTCCCAAATTTACACCTACACTGAGATATTTCCTAGAACTAAATTTAATGGCAAAAGAATTATGAGAAATTTTCTTCAAAATTATTAATGTATAACGAGAAAATATTTACATGGCTGTGCGCGTTTTATATTAATGGCATCAAAAGCGTCATCTATGTACAGAGTGTCCAGTCATTAACTGCCGACAGGCCATGTTATATCAAAATACCAAAACGACTTAGGTAAAAACTTCACAGTTTCCAATATACTTAAACTGTTTCAAAATTTTAAAAACTCTTGTCCCCTTTCATAAAGACTAAAAATTATCCCAAAAAAAACCTTGCTCGATAAAAATAGAAACATTTTTTTATTTCTAAAAAGGATTTAGATGTTTCACACTATATTGAAATCTGCATGAAATAAGCAAGTTTTTGAGACTACGGACACAACATGCGTTTAAAAAGTTTAAATATCTCGAAAACTACGAATTTTCCATTGGGATCAGTTTTTGTTATTTTGATCTCACATTTTCAAATCTATCACCCGTTTACATTTTACCGATATATTACTGGACATCCTATATATATATATACGTTTTAAAATCTAAATTGCCATCCACGCGTTGTTGACTTCACAGAAGATGGTAGATATCTTCCCACGAATTTTATTTTGACCGAGAAAGGATTCGAACGAATAACTATCGAAAGGCAACAAATGTTTCGACTTATTGAATACACTTTTATCAACATTTTTCCTTGTGTACCTACTTTCTTATAGAATAATAGTGGACCCGGTAGGCAAACGGGCAGTTATGAGTTAATAAGTCATGAATATAAAAAAAAATTGATTAAAAAAATTGAGAAATCCAAAAAAAATATAAAAAAAATTTGCCCGGAAAATTAAAAAAATATATATATTGGATCTCGACAACAGCGCCACCCAGTTCAACTATAGCTAAAAAACATCCAGGTGATACCACAAGTACAAAAAAAAAATGTTATCGAATCTATCAACCCGTTTAGGAGCAGAAGAATAACGAACACATGGACACCACAATTTTATATCTAAAGATATTCAGCTTGTATTCCAAAATTGTGCGATGCAATTTTAAGGGGTCTTGTATTTCTTAAAGTTCAAGGTCGATAGAGCATAGGTTGCCTCGTTCAGTTTGTTTGTGAAAAACAGTCATATATTAAAATATATTTTTTATAGTATCATTGAACGTTTACTTTTACAACAAGAGAAAGTGAATATTTCCTCTTCTAAAAAAGTTTCCGGGAAACGACAGATTTTTAACTAAGTATTAGTTTAAAATCAAAATAAACGTCAAGCAATAAAACGTGTTATGTAGTTCTCTCGTAAAATAAACCTGAAACTCGTCTGGTTTAAAATTTTGTACAATTCACAATAATTGTCAACTTTTCCGAAGTTACGTAACTGTAAAAAAACGCCTACGCTAATGATGTAGGCGGGACTATTCACGTGCTTTTATTAATATCTTCATTTTTCAATTTTCAATGTACTAAAACGAAATCAAATTATTAAACCGTAGTTTACTGACCTTCATTATTAATCGTTGTTATTTGTTTCATTTGTACCAATCATAAAGTTATTTATTTATTGTTTGATATTTTGAAAAACAAAATTAATTTGTTTCGTTTGAAACTGTACGCCTAAACAAGTGAACAGGATGTATATTAAATTCGTGCAGAAAAATATGTAAGTTCCTGCATATAAAAGATTTTATGGTGGAAGAGCGGGTATTTATGGTGGAAGTGCGTGATTTTAAGTGATATTGGATTGCCAAGGAAATTACTGAAAACTACATAAAAAGTTGAGTGTGTCATAATAAAACACGGAAGAAATATAAAATTGAGTTACACTGTGTCCATTTGAATTTAGAAAACTTTCGTTTATTTATCGTGTAACAATGCGTTTTCATTTAATTATACTTCCATAAAATACATTTCAGGATAAATAATGCAAAAAACAATTTAACATCCGTTTCCGAAATTGAGTATAACAAAATATTAACAAAAAAATAATTAATACATTAAAGTTTCGATCCGGATTTGGATCTTCTTCAGAACTGATCTAAAAAATATAAAAAATAATTAATACGAAGATCCAAATCCGAATCGAAACGTTAATGTATTAATTATATTTTTTGTTAATATATTGTCTGAAAGATTGGTCGATAATTTCTGACCGCGACCTATGCCGATGTATGGAGATAACAGTTTTCCAACGGCAAATCGGAAAAAATCTTCGAGACGAGGACGAACTATTTACATGCCTACAAAATTGTACGGAACTCTCGGTAAGCGAGTCCGACTCGCACTTGACCGTTTTTTTGTCTGTTCACTTTGTTTTAAAGATTTTTAAAATATACCAGTTCGAAGTCTGCAGTTTGGTATTACTAATATTTTTAATTATCCGGGTTTTACATGAATAGAATAGCGTAGACTTAAAAGCTTGGAACGAGAGCAACTGCTCACTGTTTGCTAAGTCTATTAGTATTCAAGTTATCAAAATGACAATCTTGAAAGTAAATCGGATGAACTCGAGTCTTCCGAGAATCAATTATTATTTGTGTTATGAACATAATACGAATGTTATTGCAATGTATGCAAATCATATGCAAAGTTTGACTGTAAGCTTCTTGTTTACTAGCGGAACTGTAGCTGATGGTCTTCAATCCCCTTAAAGCTAATCGAACAACTTTATAATACCTGACATGGCTAGCATATGTAACAACTTATGTGTTAGTTAGTTACGGTTACAACGACATTCTGTTACTGCTTGATAAAGGCTGATTCACAATTAATGCTGTTTCCTAAATTTCATAAAACGTAGGAATCACTAGCGTTAGTTTTTCAACCACTATAGCGCGTTTTATATGATTCTATACGTCACTATAGTGCGGTTCACTATTCATTGTTTTACTATAGCGTGACTTATTATTTTACGCCAAATAATCGCTATAACGTTCTTAAAACACTGATCCCAGATTCAAAGTCTACAGTAATTTTTCTGATAAATATATATTTTAACAATTATTATTATTTTATTCAACATAATATATTTATTAACGTAAGTTTGTAACATAATTATTATTTAATTCAACACATTTATTATCGTAAGTTTGTAACATGAATATTATTTAATTCAATACATTTATTAATTTAAGTTTTTTAACATGAACACTACTCCCTAGTTCATACGCTCCGCTGCCATCTTGCCTCTGTTTCTCCACATGACCACCAGTGGCGGCGGCGTGGCTTTTTAAGACGTGGTGTTACAATATTGTACAGTCATTAATGACGTATTTATGTTATGTACAAACTTGGTTGAGAAAATTGCAGTTTTAGATATAAATTCATCAGTAAATAATTGCCCTCATTAGGGAGAAAAATAAAAAAAAGTCCAACGAAACCCCAAGTAAAAATTTACAATTTCGTTATAATCCGTTGAAAGGTATCACGCGCGACATTTTTATTGAACGTCGTTTTATGGGAGAGCGTTATATTGGTGTGCCTGGGATTAAACATGGCTTCTGTTGAAGGCGAGATCTAAAATTAGTTACCGTTTAGTTACTAGTATTTTGTTAGATGACAGTGCGTGACGCTTGCTTTGTGATTATATTTAGCTTAAATGTTAAAGGCGACAACTAGATGACAGGATAAAATTTAGTTACAGAGCGATATTTAGTTACTAGAATTTTGTTAGATGTCAGGGCGAAAATTATACTAGAATTTCGCTTAAATTTATGTTTCACATCTGCTAGGCGTTCCACGACGGCGCACTTTTTTTTCGTCATTTCAAAATTTTCTTCACTTCGCTGGTCACCCAAAATTAAAAATGGATTCTGTTAATATATTATAGGAACATGGACTAATAGTCTGAACGTATGTATTGTCTGACTGCCGAAAGTTTTTCAACCAAAAGAATGTGCATAATGTCACCTATTTAAGAAAAGAAGCATCCACAGTGTAACCCTGCCATGTTTGGTGATGACCTCAGCTGTCTAGTGTCTATAATCTACAATCTCCTTTTTTCTGACATATTTTAATGATAACCTAGGACATTTTATGCAATATCCAGCTGTGCCAATGTTGACTATTAAATTCACTGCAATGCAGCTGAAGTATTAGAGCTAGTGACGTATGAGCAATGGACCGAACTTGTAGTTGATAAGAATTGTTGTAGAGATATTTGTCCAAAATATAAAAAAACTAAAAACTAACCACAAAATACCAGAACGGTGTTGGGAAATATTGTTTTAAACCTAGGATATTTTAATGCAATATCCAGCTGTGCCAATGTTGGCTGTCAATTCACTGCTGCTGCTGAACTACCAGGGCTAGTGACGTATGAGTAAAGGACCGAACTTGTAGTTGATAAGAATTGTTTATAGATATATTTTTCCAAAATATAAAAAAGTAATCGTAAAACACCAGAAAAATGTTGGGAAATATTTTTTTACGAAAGTTTTTCCTTGTTGATATCCGCGTTCACACATTTTCCGTCAACGGTTTCGTATAATTTCAGTTGTTAAACGCGATTCCACTCCCCTTCCGTCTAGATGTACTTTTGCTGGTCACACAGTATACCATAACCAACACCAACATCATTCCCGAACGCACCAAGTCACATCTACTCGCGACATAATAGCAGTTACCTGTGTATATATATAGGTAAGTGCTGTTTATCCCGAGGGATGTTTTATTTGTCCATTACTTATTCTCCTTGCTAATAACGCAGTTGTTTCCACAAGATATCGTTTAGTTAGGTACACGGAGCTCGCTTGATAATAATGAATAACTTTATATTATGCACCTGTAAACTTACCCCTTTTTAATTTGTTTACCAACTTAATTAGTATTGCCATATTCTTATTAAGAAAATAATAGCTTCAAGTGGATGCAGCATATAACTTTAGTTTAATATATTTTCATAGGTTTACTCAAGTTTCTCTGCACTAATGCCCATATTCACCGAACACTATTAAAGCTAGAAGCTACTAATCTTGCAAAAAAAAAATTTCAGCCAATTGGGTGACAGGACCATTCCAACTTCCAAAAAGTTGGCATTTGATTATAAGAAAATACAATTTCTGATATCGCGTGAGGTGACGCGGGTAATGGCTAGTATTCAATATGATATTGGCTATTCGTTGCAATGGTTACCTACATAATATGTTCCACGTCATGTAAAAATTAATTAAAGCATGCCTAACTAGTTTATTTCTGACAGATCCATAAAACAAAAGAGCGGCTGATTTTTTTTTAATTTCAAAATATTTCCGAAACGATAAAGTTTAGAAAAAAAAAATTAACAAAACTTTCTTAAAAAAATAAATAGAATAATAAGCCGGTACCAAAAGTATACCATTATTATATAAAAAACAGCGTTATAGCATATATCTCTTCTACACATGCGCCGATTTTCCCCAAAAACAATAGAGCTCTTCATATTTGCATACCACATATCCTCCTAAAATTTGGTTTCAATCCGCTCATCCGTTTGACCTGTATCGTGTTCACAGACTAACAGACGCACAGAGTTTTTCAAAAATATGTTTTTTGGATTCGGAGGAACTCAAAACGGAAAGATATTGTAAAATTTTTGACCTAAACTAGTACCATTCCCTACTTGTGGGTTGGAATGGTAATTTATTCGTTAGAATAAAATTTTCTTTCAATTCACCGAGCAAAACATCAGGTAGAAAAATTAGTTAAAGAATAAATATACACTGCACTACACTCCTCAAAAAAAAGTTTGACAAAATAATAAATGTTTTATTCTTTCATACAAAACTTCTACTAACTTTAATGTTTTAAAACTGTACACTTCACAAAAGGTTGAGCTGCTTGTCGAACCGTCAACTTGTTTGCATTACATTTATCTGTTCAAAACCATGTTGTGCAATTTTCTAGTTTACTAGTACCTACAGCACACTTCATTTTATAGATGATAGCTAGTTTTAGCCGAACAAGCGAATCGAATAGAACATGTTAATCCTGTAGTGAATTGGACCTATGTTAATAAAGCTATAAAACGATCTGATGCTAAAAAATAATGTATCAGTAAAATTTTGGTTGAAAATGGAAGCGTAAATATATCCTATTGGTAGGAGAGCTATCAAACATTTTTGGCTTGGTATTTGAGATAGCGTTAAAATTTGTGAAACACTTCTTTTGTAATGTCTAAACATAAAATCGAAGACCTGACTGAAGGGTAGTGGGACCTAGCCGAGCTGTGAATTTTCTTTGCGAAAATTCGTTTGCAAAAACAGTCCTTGAGGCATTTTGAAATTTTAATACCTCCAAATTTAGTATTTAATAAAATTAAAAATATAAAGCCAGATAATTCAGTCGAGTCTAAATGTCTTCCAAACGGTTACAAAACTGTGTGATTACAAAAAAGTGTGATAGAGAGCGTATGTCGGCGTACATCACACAGCAATACACTTCAACTCAGCCCATATATATACGCTCTCTATCACACTCAACCTACCCGTAGCGTCTTATCCGCACTCACGTATAATAGGCGGCTTTTAACCGCCTAGCAGAGATTTTTTTTTCTTAAATACTAAATTTTAAGCTATAAAAATTTCAAAATGCCTCAAGGACTTTTCTTGCAAATAAAATTTCGCAAAGTTAAAAATTTACGGCTTGGCTAGGTTTCACTTCCCTTCAACCAGGTCTTCGATTTTGTGTTCAGACATTACAAATTTTCACATTGCCTCATATACCTACCCAAAAATGCTTGTTAACTCTTGGACAATATGTACATAAACTTTAAATTGTTAAAATAATGCGCTAAGTCAAGATAACTCGGTTCCTTGCAGTATAAAGTTTTAAATCTTATCTCCGTAAAGTGAACATCCCCCTCGGCCCCATTCAAGTTAAATCAAGCGTGCCATGTCTTGCAACAAAATATTATGTTCAACTACTTATGTATGCCATGCGATGTTCATCTTTTTATGTTGCATAGACCGCGTACTAAACAAGTTAAAGCTGGAAGATGCTGCAAAATATTGTTTGCCAATATCGAATTTCTATTGATAATTAATTAAAATTTGTAGCGGATGAATGAGTTTTAAAAGCGTACACACTACACATACGGGATGTTTCACGAGAAAAGAAGAACATTTCGGTGAGTGGTAGAGCGAGTCATTTTAAGCAAAAAATTCCAGCCAATTGGGCGACGGGACCATTCCAACTTCAAAAATGTTGACATTTGATTATAAAAAAGAAAATAAAATTTTTGATATCGTGTGAGGTGACGCGGGTAATGGCTAGTATTCAATATAATATTTGCTATTCGTTGCCATGGTTACCTACATAATATTGTTCACGCCATGTAAAAATTAATCAAAACATGCCGAACTAGTTTATTTCTGACTGATCCATAAAACAAAAGAGCGGCTGATTTTTTTATTTTCAAAATATTTCCGAAACTATAAAGTTTAGAAACAATTTTTTTTAACGAAACTTTCTTGAAAAAATAAATAGAATAATAAGCCGTTATGAAAAGTATACCATTATTATATAAAAAAACACCGTTATAGCAAATATCTCTTCTGCGCATGCGTCGATTTTCCCCAAAAACAATAGGGCTCTTCATATTTGCATACCAAACATCCTCCCAAAATGGGTTTCGATCCGCTCATCCGTTTGACCTGTATCGTGTTCACAGACAAGCAGACAAACAGATTAACAAACAAACAGCCGCACAGAGTTTTTCCAAAAATATGTTTTTTGGATTTAGGGGACCTCAAAACGGAAAGATATTGTAAAATTTTTGAAAAGTGATTTTTGACCTAAACTAATACCATTCCCCGCTTGTGGGTTGGAATGGTAAAAGTTTTGTCTGAATATTTTGTCCAATACAGAATCGACTTCAACAGTAAGCAAATTTAACATTGGTTTTATGGCAAAGCAACGGATCCCCGACATGTTTTAATAATTTTCATCCAAATATGTCGAAGAAAATGAAAAAAAAACTGTCTAATTAAAAGTTGAGACATTAATAAAGAAATAGAAAAAATAAAAAACCGTGGTGCCCAACTAGATTAAAAGATATTTAATAAAAAAGATCAACTTTTCAGGAAAATTAGCTTGCGTTTGGTCAGCAGTATTGCCGGTTTGTTTCAGAGTTAATATACGCAAGCTAATTTTCCTGAAAAGCTGATCCTTTTTATTAAATATCTTTTAATCTAGTCGGCCACTATGGTTTTTTTTTTTATTTCTTTAGTAAGGTCTTAACTTTTAATTAGATAGTTTTTTTTTCATTTTCTTCGACAAATTTTGGTGAAAATTATTAAAACATGTCACGGATCCGTCGCTTTGTTAAATATGCTTATACTTTTGAAGTCAATTATTTATTTAGATAATCGGTTAACACCTCTCAAATTTTCAGAACTTGTTTAGACGTATTTAAACTTCATATAAAAAAAATCAAGTCTTTTTTTGGTACCGTGCTCGTACTTCCCTAAGAAGGTTTATTAGTTTTTATTTGACAAAAAAAAAAAACAAGAAAAATACTATTTTCATTGCCTGATAGATCTATAAGCTATAAATTTTATTTAAAAAAATTGCTATCTCACACTTCCAAATGGGCTAATAGTTCAATGCCTACGAATAAATTGACTACACATTTAGGAACAATTTAAACGACGAAAATATAAAATGCAGGGAAGACTTTGTGAAGAAAGTTTTCTAAACAGACCTGCTGGGATTACATGGGAAATATTGGAAAATCATTTTAAGCTTCTTGTGTAAGTTGTTGTGCGGTTATTGTTTTGAACTTTAAGCTCATAAAGTAGGTGATTACGTAAAGGGGCGACAGAGATGGAGATACAAGTAAATACATTAGGTGCAGTGGTTAGAATATACGTATACCATTAACTGAATTTTGTTAACATTTAAACACGATATTTACTGTTGACAGCTTTTTAATAGGGCGACACGCCATTCGTGGGGGCAGTTGTATTCACCTAATATTTTTCTGTACATGACGCGACAGCGACGCTTCAAAATCAATACGTATATCGACATTTTTATCCAATTATGCTGGGTTGCAGGAACAATTGTCAAAAAATGATGACATTTTGTGACCATGAATATTTCTCCATAAGAAAACATTGCAGCATTTTAAATCGATACTGTTCAAAAAATAATGTTTTAATCGACTAAAATGATATTTATTTAAAACAGTGTACGAGTCTTAAACATAGTTTTCCGTTTGAAAACAACATTTTTCTGCGTATTTTGAACAAAACTTAGCTTAAAAAGTGATTTTTTTCAACGTTTGTGTTTGTATGAGTACAACCTAATGTTTTTCATTTTTACACTAGGTGTACCCGGCCACGCGTTGCAGTGACTCAGTCTCGTGTGTTGTTTTAACGTCCAATAGATGGCGCTGTATTCAAAACATGACGTTCCAATTGCCGTAAAATATTTCGTAAAGCGCGTGTTGCTTTAACGTCCAATAGATAGCGTTGTATATGTCGCCGGGATATTGTCAAATCCGTGATTTTGTAATTTCACTAGTGAAATTACAATATCACGATTGACAAAGATTCGTGATATTATAATTTCACTAAATGAAATTATAATATCACGGGTTTGACAATATCCCGGCGACATATACAGCAGATGACGCTTCCATTGCCGTAAAATACTTGTGTGTTGCTTTAAATTCCAACGGATGGCGCTGATTAAAAAACAAAAACAAATTTTCAGTCACAAGTATGCTACCTATATATAATTTATATATATAAAAATAAATGCCACTTTTCGTTGTAATTTTATAACTCAAGAACGGGCTCACGTATCCAAACCAAATTTTTAGGCTTTGTTCGGACTATTTAGTAGATGGTAAGACTGTAACAAAGTATACAGTGTTGACGTGAATTACATGTATGTATGTGTTTCTTTATTTGAAAAAACATATTGTGTTCATACGGGTGTTTTATTTTGTAACAGATGGAAGCACGTCGATTTAAAAATGAATTATTTAATGACATTTTTATATATATTGACGTATGCAGTCATATATATTTCCTTACACACATATACGCACATGCATATTTTAAAATAGCTAGCAATTAATAAAATAATTTTTTCTTTGAATAAATGAATTTGATGTTCCAATTAATTTTTTTTTATTATTTTACTTTATACGTAGCGAAGCACGTACAGGGCCGCTAGTAGGTATATATTACTTAATATGTGTCAAAATTTCAAAGCAATCGGTGAACAATTTAAAATTTTGGACAAACAAACATTTACATTTTTATTTATAATAATCCAATCAAACATTTATCCAGGGATCACCAATACAGGAAAAGGCCTTCAGCTCCTCAATTAACAAATTTTGATTTATTAGACTCCAGTTCAAAATTAAGTGGTTTATAATAACAGTCTCGAGGCGTAATTGCATTAATTACAAATGAAAAAGGAGCAGTCTGCATTTAAAGCCCAAACGTGTTGTTGAATAAATTTACAAAAAAAAGCTGTTTGTTTAATTAAATTCACCGAAAGGATTAAATTGACGTACGCCACTGTACTTTATACGTGCGCCCTCATATATTATACTGATGGTAATTAAATTGTACACCCGAATCTTTTTGTAAGACAACTCATATTTAGGTTCAAGAGCATTCATGTAAGCTTTTGAGTAAAACTTGGACAACTTAAAAAAATAATGCCAAATCAAATTATCTATTTTCAGGAACAAAGTTTATTAGGCCAGTAAAATGACAAACTCACTTTCCACTAGTTCGAAATTTAAAAGAACTTTTCCATAGTTACAATATTGAATTTTGACAAGATACAAGCAAAACACCGATGAAACACAGTTTTTTAACGTTTTTTGGCAAGTTCCAGTCATCGCACGAAGGTGCAATTTTGACAGATTGTGTATCATACTTATTTAAATGTTCCCTCAAATTTGTACCCTTTCGCGATTTTGTGGAAATGTTTAGGGCCAAATCATCTTAATTTTACTGGCCTATTATGTCGATTATTTAATTTATTTGATGTGAAACAACTATATTGGCGCCTTTGGTCCCTCTACGCAACTGCTCTCGAGTTCCTTGCGCGCATATACTGTGCACTCCTTGCTTCTCTGTGTGATCTGTCATAACTCACACAGAGAAGCTGCGTACTGTGTGTGCGACTATACACGTTCACCGCTTGCATACACACTTTGTATCAGTTACAGGGTGAAATTTAGTTACATGGCTATATTTAGTCACTAGAATTTCGTTAGTTAAGACGGGGCGAAATTTAGTTACTGGGTGAAATTTAGTTTCTAGAATTTCGCTTAAATGTATGTTTCACATTTTCCAGGCGTCCCACGACGGCTCCTAATTTTTTTTAAACCACAGTTAGATATGGTTATATTTTGAGCCTAGTACTCAAATCCAATTGATATTATTACCTACACATTCTCAAAACTGAATCTAAAACCTGAAAGCTGACTTTCATGTTCCAAAATAATGTTTAATATGAAAAATTGCAGTTCTTGCCGATACGATATTTAGACCAGTGATGTCAAAGACGAGGCTCACGGGCCGCATCCGGCCCTCAAGCCTTCTCAATGCGACCCGCGACCAGAATCTATCTAGTGAGGATTTTAGACGGCATTCGATGCCACTACGTATTTTTAAAATTGTTGGATCCTCAAGTTTAAAATAATTTACCCTTTTTATTACCTTTACATGAAAACTGGTTTAAACTAAATAAATAAAGATTTTAATGCGTTGTAGTTTTTATATAGAGTTTGGCCCTCTGACACACTCTAAATCTTATAGATGGCCCTTTAGAAAAATCAGTCTGACATCCCTGATTTGACGATGTGCTATATATATTTCGTATAGGTATTTCTACATTCAAATCGGTGCACTTTTGCAGAAGGCCTGTGACCGAATAGCAGACAGAAATTTCTTCGAAAAAGTCCTAAAATTTGCACTTGTTATTAAATGATAACTTAAATTTACCTCTTTCATAAATCTGTCTAACCGTAAAATATCTCTGCGTGAAAAATTCAATTTAAATTTGCTGTATTGTTAAAGCTTTTATTAAATTAATTTTCAAGTCAAGTGATTCGTTTATGAATATAACGAAGGACTTCTCAACGAATGGCACAAAACGTAACTAAAATATAATGTTATAAAGTTGAAATTACAACAAGGTCGTGTTGAAACATAGTCAGGATAAACTGTATGTCTCGTCCGCTTCCGCTCCGCCCCCTTCATCATGTAATTAGACCAATCGTAATTCATTCGCATGTCCTTTCATCCTTTCTACAGGTCGATCAAATATAATGCGATTTTGTAAGTAAATCAGTGATTTTATGCGCATAATTTTTAGTAATTAATTTACTAATGTAGAACACTCATAAAACTTAAAACTTTTAGAGGAAGTGATCAGACTATTCAGGATAAGGTTATAAAAAAAATGGTGTGCCGTTCAGAAAGATAGAAACACGTCTTACAAATCTAAATAATATAAAAAGTACTCGTGTCACAATTTTGCCCGCGCTTATCTCCGAAACCACTGAACCGATTCTTATGAAATTTTGTAAACGTCTTTTGCTTGGTGCAACTTACGCTATAGGATAGTTTTTATTAAATATTTTGTATAAAATTACGGTGTTTTTCCAAAAATTCTGTTTTAGTAACATGTACCGACATCTGATAGAATTTACTCAAAGCTATTAGTTCAGAAGCAACAAAGAAATGTTTTAGTACCAAGTAGCGATATCTGATAGAATTCGCTCAAAGCTAATAGTTCAGAAGCAAATCTGATAGAATTTGTTCAGACGCCGGGCCGAAAACGAAATACATTTTGAAGAATTATATCTATTGCACCCGGGTTAAACCGAAACGGACCGCTAGTATCATATATTATACTATCTGTACCCAACTCCGCGTTGCTGTAGCTCAGTCTGGTTTAATGTAAAATAAGAAAAGAGAAATCGCACCTTTCCAATATCTTTAATTTCACTATGCTTGTGGATATATACAATATTTTTTGTTATTTCATTGTTTGTGCAAAAGTGAGGTTGTCTGATTTGTCAACTCTAGAACACGCAACATATAATTGTCCATGTGAGAAGCAATCTGTGTCTAGATCTAAAAAAATTAATTTTACAATGCAATCGGAAACACCAGCTGCCATAAAGGATGCTGTCCAATATGAGAAATGTTTAGTATTACGTATGTTGCCGTTCAACAGACGGCGATCCCACTACAGTAAAATATTTAGTATGGCGTGTGTTACTTTAACGTCCACCAGATGCCGCAGTTTAAAAAAAGAAACATGTTTACAACTGTCACAGGTGTGACATCCATTTAATAGATATATAAAAACACGCACGTATTCGAATGCAACGCTGTGTCAAAATTTCAAAGCAATCGGTGAAGAGCTTTCGGAGTTTTAAGATTTTGAACAAACAAACATATACATTTTTATTAATATACGAGTAGATTTTTATGCGCGGGTTTGAAGTACTGCTTTACAAATTATTAGGGTAAATCATATAAAACATATTATGTGGGTTGTTTTGTTGATTATATATAATGGCTGACAGCGATTCAAAGCTAATTAGATTGTGATTGTTGCATTCGTGCTTATAAAACATCATATAGGTTACAGGTATGTTTAACACGTGTTATCAAAATTCACATTGCCCACGAATTCTAGTTTCCGTGGATAATTGAATCGTGAACTTGTCAGCATCTAATGTGTTGTCAGATGACCTTAAAAATATTTTTTTTGCTCAAAAACCAAGAACCAAAGTGGGTCTGTAAACGGCAGTGAATATCTCAGAAGCCCTTTTACAAAAAAAATGTTGCGTCGTCAATAATGTTCAAACTAGAAATAAAAGAAATAACAGAGGACTTAACCAGGGCCGGTCTGGGACCTAAAAAATTTATCAAACGCCTCTACGAGACCGTGTAACTAAGAAGAAAAAAATCCGGACCGTTCTGGACCGGCTCACTGAGGATCGGCGGCCCACCGGGAAAAGTCCGGGTCTTCCCTGACGCCAGACCGACGCTGGACTTTGCCGTGTTAACGAAAAACGCTTTAACAACATATTTTTTCGAAATCAAGTTTTTGTGCTATCTGAGAGAAGAGGCAATTCTGTGAAGCAAAAACACCTTATATCCATTTACGTACGGTGTTTTTGCTTCATATTTATGTACAGAATTCCTTCTATCATACGACCATTTTTGCATTAATATTAGGTTTGTTTCAACCAATCAGAGAACGGTAGCAGAACCGTCACAGTCTTGCCACTGCGCAAAACGGTGGCGGTTCTGTTACCGTTCTCTGGCTGCTTGGAACAAACCTATTATTTCAAAATTTACTGAAAGTTTTCTTCTGTTACATCCTGTACGTTATGCAGCGTATTTTAGTCAGCTGGCATGAATCATGCTGTCGGATTGGTGTTAATTGGACAACTTTACCTTACTTTTTTAACACAAAACATTGCGTGCCCTAACTTTATACTGGCATTACAATATCGAGTATATAGAAATATGGAACGCACGCATTCTACTGGAAGTGTAAATACCATGGAGGTGATAACGGAAAGTTATTACTATACAGCTCTAAAATATTCATTATTAATTAATACAAACGAATCTACCGGATATATGTGTAATTATTCACAATTTGCATTTATGTCTTTAATTACTTTAATCTAGTGCTATCCTGTTTTTATATATTACTACCGGCCCAGTCCGGCTTCACCCAAATTTGTAGATTGCATATTAAAAGTAAACATATTATGCTGCATCGGAATTTCGTATAGAATAGTAGTCGTATTTGCATAGCGTCGTATTACATTTATTAATAATAGTCATTACCCGCGGCTTCGCACTCGATCGAGATAAAACATGGCAGCGACAATAGTAGTGGAGCCTTCTGACTATCACGAACATTAAAAAAAAAATGACAAATCGGTTCAGTAATGCGTTTTCCAACGAACAGCATTTAATTTTTATTTATATAGTATAACGCCCCGTCGCGGTTTCACCCGGGTGCAAAACTGTACGATACATAGTCTCTCTTTCTCTCTCTCTCTCTGTCTGGAAATTTTATATTGACTTTCCCATCTACACAGCAGAACTATAAAACTGATTGTCACTTTTTTTATTGAGATTTTCATTTAAAAAAGCCATACAAATTTCCGACTTTTCCGGTGGATTTTCCAAAATTTTTCTTTCATACAATAACCTTGTCCTGACAATAGGTCATATGCATGAGATTTGTTCAAATATTTATTTCGAAATATATTTTAGTTCCTGATCATATCGTAATGGTTATTTTATTAATCTAATCGTTGAAAAAAATGCAAATAATTAAAAATAAATGTAGAAAATACGCGCTATTTTCGAATTTTCAAAACGCAGCGTGTCGTCAGAATATATATCAACAACAGTTTCCATGGCGACTGTGTCGTCTCAAAGTAAGATGATGTCAGTATTTAGAGAAAACAACCAATAAAATTAATTTAGAACATTAACAATTTGACATCAAGGTTGACATGCATCATAAGCCCGCCAACATGGCCGATTGTTTAAACAGTCTATTTTTAACTGTGAAATTTAATATTTTTTCTGTATTATGGTTGACTAAATAATCTATTAAAAATATAAAAAAATACCTACATATGACCTATTACGAAAAAATTGGTTGTCTGTAAAGTCGGTTTACGGACGATAGTTTTACGTGATAACGTATTCCGTAATACATAACCTAAACCTCCCAAAATTTGGTTTCAATCCGCTTATCCTTGGTGTCGGAATGATAAGAAATGTCAAAAGTGACGTTTGCAACTGTCAAAGTATTATGTTCTAATAATAATTAGTTATTCCAATATTTAACTTAGAAGGCGTTGCATTTCACAAAATACTAATGTCAAAAAATTGAATTAAACATTAGAAATGCAGCCGTTTTCATGTTAAGACAAGACATACGTTCTCTTCTAATTTCCATGTACGGCAAACAAAGACGACCGACCGCGTCGCGCCATGCATTAGACAACATTGCATTTATACAGCTGTTTTTCTATATAAATTTGTATAAAAAAACTGTTTAGGCAAATTCTGTTATACGAAATCTATGTAAAATGTTCTCCTCTTTCGTTTAAGACTGGTTTCAAACCGATCTGATTTAAATTGAGCGAGAAATTAGCAAAAAGCACGCACAGGGTCAGGCGGAACGTTACGCGTTACGCGTTAGGAACGTTAGGATTTAGGAACGTTACACTTTTTCGTGCATGCAGCCGGTGTTTTATCAATTTATAAGATTGGTGATTAATCAATTTATAAGACGTTATCACGTCAAAAAATCAGCCAAATCGGTCAAACCGTTTTCAAATGATGCTCCGCCATACATATGGCAAATGATTTTTATTTAATGACACGTGAATTTGTATCACCCACAAGCGCCTGCACTCGTGCGATGACGTCACAGGCAAAACAAATCGTGCGCGTCGAACTCGTAAAGGACATGGTTTACCCGTTGTGGATTCAACCGTTGTTAGCGCATTAGTAGCGATTGAAATCTAAGGGTATTTTATAACACAATAAATTTCGACCGGCTATCACTGCACTTTACGCGGCGAACAGACGTTTTCACGTAAACATTTTTTTCCAGGCGTCCACGGACGGTTTTAAAATTCCATAGGAACAAATCTATTGTAAGTTTCAGTAAAGCGTATAAGATATATTTCACGTTTACACGTAGCAGCGTAATAGTCAATTGTTACACTGAAATTGAGCCAACTGTATATGGTTACCTTAATTACATTACCAAATTATTAATGTATACTAAGTTTCCTTTATATGTTTAACAAAGCCATTAACTAAACCAAAGGTCCAAGATGTTCATAATTTAACAAGCAGCGTTAGCTTGTTGCAATTAAATCAGGCGTTAAAGTAATTGCATGCTAACGTTCTCTATATTTTCTACGAGATATCAAATTATGTAGTCATAACATAGCAAAGTAAAAGTAATTAAACAACCATGATAATATATATTTGTTTATGACTATATTCAGCAAAGGACCGAGCGGGGTGGCGCATTCGGGAGGTACCGGGTTCGAATTCCGGCGGGGGCAGATGTGGCTGAGACTTTTTCCTGCTGCCTCTCGCCGAAAAACGGTAATTCCTGTACCGACCGTCTTGTTGAGGTTTTCCATGGTTTCCCTCAGTAATTCCAGATAAATATTGAGATGGTTCTTTATTCAAGGCCATGGCCGATTACCTATGCTCAAAATTTGCCTACATTATCCTAATGTCCCAAAATTCCTTCATTTGCACATTGCTTATATATTTTGATTAAGTTGAAGTTTAAAACTGTAGAAAATAACGGGAAGTGTGATAGATGGAAAATAGTAAAGGTGCGAATGGTGTTGTTATGACATAAAGGCGAGAAACAGACGTTAAACGCATTATTATTATTACATTCACCAAAGGACCCTGCAAAAACCTTATGAAATTTGGTTCAAAATGGTTTTATTTTATATTATAAAGGTCGCTAAGAAAAACTGTCCATGGGCGCATAGCCTAAACCCCAATAGAGTTTTACCTACAGATATGTTTTGCGAGAATCGTAAACCAAAATTGAAAAACGAAACGAATGAATTGTACTGTTATTGTGTCATAGTGTATTTTAGTTGTGGATTTTGCAATACATGTTGGTGAAAATGAAATGAATAACAAAGGATGTCATAATTACAGATAAAAATGTCAATGTTAGCTTTTCTTTCATTAGTGGACACCTGGGGATTATTGTTTAAACTAGGGTGCCATATATTTTATTTATCCTTTGTACATAAGTGGAACATATACACCCCTGATATTATATAGAATGTTCCCAAAGAACAGCTATTTATTAATAATAGAATATATTGCTTAGATTTGGTATTAAAGGATTTCAAACTCATACAAGTCTTGTAATTTGTAATCTATACTAATATTAAAAAGAGAAAAGATTTGTATTTTTGTTTGTAATAAATAAACTCAAAAACTATACTGGACCGATTTTAAAAATTCTTTCACTAATAGAATGCTACATTATCACTGTGTAATATAGGCTATAATGTTAATCGAATTAAATTAGTGATTTATATATACGATAATACGAATCCTTACGAAACCTCCAATAATGTAGCCCAAGTTGCAAAAAATATATACAAAATTTGTTCGTCCGACAAAAACTTTTGAGCGGTAACTCTGATCATCATAAATTTGAACACAATATTCATCTCGGTAAACTAAGATGAACGTGCGTACTCCCCTATTCGTTCTTTTGCACCCGGTTAAAACCGGGACGGACCGCTATTCAGAATAAAAGCAGACACATTGAACTGGAATCGTCCTTTCAATACAAAAAGTAATAGTAGGGAAGCTATAAACATTTTTGATTAGGTATTTTGGGCCATTTAAGTATTACGTAAGCAGAATTTTAGTAATTTTTGACGCCTCCCCTCCCCCTTGTCAGCAGAAATAAGCAAAGCTCTTACCCCCCTCCTATGCTTATACGTAAACATTGGTACCTATATATTTTTTTTTTCAAGTAATTGTCGGCGTGGACGTTGCTCTTCAGTTTAATTAGACACTAAAAACTTAAAAATAAGAATCTTTAAAAAAAGGTAGCCTACTTTAAAAATGGGTCACTAAATAGGGTAAAATAATAAATTTTTGAGGTCAGCACCAATTTTATATAGGTACTTAAGTAGATACAAAAAACGTGATAGTAATAAAATTGGTGCCGCTCTCAAAATTTTTTTATTTTACCCTTATTAGTGACCCTTTTTGGAATTGAATTGAATTGGAGGTTAAATTTTTTTAAAAAAGATTTTTTTAGGGAATCCCTACATACACTTTTCGCTTTTCGAGCGTAGATAAGTAGGGTTTCCATATCATAATCCATTAAATTTTGCAGAAAAATCAGAAAAAGGAAATAAATAAATACTGCTGACCTGGAAAGTGACAAAAGCCATAACAACTAAACTGCAAATCTTCATAAACAAATGTCTCAGAGCAATCCTCAAGATGAAATGGTACAAACACGTCTCGAACAACGAACTTTGGAAACGTGCATGTCTTGAACAAATCAACTATAAAACGTAGGAAATGGAATTGGATAGGACACACGCTACGAAAGACAGATGACGACATAGCGAAGAGAGCCTTGGATTGGAACCCACAGGGATACCGAAAAAGTGGATGATCAAAAATATCCTGGAAAAGAACTGTTCGTGAGGAAGTTATGGAATAAGGAACTACCTGGCTTCAAGTCAAAAATATGGCAAAAAATAGGACTATATTCAAAATTTTCGTAGAGGTCTTATGCTCCACTTAAGAGTTAAAGGAATTTATTATTATTAATCACCATCTAGACCCCCGTCCCCCATGGCATAAAAAAATAACCAAAACAAAGATCCCCCTCCCCCTTTGGTGCTTACGTAATACTTGAATGACTTCTTTGAGGCAGCGTGAAAAGTGTCACAGTTGTTTTATAATATCTGAATACAAAATCGAAGACCAAGCTAAAGGGCAGTAGGGCCTAGACAAGCCATGAATTTTTAAATTTGCGAAATTTTATTTAGAAAAAAGTCCTTAATGCCTTCAAATTTAGTATTTAACAAAATAAAAAAATAAATAAGCCAGATCATTTAGTCGGGTCTAAATATCAGCCAGGCGGTTACAAAACTGTCTGCGAGCAAAAAGCTACTGGTAGGTTGAAGTATGAGGAGAGCGTACATGGGCCGAATTTAAGCGTGCTTAAGCAGTGCCGGATTATACCAAGTGCCGCCTATACGCTAAAACAGGCTTGCCGCCCACTTAAGGCTAGCGTTTTCCCGAGTTTCTGTAGGTTATCTTTTCTTTCATTGAAGTTACTAAGGCCTTGCATCGCATATGGGTATTTCTGTTCGAAGAGTCGAACTTGAAGTGATGACTTCCGGATTGGATAATTTGAGGAAGGAGAAAAAAGTTCTTTCCCATTGAAGAGCGTAAATAAGATTTTCTTATTATTGCATTGCACAGCGGCTACTTACTGTACATTGAGTTGCAAATTTTTAATCTATTTCATACATCAAATTGACTCATGCTCGCGACTAATGAAATTCTTTGGTATGATCGAATATCTATAATCGACTAACACTTATAACGAAAAAACTGATTATCATTACATAATATCAACGTTATCTTTCATAAAATTTCTGCTTATTTATTAATTATATATACTCTCTACCTGTAACTTGTTTTTAAAAATTTTTCTTTTGAGCTTTCTGTTCGGAAAACTTTACAATAGAGGTTCAAGACAGACCGTCATTTCGTTAGTTAGAAATCATTTTTTTTTTTTTTGCGATCGTCCCTGCCGCCCCTCCGACGAGTGCCGCACTACACTTCAGCGTAGTTAGCGTATAAGTTAATCCGGCACTGTGCTTAAGAACTGTTATCCCTACAATCAATTAACTCTGAAACTAGCAGATTATGGATATACCAGACAAACCTGCTGTTAATGACGTAACCATATTAATTGTAGTCGTACACACTGTATACGAACGCGTATAGGTACGGTAATTCCCAGGTGAACCCCCCATTCAGTCCGCACTCACATAGTTCTAGCATGTATTAATAAACAGAGAACGCGGCGCACTTTGTTTAGATCGTGCGATAATCGGCCGCCGTCGTCGCATGTGCGCTGACCAGACACGCACGCACTGTTGCGAAATTTATATAATCAACGCGATTAAAGTCTTTTTTTATGGCTGTTTTTAACTGTGATACATCTGAACAGGATGCTTTAAACAAACACACTCGACTCTGTCGGATTGCATCGGATGTGTGATCTTGGAGAGTATCTTCAAGATGTTACCTACTTTTTTAATGATTAAATCAATATATAGTCATGTTTTTATTTAAGAAAAAACTGAATTAATTAATTAAACATAACCTTATTCAAGATTGTACATCATATATATTAATACGCTAAGGTTAAGAATGTTTGCCTCCCTTTTTAGAAAAAAACACAATTTCTCCACATAAATTATATCATTTTACAGATAATTTCTTGCTCTACTGACATCGATAACTAAAAAATTTATTATTGCTTTTGTTTTTGTAAATTAATTAAAATACAGCAACGCTGAACAACGTCTGCCATCTGACGGTTTTAATTTTGAAACAACGTCAACACTTCGATCTGTCATCTGACCTTCATATTGTAATACAAGAGACACTATACTGCATACTGCCATCTAATGGCTTTAATTTTGAAACAGCGAGCAACGCTGAACAACGGCACAGCAATGCTGCATGATGCCATCTGACGGCTTAGCTCAACGCTTTTGCTACTTGCGCCTCTATATGACAATTTTAATAAAATATTTCTTCGATCTGTCATCTGAGCTCCATATTGTAATACAACAAAAAGAAGAACGTTATAAGCAGTGTGCAAAATTAGAAACGAATTGAATACCTGCAATCATATTTAAAAAATAATTTTGTAAAGTGATAATTATTATACTTATTTAGTGCGAATAATTCGCACAGGGCACACTAGTTTTATATTAAATAAATTATAACAGTCATTTTTAGTCGACGTTTAGATTTGTACTGAATATCATTTTAGCAAAATCCAGTTATATAATTATTTTTGTCATTTAAATAACGCATATAAGTCTCAATACATAACATAAATACGGGAAGGCAAAATAAGATGGTACCTATTTGAGCGTGTTAATTCATACACATTGCGATGAAACATACATCGTTGTCTTCGTTTTAATGAGGAGAAGTGCACAATATATGTTTCATCACACGATGTGTACGAATTAAAACCGATTCAGGAGAAATCCATATATTGACAAAAAACATTAAACTTAAAAAATAATGAATTATGTATGGTCGAATTTCTACCACTGGGCAACCACTAGTATATTATGCAATTTTGAGTATAATTACCTATAAAAATATTGTGTAATAGTTTTCTGGCAAATTCTACTGACATCCCTCTTAGAAGAGATTTTGAAAAATGATTTTGGAACAATTTATACTAAAATTACATTTCGAATATTACTAATTTTTACAAAGTCAAAATGTTACTAAATTTTTCTTAAAAAATTCTGAGGTCTTCAACAAAAGAGAATGCATGACTTTTTCGGAAGGAATTTATACTTGTGCATATAAAATCTTTGTGTAAATATTTAAATCCATTCGGTCCGCAAAAATATATTACTTTTGTATATAACCAATGTAATCTCTATTTACATTTTTTTTGCGTGGCTGAAATTGCTTCGATCTTTTGTAATATCACAGGTTTTTATATGTTTTATATATCTCCAAAAATGAATGTTTTCGGTTATTTGTATAGGCTATCGTGAATAAATTTTTACACAAAAAAACACAGTTTATACAGAATACGATAGCAATTTTCATTATACATGCGTCTTTAATATTCATATTACGAAAAGTTATACTGTAAATACTTTGTAAAAAAGTGAAAAAGTGTATAGGTACCTATAAATGCTCATATTCACCGAACACTATTAAAGATAGAAGTTGGAACAAATTTCACATTAGAATAAAATTTACTTTTAATTTTCCAAGAAAAATATCAGGTAGAAAAGTTAGTTAAAGAATAAATATACACTGCACTATACTCCTTGCTCTTTTTGTTGAATATTTGGCGATCACCCAAAAATACAATTGTTGACGTTAGTGTAAACGTCAAAAAATAATACTGTTTTATCCTAACCCAATTATTGCACACCAAACTTCCACTAGCCTTATACACTTCAAAAAAGGTTAATAAACACATTTAATAAATTCACAAGAGCAAACTGTAGATATAATACACCACGTTTAGGTATAGGTTATTATTATTTTATCAGGCAAATAAATATAGTAAGACAGAATAGATTTATACCTGCAGTTAACATAATGATGTTTGGTGAATTGAATTATCGCTATTTATTCTAAGGAATAGCTACCTGTAGAACAAATGAACCGAATAAATAACTACTTACCTTCGGTGAATATAACCATTAGAGAAATTAAAAACCAAAGAATCAATTTTAACTGTTCATAAATCAAAATGAACCTGAAAGAATGAACCGTGTTCCTTAATACGTTACCAGTTACTCGGTCCGGCTTCGCCCTGGTACAAATTTTTGCTCACTATAATAAACAAAATATGATTTAACACATCACCCACCACACGAGAACATTATCTCCGCCTATAGATTCGCAGAATAATAGCTGTTTCAACTTTCACTCTCCTTCCGCACAGATGTTCTTTGGTTGGGAACCCAGTAAAAAGAAAAGTTTCCCTACACAAGAAAATTGTGTGTTCTAATACAGGCCTGAAAATGTTTCCTGTTTTACGCAGTCAACCGAGCACAATACACATGCTTGCACTACTCGAATATTGGTACTTAGTTTAATTGCCAACGAACAGGTATAGTATGTCTAACAGTGACGGTCTATTGAGATTTGCCTTGTCAATTACCATAATGGCGTTCTAGAGGTTTCGCTGTAGATTGAGAGTACCGGACATTAATTAATTATAGGTATTACTGTCCCAAAGATACTTTTTTATAACGGTTTTGCCTTTTTGCGTCAACACTAATACTCTAACATTGTGAAATAAACAAGTGGTCGTTTTAAAATATCGCATTGATTAATAAAAGTTTATTGTGTTTAATTTGTCTACATCTATTTTGCATTTACACAATTAAAGAAAATTGTAATCGTGTAATGAAAACAATTTCTGGTTTTAAAGGAAGCTGCACGCGAGGCAAGGGCGTATATGGGGTAATTAACTAGTATATTACATCACAATACTGGCCGAAAGTTTGATATCCTTACACTACGCGCCATGGTGCCCTCGGCTTCACCTCGGGTATCATGGCGCGCATAGTGCAAGAATATCAAACTTTCGGCCAGTGTGGCGTAATAATTCAATTAGACCCAATTTTATATCTGACATTGTTAGCAACAACCACGAAGTACCATAAGGCTCTATTCTTGGCCCACTATTGTTTTTAATCTTTATTAACGACTTGCCTCACGATACTATTAATAGTTTTAGCACACTATATGCCGACGATACAAGCCAATTATTTACCTGTAAAGATAAATCAAAAATCGTAACAGATATACGACAAGGCGTGAAAATCATGAGTAACTGGTGCTCTCAAAATGGTTTTCTAAATTGTAATAAAACCGTGCTAGTAAATTTTCATACACAACAAAATAAACTTGAGCACTCTTTATATGTAACTCTCGATCAAAAATCTATTTGCAACGTTAAACCTACCAAATTTCTGGGTTTAAATATCTCATCCGACCTAGATAGGCATTGTCATGCGTCTAGTATCACTAGCAAACTAAATAACACATGCTATTTAATTATTAGATGTCGATCATTTGCCGACATCAATGTTTTAAAATCCATTTATTATAGTTACTTCCGGCCTGTGTCCACTTACGGAATTATTTTTTGGGGTGGGTCGTCAATTTTAAATAGAATTTTTATAACTCAAAAAAGAATTAATGACTTACTAATCGTGGCCAATCGGCCAAACCGTTATTTAAATCGAACGATATATTAACTTTACCTTCTCTCTATATTTATGAATGCGTTAGTTTTGTTTTTAATAATCAGCATTTGTTGATAAAGAATAGCGACGTACATTGTCGCAACACGAGGGACGATCTACGCCTTCAACGACACAGACTTCAATTGCATCACAGTGCTTACCAACAATGCGTGAAGTGTTACAATGCATATTGCCTGACGACATTAAGTCAAGCCCATCTGAATTCCAATTTAAACGGAAACTTAAATTATTTTTATTGGAGAAAACTTTTTACTCAATTAATGATTTTTTTTAAGTATTGTATTTTATTTTATTTGTATTGTATTGACTTGTCCTTTTCCCATTCTTGGGAGCAGTTTTTAAGGAATAAATATATTATTATTATTATATTATTATTTAATATACTAGTTATTATTTTCTCCTAAATAAATAACTTTGAACGAGAAAAAAGTTACTGTATAACATTTTTGAATTTTAGTAGAATATTTAATCATTGCTCTTAGATTTTTAGCTGAAAATTAATTAAATTCATTTCAAATTTATAACAGCGATTTAATAATGTTTAACATATGAAATTATAAAATTTAATTTCGCTTAAAAAACTTTTTACCACGTGGAAGCGGTACTAATACAAAATGCAATTTTTCTATATAGGTATACAAAGTGAGAGGCCGTAGAAAAGCAACGATTACAAATAAAACAAACTGGTTGAAATATTAGGCAGGCATGAAGTTACGAAGTTGTTCACATGAAGTTCTCTACGTACATCACATAAAACTCGAACAGAACATTGTGTAACGCCACTTTAGAAATATTTATACATAGCGCTACTTCACAAATTTCATTAAAATCAAATCAGCTCGTTGAAATTTATCGTGCTTACGTTAACCAACAACCTTTTGTTCTGAAAGAGTTTACGTATTGGTTACATAACCGTGAATACGTACAGAGGGTGGCCAGACAAGTTACAATCTATAGAGATTTTCAATTTATAAATTACTAGCGGCCCGGTCCGGCTTCGCTCGAATTTGTAGATTGTCACCGTTTTTCGCCGACTTACGTTGCAAAATTGATATCCACGAAAAGCGCTTAACATTAAAATGGGTATAGTAATAGCTATACTTAAAAGATAGACATATGCCATCGCGGACTATTCTGTAGACCTATAAAATCGGAACAATTCCACCATACATTTTTTGTTATATCTTAAAGGGATTAATAACAAATAGTAAAAACAAAAAACACGTGAAAATTCTACAAAATATTTTCTCTTCTCCACGATCGTTTCGGACATTAAGTCCATCATCAGGAGTACATATACTGAATTATTTGAAGATGCAGTTGTTTATAAAGGGTTACCAAAAATTACCTGGGTTTATCATAAACTTAATTACAGAATAATTGTAAGAGGGATGATAGACTAAAATCTAACTGATCATTAGTCATGTTTTTGATATTTTTAATGGCTTTTTGAATCTCAATGTTTTCAAGTAATATTAGCTTTTTACCTTTATTACATATTAGTGATCCCGTCCGGTTTCACCCGAGTGCAAAAGAACGAATGGGGAAGGAACTAGCGTAGGGTTTTTTTTAACTTTTCCCTATATACAAAAAAAAAATAAAAATGGTAACACATAAGACTACTAATAAACAACATTTATGTTAGCATTAAGCTTATTCCACTGGGTAATTAATAAGGAACCAGAATATAAAAATATGTAAAATTGTAACTTACTTTTATAATATGACAATAAAATCTTATCTTATCTTATGGGGAAGGAAGGAACATGAGTACGCACATTCATCTTAGTTTACCGAGATGAATGTTGTGTCCAAACTTCATAATGATCGGAGTTACCATTTAAACGTTTTTATCATTAAAAAGCAGTATTTATACTTTTTTTAAGTAATAAATTTCTTTTAATATAATAAATATTTAATTGAAAACACTGTAGGAAAATTATTTTTATATAGGTACCTATAGTTGTAACAGTTTTTAAATGAGCTATTAATTAGATTTATTTAGTCGTAATAAAATTATAAAAAAAACTTTTTAACAAAAAAATTAAACCGCCGAAAAACTGAAAAGCAAAAAATAATAAATCTTTTTATTTAATTAAGTTCTATCTAAGTAGTTGAACGTATGTGAGTCTAGTATATTTAAGTAATTTTGAGTCGGCGTCAACAATCCTTCGCCGAAAATCTCTGAGCGTTCACGAAGTTAATGTCAGCGACAGAGCAACCCGAACGGGCACACACTGAGGGCACACGTCTTTGCGAGTGGTCGTGTGGAGAGCGCATGTTTGGAATGTTAATGTTTATCGCTGGAGATTTCACGTATCATTGTTAATTTGATTTGTTTATTTCTTTTAGTGATCTTTGTTCATTGATTGTTTGACGCCGACTCAAAATTACTTAGATATACTAGACTGTCACATACGTTCAACTACTTAGATAGAACTTAGTTAAATAAAAAGATTTATTATTTTTTGCTTTTCAGTTTTTCGGCGGTTTAATTTTTTTGTTAAAAAGTTTTTATTTTATAATTTTTTGTGGCTATATAATTTATAATTGTAATACACAACTCAGCATGAAAATCTGTGAGTGAACAATAAATCACCCCTATTTTCCCATCCTTAGGGTAGGATTTTTTTTCCAAATTTATATGAGACCAACCTCGAGGTATACCCTATCCAATAAAAAAATAATTATCAAAATCGGACAACTCTGTAAAAAGTTATGCGTAGTCATACATTACAATCTGTGAGTGAACAATCAATAATCCCGTTTTCCTACCCTTAGGGTTGAAATTTTTTTTCCAAATTTATATGCGACTAGCTTCGGGGTATACCCTTTCCAATAAAAAAAGAATTATCAAAATTGGACTACTCGGTAAAAAGTTATGCGTGGTCATACATAAATAAAAAAAAAAAAATTAAAAAAAAAAAAATTAAAAAAAAAATATACGCGTCGACTTGAGAACCTCCTCCGTTTTTGTTTTTCGTCGGTTAAAAATTGAAATGTACTTATCCCTGGCATTAAGAGTTTTACGCTCTACCGACTGAGCTATCCGGGCTTGTGAACCTGACGCGCTAATATTGCAATATCTAGTTAAGGCATTTCACCTGATAATATTTGTCGAACGGACTAATTTTGAGATACATCTTGCAACATTTTTCATTGATATTCCGCTTCAATTGGTCGTAGCGTGATATTATAATAGCCTATAGCCTTCCTTGATAAATGGGCTATCCAACAATTTTTTTTTCAATTCGAACCAGTAGTTTCTGAGATTAGCGCGTTCAACCAAACAAACAAACTCTTCAGCTTTATATATTAGTATAGATGTGTAACTGTAAAGGTTTAAAATTGACCTGATTAAAATGATGACCGTTGTGTACCTATGCAGTGAGTCGTAAAGCCGGTATTATGACTAAGTATACCTATAGCTTTTGCATGTTCTATGTATATGGCATCACAATCTGAGTAGTGAATTTCATAAATGCCACTATTTTAGTCAACATCATTTTAAAATCAGCCCGTAGATGTAATTTTGAATATTAAGTTTAAATAATGTTCCACCCACTTAATAAAGTTATAAGCATAGAATGTCGTTAAATCCATGTATTTCTCTCGCACATTGTGTGAGCAAAGTGCTAACTCATATAAGAACATCAATTGGGGTTTAAATTCGCTTCGTCTAGATTCCAGAATGTGGAATATAAAAAGTATTTTAGTGTATAAGGAACTTTGTTCAACAAATCTTCCTAAGCCGGTTAGCAGAGTTTACTCGTTCGATATTTCAATATAATCACATTATAATATTTAATTTTTTGTTTTTTTCAAAATCAAATGGGTTTTTTGAAGTACAGTCGAACCTGGATAAGCAACAGTTCAAGGGACCGCGATCTCTTTTTCGCTTATATGGAAATTTTCACTAACCCGTGTTTCTAGCTTATAGAAGTACATGAGTGACCTTTTTCACTTATAGATGTCTATAAAAACAATACAAAAATAATGTTAGTTGGTTCAGCTATTTCTGACTCATTCTTAAATTTCGTGGAACTATTAATACGTTCGACTATCAGTTACAGAGGTCCATGAATGAAAAACGTCTTTCTCTTATAGAGGTTTCTGCTTCTCACTTAGGTTTTAGACGGTTACAAAGACAGCACCTGGCAATTACTCTCACTTAGAGAGTTTTCTCGCCTGCCCAGTTCTCACTCACTCAGGTTTGACTGTATCTTTAGGTAGTATACTTGTAGATTAAGGCTTTTTTTAAAGTTTTATGAAATGAAGTTTTATTGAAATTCAAGTGTCGCACGAGAGCTAGCAGTAACGTGCCAGCCAGCACAAGCCTCAGCAGTGATTCCAGCGGAAAAACCACCCTCGTGTGCAGCGGCCTTTAGAATATGACCGCTTAAAAGTACTATAGAATTCTAAATCGATCCTATTCAAAAAAAAAAATACTGCTCGATGGAACTAATATTTTTGTTAACTTTGTATTGATACGATATACATGTATTTAACATATTTTCTAAACAACATTTTTGTAGACATTACTATTAAAATTTAGCTTTAAAATGTTTTTTTTTTCTATGTAGACCGGTCATTTGTATTTCTGTGTGTAAACGCTCTACTTAATAAAAAGTTTGACATAATGTCTGTAAAATCCTAATATTATGTGGTTTCAATTTAGTAGGTCATTATCAAACCAGATTTTCTGACAATGTGTTCTGCAAGCCAGAAGTAATACAAAACGTAGGCTATATAATTTCTAAAATATTACCGAGTTTGCGGAAAAGCAGAAATTGGATTTATCTTCAGCCAAGTCTATAAAATACACATAATATCATAGGTTAGACATAAAAAAATTGGAAGGAATTGTAGAGGATGGAACTTTGGTAACATAAATCAGCAACCAGAAAAAGCGCACATACAAAATACACCCTGTGCTGTGTTAGTGCATTCGGAATTTTAATGTCGTTATTAACCTAAAATCTACAAACATATTTTATGTTCTTACATAAATGTATCTGCGCGAATATCTCTTACTTGCAAGTAGTTCATATATGTTACGAACAATTCGTATGCTCTCAGAAATTTTATATTAACTGACAAAACTGTTCTTTGTTAAAAGTACTTCTCCACGATAATTCAAAATGAAATAAAATAATAACGGAAAAACAACAAATGAATTCTAAGCACCAATTACAATACAAGGAATATTTATATCACAGGACACACCAGCATTGATATAGCACACTTATCTATTATTTTTTTACACAGTTCTCAATTTTTTTATGTAGCGTCTATTTATTTATGTCGTACTCGCACCGTTCACTTCTTGACTGACTTAACTGCCCCACTTCTGACGCTCCGCTTATACATGTTCCTTCAGTTGCATTTTGGAACATTCTGGAAGCGTTGACATTCTTCTTCGCGGTTCCGACAATGTGCACATTGTTGTCTACGCGATTCCGGCAACAATGAGCGTATTGTTGTCTACGTGATTCCGACAACAATGTGCGCATTTTTTAACAGCAGTTTTTTTTACTCTTTTTTAACAAGTTTCAGTCATCGCACGAAGGTGCAATTTTGACGGATTGTGTATCATACTTATATAAATTTTCCCTCGAATGTAGACCCTTTTGCGATTTTGTTTAGGGTCAAATCATCTTCATTTTACTGACCTAATTAGAAGCGTCGATATGTTTGGATCACAAGCATTGCAAAAATCGAATTCTGTAATATACTTTTGAAATTGAGAAAGCTTACAGAAAAAATTACGCTGAATTCAATGAGCGTAAGCTGTATCTCTTTTAGTTTGGAAACTACGGCCATTCGGAGGTTTTATATGATTTTCTGAAAACTATAAACGCAAATAATTTCTAAACCAAAAGACATACAGACGTTTGTCTGTGCTCATTGGATTCAGCGTGTTTTTTTCTATAAACATGATGATTTTGCCAAAGTTCAGAAAGATTTCCGTTTTCGTCAAAAATCGCATTTGTTAAAGGGGTACGCCTTGAAAAAATTGAAAAAATCGAATTTTTTAATATACTTTTGAATTTGAGAATGCTTACAGAAAAACAATACCAGCTCTTAGTAATGCAGTGTAAGCAGCAAGTCTTTAAGAGCGACGGTGGTTCAGTGGTAGAATGCTCGTCTACCACACGGGCGCCTTGTGATCGATTACTGGTCGGTGCAATTATCTTTTTATTTTTAGAATTGCAAATCACTTGATTAATTTATTTCATAACTTTTTTTCAAAACTTTTAATGTTTCCCATTAACATACATAGAATCTTGTTTGGCGCGAAAGAAGGTTACAGTAAATAAAAAAATCCGAAAATCGTAAATTTCTGATTTTATATATAGAATTATTACATGACAAATTTAATTGTTATGAAATAACGGTACGGAATACTCAGGGCGCGAGTTCTTCTCGCACTTGTCCGTCTTTTTTTAGTGTTAATGTCTGTTCTCTCTTTTATGATATAAAAAATGAGTTCACAGAAATAAACACGTGGGTCATTTAAAAAGTCCATAAAACTCATCAGACCATTGTTAGAATAAGACTCCTGAAGATATTCTAGACTTATGTATGTATGCTAAGTATCAGTGGCCGCTTAGGTGCATCAGAAAAGACTGAAATTATTCTCCTGAACGAAACTTTGGCGCCTATGTACGCCATCGAGTTTAGACTTTAGATACCTAGGTAGTGGAACGAACTTACTCGCGAATGAGACTAAGAAACGGATGAAATATCAAGACGTTTTGTTTGAACTCTGGCGGTAATTTAGAGAACATTCTGTGAAATTAATTTCCTTTTTCATCAGTTGTTTTGCGCAGAACATAATCAAGGCTATAATATGAAAGATAAATAAATAATTAGTCATGTTTTCCAAATTGAACACTTTTTTACAGCTATATTAATCAGAGTCAGAAAACAGCGTTTAGGTATAAGAATTAAGTTTGTTTAATGTCACGTTTGCAGAGAATTTTACTAACCAATGAAAAGCGTCGATCTGTCATTAAGACAGCTGCAGTATGTGAATGCATTTGACATGAAAAAAGAGAACAAATCTCAGCATGTATTGTCTTGCGTCAGAAATATCCAATGTTTTAAGATAAATGTACCGTGTTCACATTTATTCTCGCATTCAACTGTTTCCAACAACAAGTACAGTGGATATGTAGGCATAATGTGTATTGTATTGCACCAATGTAGGTACTGCAGAATCCTGTCATCCAGATTATACCGACTGATTGATAAGAGAACATTAGGGCGATCGGTATATCGGCGAGCTCGTCAGGCAAACGAAGCCTTATTTACAGGAGTACAAATACATTTTGGCTCTACACTTTTTCACCGAGACATGGCGTTAGTGTGCTTATTTTACGTCTTTATGATTATAGTACTGAACCTTATCATAATACTAAACCTTATTTACACAAATAGAAATGTTTAATTTTGCTACGGAGAGATGGTGTTACTTCGCTCATTTTTATAGATAGATAGCAGGGGCGTAGCTACCGCCGTATCTGCCGTATCAATTATACGGGCCCCCCGAGCCACGGGAGCCCCCAACGTGCGTAAGCAAAAATTAATAAAAACTTCCCAAACTTTTTTTTATTTCAGAAATGACAAAAGTCAAAAAAAGCAATTTCTGTTATTCCCGCGTAAAGCGTGCGTTCAAAAGTTGGCAACACCCTGCATCGGTTATCGCGGGCTGCGGAATTTCCTCGTTAAAGTCATTTACTTCAACGGGGGAATCCCACAATAATCGATATACATACGATACGATGAAGAATTGTTTGTAAAAATTTTGGAAAAAGTGACAGATAGATAATTATGATGAATAAATATTTCTTTTAATTTTATGCAAACATTTTTTTTTCTTTTGTGAGAAATCTTTACCCTTCCTAAGGGCCCCCAAACAAATTTTTATACGGGGCCCCGCCAAGGCACGCTACGCTTCTGATAGATAGATATATTTAACAGCTAAAAACATTACTATAAACGTGTGAGCTTATGTCATAAAATAAAATATATATAAAATGTTCAAACACAATTGATAAAATTCTCGTTTATCGTACAAAGGATTCTCCAACAATTTTCTTTTAATGCGATTTTTAAAAACATTTCCCGGTAGCTCTCTTATATCTCTAGATAAGGCATTATACATTTTAAGTGCTACGTAATCTGGGGCCGTTTATGAGACAGTCGCAGCCTACACCGGGGAAGGTAAACACTGTCTTTATTTCTAGTGTTATGACTGTGGCGGTCAGCATGACTAGTTGAGGTACCCAGTATGGATCATAGTACCTACCAAATGAATGTATATTTTTATGGTTCTCATAAATCGGCTATTTTTTTATAAAAAAATAGAAATATAAACCAATAAAACAAAAATGATTAATGTCTTAAAAAAAATATTTACAATGTAAACTTAAAGTTTCGAGAGTGTAATAAGAATAACATTAATAGAAGGAACTCACCAAACGAAGACACAAAATAATGATAATAAATGCTTTATAAAGCAACACTTTTATTTCCCGTCGTCAATGAGATCGTTCTATTAATTGTATCCCTAGTCCCTACTACACTCTAGAAACTTGATATCAGACCGAAGTGACGAGGGTTTGAAAATACGTCAAATCGCTTCGTAAAAAGGTAACTAGGCAGTGCTCGACTTGGCGGGTGCACTACCGTGCACTCAAATACGATCAACTTGCATAGAACATTGCAGATGCATTTCGGATCAGTATATCGTATGCAGTTCAGATACACAGAATGCAAAGAGATGGACCAGGTGTGATCTTGTTTTGTTTTTTATATTTTCGGGGTTAGAATTAAACTTTTATAGAAAGAGATTCGATAAAAATTGTTGGAATAAAATTTTTGGAAATACAGTCGAACCCGAGTTTATATCTTTTTTATATCTTATAGAGGTACAGGAGTCGCCTTTCTTACTTATAGAGGTCTATTAACTATACAAAAACAATGTTAGTAAGTTCAGCTATTTATGACTCATTCTTAAATTTCGTGGAACTATTAATACGTTAATATCGCGTATAGAGGTACAGGCAAGTAGTAGTCTCAGTTATAGAGGTACATGAGTGAAAAACGCGTCTTTCTCTTATAGATGTTTCTACTTTCTGCTTCTCACCAATAGAAGTTTTAGAGGGTTACAAAGACGGTACCTGGCAATTACTCTTACTTAGAGTTTTCTCGCTCAGGTTTGACTGTATATCTGCGGTCAAAATATCAAACTGGTGATTTTTACGTAATTAGTTAATCTTTTCAGAAAGATTTCTGTAACCTAATTTTGTATAATATTGCGTAGAAAACGTAAAAACGTAAAAAAAGGATGATTCCTATTTCTCGGGCTCTAAGCCGAGAGCTGGCTAAAGTCTCAATTGGGTTTTCAATTTTTTTATTAAAAAATAATGAGCATTGTAAACCCAATATGGCGGACGCTACATATCCAATCGATTAGAAATTTTGTACACATATATGTATTCGCGATGACAAAACAATTCAATCGTTTATAGAATTAAATATTCAATTAATTTTAGTAAACTTATGTTTAAATAGTAACATTTTTGAAAGAACCAAATAAAATTTTAGTGAAAACAAGCGTTTATTGAAATGTGCTAAAAACAAAAAAACATTTTTTTTAATAATTTAGATTGATTATCATAAAAGCAAGGGTTGTGACTAATAATCGATCCCACGCATTTATAATTAAAGCTGTTTTTGAAGTAAAACTACTTTAGGTACGCTTGACTTGGGAAGTAAGCTGGTAAATGCCTGACGAAATCGTTTACGGAAGTGCATCATCGCGACCATAGATATAGTAATAATATTTCTTCCTCTAAGGCGAACGAAGTTGAGAGGGAGATATAGATAAGTTAGTGAGTGTGACAAAGACGGAGCATTAATATAACTATTTGACGTTTAAAATGATAACAACTCTTTTTTTGTATCAAAAATACATTTCAACGAATTTTGCTGCATTTTGTAACTGGAAATAATGTAGGTTAGTTAATAAATCCTTTTAAATGTATTATAAATTATGCTAATATTACATATTTTGCCTATTAATTAATCAAATATTATACTTATATTGTAGATATGTGCTACAGAGTGAGGTTATATTGTGTTCGATATACTTTGAGACGAACCGACTGCATATTATTGTTCGTTTATGAATTTAACATGAGCAAATTTGAGGTATTTACGCATTATTCTTAATAAATGTATTTAAAATAATTATGGCAGGAAGAAGTTTTACTTCAGTCGTGTGGCCTAAAGCACACTCGCTTTTTTTAAAATACGTTTCAAAAACTTGTCTTTAAAAAGTTTTTTTCCTGATCTTTTTTTCCCGTAACATATATGCATTACAGTGTACCGTTATAATTCGATAACGAATAACCACACAGAATGCGGCGTGTTGCTTCAGTTACTATCTTTCGATTATATCAAATTGAATCGGTTTGCAAAAAATTTAATTTGCAAGGGTCGTCCTTCCCTCTCTCTCTTCTCTGTGTAAATAGCTGAGGTTAACCGTCATCCCACCGTCCTATCGGTCCCAGATGTATACACGTACACGACCTACCGGTGACCTTTTTTCCTTGTTATTACCAATTTGAATCACAATTTTTTTACACAAATATGAAAGAGTTTTTGTACTTTCGAAAATTAAATAGGCCAGTGTAGAGATTGCGGTACTTGTACAACAAACTGTTACAGAATCTGCGACGGTAGATATCAGAATTAGTGACGGTTGCCAAAGTTTTTACGATTCCAAATCTCTTCTAAAGGACCGATCAGCCACGATTTATAACTGAAAGCAGTCACACCAACGTTCATCTATATAAATAAAAATGTAATGTCCGTTTGTTCAAAATCTTAAAATATCCGAAAGTTCTTCACCGATAGCTTTGAAATTTTGACACAACGTTGCATTCGAATTCGCGCGTGTTTTTATATACAGGGTATCCCATTAAGAATGGGACATAGAACAACCGCAGGTTCTCCAATTCAAAATAAATCTATTAAGCGAAATATGCTTAGACAAAATGTTACTCGTTTCCGAAATACGGGGTGTTGAAGTTGAAAACTGAAAAATTATTAATGTCCATAATTTTTTTAATACACCGTATAACTTTACTCAAATCGGCACACTTGTTAAATATCATAAAATGCACCTAACAATAAAAAAATTAGTTCAGTACGCTATACCAGTGGCGTACGGCAGGAGTAAGTAATGCTTGTACCCCTTCTAAATGTTACGCCGCTGTCTAAATTTTAATTTTGACTATAATTTTAATTTTTTTGATATTTTCTAAGTCAATAATGTACACTTGTTAGTTTGTTGTAAAGTCATTGGTTTTCGAGATATTCGCAGTTTTTTTAAGACAAAATTGTAAAAATGAATATTATTAATAATAATAATAATAATAATAATTTATTATTCCCAATTTGTCTATCCGACATAGGGTAAGTCCGGAGAATACAGTAAATATGTGTTACATATAATTAAAAATTCAATATTATATAGTTGTAAGAAATACAACTAATAATAATATAAAATAATAGAATAAAATACTAAAACATAAATAAAAGAGCTATAAAATAATAAATTTTAAAACTGGTTTGGTGTTGTATAGTACCTACTATTATGCAAAATTTGCGTCATTTAAAAAATCATTATAAGTGTAGTAGCACTTTCTAATTAAAATTTCCTTAATGGTCTTTCTAAAACATTTAGTGTCCATTTTCTTTAATGATACACTAATTTTATTAAAACAAGTTATCGCGTTGTATTTAAAACTTTTTTTAAAAAAAGATGTCTTATGTTTGGGTACTAATAAAATTGTGTCGTTTCTTGTAATATGGTCATGATTACTTTGTACCAAATCAAACATTTCTATATTTTCTTTTACGAATACTAAAATATGAAAAATATATAAACAGGGTACCGTCATAATATTTAAACTTCTAAAATATGACTTACAGCTGTCTCTTTTCCTTATCCCAGTTATGGCTCTAATGGCCCTTTTTTGTAATAATTACATATAATTTATAATAATTACAAATAAAAAGTACATGTCTATCTATCTTTAACTGCGAATATCTCGAAAACCAATGACTTTACAACAAACTAACAAGTGTAGGTACATTATTGACTTAGAAAATATCAAAAAAATTAAAATTATAGTCAAAATTAAAATTTAGACAGCGGCGTAACATTTAGAAGGGGTACAAGCATTACGTACTCCTGCCGTACGCCACTGGTAGAGCGAGTAACATTTTATCTAAGCATATTTCGCTTAAGCGTTTTATTTTGAATTGGAGAGTCTGCGGTTGTTCTATGTCCCATTCTTAATGGGACACCCTGTATAGATTATACAGAATGATTTTTTAGTTAATTTTTTTTAACAGCGTGTAGAAATAAAAAAAAATATTTCAAGTAACTTTTTTCTCAAAACTCAAATATAAAAGAGAAACGGGCTTTCAAAGTTTTATTTTATATCAAAATTTGAAGTCGGTTCTGGCGTTATGTAATGTCACTATTGGAAATATGTTGTCATTAACAAGTATTCACAGAAATCGTGTGAAGTTTCTTAAACAACGTCTTCTGTTGGACGTTAAAGTAACACACGCAATGCTAAACAACAACACATTTTTGGAATTAAATAAATAAATAAAAAATAAAATAAAAAATATATTGTACTAGCGGTCCCGCCCGATTTCACCCGGGTACAAAAGAACGAATGGGGGGGAGGTACATAAGTACGCACATTCATCTTAGTTTACCGAGATGAGTGTTGTGTCCAAATTTCATGATGATCGGAGTTACCGTTTAAAAGTTTTGGTCGGACGGACAAATTTTGAGATACATTTTACCACATTTTTCATTGATACTCCGCTCCTATTGGTCGTAGCGTGATATTATATAGCCTTTAGCCTTCCTCGATAAATAGGGTATCCAACAAAAAAAAATTCATTTCAAATAGCGCGTTCAACCAAACAAACAAACTCTCCAGTTTTATATATTAGTATAGATACCCGACAGGCATTACAAAATTAAACGTATTAGAAACGTTTGCTTTCTCTTTTCTTTACCTACATCAGACTGAGCCACAGCAACTCGTGGCCGGGTACAGCTAGTTTTTAATAAAAAATAGTACTAATTTATAGATGCATGCGCACTTCTTTGATTATGAAAATATACGAAGCAAGTAAAAGTTTTTCAAAAATAAAACATTTATTTAACTAGCTTCTAATGTAAAAGACATTATATAAAAGTTTTCTTTTGAAATCAGTTTGTCGTTGTCTTGTTTTGAACACGATATGAAAAGTAAGTTTTTATATTTTTGTAAGGAAATAGTTTTTTCAACAAATAATAAAGAGATGTTATTTTAAAAGTAATATAAGATAAATATAAGATAAATATATATTTGAAGTAATATTAAAAAAAAAAATTATCGACCAATTTTTCCGACAATATATTGACAAAATATATTATAATTACACATTTTTATTATACTAAATACTAATCATTTTTATATTATTTATTTTTTAGGTTAATTTATTGTTATTCTGAAGAATCTGCAGAAGTTCCAAACATAATTTATTGAATTATAATTAATACATTTTGTCAATATAATGTCTGAAAAATTGGTCAATTATTTTATTTATTGAAGAATAATCAGACGTTAATCAAAGATTAAAAAAAAAATAGAAAAAAAATATTTTGCATAAGGGCTTTCCAGAAAATGTCATTATTCGCTTTTTAAACTTGTTCAATTAAATTGTTTATATAAGTACAATCGCACAAGAACTTTACACACAAATAACTTCTGAAGTATAATTGTTAAAAAAACTCATTGAATTAAAAACTTTTTAAGTATCTATTGAATTTTTTTTTTTTCAATAATAATATGAAGTTAAATTGATAATTGTTGATAAGATTGCTGTTTAAATATTAAGAGCCAAATCTAAATTGCAATTTTAAATTAAAATGAAACTAGTAGCGAAATTTCGCTCTGTCATCTAGATGTTGCCTTCAACAAAACCAATGTTACAGTCCAACGCATACACACAGCCAGCGTTATGCGCTGTTATATAACGAAATATTAGAAACTAAAAAAACGTAACGTCGTGCCATCACAGCGTTGCGCCAATTGTACGTTTCTACTCCGATCCGCACGCGCGATTAGATGTTTCAAATCAGAGAAACGTGTGAACTTCACCTACCTAAGTTCACGGGGGATGATGCGTTAATCATATTTCCCCGCCTTTGAATCATTTCCCCTTTAACGTTACAGAAAACTTCAATACAGATACGTCGCTAAAGAAGTTTCACTTCAGTATTTTCATTCCCTAGTCAGAATTAAAGTTCTTTTTCAAATTTTTATTTCGATAACAAAGTTCCAATTATAAAATAAATGCTTTCATGAAATTACTGCCTACTCAGCAAAATTCTTAAAAACAAAAAAAATGAACATTTTAACTTTAAACATTTTTGTATCCTAAAATGGTCTCCGTAAAAACATAAATTAGCAGTTTTTTTCATTTTAAGCATTACTCGTTCTGCGTACGTACCAAATACGATTTTAATTTATAATATGAGCTAACTGCACGCACGAAATCTTTATCTATATATAAAATTCCCCTGTCACAATTTTGGCCACGCTAATCTTCGTAATCACTGACCAGATTTTAATGAAATTTTGTAAATGTGTCTTACTTGGTGCAACTTACGCTATAGGATAGTTTTTGTTAAATATTTTGTACAAAGTTACGGTATTTTCTCAAAAAACCTTTTTTAGTAACACGTAACGACATCTGTTTGTTTGCTTCTGAACTAATAGAAGCAACAACACTGTTTAGTACCAAATATCGACATCTGTTAGAATTTGCAATTTGCTCAAAGCTATTAGTTCAGACGCCGGGCCGCAAACGAAATACATTTTGCAGAATTATATCTATCGCACCTGGGTGAAACCGGGACGGACCGCTATAATATTATAAAGAGGTAAGGTTTGTAAGTTTGGATGTAGGAGGCAATCTCCGAAACTACTCATTCGATTTCAAAATTGTTTTCACCAATATTTAGAATGGACCTCAGGATGAATACAGGCTATATATTTTATCGCGTTTAAATAAAAGCGCTTTTCATGAAGACCAATATTTTTCGAATATTATCGTTTTATAATTTCTACTGTGGCACCACGCAAGAGTCGTGCAAACAACACATCTTATAATTAAAAATGATATTTTAAGTACAGTACATCTGATTATAAATGTAAAATTTATTTAATGTACAAGAGTCGAGCACCGCTGTTGAAATTGTTATAATTACTCAAACGCATGTATATAGCGCATTGCGTACTGTAGCTGTTTAGATTAATCATTAACAGAAAAAAAGTTTACTAATTCAAATCCGGACGTCATTTCCACTGATTGTATAACTCGTAACCACGATGTGTCGAAACGTTGAATATTTACGCTTGAATAGAGTCTCATAGAAGGCCACATTTTGGTAGACATTTTCAACTTTCTAAAAATTGTCCTCATAGTAGTCTTGGTGACTTAATTAAACAAAATTAAGTCAACAGGCTTACCATGAGAACAATTTTAAGAAAGTTGAAAATGTCTTAAAAGCTAATATTACGACCCTGTCAACTTTATACATCAATGCATCAATAAGTTTATATAGAGAACCAAAATCACCTGAATAACATGTTGAATACTGTGGCTGAAAGAAGTAAGTCTACCAAGATGTATGTTAGATTTCCATTTGTTAAGAACTTGTCCTATAAGATTAACAGACTATTTTCTAACACAAACATTAAATTGGTGTTTTATAACTTAAATTAGACAAGTTATTCACAGAACTTAAAAAATCCTATCTAACATCAATCTAATATTATTAATTATAAAATACCTTGTGCTATGTGGAACAAACAAAAAATGGAATATAACAACACAGAATAGACTGTAGAAACATAAAAATATAATAAGACAGCGATGTCATCTCATCATTTCTCGACACTGGGCTTAAATTTCTAATCAATGAAGTTCAAGTATTAGATAAAGGGTCAAATTGGAGAAATGTGTTTTATTAGAAAAAAACATCTCAATCAATTATAGAACTGACACTCAAAATTTAAATAGTCAGTACAATTATGTTATGAAATTGTGCTAACATTCGAATTTTCTATTATTTAGTGTTAAAAATGTTTAGTCAACAGAAACTTGTTACCATGTTTTTTGACTTAGGTATGTACCCTAACTTTTGGTAATTGCTATGGTTAGAAGGTAATTAATGTTGATTTTCATAATTATTGTTATTTAATTTTTTGTATATGAAAAATTAAATCTATAGACGCAACGTTGTGCATCAAATAAATCTTTTTTGTCCACAATCCCGCAGCGATTTTTCTGATTATAATCACGATGGACACGATATCTTATATAAATACCTATATTCTATATGGAATTATTACCTACATGACAAATTTAACTTTTTTTAAGTCAACTTCAACAAAGTAATTGTCAAATTATTATAACGGTGCGGAACCCTCAAGGTGCGTCTTACCCACACTAATTGTGTTTTTTTTTATTCTTTATTTGTAGAATTTTGTGGTTTAAATAAAATAATGCTCATTCAATTATTGAGTAAATCCCATACTCAGCTTCGCCAAAAAGCGACGCAGAATATTTTAGCCAAGTTTTTTTTGCTCAAATATAGCCGAAATCAAAGCTACGATAGGGTTCTACAACGTCTATAAATTTTGTTCTTCAAAACCTTTTAAAATAGACACTGTCAAATCATCCAAGTTTTTGCAGAGTATTCCAAATTGAACCCCGAAAAGTTTAAGAGCATATTTCTGGAGCTCTTTACAAGTATTGAAAAGCTCGTTTCTTGTTTTGTGTCTGAAAAGTAATTGCAAATTTATTGATCGTCTTCGCTCTCATTTACACCGCCATTGCCGTCATCGTTTTTATCCACTTTTTTGTCGCTCTCTTTGTCATTCCTGTTCTCTGTTCAACCGTTGTTTAAAAATTCACGACACTGCCCTTCGCGGTTTCTCGGGAGATAAGATCGCGCCTAACCCATCGTTTACATCTTTAGTTTTACTGATGACGACGCGACGCTTAAACGATAATCAATAAATCGATAATTGCACTTTAAAACTAAAAATAGTATAGAGATTTTCGTATTTAAATTTCACAAGTTTTGCTGTATAGTTTTTGTTGTATTATATTTGAAATTAATCCACCCAACTTGGCACAGCCAGTGCTAGGGTGGATTTTTAAATACATGTAATTACGTTTTAGATATTAAATGCACTTACAATTCTCCCTCAGCCATTAATACGTCACACACCTACAAGTAAGGTCAAAATTAGAGAAAGTACATTTGCGCTTTTTGGTATAAAAAAAGTAAACGACACCGCTAAATTTTTTTTTGAGCTAAGATTCTTAACGCAGTAAATCAAATGGAGAAAAAAAAACAAGAAATCGTAACAAATTAATGCGCACATACATATATGTGTTCAGACCGTAGTTTAGACAAGAAAAGGATCATAGAAATAAAGCGTAGTAAATATTAAGGCAGCTGCACATGAGGCTGGAAACACTGCTAGAAACACTGCAGACCGGCAGACTGAGTGCGAGGCTGAAAATGACGTCACAGCGTGCTCGCCTGCTAGCTCACAAGATGAATTTTAAAATTAGATTAGGGGCTATTTTTCTAGCTAGGTCCTCTGTGTGCTTTGAACAAGAACCAATCAGGAAACAGTATTTTGTCACGTGGGCACATGAACAAACGCCCACAAACCACCGTGGCGTCATTCAGACAACAGACACGTTTTGCCCTGTATTTACATTTGAACTGTCACTGAGCGTGCACCAGATCAATCCCCAAAACAAGCTTGAAAAGACGTCTCGCGTGAAGCGAGCACATATAAGCAATTAAGAAAACCAGCTCTTGAAAACTAGTACTCAAATCTAGTAAGGAATCTAGCGACCTTTTTACACTTTTGTTTCGATCGGTCTGTTCTACCTGTGAATTAGAACTGCATTTTGTATATCTGTTTTGAGGTCGTTAGCCGAAGACAATCGGTAGCCGTGCTCGTTATGTCTACTGTTTAGTGTTTAAAAACTATGTAAAACCGTGCAGACCTAAATTTGTTATACCTTTTCATCGTGTCACGTATTTTTTTTATCCAACTACGGCAAAGCCAAAAGAGAGGATCATGGTTTTAGCAGTCTATTGTTGAAATTCCCAGATTGTTGATACATTTTTATTTTGCACATGTTTTTGAATTTTTATTGTTACAAAAAGAAAAACAACAACATGTTTTCAAACGGCATGCAGTATTTGTATTAATTTAATTTGTAATATATCGAGATAGGAATTGTAAGTTCTCCTGTTCGAATAGAGCTTCAGTTACGTTTTGTATGCATCTATAGAACACATATACGTATAAAAACTGGCCATGAGTAGCGGCTGTTTTGCATATTATCAATACATAAATGGCGATGTTTGGCACTAGTTGTGCTTTCCGTGCCAAACCGGCCGACCCGCGTCCAATTCTACGTATAGCCTGTTATATTGGCCGTTGCTAATGGAGAATTTTGTTGTCGGTACTCCTGAGGCGCTTCACACAATCTATACTAATATATAAAGCTGAAGAGTTTGTTTGAACGCGCTAATCTCAGAAACTACTGGTTCAAATTGAAAAAAAAATTTTTTGTTGGATAGCCTATTTATCGAGGAAGGCTATAGGTTATATAATATCACGCTACGATCATTAAAAGCGGAGCATTAATGAAAAATGTATCTCAAAAATAAGCTTCTATTCAGGTGAAATGCACTAACTAAATATACTCATATTAGCGTTGTGAGTACACAACTCCGGATGGCTCAATCGGTAGAGCATGCGACTGTCAATATCAGGGTCGTGGGTTCGAGCCCCACGTTGGGCGAAAATATTTTTATTTTTTTTTTATTTTCTACATTGCTTTCTTCTAAGGCTTACATTTAAATTTATTTTAATTTTATTTAATTAATTATTAGTTTAAAAAAGTATAAATACTGCTTTTTATCGACAAAAGCTTTTGAACGGTAACTCCGATCATCATGAAATTTGGACACAACATTCATCTCGGTAAACTAAGATGAATGTGTGTACTCATGTTCCTCCCTTCCCCATTAGTTCTTATACACCCCGGTGAAACCGGACGGGACCGCTAGTATACTTATACATAGAGTAGACGCGTATCCTTTTCTACTAAATGTGCATGAAGGAGATTAAATAATGCACTGATATAGTATTACCATTCCAACGCACTTTTCAAAACTACCATATCTTTTCGTTTTAAGGTCCCCCGAATCCAAAGAACATATTTTAGGAAAAACTCTGTGCTTCTGTTAGTGAACACGAAACAGGTCAAACGGATGAACGGATCGAATCCAAATTTTGGGAGAATGTTTGGTATGCAAATATGAAGAGCCCTATTGTTTTTGGGGAAAATCGGCGCATGCGCATCAAGAGATATATGCTATAACGGTGTTTTTTTTTAATAATAATGGTATACTTTTTATAACGGCTTATTACGAGTATTCTACTTATTTTTTCAAAAAAGTTTTGTTAAAAATGTTTATACAAACTTTATATAGTTTCGGAAATATTTTGAAAATTAAAAAATCTGCTGTTCTTTTATTTTGTAGATCTGTCAGAAATAAACTAGTTAAGCATGCTTTGATTAATGATTACATGACGTGGTACACATTACGTAGGTAACCATGGCAACAAAGAGCAAATATTATCATATTGAATACTACCCACGTCACCTCACGCAATATCAGAAATTTGATTTTCATTATTATATCATATCAAATGTCAATATTTTTTAAGTTGGTGTGGTCCTGTCGCCCAATTGGCTGATTTTTTTTAAGGCGGAATTTCACTAGCCCAGCTCTTAGAAAGCCATCACGAAGTCCAGCGCGTCCACCGCCACAGCACGCTTGAAACCTAGCAAGGAATCTAGCGGAAAAACCGACCTCGTGTGAATCGATCATAAGTCCATTGCATTATATTATGCCCCGGTTTAATTAACGCAGCCATTGTGCTAACAGAAATAATTTGTTTCGTTCCTCCATTGCTCTTATTGAGAAAGTAAATGTAATCTTCTATATAGAGAATATTATTGAGAATAATTTTTCTTTAGGAAACTTTGAAATTGAATCAGTGGTCACAAAGGTATAATCTAAAAACCAATAATTAACAAATGAAAGTATTGATGGAATATAGACTTCTGTAGAGGATGAAATAAGGGATTAAGTTTTGTGTTCACATAATGATTATATAATTAACAATGTAACTGAAAGATTATGAAGTAAATCTCATATACTGAATCGCATTTCGTTAATTTTTTTCATAAATTCCAGCTGTCATGGCAGACATTATAGTCAGAGTGCCCGTCGGCAACAATTTTACTGACACATACTCTCCCCAAACTTTGTATATGGCTTCATTAGGCCTAGTCTGACACCTATTTTCTCTATGACTTTTCTTGATTTTGGGGCGTTTTCCCTCTAAATTTTCCGAAAGATGAACCATTTAAAATGTCTAACACCTCGAATATGTCGAACATATTCGAGGTGTCAGACATTTTAAATGGTTCATGTTATTTGTCAGAGAACATTATTTTAGCGTTTTGGTTGAAAACAGTATCTATAAATCTTTACATGTCGTCAAAACGATATCTTTCGAAAAATTTAGAGGAAAAACGCCCCAAAATCAAGAAAAGTCATAGAGGAATTAGGTGTCAGACTAGGCCTAATGAAGCCATATACAAAGTTTGGGAAGAGTATATGTCAGTAAAATTTTTGCCGACCGCGGGCACTCTGACTATTACTATATTACAGTCAAATTTTAGATATAGTAGTTTTCACTCTAATCGACTTGACTCCAAAATAGTCGATTTGATTTGACTCGAAAACGAAAATCTACTAACTCGAATAAATATTTCGTTAATAACATCGTAATTCTGCATTGCAGGAAGCATTGTCAAAAAATATGATTTGAGAATGACTTTACGTTTTTACAGTTATACATGCAATAGTAGTCAAACGCGTTGTGAAACCTCTGTCGTGTAGAACATTAGATTGTACTCACACAAAAACAAATAGATGACTGATCTAGAAAAAAAACGCGTTTCATGCTAAACTTTGATCCAAATACATAGAAAATATTGCTTCGATGTAAAATTGTTTAAAAAAAACTACGTTAATAACTTAAAAAATATTAGCAAATTCTACAATGTTTTTCTTATAAAGAAATATAATATATTTCTTTACTTATAAGAAAAATATAATATTATGTGTGGTCACAATTTAAAGTCATTGTCAAATCAAATTTTCTGACAATGCTTTCTGCAACTTAGCATTTTTGAGTATAAAATTACCTAACCTGAAAAAATATTATCAAAATCGATTTAAAATTCTACAATGCTTTCCTTATAGAGAAATATGTGTAGACACAATCCAAGGTCGTTGTCAAATCAAATTTTCTGACACTGCTCTCTGCAGCCCAGCAATATTTTTAGAGTATGTTGATGTAATATTCTGTCATTATCCATTATAAAAAAATATTAATTTACGCTAAAATTGTACTTAACACTGTCAAACAATTGCACAAGGAACTTTCACGAAGCGTCAAAATAGAAAGTACGTCAGATTGTGTAACTTACAGATTAACATGAAGCGTCCCGTGAAATCGGTGATTTCATGAACTACCTAGTCAATTGGTGTAATTCACACGAACTGCCGGCAGGTTATGAAATATCTCGATTTTTCACAATCTGACGAATCCCACTATGTGACTATGACTATGTAGATTAACATACTCTAAAAATATCATTCGTAGTAGCATGATAAATGTTTGTGAGAAAAACAAAAACAAAAAAAAATTGATGCGACATGAATTGCAAAGTATGTAATGTAAATGTAGTTTGAAAGTTTTTTCTGATTGCGGCATCAGTTTCGAAGCGATTTAATATGGCCAGTTTCTGTTGAACAAACTTTTAGTTATAGCCACTTTGCTACAAAACAGTATTATAATGCATAATATATGTATACAGCGTGTATTGCAGATAACTGCTATCTGGAGTTTAATTATATAAAATTATGTGTTCTTTTTTACTCTCTTATTTGCTGCACTGACATATTTTGCTTCATTTTGTTTTTGTTTTTTGTTATTTTTGTATTTTATTATTTTAAAATTATCGTTTTTGTGCGACCTCAATAGATATAATATAGCTGAAGCACCTAAATTCAATACATTTTTTTCTATGAAAGTCATTACCTAGCATAATTCATTTGATTACGTAAGGTATGTATATAGCGATATATTTTAAAGTTTTATTACTTGCTACGTCAATATTATTATATATGCTGGGTTACTGAAAGGTTATCAAAAATTTTGATTTGATAATGGCCTTCGATTGTAATCATATAATTACAGTTTCCGTACATCACGAGCAGTCTAATGTCGTATTCAGACTTCCTGTCATCTTTATTGTAGAACATTAGGTACATTGTATTTCCACAAAAACAAGATGATTGTGCGACATAGAAAAAGATTGCTTTTCAATTAAAACCAAATTTTGGGAGAATGTTTGATACGCAAATATGAAGAGTCCTATTGTTTTTGGGGGAAATTGGCGCATTGGCACGTTGTTTTTATATAATAATGGTATACTTTTCATAACGGTTTATTATTTTATCTATTTTTATAAAAAGGTTTTCTAAAAATGTTTTTTTAGCTAAACTTTATAGTTTCAGAAATATTCTGAAAATAAAAAAATCTGTTCTTCTTTTGTTCTGTAGATCTGTTCGGTAGTTGACAAGCATGCTTTGGTTAATTTTTACACGACGTAATAATTATATATTAGATAACCATTGAACCGAATAGCAAATATCATAATATTTAATACTAGCGGTTACCCGCAACATTGCACAGGTTAATATAAATTTTATTTTTTTTTGTTATATACCTATGTCAATTGTCAATCTGCTTAAAGGTGGAATGGTCATAAGAATATTGGAATCAGGACCACGGAAGTGCCTCGGACCCAACGTAGTAAAAACTGTATTTATTTGTTTTCTTTAAAAACAAGAATGTCAAATCAAAAATAATTAATTATCTGAAGCGCAAATCAAGCAACTTTGAGTAACTAAGTTTATTTTGGAGACTTGTATACATATTTAAGAGAGACATTGCATATTTAGTGCATATTTAACACTCATAATTCTAAAGTGAATTAAAATGTTATAAAAAATAAATATCGGATAAACAGACATTATACAGGACGTGGAATATTAGACATGAAAGAGAATATCATAACAATAATAATTATAAAATAGGCATATTATAATAAAACCAATTTCCTTAACGTTTAAACCTGAATGTCCTTACTATAATAGGCTTTGGTAATCAAAGTACTTTTGCATGAGTGTTTGTGTGTGTTAGGAGATCCTGACAGCCAGAGATGACCTATAAGCCTCAAAAAAACACATATTTACTTTCCCTTTTAAATAAAATAAAGAATTTCTCAGGTTCATTTCGAATTAAATATCCTTTTAGAAATAGATAAGATTACACTACGTAAAATTCTAGATCCGGAGCTGAGCGTTCAAAGAGTTTTTCGCGAAACTTCAAATCTTCATTGCAATCAACCCGTTTTATCTACAACCACAATTTGAAAAGTACAGAGATTTTTAATCAGTAAAAATTTGAATTTTTCAAACAAAGAAAGATTTGGTAAAATGGCGGACTACTGGACAATTTCTCGCATTAAGAGGTCACCAAAACAATAAAAAAAAAAAAAACAAAAAAATGGATGCGTTTACTTACGTATAAGTTATATTTTTTTGCATTGATAAATAATTAAATTTTAAAATCGAAATAAAACAATAAAAGAAGTGGAGTCAGATTCGCATAAATTATTAAACGTTAAGCTCATGCGAACTTGGTCTCTACCATACTCTATCCTTATCACTCATTATCGTTATTCTGTTAGTAACCTTTCTCTGCGAGCAACTTCATCCTGTTAATTTTGATGTTACAGTGTGCGCGCGCATCGTAAAAATTCACTCTCATAGTGTTCAAATCGCGCCAAAGGAAGTATAACTTAATAAAATATATCAGTATAAAAATTACACTGGGAACAGGGACCGGTCAAAAGGTTGTTCGGTAGTAAAATGATTGCTTGTTTGTTACGTCGAGTCCTACATCGGTTTTGGACAGGGAGGCTGTAATAGGACCATCGCAGGTTACGCATGCCGGTTGAAAGAGCTACTACAAGGAGTATGAAGTAATAGAAGCAAGCAGAACTCAATTTCCGTCGTGTTACTAACTTCATTGTACCATCCAGTTGTTCTATATATAGCAAAGGAACTGTCGGTGCCTGAGCCGTAATATATCGAATGATCGAAAAAAAGTATTGTGTTTCGAATTAGGCAAATGTTTCTTTTTAAGCGGATTAACAAAACTGTAATGCTTTTTACACGCTTTATATTAGTTTCACTTGTAAGTTTGTATGTATGTATGTTTGTTTGTAAACTCGTTTGGACTACAGCAAGTGGTTTATTACTGTTAGTATGATATGCCACTACTGTAAGAGCAATCGTTGACCGAGCGGTCTAAAGCGCTAGTCTTCGCTGACGTCAACTCTCGGATTCACCGGTCGTGGGTTCTAATCCCGTCCACGCCGAAATTAAAAATTTGTTTTTTTTCGGCAAATTTTTGACAATAAATCGAACTAAAAAGTGGAAAATAAATATAGTTTAAAAAAAACTAAAAAACACGCTTTATATCGAATTAAAAAAAAAAAATATTTTTATTAAAATAAGCTTAAAACAATAATGAATAAAAAATACAAGTATTATGTATTGTGAAAAAAGCGTGGGGCGCTCGATGTACGAAAATGTGGAACAAAGCGCCCCACGCTTTTTTCACAATAATACTTGTATTTTTTATTCATTATTGTTTTAAGTTTATTTTAAAAAAAATATTTTTTACTTTTTAGTTCGATATAAAGCGTGTTTTTTAGTTTTTTTAGGCGCGAATAGCGTAAGCTAAAGCGCCTATATGTACTCGCTTTGTCTGTGAATCTGTGAATCTGTGAATCTGTGAATCTGTGAATCTGTGAATCTGTGAGTCACGCTTTTTGTATCCAGCGTACAGCCCAAACGACTTAACCGATTTTAAAAAACTTTTTTTTGTTCGATTTGTCTCCGGGTAACTTAAATCCTAACGTCGCCCGATTTTTGAATTTTTGCTCCAGAGGGGAGCAATTTAGAAAAAACGAAGTTTTTCGCTTATAACTCGCTCAATTTAAATCAGATCGGTTCGAAACCTGTCTTAAACGAAAGAGGAGAAAATTTTACATAAATTTCGTACAACAGAATTCGCCCAATCACTTTTCTTATACACATTTATATAGAAATAAATTCAATCTGATATAACCGATAGCAAACATCTTTCGGTTATCTCTCTCTGTTGCACGGTATAACATGGTAATTTAATTATTGCGTATGTTCTGTCTTAAAATAAAATTGGTCGATAATTTTATTTATGACAATAATAAAACAAAGGAGATAGCATTTGTTCAAAAACGGATGCCATTTGAAATATTTATCAAATGCAACGCCTTCTAAGTTAACAATTTGAATAACTAATTATTAGAACTTAATACTTTGACAGAATATGCAAACGTCACTTTTGACATTTCTTATCATTCCGACATCAAGGAAGAGCGGATTGAAACCAAATTTTGGGAGGATGTTTGATATGCAAATATGAAGTGGTCTATTGTTTTTGGGGAACATCGGCGCATGCGTAAAAGAATATATCTCTTATAATGTTGTTTTATATAATAATAATATAGTTTTTAAAACGGTTTTTACTCTATCTATTTTTACTAGAAATTTTTGTAAATTTTTTGGGGAAAATCGGTGACGTCACTATAAATCCAATATGGCGGACTTCTAAAGATGGCGGACTAATTTTATTATGCTTTCATACAATATGGGTATCAAATGAAAGGGCTTGCTGAGAATAACTCGAAAAATAAAGTGACGTCACTCTAAATCCAATATGGCGGACTTCTAAAGATGGCGGGCTAATTTTATTATGCTTTCCTACAATATGGGTATCAAATGAAAGGGCTTGCTGAGAATAACTCGAAAAATAAAGTGACGTCACTCTACATCCAATATGGCGGACTTCTAAATATGGCGGACTAATTTTATTAAGTTTTCCTACAATATGGGTATCAAATGAAAGGGCTTGCTGAGAATAACTCGAAAAATAAAGTGACATTACTCTAAATCCAATATGGCGGACTTCTAAAGATGGCGGACTAATTTTATTATGCTTTCTAACAATATGGGTATTAAATGAAAGGGCTTGCTGAGAATAACTCGAAAAATAAAGTGACGTCACTCTAAATCCAATATGGCGGACTTCTAAAGATGGCGGACTAATTTTATTATGTTTTCCTACAATATGGGTATCAAATGAAAGGGCTTGCTGAGAATAACTCGAAAAATAAAGTGACGTCACTCTAAATCCAATATGGCGGACTTCTAAAGATGGCGGACTAATTTTATTATGCTTTCCTACAATATGGGTATCAAATGAAAGGGCTTGCTGAGAATAACTCGAAAAATAAAGTGACGTCACTCTAAATCCAATATGGCGGACTTCTAAAGATGGCGGACTAATTTTATTATGTTTTCCTACAATATGGGTATCAAATGAAAGGGCTTGCTGAGAATAACTCGAAAAATAAAGTGACATTACTCTAAATCCAATATGGCGGACTTCTAAAGATGGCGGACTAATTTTATTATGTTTTCCTACAATATGGGTATCAAATGAAAGGGCTTGCTGAGAATAACTCGAAAAATAAAGTGGCATTACTCTAAATCCAATATGGCGGACTTCTAAAGATGGCGGACTAATTTTATTATGCTTTCCAACAATATGGGTATCAAATGAAAGGGCTTGCTGAGAATAACTCGAAAAATAAAGTGACGTCACTCTAAATCCAATATGGCGGACTTCTAAAGATGGCGGACTAATTTTATTATGCTTTCCTACAATATGGGTATCAAATGAAAGGGGTTGTTGAGAATAACTCGAAAAATAAAGTGACGTCACTCTACATCCAATATGGCGGACTTCTAAACATGGCGGACTAATTTTATTATGTTTTCCTACAATATGGGTATCAAATGAAAGGGCTTGCTGAGAATAACTCGAAAAATAAAGTGACATTACTCTAAATCCAATATGGCGGACTTCTAAAAATGGCGGCCTAATTTTATTATGCTTTCCTACAATATGGGTATCAAATGAAAGGGCTTGCTGAGAGTAACTCGAAACATAAAGTGACGTCACTCTAAATCCAATATGGCGGACTTCTAAAGATGGCGGACTAATTTTATTATGCTTTCCTACAATATGGGTATCAAATGAAAGGGCTTGCTGAGAATAACTCGAAAAATAAAGTGACGTCACTCTACATCCAATATGGCGGACTTCTAAAGATGGCGGACTAATTTTATTATGCTTTCCTACAATATGGGTATCAAATGAAAGGGCTTGCTGAGAATAACTCGAAAAATAAAGTGACGTCACTCTAAATCCAATATGGCGGACTTCTAAAGATGGCGGACTAATTTTATTATGCTTTCCTACAATATGGGTATCAAATGAAAGGGCTTGCTGAGAGTAACTCGAAACATAAAGTGACGTCACTCTACATCCAATATGGCGGACTTCTAAAGATGGCGGACTAATTTTATTATGCTTTCCAACAATATGGGTATCAAATGAAAGGGCTTGCTGAGAATAACTCGAAAAATAAAGTGACGTCACTCTAAATCCAATATGGCGGACTTCTAAAGATGGCGGACTAATTTTATTATGCTTTCCAATAATATGGGTATCAAATGAAAGGGCTTGCTGAGAATAACTCGAAAAATAAAGTGACGTCACTCTAAATCCAATATGGCGGACTTCTAAAGATGGCGGACTAATTTTATTATGTTTTCCTACAATATGGGTATCAAATGAAGGGGCTTGCTGAGAATAACTCGAAAAATAAAGTGACATTACGCTAAATCCAATATGGCGGACTTCTAAAGATGGCGGACTAATTTTATTATGCTTTCCTACAATATGGGTATCAAATGAAAGGGCTTGCTGAGAATAACTCGAAAAATAAAGTGACGTCACTCTACATCCAATATGGCGGACTTCTAAAGATGGCGGACTAATTTTTTAAGCTTTCCTACAATATGGGTATCAAATGAAAGGGCTTGCTGAGAATAACTCGAAAAATAAAGTGACGTCACTCTACATCCAATATGGCGGACTTCTAAAGATGGCGGACTAATTTTATTATGTTTTCTTACAATATGGGTATCAAATGAAAGGGCTTGCTGAGAATAACGCGAAAAATAAAGTGACGTCACTCTAAATCCAATATGGCGGACTTCTAAAGATGGCGGACTAATTTTATTATGCTTTCCTACAATATGGGTATCAAATGAAAGGGCTTGCTGAGAATAACTCGAAAAATAAAGTGACGTCACTCTACATCCAATATGGCGGTTTTCTAAAGATGGCGGACTAATTTTATTATGTTTTCCTACAATATGGGTATCAAATGAAAGGGTTTGCTGAGAATAACTCGAAAAATAAAGTGACATTACTCTAAATCCAATATGGCGGACTTTTAAAGATGGCGGACTAATTTTATTATGTTTTCCTACAATATGGGTATCAAATGAAAGGGCTTGCTGAGAATAACTCGAAAAATAAAGTGACATTACTCTAAATCCAATATGGCGGACTTCTAAAGATGGCGGACTAATTTTATTATGCTTTCCAACAATATGGGTATCAAATGAAAGGGCTTGCTGAGAATAACTCGAAAAATAAAGTGACGTCACTCTAAATCCAATATGGCGGACTTCTAAAGATGGCGGACTAATTTTATTATGCTTTCCTACAATATGGGTATCAAATGAAAGGGCTTGCTGAGAATAACTCGAAAAATAAAGTGACGTCACTCTACATCCAATATGGCGGACTTCTAAAGATGGCGGACTAATTTTATTATGTTTTCCTACAATATGGGTATCAAATGAAAGGGCTTGCTGAGAATAACTCGAAACATAAAGTGACGTCACTCTAAATCCAATATGGCGGACTTCTAAAGATGGCGGACTAATTTTATTATGCTTTCCAACAATATGGGTATCAAATGAAAGGGCTTGCTGAGAATAACTCGAAAAATAAAGTGACGTCACTCTAAATCCAATATGGCGGACTTCTAAAGATGGTGACTAAGTTTTTGACGTGATAACGTCTTATAAATTGATGCTGCACGCACGAAAAAGTGTAACGTTCCATAACGTTCCGCCTGACCCTGTGCGTGTAAGCGAGAGCGCAGTAATGTATTATTAAATATGATATTCGAGCGGAATACTGTTACGCCCCCGTCGTCAGTGGTGTAAATATTACCACTGGCGACAAAGATCATACGTCGTGGAAGAGAGTGCATTTTCCACAGATACCACTGCTTGTTATCAGCATGGTATTCACCATTGTTGTATAATCAGAACTGTGGTATTACACCCCCACCACGAACGTTTGTGAGTTCTTTTATCTGAGAGACTTCAGGTTAATTGATTGAGTCATAGGTTACATTGAGTAAAAGCATTTTATAATATTTAACAAAATGTTTTAATAGTAAACAAAGAAAAACAATAAAGATACATCTGTTTGGCTTATACTAATACTAAATTACACAGTAAACATGTTGACTTACCCTCCCTTCAGTACAGACACTCGTTTTTTAAGTCGCGATTACATCACTCACTAATTGATCTTCACCCACTGATCGACTTTTACTGACTGATTCCTCTTCAACGACTAATTGATCCCGACTAACTCATTTTCAACAACTGACTGATTCATCTTCAACAACTAATTGATCCCGACTAACTCATTTTCAACAACTGACTGATTCATCCCGCGCTGGGTATCTTAATTATATTTATACCTTTGCTCCCCCTCTTGAAATATTCAGGGTGGCAAACGATCTTCGCAATATCTGTTCGTTCCCACAGTTTTAGTGAGAATATTAAATTTAAGTGTCGCAATTTATCAGCTATTGACAGGTTGCATTTAAGTAAGGTTTTTGACAGTTTCCTGATATATTGTTTACTTTATGTATTTTAAAGGAAACTAAAGTAATAAAAATCGCATAAAATTTGCAGATTGTCCTAAATTCTTAGATAAAGTAAACAATATTGTGTGGGAACTGTTTTTATGGTTTGTAACTTTATATTACAAAAATGCTTCCCAGGATAGTGCATCTATTTCTGGGTGGTAACATCCCTCCCCCCTTAGTAAAAAGGTCTTTACATATTATGGAAATGACCTTTCCAATAAGTAATTTTCCTCAGGATTGGTGAGTCCAACATGTTTAATAAATATAACACTATAGAATATTTTCTTACACAAATATTATAGCGGCAAGTCAAGTCAAGTTTTTATTACGTCTTTTAATGTTGATACTGAATTTACTGGTGTGTAATAGCCACTACTTGACTGGACTTCCACTTCATCTTAAAATATATATACGCTAACAACACAAATCTCCGGCGTGAGCCGTGAGTACAATATATATATATGATACAACCACCTGACTTAAAAAAAATAATACTGAATAATATAATGCTTCTCTACTTCTTCTCAATAATCAGCCTACAAAGTAAAACATATCTCTATCTTACTATAGTAAACATAACTAGTAAAAATAATAATGAAACTTCACATTTATTTTCATTATTAACAAAATCCTCAATACTCAATTTTATGCTCTGATTTAATATATTTTCTACATTCATCATTTTGATAATTGCTAGTTACAAAATCTTCCGTTATCATCAGATTGTTATGCCAGTTCGGCGAGAATACAACCACCATAAAAATTCAATGTCTTACTATTAAATATAGCCTACATTTTTATACTAGAGTCAGAAGAATGAAACGACGGCTCTAACATACTCGTTGCCTATGTCGTTTAATGCTTCCTTGAAATTATTAACTTAACATATGTTCTTATGCAATTCACAAAAAAAAAAGAAAAAAAAAAAACACTACAAATTAGTCACTTTGTCAATTTCTAACCACTAATAATCACAACACTTCTGTTTGTGTATCAATACTCAGTAGGTGGTCTCAGTTGTATATGTAAGTTATGGTATGGTTTCGTCGGTGTTGGGGTTGTGCTCTTAGCGGGTGGTGCTGATGACATCTGCTTGTCACCAATATCTGCGCTCGTTGACCTTGCAGTCGATGGTAACGTCTGTGCTTCATTATCAGTTTCAATATCATCTTTTGGTTTTAGCACGTGCAACATTACATTTGTGATGGTGCTCCAAAATGAGCCCAATAGATGGAAGCCAAATCCGAACATTCGGTATAGTGACCACCCGTGAATTACGGTGTCAATGACGAATTTAATTATTTTAACTCCAATCCACAAACCAACGAATCCGGAAGTAATATTTCCGAGTTCGTAAAACCATCCCCAAATTTTTCTTGCGTACTTGGTGTATATTTCGTCTAACGTCTCAGTGCTGAATGCGTAGTGTAGATTCAATCCTTGCAGATTTGTTTCTCTCCCAGCGATGCTTCGAGCAAGTGTGTTGGTGATTGCTTGCCGCTCAGATGGGAACATAATCTGCTCTGCTAACTTCGTCAACTCGTCGATTGAGTAGATACCGGTTATTGCCAGTTCTCCGGCATTCTTGTAGACCCATTGGGAATTTTTTGAAGGAGTTAATGTGTTGGGTGTAGTTGTCTCAAGAATATTAGGATTCATTTGGTACCAGGATCCATATAATTGATACATCGGAGAGGTTAGAGGATTACAGTCTATTTGTGTCCCGTGCGTCTGCAGTATTCGACTGCGGGGTGTCACAAATAGGGATTTATTCATATATGTTATCGGTAACTCGTTAAAACATTCGTGAGTTTTTCTTACTTGAACGTCGACAGGTATGCACTGTATTATGTGCACTACTTCTCCCATTGTTATAGCCGTGTAACCGGGTCCTTGTTTGAAATTGTACGCAAATTATTCCGGTGCTACAATCGCCAAATTTAACAAGTTTCTCAGTACTTGTCGTTCTAATTCGCAATTGAGTGTACTCTTCCGTCTCTCTTAGATGCTTAATGTCTTGTCGGCATTCTTCTATTTCCAGCAGTGATACCGTCGTTATATTGGGTCGACTTTGGTTGCAATCGAATGCTATAAGTGACTCCACTTTGTTCCATTGAACCATAACTACCCATACACATACTAACTTAAGATACCACATTGTTTATGTTTTGGTCAACTGTCAAATTATCACTTCTTTTTATTTTTTTTATGACCGCCCTTCAGTTCTCTAAATGCACTTAGGTCTTTACAACACTACCTGCTACAGTAAACCTTGTTGAAAACAATATTACTGTCACACTTACAACAGTACAGTACTTTTACTAGTCAATACACACAATATCTCATAAACACTTAAACAATTTACTACAATAAAATTAATGACAATAATATTCAGTGGTCGTATTCTCATATAACATACTAATGTGATAAAATTCTCCAGATCACGTGATATTTTTTTTTTCTGAAACATAATAAATTTTTTAAAGTCGTTTCTTAAGAATCCATGGATGATCTTTTACCGGGCCCCTACTTCGCGTGTGATATTTTGGTGTTTCAGGATTATGGTGAGGATGAGTCACGGATTGTGTGTTAGGACTGTCGTCGTCGTCAGTGCTGGAGTCTGAGGGTATATTAGGAGATTGCCTCCATGTTTCCCATAATCTAGTTTTGCTTGGAGTTTTGTCTCTTTTTTGTTCGTCATCGTTCGCATCCTCAATAAAAGGTTCCACTATATTTATTTCGGCATCATCCCCCTCAACTGTTTCTTGTGCATTTGCTTGTACATCTGTTTTTTGTAGGTCATTTCTTTTTGTTAAAATTTTAATGTCACCCATGTGACCTTGACCGGTTTCATTCCTGTGGTTAAACTCTAATTTTACTACAGGATGGATCACATCTATTTCTTCGTACAATTTATAAACAGTTATTTCTATTCCGGTATTGATAAACACCTCCTCCAAAATTCTTCTTATTTTACTCCACTCCATACCATCTAATCCAGAGGCGAGTTTTGGAATCGCCAACTTATTAATTTGATTTTCCCACATGTGATTTTTCATGCACTGCAACGATTTTCTTATGCTCTCGTACGTTGGTTTTTCATAACTGCGCTCTTTGGTGACTAAATAATAGATAAATCTTTCGTTATCCTTCAAATATATCATGTCACCTACTTTAGGTTTCTGCCTCTTTAACTCATTAATATGATTAAATTTTTCTCTAAATTTTACTGCAATTCCCCTGCTCATTTTCAAATCCTGTGCCACACAGTGAGCAAGCGAATACGTTTCGGGTGCAGTGAATAAATCGCCATTCATCTCTCTAATGATACAATCTACCTCTGTTGTCTCTCTTTCCGGAGTATTCGTTTCATTTTCACTTTCCAGCAGGTTTTCTTGTTCGTCTGTGTCTTTATATATTTTTAACCGATTCACGTGTACTATCTGCGTTCTTCTGGCTCCAATTAGCTGTATTTTGAAAGTTACAGGTCCCTTCTTTTCAATCACCCTGTATGGTCCTACCCATGATCTTGCTAATTTCTTTGACTGTTTCAGTTTAGAGCTTGGATCATGCAATAGTACTCTATCGCCTACTTGGATTGTTGTGGGTTTGGTTTTCTTATTATATTGTATAACCTGTCGATCTGTAGCTTCTCGTAAATTATCTCGTACCTTTACGAATGCTTGATGCAATCTTTGTACTAATTCGGCTGAATAATTCTCGGCACAGTCATATGTGAGTCTTTTAGGTCGTAATATATCGTCATAAGGTAATTCCATGTCACGTCCGTGCAGAAGAAAATATGGTGACTCTCCAGTCGCAGAGTGTTTATTGTTCCGATAAGCCATCAACACATATGGAATCCACTCATCCCAGTCTATTTGCTCTAAATTAATGTAATGTGACAACATATCCTTAATTACTCGGTGCGTTCTCTCAACCATTCCGTTTCCTTGCGGATGATATGGTGTGGTTTGTAGTTTTTCAATTTTAAGTATTTTGCACACTTCTTTCATGACTGCTGACAAAAAGTTAGTTCCTTGGTCAGTGATCAACATACGTGGTGTTCCGTGACGAGTTATAATTTGTGTTACAAATGCTTTTGCAATCGTTGATGCTTTTTGGTCTGGTAATGGAATAGCTTCCAAATATTTCGTAAAGTAGTCCTGAAATGTCAATATATATTTATTTCCGGATAAAGTACAAACTAAGGGTCCTACTATATCCATCGCAGTTCGTTCAAACGGTACTGTAACCTCTGGTAACTTTTGTAACGGCGCTGGTGCGGATTTTCTAGATTTTCTTTTCGCACAAAGTTCGCATTTGCAGCAATAGTCCTTGACATCAGCTGCCATGTTTACCCAGAAAAATCTGGTTCTGATGAATGAAAGTGTTCTTTCATAACCCTGGTGACCCATAAATGGTAAATCGTGGAAATCATGTATAATACGTTTCACTAATTTTTTTGGAACAACCAATAGATCGTGGCGTCCTGGCTCGCTACGTGCTTTAAACAAAAGTCCATCTGTATCTACGTAATAGCTGTCATAATCCTTGTCTGCATTTATTTTCTCTATGATCGCCTGTATGTTTGAGTCTTGTTGTTGGTAACTGTAAATATAGTCGCGGTCCCACAATGGTTCATATACTGAATCGCCTGTATTTATAACATTAATATTTAGACGTGATAATGCGTCTGCGTTACACTGTTTCTTTCCTGGACGATACTTAACTTCAAATTCGTATTCTCCAAGTGTCAATGCCCATCTCGCTAATCGTGAACTCGGGTCTTTAATAGAAAGTAACCATCTCAAGGGTCTGTGATCAGTATATATAATAAATTTTCTGCCATATAGATAACATCTGAAGTGCTTGATAGCCCATATTACTGCCAAACATTCCTTTTCTGTTGTTGAATAATTTTTCTCGGCTTTATTAAGTTGTCTACTAGCAAATGCAATTGGTCTCTCATGTTCTTTGTCCTCTTGAGCCAACACGGCTCCTAACGCAAACCCTGATGCGTCGGTAGTCAAAATAAAAGTTTTTGAGAAGTTTGGACATGCTAAGACGGCTTCGCCGCACAATGCATTCCTGAGTGATTCGAACGCGTTCTGTTTCTCTGTGCTCCAATTGAACTCTACGTTTTTCTTTGTAAGTTCTGTTAATGGCTTTGCAATTGCAGAAAATTGCGAAATAAAACGTCTATAGAAACCAACAAGGCCAATAAAAGCCCTTATCTCTTTAACAGTTTTAGGTCTCGGATAATTTTTTATAACTTCGATTTTTATTGGATCGGGTTTTATACCTTCTCTTGAAATAATATGGCCTAAATACTTGGCTTCATCTTGTATAAATTTGCATTTTCCAGGCTGTAACTTCAGGTTAGCCTGACGCAAACATTGAAAAACTTGTCTCAATCTCGATAAGTGGTCATTAATTCCGGTAGAATTGAAAATAATGACGTCGTCCAAATATATCAGACAAATATCTCCATTCAATTTTGCAAGAATTGTATTCATAAGCCTCTGGAATGTACTAGGAGCATTCACAAGTCCAAATGGCATACGATTATATTCGTAATGTCCGTCTGGTGTACTAAAGGCTGTTTTTTCTTGATCTCTTTGTGCTACTTCTATTTGGTGATATCCACTAGCCAAGTCTAATGTAGTGAATAAATTCGCTTTATTCATTAAATCAAACGTCTCGTGGATATTAGGTAAAGGGTAAAAATCTCTCTTCGTCACTGCATTCAATTTCCTATAGTCAATGCATACTCTAATTTTTCCTTCTCCACTCTCTGACTTCTTCGGCACCATGACAACCGGTGCACTCCACGGGGATAGTGATGGTTTGATAATTCCTTCTTTTAATAATCCATCAATTTCGTCTTTTAATATTTTTCTCTGAGCGTGTGGTACTCTGTACGGAGCCTGCGCAATGGGAGGTACGTCCTCAGTAATAATTCGGTGTTGAACTCCTTTGGCTACACCTAGTTTAACACCTTCTATCAAAAGTATATCTTCATACTCCTTAATTAACGTCATTAATAATTCTCTATTTTTTTCATTCAAATGCTCCATCGCTATATATTCTCGTATATCTGCCTTTATTTGGTTCCCCTTACTTCTCTTCAGGTTTACCCTCGACTGTAACACATTTGTTGTACAAATACTTTTATTTAATTTTTCCACTTCTTGGTCACTATTAATTATCTCTGCATGACCAACAACAGTTTTTGCGCTTATCTTCAGAGGTGTTTCGGTGACGTTGATCAGACGTACAATTACCGAATTTTCGCCATGTATTTTGCTCAATACTCTTGCTGACATCACACCTCGAATTAAGATCGTCTCTGGTTCAATTAATACCGAAGTATTTGGTCTTTTTACCCCCTTTAATATAGCAGAACAAACGCATTCATGCCGGGCAGGAATTAAAATTTCCTTTTGTAACGTGACAGGTAGACGGCAATCTACATGTCCGACACCGTTATTCCACTGTTGCCGCAGTGAAGCCGGCGTCGTGTCATCCTGACATATTTGTCGTTGGTTCTCTTGCGCTGCAGGTACAACCTTTTTAATTGAACTCTCGGATTTTTGACCGACCCTAGTCAATTGTGCATCTTTTGACTGTTGTCTACCTCTTCTCAACATGTGTTCATCCCAACATATTTTATTATCAGTGGCATTGTCCTTTTCTCTAACAAGTCGCCTACTGGTTTTAACTTCATTTTTATTATACCTCGGTTTTTTGCATTCTTTTATCTCGTTTATGTTTATTAATTCTTCCTCTGAATTTTTTTCTCTAATTTTTTCTCTAATATTACCACACGTTGCGTCTCCTAAAACTTCATCTTCAAAGTTTATTTCTTCCTCTGAATTTTTTTCTCTAAAGTATCGTCTCAACTTCATCTCGTTTCCAACAATATTACCACACGTTGCGTCTCCTAAAACTTCATCAAAGTTTATTTCTTCCTCTGTCGCTAATTGCACTGTTAGTTCTCCTATTATCAGTATACCTCGACTGAAGTCAATAAGAGCCTGTTGTTGCTGCAAGAAATCGCGCCCCAAAAGGCCTTCGACTTGCATTGGTACTTGCCTGCAAACAACAAAATTAACAGGGAAATCGAAATTTCTTACATTTAAATTTACTCGTGCAGCTCCTGTACTGTAAATTTTGTGACCTGTTATGCTCGATAACTCCTGTGGAAATCTTGTACCGAAGTATTCAAAATCTCGTATGAATGTATCCTTGATAATGGAAACTGGAGATCCCGTATCTATAAGTAAACTTACATTTTTGCTCCCTATTTTCGCTTTTAAAATGTACGGTGCTTCCGGGGTCTCTGTGCTAATTACCGGTATCATAAACTTTACTTTCGGCTTCCCCCGAAGCGGAGAACTTCCTTCGAGGTGCCAACGGCGTTTAAATTCTCACGTCTATTTGGTTGCGCTGTCTCTCTTCTGTCTCCTTGGTTTCTCTTTTCCCAGGTACTTATGTCTCTATTGTATCGGTCATCGCTCCTTTTATTATTCCATTGGGAATTTCTCTGCATGTGGCTTCTCTGCATATGGTTTCTCTGCATAGCCATATGGCAATTATTTCTTCTATGACCCTCTTTACCACATTGTAAACACGTCACTGGACTTTTGCAGTCCCGAGCAAAGTGTCCCTCGCGACAACAATTGTAACATTTTATTACTATTGATTGGTTCCTTTCAAATTGTTGTCTTTGATCTGGCCTTACTACCGCATGTACCGTGCCTCTAGTAGGATTTAACATCCCCTGGTTTAATTCTTCTTCCTCGGCGATATCGATGGCTCTGTCAATATCTAGACCATCCTGTAACGCCATTATGGTACCAATTGCTCTAGCTATGTCGCCTCTTAACCCCATTCTAAATTGTGCCAGCACATCATCGGTATTTGTTTTGATTATACCCGCACGTTGATTTTCGGTCGCATTTTCCAACTTTTCTGCTAAGGTTTCCATACCAACGGATTTTAATCTCAGCGCGTAATCCCTAACTGATTCTCCATTTCTTTGATAAACCTGCGTTAATCTAAATCTTGACGATCCTGTGCTTCGTCGCGGAGAAAATTGATTGATTAAAGAGTTTTTAAATTGCTCATATGTGGTTGTTGCGTCCGACAGAAAAGGAGTACTTTCAAAGTAGGTATAAGCGGACCCTGTTAGCTTACATTTAATAACTTTTAATAGGGATGAGAGAGGAATGCTATCTAAATCAGCCCGTTGCTCAGCCCTTTTAAAAAATTCTCTAATATTTTCTTTCCCCGAAAATGTTTCTATTGCGTTCGCAAACTGTCCCAATCCCGGTCTTGGATACTCGAGGGTTACTACGGTGGGGCTAATTCCATCTGTGGACTGTCTGGTCCCACTTGTGGACGGGTTAATTTCGTCGTTAGGCATGATTAACTTTAGAATATATACGACCTCCAATTAAAAAAAAAAAATTATAAAATACTCTCTATCTCATACTCATAAACAAAATTCAGCGCTCATTAGCAACAGAAATGAATTTAAATATTGCTATTTGCAATGCTCAATCCACCCCTTGCAACTAACGCTGAACTTCCGGTACTTTAGAAGTGTTAGACCGATCCCCCGGCTCGAGGACCATTTCCATAGCCTTGAAAGTCTGACATTTCTATTCCCTCAGCTTTATGATTGAATGTAACATCTGCAAACCTATAACTCAACATACCGTCAGTCAATTAATTGTTACTTAGATTGTTAGATAACAAAACTCAGATCGCACCGCTGCCACCATTGTTACGTCCCCCGTCGTCAGTGGGGTATATATTACCACTGGCGACAAAGATCATACGTCGTGGAAGAGAGTGCATTTTCCACAGATACCACTGCTTGTTATCAGCATGGTATTCACCATTGTTGTATAATCAGAACTGTGGTATTACACCCCCACCACGAACGTTTGTGAGTTCTTTTATCTGAGAGACTTCAGGTTAATTGATTGAGTCATAGGTTACATTGAGTAAAAGCATTTTATAATATTTAACAAAATGTTTTAATAGTAAACAAAGAAAAACAATAAAGATACATCTGTTTGGCTTATACTAATACTAAATTACACAGTAAACATGTTGACTTACCCTCCCTTCAGTACAGACACTCGTTTTTTAAGTCGCGATTACATCACTCACTAATTGATCTTCACCCACTGATCGACTTTTACTGACTGATTCCTCTTCAACGACTAATTGATCCCGACTAACTCATTTTCAACAACTGACTGATTCATCTTCAACAACTAATTGATCCCGACTAACTCATTTTCAACAACTGACTGATTCATCCCGCGCTGGGTATCTTAATTATATTTATACCTTTGCTCCCCCTCTTGAAATATTCAGGGTGGCAAACGATCTTCGCAATATCTGTTCGTTCCCACATTTTTAGTGAGAATATTAAATTTAAGTGTCGCAATTTATCAGCTATTGACAGGTTGCATTTAAGTAAGGTTTTTGACAGTTTCCTGATATATTGTTTACTTTATGTATTTTAAAGGAAACTAAAGTAATAAAAATCGCATAAAATTTGCAGATTGTCCTAAATTCTTAGATAAAGTAAACAATATTGTGTGGGAACTGTTTTTATGGTTTGTAACTTTATATTACAAAAATGCTTCCCAGGATAGTGCATCTATTTCTGGGTGGTAACAATACGTTATCACGTAAAACTATCGTCCGTAAACCGACTTTACAGACAACCAATTTTTTTATATAATAATAGTGTACTTTTCATAATGTTTTATTATTTTACTTTACAAGAAAGTTTTCTAAAATGTTTTTTGAGGGAAAGTCGGCGCATGCGCAGAAGAGGTATAAGTTATAAAGTTGTTTGTATATAACAACGGTATACTTTTCATAACAGTTTATTATTCGATTTATTTTTACAAGAGTTTTGTATAATTTTTGGGAAAAATCGGCGCATGCGCAAAAGAGATACAAGCCATAGTTGTTTTTTATATAATAATGGTGTACTTTTTATAATGTTTTATTATTCTACTTTACAAGAAAGTTTTGTAAAATGTTTTTTGAGGGAAAGTCGGCGCATGCGCAGAAGAGGTATAAGTTATAAAGTTGTTTGTATATAACAATGGTATACTTCTCATAACAGTTTATTATTCGATCTATTTTTACAAGAGTTTTGTATAATTTTTGGGAAAAATCGGCGCATGTGCAAAAGAGATACATGCCATCGTTGTTTTTTATATAATAATGGTGTACTTTTTATAATGTTTTATTATTCTATTTTAAAGAAAGTTTTGTAAAAAATTCTTTGAGCTAAAGTCGGCACATATATGTTATAAAGTTGTTTTTATATAATAATTGGGTACTTTTCATAACGGTTTATTTTTCTATCTGTTATTACAAGAAAGTTATGAATTTTTTTTTCTAAACTCATAATTTCAGAAATATTTTGAAAACAAATCTGTTATTCTTTTGTTCTGAAGATGTTAGTTATGTTTAATTTTTGCATGACACAATAACATATTACATAGAGAACCATGAATTTATTAAAATTATATTTTCCTTTCTGTGTTTAATTATTTTCAACTGTTATTTTTACTTAGAATAAGTAAATTAAGTTATACTATATTATTCTCCAAGTGTCGTTAAATATATACACCGATTTTCAAGCAAAACACCGGGGTATATGACGTAAAATTTCGCGCCTTGTAATTCTTGAATTACTTGGGCATATACTCCCACTGGTTTAAACTATATTTATTTCCTGGATGTTATTTTTTTCAACTTCTTTAGGCATTGTGCATAATACCAAGTAATAATTGATTATTTTTAGGTGTATTAACATGTTATACGTCGTATGACCTTAATTCGACAAAGGACCTCGCACAATTCTAATGGGATTTGATTCTCGGTTAAATCGATTAAAAGTGTTTTCATTTTGTAGTTTAAAGGTAAATAAGAAAAAGTGTCCATGGGAGCATAGCCTAAAAATCAATAGATTTTTAGCTACATATATTATATTTAGCGAGATTTTAGTATCCGTTGAATTCACAAACATGTTCCATGTTCAACTTTTGTGCTTTTTGTTAGAAATAGAAAGATAGTCGAAAACTACGTTGGAAGGTGTCACCCTGAATAAAATAATAATGTCATATTCGGATTCAGCGCACTCGAAAACATATTTCTAGAGCTTAGGATTTTTAAGATTTTGAATTCAATGGATATCCCTATATCTAAAATCTCGCTAAGCATATCTGCAGCTAAATGTCTATTGCGGTTTTAAGGCTATGCGCCCATGGACACTTTTTCTTAGTGACTTTTAAACTATAAAATAAGACCATTTTCAATCAATTTAACCGAGAATCAAATATCATAAGAAAAGAAACGAAACGGTTGATTTATGAGTCAAAATTTTTTTATTGTAGGAAGACTACGTTTCGACACCTGTTTTGGTGTCTTCCTCAGGTCTTTAATTAAAAGACATTAATTGACCATCACATCACAAAATCTAATTCATACTTTACTTTAACAACGATCGCAATAAACTTGATAGTAAATTCAAGTTTATTGCGATCGTTGTTAAAGTAAAGTATGAATTAGATTTTGTGATGTGATGGTCAATTAATGTCTTTTAATTAAAGACCTGAGGAAGACACCAAAACAGGTGTCGAAACGTAGTCTTCCTACAATAAAAAAATTTTGACTCATAAATCAACCGTTTCGTTTCTTTTCTATATATACAATTGAGTGATCATGATTATTAAACAAATATCATAAGGTTTGTGCGTAAAGTGAAATTAACTCTGTGCAGTCGCCAGGCACAGCCGCTTAGGTAACCTTGTACCATAGAGTATAGACTAGAATTTTATAGCACTCCTATCGCTGTTGAGCAAACTCATAGTATTTAAAATTATTTTTTACTTCTCAGCGCGCATTGCTATAAAAGCGTGTTTTTTTATACTATAATTTTTTAAATTTATATTTAATTTTTTTTATTCGTATGATCGACTAAAATATATCTATAGCCCAATCATAAAACCAACGAATTTTGTAAATGTAATTAATAACTTTAAAGTTTTCTGTGTCATATTAATTCCACTTATAACACAAAGCCAGGCACGCAAGCTTGCAATAAATAATCGTAAAAACGGTAAAACATGCCAAGATAAGGAAAACAATGTCCAGCAAATAATTAAACGAACAACAATTTTAATTTTTTATACTTCTCGCGAGTGTTTTGAGACGTCTAAAACGTGTTAAATATTTATTATGTATAAATCTTTTATTCTTAAAGGTGAAAAACGTTTTTTTTCTGTATTTATCACGTTTTCTATTCACTTAAAGTAATTTTCACTGCACCTAATCTCGGAGTCGATTTTTCGACTCATCACATATCCATTTTCTTGGAAACATGTCGTGGCTTTATTTTTTTTTCAGAATTTTTATTAATTTCTTACTTTTATTGGAAAGTTGCCAAAACATTTTGGTCCATTGAAAAATGAAAAAGTTATATTAATTCTCGATTAAAGACGTTTCATCTTATTCGGTATCATCAGTATAATATTATCACAAAATTTGTAATTCTGTAATTCTGTAAGCGATATTAAAATGACCAATTTTGCACTAGTTCATAAAGTACAAAAAAAATATTGCGAAACGTCGTATTACCATTTCCATAGTAAATGTATGACTTACTCAGAATTGATCTGTCAAAAATTATGTGAAAATCAGCTATTTTCTAGGAGGTCCGTGAAAAAAAAAACTATACGTGTCTCGTGCGTGACGATATTACGGTTCATGTGACAGTTACAATTCGCTGGCGCTCGTTTTTAACATAACTACTGTCGTATTCCCCATAGTACGGTCATTAGGCACTAGAAGTACAACCTAGTACATATTTTATTATTATTTAAACTACTGTAATTAAAAATAAAGTGTGTAACATAACTAGCGTATGTCACATTTTTTTTTTACTTAAAAAAATATTATATATTTATCATTTGAAAAACAAACAAAGTACCTACGTATTTATCAAAACGAAAAGTTCAAGAATACTTACAACTTGAATTTTGAATTAAATAACTTTAAATAATTTATATAATCTGTCCTTGGCATGAATGACTATCACAAAAATTCTATTTTAAAAATTACTGAAAAAAATAATTTTAAAGTACTTTTTTACTTCGAAGCATTAACACCAAATATTTTATTAAATTAAATTAGGTATATTAAAATCTAATCTCTCGACGGTGATTTTTGGACGTGGCGAGGCCTAAGCCCGTCATTTATTCCACCTTAATAAAAATACACCTGCAAAGAGAGCTGTACAGTTAATTTTTTAAAATCAAGAACTACGACACACTGGTCATTACATCCACCCACGTATGAGAAAGTACAATTATTGTAATTTGTGTGAAAATAAAAAAAGTGAACTTACCTTCGTCTCTAGGTATATTATCTCCTTCAATTGTTCGGATTTGATCCCGCCTTTTAATAAGCGGGAAAATTTATAGCAGCTCTCTTTGAGAGAGTATATGTTATAAGTGATATCAAAATTAATTAATCAATTTTTCATCTGCTGATAATAAAATGCCGGGTGTTTACCAATGAAAATTCTTTACACCTAAATACAGTTGTACTTTATTCAAAGAATAATTCAAATCTTTGATTAACGTCTGAATAGAACTCTTCAAATAAATAAAATTATTGGTCGACAATTTTATTTATTCAAAGAATAATTACTTTCTTTTATTTACAATATCTATAAAGAAAATTACTTAAAGAACAATCTTTTTTAATGATAAAATGTATTAATTTTGTTCGTTCCCCACAGTTTTTTATATATATTTTGGAATTTTCATAATGAATTTTAAAGTTGTTACAAAATAAACAAAAAGTGAACCATCCCACTGTAAAAATTTGACAAGTAAATATAAATATCGTAGGATGGGGGACATTGTATGTTTTTTAATAATTCTGATATTGTTTCATATCAAATGATACTTACTATATATAGTACCTACCTATAGAGTATAAACACATCAAAGAACAACGCTGTTTGTTTGAGGTTAGCATTGATATCGAACAAAACATGCTAATAAAGTTTTCAATGTACAGATCCGGTCGAATTATTCAACGATTGTCAACCCGTTCATTTATAAACTGATGTTCAAATTAGAGTCAGATGATATGTAGCAGTCGCATCACGATCGCATCGCGGTTTGACGATTGCTCACGTATACTCGAAATTATCGTGCGTTGGGAACTCTATCGCAATTTCGCTCAAACTAGGGATCTACCCGTTTAGAGTGCCGTCTCCGTGAAGTATCGCAAACTTGCGACTAATTATGCTAATCGATAATTGCTCATTAGTGATACACAAGTTGCATATTTCAGTGAATTCGACGATCTACAAGCAACTTAATCGCAGAGTCGTGTTATAAAAAGAATCATGTGTGAGCTGGCCTTTATATTTTGTCTGTCCACCAAAACCAGTTCATACTTACTTATTAAAGGTCACTAACTGGTAATATAATATAGGTATTTTTGAAAAGTTTATAGGAATTTGAGAAAAAAATGGAGATTTCGAAAATGCAAAAAAAAAAATATGTTCCGGTTGAGTATGAAGTAAGTACAAAAAATATACCTCAGCAGTTTCCGATAGTAAGTCTCGAATTGAGCTATTTATTAAACGGAGAAGGTATATATGCGTTTTGGGTGAGAGATTGTTTGTTTGTGCACTCGACTGTCGCCATATATCTCGAAAACGGTTTGATCAATTCAGATTTGGTTTTCTGCAAAGGATTTGCAAATCATCTGCGATGGTTCTTAGTGCGAGAAATCTCTAAAAAGTTAAAAAAAAATAAAAAACAAAATTGAAAACTTTGAAAAACTCACGACGGATGTAAACGTTGTAATTGAAAAAGGATTCAATAAAATAGTAACCAAAGAAAATCCGTCGGAGGTTGGCATTCGCTGCCCAAAACTGAACTAAAATATTGCAATTTTAGAGTAGGTATGTGACTGATTGAAATCACGTTAAGTACGTAAATAATTGTAGTCTTAAATTGATATTTTCCTATTCTTAATTCAGGGCAGCGAATGGCAACCCCCGACAGATTTTCTTTGATTACTTACCTCCTTTTAGTCGGGGGGTTTCAAAATTTTATTTAATCCTTTTTTCAATTACAACGTTTACATCCATTGTGTGGTATTTATAATTTTGTAATTTTGACTACTTATTAAAAAAATGTTTGTTATTAATTTTTCATAAATTTTGATAATTAATTAACTTAATTCTATTATAAAATAAGTAGATATATACTAATTAATTATTATATTTTTTAGATTATTTCTGAAGAAAATCCAAGTCCGGATCGAAACGTCATCTTTTGTAATATTGATTTATAATTTTACTAGCGGTCCCGCCCGGTTTCACCCGGGTGTAAAAGAACGAATGGGGAAGGGAGGAACACGAGTACACACATTCATCTTAGTTTACCGAGATGAATGTTGTGTCCAAATTTCATGATGATCGGAGTTACCGTTCAAAAGCTTTTGTCGATAAAAAGCAGTATTTATAGTTTTTTAAACTAATAATTTGTTTTAATTAATTAAATAAAATTAAACTAAATTTAAAGCAATGTAGAAAATAAAAAAAAAAAAAAAATATTTTCGCCCAACGTAGGGCTCGAACCCACGACCCTGATATTAACAGTTGCACGCTCTACCGATTGAGTCATCCAACGCTGTCTACTGTCAACGCTAATATGAGTATATTTAGTTAGTGCAATTCACCTGAATAGAAGCTTATTATCTAAAAATTAATTAAAAAAACATTTTCTAGTGGACCAAATTGTGAATCTAAACCAGGGGCGGGCAAATCTTTTGATCGGCGGGCCACATAGCTGATGAAAATTTGACCGCGGGCCGGATGGTTGACGAAAATTTCACCACGGACCAAAAATTTGCAGAAAAAACCGATTGTCACAGTCTATTTCCGCATTCGGAGAGCAAAAAAAAAAGGTCCTCACATTCTATTTCCGCACTTGGAGAGCAAAAAAAAAGGGGTCCCGCATTCTATTTCCGCTATTTTTCTAAAATGCTTCGCGGGCCGGATATGATTGCGCTGCGGGCCGAATCCGGCCCGCGGGCCGCCATTTGCCTAGGCCTGATCTAAACCATTCTCGAATCCCCTTGAGCACACACAAAAAAATTCATCAAAATCGATCTAGCCGTTTAGGAGGAGTTCAGTTACATACACACGGACAGAAGAAATTTTATTTAGAAAGATTTCTCTTAAGTAAGAAGCCAAATAAAAACACGTACAGAGATATTGCATAAAAATGTTTCTTATTTAGTACTAAAGCTCACTAATTTATTAGTTTTTTAAACAGATAAGAACACGTGAACAGATGTATCCGTTTCACTTCAGCAATACTGCACAGAAGTCTTTCTTATTCAGTCACTCGTTTATTTGGAAAACTAAATAAAATCTAGTCACGTTTGTAAACGACCGTCGACCATTTATAATACTTTACTTTGCCTCCCTCTCCTTCTCTCCCTGTGTGTAATATAAAATGTTATGTAAATACATATTTCCTTTTTGAAAAGCATTGTATCGGTTTTAATGAAAAGCTGTTTTTCCTTTTAATAAATGAATGATTTGCGAAATGATATGTTTTTATTCCATCATATTTAGAGCGGAACTTAAATACCTGCATGTACCAAAATAGTAGGAGTGAGTCAACATTGTTGTACGGTTCGTTTCATGGAGCAGCAAAGCAATGAAACAATGTAAAACATACCAGTACCTACCATGCATAAAAAATATGCCGCTTATTGTGAGCTATAGGTATATGACCCACTCCTTAAATTTTGAATTTATTGTAAAGCACCAAGGAGTAGACTTAATAAGTCTAGGGTTTACAGAAATCATGCGCTGATAAATATTAATCATTTATTACAAAGTCGTCGGCTTTAACAAGTCTACAGGGTGTATCACAGAAAACCGTACATAGGGAAAACTCCATTGTGCAAATTAGGATCAACGATTACTTTGGCCACATATAAGAATGGGTACCATGGTAACGCTGACTAACCATTATTTAATAACAATAATTACTAATAATTCGGAACCCAAATGAATGGTGAGACCTCTGGTGAGAAATGCGCCGAACTGTCCTAAGGGGGGTTTTTGAAAGGCATAAGGTAAACATTGATTTAGAAAAGTATGATGGAGGCTACCCTAGCATCCATCATGCTTTTCTAAATTAAAAATATTTGCCAGCCTTATCGCCCATTGCTGTTAATTAGTTGAAGTTGGAAAAATGTATAAAATGACGGGAAGTATGTGATAGATCGAAAATAGTAATGGTGCGAATGACGTCTTTTATGACATAAAGTCGAGAAACGGGGGTTATAGGCTGTGTGCAGTGTGCACGAAGCCTACTAGCGCCGCTAGTGGAAAATAGAGAATTACTGAACTCCCTTTTTATGGAAATGGCGACATGTTTCTATGGTGATAAGTCAAAAACTTTAGTTGGCCATGTCAAAAAAATGTAATAAGGAAATTTATATATGCAATAAAATTCAGACTTTCAAACCATTATATAAATAGTATAACATAAAAGGTACGTGAGAGTTATTTATTTATCACTTATGACGTACAATATATAAGTAATTAATGTGTTTTCATTGACAGCGCAACGTCAAATTTTGTCGCCAATGATTTTTATTTTACTTAAATCGCCATCAGCGCAACAGCCCGGAATACAACAAGCATTTCCAGATCACCTAGTTTTGTCCATGTTTTCTTTGTAATTAAAAAACTTTATAAAATTATGACTATATTCACTTTTAATAAACAGTGCTCACTGACAGATACGGATAATTTTAGTTCTAAGTTTCCTCTAGTGCTCACCACAAACGCTCGTATCGATAAATTTATAAATCCTCCTCTTTGCACATAGCCCATACCTACGCATTATTATTACTATGGTCGAAGCGTCAATCATTAAAAAATTGCAGCAAATTTAAATTGTTATTCTTTGGTATTATATCTTGAATATAATTACAAGTGACTGAAATTAAATAGCATACTCATAAAAGGAAGCGACTGACAATTTATCACCATAATGTGTATCCGTAATGACTTGGCCACAACCAAAAGCTGTGTCTTTATCTAATCGAGGCACTATTCTCATCCAAACAAACAAATGGATCCCTTTATAATTAAAGGAAGAGAGAGAGTGTCTTTTGTCTAGTACTATTTATAAACACAACGCAGCAATAATGACGTAACCACAACCAAAGTACCTGTAATCTGATGAAGGAATGAATCAAATCCTAGTGAACAAGATGTATCCCTTCATCTAGCCTCCCATTAAAGGAAGGAACCCTTTTGTCGCGCGAAGTAGCATTTAATAGAGCTAGGGCGGAGAGGAAGAGAACAAGCGCGGATTTGTGTTTAGCCGCCAACGAACGCGCGCCGTCTGAAATCAATTAAAACCTGTCGTGCCTCGGTTAACGCGTGTTTCTAAGCTCAAACCGCTGCGTGAATGCTTCCAGTTTAGAAGCATAGAAAGAATTGATGTTGGCTTACGCCTTGATATTATATTGTCGAAAACTAAAAATAGCAAAACAATACTATTGCAATTTTTTCAACAATAAGATGTCAGTTTAAACTACCATCGTACAAAAGTCTGCTGACCAACACTACTAAAATCTTAGTAGTCAAAATAAAATCGATGACAGTGACACGTTATTTCTAATTTTTAAAATTATTTTTTATGGTTAGTTGTATGTTATTGCTAATGAAGTTATTTGCATAGTCGGACATATACCTTTGTTTTCCGGCGTCTGCAATTCCCTTCGCACTATTTTGGTTTTCACTAAGGAAAGGTTAGGAAAAAGGAAGTGAAATACAATAATTAGCGAATTATTCTTCTATTGAATTCATTTCGTATATAAACAAAACAACTTAAATAAACTTTGATTGCGGGCGCACTGCCCTTCACAAAAAAAAGAACTTATTTTCAAAACCGCGTTTCTCAAACACCACGCGTGGTTGGCAGCTCGTACAGTTGAACTGTACTTGAAATATTAATCATTTAAATAAAGGGCAAATTCAATCTTGTTGCCATCTAGACAACTATTATTTAAACATTTCAAACTAAACAAAGGGTTTGGATTCTGGCCCAAAAATAGTATATCGTGTATAAGGCCTAGCACACATGAAGAGCGTTCAACGCGCGTTGGCCCAACGCGCGTTTACAACTTCTATACAATTGTATATAACTGTTTACATGATAACGCGCGTTGGTGGCGCGTTGAACGCGCGTTATCATATAAACAGTTCTATACAATTGTATAGAAACTGTAAACGCGCATTGGGCCAACGCGCGTTGAAACGCCTCTCATATAAACTAGGCCTAATGCGAATATATATTATATAATGTGAATATCTGTCGCCTACATTTGCGAATGCGAATATTCAGTTTTCAAATTTAGCGTCATTTGTCCTTGAGGTTAAAATTTGACAGCTGATTTGCCGCGGAAGTCGCACGCACACATTTTTTTAATGATTCTGGGTACTAGGTTGATTATGTTAATAGATACTAAATCTAAAGCTTTGATGCAAGTTGTAAAGTAAAGGCTGAAAAAAGATACAATTGCCAGGTTACCTTAGCGAATTTTTTTTTTACTTTTTAAAAATGGAATAAGAAAAAACTTTTCTAATAAAAATGGAAAGAAATTATTTTTTTGTTATTTAATATTATTTTCACATTTCAAAAAAAATGTTTTTCTGATATTAAAATTTGCAAAATATTCGCAAGAATTTTGCCAAAAATATGCGAATATCTCTAACATTTATAATATATATACTTATATATAGTTAACAGCAAACGTTACGGCACGTTTAATTCTGATGTATTGTGCCACAGCCTTTAGTGATTTATAGAGTTCTTTATCATCTTAGATCACCCGCTCTGTTATAACTCACTTGTTTGCTTTTTGTTGATAAAGGTGCTGATTAATAATGACGTTTTGGTAGAGATAATTAAAACAAGAAAATTGGGCCGATGATAAATGGGCCCATATATCAAATTATTTATATGTATATTGTATACACAATATTAACTAGAATAGGTATATGCCCATTCAAAATTCAGTTTACTAACAAATCTATTTGCTACTAGCTGGACCCGGCCACGCGCTGTAGTGGCTCAATCTGCTTTGCGTGTGTTGCTGTCACATTCAACATATGGCGTTACCGATGCTGTAAAATATTTAGTATAGCGGGTGTTGCTTTAACGTCCAACAGATAGCGCTGTATTCAATACATAACGCTAAAATATTTAGAATAGCGTGTGTTGCTTTATCGTCCAACGGACGGCGCTATATTTCAAGAAAAGCATGTTTTCGTACCTGTCACAGGTGTGACATCTTTATGATAGGTATAAGTATATAAAAATTCGAATGCAACGTTGTGTCAAAATTTCAAAGCAATCGGTGAAGAACTTTTGGAGATTTAAGATTTTTAACAAACGAGTATTACAGTTTTATTTAAAAATCCACGAGTCAAATTAAGTCTTCTTTCCAGGATATGCTTAGAACATCAAAATAAAGATTTCTACAAAATTTATCTTGACCAGAATTTTGTCAAAGATTAATTTGCCTATAAATTTTTAATGACTAGTACAGCTTGCGCGCATCAAGATATTCTTGTAGGATATATTTCCAGAATATTGCTCGAATTACTCGAGACCTTATGAGAAAAAAAGAAACCAATCAGGAGCTCGGAAAGCCGGACGAAAATGGCTGCCTACATGTAGAAAAACGGTAACTTCACTCTTATGTTCCACTATTTTGTCTACATCTTATGTTCCACTATTTTGTCAACATCATGCAGAACTAATTTTTATCTTAGGTACATAATGCTAGATATATATATACCTACATGGACCTTCATAACATTTAGAGTTATGGGTGAATCAAAGATGAAATTATTTTCATTTATTCATTCATTTCATTCATTCATATATACGACCAAAAAGGTACTTTAGCCTATAACGTTCGTGCTTAAAAAGAAATTGATAGGTAATTATAATTATCAAAATTCACTGCGAGAAGACAGTGATAATTATCACTGTCTTCTCTCAGTGAATTTTTCATAAACACAATACAATGTAAACTCCATTTAGCGCCACTCGATATAACGACAAACTCTTTAAAACGTCAAAATTACTTTACCTACTCTATAGTTGGTTTACCTTGTTGCTCATGTGATACACTCTAAATAACGACACACCCACTCTAAATAACGACATCAATACGTCATCATTAAGCAATAAACAGTACTTGTCTGTTATTTTGTTGCTTTGTTGTCGGCATCATGTGTACCGAAGATTCTATGAACTTCGTTCTTTTGTTTGTTGAGATTATCTTTCATATGTTTAGCTCAGCTGCTTATCCATAAGTTATTATACCTATTCTTAGTTGCCTACAAACTTGCAAACTGTGAACATGGCTAGTAAAAGAAAATCTTTGTGTATTGACGGAAAAGTTTTATTAATACGTGCAGTAGAGGCGGGAGAAAAGATAAGTGATGGAAGACGCTTTGGATTCAGTCGCTAAAAATATTATTTCTTCTCTCCGTTTAACGACAACTCTTAATAACGCTACAAAGTGCACAGTTCCTTGAGTGTCGCTTTATAGAGTTCACACTGTATAATATTTTTGCAAAAGCGAGCTGATTTGATATTTATAATTTACATCAAACGAAAAACATAGTACAAACGAAGCATAATTCAATTAATGTGTTCTTTTCTCTGACTATTGGTATCGCGTCTCAATCAATTGATATTAATTAATTAGTCGCGACAAGAAATGCCATCGTGTTTCCGTTTGATGTGTGGAAAGTGGCCGCCTGCGCAACTATCTATAATATGTTGTTTTATATGAGTATATGAGTATATGAGTATATGAGTACAGTGCCATATAGGTCGGTACATTAATAAACCCTCTTCATTTATTCATTCATCCCTTGGAGTGGTCCGCCGACCCAGCATACACTACAGGACAGCACAGCCATCGGGCCCTGTCTGATGCTCGCACTTGTCTGCCTCCCCCCGTCGTTTAGGTGCGCTCTCATTCGTTGACCAGTCACTGCAAACTGTGATCAAACACGGACGTAAAATTAATTATCTTACGCTGTTATAAACTTTAAACAAAATGCTTTACACTGTCCGTGTGCCCACTGGAACGTAGCTTGAATTCAATGGCACACCAACGAAAACTTTGAAAGTTTAATACAGTAAAGTATCGATTACCAGACCGTCAATTAAGTAAACCCATCAGAATAGGATATTTTGCACAAAAAAATCGAATAATACATATTATTGATAGATTTTGTAAAAAGCAAACGAGAAATGTTGATTTCTGTTCATAATAATGCATTATAAATTTTATAATTCAATTTTAAGAATTGTATTTTTGAAGTGAATGCTTCTTTAAAAACGGGGATAAACTCGTTTCCCTATGTAACGAAATTTGTAACAGAATTTGTCGCAAAATTGTACTATTATAGTAACCCTATATAAGCAATGATTATTATTAGTAAGCATTGGTAGCTCAGTGGTAGGATGCTGGCATAACACGCGGGCGGGTCTGGGTTCGATTACCGTCAGATGCGCGCAAAAATTTGTTTTTTTTTATTATTTTTAATTATACCTATTATATATAAAATTTTAGACAAAATAAGAATAATACCTGAGCTAACAAAACAATATTTGCAGTAATCCTGCGAAAATAAAAAAAAAACAATATTTGCAGAAAGTCTGTGAAAATTTTGTTGTCTGCTTGTGTTTTCTTATTTATTATTTGCAGTAAACCTGCGAAAAAATTAAAAATGTGTTACGAGAAGGCATTACAGAAGTGAAACTTCTCGTTGCAAATCATATGATTGCATTTGGACAAGTGGAAAAAATGTGTTAACGATTATATTTAGACAAGTGGAAAAAATGTGTTACGAGATAGTTTCACGTTTAGATCAACTTATACAGACGAAATATCTGACCGTGAAACTATCTCGTAACACATTTTTTAAATGTAATCGTCAACACATTTTTTCCACTTGTCCAAATTCAATCGTATGATTTGCAACTAGAAGTTTCACTTCTGTAATGCGTTCTCGTAACACATTTTTAATTTTTGTAGTCTGTTCTTCAAAAGTCTAAAACGCTGTTCGCCATGTTGGATTCCGGCGTGACGTCACTTCGTCTGTAAACTAGCTACGTTTATTTTGTGCAGTGTGTTTTTTTGAAGTTATCAAGTTATTATCACGTTTACAGACTTCTATCCCTACTTTATTGACTTCGCATCATGGAAAACGGTTTCGTAGAAACAGAAGGTACTAATCTACCAAGGATAAGTAAGGAAAAAATAGTTCCTGTATATATGCAGCTTTACGATCGTCCGTAAGTAAAAAGAAAGTTCCGTTCATATTACAGCCCTGCTGATTCTGTTGAGCTTATTAATAATAGTACAAGGCGATTTAACAAACATACGTCGCTTTTAGTTTTACCTATAGTTTTGCTCTGGCCTACGAGTTTTCATTATAAATTGTCTAAAATCATTTTGCCGTCATTTCTGTGTAATAATTAGAAGGTTAAATATTATTCTCCAAAATTAATCTAAACAGAACTACGGTACGTCATTCGCTTAGCATATTGAACCAAAAGGGTACGCTGTACTCACAAAAATGTTCTAATTATAAACCAAAACTATTAGTAATTTTTTTTAGTATTTTTGAGAAAAGTTTTTTTTTACTAATACTCGTACTAAATAATAATTTGACTATTCGAATGAAACTTCCGCTAGTTCTCTGATTAGAACTTGGAAAATTGAAGGCTTGGATTAGACAAGCCATGGAAACAACGATATTGGTATTCTTAAGCCAAGTTATTTTTCAATTTTATACAAAATTATTATTGAAATAACTAGTGATGATCAAAATCGGTCTTGCTCTTGGTTGTGATTTTTCGGAAGACCAATACCAAGACCGAATAAACAAGACCAAGACCAAAACCAAGATTAGAAGATTTGATCAAGAACAAGACCAAAACCGAATAAGCATCTCCGATATCAAGACTATCTCTGTCTTGGTCTTACCAATATTAATTGTATATAATTTATGCCCATAAAGAACCTTGATGATGATAGTATTTAGAAGCATTATTAAAAAGATGTTAAGGCTAATTTACACTTTGTTAAGTAGCAAGTGCAGGTGACAAGTTAGTTAACATGATTTTATGGTGTTAAGTGTGAAGAAAACGTCCACACAGTGTTTAGTGCTTTTTGCAGGTCCCAAGTGTCTGCCGTGCAGAAATCGAACATTATTATTTGTTATTGAAATTCAAAAATCTGCAGGTGACAAGTGATTAGTTAACATGATTTTATGGTGTTAAGTGTGAAGAAAACGTTCACACAGTGTTTAGTGCTTTTTGCAGGTCCCAAATGTCTGCCGTGCAGAAATCGAACATGATTTGTTATTGAAATTCAAAAATCTAAGAGATTATGGCAAAGAAAATGGATAAGCAGAAGACTTCAGTAAGAACTTCCAAGAACTGATTAATGATGATCCAACTAAATTTTGTAACTAAATGCGAATGACAGAAGAAACATTTAATGAGTTATATTGACTATTGTTGGGCCAACTATAACAAAACGTCAAATAATTCACAGTGATTTGGACGGCGCTGCAAGTGCGGTAGTGCGCGGGTGTACGGGAAAAGCTACTAAACAGCCACTTAACAGAAAAAATAGACCGACCTTCTATTCACTTTACTTCGCACTTGCACTTCGCACTCGCACTTATCACTTAACAGCGGGGCCGTTACACTTTGATTTTACTAATCACTTAACACTTGCACTTGTCACTTGCACTTGCTAACAAAGTGTAAATTAGCCTCAGTAGTAACACCAAGAATATGCAAAACCAAGACACAGATTGGAAATATTTGAGCAAGACCAAGACCAACAGTATTTCAGTCGTGGTCTTGGACTTGCTTTGCTCATCAATACATCAAACTTTGCAAAGATGGAAACATGGTCTTATAACTCTATAGTAGTGATGGCGAACCTATAACCCGCGGGTCAGACCTCCACGCAGGTTGTTAAACGACCCACGCGTTGATTTTTATAAACTTATTTTTATATATCATAAAAGAAAGAACAAACAAGAATATTAAAAAAAAAAACAAACAAATAAAGCAGGGACGATTAACTACCGAGTGCTGACGGCATGGTGTCACCTGGTGCTTCATGGTATCGCCCCCATTTAACTTTTTTGATTCGGCCCTTATTTTTTGCTCTTGCAAAAGTAAAAGTTGTAAATCAAAAAGGAAACGTAACTTTTTAAAAGTGAGAACCAAACAAAGTAGTTTTTAATCATTCTCCCCTCCCTGTTTCCTAGTGACGCCAATGACTCACGAGCTAGTATTTAAAAAAAAGAATAAGAACAAAATTTAACCCACTTTTCAGAAAAGTTTGCCATCACTGCTCTATAGGCTTATAAAGCTTGAGTGTCAAAACTTTACACAAAATCGTAAATCGAACATTAAAATTACAGAGAGTCGTTTAGTGTAGACCTCACCGCAGGTTGCTTGAACTTCTATTCACATAAGTGTACGTATGTTTGACGTAGTGTACCTAAAGTCGAGGTGTTTGCAATACCTAAACCCCAATCAAAGTTATGATGTTGTTCATGGGTTTAGAATGAGCACCATACATACGGTAAGTATATGAGGTTGGTAGACATGTAAGTGAGGTATGTATGTTGTATGTGTATGTCTGTTATGTTGGTACACGTCTACGTGTAGCCTTTGAGTTGTAGAATTGATTACATAATTTAGTTTAGGAATGTTTGCAGCTGTAAATAGAACTCATCTGCGGCTACATTCAAGTTCGTTTTAAACCGCACGACCAACAAAACCAGACGTGAGTTGTTTCTATAATAAACATATAAATATACACAAAGTTGGGAACAGTCTCGAAGCGTCGGCGTCGGCCCGTCGTCGCGTTCCTTGTGAATTACACGGAATGCGGTGCGAGCTTCACGACGCTTTCCTCGACAACAAAAAAAAAGTGTGAATCTCACCCACATAAGCTCGCAAGAGCAGTGAAACTTCTTTATAGTTATTCATAAATTAATATAATTTTAAAGTTAATATGGAATACTTACAATAATATGTATGTGTACAATATATATAAACACTCTAAACGTACATACTGACTGGCAAGAGAAGTTAAATAAAAGCTTATAAAAAAATTAAGTTTAGGCCGCTGCACACGAGGCTGGTTTTGCCGCTGAAATCACTATTATGTATGTTCTGTTCAGAGACAATAAACGTTCACTTTTGTTAGCATTCGAACTGTTACTGACACGCACCAAACACATCTACAGATACATGCATCGTGTGAAGCGAACACATAAAAGCCAGCACGAAACCCAGAGCCAGAGCCACAGTCAATGTTCCCTTCCTGTGCCTGTGTTTGAAATCATAATTTCTTTTAATAAATAGTCTTGAAAATTACATTTTAAAGCATTTTAATAACACAAACAAAAAAAAATTTGTTTTGACATTTTTAGATGCAATTCATTTATAAAAAGAAATGTAAAAGAAAATGATGAACAAGCCCATTGTCCGCAGAATACAAAAACGGCTGCGCAACTTTCGAAAAAATATTGCGCGGCCGCGCACCCGCGCAGCATAGGGAGAACTTTCTCATGGACGCAACTGTGTCCAAAGTGAACATAGCTGTATCACCGTGGACATTAGTGTCCATGTACATAATTGTGTCCACCGTAGAGTCACAGTACGCTTGAAATCTAGCGGCAAAACCAGCCTCGTGTGGAACGGCTTTTAAACAAGCCTTATCTCCCTTTTCTTGCAAACTAGTGATGTGTCGCTCCTGAGCGAGTCGTTCATAATGAACGACTCCTTTCTCGGAGCGGAGCTAGTTGCTCTTTTATTTGTGAATGACTCACTCCGAGCGCCATGGCTCTGTGCTGAGCTGTTCTGTACTGTTGCATTCGCACATTTACAGGGCGCACACAGCACAGGCCACTGAGGCACTAGTGAACTTTGCACGTACGGAGTTATCTTTGCTGAATCGTTTAATGTTGAATGACACACTGTTTACAGTGGCTTAAACCATTCACATTGACGGATATAATATTGTAGCAATAAACATTATTATTGTTAACCTTTTATTATACTTTATAGTTTATCCGAAATGCGAATAATATAAGATCAGAATCATATTATGAAAATGAGCTCATAGCTGTGTGTGTGTATTGTGCTGTGCAATGCTAAGTGACTCCTGAGCATGCATGATGACAGTTTACACCTCTGCAGTGTGTACTCTTGTGTAGTGCGTACTGTCTAGTGTCGCTCCTTTGAACAACTCTTTTTAGTGAGCGGAGCGCACTGAGCCAGCTCCCAATAAAGAGTCATGTGAATACATCACTATTACAAACTAAGCAACCAGTTATAGCCCGATTCTTGACCAATTAAACCATATATGGGAAGACCCACATGAGTCGTGAAGGTACCGCTTAGTCTTCATTATAAGTGACGCAAATTTCTAGATCTTGGTCACATTTTAGTTATTTTTATTCGAAATTAACTCGTAGCTTGAAAAAAATGCGTGCGTTTCTAATGTAAGCAGATGTTTCGTTTTGTTGTTGATCAGATAGGCTGCATTACAATCGGTCAATACTGATTTGATAAGAGAAAGTTCTACAACATTATTTTAAAGTTCGTGTTTAACTTTTCTTGAAAGTTTGTCTGGCATAGAGGCGATTAGAGTTTTCAAACTGTTGTAGTGAAAGTGATCTCAAGACAGTGCAGAGGTGTGGAAAAATTTAGCCCTCTTTGAATATACTTGTAACTTGAATCGAAGAATCTCGTTAGAGATTCTTTTCTGTGCTAAATGCCGACGTATCTCTAACGTATTCTTATACATTGATTTTGCCTAGCTCCCATATAACGCCGTGTATATGAGACCAGTTTCCAAGTTTTATAGTTCTGTGACCACGTGACTTTCATAGGACCGATTTTTCGTATCACCCATATATACTTCTGTACCACAATAACAGCTTATAGCTCGTGTGTGCCCGTGGACTAACGGTTACGACGTTAGACTTGTAATAACACTAATAACAGGGTCTCGGGTTCGATTCCCGCTGGCATCATTGGAAAATTTTATTTTTCTACTCCATTTTATTTCCACTTGATATTTATAATATATAATCATATTTTTTATTTTTATTTTTTTTTATTTTAAATTATTTTTTATATTTTTAATTGTTTTTTTTTATTTTTAATTTATTATCTCAATTTTTTTCTCATATACATATTTTTATTTCTTTTTTAATTTTTAATTTTTTTTTCTTGTTTTTTGAAAAATACACTTTCGTCAAATTTTTTATTTAAAAATAACAAAATATATGATTGAAGTTAGATTTAAATAATTTAATTTATTAAAAAACATATTCATCATAAAAAGTGCAACAAAAATTAAAAAGAGGAAAGTTTTCAAAGTGAAACTTCTTTTTTAATGCAAAATAAGTATTTTACAAATGATATGAAAAAATTTTTGTATTTTTAATGGTTGGCCTTGTTCATTGATTTTTTTTCATGCTTTCAAAATTGGCCTTCATGGAATCTGTGGCCTCTTAATTCTAAAAATGCACATATGTTTATTTTTTGGAGAAAAAATAAAAATAATGTCTCACACTTTGGAAAAAGACGTGAAATCTTAAAAAAAAAACTTCGGAGAAGTAAAAACTTCGTTCTGTGCTAAATTCAAAAACTTTAGGCGACTGAATCTCAGAATTATAACTTAAAAAAAAAGAATTTCGAGGCAGACAAGAAATTGAAATCAAGCTCGAAATTCTGTGCCTAAGACGTCGAAAAAAAAAAGAATTTTGAGGCAGACAAGGAATTGAAATCCAACTTCGAAATTCTGTGCTTATAAAAGCTACAAGGGCAACAGCAAAAAAAAGTGCACAGACGGCGTTTTTTTAGTGGTAACTAAAGGAGTTATGCGAACACCGTCTTTGCATTTTTTTGCTGTTGCTCTTGTAGCTTTTATAAGCACAGAATTTCGAAGTTGGATTTCAATTCCTTGTCTGCCTCAAAATTCTTTTTTTTTTCGACGTCTTAGGCACAGAATTTCGAGCTTGATTTCAATTTCTTGTCTGCCTCGAAATTCTTTTTTTTTAAGTTATAATTCTGAGATTCAGTCGCCTAAAGTTTTTGAATTTAGCACAGAACGAAGTTTTTACTTCTCCGAAGTTTTTTTTTTAAGTTATGTATACAACAAACAATTGACTTTTTTTAACTATTTGTCGATTTAAATACAAAATGGTGCCCAGCAGAAGTAACGTTAATAATAAAATATTTTTAACAAAAAAATTGAACCAACTTCAAAAAATATGCACTAAAAAGTAAAAAATAATAATTATTGTTATTTTTGGAGACGGTGTCACATCGGAATTCGAAAGTAGCAATTTAATTCTTACATATCTCTAGTTCTCGGAATAGATTTCATTTTGGCTGACACCGACTCCAAAAATAACAATAACTATTATTTTTTACTTTTTAGTGCATATTTTTTTAAGTAAAATTTGTTAAAAATATTTTATTTTTCTCTTTTTACTGTTAGATAAAGTATTGCAATGGGTAGGCCAAGTATGTGTGCCTTTGAAATTTGAGAGTTTCCCTCGATTTCCCCAGATTCCACCATCAGATCCTGACTTGGTTCCGATGGGACCACCTCGGAAGTGCACTCTTTCGAATAAAAAAAAAATTTTGAAAATCGGTCCATAATAATTGACGGAGAAATCGGTGAACATACATTAAAAAAAAATATACAGTCGAAAATAGAACCTCCTTCTTTTTTGAAGTCGGTTAAAAATTTAGTCGTTCTCATGTCAACAGACAAAAAAAATTTTTGAAAAATGTTTTTCCCTCTAGGTCTCATTGTGATTTTAAAAGTGACCTTTAAATTATAACTGAATTTATTAATTTTTGTTTTTATAGGCATATTAATTTCTTTTTATGGCGACCATTTCTACAAATCTACAAATAATTATTGAGCATATATTTTAAAAATACATGTTTTAACTTTTTATGGAAAAGCTCGTAAAAAAATTGTATAACTAAACCAACCATTATGAATTTTAATTTGTCAATTATATTGTTTCAAAACAGAAAAAAAGAAAAATGTACAAATAAACACATCTGCATATTTGAACTAAAATTTAAATTAAAATTCAGTCAAAATAACTGATTATTTATATAAAATCGTTGAATGGGATAATATGAACATATTATGAATAATTATGACCGGATTGTTTTTTAATTAAACTAAAAATTCCAATAATACAAATTCTTCTTTTTTCATTTTATTTCATATTATACAATAAAATGTTCGAATTTGCTGTCAAAAGCGCAGAAAACAAATTATTTTTTAAACGCAATTTCACAAATTTTCCAAACTTTTTTAATTTACATTTCCAAGTTTATTTTTAAAATAAAATATTTAGGTTATTGAATTTTTCACACACATATTGAGTATAAGAAAAGTTTTTTTCAGCACAAAAAGGATTCATAAATCAAAACTTTTTTTATTAAAAGTAAAATTATACGTTTCTATAATTTTTCGTTTGGTCAATGAATGAGTGCCGCCAATATTTTTTTTGATGTGAAAACATCTTATAAAACGGTATGTGTGCCGGTTCATATTTCTGATGTCCAATTTTTTATATCTGTTACGGTCTATACCCGAATTCGGTCAATGACCGAAATAAATGCGCAAAACTAGTTTTGACCAACGAATATTGCCAAACCCGAAATCTTACATTTAAACGGGTATTGAGTGTTATAAAATTAGCAAAACTACTTTTGCGTATTTTTAATTGGACAAAACTAGTTCTGTACATTTCTGAACGGACAATACTAATATGGCATCAGAATTTTCTTTGCGTTTTTTAATAACTTTTCCACATCAACGATAGATAATTATTATATCAAAGTGATTTATTCTTCTGTATTGTTTAGCAGACAGAAGTTTAATTCAGCTTTCAACAAATTTGCTTTCTTTACCTCACTTAAGTGTAGTAAAATAATTATGTTTCGTCATAAAATTATGTTTCAGAAGCCTCCAATAGCCGAACTATTTGAGACTCGAATTCAACTTGCATTTTTATATAATTATTACACTGAATATCCCACCATTATATTAATTATAACATTCAGGAGAACAATTTAATAAGTACATACCCCTCCTTTTATTCGGGTTCGGACGTTGATTGAATGAAGCAATCAGAACGACTGAATCGATTAAAAAAAATGTGACCATTTACATATTTTTGAAAATCGGTTCAGTCGTTTTTAGCTGACTTCAAAAATGGTACGTTTAAAATCAGAAAACAAATTCTCTCAAACTAGTGTTGCAGCTAATTTCATTTATTGAATTCATTTGAACTCATTTTTGTTACATCCTGTATATTACACGTGTTGCGCAACAGTAATATTCTAATTTAGTGTAGTGGTGCTATGTAGAGCTTTTGATCAATCTTGTTGTTTTGTTTGTCAGTGAAAGATGTTGGCTTCAGTCACGGATCGCGCTACGCTTTGACGGCTGCATTTATTTAAAAGTCACGCACAAGGACTTCGCTCACGTGACTGTGACATTGACAGTGCCGTACCTATTTCCGTTTCTCGCCTTTTCGTTTATCGTTAACGGGGGCATATTTTCAAAAGTATTTTAACAAACAAATTAATAAATAACACATCTAATAGAACAGTCTTTTGGTTAAAAATGACGCTAAATGAGTAAACATTTGTAATCAAGTAAACACTACACAGAAAGAGGCGTGTCGATCGAGTTGCCCCCTCAACGCATGCGTACCTTTACTACCCGCCAACTAATCGGTTACTGTTCCCCGTTATAGCAGCTCGTTTCCCCCCACTTATTGTTAAAATTTGTTTTATTCACGTCTTAAGGTAGTTCACTCTGAAACGGCTTTTCTTAGGAATTTAATAAAATTGAAGTATAAGGTTAATGCCTCATATTTAATATAAAAAAAAAAATTGGTTGTCTGTAAAGTCGGTTTACGGATGATAGTTTTACGTGATAACGTATTCCGCTCGAATATCATATTTAATAATACATAACCTAAATTTTAGTAACTGTCAAACTATATTTTTACCGACTCTCTATCGCTTATACTGCGCTCTCGCTTGCACGCACAGGGTCAGGCGGAACGTGATACTTTTCGGAACGTTACACTTTTTCGTGCATGCAGCCGGTGTTTCATCAATTTATAAGACGTTATCACGTCAAAATGAAATTTTTCACCGATTGTAAAACGAGATATTAACAATCAAAATGTGCATAATTAACACGCTGGAGGTATACCACGCATATAAAGAAAATGAGTACATTCTGGAATATTTCGAAAACGGTTCTTAGTATATTTCTTAAATACAAATACATTGTAAATACAAAAATTATAATTTTTTTGAAAAAATAACTGAATTTTTTACCGATTTGTTCAAAAAATATAGATTTTTCAAATAAAAATATTTTTATTGTACTTGCAATTGGAATTGTATCTAGGAATGTATCTGTATATGAAAGCTTAGGTGTGTTAAGTACAGTCTCTTACAAAAATGTACGGAAAAACTGTTGGTACTTACTATTACGCTATACTATTGTCTACGACTGTTGCGAGTGAGCTACATTAATTTATTTATTTACCAATCAAGAGAGCAGCTTAAAAATACGTAATCTTTCACATCTAGGTAAAACTTTTTTTTGCAAAATTCGCAACAAAAACAAAAACGATCGGGATGTCAATAATGCCGAACCTCCATTTCTAAAAAAAAAACTAAATTTTCTCTCTGACGTTTTTGTCTGTTCCACTGCCTATAAAATGTACAGTAAAAAGCCTCTATAACTCGAAAAAATGTTTTGTTCCCTTCCTTTCAACCCCCAAAACCTCCATTACTCGAAATGTCAACCCTCTATAGGTCGAAATAAAGAGTGAGTTCCTACAAGCCATTTCTATACATATTTTCCCTCCATAACTCGAAAAAATAAATTGGACCTCTCTATCTCGAACATAGCTACTCAAAATTAGTTAGAATGAATCTTAATCTTTACAGTCTACAAGTCGTATATTTCATTACAAAATCAGTCGAAAGTCGAAATCCTTCATAAGTCGAAAACTCTGTAACTCGAATTTTTTTGCATATCTACTGTATATCTATATATTTACTGTCTTTGTCAAACATGTCTGTATCATTGACTGTACATCTATAAGTTGCTGATTAAAACTTCTTGTGTTTTACCGGTCCTTTCTGTCAAAACTATGTAAGTAATTTGGTTCTCTTTTGTCGGATAATGGAACGCGTTCTTTTCTGTCCGTATTTCTGTCTGTTTCGGTAGGTTGTTAAATGCACATACATATAAGTAGAACTATATAGGCAGAACTATAAAAAATATCTCGTTGAAAAGTTTAACAGCAGGTACAAAAAAGATAGAGATTTTTGTAGCAAAATTGAATTTAATTATTAATAAAAACACCCAAGTAAAAATTGATGAAGGTAGAAGATTAAAAAAATATATTTACATCTACACTCGTCTAAAATAATCCGTTATACCTAAATACTATACGACACTGGTCTTGAGGGTGTTATTTCAATTAAGTCGAAACCCTTTCCAGTTTTTTATCACAAGAACATTTTGCTTACTCTTAAAACAATTTAATGCTAGTTAAAGCAGTCAAATACAAAGTACGTTTTTAAAATACAGTATTAATAGTAATCCTTTTTGAAATGCGCGCGTAAATTTTCTTTGAAACATTAAATAAACTTAGCAAATTTAAAATATTTATATCGATTACGAATAAATTGTTGATTTTTGAATCGAGCGGTAGAGGTGGTTAAACTAAATTATGGGCAATAAATAAAGCAAAAATAAGTGCGTTTCTTTTTAGGAAAATACCATAGTGAGAAATCAAAATTTTGGTAGTGTATGATTCATTTTTGAGCTATAGTTAAAATGTTGATTATTCGCCATAATTTTAAAAAACATCAGAAAAATATTTTCTAGAATTTTATTTAACAGATTTCAGTGACCTTGTCAGATTACAGTAATTTTTGAGAAGTTGATTTTTTTTTCGCATCAATATTCAGAAAATATATGATTTTTTGTAAATATCATCAACAGTTTTGGAGATTCTTGTGGGTTAGATATTTCATCTTCCAAATTTATAATTTCACTGTTGAATCTTGAATTTTACTTGCAAAATCAGTTCAGAAGTTTTTATTTGGACATGATATAGCTACTAGTTTTGAATTTAATTATTGGTGAGTCTTGGATTGCTGTACATATTGTATCGATTATTCGATTGTTACTAACAATGCTAATTGTTGGGTTTTTGTTTAGGTTGTGTACTTGTATTTTATTGTCAAGATAACAATATCAATAAAATGAAATATAAAGCATGCGAAGAAAAAATTGTGTTTAGATAATGTCATAAAAACCGGTCAAGTGTGAGTCGGACTCGCACACGAAGGGTTCCGTACACTATGTACTTTTTAAATACTTTTGTAAAAGAAACAAGAGAGGCGCTATAACAATATGTAACCAGTGGGAGTATGCAAGTAGTTCAAGAATTTCAAGGCGTGAAATTTTACAATAATACACCCCGGCGTTTTTATATTATAAACACTTTTTTTACAAAAATTTCTTGTAGAATAAAATAATATAAAGTTTTGATAAATATACCATTATATCAAATAACAACGTTATGGCAAATATCTCTGTTGCGCATACGCCGATTTCCCCAAAAAAAAAAATATACAAAACTTTAGAATATTAAACCATTATGAAAAATATACCATTATTATATAAAAACAATGTTATAGCACATATCTCTTCTGCGCATGCGCCGCCTTTCCCCCTAAAACTTTTTACAAAACTTTCTTTTAAACCATTATGAAATATATACTATTATTATATAAAACAACTTTATTGCATATATTTCTTTTGCGCATGCGCCAATATTTCCCAAAAAATTTACAAAACTTTTGTAAACATAGATAGAATAATAAACCGTTATGAAAAGTATGCCGTTATTATATAAAAACCAGCCTTATAGTATATATTTCTTCTACGCATGCGCCGATTTTTTTCAAAAATTTATTTTACAAAACTCCTGTAAAACAAAATAATAAGCCGTTATGAAAAGTATACTATTATCTTATAAAAACAACATTATAATATATATTTCTTTTGCGCTTGCGCCGACGTCTCTCAAAAACAATAGGCCTCTTCATATTTGCATATCAAATATCCTCCCAAAATTTGGTTTCATTCCGCTCATCCATGGTGTTGGAATGGTAAAAAATGTCAAAAATGACGTTTGCATCTGTCAAAGCAATATGTTCTAATAATTAAAATTAGTTATTCAAATCGTTAACTCAGAAGGCGTTGCACTAATGTCAAAAGATTTGAAATGACATTCGTTTTTGAACAAATGCAATCTTTTTTTAAGACAAAACATACGCAATTTTTAAATTCCCATAGTACAGTATGCAACAAACGAAGACAGACGATCCCCGTGTATGCTATGGATTAGACAAAATTGAATTTATACATTTTATTTCTATATAAAGCTGTATAAAAAAAGTGTTTCGACGAATTCTGTTATACAAAATCTATGTAAAATTTTCTGCTCTTTCGTTTAAGACAGGTCTCGAAACGATCTGATTTAAATTGAGCGACTTATAAGCAAAAAACTGAATTTGCTCCTCTTTGGGGAGTTTTGGGGTTTTTTTAATTATTTGTTGTTCTAGCGGCAATAGAAATACATACTCTGTGAAAATTTCAACTCTCTACCTATTACGGTTCTTGAGATACAGCCCGCTGACAGACAGACGGACAGACAGACGGACAGCGGAGGCTTAGTAATAGGGTCCCGTTTGACCTTCGGGTACGGAACCCTAAAAACTAACTTTACAAAATCAAGTCTCAAGTTTATTTTTTCTATTTTATTTAAGCGTCATATTTGACAAAGAACAAAATATTGATGTAATATGACAACAGAAAAACTTTTACCAATAAAAACAAAAAACTTACGCACCCCAATTCAAATGAAAACCACATAAGCACATGTACAACACAGTACATTATTAACATGATTTACCCTATAAGCTTTTTGCTCCCACTTTACTCTCTACTGGGAGCCTCTAAAACAACTTTATGCGTACAATCCTCTTTGGGGAAATAATTTCGAAGCAAGTGCCAGTAAAAGTGCGAGAGTAAAAAGGAATCAAGAATCAACATTCAATATATATATAGAATATATACGTATACAATATATCTATATACCTATATGTTTTGTATATACAGCGTGTCCCATTTTAATGTCCCACCCCGGATAACTTTTGTCAGTGACCTTGAATGAAAAATTGTTTGGTACAAAAGTTGTACAACTTGGAGGGGGACATTCGATGGCACTAATACTTTTGACCTTGGGTATAAGGTTCAAGGTCATTCAAGGTCAACTTTGTTTTTTTTAATGGAACGTCCTATTTTTGACATCGGCAATCGATTGCGCGTGAAAAAATATGAGACTTTTGTCTGAAACTTTTTTCGAAACGGGCAAAACTCTGTGCGTCTGTTAGTCTGTTAGTCGGTTATTCGGTTAGTCTGTGAACACTATACAGGTCAAACGGATGAACGGATTGAAACCAAATTTTGGGGGAATGTTTGGTATGAAAATATGAAAAGCCCTATTGTTTTTGAAGAAAATCTCACCATTCTCGAGTTGAAAATTCAAAAATTTTCAATTTTCAAGGCTAAATTAATTGAGAAAATTTGCCCGTTCTCGAAAAAAGTTTCAGACAAAAGTCTCATATTTTTTCACGCGCAATCGATTGCCGATGTCAAAAATAGGACGTTCCATTAAAAAAAACAAAGTTGACCTTGAATGACCTTGAACCTTATACCCAAGGTCAAAAGTATTAGTGCCATCGAATGTCCCCCTCCAAGTTGTACAACTTTTGTACCAAACAATTTTTCATTCAAGGTCACTGACAAAAGTTATCCGGGGTGGGACATTAAAATGGGACACGCTGTATATTGTAAATATTTTATTTATTTCCGTCTTTTTTATTGAATTCTATATACCTATTTTTAAGAATCGATGCAGTCATTTTTAACTTCCCAACTTTTCAAAAAACGGGAAATTATCGAGTTTTCAACATGTCTCGGCATTTTAGTATTCTAAGAACCTATTCTATTTTTGAAGGGGCGTCCGTTTGTTTATGTGTGTGTGTGTGCAAACAATTTTTTTTTTTTAAATAAAGTAATGGCTATTATTTAACGACTCTAGAAAAATGCGGCAGTTATAATAAATTATATAAATTATAACTATATCTAATTAATAAATGACACAATTAGTACTTAGGGCTATGAAAAAGGCATTATATTTTTGTCATACGATATCTATAGAACAAATCAATCGATTGAGATCGAAATAATTGATACTTAGGTCTCATTAGATTTTGGGGTCAATTGGTCAAGTAAAGGTATTCGAAGAAAAATAACATATTTTCACACTTGTCGAATTATCGAATAACTCCTAATCTGCTCGTTTATACGGTAGTCAGAAAACTTAAATTCGCTTAAATATAAAAACCTAATAAAGTAAATTCAACAAATTTTTCTCTTATTTTCATATGACTCAGAAATTTTTAAATACCTACTCTTTCTAAATCTATTCTATAATCTTTCTAAACACAATATAGTATCAATTTATTGTAACGTATTTGACACATAGCGGGAAGTTTTAGGGTTGACCCACAGGTCAACCAGTTGGTTGACCCGCAGGTCAACCGGTCTCTACATTTTTGCATATAAATTCGTACCTATCACATAGAATACAATTTTCTTTAGAAACTTTATAAGAGAAAAATGAGTAAAATTATTTTTGTCAAATTTATCTGATCATTATTTAATGTTATAAAGGCTTATGCATTAGCTTTTACTTCCGTCCATGAAAAGAGTTTTTTAATTCCATTAGCAAAAAACGTTGAGAGATAATTTATTAATTCAATTATTACACAAAAAAAATGTCTCATTTATTTTTATATTAACCTAACTGAACTTTTATGTTTGATTAATAATTGTACGACATACCCGAACATTAAAGTCTGTGTATAAGTAATCAAAAATAGTAGGTAATACAAAATTATACTACCTACTTATAATAACTTTAAATCTTATCCCCTTTTTTTAACTGACTGCGGACAGTAAAGTGTCCATCAAAGTAGGTATGTTTCTATGTTTGTTTTCTTGTGATACTCAAACGACCGGACAGATTTTTTAAAATTATATGTCGACAGATTCTGTAGAGTTTAGAGTTTCACAAGTAACACTTATGACGTCCGGTAAACATAGATAACGCTAGACTTTATAGCGTTAAATGGCCATATTGATCGAACACTAATAATTAAAGATAGAAATTACAAATCGTGGAACAAATTTTTTATTCGTTACAATAAAATTTACTTTCAATTCACCAACCAAATTATCAGGTGAAATACTTAGTTGAAGAATACACACTGCACTATACTCCTTGGTATTTTTGTTGAATATTGTGACGTTCACTCAAAAATCCAACCGATGGCGTCAGTGTAAACGTCAAAAAAATTTGCATTAAAATGATAATTTTTTATCCTAAACCAATTGCACATAAAACTACCACTAACCTTAATGATTTATAACAATACACTTCACGAAAGGTTAATAAACAACAGAGAAATAAATTCACAAGAACAACTGCAGATATAATACTCCACGTTTATAGGTTAGGTATTATGATCTATGAGGCGGCCATTATTATTTTCTCAGGCGAATAAATATTTATACCCGATAATTTGGACAGAATAGATTTATATCTGCAGTAAACATAATTATGGTTGGTAAATTGAATTATCGCTATTTATTCGGAGGAATGAAACAAATGAAGCGAATAAATAACTACTTACGATCGGTGAATATGGTCAAAAACTAAATAACAAAGTCAAATTTTTTAAATATTTTTAATGGTAAACACTTCAAAATTTTATGACATTCTGACGACTTCGGCTATTCGTCCCGAAAACTAAATTCTACTACTGAACACAAATTCTTATGTATCAAGCGCTGTGTATATTATGTTTAGGTTACTAAATCCCTGCATCTCGTTTATAAAGGCCGCTGCACACGAGACTAGAAACGCTGCTCGGACTTCTGCTAGCCGGTAGGCTGGGTACGAAGCTAGAAATAACGTCACTGCAGGCTGGCCTGCTAGCTCACAAGATAGGTTTTAAAATTAGAACAAGGGCTATTTTCCCTTCTAGATTTGCTGCTAGGTATGAGCAAGAACCAATCAGGAAGCAGTATCTTCTCACGTGGGTACTTGAACAAACACCCAAAAACCAACATGGTGTCATTCTGCTCAGAGTCAGACAACAGACTCGTTTTACAATACCTTATTAATTCTATCTATCCACAAATCAAGCTTGAAAAATAGTCTCGTGGGAAGCGAACACTTAACAGCTATCAAGAAAACCAGCGCTAGAAAACTAGTAGGCAAAACTAGCAAGAAAACGAGCAGCGTTTCTAGCCTCGTGTGCAGCGGCCTTAACATACATCTATTGTGTCTCTTGGACGCGCTTTGTACGCGCTGATGTTATCGATCTCCGTATCTCAACCCTATTTCCTCGACGTCTTCCGGCACGCCGCGTATTATATTGCGTTCGTCTTTACACGAGTGTACAGTGTCTTCCAACGTGTTCTTCCTTCTTTTCCACCAAACTTCAGTCCTTGAAGAAAACACCCACCGACATAATGCCATTACGGTAATATTGAATTATTTTTATAACTGAATTACAAATAAGAAAATATTATTGCTCGCAATTATTTGAATTGACTAAATCAAATTACGCTCGCTCCTTCGTTACCATGCTCTGCTTATTTTAGGTTCCGGCGCTTTTTCAAGATCGGCCGTTAAAGGCTTAATTGGGTGTTGTGATTAGTTCAACTTTCAAGCTAATTGTCAAAGCGGAAATTGTTTTGTTGCCTCTTGGCTATTATTTTAACATTTCAATACATTAAGGTTTAAAAATAGCAGACATACGGTGCTTTTTTAAGTACTCGATAAAAAAACAATTTACTTAATTACAAAAATCTATATTACAAAAAAACTTAATTAATTCTTAATTACAAAAAAACTATACAAAAATCAGTATTTTATAATGCGATATACGCATATAAAATACTGATTTTTGTAGTTATATAATAGAATAGTTTTATTGCTGAGGCAATCGGATCAGATTCAATCCTTTACGGATTGGTCTTCCATCTATCCTTGTAGTTACATAAAAATAACAGAAAAACAAATAATATTAAAAAAAATATAAAATATTGCCCAAGTAAAGGATTTTGCCGATTTAAGAGCTTCATGTTAATAATCTTAATAATAGTTTTCATTTGATTATGATGTGAAAAGGCCTGGTTCAAGCTCATTTAGTAATTTATATTCTATAATATTATAGTCTAATCGCTAAAGTCACAGTAATATATTTTCGAATACTTATTTGTGGTATATTTTCAATTAACTGCTAGATTAGTTCAAAATTTGCCGAAAATTGTTTTAATTTGTTCGTCGTAATTTTATTATGTACAACGGAAATATACTTCAATTTGAAACATTTTAAAATCTTAGAAATATTGAACTATACGAAATAGTTTTAGGGTTCCGTATATCCGATGAAAAAAACGGAATCATTATGGGATAGCTCTCGTGTCTGTATGTCCGTCTTTTTTAAATGTGATGTGTTATTTAAATAATATGGACGTTTTTTTCCTCTTTATTTATTTATTTTAAATCCAGATTTATAATAATGTTATATCATATAAGTACATTTTTTAACAAATTTTTATGTTGGAATAATCCTGCCTAACCTGGCAGAAGCCAGGCTATGGTCGGAATATATATTTTGGACGTGAGATAATAAAAGATAAAAGAAAATTGTTGGCAGGATTTGGTACTTCGACCAATGTTTTTTATATTCTTTAGTTCACTCGTTTTATAGAATACCTATGTATATTGAACGGTGAGTTCATTATAGAATATTATATTGTATTATGTGAGGGTTACCACAAGTAGTACCAATATTTATTTTAGCAGCAACAATGATTATTGTTGTACATCAAACAGCCAAAGACATGGCGATATTAACAAAAGCATTATATATTATGTATGGTCTACACTGCATTGTACGAAATGACAATAATGTCTTCAATATACTAAAGCCAGGCTTTACATGTATTATTAACTCGGATATCCCATAATTATGCACATAGAGAGTGTCTCAGATGACCTGCGGACATCAGTGGCGGCGCGTTAGCAATTAAAATGAATAAAAGGTACCATCTAACACAGGCTAGGAATGAGGGGAGTAATTAAATTATGAATCACATCTATGTTTATGATGTTTTAATTATTAATTACTTATTCAAACACTGCTGACAGCAAACTTCAATATACACTGTAACACTAGTCACTACTGCTATAAACCAAACATTTGCAGAGCAAAAAAAAAGGTCGCATTTGGAGAGCCAAAAAAAAAAGCTCCTTTTCATCTGTTCTGGCGCCCTTGCTATTTCTTTACTATTTTTCTAAAATTTATAAAATGCTTCGCGAGCTGGACAAAATTGTGCTGCGAGCCGGATCCGGCCCGCGGGTTCCATTTGTCCAGGCCTGCTCTATAGGGATCGTCAAATCGACTAGGATTTTTCAATAAAAAACTTGATTTTTACAATCGAACTGCCGTCATCAAAATCGATTAATAATCGACTTTGAACTTTTCGCAAAGGTTGCGATGTGATTCCACATCAGGCACCGTTTTCCTGTAAGTTGAAAATATAATGGGCGCATGCGTTTTTATCAAAATGAAGACAATTTTCAGGCGTTTGTATAGTTTTTAACTTCCTACCTTAAATAAAATTAAATTTTTTTATCTAAAAAATCGGGAAGTTATTATTTTCACCCTAATTTTCTAAAATCGAGTTTTCGTCAGATCTCGATTTTTTGAGGTTCTAGGAAGCTATTCTGACTATCGATGATGTCTTTACGGGTGTATGTGTATATGTGTGTATGTTATGTAAACCTCTTATATTTTTTGAACGAAGTGTTCGATTGAAACGCGGTTTGCGACATCTGACGTGATCTTACTAAACTTAGATTTCCTGAAAATTTGGAATGATTCGGCCCAATAAATTTTGAAAAATATCAAAAATACAAGTTTCAAAACTTTTTAGAATTTTTTTTTTAATATTTTCTAAACTAGTAAACCGATTAATTCTAAAATCTGATCATCTCTTCTCCTTAAAAAACTGCGTCGATTTCCGCAACCCGCAACAAAATCAGTTCATTGTTCACCAGATATCGTGAACGAAAACATTTTTTTTGACCTCAAAGAGCTAAAAAGTAAACTACATTTTATAAATTTTTGAGTGTTTTGAACTCGGAAGTTTCAGAGATGACCTGCAGGTTTAAAATTTTTTTTCTTGAAAAAAAGTGTTTTGTGTTTTTCAAAGGGAATCGACTTCTTCAACTGTCCTATAGCAATGGACAGTTTCGTTCGTTTCTAAACTCGACAATATCGTTTGAGCCCATCAAACGAAATTTTACCTAATCGAATATCGTATTTTGAATTTTGTATCCATCCCTATCATAGGTTATATCTCATTACGCTATAATAACAGCCGGGGTTTTTATTTCCGGACAGCACCGGGTAAATATGGATACTTTGAAACAAAACACACAGTACACTGTATAAAAGCACATAAGTGTGGAAACGTAAACATACTCAATTCTAATTTGACATGAAAGGTGCATATTCAACACTCAACTAGTTCAACGCACATACTACACAAAATAATACACCCACACACATACGCGGCAAGACTGTGCACTGTACGTGCTGCGGTTGTTAAGTGGACTTACACTTCACTTAAATGTCTTTTGCTGCACAATAATAGTTGAACTTTACTAGGGTGTGTCAAACAATAGGGTCGTCCCGCATATTGCGAACTGCGATGACCTTGTGACATTTATGTAGATCCAGGCCCAGATTTAGGAATGTGGCATCCCTAGGCAGTTTAAAAAATTGCCGCCCTTTCACCCCCCAATCCTGTCCTTTAGTGTATAAATAAGTTAGGTACAATAGAATTTCAATCAATACAATACACATTCCTGTGAGCAATTAATATTTTATCATAGTTAAGTAACTTTACAATTTTGTAGTATGATTTGTACCTAATTCAGTAATTACCATTATGTGTAAATATTTTTGTGAAACATTTACTGTCTACTAAAAGTTTTTACGTTTTAATTTTTGGATCGCAAAGTTATTAATATTTACCTCACAAAAATTGGCCGCCTACGTTACCTGTTCGGTAAATATTAATTCCCAAACCAATTTTACAATTATTTTTTTTCAAGAAGTATTTCTAAATTTTATTTTTTAGGCAGGTATATTCGTATTTTACCCCCTTTACCCCCCCTTATCTACGCCCTTGTGTGTACCGTTTAATGACGATTGATATAAAGTAGAGTTGTGGATTTTCCGGGAAGTTTTGAAGCCACTAAATTAATAAGGTATTGTAAAACTAAACACTCGTTCACTAGAGGCTACAAGTAAATAAAACGAGTATTTTCATCAGCATTCAGCAAAAAACAATAATCTAGTGCTGTTTACATGAGGGGAATTCCCCATATAACTGCAGCAGCCAGTACAGTGGTGCCATCTTCGGGCCTCTGCTACTACCTCATTACTATCAAATAACAAGAGAAATGTGTTGCGCTGCTGGATGAAGAGGATTTGGAAATAAAAAAATAGTTGTACACGATTTAAAACTTGAACGATTAATGATTTTAATTTTTTGAAAAAAAAGCAATGTTTTAAAAGAATTTTACAAAATCGACAAGATCTATTATCTAACCTAAATTACAACATTTAACATGACATGATAATAGTTTTTATAATAACTAATTTTTTAAAATTTGCTCCACTGAACTAAAAATGAATTAAAAAACAAATCATGTCAACTTTCTTTTTCTTCTCATCAATGACGCCACAAATGGATGATTCATTTTCTGTATGCTCTTTATGAAATAGGATTAATTGACTTGTTATGAGTTGCAAATTAAACAATACGACAAATCTTAAGTAAAACAGAATCAAACTTAATATTATTCGTGTGAATTAATTTGTTACGGAATTTTAATCACTGGTTTATGTTTAAAAGTACAGAAATTGACTAATAAAAACAAAGTATAGAATTTTCAATTAGGTATATTCTAAAAAAAAATACAAAAAATTGCCTTATTGTCATTGAAAATTTTCCGAAAAACCACAGTGGAAAATTTTCCTCCCCACATCACTAATATACAGTCAATAGGCAAAGTTGATAAAAAAATCTTAAAAATCCGAGTTACAGATCCACACTTTATAGATAGATAGATAGATAGATAGATATATATTAACAACATTTGGTACAATTGTATATTCAATAGTTGCAAGTCAACACAAACACATTTAAAATGTATGAATTAAATACTCTTCCACAGAATAGAAGCAATTATCCGTTAGCAATTGTTTTACATGGTTTTTAAATTTTTTAAGATTATACTGTTTTATTGATGCAGGTAGTTTGTTATAAAGTTTTAAAGCATAATAGTCCGGGGCGGTGCGTGATCTCGTCAATCGGTGGTCCGGAAGACGAAATTTATGTCTATCTCTAGTATAATAATGATGACTGTCAGCATGGCTTTCAAAATTTTTCTTATGCGAGTGTACATATATTACACAGCTGTATATATAGACACATGGTAGAGTTAATATTTTAAATTTTTTAAATAACGGACGACATGTGTCCCTAAATTTTGCGTTTGCAATAATTCTGACGGCCATTTTTTGTAAACGAAAAATAATTATAGAATTTGACGAGTTTCCCCAAAGTAAAATGCCATATTCCATGCAAGAATAGAACATGCCGTAGTAGACAGAGAGTGCTACCTCTGTGGAAGCAACCCCTACGATCCTCCGTATAGCGTAAACAATTTCGCTCAGTTTTTTACTTATGGTTTGAATGTGACAGTTCCAGATGATAGTAGCATCTAAGTAGATACCTAGAAACTTAAATGAACTGGAAGGAATTTTCGTCGAGGAATTTTATTCCTATTTTGAACTTAAATAAAGCAATTACAAATAACATGTACGCGAGTATAGAAGTGGGTAAACATATAACTACATAATGCATATAATACGTACGTACGTACGTATACGATATACGTATGTATAATGTATTTGAATGTATGCGTTTCATCAGGCGGCCGGGTCCCGTCTGGATACGCGTGCGACCGACTCAGTCTCACAGAATGAAATATGGACACAAGGGAAAGACATAGATATTAAACACAACTCTTATGTACATCAGTCGTGTTGAACAATATTTCCATTGACATTTTCCACTATCTTTCGACTCTGATGGCCATATTCACTGAACGTAAGTAGTTATTTATTCGGTTCATTTGTTTCATTCGTCCGAATATAAATAGCGATAATTCAATTCACCAAGCATATTTATGTTTACTGCAGGGATAAATCTATTCTGTCCAAATTCCCAGGTATAAATATTTATTCCCCTGAGAAAATAATAACGGCCGCCACATAGATCATAATACCTACGCTAGCTGCTCGTTTTAACATAATGTCACAATTCCTACATTCACAATCTAGATACTACTGTTTTGTCACAGCCTCTATAAAATAGCTGCGTGTAAATGAAAAACAAAAGTAGGCTATCTATCAATTATGAATCATCTTTTAATCTGCCATTTTGTATAAGAAAAATAAAAATAGACACGAATTATAATTTTCATAGACTTTTTCCACTATCTTGCCGTTACTGAGAAGTTTAGAATGTATTAAAATAAGTGGAAAGAACACAGAAACCATCCTTTAGGCATAAATGTCACTGTTCTATATTCTTTGCGAGTGAAGAACACGGTTGCTCGACCGATTCTGGTCGGCGGTTATTTTCACGAGAGGTGCAAAACATATAAAGATAAAACTAAGTTCCAATAGCAACAAGTGATGAGAGTACTGTGAGCTTGCGGCAAAGTTGCGATGGAAAGATACGTTCCGCAGATGAACATTGGTTGGCCCGACGCTGCCGTCAAAAATACTATGCTATCGGATGGATCTAATATAACCCGAAGAAAAGATTATTACACATTATTAAAAGCATTAAAATGTGTAAGTAATTTAAGAATTACAAAGCACAAACGTTTCATAGTAAATTTTTGATTCTAAAACTGTTTCTAAATATACTGTAGTCTCTGTAAAAATAGGAATGTCCTTTAGTTCGTTTATAGTAAGCATTTTTTAGGAGCGAATAGCGTCTATATAAACCCGCTTTGTTTGTAAATCAACGACGCTTTTTCGTTATTTATGATGCAATGAAGACGATTTGGTAGATTGCAAGGGCAAATTTTTACTTTTAAAACTTCTTTTTGAAGTAAAATTTCTATAGGCGCTACTTGAGACTAGCTCAAATCTTTTTTCGAACGTTCAGTAAAGTCTACAGTTTGAGCTAACGTTGTTATAATATCCCACCGATGGCGGCATCAAAATACACCTGTAAAAAGCATCTTGATCGAAAAGTGAAACACATAGCTAACCAATTTTAGCGAAACATATTTTAGCCAACTCCATTCACAGATTTAGGTAACGGATATTTCCCGAACGACGATTTTTACTTCAACCGCGCAGAAAGATTAGATCTACTCATTGTTTTTAATAGGGTATATATGCACAATTTTTGAAAATATTTAAAATCAATTATTTTCATATTAAAAGTTATCAAACACATGAAAAAATTCATTAAAACATTCTTATTGAATTAAAAAATAAATATTCTTTTTGGGCAAGCTATTTTGATTATTTAAACGCGCCATTTTTTCGCGGAAGATCTGTGACGTCATATAACATGTCAACAATTTTGTTTAAATAAATTTGTATTGAAAAAAAGAGGCAATAATTCTATTGTTTTTTGACGTCACACTACTTTCGAATCAATAGTATTGTGTTTCGATATTTTATATTTCGCGCGTATTTATTGCATTTTTGTTTAATTAATATTTATTATTTAGCAAGAACTTAAAAAGAAAAAACTATTTAGAGTTAAATCAATTGCAATAAAGATTACAAAAAATAACATTTAAACCAAATATAAGTTACATACCTTATTATCAAAAGTTTAGGTCGTTGAACAATATTTTTGTAATAAAAAACGAGGCAACTTTGATCTCACATAATATAGTTGTTTGACAGTCCTGGCTAACACAATAGATGCGGCAGCTCCAACATCTACCGTTACTTTGGCGACTTTATTACTGGTAATCCATCTCATGCTTCAGCCAAATGAGACGTGTCACAGGCTTGTGCCTTTTGCCAGCCGATGTTGTATTCCTGGCACAGCCCGTTGTGATGGCGTGCCGACCTTTCTACGTTTTACGGCGTGCCAGTTTACAGTACAAAAAGTTTTTTTTGCACAGGAATTACTTATTAAAGTCTGTGATTACAAAATCTTGACAGACGCTTAAATGATTAAGAAATAAAGTTTGCTACCATCTTGCACTATATTATAATTATTAAAAAATGCGCACATGTGTCTATCACAATAAAATACTGATAGTCCGGGATAGGATTCAGGAACACTAATAAACTTACATATGCAGTAGTAACAATTTTAGGAAATATTTTGTAATACTTGTAGTTAGTACTTTGTAAGTTAAAATTTATTTAAAAAATATGCCTTGAGGTTCATTTTGACCAATTATCTTAGATCCGAGAAATATTTTTCAAAAATTCTAAAATACGATTTTTTTGGTGTTTTTTTGTTTACACAAAAAAGAAAACAGCTGAATCACTTTAAAAAAAGTTTTCAGATCATACTGACGTTAATATATTTCGATTGGCATCCTAAAAATCGATATCGTTTCTTATTCGTGAGATTTCGTGTAAAATCAACCTTCTCGCAATATTTTTATTTAAATTTTTATATTTCTGGAGTATATTAACGTAAATATGCTTCGATTGGCAGCAAAGCAAAACCGATGTTTTTTGTGCAGTCTTTTTGTTTAAAAAACGAGTGGGTGATTTTATTAGAGTTTCTTTTGGATCAAAATAGTGTTAACATTGCACAATTGACACCCAAACGAAGTCGATATAATTTTTTGTTCGTGAGATATTGTGTAAAATCTACTTTTTTGGAGTCTTTTTGTTTAAACAAAATAACGGCTGGACCGATTTTGAAAAAATCCTTTCAGATCATACTGACATTAATAACGTGTCGATTGGCACCCTGACGTATTCGATAAATTTTATTCTAAAAATTTTGCTCTTAGAAAAAAATGGCTAGTATTTAAACGAGTGACTGTAAATTACAATTTTGTGTGACAAAAATAATCAATTTGGGTTACTGTATTACTCAGTGAGCGACTGACTGCGCGTGACGAGAAAACAACAGAACAGCAACTTACAAACATCCATTTGAGTTACTTAAAATACAAAATTGGAAACTTCATAAGATTTGAGCGACCTAATATTTGTTTGAGTGTCAACGTTACGTCCTGCATTTTTTTCAAAATTTGGCAAATGTATTATTTATACTGAGCGGCATTTTGTTAATAGTTAATTGTTTGAATAGAACTGCGTTTTCTAAAAAATATATATTTAATTGACTGTCAATTAAATATACATTTTTTAGAAAACGCAGTTCTATTCAAACAATTAACCTAATATTTGTTTGAGTGTCAACGTTACGTCCTGCATTTTTTTCAAAATTTAGCAAATGATTTATTTATTCTGAGCGGCATTTTGTTTATAGTTAATTGTTTGAATAGAACTGCGTTTTCTGAAATTTAATTGACTGTCAATTAAATATACATTTTTTAGAAAACGCAGTTCTATTCAAACAATTAACTATTTAATTCGCATACCCCGTTGTCGTTCACCCCGGAATTGTTTTTTTAAAAACTCCACATTTGCCCCTTCCCGTTTCACTGCGAGACAATTCGCATACCCCTTTATCGTTCACCCCGGAATTATTTTTTTAAAAACTCCACCTTTGCCCCATCGCGTTTCACTGCGAGACAATTCGCATACCCCTTTATCAAAAAAAAGCGGTGGTTTTCAATCTTCATGAAAATGAAAGTTTTAAGTTGTAGTCTCAAAGTGAAAAAAAAAATAAAAAGTAAAAACAAAAGAAGATATCTGCTTCAAAATTACCGAAGGCATTCTAGTCGCTCACTTAGTAATTTAGTCGCTCACTTAATAATTTAGTCACCCAACTATTATTTTAATATCTCAAGTTATTAAAACAGTATCTCATCATCAGTCACCAAATTTTTTTTATTCGACCGTTTTATAATTCCCCGAAAAAAATAACCACGTACCTACCTACGTATCAGATACATCGCTTTTCAAAATATTTTGGAAATAGTGTAGTGTTCATGAAACATAAAAATTTGTTAACATTTATATTATTTTGGTTTTCGGGCCCATTACAATAACTTCCCAATGTACTGGGAAGTTAACAATTTGTAGAAACTAGAAGTTTCTGTTCATTAAAACAAAAGTACATAATTGCAGTACTTTTATTCATGTTTATTGAAGAAAATTCATTTATATGGCACTTAATTTTAATACAAAATGCAAGTTTTAATTGAAAATAATTGTGAGTGTTGTTATTGTCAAGTCTGAAACTTATTCAAGCTCAATGTCTCATAATGGAAGCACTGAGAGACTCGGTATTCTTTGATATTATGCCGTGTGTAATTTGTGCTCAAATAATAGAGCAGTAGTTAGTCTCCCTTCACAACAACTTACGTTGCCGTAACGTTTTTCGTCAAATTCGCTATTTCAAACATGTAGGTCATAGTGATGTATCGCTCCTGAGCGAGTCGTTCATAATGAACGTCTCCTTTCTCGGAGCGGAGCGAGTTGCTCTTTTTTTGTGAATGACTCACTCTGAGCGCCATTGCTCTGTGCTGAGGTGTTCTGTACTGTTGCATTCGCACATTTACAGAGCGCACACAGCACAGGTCACAGAGGTACTAGTACGGAGTTATCTTTGCTGAGTCATTTAATGTTGAATGACACACTGTAAGTGTAATAGTACTAAGCTTAACAGTGACTTAAACCATTCACATTGACGTCGTTTACAAAGATATAATATTGTAACAATAAACATTATTATTGTTAAGCTTCTATTATACTTTATCCGAAATGCGAATAATATAAGATCAGTATCATATTTAAATGAGCTCCGAGCTGAGTGCATATTGCGCTGTGCAATACATGATGACAGTTCACATTTCTGCAGTCTGCACTCTTGTGTAGTGCGTACTGTGTACTGTCGGTCCTTTGAACAACTCCCTATGAGCGACTCTTTTTAGTGAGCGGAGCGCACGGAGCCAGCTCCCAATAAAGAGTCATTTGGACACATCACTACTAGGTAAATAATTAGGAGGACTACAAATTAACACTAACCATTTCTTCTACAACGATAGTTTTACGCATTCTACTTCTTTTTTCAATAAGTTTTGAAACTATATGCTTTCTAGCGCAAGTCTCGAAATTAGACGGGCAACGCAAGCTAAAGATGGGCAGTTAACTGAAGAAGACAAACAAATCGTCACGTGACGTGACGATTTCACAAAACAAAAGCGAGCAACGTATCATAGCATCATTTAGAACCAAAGGATGTACGTTGTTCATATCATCATATTTCAAATTGTGCTTCAATACTGTGCTACTTATAATTGAGTATAATATTCAGTATATAACATACCTAAATGTAGCGCGTTATGTGGCAAAGCAATTTGGTGAGTCTATAATTGTTTAATATTTGTAAAAAAAAACATTTAGAAAAATTTAATAACGATTTGTTCTTGCACCATTTTTTTTTTAACTTTTAATATAACTGGTTCAGCTGTGATCAGCTATTCACAGTGTAGATAATAATAGAAATGAATATCTTGTAATTATGTAACTATCTAGAAAAATTTATGTCAATAGGGTACACCTACTGTTGGTACAATTTAACTAGCACTTTTGATGGCAAGGAGAGACGAAACAAAAAAATAGATAATAATAGTTGACTAGAACGTTTGGTCCTGAGGTAATCTTGATTTTTTAAGTCTTGGGTTAACCGTTCTGGTACCCTATACCTTGCACCATTACAACGCAAGAAGAAAAGAAGATCTTGTTATTCCTTTTTTTCTCTCAAAAAATTCTACCTTTGGCTCTAATTCTAAGTAATTAGGCCCAACAGTAGAATTTTTTTTAAATTATCTTTGAACACTTAAAACCAGAGTCTCAAAATGTTTAAAAAACAATTTACAAATATCTCATTAAAGGGTACTTTTATACGTATCAAGATTTTTGAGAGATGTACAATGCTCCCTAACAGGTTTACAAATACTGGAAATGAAGAGAAAAGAACGTAACGCTTTTTTAACTCATATCACTATTAAACTCGCTGTCCTTCGTTTAACATAATGTTACGGCTCATCGAAAATTTATGCCATTACGCCCTAGATACACAATCTACTATTTTAATTATTCATTAAGACAAGTTTTTTTTTTTTAATATCGAAAAAAGTTACAAAATGGTAACGGCTTACTTAACTACATTATGAAGCCTTAAGTCTCGATCCTCATTCCGCAGGGTGCATTATTCGAGAATACTGCGGGAACTTGCAGGTCGTACAACAAAAGTTTTGAAGTGAGTTGCCACCACAGTATTACTTACATATAGTATTCCTTCGTATCGAGCCAAAGGTAGATTCCTCCACACTCCATAGGGATCACTTCCAAGCTACGCAGTGGATTCCTCCTTGTAACTTATACAGAGTGTTTTCGTGCTTATGGGCTATATGCAAGGAGGCGGAGTTACAAATTTTTCGATGCGAGCGTTTGTAGTGAGCACTAGGGGAAACTATAAACTCAAATTTTCCGTATGTCAGTGAGCAATGTTTATTAAAAGTGAAAATAGTTATAATTTCATTAAGTTTTTGACGTGATAACGTCTTATAAATTGATGAATCACCAATCTTATAAATTGATAAAACACCGGCTGCATGCACGAAAAAGTGTAACGTTCCTAACGTAACGTTCCCAACGTTTGTAACGCGCAACGTTCCGCCTGACCCTGTGCGTGCTTTTCTCGAAAACGGCCCTAACGATTTGGATGAAATTTACTGAAAAGGGATTTTTGGGGGCAAAAAATCGTTTTAGCTAGGTCTCATCTCTCGAAAAAATCGTTTTCTTACAAATTTTATCATTATAAAAATCTATTTTTTGACGTATGAAAATACTTAAATATTGTAAGTAGGTTTTGGAATTTTATACAATGAAACAATTGTTTTCAAAATATTATGACAGTTAATCTTTGAGACTTAAATAAATACGAAAGAAAGAAAGTTAATAAAAAAAATTATTTTTATAGGTGGTGAGTAATTTAATAAATAAAATTAACCTAAATTTGAAGCGAAAGATGCAATATCATAGATTCGAATTATTATAATTATTATATGTAGAATTTAGGTTATGTATTACGGAATACGTTATCACGTAAAATTATCGTCCGTAAACCGACTTTACAGACAACCAATATTTTTTTTAATTAAAAAGAAAACATGGGCAAAACTAACCGATCTGGAAATGCTTGCTGTGTTCCGGGCTGTTGCGCTGATGGCGATTTAAGTAAAATAAAGACCATTGGCGTTCCACTGTCAATGTAAACAAATTAATTATTTATATACTGCAGTACGTCATAATTGATAAATAAATAATTCTCACTTACCTTTTATGTTATGCTATTTATATAATGGTTTACAATCATTTTTTTATGCATAATGGCCAACTAAAGTTTTTGACTTATCACCATAGAATACAGTCGCGATTTCCATAAAAAGTGAGTTCAATAATTCTCTATTACTCATGCACCAGCGACGCTAGTAGGCTTGGTAGCAAATTTAATCCACGATGGAAACCCACGTGATATGTAACTTCAAAATTTTTTGCACATCTCTCTGTAAAATAGATTAAAAAACGCACTAGGGCAGGAAAGTAAAACAAAACTGGTCGCGCTATCCCAATTCTATGGTAAATCAGTGTTTTTCTGTCAGTTTTTTCTTTATAATCGACTATTAAGAAGTGACGTTTGTTATAAGTGAACTATCAAGATATATATGAAATTGAGGCAAAAAAGCATATAATTGGTGCGTAATGGTACTCCTCCTCGTGTGACTGTTAAAACTCGCTTATGTATATTTTAAAAATAATTTCATATCTCGCCGTAATATAACGCATTGCGACTGTAGACATACGTATGCAAAATTTCAATTCAATCGGATAACGGCAAGTAGTTGACAAAGCTTTCGCAAGATTGAAAACAAAGATAGAAATATTAGTTATAAACAAATATGCGGGGTCAAGCTAAATAAAACCGTTCAAAAACATTTGCTTGCTTTCAAAATATTGTCTATAGCAGGGGTTCCCAAACTTTTAATAATTGCGACCCACTTTCCCGGCACACTGAATTTCTCAGAATTACTTGACTAGCCGGAAAAGATATCTCCACAAAAAAAATGCTATTTATCTTTTTATTTTATTTTCTTCACATTTATTTTAACGGCACCGCTACGAACAGCACACATTTTTTCCAAAAATATACATTCAAGATATTGTCGCGACCCAACAAAAATCGACTCGTGACCCACCAGTGGGTCACGACCCACAATTTGGGAAACACTGATCTATAGAATATATTCTAATAAAAGATGTTACTTTAACATGACACCCAGTATAATAAGCACGTTTTAGTGTGAGCCCAGGGGTATGTTTTAGACTTTAAAGGGTAGCGTGACGACCGTTACAAATAACTAATAAAGTAATACACAGTGATCGCAAAGTAATGCATTTCTAAAATATAAGTTTAATATTAAAAAACGTTTTCAAAGAAATAAAAACAAAATGACCTTTTGAAATGCGTTTTACTCCGCGGCCATCGCGTAATCGTGTTTTCCCAAAAGAAGCCGAGTTTATTTTGTTTTTTTCGCTGTGGAATAATTTCTGAAAACTGAAGAGAATCATCTGAATACGTATTCACATGTAGCATTTATATTATTGTGTAGTAGAACTGCAGTAAAACTAATGCTGAACGACCATTCTAACTTGTTCTCTTAAACTTGTTGATGAAATGTTTCAGATAAAAACGGAATTATTCGTTTGTGTATGTGTCGTTTTGTTTAACTAAGAAATATAACATTTCCACGCCTGTTATTAAAGCACAACTTAGCAAAGTTACAGCAGTTAGAGTTGTAGTCAACTTTGCAATGTCGTCTGTAATCATATACTTATATAATGCTAGTACCAACTCACTAAATTGTGAGTGTAAATCCCTAGTTCCCAAAGTGGTCCCAGTAGTTCCCTGGGGTCCACGGGAGACTCGACGGGGATCTACGTTGCCGTGACAAAAAATGGGGGTTCAAATTTCGTAAGCGGAGGTCCACGAAAATTTATCTGCTTTCGATAGTGAAAAACTAAAATGTTGGCTTCATTTTACCTATCAATATAGGCAGATAATATTTTAAGAAGCTCAGCGACTGTTCCTTTAAAAATTTGCATATTCCATACTCAATTACCACTCCGAATGGGGAGTTTTCTAAATGAAATAAGTGAGAATTAATTGCTTCCTTGTGCTGTGAGTATAGATGTCAAAAAAGTAAAGTTGGATGGAATCACTTTTTTGATTGGCCAACTTTACGTTTTTGACATCCACTCACAGCACAATCAATTAATTAATTAACCAATCAATTCTCACTTATTTCATTTAGAAAACTTCCCATTCGTGGTTGGAACTCAGCCGCAACGCAAATTTTCATAGTTAGATCTAATCTTTACATTTTTTGTCAAGTTTTGGGAATATGGTAGAAATGTAGCTGCAGGGGGTCCACCGGAACCAGCTTAATTTTGAAAGTGGTCTATGGGAAAAAAAGTCTGGGAACCTCTGGTGTAGATTAATCAAATTTTTTTCGACATGTTTATCAAAATACATTATAGCACACAAAACATCGACTCAAGCTACCTAAGTTCAATTTAGGGTTTTAGGTTGAAAGATTATAGAAAAACTAGCGGCCCGGTCTGGCTTCGTCCAAATTTGTAGATTGGGATTATAAGTTTTTTTAATGTGTGAAATACAAAAAAAATTGGTCTGAAATTAAAAAAAATCTGGATCTCGACAACTGCGCCAACTACCATATCCAAGTGACCCGCATCAGTATAAAAAATTTGAAAAGAAGTTTGACCCTGCTGGCCATCCCTGTTCCCGCTATTTTCGAGTTCGAGTTCATAGCAATACGTTTATTTTTTAGCTTTCGAACTCAAAAAAAAAAAAAAAAAAACACTTTCTTACGATTTTTTCATTTACGATATCTCGTGAACAATAGACGCAATTTATTGAGGAGAAGAGCTGATTAGATTTTGGAATTAATTGGTTTAGTAGTTTAGAAAATGTTTAAACAAAACTATTTTCTAAAAATTTTTGAAACATATTTTCAAAATTTTTCAAAATCTATTGGGCCGAATCATTCCAAATTTCTAGGAAATCTAAGTTCAGCAAAGTCACGTCAGATGCCGCAAACCGTGTTTCAATCGGACACTCCGTTCAAAAGTAATAAAATGTTTACATACACACACATACATACAGCCCTACATACACGTACACACACACACAGCCCTACGGACATCATCGCCAAAATAGTCAGAATAGCTTCCTAGGACCGCAAAACATCGAGATCTGACGAAAACTCAATTTTCGAAATTCGAGGTGAAAATAACTTCCCGAATTTTTTGAAAAAAATCATTAATTTTGTTTTTATAGCGGGAAGTTAAAAATTCATTAAAATCGGTCACGCCGTTAATTACGAATACACGGAAACCGCAATTTTAAGTATAAATTGTGAAAAATAACTCTAATAATTTAGAGTGATGATGATCTTGTTTAATATTCGAAGATTAAAGGATGAAACCTGGTGGCATAGGATCAATGAACTTTGCAAATACTGAAGGTTTTTATTGCATTTTATTGTCTGTACGTATAAAGATACAACAAGTGATATTCTAAATGATTTGTTTGTTACAAAATATTAATAAACTGCACTGTTCTAAAAATAAAAAAAAAATGGTTTCTCGCTCAATAATGGTCAATTTTGCTTTATCAATCTATTGTCGATAAGTAATACAGTTTGTGTCAATAATAGATTGTCGAAAAGAATAAATACTCAAAAATTTTTCAAATTAGGGGATCAGCTTTTACAAAGTCAAAAATCATCAATCAAACTCATGTAAGTACCGGACGGTGCAGACCCCTCTCCATATCTACGCCACTGTTCCAAATAACAAATTGATGTTATATCTCTCTACTGGAGTTATTTTAAAAATTAAAACGGCGCAGTTTCGCGTATTTAAAAATATGGATTAAAATTTGATATGCATACATAATCAACAAGCAATAGTTGTAACATAACCTCTGTCTGTAATAATTTTGGTAATTTTGTTTTCTTCCTATTCACTCTTTTATGAAGATACAATTTAAAATTCTAGGCTCAATTTCAAACTAGATTTTCTTACAACGCGATCTGCAACGTTCATAAAATGTTTAAAGTAAAACTTATTTTGGCACGGTAGGTAGGGTAAAATTGAAAATGTAAAAGTATACCATAATTTACGCAAACAGGCTGTAGAACATTAACTAAGGTGGGACGACGAGGTAGATCGGTTACCTCGTAACCTAAAGTTTGTAGGTTCGATTCCGGAGGTCGGTGTCATTATTTTCTTTTTTACAATTATATAAGTTTTACTTCTATCGTGTGTAGTGTAAAATGCACGGTCTCTTTTGTCGTATACACAACTCTATGTAAAACTAAACAATATTAAAACATTTTTTCGTGCATTATACAAGCACAAACAAGGTTTACACATAAATAGGTAGATGTAAAAGTGTGCTTTGGATAAGTTGCATGCATTTGTTTTAAATGCAGATATGTTTGGAAGTTTAAATGCGATTTCTTTGGCGCTACAAACAGAATCTTAAGCTTTATCTTCAGTGAAAACTCTTAAACGAGATCAAGAGATATATTATACAAAATGAATACTAACTCGTTTTGCTTTCTGCCAAATAATTATTAACTCGTTACTAAGTTTAGGGTCGGTTATGTTAAGACAAAAAAAAATACTGTTATGTATTAAATAAAGTTAGATTCGAATTAAAACTCAGTCCGATACCATTTTTATACTTGTGTGATGTTGGAACCAGTTATAGTGTAATAAAGAGATAGGTTCTAGCATTTGTTGACGATTTTATTCATTCAGAATCATATATAATTAATACGTTAAGGTTAAAGATGTTTGCCTCCCTTTTTATAAAAAACCACACAATTTCTCCACATAAATTATATGTCATTTTACAGATAATTGCTTGCTCTACTACGTTTTGTAAATTAATTAATTAACAGCAACGCTGAACAACGTCTGCCATCTGACGGCTATAATTTTGAAACGTCAACACTTCGACTGTCATCTGACCTTCATATTGTAAATACTGCATACTGCCATCTGACGGGCAACGCTGAACAACGTCACAGCAATGCTGCATGATGACATCTGACGGCTTAGCTCAACGCTTTTGCTACTTGCGCCTCTATATGACAATTTTAGTAAAATATTTCTTCGATCTGTTATCTGAGCTTCATATTGTAATACAACAAAAAGAAGAACGTTATAAGCAGTGTGCAAAATTAGAAACGAATTGAATACCTGCAATCATATTTAAAAAATAATTTTGTAAAGTGATAATTATTATACTTATGTATTTAGTGCGAATAATTCGCACAGGTCACACTAGTTAGGATATAGTTATGTAGAATTTGTAACGGTGGCTAGAGAAAATGCTACGTATAGACAGAATATGCACTGCGCATGCGCGAAGATTGCGCATTGACAGAGAGAGTAGAAACGATCATCCCACTCGTCTCTTTCAACTGCCGGTTGAAGTTGTAGAAGCAGAAACGTTTCACTTTTCTTCTGATTCTAACCCATTTACCCTACAGCGTCTAGAGAAGTTTCACCTCAAAAACAACACATACGCAAAAAAACGAAATTAAGATTAGGATTCACTATTTTTTATGACGGTATAAATATTACATACTTATAGATGACAATAAAAAAACGTTGCAGACAATCTATATGAAATATTAGAGATCGATGGTTGAGGGGCCGCGACAGATCCCGCCGGATCGTAAACAAAACGAATGACTCAATCCGCGAATCCACCAACTCTATTTTCACCAAATGTAGCTCCCATAAAAACGTCCCTTACATATGATAAGGAATAATGGTGGAACATTCCTCCTGTTTATTAAAACATATTTCTTGGCAGAATTGACGCAGACAAATTCTTAAATAACGTATATTTTATGATTTCCGTACCCACCAAACAAAGGTGAAGCATTATATAGTACCAACGACAAACGTGGGATTTTGTAAAGTCGGTTATATAAATGTTTTCTTTTTTTAAGAAAAATAAATTTTGGAAAAGAATTTTAATTCAAGAAGTCGACATATTTCTAAATATAAGTACAAAATATAATTTAGAAAAAATTTCTCCTCTCGTTTAAAATCAGGACGTGAACTATCAACACTGAATGCCGTCGCATTAATTTATTTAATCAACTTTTTTCCATATATAACTAGCCGTTACCCGCGGCTTCGCACGCGATTGAGACTAAACATGGATGCGTTCCCAATATTTGAAATATAGTTACTTCTTTCACGACGTAGACCCCCCTAATAAATTTCAAAATTGGTGACGTTCACGTGATCTAAATCCTGACACACCTTAAAAATAACATCCATGCGTTGATTTGAATATGTACCATTTTTCACCATCTGAAGGGGTTTTGAAAAAGCACGAAGCACGTGTTTTTTTATTTATTGACAGGAGTAATTCTGCGCATTTTCGAATTGATACATTATCTTATATGATTTCTCCATGCAAATTTTGAACCCATCTTACACCCTTTTAGTAAATGAATTTCAAAAATCTGTTCTTAGCGGATCCGTACGTCATAATATCTGTGTGCCAAATTTCAGCCCAATCCGTCCAGTAATTTGAGCTGTGCGCTGATAGATCAATCAGTCAGTCAGTCAGTTACGGTTTCCTTTTAAGTATATAATTTAGATCAGATTTTACTTGGAAATAATATCTACGAAAATCTACGAAAGTTCTCCGTGAAGATCAATTCGTCGCTTTCCAAATGTCCTTGCGAAGGCATTACGTTTTAGTCGTGGGTTTTTAAGGCGATTACGCGTGATGTGAAAATTATGAAAAAAAATATGTTTCTAGTTTCGAGTTTCAAAGTGGGCGATACATCATTACTGGGAGCACTGGAAAGCAATTATAGGACGTTGATTAAACACAAAGTGGTGGTGAAAGCATAAAGAAAGAATAAGAAAATGTTCCAAAAACAGCGTGTACATATTTCATTCGTTGTGTAAAATGTAGTTAAATTAGTAATGATTATTAAGTCCAAGCCTAATTAATATTGTAACGTGCTGCTATACGTAACGTACATGTACCTATGCTACCAGAAAATGGACACAAGAGTTGCATAAAATCGTAGCGCAGGCGTAGAAAAACTAACGTTAGGTATTTTGTACGCCTTCTTGATGTGACTCTTTCAATATATTGTTATGACAAGAATTTACCGACTGAGGAATGCTGGATAAAATAAATTGTTACAATTCCGGTGTTATGTAAAGCAATTCATATCGTACAAAACATATTTCCATCATGCATATTTCAAGAAAGATAATCTTCGGCCATAACCAGTGGCGTACAGAACAAAATTGTAACAGGTTCTCCTTGCGACATTTTTAAATATTTGGTATAAGACAGGGTAACGCGTTTCCAGAATTTTTAATTAATGCATGTTTCAAACAAAATGTATTTCGGTCATATCCAGTGCCATTTCAAAATTATAACGGGATTTCCATCTGTAATATCATTTTCTTGTAAGATTTTCAAGTGTTTTGAATAAAGTAAAGCATGTAAACAATACTTGCATATTATATTTATAGTTTTTTTTTCTATGTATCCTGTATAGATTCAAGTATAAAACAGACAAAAAATGACGAAAACTGAAATTTACATAATATTATGTACAATTATTAACTAAGTTACGATTTTATTTATTTGTACTCATATTCTGTATAATTAATTAAAAATAACTCTCGCAGTTATATATATTCTAGCTGCTACCCGCGGCTTCGCAAGCGATTGAGATGAAACACGGCAGCGACAATCGTATTGTAGTATCAATTAAAAATACACTGTTTATACACTTCAGAGTTGTTTTTTGAGACAAACAGTAACCTTTGTCCTTTCTTGGGATGCAGTCTATCTCCTTACCAAATTTTATCGAAATCTGTTCAGCGGTTTACGCGTGAAAGCGTAACAAACAAACAAAAAAACTCACATTCGCATTTATATAATACTAGCGGTCCCGCCCGGTTTCACCCGGGTGCAAAAGAACGAATGGGGAAGGAAGAAAAAAAATTTAGGGGTGGACTACCCCTAACATTTAGGGGGATGAAAAATAGATGTTGGCCGATTCTCATAGATACCGGATAAGCACAAAAAATTTCATCAAAATCGGTCAAGCCGTTTCGGAGGAGTATGGCAACGAAAACTGTGACACGAGAATTTTATATATTAGACTAGCCGCTACCCGCGGCTACGCCCGCGATTGAGATGGAAATCGACTTTTGACATGCATATCAGGGGTTGAGGTATTGCACATATTTTGACAAACAATTTTCTTATTTTTCGTAAAAAATTTTTATTTTTTTTTAATAAAAAGTATCCTATGTTACTTCTAATACCTTCAAGAGTGTATGTGCAAAGTTTCATGATGATCGGTTAAGTAGTTTTTGCGTGAAAGCGTAACAAACAAACTTACATTCGCATTTATAATATAATAATATTATATAAATATGAAAATATGAAATTTCTTATTTTTCGTAAAAAATTTTTATTTTTTTTTAATAAAAAGTATCCTATGTTACTTCTAATACCTTCAAGAGTGTATGTGCAAAGTTTCATGATGATCGGTTAAGTAGTTTTTGCGTGAAAGCGTAACAAACATTCGCATTTATAATATTAATATGATATGATATGATTTTTCGTAAAAAATTTTTATTTTTTTTTTAATAAAAAGTATCCTATGTTACTTCTAATACCTTCAAGAGTGTATGTGCAAAGTTTCATGATGATCGGTTAAGTAGTTTTTGCGTGAAAGCGTAACAAACATTCGCATTTATAATATTAATATGATATGATATGATTTTTCGTAAAAAATTTTTATTTTTTTTTTAATAAAAAGTATCCTATGTTACTTCTAATACCTTCAAGAGTGTATGTGCAAAGTTTCATGATGATCGGTTAAGTAGTTTTTGCGTGAAAGCGTAACAAACAAACTTACATTCGCATTTATAATATTATAATAATAATAATAATAATATGATAATATGATTAGGATAAAGAAAGTTTTTTTTTATATTGTGTAGATGCGCTGTCCTGCATAAGCGGACTTAGTAGGCCACGCAAAAACGCCATATTTCTCCGTACATTAACTCACAGAGTTGCTCCTTCTCGAAATTCACAAAACGCGCCTAAATAAGTGTTTATAACTTCAAAACTGTAATCTTTTCACACCCAGTTCGGCAATCAGACTGAATACTGATGACTACAGTATTGTTGCAGCAAAGTGATTAAATAAATAAGGCCGCAACGTCATTGTATTTCTCTCCAACTAGACTTTTAAAAAATATTTTTTATTACAAAACGTCTCTATAATATTTCGATTCATTTCTGAGGAGCGCCTACTGTACCTATTTGTCGATTTATTTAACAAAAAATATATTTAATAACCAATTAGTTAAATACTCTGTAGTTTTCTATAAACAATAAAAAAAATACAACAGGTCTGATATTTATCCTGAAATTAGGTAAATACTGCATTTCGAAAGGAATCTCAGTGAAGAAATATAATGTATTGTTGCCTTAAAATAAAATAATAAATCTTTCATAAAATGTAGAGCATAATTTTTAATATTTATTATTCAAGACTTTGAAGTATATTTTTAATGAATAGGTATCTACTATAACAACTTTTATTGTTAATTTTATAACCGTTGCACAAAATTTTCACAAATAAAAACTTTTCTCAAACACACAATTTTAAAGTAGAAAATACAAAGTTTTCCAACCATGAAAAGGAAAAACTGCATATTCAGAGAACTAAGTAAAATGAGACATTATATTCATATACGTGTATATACAGAGTCTTCCAAAAACAATCTACAAAGTCCAAAGATGATATCAAACTGAACCTTTACCCTTAAATTGAGTAATTTTAAAGATTTTAATTTTAATGATTGTATACCTAATTGTAATTATTTATGTATTCTGACAATTCTACACAATATTTTTGTCACCGATAATAAAGGATTATTATTATTATTATGAGAAGGAAAAAATCCGTAAAGAATTCTGCATCCACAAGCACCCAAAACTTCAGGTTCGTCACCGTCATACAAGGGATACTTGCGGACCAAGGTGCAACTATAACCGCGTCTCAAACCATGAAATGAGCGATTACAGTGAGTTTGGGTCGTGCGCACGGAGCACACGGAGCGACCCGATAAGCACGGATTTTTGCATGCGATAGACTATTGTCTCAGCATTACGCTGACATGCCGGAATAGATTTTATATTTGCCAACAGTGACGATTTGGCTACTCCAAGAACATCAAATATAAGAACAATTAATTTAACAGAATACTCTCGATACTGCTTCCTGAGTTCAAAAAGAAGGTCTTGATATTTTGTCTGCTTCTAAGTCTCCTTCGCGGCTATGTTCGTTTCAGCAGAACCTGAGAACTCGATGACACACATAACTCGCGTGGTTTTATCAAGAAGAACTATATCAGGCTTTGTAGTTGAAAGGTGTCTGGTAGTACTGAATGAATAGTTCCAGAAAATCTTACACGATTCATTCACGACAACGAACTCAATATCGCCGGGAATTATTATTATTATTATTATTCAGTATAATATAGGGTAGTAGTGTTGATCCAATAGAATGCCACGATAAAGGAATGTTTGGTTGAGGATCAAGAAATAAGCTTTACCAATGTTACGCTAGTGGCCAACGTTTCGAAAAATGTATTTTCATCTTCAGGGTCTCAAGCCACCATTGAACCAGCTTGGGGCCCTGAAGATGAAAATACATTTTTTGAAACGTTGACCACTAGCGTAATATTATTATTATTACTAATTTGCTAATGCAGTCTACCAATTACATCTACTTGCTATCTCAGATTTTGAATGCATATTTTGTCTAATATTCAAATTAATCAATGTGGTGTTTCTACGGCCTACGGGATTGACATTATATCTATATTATTTTACAATTCCTACATTTTAACTTAAAAACTGATGAAACTGTTTATTGGATTCTAATTTATAATTAAATATAAAAAATCAGTGTTCAAAATAAAAGAACTTAAACAACACGCCTTTTTTGCAATATTATATCTAAAAAGATGCTAAATAATTTGACAACAAAATTTACTTTAATTTAATGGAGTGCATGATATTATATCAATAGTCATAAATTTTTCAGCTATTCATAAAAATAGAGCCATTATAAAAATTTAAGTACAGAACATCCCACGCCTTTTTTCTGTCAAGTACTGTCAATATTAGTGATCGTGCAGTGAAGGGCGTTTGAAGCGAATTTCAAATGTGTTCGTACAATATACCCATCTCGGTAATTTTTACCTACGATACGTCGCCTGTCATAACTGTCACAATATATGCAGCAGGGCTATTACGGTTTCACAAAAGACAGTCTTCTATTTTAGAGCAACTTGTAGAAATGTCACAAGATGACGTTTCACTTGGATTTGCATTTTATACATAAATATTATATCAGTGGTGTACTTTTTACCCGATTCCGCAAGAAAGATAGGTAGTGTTGTACTGTATGTTTATGTTGGTGTTCGTGTCTCCTTATGAATTAAAACACAGAACCGATTTCGACATCACTCTCAAAGTTATCATATTCGGTAGAAACATGAAAACAAAATGGTGAATCTGAGACATATTAATATAATATCTGATACGGTTTCGAGATATTTGAATTTATTTAATGAATAAAAACACCTTTATAAAAAACTAAAAAAAGAGGAGCCATCGTGGGATGTTTGGCATATATGAGACATAAATTTAAGCTAGCCAAATACAACTTTAAGTTACAAGGAGCGTCACATAAATGACTATTCTAGTCTATATACATAAAACAAAGTCTAAATGCGATAAACTCAAAAACTACCGAACAGATTTTCATACGGTTTTCACTAATAGACAGAACAATAGACGAAGAAGGTTTCTGTATATAATTTGTAAATATTTTGTACAAAATTACTGAACTATGACGGTGTTAAACAAAAAAAAAATAAATAACTGTTTTCGTATGCTTACGTGGCTAACGCTGGCCAAATGTTTAGAGATACCTACAACAAAACAATGTACTTTGATAGTTTTGCTTTTTAGATGGGAAGGTCAATATAATATTTCAAGAACAGTTTTGCACCCGGGTGAAACCGAGACGGGCCGCTAGTAACTAATAAATTCAAATTAGATGTCGCCGTCAACAAACGTCATATGAAACTTTAAGTTACAATTTCGAGTTATTTGAATTTATTTAATGAATAAAATACCTTTATAAAAAAAAGAGGAGCCATCGTGACCTGTCTGGCAAATGTGAAACATAACTTTAAGCTAGCCAAATGCAACTTTACGTTGCAAGGAGCGCCACTTAACTGATTATTCTTGTAACTAGTAAATGCAGGTTAGATATCGCCATCAACAAAAGTTATGTTATAATCCAACGCATACGCATTGCAAACGCTAACACACATCTTTGCACTGTCATCTAACGAAATTCTATAGTAACTAAATGAAACATAAAACGAATTTCTTTGTTTTCTTATATTTGTTGCAGCCCTCTAGTTAAATTAGCCATTTGAACGCCTAGCACGTTAGATAAACTCTCATACCGACGGCATAACTTATTTCAGTCATTTTTATCCACGATGCAACGTTTTCGTGGCCTGTCAATGATGTGCAATAAGCTTATATCATAAAAAAATGATAGCTTAACTAGTTTGACATGCAGGTAATATTTCATGCGGTGCAATGCAAAAATTTTAATACCGGAAGCACACAACGGTATGAATTAAAACTTTCGTCCCATAAAACCGTAGCGTAATCTTATAACACGGCGCAATTTATATGACTACTAGCGATCCGTCCCGGTTTCACCCGGGTGCGATAGATATAATTTTTCCGTCTTCGAAATGTATTTCGTTGCAGCCCGGCGTCTGAACTAAAAACTTTGAGCAAATTCTACCAGATTTGCTTCTGAACTAATAGCTTTGAGCGAATTCTAACAGATGTCGCTACTTGGTACTAAAACAGGTATTCTTGTTTGCTTCTGAACGAATAGCTTTGAGCAAATTCTATCAGATGTCGTTACATGTTACTAAAACGGTTTTTTTGAGAAATCGCCGTAATTTGGTACTAAATATATAATAAAAACTAGCCTACAGCGTAAGTTGAACCAAGCAAGACACATTTACAAAATTTCATTAAAATCAGTGCAATGGTTTCGGATATTAGCACGGCCAAAACTGTGACACGAGAATTTTATATATATATATATAGATATTCTGTTACAAATAGGTATACTGCTTTATTCATTCAATTATCTTAATTTTACAAAAAAAAGTATACGCGTTTGCGATCACTAGTTGAAATAAATACAGAGCAAAATCTAATGTGTTGTAGTATATCTACATAGCGTGAGCTGTGGCCTAAATGACCAATAAATCACGCAACGGTTAAAGAGTATGATTTCATGTGACCGTCGGATGTTGTTTTCGTCGCGCTCCCTGTCATATCGACGCTATCTACGCTGTAACTAGCAATATGGAATAAAGGAAATTATTATTATTATTATTATCGTTTATTCAGAAGCGTCGCTGCTTAAAAAAACAATAACAAGATAGTTCAATCCCGCTCTATTGCCCGCTAGCGGTACAAGTAGTCATCGTGGAAATAAACGTCGGATAATATATTTTTTTTACATTTTGCCAAATAATTATTATACCGACTCAATATGTTTTTCAGTGCAACAAAATAAACACTATATATCCTTGACTGGGTATAAAAATTTCGATTAATTACCGTATTTTTCAGATTATAAGATGATTAAAAAAAAAAAACTATGTTACTGTTAATTTTGAATCATTATTTTGTTTATTCAACACGCGTGAGTAATATGTAGTTTCGGGGCCCTGCTAAATTCGGGAAAAATAATAAATTACTTCATGTTGACGCGTATAGTGCTAATAATGAGCCGAAACTGTACGATAATGTATCACTGCATAGTTTCTGGACCAATATGAACGCGGTAACGAATCGAAACTGTACGATAATGAATAATAACTGCATAGTTTCTGGACCAATAGGAACGCGGTGGCGATATGTATATATGAAAACAGCATCGCAATTCAGCGAAAGTTGGGGCCATCTTGTGTGCATCGAGGGCGGTGGGTACGCCAATCAATGAAGTGATTTATTATTTTTCCCTCTTTTATCAGGTTCCCGATTACATATTATTCGTGCTAGTTGAATAAAGTATTATGTGCGACCATTGATCGAAGGAGAATATTCCACTCGCGCGTTACCGCACTCACTACGCTCGTTCGGCAAATTTCACACGCATGGAATCTTCTCCCTCTCTCACTAGTCGTACAATATACTATTATTGTTAACATAAATTTAGAGACCATTTATTGAAAAAAATGTTAATGTTACTTTCGGACCATAAGACGCATCCAAAATTTGAGTAAATTTTTCTATATAAAAAGGTGCTTTTTATAGTCCGATAAAATACGGTCAAGGTTTAATTAATTATTATTACAATTATTTGAGAAATGCTCATCTGACATAATGTTATAAGAGCATAAAAAATTACGGACGGTAGGCGGTGCTGTCGTCACGCACCTCGCGAATAGTAAATATATAGTGTATAAGAGGCACGTGACTAGTGCAGAAGTATGACGGAGTGTTTGTGTGTGTGTATGTGTGTTTACACCGACGAAAAGCTTATCCGACTGACTACACAGTAAGTTTATAATACAGATCTGGGTTATGTTCAGAATGAGATAAAATTCCATACATTTAAGGCAATTTATTTCAGACTAGCGGTCCCACCCGGTTTCACCCGGGTGCAAAAGAACGAATGGGGAAGGAAGGGACATGAGTACGCACATTCATCTTAGTTTACCGGGATGAATGTTGTGTCCAAACTTCATAATGATCGACGTTACCGTTCAAAAGTTTGTGTCGTTAAAAAGCAGTATTTATACTTTTTTTAAGTAATAAATTTATTTTAATATAATAAATATTTAATTGAAAACACTGTAGGAAAATTATTTTTATATAGGTGCCTATAGTTGTAACAGTTATTACTTAAATTTATTTAATTTTAATTAGTCGTAATAAACTTTTAAAAAATTGAAATGTAAGCCTTAGAAAAAAGCAATGTAGAAAATAAAAAAAATAAAAATATAGTCGCCGACGTGGGGCTTGAACCCTAGACCCTGGCATTAAGAGTCTTACGCTCTACCGATTGAGCTATCCGGGCTTGTAAACTTCACGCGCTAATATTGCAATATTTAGTTAAGGTATTTCACCTGATAATATTTGTCGGACGGATTAATTTTGAGGTACATCTTGTTACATTTTTCATTAATGTTCCGCTCCAATTGGTCGTAGCGTAATATTATATAGCCTATAGCCTTCCTCGATAAATGAGCTATCCAACAAAAACATTTTTTTTTTTCAATTCGAACCAGTAGTTTCTGAGAAAAGCGCGGTCAACCAAACAAAGAAACAAACATACAAACAAACTCTTCAGCTCTATATATTAGTACAGATGGGAATTGAAATCATACATTCATTATTGCGAGCTTTTATTAATCTTCACATGTTTGGGTCAAATCTTGCAATCACTTCCACTTGATCAATTACTTTGAAATTTGGCATGCTTATAATGTAGTATCGATGATAATACAATAATCTGATAACCATGACCTGATCCTGCAGTCAGGATAGTGAGCTCACTATGCAATTTTTTAAAGTGTAAAAGTGTATTAGGAAATATTTATTTATGATATTTTGATAACTGAGAATCACTGCACGCGAGAGTCCAGATTTAAACATATGGTGTTAAGTATCGATACTTAACTAAATGATTCGATGCTTAGCACCCTGTGTTTAAGCGTCGACTCTCGCATGCAGTGGTTCAAAAACATGATAAATAAATATTTCCTAATACACTTTGCCATCGGTTACTGTATAATAAATCAACCAACGCGAAATTGGAAGATTCAGGTTTGAGTTCTGAAGGTAACCAGTTGTATATTTAAATTTTTTTCTAAAAAGATAATTGAGCATCTTCAATATACATACTTGTACGTGATTAAAAGGAACACTTATTTATTAATGCTTGTTTATGTCATATATTTATTTTTATTGTTATAATTAATTATTTATATAGGTATATTTCTATAAATCATAATTGTTATAAATATAATTATGTGATTTGTCGACCGTCGTTAGTTCTTCGGCGCATCACAAAATTGGTTTTCGTCCGTTGTTATGTGTTTCATAGTTCGTTCAAGATGGTTTCTACAGATGTGTTTTGATGCCGCCATCTCTAAGATTTCCTTATTACTACGGTAGCGGAAACTGCGTAAACAGACTATAGACTTTACTGAACGTTACTTTCGTCCGAAAAAAAGATCTGAGTTGATTTCAAGTCGCGCCCAAAGAAGTTTTACTTAAAAAACGAATCGTCGTTCCTGACTTAAAAATATATTCTGTCGTTCGAGATGCCCGCGGAAAACTTGATACGCGATGTTTTATTACAGCGAAAATATGACAAGCGCCAAAACACTGTTGTTATTCCGAACGCACCGCTACAGACTAACTGCTGTCACCGCTCTGTCCTCTCCCGCCCTTCCTCTATCCTGTGAGCTTCAGACATTCCGTTAAGCTCTTGACGCGTGAAGCTGTAATGGCGTGCTTGACATCGCATCAAAATGTTAGAACCTTTACGTAGTTAAATTATTCTACGTATGCCTAACATCATAAACTAGTGTTCTATATAGAGTATGCAGTATCTGTACCCGAAAGGCCAATCCACATATGTCGGGTATTTCATAATTACCATTGGTACTAATCTCAGGTCAAAATTAACTTAACAAAACTGTAAAATATTTTTCTTCATACTTCGATCGAAAGTACATACTTTCGATATCAATTGTAAGGCAGAAAGTAACATTTACGCACTGATGCGGGAAGTACGTACGTTCGGACACCAGTAAAGAAAATAACCTATCAATTGTTGTTTAGATGTCGTTTCCATAGCAACCCTATTACATTTTAGCTAATAGTCACGAACAGCTGTCATTCGTGTTTTTACGTATAACCTCAAACCTGCTAGCTTCGAATTTGTCTGTGTTTCTATGTAATTAATAAGTAATTAATTAATTAATGTATTTAATAAGCGTACTTACGACCGAGGTATGAAAAAAATAGTATACACCACACTGGCCGAAAGTTTGATATTCTTGCACTGCGTGCCATGATGCCATCATGCCTCGGGCATCATGGCGCGCAGTGCAAGAATATCAAACTTGTGTAATATACTATTTTTTGTGTGTTTTGAGGTAATCGGAATTCAAAAAAAACATATTTTTGGAAGAGTCTGTTTTTCTGTCTGTTACCTACACTGTCGGTAACACCAAGGTTAGTTGATTACAGAGGTTGTCTCGCTCCGTTGGATAGTAGTGGCGGGATAACGTCATCCGGCGGACTTGTCAGTTGAGTGCGTGGCAACTGCTGTCGTTTATAAACTTTAATGGCAGTATTTAATAAATGTTCAAGAAATAAAAAACAGACTGTTGATCTTATTTGCAATAAACTGAACTTTTAAGGTAAGATATATAGTTGAGAATATTTATTTATTTAAACATAAAACTGCACTGAGGTTTAAATAATGGTTGTATAAAACTTTTCTGCATAAATGAAAGGTACACCTTCGTAATAAAAAACAGGATTATGCGCCGATTTTCCCCAAACACAATGGGACTTGACAGGTCGAAAGTTTTATCAAGATTTGGTTTCGCCGCGCTCATCCGGTTGACTTGTATTGTGTTCACACACCAGCGATATACTAACAGAAAAACAGACGAACAGACTTTTTCGAAAAATTCTTTTATTTTGAACAAACAATTTTTGAAAAGTGAAATTTGACCAAAATTAGTACCATTCCCATTCCGCTTGTAAATTGCACACATGTTAAGGGCCGATGACAATACAATTATTTCATAAATATAAATTTAAATTTAAAAATTTTGAAAAAAATTTTGAATTTGAAAATTTTGAAAAAATAATTTTTGATGTCGTTTTGAGACTAAAAATTAAGAAAATAAACTATAGTTTAAAAAAAAACAACCGAAAGAACACGCTTTAATAACAAATCGACCTAAAAAGTAGTAAATAATTTTTAAGTTTGAAGAGTAAAAATAAAGTTATTAATAAAATTATAATTCATTTATGGTAAAGAAGCGTGGGGTGCCAATTAGGTAGGTACTACATTTTCATTAGAACTCTAATTTTACAAATAGTTACCAATGAAATAATTTAATATCAAGTACCCCACGCTTTTTGATGTGATAACGTCTTATAAATTGATGAAACACCGCCAGCACACACGAAAAAGAGTAACGCTCCGCAAGCGCGAGCGCGATATAAGCGATAGAGGTGCAGTATGCACGATCGGTCCAAGCGTCGACTTGTGCGCATTTCTCCCTCTTCTCGCGTGACGTCAGAGAGTAGTGTGCGTTCAAGATTTTTTCGGCTGTTCAAGCGAAAGCTACATCTGACAGATGGCCTTTGTTTTATAAACCGTGGAAATTAAGACTTAAAATCAAGATATCTAATAAAAATGTCATAAATTATCGAATTTTTAAAGCAATTTTTCAGATAATACATCGTTATTTGTCAATTGATAGTTTGTACACAAACGCAGCTACATTTTGTATCAAAAACAAATCTTGGAAGAAATCTGCATTTCATAACAGCAGATAAATTATACGGTTTGTTAACAAATATATAATATATATATGTCGCCGGGATATTGTCAAATCCGTGATTTTGTAATTTCACTAGTGAAATTACAATATCACGATTGACAAAGTTTCGTGATATTATAATTTCACTAAGTGAAATTATAATATCACGGGTTTGACAATATCCCGGCGACAACTACATTCTTTTAAATGTCTTTTATAATTGCTTAAAAATATGTATTTTGCTTTGGTTGATCAAATTATTAGTCGGTAAAAATATAGTTTGACAGCTACTAAAATTTAGGTTATGTATTATTAAATATGATATTCGAGCGGAATACGTTATCACGTAAAACTATCGTCCGTAAACCGACTTTACAGACAACCAATTTTTTACTATAATTAACTTAGTTTTAACTCTTCATACTTAAAAATTATTTTCTACTTTTTAGTTCGGATTGCTAAGCGTGTTTCTTTTTTAGTTTTTTTAAACTATATTTTTTTTGGTGTTTTTTCGGCCATCCTATAAATGTGTGTAGAAAGCAATAAAGCTTTTAAGTTACCTTCTGTGTTAATAGCACGAGTAAGTTAGATTTATATTGTATATACTACATGTTAATTTAGCTTTAAGATTTATTACGTAATTAGATGTGTGAATATTGATCGTGATACACGCACATACATTATGTTTACAGGGTCTTTCAAAATCCCAAATAAACAAGCCTAACCCTACTATATAGGTATACCTCATAATTACATCTGAAAGTAAAAAGTTTTATAGAGAGAAAAAAAACGACCAAGTGCGAGTCGGCCTCGCGTAACGAGAGTATGTAAATAGTTCGTACATTCAGATTTTTGAAGTAAAATTTCTTTACGCACGCTTGACTTGGGTAGTAAGCTGGTGAATGCGTGACGAAAGATTTACGAAAAGTGTGATCGGGAGGGGCGAATTATAGGTGTATAATTGCAATGAGTTCAGACAGACTTATCGAACTGTACTGTATATCGTGATTATATCTGATAGCCTAGCGGTCGTACGGTGTTGCATGCGAGAGTTCTCATAATTGTATTTTAATAAACGTTCGAGTATACTGATGTGTAAATGCACCGTTAAGCGGACGCTTGTTTTGTATTAGAACTGTTACTGTGTACGTGCGTAGCACGTTGTTGCGGTTTGTGTATGTATCGTATTGTGTGTAAAAAATTTGGTTTTTGTTCAATCTACTCCTAATTTTCAATGTTCATGATTCTTTCAGATTTTTCTGAGCGATCGTTTAGTTGAAATGGGTAGAGGACGGACATTTTCAAACGTTTTTCTCCCAAAAATTATTAAAAAATAAAAATACAACAAATATATTGTTGAATTCGCGCTTCCATAAGCTTTCACTTGACACCCTATAGGCTATGTGCACGGAGGCGGAGTTACAAATTTTTCGATGCGAGCGTTTGTGGTGAGCACTAGGGGAAACTTCGAACTCCAATTTTCCGTATGTCAGTGAGCAATGTTTATTAAAAGTGAAAGTAGTTATTAATTTTATAAAGTTTTTTAAAACAAAAAAAAAAAAAAACATAGGAAAACTAAGCGATCTGGAAGTGCTTGTTGTGTTCTGGGCTGTTGCGCTGATGGCGATTTAAGTAAAATAAAGACCATTGGCGCCCTGATTTGACGTTCCGCTGTCAGTGTAAACAAATTAACATCAGTTTTCCTTATTACATTTTTTTTAACACATCATGGCCAACTAAAGTTTTTGACTTATCACCTTAAAAACATGTCGCGATTTCCATAAAAAGTTAGTTCAATAATTCTCTATTACCCACTAGCGGCGCTAATAGGCTTCGTGCGCACAGCCTATACGACGTTCTTGAAATAAAGTTTTTTTCATGTCTCATTTCACATGCTGAAATTGACCCCCAGAATCAAAATACAACTTTGTGTACTTCACGTCTGTGATTGGGCCACCACACTCTGTTTCTGTGCCTGTGACAGACTGACGGACAGACACCCAAGTGATTCCATAAATGTTTCGTTTGCACGGAACACTAAAAACATCAAAAATTTAAAGGAAGTGGTTTTACCTTGTGATCTTAACTATGTAATTTAATTTCAAAAGCTTGCATGCAGTTGTAACAATTACATATTATCATTATGCAAATGAATCATTATATAATGAACAGCAATTCAATGCTGTTGCATAAATGTCCTTCAAAGATACAGACGCAAGAATCGAAACACAAACACGAACATAACCTGCTAACATGTGTATGCTTATAGCTTACACAAATGTACCTAACTTATAAGAACTTTTACTGAATTTAAAAACTTTTCAATAAAATCAAATTTAAGTATGTTTTATGGAAGAAGAAAAAAATTCCAACTTTCTAAGTACGCATATATAAAGTTTTCTGTCAATTTATTTGTAATTTTCACATATTTATTTAGTTTTGACAGTGACAGAAAATTATTCCGTGACTTATTTTCAATTTTGAATTTAATTATTTTGATACTCTTGTTAAAAGTAACATAATTTCTCAGAAATATTTACGTGGACAGAATCAGTCTAATTATATATATATTTATAAAGCTGTTTTAATTAGCAAATTAATTATCTTCATTTACCAAATGAAACTTATACAAAAACAATGTTTTTTTTATTGACGAACACAAAAATAAAACATAAAAGGTGTATCGACCATATGATCATTACCACTATTAACAAAATTACATCCTGTATGTAGTATGAAGGTACCTACTTATAATACAGGTATAGGTATGTTTAATAAAATATAATAATTGTTTTTAATACTAGTAATAATTAATTGGGACTACTTCGTTAATGTTTTTTCAGGGGATTCCTGAAGGATGATGGTTGCTAGACAGGTGTGTGGATGGGTGGACATAAAAACAATTTATTTATATATTAATTACAAACAACTTTATAAAATATTACCGGTTTCACCCGGGGGCAAAAGAACGAATGGGGGAGGGAGGGACATATAAGTACGCACATTCATCTTAGTTTACCAAGATGAATGTTGTGTCCAAATTTCATGATGATCGGAGTTACCGTTCAAAAGTGTTTGTCGGACGGACAAATTTTGAGTTACATTTTGCAACATTTTTCCTTGATGCTCCGCTCCTATTGGTCATAGCGTGATATTATATAGTAGTTCCTAGATTAGCGCGTTCAACCAAACAAACAAAAAAACGAAACAAACTCTTCAGCTTTATATATTAGTATATAGATATACAAGGAAAAGAGAAATAATAAGGTATAGGGGACAAGTTGCCAATTTTGTGTGCAGTACCTACACGTAATTGTGAGCTTTTGTGAGCAAATATAAGTATAAAAGTTATATTTTCAACCAACTTATTATTAATTCTTCTCCGTTTATGTCAATACAAGCTGTACCCGTCCACGCATTTTAGAAACCAGCATGAACGAAAGGTGAAACATAGTTACGGACGCAAACCAAAAAGCATAGCCAACGTAATTTAACTTCAGAGTGATTTCATTCGTGAGTAAATATTTTCCAAAAAGTGAGAATGGCAAAAACAAATTAAAAGAAGTTTTTCTTCAACCGCGCGTATAGGGTACACGCACTCATTTTTTTTATTAACCGACTTCAACAAAAAGGAGGAGGTTCTATGTTCGTCTGTATATTTTTTTTTTTTATGTATGTTCACCGATTTCTCCGTCAATTATGGACCGATTTTCAAATTTTTTTTTTTATTCGAAAGAGTTCACCTCAGAGGTGGTCCCATCGGAACCAAGTCAGGATCTGATGGTGGAATCCGGAGAAATCGAGGGAAACTCTCAAATTTCAAAGACACACATAATGTTTTTATGTATGTTCACCGATTTTTAGTGTTAGATTAACACTAAAAAGAGAAAAATAAAATATTTTTAACAAAAAAATTGAACCGACTTCACACTAAAAAGTAAAAAATAATTGCGTATTGAAATGTTTTGGAGTCGGTGTAGTTCTCGGAATAGATTTCATTTTGGCTGACACCGACTCCAAAACATTTCAATACGCAATTATTTTTTACTTTTTAGTGTGAAGTCGGTTCAATTTTTTTGTTAAAAATATTTTAACATTTTTTTATCAAAAACATTTTTTGTTTTCGTTTTTGACAGTAGAATATTGGCTAGAACCTTACGGCAGGTTTCCAGGACACTTACATGCAATTTTGGGGCACTTAATTGCCTATTTCACACTATTATGAAACTATATTTATTGATTTTTCATTTAGTTTGGAACGTTTTCAAGTTGCTTAATTGTTATATAATTTCTTAATGAGTGTCCGGGTCTGTATTTGTACGCTCTCCAATAGGTCCCATTGACATAGAGAGCTGAAACTTTGGACACATGGTATTAGAGAGCCGTATTTTCGATTCTCTTCCTGGAAAGAAAATATAAATAAAATTACTGTAATATTTTAATTTTCAATAGCTCCCTGACAAAGGCAAGTTTAATATTATAATATATTGGTAATATTCTCTGTGGTAATAATACACCAATCACTGTCTTTATTGTGTGTAGTTATAAGATATTGCGTGTTTATAATATCGATACTGCTGCAACGCAATTAGCAAGTCATTATATCCAACTCCAGTTTAATTAATGTTATATATGGGTCTTCTGCACTACTAAGAACTGTCAGGGTCGTCACGCATACGATAATTATTATTTTTGAAGTAAAAACTTCTTTGGACGCAACTTGAGAGTAACACATCTTTTTTCGAACGGAAGTATTCGGGCGGAAGTAACGTGTTTACGCAGTATTTAAATAAATCAACTGCCAGATGTCGGCATCAAAACACGAAATCATCGGACGCAAACCAATTTTACGATCGGTTTCCGCCATTTCAAGGCATCGACTGACAGATGGCGGCCTCAAAACGCATCTGTAGGAACCATCTTAAAGGAAAGGTGAAACATAGCTACGAAGATAAGCTTATTTTGTGACCGGCCGAGCCCGAAGCTCTAGTGGAAGTCGACGAAAGACATTTTAAGTATTGCCCACGTGCCATTTTAAGATACATTTTCTTAATAAGATCTGCCACAACCGTCAAAGATGTTTTAGTTTAAAGGTTACGCGCCCTTTTTTTAAATCGGTTTTTTAGTTTTTGGAATTACCAACGGCAAACTAACAAATCTTATACCGGGTGATTTTTTTTAACCTGACACATCCAAATATCTCGATAAGTAAGCAATCTGGGAAAAATATCTCGGATCAAAGTCAAATCATTCCATGGAGGAAAGAATTTGGTGCAAAAATTACCCCACCCCCTGCCTACCCTCTTTGAGGGAGGGGAAAACCTTATAAAATTGACTCAGCAGATGTCGATTTTTTTCTCAAACTAACCAAAAAATTGGTTAAATCGACAATATGTGCTGAATCAATTTTGCAATTTCTTGTAAAGTGTTTGGGATGGAGTCCGAATCCGCGATAAAAATAGAGGTTCTCTTTTAAAATTTAAAAGTTTCCCCCCCATCAAGAGGGGGCTGGCAAGTGCTGGGGAAATTTTTGCAACTAAGTCTTTCCCCCATGGAATGATTTGACTTTGATCCGGGATATATTTCCCCAGAGTGCTTAGTTCTCGAGATATTTGGATGTGTCAGGTTAAAAAACTCACCCGGTATACAAACTTTTCTTCTTTATAAAATTGGTAGGTATAGAACCCTGTTTTTATCCGCGGGTTAGCTATTAAAGTTGTGGTAGTAAGGCAATGATATATTTTAATGCGCGTCCGTACTAAGCCAATGTATGCTTATTGGCAGGATCAGTTGACAAAGCCAACTGGAAATGAAAAACAATCACATCTGTATTCAACGGGGTAGATATTTTTTTCCTGGGGGAGTAAAGCAAAAAAAATCAATATTTTTAAGTTTTATTAATATCACACAAGAATACTCATGAAGGAAGGTGTCAAATAAAATATTAATTCCCAAACAAATTTTACAAATTTTTATTCAAGAAGTATTTCTAATTTTTTTTAGCCAGGTATTCGGATTATTTTCAGTTTTTTTGTATTATTATGATCCTGGGATGGGTAATTAACCCCCACCCCCTTACCCCCCAAATTTACGCCCTTGTCTGTGTTGGCATTTAGTCTCACAATGTTCACCGTTGAACTGAAGTCGCGCGAGGTCAGTTGGCACGTCTCCATCTTTTGTTTTGATCGGCTTTCTGTAGATCGGCATTCGAGCGATTCGGGTTGACATGTCGCTTGACACGAATTTGCCAATTGGCACCCGCCAGTGGCTACTTCTAAATCGTCTGCAGTTTTGCCAAATGGTCAAACACGGCACAGTAATGGACGCGTCTTTAAGTTTTGTTAAAATTAGTTTAGTCGTTTTCGAGAATACTGTGAGACGTGTGACACTCGAATCACCGTCTCACATATTTTAATTGAGTGTGTCCAGTTTAGGGACACACGACAGCAGATCGGATTGTCAAGTGATCTCTCTGTTATTTTAGGGAATGACCCGGGTAATGTCGATCTGCTGTTTCGACTTTTGAGAGAGACCGGTCTTGATCGGTTTCTTTGATTTTATTTATATATTTGTTATTTGTTTTTGTTGCTTGTTATTGTTTATTGTTAATTTTTATCTTTTTTTAAATGTTGTTATTTTTATCTTAATAGAGTCTTTACAACTCTTTTTTTTTTTGTTAACAAGCTGATTTTTTGTTTTTTATCTTTTATTCTGTTTTATTTTTTTTATTTATTATATATTATTTTTTTATTTAGTAGGTATATAGACGCTGATGAACTCAGCTGTTGAGCGTCTATAATTTACAATCTCTCTCTCTCTCTCTCTCTCTCTCTCGCGTTTTCGTGAGATATGGCGCGCAAATAAAGTATAGGGTAGTTTTTACCGAGCTTTGATCAGGTTACGATAAGGTTTCTATCAAAATTCAAAACTGACATGAAAATGCAGTTAGAGATACTACCGTTGACGATAACTTCATTTGTTTTATGCGATCTGCAAACTTAGTTATCTAACAACCCTAAGAATTGTCGACAAATCAATATTCAAGTCAGATTGACGATATCTTTGTTTCGGGTGTGATGGCATACTCGAATCATTTGTCTTATAAAAACTCCTAATAGTCAGTTACTAACTAAAATTGTCTAAAACGTTATATTTCCTTAAACAATTTCGTACCATTTTTGATTAACGAATGGTTGACTTGAATTAATTTTAATCCGACCGATAAAGCAAAGCAAAGCATTTTGTTTTGTTTCATCAGTGTGTTTTAGCTGAAACCTGAGGCATTGATTAGCCACAAAACGTTATTAAAATATTAAGCTAATTAACTGTACTTTTATTTTTTTTACCCGTAGGCATTCGACGAATTATTTTTTTCCTGCTATTTCACGCCTAAAAATGTAAAAATGATAAAACGTGAAGAACTGCTTAATTTTAACGCAATTTGCCCAAGTAATACTAAAAATTGTTTAAGTCAAATAGTTTCAGAAAAAATCGCCTATGACAGACGGATAAACGGGCAAAAACACCGAAGTGATTCCATAAAAAAATAAAAATAGATTACCTAAAATACAGCGACATAAAAGTAAAAAATTAGAACTATTTAGTAGACTTTGTTATGCTTCGATCACAAAACTATCGCTGCTGTAATGCTGAAGATGCGATATCAACGTAACCGTAGCATATAAAAAAATTAATTCAACCTTTAAGGTAGTTCAGTCGCAACATTAGTAGACAAAAGTATAGAGTAATAATAAATACCAACAGTTAAAGATTCTCCATGTATTTTTGTAAGAGACCCAACACATCTAAGCTTTAATATACAGATGCACTCCTATACAATCACAATTGCAAATACAATTAAAATATTTTTATTTTAAAAATTTATATTTTTCAAAACAGTAAAAAAATCAGAGTTTTTTCTAAAACTTTATAATTTTGAATTTACGTAGAATGTAATATTAGTTTTTAATAAATATACTAAGAACCGTTTTCGAGATATTCTGGAGTGTACTCGTCTTCTTTATACGTGCACATTTCGATTGTTAATATCACGTTTTACTATGGCACGCCGTTTTACTATTTAATAGTAAAATATTTTTCCAAAATTATAAAAATAATTAACAATTTTAATTTCAGAAAAAAAATTTTGAGTGAATTTTTTTTATGTGGTGACAATAAAAATACAATATTATTATGTAATGACATAATTAGAATTCGTCGTCTTTCCTATCTCTTCTAATGTATAAGCATTTAATTTTATGTCATGACATAATAATATTGTATTTTTATTATGTCACCACATAAAAAAATTCACTCAAATTTTTTTTTGAAATTAAAATTGTTAAATATTTTTATAATTTTTGGAAAAATATTTTACTATTAAATAATAAAACGGCGTGCCATATTTTACAGTTGAAGGTGAATAAATTTCATTTTTTTAAATTAAATATAAGGCACTTTTACAATTAGTCTTATAAATACTTCAATTTTATTAAATTCCTAATAAAGCCGTTTCGCGAGTAAACTACCTTAAGAAGACGTGCGAAGTAAATAAATTAGGTCGCAATTAGAATGAATCATCTTTGATAAATTTTATAAAAAGGACTTAATGACATTCATGTGTCGGCATTACATCTTTATAATTAAGGATAATTTCCGTTTGAGTTCGGAAAATTAATAAACAGCTAATACAGTTTTAATTAGGGTCATCGATATCACTTTAAACACTTAATAGCCTGTCAGATTTTAATTAAATTTCGTAATTACTTTCCCTATACTTTCATCTCTCGAGAGAAAGAGAGAGATAAGTGTGTGTGCAAAGGAAATCGGTTGAAGAGTACGCCGCGGTTCAGACTGTATCATTAAACCGCTTAACTCAATACGCCGCGCCATCGACTCTTCAGATTTAATGCGGCGGGGCTTGCACAAAACATTGTCGACTTTGATTTGACAACGACTTTATATTGTGATCTTTTGATTACAGTTTTCATACGTATACAGAAGCAATCTTAATTAGTGATGTGTCCACATGACTCTTTATTGGAAGCTGGCTCCGTGCGCTCCACTCACTAAAAAGAGTCGCTCTGAGGGAGTCGTTCAAAAGAGCGACACTAGACGGTACGCACTACACAAGAGTGCAGATTGCAGAGATGTGACCTGTCATCATGCACGCTCAGGAATCACATAGCATTGCACAGCACAATACACACTCAGCTCTGAGCCCATTTTAATATGATTCTGATCTTATATTATTCGTATTTCGGATAAACTATAAAGTATAATAAAATATTAACAATAATAATGTTTATTCAACACGCGTGAGTAATATGTAATTTCGGGGCCCTGCTAAATTCGGGAGAAATAATAAATTACTTCATGCTGACGCGTAGAGTGCTAATAATGAGCCGTACTGTGAGATAATGAATTTTCTGGACCAATAGGAACGCAGTAGTTAGCCCAAGCCGTTAAATAATGAAAAAAAAAAAACTGCACAGCTTCTGGACCAATAGGAACGTGGTAGGCGGTATTGTATATATGAAAACAGCATCGCAATTCAGTGAAAGTCAGGGCCATCTTGTGTGCATCGAGGGCGGTGGGTACGTCAATCAATGAAGTGATTTATTATTTTTCCCTCTTTTATCAGGCCCCGATTACATATTACTCGTGCTAGTTGAATAAAATATTATGTGCGACCATTGATCGAAGGAGAATATTCCACTCGCGTGTTACCGCACTCGCTAAGCTCGTGCGGCAAATTTCACGATCATGGAATCTTCTCCTTCTCTCACTAGTCGCACAATATACTATTATTGTTAGTGTTACAATATTATATCTTTGTCAACACCGTCAATGTGAATGGTTTAAGTCACTGTAAGCTTAGTATTATTACACTCGCAGTGCGTTATTCAACATTAAATTAAATGACTCAGCAAAGATAACATTTTGAAACAAAAAATGTTGCTATTTTATTTGAACAAGGTCTCATTTTTTAGTAATTAAGAAGTTTCCACTTGATTACTACAAGTATGATACGTGTCGCGTGACGTCGCCCGTACTGACAGCGGCATAGCGCGGAGAATTGTCACGCATAAACTTTGAAGTAATATAATTTTATTAATTTTAAAGATATTACAAGTAATCTTTCGTCATTATTTTTGTAATTTTTAGGACCATTATTAGGAGTAAAAAATATGGCAAACTTCCTAATTAGGTATCAATTATTCAAATGTAACTCAATTTTGTAGCCGAGAACAATTTTAAAAATTCCAAAACAGTTTAAAAATTTTGAAAACCGCGAGCTTATTTACTAGGGTTTTGTTGTCTTGAAATCATATGACCAATCACCAGTTAAAATTTTACAGAACACCCTGTACATCTAATTTAAACATAAGGAAACTACATGTATAATAACGTTGGTGTAAAGTTTTTGTTGCAATTATTAAAATGAGCAAAAGCATTACAATATTTAAAATAATAAAAGCTATACATAAGATAGTAAAAAGCTGTATAGTGTTTTCTGAAGTTAGTTAATTGGTTTGAACTTAGTAAATGTACATTTTCAAATGAAAACAGTAGTCGGTATGCATGTTGGTTGAACACATTCCGGGCGTTAATTAGAAACAAAACTATGAATGCGGTAAAGCATTATATTCGATTATCCTTTTTAGCTCGCTGTGCAACCAGCAAGACCACCTATTCTCGCCTTCAAGTCGACCTTGCATATTACAAGGTATACACATAGTATTGCATGTAGGTGATGCTAACAGATCCTACATTCGGCACTATTACAGATTACAACTTGTGTTTGAATAACTATGTTAACATTCTCGTGTCCTCGAGAGAACGATTATGGAATATGCAACAGGTAGAACTATCACCCTACTTATCATAAGAAGTATTGTTCTAATCGATAATTTAGTATTTCGTTCTGTATTTTAGCCCTAAAGCACATACACTATTGACGTCGGTCGGATGGCAGGACCTAGGAGTCGGATCAAAATTTCTCGACGTTTCATAGCCTCCTGAACAGTTTGGCAAAACGTTTTGGAAATACAGTAGAGTCTCACTAATCCGGAATTTCAGTAGTCCGGTACGTCCAATAATCCGGCACACTTCGCTCACGCCTCCCTACTTTCGTACCGCGCTCGCGCATTATAAAATGCTTTATTTTAATTACATAATATTATAAATTTTTCTATACAATCCAATAATCAGAACATTCCAATAATCCGACACCCCGTAGTTTTTAATAGTGCCGGATTAGTGAGACTCTACTGTATATATGTCACCGTAAAATTGTAAATACCGTTAGGTTGTAATCTGTCTCGAGAGATTGTGAACTGTCGAAAGATTGTGAACCTCAACGTACTGCTTACAATTTAATGTATTATTATTACGTTGAGGTTCACAATCTTTCGACAGTTCACAATCTCGCGAGACAGATTACAACCTAACGATATTTACAATTTTACGGTGACATATATATTAGGGTGTTTATTTTTTTTTTCGATTCCATTGACTAATGTTTCAGCATTTTTCAAAAAATGTGATTTTAGGCTTGTATTATTAAGTATATAGAATTAACAATTTAATTGACAAACTCTCCTGCGAATAGGATTTGTTTTATAAGGGAAATAAATAATTAAAAAGACTTTAAAATACATTTAGCGTCAAAATATATGTACACAGTTACTTGAATATCTTAAACAAACTCTACCGGTGTTGTGCCGCTTTGGGTTCACAATCTAATGTCAACACAAAAATCAAAATATTTAATTAAAAAATGCTCAAGTGTGTGTCGTAACTGTGTTTTTTTATAAAATATATTGCTTTTTTTTGCTAACCTTTTTTTGGAAATTGATTGATTTTCAAATTAATACCTAACAGTTTTGTTCTTCAAAATTTATTATTTTATGGTGACTGTAATAATTTCCAATGAAATTAAAAGACCTACTCGATACTTCACTTATGGCCAAATTCATCGAAAATAAAATAAGTAGTTATTTATTCGGTTCCTTTGTTTAATTCCTCCGAATAAATAGCGATAATTCAATTCACTAAGGATAATTATGTTTACTGCAGGTATATTAATCCATTCGTCCAAATTCTCGGGTATAAATATTTATTTGCCTGAGAAAATAATAATGGCCGCCACATAGATCATATTAATACCAAACTTATAAACGTGGAGTATTATATCTGCAGTTGCTCTTGTGAATTTATTTATGTGTTTTTTATTAACCTTTTGTAAAGTGTCTATAGTTGTAAAACATTAAAGTTAGTGCAAGTTTTGTGTGCATGCACTTGGGTTAGGATAAAACATTATTATTTTAATGAAACTTTTTTTTGACGTAATACACTAACGCCATCGGTCAGATTTTTGGGTGAACGTCACAATATTCGACAAAAAGAACAAGGAGTATAGTGCAGTGTGTATTTATTCTTCAACTATCTATTTTACCTGATAATTTGGTTTGTGAATTGAAAGTAAAATTTTATTGTAACGAATAAATTTGTTCCAAGATTAGTAATTTCTATCTTTAATAGTGTTCGATGAATATGGCCATTAATGAAGTACTTGATTTTGTTTCTTTTAATCATGATTTCCCATGTGTGGAAAGTGACTATAATAATTTACATTTAAAGCCAATTGGAAGCGACTTTGTACATCCAAAGCTCATTAATAGACATTCATAATTAAATATAACTTATGAAGTTTTATAGTATTAAAAAAAGTTTCTAACGATACCAAACTCAATTATGTACATAAAAATTTTTTTAATAATGCTTCAAAAAAAATGTTTTCTCCATTTTTAGTATTGCGAATATAAAAATCATCTCCCTGTGGGGCTCTGACAGACGGACGATCATGATGAAATTATGCAAGTCCCTAGTGACCACAAAACCTGTTCTGAAGTTAACCAATAAAATGTCACACACAGTAAGATTTAGATTGAGCGTCACAGTCCTATAACTTTAACAACCAGCTTCGGCAACACAGCCGATTAATCGTCACCACACCTGTGTGCTTTCCTACTAATTGTGCTTTCATTTGGTGAAAGCTTAGGACCGACTAACGAGCCGTCCGTCGCGCTCGCGCTGTTGTCTAAAGGTTGTCTGATGACCACTAGCCTTCGCAAGTCAACGGTTTTATGTGTGTATGTTTTATAAATTAATGCGTACGTCCTTTCATTTGATGAAAAGCTTTAACTCAATAGCTAAGCTAAGTTTAGCTCGGCTATTATTATCCACTTCTACTCACGGCAATCTCTTATTCAAACAATAACACTATTCTCTTTTACCTACTTCCGTCTACTGAACTGCATGATCTACTTTTGTTCTGCCGAATAAACAATTACAGTATTGTTAAATTTAGGGTTAGTTTATATTTAACCCGTTTGTTTGGTGCAGTGAATCGATAATTATTTAATAAATTGCTTCCGTTCGAGCAAATAAATGTCTACCTAAAGTTATGATTTATTTAGAAAGTTATTAGGATCAATAAAATATTATTTTGCTGTTATATTATGACACCAGTGGCGTAACTATAGGGAGGTAGAATGGGCGAAATGCCACGGGCCCCTGGCCTAAGGGGGCTCAAGCCCGAGAGGCCGTTAGGACAGGAAGAACCTAACATTTATACATAAGTATAAATTCATTAATGGTTACACACTTTCTGTTGCTAGTACACAAATTAATGGTGATGAAAATCCATGAATTATAGCAGATTAGTTAGGTACTAGAGAAAGTAGAAAGAACTCAATTATCCTATTGATTTCTATGATCAATAAATTATCTATATATTTAAAACACAAGCCCTAAATCTCTAGACAATCCGCCAGCCATCCCTACTAAACCGATTGACACCATTTTTTTTTTAAACTGAAGCCGTTAGTCCACAGATATGTTATCGCTATTTTTTTTTTGGTGAAATTTCTTTAAAAGGGATGATTTCAAGCGATAATAGTAAAAATGACGAGGGGAAGCGGGGTGAAGAGGAACGTAAAGAGAGAAAATCCTTCGACGTTCACGAGACATGAGTGTGAGAGAAATGCAAATATGTACGTATGTCGGAGATTTTACAAACAGTTTGACAAGTCGACTTTGAAAATTGAAGTGTATATTTAAATTAGTTAGTTTTTTAGCGCAAATATTCCAAATATTAATATACAAATAAATTTTATTTTATTTTCCAAATAATTTAAGAACGTGTAAGTTTATGTTAATTTAATGCCAAAATAGAGTTTTTAAATATTTCGTGGACTGTACCAAGTCTAAAATTTGGTCTCAGATCAGAAAAAAATAGTGAAAATCGTAAATGTATCAGATGAGGTTAGATTTTCTAAAAATGAATTGTGACAGCTCTTGCGGGGTAACCATCATAACAGACTTCATACATTTTCTTTGAATTTATAACCAATTAAATATAGAGACAACTTGATGGATCAAGCTAAATCAAAAGAAAAATAACTGTAAATGGAAACTAATAATAATAATAATTTATTGAGGCCGTTAGACATAAAACTTAATGTGTAGCCAAGAGCAATAAAATTATTGTCGTAGGTCTCTATCAAAATATCGATTTTTGAAAACAATATGAAAATACATGCAAAAGGTTTTGCACGGGTACACTATTATTATTATAAAATTTGATAAAAAATATTAGTTTTGTATTTAATCAATTTAAGTTAGGTATTAACTCAAGAATATACACGAATTATACACATATCTACTTTACTTCGTGATTTATAAAGTTCGTTTTGATTTCATGATATCCCTATATCTGAAATCTCGCTAAACATATCTGTAGCTAAAAATCTAATATCTATCGGTTTGCGCCCATTAAAACTTTTTCCTAGTGACCTTTAAACTATGAAATAAATCCATTTTCGATCAATTTAACTTAGAACCTTATCTTATAAGGTTTGTGCGGGGTCCTTTTTGGTAGAAGTTTTTAATTACAGAATTGTTTATTTAAAGTTTTAGATCTCTTCATATTTTATCGTAAAAACAAAAATAAAAATGTTTTCTTTCTATTGTAAACTAAATCCTGTAGCATATGGTATACCTACTCGCTCCTTGATAAATGGAAGTAAAAATTGAAAAATAATTAAACATATCCTATTCATATTCCTCAATTAAAATATATTAAACAACTGAATGGCCGTTGAGATATGTTTTAA